>JBAIAC010000027.1:1432500-2865000 GCA_037349315.1 Chelydra serpentina
CTAGGAAAGGGCCGCTCCTCTGCGGATCCTCTTTCCTGCTAAGAAGGCAGGATGGCTCCCTGCTTTCCAGGCAGTGGCAGGAGTTGAGGGAATGCCTGGGTGGGATTGATTCTGCCAGGAAATGGGTGAGATTGTTGTTCTTTGGTTTTGGTGGAAAATGCTGCATTAACAGCCCAGCAGACTGAGGGATTTGCTCTGTAGTGGTAGAAGAGGGATAAACATCAGTGTTCTATTGGGCAGTGGCCTCTTGTTCATGCATAACGGGCCCGTCATGCCTCCTAATTGTAGTGGGAAATCATGCCTCACCAATCCATTAGAATTCTTTGAGGGTGGGAAAAATGTGGAGAAGGGTGAGCCAGTGGATAGAGTGCACTTGGACTTCCCAAAAGCCTTTGACAAGGTTCCTCATCAAGGGTCTTACGCGAAGCGAGCAGTCATGGGATAAGAGGGAAGGTTCTTTCATGGATCAGTAACTGGTTAAAAGATGGGAAACAAAGGTTAGGAATAAACTATCAGTTTTCACAGTGAAGAGAGGTAAATGGGGCAACCCCCAAGGATCTATACTGGGACCAGAACTGTTCAACATATTCATCAGTGATCTGGAAAAGGGGGTGAACGATGAGGTGGCAACGTTTGCAGACAATACAAAATTACTCAAGATACTTAAGTCCAAAACTGACTGCAAAAAGTTACTAATGGAAAAATACTATTTGTTTATCATTTTACAGTGCAAATATTTGTAATAAAAATAATATAAAGTGAGCGCTGTACACTTTGTGTTCTGTGTTGCAATAGAAATCAATATATTTGAAAATGTAGAAAAACATCCAAAATATGTAATACATTTCAATTGGTATTCTATTGTTTAACAGTGTGATTAATCGCAAGTAATTTTTTGACTTAATTGCATGCGTTCACTGCAATTAATCGACAGCCCTACTATTAATTAATACAATTCATATTAATAAAAAATTACAAACTCTGAGGTAATAAAAAACTACAACTCCCAATATGCACCACCCGCAGGTACTTTTTTGCGCATGCTCTTGTGCCTACTCTCCTTCCGTCCAGCTGTCTGGGACGAGAACTACCACTCCCGCCACGCCGTGCGCGATCTCGCGTTGTTTGTGCCTACTCTCGTGAGAGTTGGCTCTATAAGCCCGTGTGAGGAAGCCCAGCAGGCCCCTTTCGCTTCCCTTTTCCCAAGATGGCGCCGAAGGCCAAGAAGGAGGGTGAGTGTGAGGGGAGCCCGGTGGGGGCGCGCGCGGGGAAGAGGCGCGCGGGAGAAGGGCGGACGGGGGCGGGGGGGTGGAGGCTGCGCCCCCTCCCCGTTGCGGGGCCCGCGCCCCCACGTGCGGCTGGCCGGGGGGCCCCCGGGGCCGGGCCGGGCGCGCAGTGCGGGGAGCCCCCGGCTAGGCCTGTTCGCGCGGCCTCCGGAGCGCCCCCGGGGGTCCCTTGGAGCCTGGCGGTTCCCGGGGCCCCGCTCTGGCGCGGGCGCAGCTCGAGCCGCGGCCCGGGGGCGTGGGGGTGAGCGCGGCCTGGGCGCCCCACGTGGCGAGGCAGAGCCCACGCGCGGCTCCTCGGGGCCAGGGCTCGGGGCGGGCGGCGTGAGGCCCTGTTCAAATCTCCGCTCAGGTTGCAACGCAGAGCGCGGGGTCCCCTCCCCAGGCCCGAGCCCGGGCAAAGCTCCGGCCTGTCATTCCCAGCCTGGCCTCTCCTCTCCCCAGGCCCGAGCCGCGGGAGCCGAGCTAGCCATGCGGGCTAGTGCCTCCAAGCACGGGCCTTTCATCTCCACTCGTGGGGTCTGTAAAGGGCTCGGGGGCCACTGTTCCCAGGACTGCGGATGCAGCCTCTAGGCTGCCAGTGTGCAGAATGTGGGTGTGGAGGGGGCGTAAAGTCCCTTGTTGTGGCTGCTGCCAGCCTCCTCTAACCAGGCTTTTCTTTGTAGCTGTCCCCGCTAAGACAGAGGCAAAATCCAAGGCTTTGAAGGCTAAAAAGGCCGTCTTGAAAGGAGTCCACAGTCACAAGAAGAAGAAAATCAGGACATCTCCCACCTTCAGGAGGCCCAAAACTTTAAGATTACGGAGACAGCCCAAATATCCTAGGAAGAGTGCTCCTCGGAGGAACAAGTACGTCAGTGTGCTCCATTTCCTTTCAAATCGTTCAGTATATCCAATCAAAGGTCTGGATACCTTCCCCCCATCTCCATCAGACTTAAGTTTCTTGATCTAAAGCCAGCTTGGTTTTAGTCATAATCTTACCAAGTTTTTCTTTTTAAAAATACTTCACTTGTTAAATGTAATGTTTATATTGGAGAATCATAAGTAAAATACAAGCTAGTAGTTTTAAGTCAAATCTACCTTAGATTTGTTGCAGAACCAGCAACCCCTCCTATTGCAGATGCTGTTTATACTCGCAAAAAAGTGAGTGAAATAAGCTTTGCTGACAAACGCTTTTTTACTGGTATAACTGCATCTACGCTAGTGTTTTTGCTGGTATAAAGATGTTGCAGAAAATTACACCTTGAAGCAACATTGCAAACAGATTTCTAGTGTAGATTTGGTTTCGGTGAATGGAAGAACTGTGTTTTGGAAACTGAAATAACAATGTCTTGGCAGCTTTCTTAATTACTTAGCTTTTGTAACGGATGTTTGGGGCGCAAATGATGATTCCATGCGACCAAAGCCTGAGAGCTTGTGATTACAATCTTACTAGTGACTGATGTGCCCTGAAGTTTCCTAGAGCTATAGTGACAGTCCGCTGTGTGAAGGAGCTTTCTCTAGCATACCTCACTGCTGCCAGTGTTACCTAACTCAAACATTTCTCCCACACAGGCTTGACCACTATGCCATTATCAAGTTCCCTCTGACCACAGAGTCCGCCATGAAGAAGATAGAGGATAACAACACCCTGGTTTTCATTGTAGACGTCAAGGCCAACAAACATCAGATCAAGCAGGCTGTCAAGAAACTGTATGATATTGATGTGGCCAAGGTCAACACATTGATCCGGTAAATCCCACCGGGTTAAGTGGGAGGGAAATGGAGCACTTGTAGGTGTAAGATGTTTCAAAGTGCCCTGGATGGTGTTTAAGCAGATCATTGATTTAAAAGCTTAAGAGAAAATGTACCTGGCTTGAATGAAACTAGCAGGTATGTGGAATTGGAACCCAGAAGACTAGCTGTGTGTGTGGGGGAAAGGTTCTAGTGATGCATAGAAATCTGAGTTTTCTAATTTATTCATATGCTTCCTCAGTACTGTATACAAGACAGTTTTATAGCTGAGTTTCTTGGTTTGTATGTTACAGTATGTGTTGCAGAGTTCAAGATCTGTCATTATTTTGTTGTACAATCTTGGCTTTGAATCTGAGCATGTCATGGTGGAATGTAAATTTAAAATTTAAAATTCAAAGCCAAGATAATCATGACAGATTTTGAAGGCTTAAAGGAGTAACTGCAGTACTGAAGTACCAGCCAGTTGATCTGAGCAGCTCTTTTGGGAGCAACAGAGGGGATTTCTTTGTGCAAATGATGGAAAACGACTTCAACTGAGTACAGTGATGTTTTCAAAGGAACCACTGATGCACAACGTGATACTACGCAACTGGAAAAGAAATAGGGAGATGTGGGTACTAATGCCTCATTCTTCATTGTAGGCCCGATGGTGAGAAGAAGGCTTATGTCCGTCTTGCTCCAGACTACGATGCATTGGATGTAGCCAACAAGGTGAGAATGGAGATTCTTCGAATTTTCTCACTTTCATCTACCCTCTCTATTCTGCCCCCAGCCAGGCCCTGTTTTGACATACAGCTGAGATTAGGGCTGTTATTCTGGGGAGGGTGCTGTCCTGAAGTCAGGCAGTAATTCCTGCAAGAAATGAAAGGCCTGCATTCCATGTGGAATTGAATTTCTCTCAAATTCTTAGTAGCCAAGTGTCACTGGGCTAGTGGAGTTAGACTTAAAAAGCCTTTAGGACATTTCATACTAAAGTGACTATTGACCCTGACCTCACATAAGAAATGACAGGAAGAGGGATCATCATTGATCAGTAATGTTATCGTTGGCTTCCATCAGAAATGTACTCCTGCGGGGACTCTGGGATATTGATCAGCAGCTAGGAACAAATGGCTCTGGAGCACATGTATGAGCTCTACATGGCTGCAGACAAGCTCATTGCCATCTCTTAGCTGAGGTGTAAAACCTTGTTGACCACTTCTGATCATTAAACATTCAGTGGCACCCTTAGCATGGAGGTGTTGGTCATGGTCACAACCCAACATGCTGCCTCCCTAACTTAACCCAGCACTTTCAGCTGGAAGAGTAATTCCTCACTTACTCTCTTAATAATGCTGCAGAGAGGTTGCTGGCAAAGAGTGTCTGTTTATTCCCCTTTTTCCTCCAAGGAGAGGGGCTGTATTGCAGCAGGGGTCAGTGATCATATCTAGATGGTCTGGGAAGTACTTTGGGATGAAACATGCTCTATAAATCTTGCTTACCATCTCTTAACGTGGGGGGGTGGAGGGAATAAATCTCTGAGCTATTCTAAAAGAGCTTCTCTGGCATAACTTAAGCTGTCCAGTGACGTGCCAGCTGTTGTATAGAACATGCCAAAACACCACAAGTTATACAGATACTCCAGGCACTTGCTAGGACAGGGTAGCAATTTTGTTGCTGGGTTGGGGGAAGAGCAGTTAGTTCTACAGCGAATAGGAGCATGGTGCCTCTCAAACCAGCCTCGGGGTCTGCCACAAAAGTTCGTCTTAGACAGGGTGGTGAGAAGTGGGCGTAACAGGCATTTTAGTAGGGCTGTTGCACATCTTACTGTGCCAGGCTGTTCATCTACTCGTGTTTGTTGTAGGCAAGATTAGGTGCTGCAGGAATATTGTTTGCGCTTGGGCAGATGGGATGTTTGCCTAGGACTAGAGCTTCTGTGGGGAGATGGATTCATTGCCACTGTTCTGCATCTTGGAATCTCCATCTTCATGTGATCAGGGTACATACAGGCTGTAACATTCCTTTTGTTTCCTTTCAGATTGGAATAATCTAAGTGCATCCAAGAGCTGGGCAGATGAGATAATAAACTTTGTAAAACCACTTGTGGGCTCTTGTGTTTTGTGACTGAGTGATCTCTTGGAGTCGAGGAACCTGGGGGGCTTTTGGGGCACTTTGCACAATTTCAGTGGCTTGAAGCGTGTGTATATACTGTATGGGGACAATAGCTGAGTTTCATGCAACATGACTGAAGTGGAAGAATATTACACTCCCTCTAAATGCCATTTCAGAGGTGAGACTGAAATGCTGTCACAAACACCTGCCTTTCGGCTGCAGCATGGCAGACTTCCCAGGAGCTAGTCTACAGGAATTTGCTGGTGGTGAAGCACAGGAAGTGGTACATGTACAGCAAAATCTCCACCCCAGCTCATTCTTCTCCTTGGAGATTTAAATGACGAGTATGTTGTGTTCAATGTGCTGCGCTTGTCTTACCCTGGCTACTCTTGCAACACATTTATGCTGCTTTAATTACATGGAGTTTAAATACCAACAGCTTCTGCTGCTGCTGTTCCCGCTTTTCCCCTAGGCTCCGTCAGACCCTTTCAAAGTGCTCTGTGCAGAGCTTTTCACATGAATAAAAAGTTCATGTATCACGGGTTCATTTTTTTGCCTGCTGCTGCCCTTGTGTAGCTACAGAGGACTGGCTGAACCTACAGAGGGAAAGTTCTGCACAATGGAGAAGCTTCAAAACCAGTTGTATGTGCCTGCCTCTGCCCTGACACACCTTGGCTGCCTCCATGCTGTGTCTGGGAATCCCTCTGCAGAGCTGCTGGCCTAGGCTGCTGCTATATTCTGTATTGCATTAGCCCAGGTGAGTGCAGATGAGGAAGAACCAGGAGCCATCTCTTAGCTATGGAGTTTGAGAACCCTGCCTCTGCACGCAGCACTGGCTGCTGGGCCCATGACTTCCTGAAGCACAAACTCCCAGCATGCACTGCACTGCCCACTTACAGTGATGGCAACGGGTGAGGTTAGATCTGACACCTGGTCCAATTGGCGGAGAAGGGCGTGTGACCAAAAAGTTTCCTGCTATGGACTTCCGAGCTGAGCTGCATGTTCGGCTGCTGGCCAGTGCAGGGAGGAGAGTGAGGGGTGGTGCCGTGGGGAGAAGTGCGGAACAGGAGAGCCAGGCTGGCTTCCTCCATCTTCACCTTTTCCACAAGCCCGCTGCAGCATCTTCCCCGGTCTCCCAGGGACACGTAGCGGAAGAAGCTTGAAACAGCGTGTCAGCCAGGGGCCTTCATCTGAGCAAAGCTTCCGTAACCCCAGGAGGGCCCTTGCGAAGGAGAAGCAGGTACGTAGACGGGGCCAGGCCTTTTCTGACAGCAGCGCAGGAACTGCCATGCATCTGGGGCAGAGGGGAGGCAGCTGCACTTTCATGTAATCATCCATCGCACAGTGCCTCTCATTCAGCCAACAGGCCAGTGCTGCTCTGGCCCAGCAGTGAGTTCCCTGCAGCTTGATTGCTGACCCCCCTGGTTAACCTGGGCCTTGAGTGCAGGGGTCCTGGTGGATAACAGAGACCCTCTAGCTAAAGGCCCAGGGAGCTGGTGGGAGAATCCAAGCTTCATTTCCAGCAGGGCTACCCTTGGGACCCCCTCAGTTCCTGTTTGCACTGCAACACACCAAGCCACCTTCCCAGCCAGGCTCCAGGCCAAAGATTTATTCTGGTAGCCAAGCGCACGGACTCTTTCTGCAGGTGCCAGCACCTATTTGCCTCCCAAATGCTGCACAGGAACTCCCAGAGCGATGGCCTTTCACCCAAGCAAGCACGTCCAAGGCCATTCAGTCAGTTAGCTTTGGTGCTGGACAGACCCCAGCAGCCTGTCTGCAAGCAGCCCTGGTGCTCTCCAGCCAAGTTCTTACCAGCTGCCCATCAGCATGACACCTGCCCACCTACACAGCAAGTTAGCCCTGCCCTGTGTTTTAAAGCTGCAGCAGCAGCCAGCTGCAAAGCAATGACTGAGCAGTGTGCACCTGTCCTGGCTGGATGCAAGTAAGAGGAGGGAATGTACCCAATGGTGCAGGAGGCCTCTGGCTACAGGCAGGTCCCAGGCTCACCACTCCTGGATTTAGATCATTGCAAAGGGGGCAGCTGCACACACCGCACCCCTGACCCAACAACGCTCAGGGGTCACTGGATTGTTTTTAGGTAAGTCCTGGAGCCCAGCCTACGGCATCTGCCTCACTGCTTTGGGTGGAGTTGCAATAGTGTGAATGGAGCTGCCAGGCCAGGCGCTCAGCTCTGCGGCATGGTGTACGGCCGCTCTGGTTCCTGGGCTAACCTTCGTCCTGGCTGGGCTCTCCACAGCAAGAGCCAGTCACCCCTGCTTCATCCCAAACCAGGAATGAAGGCTTTTGAAGAGACCACCCCCTTGGGCCAGTGTGAGCTGTGCCCGGCCGTGGCCTCTCTTCAGCAGAGTCCTTGCACTCCAGAGCCTTGCTCCTCCGTCTGGCCTGTTCCTAGATTGCACCAGCTCTGGCCAAAGCAGCAACTGGGGGACATGCAAGACTATGCTCCACAACGCCCCTCTCCTCTGCCCCTTTGCTCCTGCCAGTCCACGTGTCTTCCCTTTCTCTGCAGCCTTCGTCGGCAAATGCTCTGCCCACCTCTGGAATCCTGCTGGCTTCACCCGGAGCTCGGCCCCCTCCCTCTGGCTCGCTGATAGAACCCTGTGTCGCCCCCCACTGTCCTTCCTCAAGCCCCCGCCGCCCCACCCCCCTGCTCTGCCCAGAATCCTGACAATCTGTTCCAGAAAAATTCACCACCTGGCAGCCATTTCCCTCACCTGCCCCTTGATCACCTTACTCCTCCCCTCTTCCACTTCAACATTCCCTCCATTCTCTGGCTCCTTTCCCTCTGCCTACAAGTGGATACTTGTCTCCTCCATCCAGAAATCCCTGCCCCTCCGAGTCCCACCTGCCTCTGAAGCCACTAGCCACCTCCCCCACTTCTGCCCCATCTGCAGCCACAGGGTGTGACACTGAGCTGCAGGTGTAACTCTGGGGTGGGCAGACCGATCCAGCTAGCATGTCACAAGTAGCAGTGGAGCTGTGGCTGCTCAGGCAGTGGGATGGGCTAGCAGCCCTGAGTACAATCCCAGTTGAAACCCTGCCTATGTACATAGGCTGGTTAGCACCCGCCACTGCACTCTTTTCACTGCCTTGAGGGCTCCTCCCCATCCACGGCTGTAAGAAGCTGCTTTCTTCCCCAGCCCAGTGCACGCTCTGCCCGGGAAAGGATGGCCCACAGAACCTTGGAAACAGACACGTATTTAATGCATGTAACATCCCATCACAACATGGAAGATAAACCCTCTTTCCCAACCAGCTCCGTCCTTCCCCTCCTGCTTTGCCTGCTGTGACCCCTGCCCCATTGGCATCGACCCGACCCAGGGAGCAGCGTGGGGGGGATGCGGGGGGCAGCACAGGCCATGGTGCGACAAGGCACAGGTTTTGTTAACTGACTGCAGAGCCCTTTGCTGGTGGAGCTCAGCTGTAAGGCACATGTGGTGCAGAGCTGAGGAGGTGCAAAGCGCCCCATGTCCAAACCCTCCACTGCAGGGGGGGGTCTGCAGAACCCCATGGGCGTGGCCCCTTCACTCAGTCCACTAAGAACTTCTCCCCGCCCGCGTCCTTCCCGGCGCGCCGCCTGCAGGAGTCTGGGAAGAAGTCGGAGCGCAGCAGGCGGGAGAAGTACGTCAGGATCATGGCATCCAGCAGGAAGAGGTTGACTATGAGGAAAGCTCCCTGACCCCGCACCTCCACGTAGCGCACAAAGTACCAGGTCAGGTAGGTCTGGGGCACCAGGCGGAAGAGGAAATACATCACCAGGTTGACGTACTTGTTGACCCTGTAGAGGGTGGGAGCTGGCATGTTGCTCAGCTTCAGCAGCATGCGGATGGTCAGGAAGATGTTGCTCACCTCCACGAAGAGCGACAGCATCCCCGCTGCCACGAAGCGGCCCAGGAAGATCCCGGAGAAGAAGGCTGAGATCGCCTGGCAGGGAGGCCAAAGACACCGGAGTGAGGCCAGCTGACTTCCCTGCCAAGCCCAGGCATGGAGCCGAGTGCCTGGTAAGGGGGAGCCATCTCTCAGGAGTGAGCAGATTGGTTCAGCTTCCCGGGGCTCTAGCCACAGCTGCGCAGCCGCCCCCCTCTCACAAGGTTAGTCTAACCCAGCCGGTGTCCCAGCACGGATCATAGAATCATAGAATCTCAGGGTTGGAAGGGACCTCAGGAGGTCATCTAGTCCAACCCCCTGCTCAAAGCAGGACCAACCCAACTAAATCATCCCAGCCAGGGCTTTGTCAAGCCTGACCTTAAAAATCTCTAAGGAAGGAGATTCCACCACCTCCCTAGGTAACCCATTCCAGTGCTTCACCACCCTACTAGTGAAAAAGTTTTTCCTAATATCCAACCTAAACCTCCCCCTCTGCAACTTGAGACCATTACTCCTTGTTCTGTCATCTTCTACCACTGAGAACAGTCTAGATCCATCCTCGTTGGAACCCCCTTTCAGGTAGTTGAAAGCAGCTATCAAATCCCCCCTCATTCTTCTCTTCTGCAGGCTAAACAATCCCAGTTCCCTCAGCCCCTCCTCATAAGTCATGTGCTCCAGTCCCCTAATCATTTTTGTTGCCCTCCGCTGGACTCTTTCCAATTTATCCACATCCTTTTTGTAGTGTGGGGCCCAAAACTGGACACAGTACTCCAAGTGAGACCTCACCAGTGCCGAATAGAGGGGAATAATCACGTCCCTCGATCTGCTGGAAATGCCCCTACTTATACAACCCAAAAGGCCATTAGCCTTTTTGGCAACAAGGGCACACTGTTGACTCATATTCAGCTTTTCGTCCACCATAACTCCTAGGTCCTTTTCTGCAGAACTGCTGCCCAGCCATTCGGTCCCTAGTCTGTAGCAGTGCATGGGATTCTTCCGTCCTAGTTGCACTTGTCCTTGTTGAACCTCATCAGATTTCTTTTGGCCCAATCCTCTAATTTGTCTAGGTCCCTCTGTATCCTATCCCTACCCTCCAGCGTATCAACCACTCCTCCCAGTTTAGTGTCATCTGCAAACTTGCTAAGGGTGCAGTCCACACCATCCTCCATATCGTTAATGAAGATATTGAACAAAACCGGCCCCAGCACCGACCCTTGGGGGATGTACTAACCAATCTTTCTGTGCATGGGAGGTGGGCAGGTCCCTTGGGCTCTTTCCAGGGAATGACCCGTGTCCTGGCCGACTGCCCCATTTGGCAAGTTCCGGGTTCTGCATGCCCATCCTGCTGAGCACACATGCCAAGCAAGGAAAGCTGCAGGTGCGGCTCAGGCAGGGAGCCACTCCGAAACTGGCCTTGCAAAGCATGCAAAGGTCCATGCCCCTGAACTTCAGCCCTGCACCACAATCTGCTCAGCTAACAGGCAGCAAGGCCAGCACAGGTCAGACAGCCCCAGGGACTCCCAGCCCTAGCCTCCTGTGGGGCACCCGTCCTGCCTTCCCACCTCCACTGGGTCACTGCTCAGTTCCAGGCAGCTGCGGGTGCATCTGGAAAGAGCAGAGTCAACTCAGCTGGTCTCGCTCAGTCCTGTATGCGCCCCCTGGGCTCACTGCAGGGGGCCTGTACTTGCCATTGCATGGTGAACCAGGTACTCCCAGGATGCTCGGGACTGGTGGCTCACGATGATGTCCAGGGTGTCATGGATGAAGTAGCCTGTGGAAGGGAGGCGGAGAGCACAGTCTGTCAGTCCTGGTGTGGGGGGGAGTCCCAATCACACCCTGTGCGTCTATAACAGAGCCTCCATTGAGAGCTTTCGGCTGTCACCCAGTGCCCAGGCTAGTGAGATGGGGCTGCATTAAACAGTGCCTCCCCCCTGCCATTGGTAACTAGCCAGGTGGGGAGGAACACCCGGTGTCCTGACTGACACTCTCAGTAAGGCAGGTTCACGCCTCTCCAGCTGCATGCGTGATCACCAAGAGAAGTTTGCCCCCACACCCCTGTGGTTACCTGCAGCAAGCAGGGCGGGAAGGGATTCAGGGAGCACGCACAGAGGGTGGAAGTATGCGCAGGGAACAAGAGAGACTGTCCGTGAGGTGGGGAACACAGTCTGGAACAGGACGCTGGGAGCCGGAGTGGCTCTGTCCGGAATAGCTCGGTGACTGTGCCGCACAGCATGGCAGCAAAGAGACCCGTGCAATCGTAGGCAGCGGTGCACAGGGCTTGCTCTGTCTGGTCACCACCAAGGTACTGAAAAGCTGCAGGCAGCTCAGCAGAGAGCAAGTGACGTGACCAGGGAGCTGCGGCTGATGAGCCAAGCCACAGATTTAAACCGGTAAACAGTGGCTGAAGAGGAACAGGCTAGACAGCTTGGTGGATCTGAAAGATGTCAACGCCTAAGGAGGAGCACTGTTGCGGGTGGGACCAGGGCGTGTTACAGGAACAACAGGATGGAATTAAAGCACAGGTGAGCTGAAGGCTGAGCATGGAAGGTTTCTGAGCAGTGAGGGGAGAGGCTTCTCTCCCTGCCGCAGCCCTGAGCACCTGCGTGGCGCTTAATATGCTGCTGCGCGGCCGCGCAGCTTAGCGGCAACTTAGGCGAGAGGTGAGAGAGACCCAGCACTCAGGACTTTCCAGCAGAGACTGCAAAGCCCTGGAGGGGATGCTGCTGAATCAGTCCTGCATGGAGCTGGCTGGGGCAGGAAGACGGGGAAGGCTCTTCCAGCTCCGATTTCAGCACCTCTAGCTGAAATGCAGCACGCAAGACCCCTGCACTGGGGGAGGAAGGGGCAGAATCCCCTACCTGTAGAGAAGCAGAGAAGCAGGTATCCCGAAGTGGACGAGGTGTTTTCAATGTCCATCAGCATCTCAGGAACCTGCCACACGCTGGGGAGGGGAGAGAGACGCAGAGGGGTGTGTGGATCACACAGTCCGATCATGGCAGCCCTCCTCACCTCCCAAGTATTACGGTGTGCGTGTCACTGCCACACTGTGGGGAGGGGCCCGGGCAGTTCCTCTTCCTGAGTTACTCTGGGTGAGCAGCAGTAACTCCCCCAGTAGCATGAGCCAAGGGTCCCAGGCCCCGTTATCCTCCCAGAGCCCAGGAACGGGCCTAGGTTGTGATCAGTAATTGCCCGATTTGTCCACAACACTCCGCACAGTAAGAGTCAGCTGGGGCCTTCGGTCCTGTCTCCTTTGCCGAGTGGCTGGTTGCTCACGCTGCAGGGAATCAGTGAATGCGCCAAGCCTCACGCAGAGTCCCTGAGACCAGGCGTTGGGACTTGGCACATGATAGGCTCAGCCCTTCCTCCCTCTGCTAGGGCGAGTGCCACACTGGGGGGAGGTCTCCTTAGCAACAGAGCGCAGACCAGCCATGTCCCCTGCTCTCCTGGCCCCCCACCCCCCCATGTGGGTGCAGGGTACCAGGCCCCAGTTGTCCTGCCTGCCCGCTGCTCTCCTCCGGGATAGGGGGGAGGAGGCGGGGATGCTACAGCAGAGCCGCGGGGACATGGCCCTGGTAAGGCAGCGCCCCGAGCAAGGAGCTGACATGCCACCCGGCGAGGGGGGCTCAGCACTGAACAGAACCACCCCCCTGCCCTGTACACAGTGCGCAGCACACTCGGGCCGTGGGGGCAGAGGGCCTGGGCTGCGAGCCGGGCTCTCTGGCAGCACTGGGCACCGTTAGCTCCGGGGATGAGATCAGCCCCCGCCTGCCAGGCTCCCCGAGGTCCTGCTCGGGCGCTGGGGACACGGGCTCTGTGCAAACACCGCTAATGAGGAGCGTCAGATGTGGGGAGCAAAGGGGGGGCCGGCTGAGCTGCCCTGCGGTGGGGGGAGGGGACACCCCACCGCTGGGGCTCTGTAGGGGGAGGGGAGGAGACACCCCTGGGGCTCCGGGGGGCGGGAGGAGGGGGGACACTCTGGGGGGAGGAAAAGGAGGGGAGAAGGGAGGGGACACCCCTGGGGCTCTGTGGGGGGGGGAGGGGAGGGGACACCCCACCCCTGGGGCTCTGTGGGAGGGAAGGGGATACCCCTGGGGCTCTGTGGGGGGGGAGGGAAGGGGACACCCCTGGGGCTCTGTGGGGGGGGAGGGAAGGGGACACCCCACCCCTGGGGCTCTGTGGGAGGGGAGGGGACACCCCACCCCTGGGGCTCCGGGGGGCGGGGGGAGCGGGACACTCACCACAGCACGGCCCACAGCCCCGTCACCACCGAGTGCACGAAGGAGACGAGCAGGTTCCGCCAGCGCCAGGCGCGGGTCGGGTCCGGGCGCACGTGGGCGGGCAGGGGCAGGCGGCGCAGCCCCCGCCGCAGCGCCTTGAAGAGCAGCGTGGAGCCCAGCACCAGCCCGGCCGCGCGCAGCCAGGGCCCCATGCCGCCGCCTGGCTCCCCGGCCGGCCGCGCCGCCCCGCCCCTAGGCACGGGGGCGGGGCCAGCGCAGGGGCGTCAGGGCCGGTGTGGGGGAGGGGCTGGGCCAGCGCAGGGGCGTCAGGGCTGGCGTGGGGGAGGGGTTGGCACGGGGGAGGGGCGGGGCCAGCTCATAGGGCACAGGGCTGGCGTGGGGGAGGGGCGGGGCCAGCTTATAGGGCACAGGGCTCGCGTGGGGGAGGGGCTGGGCCAGCTCAATGGGCGTTAGGGCTGGCGTGGGGGAGGGGCTGGGCCAGCACAGAGGCGTCAGGTCTGGCATGGGGGAGGGGCTGGGCCAGCTCAATGGGCGTCAGGGCTGGCGTGGGGGAGGGGCTGGGCCAGCTCATAGGGCACAGGGCTGGCGTGGGGGAGGGGTTGGCACGGGGGTGGGGCTGACCTAGCTCATAGGGCACAGGGCTGGCATGGGGGAGGGGCTGGGCCAGCGCCAGCTCAGTGGGCGTCAGGGCTGGCGTGGGGGCGGGGCTGACCCAGGTCATAGGGCACAGGGCTGGCGTGGGGGGAGGGCTTGGCACGGGGGCGGGGCTGACCCAGCTCATAGGGCACAGGGCTGGCGTGGGGGGAGGGGTTGGCATGGGGGCGGGGCTGACCCAGCTCATAGGGCACAGGGCTGGCATGGGGGAGGGGCGGGGCCAGCTTATAGGGCACAGGGCTGGCATGGGGGAGGGGTTGGCACGGGGGCGGGGCTGACCCAGCTCATAGGGCACAGGCCTGGTGTGGGGGGAGGGGTTGGCACGGGGGCGGGGCTGACCCAGCTCATAGGGCACAGGGCTGGTGTGGGGGGAGGGGTTGGCACGGGGGCGGGGCTGACCCAGCTCATAGGGCACAGGCCTGGTGTGGGGGGAGGGGTTGGCACGGGGGCGGGGCTGACCCAGCTCATAGGGCACAGGGCTGGTGTGGGGGGAGGGGTTGGCACGGGGGCGGGGCTGACCCAGCTCATAGGGCACAGGGCTGGCGTAGGGGAGGGCTGATGTTAGTTCGGGTCAAAGAGGACAAGCTAAGGGAATGGGGAGCGGGCAACATGGTGGCAACTGAAATTCAATGTCTACAAAAGCAAAGGAATGTGCAGTGGGGGGGATGTATACTGCCATAGCGTACAGGGTTCTAGAGGTGTAGTATCCGCTTTGGAAAGGAACCTGGGCATGATTGTGAACCGTGCAATGGAGACATTTGCTCAACATGCAGCTGTAGTCAGAGAAGCAAACAGGATGTTTGGATGTGGCTGGAATGGGATAGAGACTAATTTATATTTATTTATATAAATCAGTTATGTGGCCTCATCCGGATACTGTGTGCTGTCTAGGTCACTCCATCGCAAACTGGTTATTGGAGAACCGGAGGGGGTTCCCAGAAGGGCAATGAGAATGATCAAGGGCTGGAAAAAATTTCCTGTGAAGAGAGATTTAAAAGATTGTAATTAGTACCTTAGAAAGGAGAAAAATAAGAGGGGGGATGTTACAAACCTATATGATAATGAATGGTCTAGAGAAGGTAGGTGGTGAGTATCTCTTCTTCTCCCATAACACAAGATCAAAGGGGACATTAAATACAATTGAAAGGTAGTCAATTCAAAACTGATACAGAGAAATATTTTTTCACAAAACATCATTAGACTGTGGAACTCATTGCCACAGGATGTCAGAGAGGACAGGAATTTAGCAAGATTCAAAATGGGACTGGACATTTATATGGATAATAAGGATATCCGGAGTTACGGTGGTTAATGCCAGCATCTGTTTAGGGAAGGATATTAAACCCTATATGCTGCAGGCTTCAAGCCAATCTCTAACTATCGGAGCGCAGGAGGAAATCTAATGTAGGTGACAGATTAGCCCACGGCTACCTGCTGATGAGTTCTTGCACCTTCCTCTGAGGCATCTGGTGCTGGCCGCTGTCAGAGACAGGATACTGGGCTAGATGGCCCCTGGGTCTGACCCACTCTGGCAGTTCCTGTATGCCTAGATGATTGAGGGGGAGGTGCCAGGCCAAGCCTTGGGGGTTGAGGTGCTCACGGGGGTGATGGGAAAGAGCAGCTTGATCTCAGACTTTAGTAGGATGTCTCAGGCCTTTTGAAGATGGACAGTGACACAGTGCCTGCTGCCATGGGGTGTCCTCTGCACAATGTGGCACTTAAGGCAGGGGCATCAGTTGTTCGGTGATTTTAAGAAATGCGGTTGTTGTGTGCTTGGCCTGGCCGCTGTGAGGCACAGGGGAGCTGGGAAGGAGCGCGGGAGCAGCCACACTGCCAATCTCTGGTTCCAGGCCGGCCTGGGAGGGACTCACGCGCTCAGAGCCCCCTGCACTGCTGTGTCTGGGGCTTGGGTTTTGGGGCGCTCTCCTCCTGCTTGTCACTAGGTGGCGGCGGTGGCACATGGTGTGAAGTGGTGACTGACCTGGTCTCTGTCTCCCTGCATTTATAGAGGTTCCCAGATGGAGAGCAGTCAGCTGGGGCCTGTTCTCAGGGCTCTGGCCCTAGTCGCTCTCCCCATGGAGCGCAGCCCTTAAGTGTGTGTGGGGCCGGAGGGAATCCAGCCTTACTTCTCCTCTCCCTGTGCCCCTGCAGACCATTTCCCCATGCCAGGCATGGCCTAGCCCAGGCCTGCACAACATGCGGCCCGGGGGCTGCATGCGGCCCGCGTGGGCTCACTGTGCGGCCCGTGGGGGGGGGTGAGTAGGCAAGGGTTGCAGCTGTCTGGAGGTGCTGCCTTCCACGCCTTCCTCATTCACACCTCATTCATTCAACAGGGCAATTGAATACAAAGTGGGGGGAAGATCTTATTCTACTTCTAGCAAAGAGACAGTTTTCTTTTACCTTAATTATACTACCTTAGGGGCCCGCTATAACATATTAGCAAGGTTCAATACAAAGTCATATAAAAGTTATACAAAAATGCATAATGCAGAGATTTATCTACAACTGCATGGATTGACTGTTGTGTGCAGTAATATAGTGACCCCTGGGGGGGTGAAGAGAGGTGTGATGGTGGGGCCGAGCGGGGAGGGAGCGGGTCCTATTTTACTGCTGTGATCTGGTCACCCTATGCGCGCTGTTTCTCTCCCCCTCTACAGGCTTCCACACCCAGCGCTGGGGAAGGAGGGGTTGTTTCCGTGGGGCGGGCAGCGCTGGGGGGGGGGGTGATTCCACGGGGCCGGGGGGTGGGTTCGGCCCTCAGCTGTTTTCTTTGGAGTAATATGGCCCTCGCCGCTTTACGAGTTGTGCAGGCCTGGCCTAGCCCATCCTTCCCACCCTAATGATGTGCCTGGTGCCAGGGCCTCACCTCATCACTGGCACAGCTTGTCCCCATGGACCTAAGGTGAAGGAGTGAGGTGTCCTAAGCACCTTCCTCCAGATAACAGCATGGCCCTGCAGTGCAGTGCCATAGGGAGGTGATGGGCATCTTAACCCTTCCCTTGCAGGACAGCAGCACGCTGGACCCATCAGCGGGCGCAGACCATGGGGGGGCAGATTGCAGGAGCATGGTGCTTTGTCCCCAGGATCAGAGCACCGGGCCTCCAACCCAGGGAGTCCTGCCTCTGGCAAGAGCCCAAGCCCTGTGCTTCAGGGACAGGTAGAAAACATCTATAATGCACCTGGCCAGCTGTGCACTGCTGCGCATGGGGTGAGACTCCTGCGGTAACCAGCTCCCACCCTGAGCGGGGCCCAGAGGCAGCTCGCTGGGCCCTCTGCCCACACATGCCCTGGGAGGCTGCCCTACCTAAGGGCCAATGGGGCGAGCGGGACCAGGCCTAGGACAGAGCTACTACTGCTGTAAGTTAAGGGGCGGCTCCAGCGGAGGCTGTGGGTGCTCACATGGGGAACAAATATTCGATACTGGGCTCTTAAGCCGCGCAGAGACGGGTCCAACAGGGTCCAGTGGCTGGGAACTGACACCAGATAAACTGGGACTGGAAATCAGGCGTCAGTTTTTAATGATGAGAGTAATTAACCATGGGAACAACTTACCGAGGGTCATGGGGGATTCTCCAGCCCTGGCGATTTTTCAATCAAGACTGGCTGTTTTTGTCTAACAGCTCTGCCCTAGGAATCTCGTTGGGGCAGGTCTCTGGCCCCTGCTATACCGGGGGTGAGATGAGATGATCACAAGGTCCCTCTGGCCTTGGCATCTAGGAATCCATGGCCCCACGCCCCCTTTGGTGTTAACCCCTTCCCTTCCAGAGGGTTGTCACGGGTGCGTGGCACTGTCCTGTGACACAAGGACGTGCAGCCGTCACCCAGCTGACAAGCGGCTGGACCGTTTGCCTGGGTCTCTGGGTGGGATTTATAGGGTGCCGGTTGGTTAATGCATGCTGATGGCTCGGCCCCACTCAGAGCCGGGTGGGGGGAGCCCAGCCCATGGCATGGCGTTTCCATTCGCTCTGCTAACAATAGGGTGACTGCCCCAGCCCCAGCCTCTCTGCCGTGAATTCCTTTCCTTTGTGTGCAGCTGCCCCACCCCCTGGCTGGGTCTGGGCCAGCTTCAGGCTCCTCTGGGCCTGCAGGGCAATGCTGGTGTCTGCCATTGTCCAGAGGCATGCCAGGAATGCAATGAAAAGAGAAGCCAGCTCCTGGGAAAGCAGCCAGAGCCACATCCCTTTGTGACAACAAACAGGCCGAGCCGCCTCGGGGCAGGGACTGGCTTGAGCGGCGGGTGTATCAACACAGGCAATGCCCCAGGCTGCCCCCCAGTGTCCCAGGGAGGGGCATCCTCTGGCACTGCTCCCACCCACCATCCCCCAACCTTGCTGCTAGGGGCAGCTGGTGTGAGCCCGATGCAGCCAGGTAGGGGGAGGCAAACAGCTCTTAGTCCCCAGCTGTGGTCCTGGCACCCTGGCTTCCTGGCATGCTGAGTGCAGACCCCTGCGGCTGAGTGTGGGTGGCGCCATGTTTATCTCAAACCCACATGGCTCAGAACCAGACTCTCCCGTCAGGGCAGCCCAGCCCCACAGCCAGCTCCCTTGGGTGCAGGCCAGGCTATGGGGCCAGCCCCTTAGGGATGTAACTCTGCCCTTTCTGCCCTGCCCCTGCTGCATCTCTTGCCCTGCTATCAGCCTGGCACTCATGCTCTGCTTTGAATCTCTGCCCAGGGCCCTCCTCTGCCCCTGCTCCCCTGAGCTGCTGGGGGAGGTGCGGGGCAGGCCCTTCCCTTTGCTCTCTCTGTTTGCAAAGGCTATGGGGCCCTGCAGCCAGTTACAGATTAACTCCCTTCGTCCTCTGGAGTGAGTGTGGGGCTGGGAAGGGGATCCCCTGGGATCCAAGCGGCAGATTCTCAGGGTGGGAAAGGTTAGGGAGTCCTGGCTCCCCAGCCGCAGTAACCATTCTGTGGGGTGGATGGGGCAGGCTGGGCTAAGCCATTATCTCTCTGTGGCCTCTCAGGAGCAGACACCCCCCACACACACACACCTGCTGGGGTTTTTTGACTCCCAGATGCCATATTTGGAGGCTGGGGCTCCAGAGCGTGTTGTGCAGGGAAGAGACCTGCCTTCTCCCACTCCCACTGATGCTCACAGGCCCCGGCTTTCGCTCTAGAGCACTCGGGACCAAGGCCGTGCCACCAACATGGGGCTTGGAGAGCGAGGCATGGACCGTTCCTGATGAATTAACCACAACCCCACCTTTCCTTCGCTGCCCGTTAATCCCCCTCTGGGAGGTTCCCCGCTGGGATGGGCCAGTGTCTGCACAGCAGAGCTCTCGCCAGCTGACTGATTGCCCCCCGCCAGCCCAGTCTGACTGCCCCATGACTCTGCCTCAGTGGGAGGGGAATCTCCCTGGGCCGGGCCTGCCAGCAGCCGGCTGGGCACGTCCATGCACGGTGGCATGGAGGGGAAGAGCCAGGTAAAGAGTCTGATCAGAGCCGGAGGTGAAGTGCTTTAACACCATGGAATCTGGAGACAAAGGGCTGTTCACAGGCCATGGTGCCCCAGCGGCCTGCCAGAGCTGTCCTGTGCTGCCTGTCTCAGTGGGCTGCCTCCTGGACCTGCCGAATCACCTTCACTGAGGGGCCGGAGTCTTGACCTGTTGGTGCCATTGGCAGGAGCAGGCCCGACAAACCACCCGCTCTGGGGCCTGCAGGCCCTGCCAGCTCCCTGCTCAGGAAGGTAAGTGGGGTAGCTGGCTCTAACATGGCCAGAGCCCGGGCGCCTGCCAGGAATCTCAGTGCTTAGAGAAGCAATAACATCATAGCAGCGGCGCTCATGAATAACAATCCAACCTGGCACCGTCCTGCTCCCGCCAGGTGCCTCTGGGCACTGCTACGAGCTGAATATTTACGGCTCCATTGCTGCAGCCGCCGCTGTGCCCTTCCTCCAGCAAACACCCACCCATGTGGTCAGCCTCCCCTTAGCCACACGCAGGTTTCCCACTTACAGCTGGGCTCACTCGGGCACAGGGAGGCAAAGTGACTGGCCCAAGGCCACACAGCAACTTTGTAGCGGGGTCAGGACTAGTACCCAGGGGTCCCAGTGTCTCACACTAGCCATTAGACCAGCATTGTGTCCACCCCTGCGCTGCAGAGCTCAGCACAGCCTGCTCTGGGACAGGTCAGCATCTCTCCTGCAGGCCCAGCCGTGGTGTGCAGCTGCCCTACAAGGGGTGACTGCTGCTAGGACTCCAGGTTCTGGATTCAGATACCTGTAACTGGGCCAAGCCACGCACCATGCCCAGGCCAGGGAGGGGGAGTTTGCCCGTCATGGCCCCATCCATTGAGTGCCGGCTAGGCCTGGCCCTGTCTGGGCAGGATGGTCTGTCTCTCAGAGGAGGCGCAGGTAGAGCCCAGACTGTTGGGACAAGGCGGGGGGGGGGCTGGCGTTTACATGGCTGCCTTTGTCTGTTGAACAAAGACCCCCTCAGCCAGCCATCAGCCACTCCTTCCCTGACAGCAGCTAATCGCCCCAGAGGCACATGGCAATTAACCAAGATTAAAGGGACCTGGCAATTTACAGCCCTGGCTGCATTCAGAGGGTGACTGAGCCCAATAAAGAGCCATTTAATGAGTGAGGAAGGTGGGGCGGGGGCGATGGCCAAAGAATGGGAGCTGTCACCTTGTGCTGAGCAGCCCTGCCCTGGGGGGAGAGCAGTCAGCAATTCACGCTAAATTACAGATCCAGGGGCCGCCTCCCTGGCCTCCCTGGGCACTGGCCAGGGCACTGGCAGGACGGCTCCAGGCCAGGGCTCTCCCACAGGGGCTGGCAGTCTGGGAGCAGGAGCTCTGGCTGCCTCACTGTGTCCTGAACGCTGGCTAGGTCCAGGGTCGCGGGCAGGGTGTCACTGACAGAGCACAAAGGCCTTTCTGGGACTAGGTTGGGGTGGCAGCCAGTGTGCTATAAAGTGACCCCACCAGGAGGGGGGGGGCAGTTCCAGGGCCCCAGTGAGTGGGGAGCCCAGTGCCAGGACCCGAGACCAGGTAGCTTGAGGCGGGAGCTCAGCACCAGGCCTCAGTGACCCGGGGAGGGGGAGCCCAGCCCCCGGGTGGGCTGGGAAAGGTTAGGGCATTGCCCACAATGGTACTCAGGCTCAGCAGCCCTGCTCCTGGCTGTGCTGCGAGCAAGACGAGGGAGCATGCACGGGCCTGTGGTGTGCAGCGGGGCTGGCTGATCCCCTGCTCTTTGCTACAAAAGTCGGTTCCTAGAGAGAAGAGGCAGTGAGCTGCCACAGCCACTTGCAGTTTAAGGCCCTGTCTCCATCAACCGAGCAGGGGGACATGGACACAGCACGACAGGACCTTGGTAAGTGGGCTATGGCCTGGGGCATCAGGTCCCATCTGCATGGCAGCTTGGAGGGGGCCGCACACCGTCCCGACTCGACTGCAGTGCAGCTGGGGAGAACAAGCGCTGTGGGCGACTGGCAGCTCAGTGCAGCGGGTGGGCTGGGCTCAGAGGCGCCAGGGCAGCACATAGACAGCTCCCTGTAACCTGGTTCAGCGTTTTGTCAGGGATTTGCCGTGTCAGCCGGAGCACAGGATTGGGTTAGGGTGGGGCCGAGGTTGTTTTAGGTCTTGGATGAGTCAGGCACCCCTTGTAAAAGGGCTGGGCCTGGAGCAGATGGCAGCTTTGCTGGGCTGAGGGATTGCACCACTCACTGATCTCACCCGCCAAACCAGGAGTCAGGCCCAAGAACTCAGGAGAATGGCTTAAAACTCATGAGATTTTAAAAATATTGAGTGTGGGGCTCTCTGTGTTAACCTTGTGTTTGCTGAGGCTTTAGGTCAGGCTCAGGGTACATGCTCACACTCCTCTGCAACCACGACAGCTCGAAACTTACTGGAAAAAAACATCAAACCCCCATGGGCAAGATTCTTACTAATCCCCCGACTCCAGGGGCTGGGGCTCTAACAACACCCCAAAACCCGCAAAACTTGCCAGCCAATCCCCAGAGCTGGCAACGCCCACTGGCCAGGACTGGCGTGCCCGGCAACAAGCTGGCAAAGGGCAGGAGCCCAGCACTGCGGAGTGTTTGCGCTCTTGTCATTTTAAAGCCAATTTCATGAGTTCTGGGGCCCGACTTTTGAACTGTTGGGGTTGGCAGCACCTCTGCTGGGGGCATCGCCACCTGAGCCCATCTCCCCCTGGCTTGGGCACTGGGAGCTGTGGGGCACCTTCCTTTGGCACTGGGGGGCATGGGGTGCCTTCTATGGGCACTGGGAGCCATGGGGCGCCTTCCATGGGCGCTAGAGGCCGTGGGGCACCTTCTATGGGCACTGGGAGCCATGGGGCGCCTGCTATGGGCGCTGGGAGCCATGGGGCGCCTGCTATGGGCGCTGGGAGCCGTGGGGCGCCTGCTATGGGCGCTGGGGGCCGTGGGGCGCCTGCTATGGGCGCTGGGGGCCGTGGGGCGCCTGCTATGGGCACTGGGGGCCGTGGGGCGCCTGCTATGGGTGCTGGGGGACATGGGAACCTGCTATGGGCGCTGGGGGCCGTGGGGCGCCTGCTATGGGCGCTGGGGGCCGTGGGGCGCCTGCTATGGGCACTGGGGGCCGTGGGGCGCCTGCTATGGGCACTGGGGGCCGTGGGGCGCCTGCTATGGGTGCTGGGGGACATGGGAACCTGCTATGGGCGCTGGGGGCCGTGGGGCGCCTGCTATGGGCGCTGGGGGCCGTGGGGCGCCTGCTATGGGCACTGGGGGCCGTGGGGCACCTGCTATGGGTGCTGGGGGACATGGGAACCTGCTATGGGCGCTGGGGGCAATGGGGCGCCTGCTATGGGCGCTGGGGGCCGTGGGGCGCCTGCTATGGGCGCTGGGGGCCGTGGGGCGCCTGCTATGGGCACTGGGGGCCGTGGGGCGTCCTCCCTGGGTATCGTGGTGCCCCCGGGCCCCCTCCCCACCCCACCCCGCTGTTGTGAGCGGCCAGGTCTCTGCTGCTGCCCCCGCCCCCTGCAGCGATCCTGGGCGAGATCCGCAGCCAGGGGGCCCGGGCCACGCCTAGCGCTCAGGGGCCCCCAGTGCGGGGAACGCGCCGGACTGTTCCTCCGCGGCCGCCGTAGTGGAGCCCGGAAGTGTCTCCATGGAGATGGGGGGAGTCGGGCCGGGGCTGGGGGGTGATGGAGAAGTACGAGCGGATCCGGGTGGTGGGGAGAGGAGCTTTCGGGTGAGACACCCACTCCCGGGACCCGCCTGCCCGGGGGCGGCAGCGTTGCCACGTGGCGTCTGAGGGCAGGACACCCCGGGCTGAGCCGCGGGACATGGTGATACGGCGGCTCCCCCGGCGCAGCCAATCAGGGAGCGGGAGACAGGAGGGAGCCCCTGGGGCTGATGGCAGGGCGCGGGGGATGGGCTGGGGGGCTGATGGCAGGGCGCGGGGGATAGGCTGGGGGCTGATGGCAGGGCGCGGGGGATAGGCTGGGGGCTGATGGCAGGGCGCGGGGGATAGGCTGGGGGGCTGATGGCAGGGCGCGGGGGATGGGCTGGGGGGCTGATGGCAGGGCGCGGGGGATAGGCTGGGGGCTGATGGCAGGGGGCGGGGGATAGGCTGGGGGCTGATGGCAGGGGGCGGGGGATAGGCTGGGGTGCTGATGGGGCGCGGGGGATAGGCTGGGGGCTGATGGCAGGGCGCGGGGGATAGGTTGGGGGGCTGATGGCAGGGCGCGGGGGATAGGTTGGGGGGCTGATGGCAGGGCGCGGGGGATAGGCTGGGGGGCTGATGGCAGGGCGCGGGGGATAGGCTGGGGGCTGATGGCAGGGGGCGGGGGATAGGCTGGGGTGCTGATGGCAGGGCGCGGGGGATAGGCTGGGGGCTGATGGCAGGGGGCGGGGGATAGGCTGGGGTGCTGATGGGGCGCGGGGGATAGGCTGGGGGCTGATGGGGCGCGGGGGATAGGCTGGGGGCTGATGGCAGGGCGCGGGGGATAGGTTGGGGGGCTGATGGCAGGGCGCGGGGGATAGGTTGGGGGGCTGATGGCAGGGCGCGGGGTATAGGCTGGGGGGCTGATGGCAGGGCGCGGGGGATAGGCTGGGGGCTGATGGCAGGGCGCGGGGGATAGGCTGGGGGCTGATGGCAGGGCGCGGGGGGATAGGTTGGGGGGCTGATGGCAGGGTGCGGGGGATAGGCTGGGGGCTGATGGGGCGCGGGGGATAGGCTGGGGGCTGATGGCAGGGGGCGGGGGATAGGTTGGGGGGGCTGATGGCAGGGCACGGGGGATGGGCTGATGGCAGGACGCGGGGGATAGGTTGGGGGGGCTGATGGCAGGGCGCTGGGGATAGGCTGCGTGGCTGATGGCAGGGCGCGGGGGATAGGCTGGGGGGCTGATGGCAGGGGGCGGGGGATAGGTTGGGGGCTGATGGGGCGCGGGGGATAGGCTGGGGGCTGATGGCAGGGGGCGGGGGATAGGCTGGGGTGCTGATGGGGCGCGGGGGATAGGGTGGGGGGCTGATGGCAGGGCACGGGGGATAGGCTGGGGGCTGATGGTAGGGCGCGGGGGATAGGCTGGGGGCTGATGGTAGGGCGCGGGGGATAGGCTGGGGGCTGATGGCAGGGCGCGGGGGATAGGTTGGGGGCTGATGGCAGGGCGCGGGGGATAGGCTGGGGTGCTGATGGGGCGCGGGGGATAGGCTGGGGGCTGATGGTAGGGCGTGGGGGATAGGCTGGGGGCTGATGGCAGGGCGCGGGGGATAGGCTGGGGTGCTGATGGGGCGCGGGGGATAGGCTGGGGGCTGATGGCAGGGCGCGGGGGATAGGCTGGGGGCTGATGGCAGGGCGCGGGGGATAGGCTGGGGGCTGATGGCAGGGCGCGGGGGATAGGCTGGGGGGCTGATGGCAGGGCACGGGGGATGGGCTGGGAGGCTGATGGCAGGGCGCGGGGGATGGGCTGGGGGGCTGATGGCAGGGCGCTGGGGATGGGCTGCGGGGCTGATGGCAGGGCGCGGGGGATAGGTTGGGGGGCTGATGGCAGGGCACGGGGGATAGGCTGGGGGGCTGATGGCAGGGCGCTGGGGATGGGCTGCGGGGCTGATGGCAGGGCGCGGGGGATAGGCTGGGGGGCTGATGGCAGGGGGCGGGGGATGGGCTGGGGGGCTGATGGCAGGGCGCTGGGGATGGGCTGCGGGGCTGATGGCAGGGCGCGGGGGATAGGCTGGGGGGCTGATGGCAGGGGGCGGGGGATAGGCTGGGGGGCTGATGGCAGGGCGCGGGGGATAGGTTGGGGGGGCTGATGGCAGGGCGCGGGGGATACGCTGGGGTGCTGATGGCAGGGCGCGGGGTATAGGCTGGGGGGCTGATGGCAGGGTGCAGGGGATAGGCTGGGGGCTAATGGGGCATGGGGGATAAGCTGGGGGCTGATGGCAGGGCGCGGGGGATAGGTTGGGGGGCAGATAACAGACCATGGTCTGCTAGGCCTGGTGGGAGGCCTGTGTTTCTCATTGATAAAGCTCCTAGGGCCAGACTTCTAGAGCCAGGCATCTTAGTCCAAAGGAACTGGGGATGCGTAACTGGAGCAGGGCCCGCAGTTAGCGTCTTCAGAATACTCTGCGTAGCTAACTCAGTGTCACTGCCTCCGGAGAGATGAGGAATCACTATTATTCCCATTTTACTGCTGAGGAAACTGAGGCACGGTGTGACTTGCCTAGGCACACACAGGAGGACAGTGTCAAGGTTGGGGAAGGAGCCCTGGAGTCCTGTGCTCTAAACACTGCGCTTATTTCCTCTCGTAGTTTGGGGGAGGAGTGGAAGTGGGGACCAGGCCCCCTGAAATGGCTCCCGTGTTGCTTGTGTCTCTTGGTTTTTGGACACGTGCATTTGGCAAACATCTGGTCCTGTTTTCACTTCACATCACTCATTCCGGTTCTAGGGCTGGTCACCCCTTTTCTTGTTTAGTTACCTCCCATCCCATCTCTTGCATGGCGGGTCTCCCCTCTAACTCAGACTGTCCTCGCTTTGGGCTATTACAGAATAGTGCACCTGTGTCTGCGCAAGGCTGACCAGAAGCTAGTGATCATTAAGCAGATCCCTGTGGAGCAGATGACGAAGGATGAGCGGCTGGCGGCACAGAATGAGTGCCAGGTGCTGAAACTGCTGAATCACTCCAACATCATTGAATATTACGAGAACTTCCTGGAAGACAAGGCTCTTATGATTGCTATGGAGTATGCACCAGGTGGGACACTGGCTAGGAGGGGCATGGGGTGGGGATAGAGCTTCTTGGGTTCCCCAGTGTAGCTGGATCTGGGTGAATGAGCCTCCTTAGGGAGCGCCTGACTTAAAGATCAGCAACCGAGTGCGTTGGTTTTCAAGGCATCCATAAAAGCAGGGGGCTGCTGCTCTGTGAAGGAGGGGAGAATCCAGCAATGTCCCTGGTACTTGAGTCAGGCCTGACTTTGGTTTGGCAAGGCTGTTTCCCTCTGAAGAGGTGCTCACTCCTCTCCGTTGTCACCTCCTGTTTCCTTATTTTGGAGCATATCCCATGTAAGGCTGTTGTGGAAATGGTTTGACGTCCGTCCTCAGGATAACTTAAGCTTGTTGTTCAAAGGGACCTGGCCACGTTCCTATTATTTGAAAACATTGAAAAATACATTTGCATTATTAGCATTGCCAGCGCTTATCCCAACGGAAAGGATTTTAAAACTATCTTTTTCATCACTTACCTGTGTGTTCCCTTCTGCTCTTCACTTGGGGCTTCTGTCAGTTTCCCTTGTTTGTTGTCAGCTTCCCTTTTGGGCGTCAGTGTTGGAGTGGCAGAGCTGCCTGGAGAAGTGTCAATTCAAACAAACTCAAGATTTGCCATTTTAAATTAAGAAAACATTTACGTTAGGGTTTGTAAAACTGCTTCATACAAAACCTGAATTCTGGGCCTGCATTACCTGACAGGGCCCCTTTAACAGCATGTGGGTACTTCAGCAAGGGGAATTTCCCTATGCAGAACAGGCTTATCTTGTTCTCCCATTGACATTTGCTTCCTCACCCTGCTCTGATATGTATTGTTTTAGCATTTCTTTTTCTTGCTGAGCCCTGGAGGCAGCACTGCCATTGACAGTGTGGTGCTAACATTAACCCCTCTGCTGCTGGTTCTGCATCCCATGCACTGTGCTGCTATTGTTCTCTTAACATTCAGAGAATGCCTGGTACTGCAGCAATTGTGTAGTTAAGATACTGTGACTCCATCCATTCCTTTTGGTTAACATTTTGCCAGCCCTCATAAACTTCCTTTGCTGATGGCCCTTCTGCCCTTTGCCCAGGTGGCACCTTGGCAGAGTTTATTCATAAACGTTGTAACTCCCTGTTGGACGAAGACACCATCCTGCACTTTTTTGTGCAGATCCTACTGGCTCTTCATCATGTTCACACCAAACAGATCCTGCACCGGGACTTAAAGACTCAGAACATTCTGTTGGACAAGCACCGCATGATCGTCAAGATTGGAGACTTTGGCATCTCCAAAATCTTGAGCAGCAAGAGCAAAGCCTACACGGTGCGTATCTGCTGAGAGTTCCCAAATTTCTGAGGTCTGGGGGAAGTTCTTCCCATCACATCTGCTCTGTTTCTGTGCCTGCATGTGGGGAGAGTGGGCCTGAGATTAGGTTGCATCAGCGATTGTGATTTAGATTTTGACAAGTCAGTAAGTAATCAGTATTACTGCTAATCTTTCCATGCTGTGGGTGTCTAACCCAGGTTAGCTCACTGATGTTAGAGCAGCAGGGTAGCAGTGAAGACACAGTAACTCAAGCTTTTAACATGGGCTAGTAACTGGAGTTCAACCCCAGGCTGCCCTACAGGCTTTAACTCGAATTGTTAACCCGAGTGGGTGCTTCTTCTCTGTTCCTTTAACCCAAGGTAAGAACAGATCTTGTGCAGTGTAGACATACCCGTAATCTCCCTTGATAGGCTGTCTTGCTGCAGTCATGACAATTATTCTGTCAGTTCCTATCTCTCTCATTACATAGTGTCTGAATGCCTATTGAATAGTGCATTAAAACAGCCATCACATGGGGTTTGTTCTTGCTCTCCTCGGCCCCAGGGGAGAATTGTGTGGGGCGTGGATTGGTTCATTTTGGTAGAGCTTTGTTGGATTTTTATTTTAAAATATCCCTGCTACTGTGTGTTTGTGCTGGAGAAGGCTGGTTGGAGTCGGGTGCCTGGCACTTGCAGTGGGAGGGGATGGGGGCGTGTTGGGATGATCCGTAGTTCCTCGGGAGGTTTGTTCCTTAGTCTGGTACTGGCCTTGTGGAAGTTCTTCCTCCTGCACAGACCAGCTTTGCCCTTGGGGTAAAAAGTCCTGCTGTTCCAGAGGGGTGGAGTTGTTGACCACAGTCCTCATCCTGAAGCTTTAGGCTCCTAGATATGTTGCGCCCAAGCCACTGAGCACCTTGAAGATAAGGACTGAGTCCTTGTACTTGACTCTTAGGCCACAGGAAGCCAGCGTAGAGGGTGGTGGACAGGCCTGCCGGGCTTGTGATGGCCCGTGGTGCTGAGGAGACTCACTGTGACATCCTGTACTAGCTGGAGTTTCCTGAGGCCTGTTGCCTTTGTGCCCAGGTGCATTGCATAGTGTAGTCCAGATGGGATGTGACAGAGTCTTGGATAACCAAGGTTAGGTCACAGTCCACCAGGCTGGGATGGAGTCTCCTAGCCAACCAGAGATGGTAGAAAGTGCTGCTATGTGAGAGGTTAGCACCAGAGACCCTCTCCTGAGACTGGGCTGATATGACACATGTGCTTGGGGGCTGACTTTTTCAGTTACTGGATCTTGCTGGTTGGCTGGATGTCCTGTCTTTTCTTTTTTAATCTTTTCTCTGCCTGATACCTTGGTATCTTTCCCCATCTAACCTGATCTGGTTGGCATCACTAAGCGATCTGAGCCCCTCAGTTGATTAGAAATCCACATTGGAGCTAAGTGCTGAATGGGACAGGGAGCCATGCTCCAGTAGTGTCAGAAACAGTAAATCCTCTCGCAATTTTATTGTGGGAAGGTCATCGGCCAGTAACCAATAGTAGGGAAACTAACGCCCCTCCCAGTTCGCCTAGAACTCTGGCTCCTTTGTGCTGTCGTCAAGTCGTTTTGTAATCCGTGTTGATCTTTACTTCTCCTTGTGGTGGTTCTGGACTCAGAGTGCCGTCATGCATCTGTGCCTCTTTCTCTTAGGTTGTGGGGACTCCGTGCTACATCTCCCCGGAGCTGTGCGAAGGGAAACCCTACAACCAGAAGAGCGATATCTGGGCGCTGGGCTGTGTGCTCTACGAACTTGCCAGTCTCAAGAGAGCCTTTGAAGCTGCAGTAAGGCTGGGGCCTGGGGTTTTCTTACAGCAGAGACGTGAATTCCAGAACCACGTCCGCGTTGGGCTGTGCCTGCTGCCTTCCCCCGGAGCCTGCAGCCCTGCGGAGGGCAGCACCTTGCATTGCTCCTGATGTTTCCTGCCTCTGTGCCCAGCCAGCAGCCAGGGTTCTGCTAACCATGTGTGTCTCTGTTCCTTCCATGCTCTCCAGAACCTGCCCGCCTTGGTGCTAAAGATCATGAGTGGGACATTTGCTCCCATCTCAGACCGATACAGCCCAGACCTGCGCCAACTCATCCTGAGCATGCTCAACCTGGACCCTTCCAAACGGCCCCAGCTGAACGAGATCATGGCCCAGACCATCTGCATCAGGCCACTTCTGAACCTGTACACTGATGTGGGCAGTGTCAAAATGAGAAGGCAAGTGGTGCTGCTGCGATCATCTCTCTGGGGCCTGGCAATGGGAGGGAAGGGGATGGAGAGGCTGCCGCAGCTCCCAGGAGGTCTCTGAGAGGGTCAGTTCTTTACTTGGTTGGAGCTGGGAAGGGGCACTGACCAGTTAGGGATCTCAGCTGGGCTTGTGGCACGTGCATACAGGCGAACAGGACACGGGCTCATGCCCAGCACTGGAGCTGCTCTGCAGCCCGGGGGCTCAGGAGATGGTGCATTGCTGAGGGGCTGTCACTGGGAGGACAGGTTAACCTCCGGTCTGACAGGCGCACTTGCTCTCGCTTTGTCCTCCCTGCTGGGCGTGGTGCTTTGGGATCCCTGGAGTGGAGGAGATGCATACAGCTGTGATCAGCAAATACAAATGTGTACACACTGACTGAGTCCTTGCCCCTGCCCCCAGTGTCCCCCTGACCATGGGGCCAGAATGACCTCACACAGGACATGGTGCTGTCAGAGAGCCAGATGGCCGGTCTTAAAAAACTGTCCCCAGGAAACTGAACTGTGTCTCCTGCCCGACTCGGCCTGCCCAGGCCATGCTCAGCCGTTCACTCTGCCCTAGTGATAGAGCTTCCCTCTCCTCTCTGAGCCCAGTGCTGATGCTGGCCAGGCTGTCTGAGTGACCGGTCAGAAGTTTTGCATTTCGGTTTGACAGGCCTGAGAAGCCATTGGCTACAGTGCCACCAGTGACCCACAGCAGAGCGGGAGGAAGAGTGACCAGTGCCAGACCCAGGGGTAAGGCCGGGCACAGTGTGTTCAGCAGAACTTCATTGCAAAGGAGAATCCTTGGTATTGACCATCAGTGGCATCCTCTGCCAGAGGAAACTCAGGCGCTTTGCACCCTAAATCCCCTTCCTCGGGGAACCTGTGCCCCAGGCTGGCTGGGACTCAGGATCTGGCCAGTGCTGCTTCTAGATCAGCCCCTTCGGAGGTTTTCCTGCCCCTGTTGTCTGGAGCCTGAGTTCCCCTGTGCTGCAGGGCACCCAGGCTGGTACCGCCAGGGGCTCTAGAATTGACGGTCCCTGGCTGATGAATAGCTAGAGCTGTAGCAGCCCATCTACCCTCTGCAATTTCTGGAGCAGAGTGTTCGTTTCCCCTCCTCCCGCTGGCATCGCTCTGGGGAGCTGCTGTGAGCGGCCCGGCCTTCTCTGCAGCCCCTGGTGAGCCTCAGACAGAGGTTCCAGGCCCTATTCTTGCCAGCTGATTTAGCCCCTCTATCTAACTGGGTGTTGTCCTCCACTGCGGGTGGGCATCTGGATAGTATGGCTAGGGTCACTTTATAGCTGAAGGGGCAAGCTGGGGTGATGGTATTTCATTTGGACTCCTAGGTGTTCGAGCTGGTTCAGCCAGGACTGGAATCCCACCTCCCCTGTCTTCCATCTACACCTGGGGCAGCGGAATCACCCCCCTCTCCGCCTGCCCATGCTCAACACAGAAGTGGTGCAGGTTTCTGCAGGGAGAACCCAGAAGGCCGGTGTTACTAAATCAGGGAGGCTCATTATGTGGGAGGTGAGCGGTGGCAAGCAGGCGGCAGCCAAGGGCAATAAGCCAGTGTCAGCAAAGGGGCTTGGGCAGGGGGTCTTGGAGGAGGAGTATAGCCCGTGTCTAGACATGCCCCGGCCCCCCAGTGAGCAGGCAAATCCCTGGCTGCTCCTAGTGACCACTGAGGCTGCAGGAGGTGGGGGTGGGCTTATTGCCCAGCTGCAAGCGAAGTGCATTTCAAACCCCTTTGGCTTCTCCCTGCTAGGCTTCCCCAATGGGTGCTGCTGGCGGCCCTTCCCTGCCAGGGGCCACTGAGCAGCTCCAGCCTCAGTTTGTGTCCCGCTTCCTGGAAGGCCAGTCCGGAGTGACCATCAAACACGTGTCCTGCGGCGACCTCTTCACAACCTGCCTGACAGGTATGGACGGGAGCTGTGCTGCCTCCCTGCACGGGTGGGGGGTTCCCAAAGCAGCCCTCTTGGGGAGGGGCAGCTGCTGTGTTGCTGACGGGGCTAGTCCCAAAGTCCATCCCACCCGCAATCAGAAACCAATTCCAGTGTGTCTTTGTGAGCCCCCTGCGGGGCCGGGTGTCCTCAGCAGCACCTGGGGAGCCTGGGTCTGAAAATGCTGTGAGCTGCCTGGCTGAGTGACCTCAGCGTGGAATGTGCACTGTTTGCACAGGGAGGTTCTTCTGATGGCCCGTGGGGAGCCGGGTGTGTTTGCAGGTCTGCTGGGGATCAGGGGAATAAGTGACAGATTTGCAACTGGCAAACTTCAGATGCGTGTGTTTGTCCTATCTCTGACCACGCTTCCTGCTGCCACTGGGGTGGGTGGCCGGTAAATGAAGGGCTCTGTGTGTTTAACACCTCTCCAGACTGTTGAATTAGAATCTCCTGCGTACACAGCTGGAATAATGTTATCTCAGTGCTTTGCCCATCATCCCGTTTGTGTTAGTTCTTGTTGAGTGACTTTTCCCAGCACATTTATGGCTTCTTCTCTCAAAAATCCTGAGCCCCATCTAAAACTATTAACCCTCTGTACGGATCCCTAGCAGCTAGCCCAAGGCATCCCAGTGAGATTTGCAGTGTCTGCCAGCCAGCGAGGGCTCCCAAGGGACGCTGGTACTGCTTGGATGCTGTGCTCTGTGTCCTACTAGTCCCCAGGGCTGTGTGGACCCACAGTGTGTTGTGAGTGGCTGTAACACGGCTTTATTTTGCTTTTCCAGACAGGGGGATAATCATGACTTTTGGCAGTGGCAGTAATGGTTGTCTGGGGCATGGAAACTTCACTGATGTAACACAGGTTTGTAGTGTAAGGAATTGGGGACACCAATAAATACTGCCTGTGTCACGTGGAACAGCTTCTCCCTGGCCCCGAGCGGAGTTGCAGCAGTCCTGCTGTATGGATCCGAATGGAACCGGATCCTTTCCCTTCCCTCCCCCCAGCTCTGTTCTGCTGCTTTTCATCCTGCTTCTCTCTCCCCATCCGCACAAAGATGTCTTTGAATGTGGGGTTGCAACATGCCGAGGGAAGTCGAGAGCTGCCTTGTGGTTGCTGTTGGCTGGGGCCCAGACTCTGCCACTGCCTCCAATCACACACCTGGCTGTTTCAGTCTCAGCCCGGCAGCTGCTGCGGTTCACTGGAAAACTTGTTTTTCAAAAGAGCCAGTGTTCAAAGGAGAGCCACGTGTCCCTGATTGGTACAGAGTGCTGGAGCTGGGAAGGCGCTCTCCTCTGCCGCTCCCCTCTCTGGGCCGTTTCCCGGCCCACCCTGGCTGGCTGCTGGCGATAGCATGTGAAATCCAGCCAGGGATGAGGGTTTGGGCTGCTCCCTTGCACTGCTTCGTTGGGTGTTACCCTCTGGCTTCTGCTTGAGAGTTGTGCACACCTCCCATTCGCTGCTGTAGAGGAGCGGAGATTGGTGGCTGCAACCATATTTAAGCAAATGGGGCTTTTCCCTGAGAAGGCTGAGGGGGATGAGGCCCATGGGAGGGATGTATCAGATCTGACTCTATCACAGCAGGGGAAAAACAAGGTGAGGAGATAAATGGGGAATCTCCATCCATCTGCCTCATGGGAGAGCTCGCTGGTAGTTTCCATGCAAGTGCCCTGGTGTGGATCTTTCAGGTGAGACATTGTAACCAAGTTTTGCCTGCTTTGCGTGGGCTTTTGTCACAAGGGTAGAGATTTGCCCTGCTGCCTTTGGCATAACGTTTCTCCTCCCCAAACTGTTGTGCTAGTTGGTTGTCTGGCCGCTGTCGTTTACCCCAGAGGTGGCTGCATTTTCCTTTGTGCTGTATATACATAGTTTGTAAAGCACCTTCAAGATCCCTTGGGACAAAAGGTATTATGGAAATGTAAATATTGTTCCTATAGTGTAAAACCTGGGATAGTAACTAGAAAATCCATGGCGCTCTGCTGCCTTGCCTGGCCTTGCAGCAGTGCCCGCCGGGTGGGCAGATCTGCTGCCGTAAGGTGTCAGTCAGTGGGAAAGGGCGTGGCCAGCTAATGCTGCTCTTTTCCCTACAGCCGAAGATCGTGGAGGCGCTGCTAGGCTACGAGATTGTGCAGCTGGCATGCGGCGCGTCTCATGTGCTGGCCGTTTCCACTGAGCGGGAAGTGTTTGCCTGGGGCAGAGGGGACAATGGTAAGGGGATTTTAGCTGCCACTGCTTAGCATGATCGGGGGCATTTCCCCTCCCCTTTTACTTCCCCAGCCCCTACTGATCTCCCTGTTCCTGTTGTATGAGGCTGACTGGGGCTGGAGCCAGGGTGCCTGCCCCCTTGAACACCGGGCCCCCTGGGGGAGTGGCGCCTGCAGTCACCGCTAGATATTGGTACTCAGGGAAATGCCTTTGGTTTGTATTTTGACACACACAGTCTCTAAACGATTTCTTTTGCCCAGGTCGGCTTGGGCTGGGGACTCTGGACTCCCATAATTCTCCCCAGCAGGTAGCTGTTCCGCCTCAACATGAGGCTCAGAAAGTCCTTTGTGGGATTGACTCCTCCATGGTCCTGACGGGGAAGAACCAGATTCTTGCTTGTGGGAGCAACAGGTAAGAAAAGAGGGCGGTTTCCCTGCCTTCTGGACCAGAGGTGTCACCAGAGCAGATCAGCCCAGGGCCCATCTAATCCAGGGTCCTGTCTCCACGGGCGCAAGGAGCTCTGTAATCGGTGTGTCTCTGGAGCTGCAGACAGCTCTGGTGTAGAGCAAGAATGGGCCCTATATCACAGTGATGATCCATTTCCCAGCATCCCTTGGCTTCAGTGCAGCTCGCCCGGGCTGGCTTTGGCCCAAGGCATCCTGAAGAAGTTTGCTCAGCCCCGGGACTGCTCTCCTCTTGCAGGTTTAACAAGCTGGGCCTGGATAAGATTGTGGACGAGGAGCCGTCCCTGGGGGATCAGGTGGAAGAGGCTCCCACATTCACGTGTGTCCAGTCAGGGCCCTTAAATCAAGAGCCGGTGGTGTGTGCAGATATCGGAACAGCCCATTCGGCTGCAGTCACAGGTGAGGAGGTGGCCCTTGGAAACCTGCGCTGGGAGGGGTAATGGGGGGGATGACACTGCCCCCCACCCCGCCCGTGCGGTTTGGGTTCCAGACAGCGAGTCGGCCTGTGAGGGCTGTGTGCTCAGCGCTGAGCCGCACGCTGGAACACCGGCCTCTTACGGTGCCATCTCGCTGCTTTCTGACCAGGCGAGCGTCGCTGACTTCTCATTTCTGTCTTCCCCATCGACAGCTTCCGGCCAGTGCTACACCTTTGGCAGCAACCAACACGGGCAGCTTGGCACCAGCACCTGCCGTACCAGCCGTGTGCCCTACCTGGTTGTGGGACTCCAAGCAATTAAGGTCACCATGGTGGCTTGTGGCGATGCCTTCACTGTGGCCATTGGAGCAGGTGAGATTGAAGCCCTGGTGTCCTGTGCTGCAGCCGTTCCTGGCTCTCTTGAGCGCTTAGCCAAGGAGTCGGTGCTGCTAGTGAGTTAAGCCGTGCTCTGCTCCAGACTGCAGCCCCACCTGCTTCGCTTCGTATGGCCGCTCTGAGAGGAGCGTGCGGGGCGCACTTGTCCTGATCGGCAGGGCACTCTGCTCTGGGATCTGAGACAGGAGGGTCAGCAAAGCTCCTGGTCAAGCTGGGAGAAACCGTCTGCAGCCAAATGTCTCCTTTCCAGAGGGAGAGGTGTACACCTGGGGGAAAGGCGCCCGTGGACGCCTGGGAAGGAAGGATGAGGAGACCAGGACTCCCAAGCCTGTGCAGCTGGAGGAGACCCACCCCTACCTGGTGACCTCTGTCGCCTGCTGCCATGGGAACACGCTGCTGGCAGTAAAACGTGAGTATAGGGTTCTTCGCCACAGCTGTTCTTGCTGCGAGCTCAGGGGATCTAAACTGAAGCCCTGCCTGGCGCCCGAGGGGGGGGTCATGCCCGGCAGAGTGTGCTTAGCCAGCTGTCAGCCCCCTCTGCTCTCTGCAGCTCTCCTTGCTAATTACACTGTGTGATTTGGGGGACACTAACGCTCTATTGCTCGGTCCATGCCTGCTGGGCCACAGATCCTGGGGGCGCTCCTGCCCGTCTTGGCATCACTTGGACTTGCCTCTGGACTAAGCCCCTCCAGATTTTGCCACTCTGGGATTTCCTTTGGGGAAAGCAGGGTGCTGCCGTGTCTGCTGCTGTCCAGGTCCCTTTCTAGCTGGGGTGTTCCATTGCTCCTCCTTAGGCCAAATGCTAATAACCAGGGAATCCAACACACTTGCCATCTGCATTCACTCCTCTGCAGTGAACCCTGGCCCTGCAGAGCACAGGAACAGCCTCCACTGCGATGGGTCCAGCAGTGTCTGTGCTTTGGGGATTGGTCACAGGATGGAGACCTCTCCCTGAGCTGCAGCACCCTCGGGAGTCACTTAACACTGCTCCATGCATCAGCTAGTGGGAGGAGGGGGAGCGCGTGAGCCGTGCAAAGCCCAGCACCCCTGGTTGGAGCACCAAGGGCCCCGTTGGTTACCACCTGGCTGGTTTCTGGAATCCATGGTGACTTTGTATTGCGCTTAAATCAGAACAGCCCTGGGCAGAGCACAGAATCCATCTCCCTTAGCCACTGGAGTGATACTGAGCCAACCCAGCAAAGCAAAGAGCAGCGGGGGAAGGAGGAGCCCCTTGGATTCCTAATGCCCTCCTGCTATGGCTGGTCAGGGGACGCCCGCAGGGAGCTGCCCTGCTGTGTTTATGGAGCCAAAGCATTTCCCAAGCCAGCCGCTTTCAGAGCAATTGAAGTTGCCTAAATAGAAACTGAGATTTGAGGCATCGTTTTGGCTCCTGGTTCTTCTCTGTGGTTTGATAAAAATAGCAACGGCCTGTGGCTTCTCTTCCCTCTGTCTGAAGGCAGCATCATTACGTGGTTCAAATAAGCCACAGTCGGTCCTGCCCTTCCTGTGCCAGGGTACAGCACGTCGGTGGGTCTGCTCATACCTCTGCAGTGTGGACTATGGCTTTTCCCTTTCCCCATCCCCTGCTAGCTGGCTAATTGTCCCCAGCAGGGAGGAGCTTCTTCCCAGGGATGATGGCTTTTAGTTCCCTCACACTCCACTGGGCACCTTGATTAAGCTACAGAAAAGATTCTTGCATCTCTCGATTCAGCCTAGGTCCTTATCTGCCCCCACCCCAGCCTCCGGTCGCATCTCAGCGCCTCACAGTCTTTCACTGATTTCTTGTTGAACCCAAACGCATAACATTCGGGATCGTGACTTGAGCCACCAAAATGTTGCGTGCAAACAGCGCCCTGCCCTGCCCTGCTCCGTGGGTACCAGAGTGCATGGGAAGCCGGCAGAATGGGTTGGTTCGAACTTTGGGCTTTCACCCAACTGTCGGTTTGGAAAGCTTTTCCCAGAAGAGGGAATCTGTGTGAACTGCTTGTGGTATAGCCCATGTCCCCCGAACAGCCCATCGCTAACGAGCACCTCTGTGCTAAGGACACAGTGGTTCCTTCCTGCCCCAACTTGTCATTCTCTCTTGGTCACCATTCAGTGCAATTTCTTTCCACCATTTGGCGTCTGCTCCCTGGCTGCAGCTGCCTGGGACTGGACCAGTACTTGCGACCCGCTTTGCTGGGAGCTCTGTACTGCAACCTGCTGCTAAGTCTAGTCCGACCTCAGCAGTGCAAACCTCCACTAATGAATGAACAATGAGAAGTGGGAGCCTGTCCAGCGGCACAGAACTCCTCTGGAGAGAGTCTCTTCCCCTTCGGGGCTAACCCAGTGGGGGGAGAAAGGAGGGCACAGATCTCAAGGAGTCACTGTTTCTTTACCCCCCAGAAGACCCTTTAGAATCAACATGAAGACAAAGGGCCTCTCTGTTAATCCTTTAGCACCAGTGCACATGGCTGTTCCAATGCCAGTCCCACGCCCTCTGCTCTGTGTACTAATGAGGGCCTCACAATGGCTTCCCGGGGCAGCCAGAAAGCTGGGCTACTGAACCACAAAGCCTGTCAGCCTGATTATTGACTTGGTAGCCACGGGATGCTGCTGATTTTAGCCTCCTGGTGGAGTGCTCTATCGGACACTTGGCCTGTGTTTATCCTGGTTTCTGCCCTTTGTGTTTCAGCTGCCGGGGAAGAGTCGGGCCCCCAGTGAGGAACGGGCTGAGGGGAGCGAACTGCACTGCCTCTATATGACATAGCCAGCTTCCTTCTGATCTCCCGACCTGCATGGCACAGATATCCTCTCCTGCCTGCCTCAGTTTGCTCAGGCCTGGGGTCAGGGCTCTGTGGTGCAGGGGCAACACCGTGGGCTGCATCGGCGCTTGCCGGGAGCCTGAGAACACCTAATCTCTGAGAATGGCGTGCACAGACCTGATGCCCTTATCGTCAATACAGAGATGTCAAGCCACTCGGATCAGCAGGGGCCTCTGCATGCCGGAACCTGAAGCCTCCCCTGGCCACTGCCCCGTGAGCAGCGCCTGCTGGGACAGACCACATCTCTCCATCATGCCCTGCCTTGTATTCGCGGGCCCACTCAAGCGATTTCACTGCGGCATTGCATATGTGATTGCCACCAGCAAGAAGGGCCTTGGTTTATTTTCACACTGCCGTGAAAACTGACTCTGTTACCAAGCGTGGGCTGGCAGCTTGGTGTCAGCGTTTGCACCGGAACGGCTGTTGTTACGGCCCCAGGCGCTATGGTGGGTGACTAAGTGTAAAACTCTTTTACTTAAAGTCTATTTATTCCTGAAGAATGTTGTTGACCGAGTTCATTGCTACCAAAGTTCTGGGGCCGTGACCCACTTGGCTCTTCGCCAGCTGCCAGAACCAGCGAGAACAGTGATGTTGTGTGTAGGCGGCTTGGCCCTGGGCGGTTCTTCCCAAGTGCCTGCCTTTAACTCTCCCTCCGATCCCAGCTTGACTTGGTCCTTTAACCCTTCGTTCTGGATGCCCCGGCTAAGGTTTGTTCTCAGGTTTCCTAAAGCCTGCTAGTGACCCGGTTCACTGTCCAACAGCCTGGACCTCTGCTACTGAAATCACCAGACCTGGAGGTCTAGCCCCGATCTGAGCATGAGGAAGGAGGAGGCCCTCCTAGTCCTGGGTGCTCTTCTGCCAGAGACTGGAGTTCTCTTTCTATGTAACAGAAGGATCGTTCGCTTTTTTACTGACACCAGACTCTGGGCCATTTGCTGAAGGGCTTTTGTCTCCGATCTATCTTAGCCGCCCTCCTTTTCACATCTGCTATGACACACTTGCAAGTCCGAAGTGTATAAAGGCCGTGCTCTCACTCGCTGGTCGGTTCACTGGCTGAGTTATTTTATTGTGGATCTTTGTTTGATTGGAGGCAAAACTTGGCAGTGGCTGACAGGCTCCGGTGGTGTCTGGCTGCTACGTCTGCAGGATAAAAGATGATTTCCTGTGTGCGGCTCCTGTCCCCGCTGGGTGATGGGGCTCTGGAGAGGCTGAGGAGCAGGGTCCCCTGTAGCAGTGGGAGCTGTGCAGTGACCTGACTGGGGACATTCTTCTCTTGCCTGTGTTCCGCCAGGAGAGCGAGACCTCCTTTCCCTGGTGGTGTCTTCTGCAGAGGTGGGAAGAATCAGCGTTCTGTTACCACCAGAAAGTCCTGTTTGTTGTTCAAAGGTGTCTGTTTTCTTGGCATTTGCCTTGTGCCGTCCCCCTCTGCTGGCTTTGGAAGCTCTATTCCCGCGAAGGGGCTGTAGATCAGATCACTGCACATGCTCGTTGGATCTCTCTTGCCCTCAGAATGGTGCGGCTCACCAGGGGAGTTAGAATCCCGGGCTCGGTGGGGGGAATGGCCATCTCGATCGGTTCCAAGCCAGTGCTGAATGACGAAAGCGATGCTGTGTACCTGGCACTGCTGGGTGAGCCTGTCTCACGGCCCTTTGCTTTGGATGGGCTGCCCTTCCTCTCCCTGCTGTAAGTCACTGAGAGGCTGCTGGGAGCCCTTGTTTAGGTGGAGGTGTTTTCTGCCCACAGTCGGATCCAGGCGTGTGTGTCCGGGCAACCCTTAACCAAGGGGCTTGCAGCGCTTTGTAGGGCTAAGAGAACCACCGCAGTCTTCCTGGGCGAATGGTTTCAGCAAAGACCTCTTGTTGTAGGGCAGCCCCAGCTCCCATAGGAATAGCATCCTCCTGCCAATGTCTCTACTGCCCCGGCTCTGTTCTGTAGAGCCCAGGGAGAGGAGCTGAGCGCGTGCAGCTCCCACTGACCTGACGTGGAGCCGTGGGTGCTCAGCCCCTCTGACAGTCAGCCCGCAAGTCCACTCTGATTCCAGGTGAGATTCCCTCTGGAGAGCCTGGCCAGTCTGCTTTCCGACCCAGTGCTGAGGGAAACCGGAGCCTCCCCGGAGGGACATGCTATTCCTCCTCCGGAGAGCCTGGCCAGTCTGCTTTCCGACCCAGTGCTGAGGGAAACCGGAGCCTCCCCGGAGGGACATGCTATTCCTCCTCCGGAGAGCCTGGCCAGAGGGTCAGAACTGGTAGTAATGGCGCCTGGGTGGGGCTGTGACTCCGTAACCTAGGCAGGGCACTACCTGAGGAACCGTGTCGCCTCTGGCAGCACAAGGTCTCGCTCCTTCACTTTGGCAGCACTTGCACAGCCGCCCCTGCCAATAGAGTACCAATGAGTTGAGGAGAAATCCACCCTTGGAAAGTCCTACACCAGCACCCTTGGGGCGAAACAGCTCCTCCCCAAGGCGAAGCCGTCCGTCCGTCCGCTGTCCCACCCGCTGGCACCAGCTCCTCTTCTGGGGCTTTTATTGCATGAGAGATGCTGTTTTATGGCCTACTGAATGGCCACTTCTCAGCAGAGCCCTATGGACTGTAATAAAGTGAGGAGCCAGCTCATTAACAACGTGCTCCCACAGGGGAGGGCCCCAGTAACCTCCCTTGTAGGGATGGGACACGGCACAGGACTGGGCCGAGGCCCCCTCTCCCCTCCCCTCCCCTCCATGCGTGGGGACGGCCTGGGCCAGAGCCCTCCCTGCTGTCCGCCCAGCTCTCTAGAGCCCTCCCTCCCGTGTGGGGCTGGCATTGCTGCTCTCCCGCCCCGCTAGGGGTCACACCCCACTTTTTTGGCAAAACTGGGCATTTGTCCAGTGTTCTCTTGCCAGCTAATCAGCAGGCAGCAAGAGCAAACAGGACAAATGCCCAGTTTTGTCAAAGAAGTCGGGATGGCCGGGACAGGGCTTGAAAAAGGGACTGTCCGGGCCCCACTGGGCCGTATGGTCACCCTACCCCCGTTTATTCTTACTCCTGTCACACCTTGGTGTGCGTGGGGTTTGGGGTGTTGCAGCCAGAGCCAGCAGGAATTCACAGCCCCTGTTGGTAGCTGCTGAGCACTGGAGTTAAGGTCAGCAAGGTCATTTGAATAATTTAATATTGGGACTGTGACCCAGCTCGGGAAAAGACACAAAGAACAACAGAGCTCTCGAAACTACAGGCTGAGTGAGGCAAGTCCTCCCTGCCTGAGGCACAACAGCCAGAGCTAACAGCCCATTCCATTCCTCACATCTGTGCTTTGTGTCGTGAAAGCCCCCGCTTATCCTATCAGCGGCTTGTTTGCTTGTGCTTAGTCCTGTGTGTAGAGAAGTGCATTCCTCTAGCAGCAGCATATCCCAGCCAAGGGCAAGGAGCCCCAGATCCACAGGCACTGAAGTGCCCGTACCCCTTTCGTGTGCGCTCAGCTCGCTTCCAAAGCCAGAGCACTTTCCACGGGGCCACGGCATGGGAGGGATATGGAGTGCGGAGAGGAAGAGAGATGGGCTCTGTCCAGGGGAAGAGGACAGCTCACCCACAGGACTATTCCAGAGCGGCAGTGTCCCTCCGCTATCCCTGGGGGGCGGAGGATGGACAGAAAACAGAACATGTTCGGGAGATGACGCCGGAAAGGGCAAGGCTGCCGAGGCACCCCATTTCCCTCCTCTTCTCTCCAGCTTGAGGTGGAGCTTGTGCAGTGTTCACGTTCCTAAAGAAAAGCTGGAGGCCCATCACTTGGTGGAGGGACTCGGAGGCAGCGAGAATGGGAAGGGGCACGAAAGTCTCTATGGAGTGGAGTAGCATCCATAATCCGATCTCCCTGGGTGAAGGGATGGGGACACCAGGAAGAGGGAGGGGAGGGACTCAAGAAGTAGAAAATCCCTGGGGAGCTGGTGAAATTCCAGGCCACTTTGTTTCATTCTCAGCTGAAAGTTGGAGAGAGAGAAAAAAAGAGTGTGTGTGTGTGTGTGTGCGCGCAGTTGGGTTGTGATGAGCTGTTGGCGCTGGGTGTAGGATGACTGCCTGTCTGTCTGGGAGTGGCATGGCAGGGTAGCTGAGGAGGTTGTAAGTACAGTATCTGCTCTGGTGGTGCTTGGAGTGCGATCATGTCTTGCCCGTGTTTAAGAGGTATTTCTAGTTACTACCTATGTGCCTAGAGGCATGTGGGCCTGAGGGAGCCATAGACACACACTAGCTGATACTGATCAGGCTCAGAAATGGGGTGATCTTTCCTGTTTGTAACCCCATGGCAGGGACGGACTCCTCACTCCAGGCTGTCCCGTCTCTCCAGCTCCTGATGCCTCATGTTCCCACTAGCTAATGAGTCAGAAATGCTCTCTGCAGTGGGCTTGGAGGCCGAGTACTTTTAAACATCAAAGTGCAATCAATAGAAATGACGATGCTGTAGCCTGCTCGCGCCTTTCATCTGAGTCCCCCCGGGCTCGCAGGCCTCCATGAATGGAGCTGCACATCCTGCTGTGAGCTAGCGAAGTTCTGTCACAGTTAGAGCCCCATCTGTGGTGGCCTTCCCCCGTTTCAAAGCTGTGTGCAGAGATGGTGTAAATGGAGTTATGGCTGCAGGAGCACGTTCGAGCCTGTTCTGGCCGGCCTGGGGGGACGAGACCAGCTTTCAAAGCCAGGCCCCAGCCTAGGCCAGACCACGCCTCTAGTGCCAACTGAACAGCATGGGTCCATTGTGTGGTGTAGACAGGAGCCTAACTATTCCCAAAGCGAGCGAAACCTTGGACACAGCTAAGGCCTTCGCCCTTTCGTTACAGACGGTTAAGAGCTGTCTCTGCTGGAGGACGGCTTAGGGGATAATCACATTGTGTCTGGCTTCCCTGACACTGGCCGAACTGTGACTCAAGAGGCATCTGAGCACGCACGGTCATGCTGAGATTCAGTGGCAGAACCAGAAGGGGAATGCAGCGCTCCCCCGAGACCAGGCGCCCTGCCCGGAGCGTTGTATGGCTGCTAGTGGCAGAACCAGAAGGGGAATGCAGAGCTTCCCCGAGACCAGGCGCCCTGCCCGGAGCATTGTATGGCTGCTAGAAAACAGGATGGGAAGAATAGTTACGCACATGCCATGGGCCATGTACCCACATGTACCTGGCGTGCCAGACCGGGTGGGACGTCATTGGGGGCCAATCAACAAGCTCCAGATGTGTCCAGTGTTCTAATGGCACTTCCCAGCCTGCTCTCCTAAGGCCACCAGGGTTAATCTCTCACATGTAGCGTTTCCAGGAGCTCTGGGAAAGTGAGGGAGCAAATTCCTGCTGGTTAAAGTTTAGCTCACTCTGCCCCCAGCTCCCTGCCTTCACAAAGCCTGTTTGTTAACCTTGCCTGCCTGTCGTCTTCGTGTGTGGCTGGAGCCCAGTCCTTTCCGACCAGCCAGAGCTGCTACGGGCCTGCAGTTCAAGTCGTGTTGGTGCCCAGTCTGCTGGAGAGGAATCCCAGTGTGCTCCTGGCATGCCCTGGCAGAGACCCGCTTTTCAACGTGGAGGCCCCATTCATTTAACCCATCTGTCATATATCCAGGTGCTTGACAGCGGGTAGGGCAAGACCATGCATGTGGCAGATTAAGCTGCTAGCAAAGAGCCTGATTCCCTGGGATATCATCTCTCCCCCCCACAAGTTTTGTGCCTGCCTTGATTCTAGCAAATGCAGGGGGGCTGGGTTTTGCTCCCACCAGGCAGACCCTGGCAGATTATCTTCAATTTAAAAGACCTTTTGGGGAGAAGAACAACATGAGCAGCAAGCGTCACAATGAGGATTTGCTCACTTTGCATTTCCCCCAGGAATGCCTCCGATGTTCCCTTTGCTATTTGAAAACTAAACCCCAAAGTTACCCTAGCAACTGCCAGCCTCAATGGGACAAGGACTAGAGCACGGGCTGCTTAGACTCCAGACTCCTGCTCCTCACCCTGTCAGCCAGTGGGCACCAAAGAGGGGCTGGACCCGTTCTGCCAGCCTGCAGGGAACGGGACAAATATCCCTACATGCTGCTTTGGTTTCTGAGAGCAGCAAGTGGAGGCTGGGGGCTGGTAGCTTTAGTCTGGCTCTGCTCATGGTGTCTTTTATCCTCCCTCCAAACTCTGTGAGAAAAAGGGGAGACGCTGGGCAGGAAGGCGATTGCCTGCTGGGCAGAGCTGGCCATGCAGTCCGAGCAGGGCCCCCCAAGGGTGCTGCCCCTCCACTCCCTGTGGAGGGGAAGAGGGGCTAAGCCGTGAGTCTTGAAGGTTTGCATGGAGAGTGAGGGAGATAAATTGGAAGTTCTTTGCTCTGAAAAACAGGGAACAGGATTTTTCTTTGCCCTCATCAGCATGCCCCCAGGGCCCAGCATTGGGGCAAATGCCCTTCAGTGAGGGCGGCTGTATAGGTCTCAGGAGCGCACAAAACAGTTGTTTGAGATTAGTCACAGGGCTCACTGCAGATCTTTGTGCTCTCTAGGTCCTGAATGTCCATCCCAGCGCCTGTAGCGCCACGCAGCGCTGTATTCGCCTGAAACGGATTGTCTAGCACAGGGGTTCTCAAACTTCATTGCACTGCGACAACACAAACTACTACATGCCCCCAGAAGGGAGGACTGAAGCCCGAGCCCCACGGCCCTGGGGGCTGGGGAAGGCAAAGCCCAAGGGCTTCAGCCCCAGGCAGCTCCTGTAACCAAGGCCTGCCGCCCAGGGTTGAAGCCCTTTGGCTCCAGGCCCCAGCAACTCTAAGGCAGCCCAAATGGGGTCCGGACCCACAGTTTGAGAACCGCGGCAGGTAGCCTCCCCTTGCTCCAGCTGTGTAAGGTTTAATCACTTGTACAGGCAGCAAGTGTGCTCGCTAGGTGGCGCCCTCCTCCCCGCGTGGAGCCGCGTGCAGCCGATCAGGGGTTAGGTGGCCGGGCGCGTGGGGAGAGGAAGCGGGAGTGGGGTTAGCCCGGTACCGGGAGTGATTCAGTTCTGTCTCAGGGAGATCCACTGAGGGACGTAATCACCCCTCCCGCACCACCTGGGTGCTGAGCCAGGGACTGCTGGGCCCATGTCTCTAGGCCTGGCTGGCCTGGGAGCATGGCCACCCCCCCACTAGTCCCTGGGAAGTCCCGTGAGATGTGCCCGTCTCAAAGCACCTGGCGGACCAGAGCTCATGGCTCCTCCACGCACATGTAAGTGAACAGCCCCAGTGGGGGAAACTGAGGCACAGGGTGTTAGTGACTCGACCAAGGACACCCAGTAAGCACCTGGCAGAGCCAAGCCTAGAACAGAACCCGGCTCCCCTGCCGGCTGGGCCTGGGCCCTGCCCATTGGGCTGCCCAGGGTCAGGGGGGTGGCCTTGGGGCCTCTGCCCCTCTGCCAGCCAAATGGGGGCTGTGAAAATCCACCCCCCTGAGCGACCCAGCCATGGGGGGGCCGGAGCAGGCCTAGGCGGGGGAGCAGCGTGGTGGCTGCTGCTGCCCGCCGGTGTGGCGCGGCCCCCGGGGCGGGGAAGGGGGCGGGAGCGCACCGGGCGGGCGCTAGGACCGCGCGGAGGCCGGGGCCGCTCCCCGCCTGGGCGGAGCCGCCTGCTGGACCTTGAGCAGCTGAGCGGCGGGGCCCCAGTCGGCGCCCGGCGAGCGGCGGCGGCCCGGCCCCACCATGCCCGGCTTCGACTACACGTTCCTGGAGAAGCCGAAGCGGCGGCTGCTGTGCCCGCTGTGCGGCAAGGCCATGCGGGAGCCGGTGCAGGTCTCCACCTGCGGCCACCGCTTCTGCGACACCTGCCTGCAGGAGTTCCTCAGGTGCGGCGGGGGGCGGCCGCGGGGGCCCGGGCGCTGCAGCCGGGCTCGCGGGACCCGGGGGGCAGGCAGCGGCGGGGGGGGGCTGTGATGTCAGAGTTCCCTTTGTTACGTCAGGCGGGGGGAGCCCCGCGTAGCGTCCCGGTTCGCTCCCGCCGGGCGGTCGCGGGGCCCCGCGGGGGAGGTCGGCGGGTGGTCGCGGGGCAAAGCCCCCGGCATGTCCGTGTCCGGCAGCGCCCGGCTCCTGCCCCGGGTGCTGGTTCTGCTGGTGCCGGCCCGGCCGGGGCAGGGGCTCCCTTCGCCCCCCGGCCCCGGCCCCGGCCCGGCCGCTCCGCAGCGCCCCGGGGTGTTCGCAGCTGCCTGGCCCGCGCCGGGGGCGGGTGGGGCCGAAACTGGCGGGTTTCGTGACGTGCCCGGGGCAGGTGCGGAGCTGAGTCCCCGGAGGAGCCCGGGGCTGGGCGGGACGTTCCCGCTCCCGCCCCTCGTGTTCGCGGCTTGGAGCAGGACGGGCCGCCCGGGAGCGGGACACGTGTCAGGCGTCGCCCAGCGCCCCCGGGGGTGTGTGTGAGGCTAGACCCGGGATCTGCGGCACCCCTGGCGCCTGAGTTTTCACACCGTGACACCCCCCTGCAGGGCCCGGCCCCCGAGCCACGTGGCTGGGTGTAGCAGGCTCCGAGCTGCCACCTTCCTGTGGCCCGGTGCCCCCGGCGGGCCGGGCCTGGCTTGCAGGGGGGACCCGTTTCACTGCATCCTCTCCAATCCCGGTGCCCGCTGTGCCCTCGTGCCCTGGCCTTGTGACGGGCAGGGGGGTCTCTGGGTAATCAGCCTTGCTCCCTGCACCCCGAAGCACTAGTGAGCCCATGTTGGGCTCAGCCTGCCATGGGGCCCCACAGTGGGGCTGTCCCCGTGCCCCACCTTTGCGGCGGGAGAAGCCAGGCGCGCTCTGCAAGGTGACTGGGACCAGGCGGCCCCTGCCCAGGATAGACAGACGAGTCTTGGCTCGGGTGGGCTCAGTCTCCGGGGCGGGTTAACCCCTCAGTCCTGGCAGGTTCGGCTGGGCTCTGTGCCCTCCTGCCCGTTCTGCCCCCCCCCCCCCTTTGTTTGAACAACCCTCCTCCCTCCCCGCTGCCTGCCCCACATGGCCTGGCAGTGGACGGATGCTGCAAACAGGCTGGCTAGCTGCCCAGCTCAGCAGCTGCTTCCCCGGCACACCACTCTGGGCCTTCCTCCGTTTGCCTGGAGACCAGCGGGCTCCCTGCCAAAGGGGGGGCAGTGTTTGGGGATGGGGGGCAGGACAGCCGCCTTATTGCAGAAGTGGGTTCCGAAGGTGGATCACAGAAGGTGGATCACAGAGCGGGGAAACCCTTGGCCAGGGCAAGACCCGCTCTGAGGAGCCAGAGCTCAGCTGGGCTACATCCCAGCCCGCTGCAGGCCCATAGGATTGTTTGCCCCCAGACCCTTTAGCTCCATGTGGTGGTTTGGGCTACAGTGTTCTCTGCTGCAGTGAGCAAGCCCCTGGAAATGGGCAGACCCTGCTGAGAACCCGGGCCGTGTGCATGTACAGTGCCTGGCGCAGCGAGGGCCTGGTCTCTGGCAGGCTCTGGACAGCACAGTAACAGATCACAATAGGGCCGCTGCAGGGCTGGGAGCTGCACTGGGTTAGGAGAGGCCTGGTCTGTGGCCGGGGGAGGCTGAGAGAGGCAGTGCGGGGTCAGCAGCCCATGCAGTGGCCGTGGGCAGAGGGGAGCCTTTGGTGTGTCGCTAGCACGGTCCTGTTCCTGGGGCATCCAGGGCCTTGGGGATCCCCGCGCCTGTTGTGTGTCACACGGGATTTATATCAGCCCTGGCCGGGCTTCCCTTCAGAGCCCAGCCTGGCTCTCGGATCTGAAAAGTGGAGTCTTTCCATTGGGTTAAACGCGGGCGTGTGGGGACGCAGGTGGGAGCTTCAGGGCGAGCCGCCTTCCCTTCCCCTTCGCAGCCCTGCCCCTCTCCTTGCCCTGTGACTCCATCCTCCACGCAGGGTCGCCCCGTCCCTGCTTCTCGCCTGGAGCCCTGTCCACACCCGGCTGCTGGAGCAGGCTTGAGCCATGGGCATCTCTGGCATGTGGTTCTGGAGGGGCCACGCGCGGCAGCAGCTCCTGCAACTGGACGTGAGACTAGAATTGCCAGGCTGCTGCCAGCGCTTGGCCTGGGCCGCCCCTGGTGCCCCCTCCCCCGCCGGGCAAGCAGAGTCTCCGGTGCCGGGGAGCCTCTGAACGCTCCGGAGTGACAGGCAGCTCGGCCTATCACTGCTCAGGCTGGTTCAGCGCAGCCCCCGGGGGTCTGAGTCACGCCCCAGCAGCTCCCTGCCTGAGGCTCCTGTCTGGGGCGGGGCAGGGCTGGGGGCGAGGGAAGCCCCCTCTACCGCTGAGATCTGGGTTTGTGTAGAATGGTTCGTGTTTAACCCCTTGGGGTGCGACTCCGCTGTCACCAGGGCAGCGATGGGGTCTCTGGGCCCGCAGAGTCCGCGGGGGGCTGAGCCGGGTGCCTGGGGTGCAGTGTGTCAGTGGGGGAGGACTGGAGAACAGGTCAGTGCCAGGACCCCCTGCTGGCCCCCGGGCCCGTGCTCCCTGTGACTGTCATGCCCGGGGCCACTGACCAGCCCCGCAGCCCGAGTCTCGGGGTGTTGCCCAGAGTTCACTAAACCCCTGGCTTGGTGATGAGGAGCCCAAATTGGCACTGGTGCCCGTGAGCAGGAATAGAGCCCAGGCTACTGCCTTGAGCGCGTCCGCACGGATCCCACGATAGGGGTGCACGTGCCTCGCACACCAGGCCTGGTGTTTTGCGAGCGGCAGGGCTGCATGTGCACCTTGTGCCCCCGCACGGGGGCATAACGGGAGGGGGGGTGGCTGCAACTGGCCTCAGTTTCCATGAATGCCCGTGGCAGCGAGACTGAACCTGGCGCGCGTCCAACCCGCACGTTCCTAGCTCAGACTAAGCGGCTTGAGAACCTCGGCGCTCCTGACCACCATGGGCTGAGGGCGACTGGCCTGAATTCTCTGGTTACGCCCCCTCCCCCAGCACAGACCCTCACCGTACGGGGTCTCTGTAGCGATGGATCAAGCCCCAGAGCTTGGCCCTCCTTCCATGGACTGGTTCCCCTGCCGCTGGGCACAGTCGGGGCCTGTTCTGTCTGCGAGACGCACGAGGCTGAAACTCCACCGTCTGGGACAGTCCACAAAGATCTCCTCAGCCCCCAGGCGGCGAGCGTCGGACCCCTCCGAATGGCCAGGCCGGAGTCGCCTCGCGCCCTGTGGAGCGCCAGACGTGCCGCTGAGGAAAGACCCCGCACAGCCAGCCTCCGCTCTGACGCCAAAGCCGACACAGCCCCTGAGGGGTTGCAGCCCTGAGCTGAGGGGACTCTGGATCTTCCCCTAGGCACAGCAAGTCCTCCCAGCCCTTCCTGGAACGGTCCTGGCCCAGCACTACTGGTGCTGTTGTGTGCGTTGGCCCTGGCCCGGCACATGAGGCTCTGGCTGAGCCAGGCCTGTTGTCCATGTTGAGGTGTCTGCCGGCATCGAGAACAGACTGGGGCCGAAAGTGCGGCACTGCCCAGGGGAGGTCTTCTCTTCGCTGTCCCTGGGGCATGTTCCCCTCTGCCCAGCGAGACACCTCCCCTCCTGAGAGACCTACAGGCTTCTCCTCCAGCCCAGGCCCCCCCAGCCTGGTGGGGCTGGCGCTGGCGAGCTCCCTGTGTCCATCCGCGGTGCCACCGTGGCATGACCAGCCCTCGGCCGCCCGGGTTTGAGTTGAGGGGGGTTTGCCGCCCGGCCGCTGTCTGGGAGCTCGAGGAGGAGGAACCGTCCTACCCCGGCGCCTGGGCTTCCCCTTCAGCGCCCCCGGCTGCAGCGTCCCCTTGCCCGCAGGGCTGGGCTCCGCGTGGCTTGCTGTCTCCCTCCGGCTGTGGGGCTATTGGCCATGGGAAATGCACTCCCCTCCCCCAGCGCCAGAGTGTCATGGCAGGTGCGAGCTGGCTGGGCTCTGTGCCTTGGAGGTGGGGGGCGGGGTGGGGGGATGTGCTCCAGGCTAACGGAGCGAAGGCTGGCTGCGGTCCAGAGCAGCGGCTCCCCGTCCCCCTCGGCGCTCTGCCCTCCTGGTGGTGTGGGGGCCGGGCATGCCCCGTCTTGCCCAGCTGAACCTTGCCTGGCTGGCTGTAGCCGGGAATTTGGAAAGTGTTTTGTGATTGTTCAGGGCCAGGCCTCAGGGGCTGCACCAAGGAGCTGAGCCCAGTGTAAACACTGCAAACACTGTTTCTGCTGTCAGATGGTCCCCCTGGCCCCAGCCCCACTCTGCCAAGCCAGGGAAGGGCCCCACCCTCTGGGGGGTGACCCCTCCGGCAGGGCAGGGCACCCTTCCACTGAGCAGAGCTGGAGAGTCCCCAAGGCGGCGGGCTCTTGGGAGGAGCAGGCGAGTGCCACATGAAGGCAAGAGGAACCTAATTTGTGCAAAACGGGGGGTTCCTCAAGGGAGGCTCCCTCCCTGCTAGGGTGCTGGGGTGGGGGGGTGGGGAGGTGACTGGGGGCAGCTGGAAGCTGACATCTCTCTGGGTCACCTGCACTGATGCTGCCTGGGGCCTGAATCCGGCACTTGGCTCGGGTTAGGATTTCTAATGTGAGGGGGAGACGACTTCTGGGTCAGAGCAGGGGGGCTGGGAACCAGGACTCCTGGGTTCTGTCCCGGAAGTGGAGTCTCGTGGGTGAGCAGGGGGGCTGGGAACCAGGACTCCTGGGTTCTGTCCCGGAAGTGGAGTCTCGTGGGTGAGCAGGAGGGCTGGGAACCAGGACTCCTGGGTTCTGTCCCTGGCTCTCGCAGGTCATGCTGCCTCAGGGGATCTCCGTGGACCCTCGGAAGGTGCTGGCCCTGCTGCCAGGCTGCCGTCCTGCCCAGCCCCCGTGGCATGGGCTCGGGTCAGTCTCTGGTAACTGACTCCGGCAGGCTGCCTGGCTGAGCTGGCAGGGTCCCAGTGAGGGTGCTGTGACCCCCCTCCCCCCTTGGGCAGCCCAGCCCCTGCCCCCGCCGTGCTCAGGGCCGGTCAAAGGCAAGGACTTCAGGCGCTGAACTCCCGAACTGCTGCCTCAGCACATTCTCTGCCCAGCCAGCCATGGAGTGAGCAGCTTTGTGGGGGATTATGTCCATCTCCCCCTCCCCGCCGTGGGGGACCGGCAGCCTGCTCCAGTGTGTGCTGGTTAACCCTTGCTCTGCACTGGCTGCCGGTGTGGGAGCGTAACATGGGGCTCCCGGTGCAAGCCAGCCCCCCCACTGCTTCGCGTGGTGCAGCCGGGCCAGCCGCAGCCTGCTCCAGCCTTCCCAAGGAGCCTCGTTCGCCCTTGTGCACCATAATCCTCGCCCTCGGCTTAGTCGCCTCTCCTGGGCGTGGAATCCAGGGCAGAGCCGAGGCTGGCGCTGGCTGAGCTCTGCCCCGCGGTGGGAGCTGCTGGCTGAGCCGTTCTCCGGTAGCTCTGCCCAGGGTCTGTCCCCGGGGGGCCAGGTTCCTTGGCACAGCCGGCGCCTCGCTGCAGTCAGGTGTGCGGCGGTGGCTCAGGCTGGGGCTTTATTTCCCCAGCAACTGTCCCCACAGGAACGGCGGGTGCCAAACAAGCCGGGAGCTGGGCAGCCTGGGGCCCGCGCAGGGAAGCGGGCTCGGCCTACGGCGCTCGGGTCAGGGGCAAGGAAACCTCCCAGCCGTATTAGCCGAGACCTGGTGGTTTCCCTCTTGGTGCAACCTCACCCTGCCAGCACCTCTGAATCCTCCCGCTCGCCTTCCAGCGCCCATGCTGGATCTGTGGGCTCCCCTGGGGCGGCGTCTCTGCTCCCCGAGCACCCCGGGGAGCTCTCTGGGCCAGGCTGGGAGGGGGGTTGTTGGAGGTAAACACCAAGGTGAACACAAGGATATAAACCGGCCAGCAACACGTTTGGGGGGGACGGGACACACCCAACTGGCTCCAAGACTGAGGCTGATCTGTTTGTGGAAGGGATGGTACAATGGGACTGGTTACGATCCCCGTATCTGGGGTCAGGAAGGAATTTTCCCCTGGCTCAGGCTGGCAGACACCCTGGTGGGTTTTCGCCTCCCTCTGCAGTGTGGGGCACAGGGGATAGGTCACTTGCAGGTTTAAACTAGTGTCAATGGGGGAGGCGAGGTTTTGTGGCCTCCGACGTGCTGGTCAGACTAGCTGATCACGATGGTAAGTCTATGGGCCGTGGCAGGGGGCTGTGCCCCTGGCGGGTGCCCCTGGCAGGTGCCCCTCCCCCAGGCTGTGGCGGTGCCCGGGCCCCGATGTGTGTCTGATGCAGAGTCTGAGTGGTCCCAGGTGTGGCAGTTCTGGTTCCCGTGAGCAGTGTTCAGCAGAGCTGCTGTTCGGGTCTGTGGGGCAGATGCCCTGCCCGATCGGCTCCTGGCGGGCCAGGCCCTGGGAACACACCATCACGTGCTGCTCTTCTCGCCTGGCAGCGTCTTCATTGTGGCTGAGCGATTTAGCGCCGCTGGGGGTGTAACCCTGTCATGTCTGGAGAGCGGCTGCCAGCTTCCCTGTGCTCCTACGGCCGGCGGGTCGTGCTGTGCCAGGCCTCGCTGCTAGACCTGCCCTGGCCGCTCGCCGCAGGGAGACAGTGGGGCTGGCTGGGTTGCAAGCCTGAGGCGGGCGCTGTGCAGCCGGGCTGGAGGAGGGGGAGGCGAGGGCAGGCCCCCCAGCCGCAATCCCCTCGTCCTCGGGGTTCTCCAAGAGTCTGGCAAGTGTGGCCAAGGTCCTTGTGGTCCCTGGTGAGATCCGTGGGGCCGGGCAGCGGCCGCGTGTTGGTGACTCCGGGGGGAAGAGAAGCGCTGGCTGCAGGGAAGGGCTGGGCTGGCCCTGGTGTCTCCTCGGCCTGTGTTGGCTGCTGCTCCTCTGGCCTTGGCTTGGGAGCAGATTTCACGGTGGGGCAAAGGTTGGGCGTTTTTCGGCGCGGCCTTGGCCCAGGCGTAGCCGCAGATTCTACAGCAAGGCCATAGCCCGTGCTGCAATCAGATCTCTGCAGCGCCGGGCCCAAGGCCGCAGGTGCCCCCCGGCCCCTCCACCACTCGCTGTGGGGCTCTGTCTCAGGGCCCTGGTGTCTCCCTGTTCAGAGCCCGAGAGAGGGCAGAGATCTGAGCCGGGGGGCTGGCCGCATGCAGGCTGGCAGAGCAGAGCATCGCCCAGTGCGGGCCTATGTCCTTGCCACCGCCAGATGTGTACGGGGGAGCCCCTGGCAGGCGAAGCAGCCCCCGCAGCTCCCTCTGGAGTGGGCACCTGGGGCAGGGGCCTGCTGCCTGCCGGGGCACCGTGGGATTCTTGGTGAGTTTGACCCAGGATGGCAGCAGCTGTTGGTCTCAGCACGCTGGGAATGCCAGGCTGGCAGCAGCTGGAAGCCTGGCTGGAGAGACACCTGTTCCTGGGCTGCAGCCTGGGCCCTTCCCGTCCCTGTTTGTCTGTTGGGGGATTTGATGGGGGGGGGGGGCAGTTGGACTGAGCTCCACAGCACTTGCCTAAGCAGGGATCTGGTGTCAGGGGAGGAAGCAGCATCTGCTCGGAGTGGGGGTGGGGTAGGGGCATTTCCGGGGGCTGCTCGTGGGCCTTGATAAAACCCGTCGTCTGGGCAGGGGCCAGGTGGGAGCCCCCCTGCTCTGGCCTCCCTCCGTCTCTCCTGGGGCTCAGAAGCAGCGGGCGGGCGCTCGAGCTGCATGGGACACGGAGCCGCGCTCCGGAGTCTCTGTTTATTTCCATCAGGGCTTCGTGTAACTTACCCAGCAGCTGGTGAGGGGGAGAGGAGGCCATGGGAACTGGGGGAGGGGAGGAGCAGCTGGCTGGGCTGCGGGCGGGGGGGAGGGAGAAGGGGTGTGAGCCAGGTAGTGATCGCTGGCCTGGCTGTGGAGCTGGGACCCGCAGGGGGTGCCAGGGGGAGCCGGGCCTGGCAGGGGAGGGGAACGTTTACGTAGTCGGCTCCCACCCTGCCCCAGTGACGCACGGGGAGGCGCTGCCTGCGGGTGTGACGCCCACTGGGGAACTGACCTTTGCCGTGCAGGGAAGGTGTTGGCACTCCCTGCCTGGCACTGGCTGTGGGGCAAGGAGCCCGGGGCCCGGCCTGGCCTAACGGGCAGCCGTGTGCTTGGAGCTGAGCCCACAGAGCTTGTGGGCGAGGCAGCCAGGGCCAGCCCCACCTTTGGACACGTCCTGGCCTTCTGCGGGGAAGGTGACCTCGGTATGAATCGGGGGTGTCACTGGGGCGCGGCCCCTGCTCCCCATGGCCCTGCCCGGGGGAGACTAGCTTGGGGGGGGGGGGGGGGGCTGAGTGCTCTGTGGCACCTGCCCCCCATGTCGCTGCAGCCAGGCGCCTTGCGTGCACACTGTGTGAGGACCCCGGGCCCCCTGGCCTGTCAGCGCAGGGAGACGGGGCCAGCGCTGGGCTCCCTCCTTTCCCGGCGCTCTGCTGTGGGGCTGAGCGCTCGCTGCTGCCGGCCCCATGAGCTCAGGGGTCGGGGTAACATCTGGAGCTGAGCACGCGGGGGCAGGTTCAGATACAGGGCACGTTTCCTCGCCAGACACGCCTGAAGGATGGGCTGGGAAAGTCCAGCTGCCTGGCTCCCGGCCCCACGGCTTCCTGAGGAGGGGGAGCCCTGGAGCCGTGCAATGGCTTGGGGAGAGCAGCGGTGCTGGCGGCAGGCTCGGGCACCCTCTGGGAGAGGTACCACTGTGCTGTGAGCCCAGGGCACCGCCAGGGCCGGGCACGGCCCAGCCCCACTCGGGCTGGCTGCGGAGAGGGACCCAGTGCAGGGTTCCCCAGGCAGGGTGCCTTGCGCGGGGTTTGACACCTCTGGAAGCGGATCAATGGTCCAGCGGCGACTCCCCTTCTCGCGGGTGTGCGTGTGCGCGTGTGTGCATGTGCGCACGTGCGTGCGTGCCCTGGCAGGTGAGGGGCAGCTCCGGGGCGAGCCGGCTGTGCTTCCAGGTAGGGGGCACGAGCCGGCTTTCCCTGGCCTGCAGAGCCGTCAGGCCCCTCACAGGGTCAGAGGCTGGGGGAGCTGGGCCTGAGTGCTGGCGGTTTCCTGGAAACCAGGAGCCCCTGGGCTGCCTGGCAGCACGTTTCTCCCCCCCCCTCAACATCTGGCGAGCAGCTGCCGGAGCTCGGAGCTCCTGCTGTGGGGCGGCAGATTTCTCACCTCTAATGGAGCCTGGGAGGCGTTTAGCACCTTGCTGCAGGCGTGGAGGCTCCTCACCCTGACGGCCAGGGCTGGAAGCAGCTGCCCTGCTTTCCTCCGGGGGGAGCCATGGGGTCCAGGGGCAGCGAGTTACATGGGCCCTTGGTGCTCATGTGCCAGGAATGTTCAGGGGCCCGGCTCCACCAATGTTCGGGGCCGGGTCTCTCCCCTGGCCCCACCTGCCTCCCCCGGAGCGTCTCCCGGCACCACCTACTGCCCCCGGGTGACAAGCACTGCACCCCCCAGCCCAGAGCCTGCACCCCTCACCCCCTCCCGCACCCAAACTCCCCCCCCCCCCCCGAGCCTTAGGCACGCGGGGGTGGGGGAGCCGACTTGGATCTGTTTTGGGCAGCACCAAAAATTATACAAACCTGCCGCCCCGATGGGGTCACTGCTCCATGCTGCTCTGGGCATGGGCCCGTCCCGCCCTGCGAAGCCCGGCGGGGAAGGTGGGTCACGCCTGGGAGGTGTCGGGCCAGCGGGAGAAGCAGAGCCTGGCGTTAGGGGCGCTGAGACTCTCGCCCCGTGGCGCTGGTGGCGTCTGGGCTGCTGGCGCTGTGGTGGGGCAGAATAGCCACTCTCGGGGCTCGGGGCTGTTTTCCCTCCTACGTGGAAGAGTAGCCATGCCAGCGTGAGGGGCCATGCGCCCCAGAGGCAGCTGGGGGAGGCTGAGCAGAGAAGGGGGCATTCGGTTCACTTGTGTCCCTCGCGGGGCATGGCTGGGCCGGTTCCAGGGACTCGGACAGGGAGGTGACGCGCACACCTCTGTCTTCCCCTGCCCGCAGAGCAAACCCAGTCCCTTTCCCTGTGCAGGGGGGACTGCCATGCGTAGGGGAAACTGAGGCACACAGAGGACTTGAAAATTCCCACGTTGCCCCCCTGGGAGCCCTGCTGTCCCCACGGCTTTGACCTTGGCTCGTTTCTATTGCAGTGAAGGCGTCTTCAAGTGTCCAGAGGATCAGCTGCCCCTCGACTACGCCAAGGTGAGAGCCCCGCCCGGCCCATGAGCAGGACTGCCACGGGGAGGGGGGCTTGGTGCCCCAGCAGGGAGCTCGGCTCAGCTGCAGCATGTCCCCACTCGTCTCCTGCCTCCCCCCACTTGCGGCCCAGGGACGGAGGCTCCAACGCAGGGACGAGCCGTCCCGCGGGGAGCCGAATCTGCCCCTTCCCTGCAGCCTGGGCACTAACTGCCAGGCTTCCGTATGTGAGCCTGGAGCGGCTGAATCTGGCCCCAGCCCAAGGAGCAGCAGTCTGGGCTGCCCCAACTGGGCCCATGGGGGACTTGCATCAGGTCCCCCGGAGCTGGCAGTGTGGACCCCCCCTTCCCCCCCGGGATTGCGCGTTGGCAGGCCTGGCACCGGCTGCGGTGCCAGCGTCGCGCTGAGGCAGGAGCCGTGCTGGGAACTGGCACCTCTCCCAAGAAAGGCTCCTTGTTCGCTGCCTTGGCCTGGCTGAGAGCCCTGCCAGCCAACAGGAAACAGCCCGACCCCACCGTGTGCTTGGGGGCCCCGGGACGTCCAGCTGCAGCCCAGCAAACGGGGCGTCTGGCTTGTTTCCTCTCGAGCCCTTTGGAGAACGTGGCTGGAGCCAAGACCCAGCCCCTCCCCTCCCGTGGGTTGGGTGTAAGAGAAACGCTCGTGGGGAGGTGCTGTGAACACTTTCCCCAGCCCCGGCCGTCCCAGGCCTGGACACGCGGAGAGGGGGTTACTCTAAGGGGACAGGGCATTGCAGACTGGGGCAGCCCAGTGGCTCAGGCGGGCACCTCTCGGCGCAGGTGGATTTAGAGGCGTGATGCTTGGGTGTGGAGCAGCTCAAAGCTGGGACCCTGCCCTGGCTGAGGAGCCTGGTCCTGGAGCTGCTGGGCCAGCAGGGGAGACAAACACCCGGGTGAGGGGCAGGGGACGTGTCCACACTCGCTCCGTCTGCCTGGGGCCCCAGGGCTCCCCCTGGCCTCGCCAGGACCGCCCTGCGCGAGCTGGTGCCCCCGGGATGGGCCGGCGTGAGAGTCCCCTGGTCTCTCAATGTCCCTTCCCCAGATCTACCCGGACCCCGAGCTGGAGGTGCAGGTGCTGAGCCTCACCATCCGCTGCATCCACAGCGAGGAGGGCTGCCGCTGGAGTGGGCACATCAAGCACCTGCAGGTGAGGGGGAGCGGCTGTGGGGCCGGGGTGGGGAGCGAGGGGAGTTGGGTGCTGGGCTGCGATACACCCCCCCCCCCCCTCCACTCACGTTCCTGTCTCGCCAGCCCCATCTCGGCACCTGCGGCTTCAACGTGATCCCGTGTCCCAACCGCTGCAGCATCAAGCTGAGCCGGCGCCACCTGCCCGACCACCTGCAGCTCGACTGCCCCAAGCGCCGCGTCAAGTGCGAGTCCTGCTCCAGCGACTTCACCGGCGAGGCCTACGAGGTGCGGGGCGCCGGGGCAGGGGCGGTGCCGGGAGCCAGGGTCCCTCGCGGGGGCAGCGGCGGTGCCAGGACGGCCCTGCAGGGTCCCCTGGGTGTGGGGTGCCGGGGACCCTCATGGGGGCTGGGGCCAGGGCAGGGGCGGTGCCGGGAGCCAGGATCCCCGGTCCCCTGGGTGTGGGGCGCCGGGGACCTCATGGGGGCTGGGGCCAGGGCAGGGGCGGTGCCGGGAGCCAGGGTCCCTCGCAGGGGCAGCGGCGGTACCAGGACGGCCCTGCAGGGTCCCCTGGGTGTGGGGTGCCGGGGACCCTCATGGGGGCTGGGGCCAGGGCAGGGGCGGTGCCGGGAGCCAGGATCCCCGGTCCCCTGGGTGTGGGGCGCCGGGGACCTCATGGGGGCTGGGGCCAGGGCAGGGGCGGTGCCGGGAGCCAGGATCCCCGGTCCCCTGGGTGTGGGGCGCCGGGGACCCTCGCGGGGGGCTGACGTGGAGCCGGGCCGGCCCCGCGGGTGATGGCCCCTGGCACCAGGTCATCGTGCTCTTGTCCCCCCAGAGTCACCAGGGCGCCTGCCCCCAGGAGAGCGTGTACTGCGAGAACAAGTGTGGGGCGCGCATGATGCGTCGGCTGCTGTCCCAGCACACGCTGGCCGACTGCCCCAAGCGCACCCAGCCCTGCCCCTACTGCACCAAGCAGTTTGTCTTTGACACCATCCAGGTGAGGTCGGGCCTTGGGGCTTGGCGCGGGGAGGGCGGCGGCTGCATGGCGACAGGAGCCCGTTGGGTGTCCCCAGGCTGGGGCCCAGCCGGCCGCTGCGCTGCAGGGTCTGGGGGAAGGGCCCAGCCGATCTCTGGGGAGCCTGACTCCAGTTAACCGCACCTCCCCCTCTGCCCCAGAATCACCAGTACCAGTGTCCCCGCTACCCCGTGCCCTGCCCCAACCAGTGCGGGACGCCCAGCATCGCCAGAGAAGACCTGTCGGGGCACCTGAAGGAGAACTGCAGCACTGCCGTGGCGCTCTGCCCCTTCAAAGACGCTGGCTGCAAACATCGGGTAAGTGCGGCCCTCTGCCCCCGGCTGCCTGGGCCTGGGCCTGGCCCAGAGCCAGCGCTGCCCCCCCGAGCACACAGGCTCCGGCTCCAGCCCCTCCCCAGCCCTGGCTCTCCTTGGGTCCCCCCAGCACCAGCGTCACTGATGGCTCGCTCCTTGCTCTGTGCAGTGCCCCAAGCTGGCCATGAGCCGGCACCTGGACGAGAGCACCAAGGTGCACCTGGGCATGGTGTGCTCGCTGGTGAGCCGGCAGCGGCAGGAGATCCAGGAGCTGCGGCAGGACGTGGAGGAGCTGTCGGTCGGCAGCGGCGGGGTCCTGATCTGGAAGATCGCAGACTACGCCCGCAAGCTGCAGGAGTCCAAAGTGCGCAGCAACTACGAGTTCTTCAGCCCGCCCTTCTACACCCACCGCTACGGCTACAAGCTACAGGTGTCCGTCTTCCTCAACGGGAACGGCAGCGGGGAGGGCAGCCACCTGTCCATCTACATCCGGGTGCTGCCGGGCCAGTACGACAGCCTCCTGGAGTGGCCCTTCTCCTACCGCGTCACCTTCTCCCTGCTGGACCAGAGCGACCCCTCGCTGGCCAAGCCCCAGCACATCACCGAGACCTTCAACCCCGACCCCAACTGGAAGAATTTCCAGAGGCCGGGGGCCTCCCGCAGCTCCCTGGACGAGAGCACCCTGGGCTTCGGGTACCCCAAGTTCATCTCGCACGAGGACATCAAGAAGCGCAACTACCTGCGGACAACGCCGTCTTCATCAAGGCCTCGGTGGAGATCCCGCCGCGAATCCTGGCCTGAGCCGGTGGCTCGGCGTGGCATGGAGACCTCGCCCCGGGGCCCTGCTGCAGCTGCGGGGGAGTAACTCCGTGGCCTTACTCAGTCTGCAGCAGCCTGGGGGCACCGTGGGCTGGTGTGGGACTGGGCCCCTCCGCCCCAGAGACCTGGCAGCTCCCTCCAGAGCAGGGACTGTCCCGAGCGGGCAGCTTTCCTGCAGCTGGCTTGGACTGTCCTGGAGCCAGCGCGGCCCTGGCCTGGAACCGCCCTGGGCTGTGCCAGGTGCCGTGGCTGGAGCTGGCCGTGGGGTGCAGGGAGAGGCCCCACAGGCAGTGGGCGGGAAGGAGAGCGGGCCCTGCCCTTGCAGACATGTTCCCATGGGCTGGCTCTCCAGCCTCAGGGCAGCTGTGGGGCCCAAGCAGGCTGATCACCGCTGCCCCCAGCCCGCACCCCACCAGAGTGGGGCAGCATTGCAGCTAGGCCTGGGGGAACCCCAGCCCCCCTCCACCACCCACAAGCCCTGGAGCGGTGCCCACGGGGCCGGGAAGAGCCATGCTGTCCAGATTGTGGCGCCCCTGGGATCTGAGGCTTCCAGGCTGCCACCCCATTGGCACAAAGTGGATCCACCTGATCTCCACTGGGGCCATTGGTCGTATGACCCAAGCTCTCCTCCAATCAGCTGGCCTGACGACATTCCCTCCCCTCCTGATGAGCAAGAGCAAACAGTGCCTGGAAGGGGGGCGGGGGGGAGGCCTGGGGCTCCCTGCAGGCTGCCCCCCTCAGGGCGGGACTCGCCCATGTGCCCTGCAGCTCAGCTAGGGCACCCCTCCTCCCCGAGCCCCAGAGGCCTGGACAACACAGGAGCCATGTAGCGGGGTAGGGACCCCCTCTCCTCCCATGAGGCCTTTGCAATGAAGCCCTAAGAAGGGAGCCCCAGTGAGGGTCCCCTTGTAGCTACCAGCCCCTCGGAGCTCTGAAAGCCCCACAGGGAAGCACAGAACAGCCAGAGCCTGGTGCCCCAGCAGCGAGGAACCGGCAGGTCCCCAGGCTCCGGCTCCTTCCTGCTGTCCCTTGCGGGCTGGGCTGCACGTGTTTTGTCGCTGGGGAGTCTTCCGTGTCGCGTCACTCCGAACGGAGGGCGTCTGTTATTTATTGTCCAGGCTGCGGCGCGTCCCCGGCCCTGCTGCCTTCACACTTTTTCAATAAACTCTTCTTGTATTTATCAGGCTTGACCCGGCTGCCTTTCCCTCCTCGCTCCTCAGGGGTTGGGCCATGGGTGGGGCTTGGCATGCAAAGGAACTGCAGTTAATTGCCATATGCAAATGAGATCATAGAATCATAGAATCATAGAATCTCAGGGTTGGAAGGGACCTCAGGAGGTCATCTAGTCCAACCCCCTGCTCAAAGCAGGACCAACCCCAACTAGATCATCCCAGCCAGGGCTTTGTCAAGCCTGACCTTAAAAACCTCTAAGGAAGGAGATTCCACCACCTCCCTAGGTAACCCATTCCAGTGCTTCACCACCCTACTAGTGAAAAAGTTTTTCCTAATATCCAACCTAAACCTCCCCCTCTGCAACTTGAGACCATTACTCCTTGTTCTGTCATCTTCTACCACTGAGAACAGTCTAGATCCATCCTCTTTGGAACCCCCTTTTAGGTAGTTGAAAGCAGCTATCAAATCCCCCCTCACTCTTCTCTTCTGCAGGCTAAACAATCTCAGTTCCCTCAGCCTCTCCTCATAAGTCATGTGCTCCAGCCCCCTAATCATTTTTGTTGCCCTCCGTTGGACTCTTTCCAATTTATCCACATCCTTCTTGTAGTGTGGGGCCCAAACTGGACACAGTACTCCAAATGAGGCCTCACCAGTGCCGAATAGAGGGGAATAATCACATCCCTCGATCTGCTGGAAATGCCCCTACTTATACAGCCCAAAATGCCGTTAGCCTTCTTGGCAACAAGGGCACACTGTTGACTCATATTCAGCTTTTCGTCCACTGTAACCCCTAGGTCCTTTTCTGCAGAACTGCTGCCCAGCCATTCGGTCCCTAGTCTGTAGCAGTGCATGGAATTCTTCCGTCCTAAGTGCAGGACTCTGCACTTGTCCTTGTTGAACCTCATCAGATTTCTTTGGCCCAATCCTCTAATTTGTCTAGGTCCCTCTGTATCCTATCCCTACCCTCCAGCGTATCAACCACTCCTCCCAGTTTAGTGTCATCTGCAAACTTGCTAAGGGTGCAGTCCACACCATCCTCCAGGTCGTTGATGAAGATATTGAACAAAACCGGCCCCAGCACCGACCCTTGGGGCACTCCACTTGATACCGGCTGCCAACTAGACATGGAGCCATTGATCACTACCCGTTGAGCACGACCATCCAGCCAGTTTTCTATCCACCTTACCGTCCATTCATCCAGCCCATACTTCTTTAACTTGCTGGCAAGAACGCTGTGCGAGACTGTATCAAAAGCTTTGCTAAAGTCAAGAAATAGCACATCCACTGCTTTCCCCTCATCCACAGAGCCAGTTATCTCATCATAGAAGGCAATTAGGTTAGTCAGGCATGACTTGCCCTTGGTGAATCCATGCTGACTGTTCCTGATCACTTTCCCCTCCTTTAAGTGGTTCAAAATTGATTCCTTGAGGACCTGTTCCATGATTTTTCCAGGGATTGAGGTGAGACTGACTGGCCTGTAGTTCCCCGGATCTTCCTTCTTCCCTTTTTTAAAGATGGGCACTACATTAGCTTTTTTCCAGTCATCCGGGACCTCCCCCGATTGCCATGATTTGTCAAAGATAATGGCCAATGGCTCTGTAATCACATCGGCCAACTCCTTTAGCACCCTCTCTCTGCTGAGACAATGTAGAAGGGGAGGCAGTGCCCTTTGCAGGGGGTGAGGCTGATCATCAGAGGTATTTCCCTAGTTGTACAGCAGGCTGCGAAGTCAGTGCAAACTAAAATGTCATACAGACGACGACTTGTTTATACTGCTCTAGATACCGTACACTGAAATGGAAGTACAATAGTTGCATTCAAATTGATTTATTTTATGATATGGTAACAATGAGAAACTCAGCTACTTGTCAGTTACAGCGCGTTGCCACGTGAGTACTTTGTTCTTCGCACGTATGTTCAGACAAGACATTCTACAGCCCTTCTCCTAAGCTCCCGTCCCGGTGTAAGAGTTTACAGGTATTACCGTTGTATGCAGAGACAGAAAGATCATTACAGTTGTAACGTGTGCTTTAGACTATCTCCCCAGCTGAGCAGAGAACATCAAAAATAGGTTTTATAATTGGGGGGCAGGAGTCTCATCTGCAGCACGTCATACAAATAGCAGCTAGAACGACTTCTCCAATCAGTCCATTCCACCAAGAGTGACCAATATTCTGCGCTATTACAAGGTACAGAAAGGCTCATGCTGTTCTGGGACTAGAATTTTGCTTTAACCGAAGGCAAAAAGGTTCAGGGACGTGCACAAACGATCTCCTGGGGTGAAACATTTCCCGCACTCTCCAGAACAGGACGATTCCGAGTACACACTTAGAAGCTTTCTGCAAACTGGGGGCACAATGAGACTCTGGCTCTACACGTTACGGCCCTTTGGGTGCCGGGATGATGTTTTCTCAGCTTGGATGCCCAATAACATTTAAACATCTCACGCTACAGAGAAATGGCCCAGTGCTACCAGCCACGTCTCCTGTGGGATGCCCCCGGGGTGTGTGCCTAATGGGGTGGCAATAGCATTGTTCTAGCTGATGGGTGCCCAAAATGGGTCTGTGGGGGGAGAGTAAAAGCTGTGACGGCTCTGTGCTGAGCAGGTGCGCAGCAGCCGTCAGGCAGACACAGAGAGGGGGAGCAGCACAGAGCTCAGGCCAGAGGGGGCTCTGCTCTGCCCCCCCAGCTTTGAAACGGTCAGGACTGGGGGCGGGGGGGCTCCCGGCACAAGGTCCCACGGAACGGCCCTGTCCACGCTGCAGAAACAGGCACTGTGGCTCTATGCGGGGGATGGGGCCTGTTAACCAGCTGCCCTGTTCTGACTCAGAGGTGGCTGCATTTCCGTGCTGGGCACAGCTAAAATCAGAGGCTGTTCTGCTCCTGAGCCAGTGGGGTGTAAAGCCCCCTCCCCGCGTCCATGCAGCCCAGAGACTGGGGCCGGGCTGAGCCGGTCCAGTGTCCCCACAACTCAGACAGCGAGCTGCCCCTGCAAGCCCTGCACTGGCCCCAGCGCCCTGGTGGAGCTGGAGTGACCCAGTTCGAAATACACGCCCCCCCCCCCCCCCCGGCCAAGGGAGAACCCAGCGGGGGGGTGGGGGGGTGCAGCAGGGAGATGGCCCCCATTGGGGGGGGGGGGGGGGGGCTCTGCGCCCGCTGCCCCTTCTCCACGCTCAGCCCAGGGCTGCTGGCGGCCCTGCCAAGTCAGGCGCCAGGCTGAGCTCAAGGGGGTGCGGCAGGGCGGGGAGCCCCCGGGTCAGCCGGGAAGTGACCTGACCCACATACTCCGAGCAGATGGGTCTCAGCTGGAGCTGGGTAATTCAATAGCCGCTGAGTGCCAGGCGGCAGCTTGCTCCATACGCCCCACCGTTTGCTCTGAAGCAATCAGTCCAGCGATGGGGGAGGGGCTGCCCCCCCAGCCCCAGGGCGTCTCCTCCACCAGCAGCACCCTCCCCCCCCACCATGGGCAGGTGAGACTGGCGCCGCGTCTGGCCCAGCGAAGCAGAGCAGCCGGGGTGACGCTGGGCTGGCACTGCCCAGCCTGGGCTGAGCGCCCAGGGGAATTGTGTCCCCATGTCTCGTGCCCTGCCGGCCGCCTGGCCTTGGCTTGGGGCATGGGCCTCGCTGGGCCCCAAGGCCGGGGCAGCATCCATGTAACCCCAGTGCCAGCCCCCTGTGCAGCCTGGGGCGGGACGTGACCCTGCAGTAGCAGTGCCGGCCTCTGCCACGCCCCTCAGGGGAGCCCCCCCCGCCCCCGGCGTCTGTGGGGAGACCCGAGGGTGTGCGGGGACCGGGATGGGAGTGCCCCACTGCTGCCACCCGCAGGGGATGGCAATGGAGACAGCAACGATGGGGCAGCGCGGGGTGCAGAAGGACGAGGAGGCCATGACATGGGGGCACTGCAAGGGGGAGTTCTGGAACATGCCCCGGGCACTGGGTGGGCACGTGCCCTCTGGCTCTAGCCAAGCTCTCCAGCTGAGCATCCAGCGAGGGGGAACAAGCCACCACCCAGCTGGCTCTGCTCGTCCCTGCCCCGCCAGCCCCAGCGCCAGAGGCAGAGCCCCCCCCCTCCCCCCCGGGGCTGCAGCAGTCTGGTCTCTCCGGTGACCCTGCTGAGCCTTTCACGCTCCGGGCACCGAGGGGAGGCGGGCTCGGGCCAGCCCCAGGGATGGGGGGGGGCAGCTGCCCACGAGGAGCAGCTCGTCCCCCTGGGCTGAGTTCACCCCCACGGCTCTGCGTGGCTCGGTACAGCACTGGGCTGCTTGGCATGGCGGTGCCTGTCTGGGGGTCCGGGAGATTGCTGCTGCCCATGGGGGCGGAGGGTTGCTCTAGGGCAGGCCCTGTCTGGGGTGCGAATCTCCCCCGGCTCAGGAGACTGGCTGGGCAGTGGAGCTAATGGGCTCCCCAGGAGCAGCGCAGGGGTCACATCTTGCTGTCCCCCCCCCGAATGCCCTACACTAGGCTTGGCGAAGGCGCTGCAGACTCTCCGCCTGCCCCGTGGTGTCAGGCAGCAGGGCCTGGCAGGCAGGAGAGCAGCCCCGCTACCTCCTGGAGGGGAACTGAGCATCGGCCCCAGCCACCGTCAGCGAAGGAAACCCCCCCGGAAGGAAGCGGAGCTGCCAGCAAAGCAAGGGGCTTGCCAGCTGCTGCGGAGCACCTGGGCGCTGTGGCTCCCAGGAGAGCCGGGGAGACCTGCGTGCAAACCTCACGCTAGCAGCTAAAGCACTAGCAGGGGGACTGCACAGGGCTGGGCTGCCAGCTCCTAATTAGCCGGGATGTAATTAAAGTGGCATTTGCATATGACAGGGCGATAATTCAAAGCAGACAAGGAGGGGGAGAAAGACAGGGAGCTGCACAATTAGTGATGAGGGCAAGCGGGCGGGTTCACGCCGTGCGACCGGGCACCAGTTCGTGCTGCCGCGTGGGAACGAGCAGCTGGGGGCAGGACCCAGCAAACGAGCCCAGTCACCCCCAGCCACCAGCACCAACCCTGCGGGCAGAGCACCAAGCACACTCAGCGACCCTGGCTCTGCCGCACACGCAGGGAGGGGACTTAGATCACCCAGCAAATCAATGGGGACTAAAACCCAGGCGCCCTGGCTCCCGCCCAGTCCCCCACCCCACAGCCGCATGCAGGGAGGGAGCGGGCCCAGCTCCCCATCACCCGCCTGCACCCGTGGCTGTGAGCAGCTGTGCCCGCTCTGTACCCCAAGCAGAGCCTGAACGCGGACCCCGAGTTGCACCTGTTTGGTTTCCAGCACGACCGAGTGACCCTGCTGCAGCCGGCCGTGTGGACGCGCTCGCTTGGGTCACTTTTCCTCACGTGAGGAGCAGGGCTAACCGCAAGCACAATCGGCCTCTCTGACACCCCACCAAGGGCATCTCCCTGGCAGTAATAACGCCCTGGGCATGGCTTTCGCTGGGAGTGGGGCCAGGCCAGGGCACCACCTCCCTGCACTCAGAGCACTGCCTAGGGAACACTGCTGGTCACCCCAAATACTCCCCCCCAGCCAGGCCCACTGCTGCTGGCTGAAGGGAATTCTCTGCTCTGCTCCTGCTGCTGCCTCAGCCCCCTGGAGTCACAGGAACGGACTCTGCAATGAGGGGGGGCAGGTGGCAAATGGAGGCAGCACCCGGCGGGGGGGGCAGGGCTCAGCTGGGGGTGTCACCTTCCCAGTCCGCTAATCCCACAATTGCATTAGGGCTGCCCCAGTTTAAGGTGATTATCCCATTATCCCTGGCGCAGAGCACTCCCATCTGGGACAGCAGCTGGAGAGAGGGCAGCTTCTCGGGCCCATGTCTGATCACCCTTGGGCTCCCTTTGTGGGGGCACGAGAGGGCTGCCAGGGGAGGGGGGGCTGAGGCCAGGGGAGGGGAGGCTAGCAGCAGCAGAGGGGAAGGGCTGGGCTGGAAGTGTGTGTTACAGGCCCAGCAAGGCCAGATGGTTCCTGTTCGCAGCCAGGTGTTTGTGTTCCTCCTCCCCCTTGCTGGCTCCACTTCCCCTCTGGTGGTTGTGCCAGGGCCTCTCATCTGCTGTGATACTCAGCCTGGACTGCCTGGGCCACTGGCAGCAGGGCAGAGCTCACCCCCGAGCCAGTGTGCACGGCCCACTGGTGTGTTTCACGGGGTGCACAGCAGCACGGCTCTGTGGGGTCAGCCTGTCTCTGGGCGCGGTGCCTGGATCTATGGGAGTCACAGTCCAGCCTGGAGAGGCAGGACACAGGGGTACGTGCTCCCCACACAGGCTGCAAGCAGCAGCCATCAGTGCCCAGGGCTGGAAGTGCCCAAGGAGGGGTTCCCGGCTGTGCCCCAAACGCTGCCCTTGGATGAAGGTGTGACGAGCTGGCAGGGGTGGGCACTGCGAGCTCTGAGCAGGCTCCTGCCAGCGTCGCAGCCCGGATGGGAAGGGAGTCTGAGAGCCTGGCGTGCTGGCCGGGATAATGGGGAGCAGGGCAGCTCCCCGTGGGGTAAGGGCTGAGCCTCTGCCCTCTCTCCCGCTCCTACGCTGAGCCAGAGCACGGACTTGCTGGGTTCCGCCCCATGAGCCTGGTTCATTTCCACAGCCTGTGCCCGGCTCCCGGGGCTCCAGCCCGGCCTGCCTCACGCCCCGCGCTGGAGAGCTCCACGCACGGCCCCCGGGAGAAACGTTTATCACGCCGAGTAACAGCCTGAGAGGGGTTCAGCGCTCGCCTTCCCGGAAGGGGAACAGAGCCTCTGCGCACTGACTCATCAATGGCTCCCGCAGACAGCTGAGTTGGGAGCTGGCAGACGGGCCTGGGGCTCAGACTTTAATGGCACCAATACCCCCCAGCCCCGCTCCCTGCCAGGGGCCAGGCCTGTCCGGGATGCCAGCTCCAGCAGAGAGTTGCAGTACAGCTGAGGGGACAAACAGCTCCGCTGCCAAGCTCATGGCAGGCTCCAGGCTCCCTGTGCAGGGGCACAGGGGTAGCGAATGCAGCCACCAGCAAAGGCAGGAGTGCACTGTCTGCACACGGGGTTCCTCCCAGCCCGGCCCGCGGGAGGCAACCCTGCCCCCGAGCATCTCTGGGGGGCTCCTCCTGAGCCAGCCGAGGGCAGAGCTGCTGCTTGTGCCCCAGGAGTGCCCTGGCCCAGAGCCTGGCTGTGACACCACTGAAGCGATAGGTTTGTTCTGCTGGCCAGGCCCCAGCAGACGCACCAGGAGCCCAACCCTAGCCAAACTGCTTTAGCTTCCGGAGCCCTCCTGGCTGCCGAGCCATCTGCTGGCAGCCCGGGGCCCGCGGCTTGCTGGGGGCTGGGGCGGCGGAGCCGGCTGGCGGGATTTCCATGCTAACGGGCGCGGGCAGGCAAGAGGCCCTCCCAGCTCTCCATGGCCAGGCATTCAGCAGCGAGCCCTGGGGCAGGCGCTCCCCGTAGCATCTGTCCCCTCATCCCCCAGACACATGGAGGGTACAGCTCTGAGCGACAGGAGACGGGGCACAGCCATATGGAGGCAGGTAGGGTAATTAGGGTCAAATGTCAATCTTGGATTTAATGAGCACTAATTGCATGAGGATGGCCTGCATGGCTCCAGAAAGGGAGCTGCGGCAAGGGGGGAAGGAGGGGCAGCAGGTGCCTTGGAGACAGCTCCGTGAGAGGCTGTGCAGCTATGAGACCAGCCGTGCTTCCTATGGGGCACCAGTCGAGGTCGCTGGGCTGGCCTCACACACAAGAGGAGCGGCTCCATGGCCACGGCGGCTCTCCCAGCAGCGCTGTCTGACGTCTGGGGCGGGCTGGGAGCCCCAGGCGTGATCGTGGTATGGGGCCTGCTGAGGAAGGAGAGGAGACAGCTGGATAAGAGGTCTCCAAGGCAGGGACCAGGAGTGCACCCAGAAGAGGGGAGACAAGGAGCTCAGCAGTGAAAATAAACAGAGGGAGGAAATGACTGTGAGGTGGGGGAGGAGAGAGGCCAGAAGAGAGGCAGGAAATGGTTCTGCTGCTGCCCCAGAAAGCCCTGGGGCTGCCTGGGGGCAGCTCTCAGGAGGTGCACGCCCACGCAAAGCCCCTGGGAAGGCAGCTCTGAAATGGCTGGTGAGCACAGGGCTGCGTGGCTTCCATCCTGACCTGCGTCCTAGCTCCCTGCTAGCTAGCGGGGGCAGCGCTGGGAGTGATTCACGGCTGCTGCTACTGAGCTGGAGGGCGGTGGGAGGAAACCAAGGTCCGCTGGCCACCTGTGACAGAGCCGGGGCCTCAGCAGGCAGCTACCGCAACAGGAAGGGGCACCTGGCTGCAACGCCCCCCCAGGGGAACAGGCGCTGCAGATGACCAGGGAGCGGCTCCATCCCTGTGACCGCAGGGCTCCAGTGGAACCAGCCAGCAAACGGCCCTTCCAATCCTGAGTTTGGCCTCATCAGGCTAATCCCCCCAGGGCTGGAGCGGTTCCGAGAGCAGCCTGACCCTGTGTCTGTCCCTTCACACTGGCGCTGCATGCAAAGCCTGCAGGCGCCTGGGGCTGGAGCACGTGCAGGTGAATGGGAGAAGCAGGCACAGGCTGCGGGGGGAGCTGGGACATGCCTGGTGGGGCTGGGAAGTGCTGGCCCCCCTGGGGTGGGGGGGCTCTCGGAGCCTTTGCTTCCCGGCCTTGTTCAACAGGGAGGGGAAACCTCCGGTGCGCGTCAAGCCAGAGCACGTACTAGAAGCAGGATAGGAGAAAATAACCCCACTGCCAGCAAAGAGAACCCCCTGGCCTGGGGGACCCCAGTGGACCTGCCTGGGGAGATTCTCCAGGGAGGCTGGGAGCCAAGGGCACACAGGGAGAGACAGAAATCCACAGGGGAAGGAACATGAGTCAGGAGGAAGTGACTGGTCTCTCTGCCGCCCACCCAGTGCTGCCCTGTCCCCACCTGGGACTCACACCTGTGCCCAGACAGCAGCCTCTGAACTGGGGTGGAGCAGGCCAGACGCAGGGATCCTTTGGGGCAGTGGTTCTCAACCAGGGGGACACACACCCCAGGGGTACCCGGAGCTCTTCCAGGGGGACACTCATCTGGATATCGCGGAGTTTTACAACAGGCCACACAGAAAGCACTAGCGAAGCCGGTACAAACCCCAGCTCCCCAGACAGACACCGCTACTCACCTTGGTTCGCGGGGGTATTTCCCACCGCCCTGGGAAAGGGAGTCGGCCCGCGTCCGTCCCGGGGCACTTCGCGGGGCTCGGCCGGAGTTTGGACAGCGCCGGACACATCACCCCCCGAAGGGGGAACCGCCGGGGAGCCGCCGCCTTGGGGCCCCCCAGGGCCCAGCCAGGCGGAACCGCAGCGCCGCCACGTGGGCGCAGGGAGCAGGACAAGCGGCGGCGCGGGCTGGCCAAGGCAGAATCGCTTCCCGACAGCGCCCCGGCTCCTCGCCCCCCGACTCCCCCTCCCCGCTCCTCCGCCCCCTCCCAGGCTCGTCCCCCTGCACCCCCCGGCTCCTTCCCCCTCCCCGCTCCTCCGCCCCCTCCCAGGCTCGTCCCCCCGCCCCCTGCACACCCCGGCTCCCCCCCAGTTCCTTCCCCCTCCCCGCTCCTCCGCCCCCTCCCAGGCTCGTCCCCCCGCCCCCTGCACACCCCGGCTCCCCCCCAGTTCCTTCCCCCTCCCCGCTCCTCCGCCCCCTCCACCCCCCGGCTCCCCCCGCCAGTTCCTTCCCCCTCCCCGGCTCGTCCCCCCCGCCCCCTGCACACCCCGACTCCCCACCCCAGTTCCTTCCCCCTCCCAGGCTCGTCCCCCCCCCGACCCCTGCACCCCCCGGCTCCCCCCCCCCAGTTCCTTCCCCCTCCCCGCTCCTCCGCCCCCTCCCAGGCTCCCCCCCAGCCCCCTGCACCCCCCGGCTCCCCCCCCAGTTCCTTCCCCCTCCCCGCTCCTCCGCCCCCTCCCAGGCTCGTCCCCCCCGCCCCCTGCACACCCCGACTCCCCACCCCAGTTCCTTCCCCCTCCCAGGCTCGTCCCCCCCCCGACCCCTGCACCCCCCGGCTCCCCCCCAGTTCCTTCCCCCTCCCCGCTCCCTCCCAGGCTCGTCCCCCCCGCCCCCTGCACACCCCGACTCCCCACCCCAGTTCCTTCCCCCTCCCCGCTCCCCCGCCCCCTGCACACCCCGGCTCCCCCCCAGTTCCTTCCCCCTCCCCGCTCCCCCGCCCCCTGCACACCCCGGCTCCCCCCCCAGTTCCTTCCCCCTCCCCGCTCCTCCGCCCCCCCCCCCCCGGCTGTGACAGGCGCTGACCGGACAGTCGCGGGCGGCCCCGGCGCAGAGGGCCGGCGGCCGGGTCCCCATGAGCTGCTGGGGCTGCTGCGGGAGGCCGGGCTCCGGGGCCGCCGGCGGAGCCGCGTCCCACGCGTGGGGCTACGGCCCCGAGGACGGCCCGGAGCGCTGGCATGAGCGCTTCCCCCTGGCCCGCGGGCGGCGCCAGTCCCCCGTGGACATCCGGGCCCGGGACACCCGCTACGACGCCGCGCTGGGGCCCCTGAGCTTCAGCTACGAGGCGGCGGCGGCGCAGAGCATCGCCAACAACGGGCACACGCTGCAGGTGGAGTTCGCGGCCGGGGCGCTGGCCGGGGGGCCGCTGCGGGGCCCCTACCGCCTGGCCCAGCTCCACCTGCACTGGGGCTCGGGGCCCGAGCGGGGCTCGGAGCACACGCTGGAGGGGCGGCGCTTCCCGGGCGAGCTGCACGTGGTGCACTGGCGGGCCGGCGCCGGGCGGCTGAGCCGGGCGCTGGCCCGGCCCGACGGGCTGGCCGTGGTGGCGGTGCTGCTGCGCCTGGGCCCGCCCTGCCCGGGCCTGCAGCCGCTGCTGGGGGCGCTGGGCTCCGTGCGCACCCGGGGCACCCAGGCGCCCGCCCCCGCCCTCCAGCCGCGGGAGCTGCTGCCCGCCTGCGCCGACTTCTGGACCTACCCGGGCTCGCTGACCACCCCGCCGCTGCTGGAGAGCGTCACCTGGCTGGTGCTGCGGGAGCCCCTGGCCGTCGGCGCCGAGCAGCTGGCCGCCCTCCGCGGCCTCCTGAGCAGCGCCGCCGGCGAGCCGCCCCGCCCGCTGCAGGACAACTGGCGGCCCTGCCAGCCGCTGCACGGCCGGGAGCTGCGGGCCAGCTTCCGCTGAGCGCCCGGCCCGGCCCGGCCCAATAAACGCCCTGCCACGCTGGTGCCAGGCTGCCTCCTTCCCCCGCGGCGGGTGGAGTGAGGGCAGCGAAGGGCTGGGGAGGAGCCGCCCAGGGGCGCTGTAGAGGGGACTGCCCGGTGCGGGGGAGGTGCAAATCTCTGCCCCCCCCTGGGATACGGGCTCTGGCCCTAGGTTAAACTTACCCCAGGGGCAGCCTCGGGAAACGGGGGCAGCCTCACGGTGGGAACCCATCCCTGAGCATACTGGGGGGTACAGGGACCTCAAGGATGCATAGAGCAAGGCTGGGACTAGCCCAGGAACAGGCCTGGGGAGCAGCTGCTCCAGGGCTGGAGGTTATAGGGCCCGAGGGGGCATCACCGCACATTATGACACTAGCCCTCAGCGTGAAGCTTTAACAATATTCACCCCAGGGCAGCCTACTGCATCCCAGAAAGGGGTAACGCGCCTACAGCATTTTGAACAGGCAGGTGAGAGCCCAGCCTCCCACCCAGACCAGGTTCAGCTCCAGCTATGACTTAAACTGTTACACACCCTGGGGTGGACACTGAGTACAGGTTAATTTAAGGCAGTGCAGTATCTAAATTAAACCCAAACAAGCTCCTGCTAAGCCAAACTGGGAATGTGCACACAGGGACTTACTGCCAGTTAAGTAAATCAGCTTAAAAACAGGTGTATATTTAACTAGTACAGCTTTGACTCTGGCCAGCATCTTCCCCACTCCAGCAAACGTGAGTTCTTCAGGGAGGGAGCTGAAGGATGGAGGTGACCTTGCTGCTAGTCAAGTGGCCTTGGAGTAAGAGTGACTCTCCCGCAGGGAGTCCAACACAGACAGCCCCAACGGTCCAACTCCCACGCCTGGAGCAAACAGTGTTGGCAGAAGGCAGCCCATGCCGGTAGCACTTCCCTCGACCAGGCATTGCCCCCTTCAGCAGGAAATGCAAGACTTGCTTTTTTGGGCCCTCTTAGGACAGCAACAGCTAAAACTAAGACAAGAGGGGGAAGGGGAGAAGCACTCAGGTTTCTAGCAACCTCCTTGGCTGAAGCATACTCCATGGTTGGCCCTGGCTGGTGCGTGTCCGAAAACAACCCCACACAGAACTATGGTGTCCCTGTAGCTTATCAGGTGCCTAAGAGAGAAAGATACTATGTATAAGGGGGGCTTCACGTGACAAAGCCCACACTCCCCCCTCTCCCTTAGCAGGGGAAAGAAATCTGACTGCAACGCTGTTACCATAACACCTTGGCCAACAGCAGCATTCCTCCAGAAAACCAGGGTTATGAAAGACTTAGGCCACCAGGTGGCATAAGAAGAAAACAGATGACAAGAGAATTGGGTCCAGCTTACTGCTGTTGGTGCAGAGGAACAGCAGAGAGGGGATATGGGGACCAGGCAGAGAAGCCTCAGAGCTAGGGCAAAAGAGCTGAAATGTTCCTCATGGTGGGGGGAAAAGGGAACATTTGCTAAAGGAGAGAGAGAACAGCAGGCCTGAGGTCTTGGCACCTGCTCCAGAGAAAGGGGTTTGGAAAAGCCAGGCAGACTAGGGAAGATGGGAAATTGGGCCACTCCAAATGTCTCCTGCAAGACTCTCTATGGCACATGGCTGTGTCACTCCTAATAGCCTAGGCGGAGGTGCCTGTGTGAAACCACTCTCCGATGGATGCGGGAGTGTCCAGCACTGCACAGGTTTGGCCAGCAGTGGGCTTGGCTTGCGTAGCGGTGCGTAGTCACAGCAGGAAAGCACAGGAGCAAGGAGACTCACCTGGTGCTGCTTAGAAGGCTGAGGCGAATTCCCAGCCAAGAGAGAAGTGAAGGAGCTGCTGGGTGATGGGGACACATGCTAGAGCAGACCTGCAAATGCAATAGGAAAGAAACCAACCAGAGCCAGTGGCTGGTCCAAATCCACTTCCTCAGCCTATTACAGCACCACCACCACTCTACTGACCAGAGACCCCAGATGCTAGGGAAAAAGAGGCCAGATGACAGGCAGGTGAACTAGCTGGTACAGGTGAAAGCAGGGCAACCTACAATGGGGACAAGCTTAGCACAGAAAGATTGTATTACTTTCTACTTCTGCCTTTCATCAGAGGCTCTCCAAGCGCTTTACAAACCCAATTAGTGTAGAATCCGTATCCCTTTTTAGAGGGGGGGAATGCAAGGCACAGAAGTGACTCAGTGGCTCACAAAAATCTATAGCTGAGCCCGTAGACCCCACATTTCCCAGATGGTCAGTCCTGTTCTGTAAGCACGAACACATCCTCCTCCTCTGCCCGAGCACGGATAGGGAATCCTGTGCATTCATATATTGCTGGGACATCTGCAGCAACAGCAGCCTCCATTACTGTGATCTCTACTTGCTCTACTACCCCCGTCCACCACAGCAGCTCCCTTTGGAGGGGTGTCGCTGTAGGAGGGAGTTACACTGCACAAAGAGGTAAAGTGGCCGTGCACAAAATGTGCTCCGTGAATTTGCCTTGGAAAAGATCAGCACATTAACTCCCCCTCTTCAGATTCACTCGGAGCTCAGACAGGCTAGTTTGAAAGGGGAGGGTTTGCGTAGAGGATTTATAAACAAACTGCCTTTCTAAACCACACTGCAGTCGCAGAAAGCCCACTTAGGCAAACGGCCAGAACAAAATCCAGACAGCAGCAGTGGCATCTGTTAGAATCCAGCTGTAGTGAGAGGCGGCTGAAGGCCTTCGTGGTACAGGAGCAGCGAGGCTCCAATTATACAAAGCTCTGTGCAGAGACTTCAACAGCTAATCCTCACCACAGGCTGGGAAGTGAGTAAATAGTGCCTCTAATGGCTAGGGACCCACACAGGGTGGTTGGTCCAGCAAGTCAGTGCAAGAGAGGGTTGGAGCACCATCCGAACAGCCGGTTTTACGGCGATTCAGACTGAAAATGGATGGATTAGTGGATGAGTGTCTCAGCTCTCTGCCTAGACCTAAAACACTAGGAGTTGCAAAGGCACACATACAGAGCACGGGCCGGTAAGCTCCTTCCTGATCCTGTCATCTGCATGCCGAAGCTGCTCCTAGGGCTGGGCCAGCCATATGAAGGGTCAGTCTCAAAGTGGGGAGGAAAGGACGCATCAAGAAACTACTGATCATTTCAGACCCAGCAGCAGGGTTTGAGGACTGTGGAGGCTGGAATGATCTGCTGTCTGTGTCACATCTTGGAGGCTAGTCTGGCACTCCCTGGGTTGGGAAATGCTGTTCTAAGTCCCTAAGCCAGGCAGGGCGACTTAGCCTTGCCTACAGCAGTTTTGCATCCTTTACTCCAGTAGCTCAGGCCCTAGAACCCTGACCAGTTTCCTCTTTAGTTCAAGAGAGCCAATGAAATTAGTTGCTTTTTCGGCAGTAGCCTGCCCTTGGAACAGGAACAGGCCAAACCCCATCACTGCACATCCCTGCTCCGGACAAGCAATTTGAAGTACCCACCTCTGCGAGGGCCTGGTTCATCACCACGTATAGAGCTAGACACCGGAGTATTTTGGATGTGACATTGGACTAAAGCAGATAGTATGAACCCTGGTAAAGGGATTATCAGTCATTCATAGGCCAGTTTCAGCTTTTGCAGAGCACCTATGAATAACAGCCACCTCCCTACTTCACCAGGGCACTGTCACGTCAGAGACACTGCAGCAGCAGCGTCTATGCAACAGCCTCATCACTTGGGTCCTGCAGCAGCCCTTGCCTAGCAAACAAGCTGGTAAAGAAGTCGTCTGAGCGATCAGTCACAACTGCATGGCTGGTGGGCCTCTGCGCTTGCCAGGCCCTGCTGCTAATCAGCCTTGGCTTCCCCTCATTCTGCATCAGCCTCAGCACTCAGACCTGAGCCTCTCCCTTCCACAGTGGTCTTTTCCAGCACATACATCCACAAAAGATCTCATGTCTATTTTCTCATCAAGCATGGCAGATGCACAGGATCGCTCTCTCCTCTGCCTGCAGTCTGTCGCTATTGATCAGCTCACACCTCATCCTAATCAGGCTGGCTGAGGTTGAACATCTTCGCCAAATTCAGCTGTTTGATCTGCTCCATCATTTAAATGGAGAGAGATTTATTGGGCACAGTGGAAAGGGGGTGGGTGACTTTTTAAAAAGATAAATGTTGTAGGTCACCTAGGACATGCAAAGGAACACTTGAAATAACTGCCTTTAAGTGAGTCTGGAGATTTCGAAAGCAAAAGGAGGCTGAATAAGCTGCACTCAGGGCTAAACTTGCTGTAAAGGGATTTCTTTTTGTTGAGTGCAGCCCTACCACAATGAATCCTAGAGCCGTCCGATAGAATTACATCTAATCTTACAGGAGACAAACAGCAGAGCGGCTGGCTAGTTTTCATCATACAGTCAGACTGCACATGCTCCCTGTCCACAGAGAGAGCTGAAAAAGGCTGCAAACTGTATCTCTAGTAGAGTTAGGTATAAATATTTATTAGATACATGTACCAAAACCAGCAGGACATTTTGGGGTGCAGGGAGGGAAATGCAGATCCAAGAGGTGGAACTACTCTCCAGATAATAAGGGACAGTTGAGAGATGGGAGACAAACGCCTAAAAAAATACCCCACCATGTATCTGCATGCTCTGGTAGTGATTTGGAGCAAGGTCCTATTGCAGGAATTAATTTCACTCAAATGTGGCTAGTGAAATAGACAGGAGAACCAGGTCATCCAGCTGAGACCACTCACACACTAACTGCAGACTGTCGATGGTTTTAGGAAGGTGTGTGACCATTTTAAGATCCATAGAGGGGAGAGTTATAATTCAATTATTAATTTAAAATCTGTTCATGCAACATTAAGGCTGAAATATGAAGCACTCAGGGTCAGGCACTTCCAGGTGAGTCTCTCACACTTCTGCCATATACATTAACAATACAATCCCCTGAACCAGCCCTGTGAAATCCTACCGAACCAGTACAGGTAAGGGAAAGTACATTACTGTAAACAAGGGGCAAGTCGATTTTGTGCCTGGACTGATTTAACTGGCCCCTGACAGATCACATCAGCATAGGGGAGCCTTTTGTGACACGGAACAGCTTAGAGACTCCTACCCTACTGTCCTGCCGGCTGCACCTCGGTGGCCTCAGCAGCTGAAACAGCCTCTTTGGGGCCAAATGCAGTCAACAACTACAAGCATCCTGAAGGCTGCTCCGAGTTGCACTGGAGACTGGACCAATGCCAGGATAGCCTGATTTGGGGAAGCTCAACGGTGACAAAGCTACCTTTGTGGGTCCAATATCCACCCCGGTGCTCCTCAGTTGAGTTTGTGACTCCTACTCCTAACCAAACTATCGAATCCTACACCAAGTTCAGTTATTTTCCCTGAAACTTTTGTACCTTTGAGTCCTGACAATGCTACATCTACAGATATTACCTCTATGAGCGATTTAGACTCCTAAGCCCCATTTCCAACAGTGGTTCAGGTACTTAGGAGCCTAAAGATAAGTCTACAGTGCAAAAATCCTTACCTGGAGACAGCTACCAAGCTAAAACAGCAGCGCAGGCACTGCAACTCAACTTTTAACTTGGGTTAGCAGGGGGGTGTTGGCTACCCTTCAGACCTCAACTCACTCTGCGAGTCGGAGTTCGAAGCTGAGCTGCCAGGTCTTCATGATCATTTAACCCAAGCCCTCTAACCAGAATATTTTGTTTTGCAGTGTTAACATACACAGTCTCACTGGGTTTGCCTGTATTGCAGCTTGGAGAGCGCCTCCAGCCCAGGTAGACAGACCTCTACTGGCATGCTAAAAATAGCGATGTGCACACTGCAGCTTCGGCAGAGACTCAGGTGACGCACTGGAGCTCAGACCCAGGGGATAGGGTGGGGGCGAGCTCACGTGGTTAGCCCAAGTCTCTGCCGTAGCTGCAACATCCATACTGTTGTTAGTGCAGCAGTTTGAGCCTCGCTAGCATGTGTCTCCCCGGGCTGGCTCACTCCAGCTGTAGTGTAGACATCACCACCAGCCCATGGGACTCAGGAGTTTTTGAAAGTGTTTCCTTTAAACCTTCATAAATGACACAAAATGGTTAGCGTGTGCGCGCTGTGCCACACTAACGTAGCTTTACACTGCTTCAGCCAAGATTCAACACGGGTTTTGAGGCCCTTTTCATCTGAATTTCTATGGTCTGAGGGTTTGCACATAGAATCATAGAATCTCAGGGTTGGAAGGGACCTCAGGAGGTTCTAGTCCAACCCCCTGCTCAAAGCAGGACCAACCCCAACTAAATCATCCCAGCCAGGGCTTTGTCAAGCCTGACCTTAAAAACCTCTAAGGAAGGAGATTCCACCACCTCCCTAGGTAACCCATTCCAGTGCTTCACCACCCTACTAGTGAAAAAGTTTTTCCTAATATCCAACCTAAACCTCCCCCTCTGCAACTTGAGACCATTACTCCTTGTTCTGTCATCTTCTACCACTGAGAACAGTTTAGATCCATCCTCGTTGGAACCCCCTTTCAGGTAGTTGAAAGCAGCTATCAAATCCCCCCTCACTCTTCTCTTCTGCAGGCTAAACAATCCCAGTTCCCTCAGCCTCTCCTCATAAGTCATGTGCTCCAGCCCCCTAATCATTTTTGTTGCCCTCCGTTGGACTCTTTCCAATTTATCCACATCCTTCTTGTAGTGTGGGGCCCAAAACTGGACACAGTACTCCAAATGAGGCCTCACCAGTGCCGAATAGAGGGGAATAATCACGTCCCTCGATCTGCTGGAAATGCCCCTACTTATACAGCCTTCTTGGCAACAAGGGCACACTGTTGACTCCTATTCAGCTTTTCGTCCACTGTAACCCCTAGGTCCTTTTCTGCAGAACCGCTGCCCAGCCATTCGGTCCCTAGTCTGTAGCAGTGCATGGGATTCTTCCGTCCTAAGTGCAGGACTCTGCACTTGTCCTTGTTGAACCTCATCAGATTTCTTTTGGCCCAATCCTCTAAATTTGTCTAGGTCCCTCTGTATCCTGTCCCTACCCTCCAGCGTATCAACCACTCCTCCCAGTTTAGTGTCATCTGCAAACTTGCTAAGGGTGCAGTCCACACCATCCTCCAGGTCGTTGATGAAGATATTGAACAAAACCGGCCCCAGCACCGACCCTTGGGGCACTCCACTTGATACCGGCTGCCAACTAGACACGGAGCCATTGATCACTACCCGTTGAGCACGACCATCCAGCCAGTTTTCTATCCACCTTACCGTCCATTCATCCAGCCCATACGTCTTTAACTTGCTGGCAAGAACACTGTGGGAGACTGTATCAAAAGCTTTGCTAAAGTCAAGAAATAGCACATCCACTGCTTTCCCCTCATCCACAGAGCCAGTTATCTCATCATAGAAGGCAATTAGGTTAGTCAGGCATGACTTGCCCTTGGTGAATCCATGCTGACTGTTCCTGATCACTTTCCCCTCCTTTAAGTGGTTCAGAATTGATTCCTTGAGGACCTGTTCCATGATTTTTCCAGGGACTGAGGTGAGACTGACTGGCCTGTAGTTCCCCGGATCTTCCTTCTTCCCTTTTTTAAAGATGGGCACTACATTAGCTTTTTTCCAGTCATCCGGGACCTCCCCCGATTGCCATGATTTGTCAAAGATAATGGCCAATGGCTCTGCAATCACATCGGCCAACATGTACAGAATGAGAGTCGTGCTTGGCCGGCTTTTCAATTTCTACTTTCCTAAATGAACCAGAAGTGTTTTTTCAAGTTTTATTCTTACAGAGAGGTGTTTATTTCCACAGACTACGAAAGTAGCACCTTTCAAACATGCACACACACACAGTACCTCCTGTAGCCTTATCTATTTTGTAAGTATTTGCAGTCTTGTAGCATGCAGTGTGATAGCATAACTAATGTTACAAGAGACTTAGGAATTAAACATTCACCAAAGTTAAGAACATAAGTTCTTTTAGAAATAAAGTAAAATAAAAGTTCATTTAGTGTCATTATTTCTTTCAGAATGGTGCACCACAAAGTGCATTTCATAAGGCAGTACTGAAGATGGAATATTGTGTTCAGTTGCAATGACTCCATCTGAAGAGAGATGTAGCAAAAATAGGAGTCTAGAGACCGGCAATAAAGAATTAAACAAGCAGAGGGATTTCTATACGAGAGACCAATTCAGAGAAGTGATGAATAAGCCGAGAGATGATATACTATTAAGTTAATGATACATATAGCACAGGTAAATTGGGGGACATTCAATGAAACTGAAAGGCAAACATTTTCAGCTGTTAAAAGGAAAAACATACACACAGTGAACAAAAACTCAAACTCTGCCACACGATATCACCTAAGTGGAATTCCAAAAAGGAGACACTTAAGTGGATCAGCACACATCCAATGTTTACATTAAATAGGCCATCTTTATTTAAGGGATTTAAACCCTCACGCCAACCACTCACTGTCACAGCTAGGAAGACACTTCGCCTAGCAGGTATGCCAGAAATTGTGCACTATATGGTTTCTTACATCTTCCTCTTACGTATCTGGTACTGCCCAGGTTAGACACAGGATACTGGACTAGACTTCAGATAGATCACTGCTGTGACAACTCTTGAGCACTTCACTGGGCTACTTAGGACAGTTTATTACAGAACAGGATGCAGAAAGCAATCTGCACTTGGCCACAGGAGATGGATTATATTATCTAACAAGTTTTTTCCATCCATAACTTCTGTGCCCAGCTAGAGTGACCATTTGCAGTGCTACCGTACACATCGTTGATGGCTCTCCCCCCCCACCCCCCATGTATGCCTGTTACATCAAAACTATATAAAATGATGTAAAAGCATGGGACATGTGATAAAGGGTGTGCTACACCCCCTAGCCAGGGCACCATCTGCTTGGCTGCAATATTAATTCAGAAATCAAAGCCAGAACGCAGGGCTCCTGGGCAGCAGGCAAGAGAAAAACCACCTTGCTAGACCCATGGGCAGACCCTGGCAGAAATGATTCTGAGAGTATGAAATGCTCCTTCCACTACCAAAGCATTTATGTTACTCAGCCTCTGCTTTCACTGCTACTTTGCCCTTCATTCCTTTGCAATCTTAAAAGTGAAGATTGCCATACAGTGTTGCTTTAATATAGCGGTTCTCAGACGTTTGTGCTGGTGACCCCTTTCACATAACAAGCCTCTGAGTGCAACCTCCCTAATAAATTAAAAATACTTTTAAATATATTTAACACCATTATAAATGCTGGAGGCAAAGTGGGGTTTGGGGTGGAGGCTGACATCTCGTGACCCCCCTGAGCCTCAGTTTGAGAACCCCTGCTCTAATAGTTCCCAAGGATCTCTCTCTCTCTCACACACACACACACACACACACACACACACACACACCCATACACCCATTGAAATTGGTAACTTGTGATCAACTTAGCACTCCAAGACATGTCAGCTTACTTAGTTACTTTGCAATTAGGGAAATCTTGCACTTCTCATGTAATGCATAAATGTAAATGTCAAATGAATCTTTAAGCACCTCTTAACCTTAACATGTTTGCAAAATTAGTTTTTTAAACCAGGCTGCAAAACCACTGCAAGGATAGCACAGCCAACGTCTATGAGGAATCAAGAGACAGAGACCATCTCTTAGGATTCATTTGGGAAAATAGTCTCAGCTTGTCTACTACTAAATGAAGGCTCTCAAAGTGCCAAGTTTTAAATAAAAGCTTCCAGGAAATTTAAAAGAAAAGTGTAGTATAGATTTACCTTGTGTCTAAGACGCAGCCCCACTAGTCCAGCATCTTTTCTCTGACAGAGGCCAGTACCAAATGCTTCAGAGGAAGCTGCAAGAAGCCACATAGTGGATAATGACAGAAAACTAATTGATTGGGGATATGTCTTCTTTACCCACAACAGTCAGTGATTGTCTTATGCCCTGAGGTATGGCATCACTTTTTTATAATCCTAATGTAACTGTGGATGTTCTCATTTTCTAAATAAATAGCTAACCCTTTTTTGAATTCTACTAACCTTTGGTATCTAGGTACAGAGCAGTTTTCAAAAAACCATATGATGTCTGCCAGCTTGTTTAAGGATGAAGGCTGTGTTTCTTAAGGCAGGCATAATTTGGAGCTTTAATTAGAATTGCCATCCATGGTGGCATATAACAACTAGATTCGCTAGTGCCAATACTCCCATGGATTAAATCAATGTCATTCAGCCAAAATGTCTGAAATGTTACTGTTTCACATTGATGAACGGATTTAAGACTTGCTTTTAAATTTTTTTTTTTTTTTAAACTGGAAAAGTTTCTGATCTTTTGTTTTCAGAAATATGAGGTTTGGACAGGGGCCAGAGTAGGAGACAGTTTTATTGTGGGACTAATTGTGGGACTTGACTGCTTTAGTTGTAGTCTGTCCTCAGGGTATCAGAAGCCCCAAGTGAATTAATGTCTTGTACCCAATTTCCTTGAAATTAGCTCATATTAGTTAGATAAAATACTACAGTAACCTTACTACAATTTGCCAGTAATACTTACATTTCAAACAGTTATTGCTGGTGTAGCTCTCCTCTGGGTTCCTCAAGTAACAGCATTTTTCCACGAGAAGTGTATTCATTATTTGGACCAGGGCCCCACAACACTGATGCAATGCAAACCGAGTAAGAGACAGATCCTGCCCCAAAGAGCTCACAATCTAGTCCATCCTCTCCAGGTCATTCAGAGCAGAATTTTACAACCAGTAAAAATCCATGTATCCATTTTTTCAGGGAGGACAGCAGATGACTATGGGCACAGGGCCAAAGATCCATTCATATTTAAAACTGGTGACACTCGGCATGGCCAGATCACACCAACATTAAGAGTTTGATCATCTATCTAGAAATGGCAGTGAAATATCTTCCCATGCCAAAATAAGGTGCCAAAGCACTGACGGGAAGCACTTCATGGAAAATATAGGCAGCTGTCTAGGACTGACTAGAAAATAAGAATAAATCTGAGAAGGATACAGGAGTTTTGATAGACTTGGAGCAACGCAGACCCCAGTTTCCAAAAGGAGATCTCCTTTGGCCATTGTGGCCAAGAAGAAACCCAAAGGATCACTGAAAGTAGGAGTATTTATATTGAGTAACACACAGCTTGCAACAGCCAACAGGGGACATGATTCACATTCTACCTTGCTACTGCTGCTCTCGAGGCTCAAAAAACCCATTCAAAGTGAAGGGGTTTCATCAATCTCATGCCAAGGTTGCTAAAACCCAGATATGGAAATCCTGCAGCAATATATTATCTTTAGAGAGTGGGATATTCACAGGTCATCAGTAGTGAAGTCTAGTGTTATATATATTAGACTGCACAACTTAAACCAATGCTGTGGTCTGTAATCCGGTAGGACTTTGGCAGGGCTGCTTCACCAGCACTCACGCACTTTTAACCCTCCCCCACAGATCAAGACGTAGAAAATCTGCCAATGCTTTTCAGTTCAGGACATGAGCTAAGCTGACACAAGCGCTGCCTTGCATCAAGAACTCAACACTTTCCCAACATACAACAGCACCAAGGGAATTTAGAGTGGAGAAGAGAATACAACACAAACACAACCCACACACATGCACCCTTGCTGATGAAAGCAAGCATCCATCAGAGAAGCAGCATTTCAGCTTAATTCCAATTGAACCAAGGGAGAGCTTCATGGAAGGCCCTAGAGACTTTGGAACTCATTCTCCTTGTAGTCTGCAGCTGTTTGGGCATGATGCTAGAGGCCTTTGGTTTAGCGTGTTAATAGTTTGCGTTTACTACATTCCCCAACTGGCTGGCAACTTATTTCTGGTGGTGTTTTAACTCTTCACTGTGGGGTTGTTCATACAAGCTCTTAATATTTGTGTAAACCGTCTCATTACTACAGCTATAAAAGACAGACATCAGTACAGTAGAAGCTCTTAGAAAGGGATTTATGGACAGGCAGGTAGATTTTAACCCTTCCTTGACGTCCTACTCCTATCCTGTGCCCTTCAAAAAGAAAGACACAGCAACACTTGGAACAGGTCAAATAAATTCCAACCGAGTTATTTTTGAATGACTTATGAAGACCCATCTGCATAAGCAGTTCAGACACTCCTAATGTAAAGGAGATATGTATTTCAAGGAACATCTTCCCCCAGTAGATAACAGTTTACAGTTAATGTTCCTGTGTCTGGAGAGAAGAGGAGAGACCCGTGGTATAAATGGAATATTCTCTCCACTATCGGAACCAGACATCCACGCCAGCCCAAATACCCAGAGATCTGAGATCCGGGGAATGATGATGTACAGCCTGGAAGATACAAGTTGATATCAGAGGGATTTAAACGTTCATTGAGTGCATTTCCAGCAAGTCCAGTCCCTTTCCCTGCTCAGGGAGAGATGGACTTTGCCTCTGCTCTAGTTTCATCATGTACATTAGAGGTCTATTCATTATAAACTGGAAAAAGTGCCCCTGGCTATAACCTTCAGTCATGAGAGAATCCTGCAAACTTGATCTAAACTCCCTTTTAAAATCCAGGGTTAAGAATTATACTAGTAAATGAAGAACCTTGTGTGGCTATGACATACCCAAGGTCCTTGCTGCAAATCCTTCAAGAGGAATAAAGGGAGTCTCCATAGTTACTCCTTTCCAAACAGACACATGCCACCTTAGATTTAATTTGCCCTTACATGGAAAGGGCATACAATCTAATAACTTCTGAAAGTCACACAGCAGGTGAGCAACGGAGCAGACCTTCCAACTAGCACAAGTTTTGTCCTTCTCCTCAAAGATTTATTCTCTCTGCCTTGTAAAGTACCCTTTTAGAGTACTTTAAAAATCCCACCCTGAATCTTCCTCCTGTTCTCTACCTGAGAAGAGGTAAACGCCAGTACATTTCACTAACTGGCGAGTCACAGTTTATTTGGGATGGACGAGCTGGTAGATTAGTCTGCCTTGCCATAGCCACTTTGCCCAATTTCCAATGTGAGTGTTGTAGAACAATCTGTTTACTTTGGGGTTTGCTGAGACCTGATCTACCGAACCCCTGTAGGCGTCTCCAATGGGGTACGGTGGTTTCTTTTCAATATTCTTTTATGCTAGATTCATAAGAGGATTCAACTTCTAAGATCAGCCAGAGCAAGGTATGCTTGGGAAAACTGGAGCTGCTCCCAAGAACTGGAGCGGACCACAAACCAATGGGTTAATGGAAAGTTTCTCATTGAACCCTCACAAAAGATGGTTACTTTGAAGAGGTGCTCAACTTGCCTATGCACCTTGTTTCTGCTTCATTCAAAGCCTTCCAGCTAGCGAAGCACTCCTACTGGCATCTGGGGAGAGTTCATCTCCCTCCACTCTACCTGCACAACGCAGTGGAGAGGAGACAGGAGCACAGTGACAGTAACTTTCAAGTTTTCCAGGTAAGAACAATTTCTCATGACATGAAACAAAGGGAAATAACATCCCCATAGCTCTCGAGACAGAAGGACCAGGAATGGAGAAAACCCAGCTCAAACACAGACTTCTTCAGGAATTTCACCATTTTTTGGCCTGCAGTTTTCTGCACGACACAATCTCACAGAATTTCTTAGTGCTTTTACTGCAGAAGGATATCTAGGATGCTTCTAAAGTATTTGAAATCCCAGACGCAGCCCTTCCCCACATTTTTCTGGGAACACATTTGGCCAGAAGTTAGACTACTACAGCAACTGTCCATCCTGCAGCCATTGGCTACATCAGTTGAATACCATAGGCCAAGCAAGCCTCATTCATTCGCACTGCATAAAAACAGCAGAAGGGGCAGAGGGAACAGGACTTTTTGGCTTTACTTTTTATTTTTCCTGAAGACCAAAAAGAAATAAAAATAGAAAAGAGAAGATTCTCGTTATACCCGTAGCGCATGAGAAGCAGCGATATAATCAGTGTGTGTTTTAATGAAATACAGCAGCAATTCCAGATTCTCCCCACAGCAAACCCCAGCACACATTTCTGTTTGGTTTCTACGGGAATGGCGGAGTTCTGTGGAGACATCTTTCACATCATAAGCTTCAGAAAAGGTTCTCTAAGAAAGAAAATTCACAAGTGTCATTATAAAATTTAACTTTGGGCTGTAACAAATTGGGCTGATGATTTAGCAGCTTCAAAGCCTCCATTCAACAGAAAAGATACAGCAGAGATGGGAGTTTCCCATTGGAAGCCTTTTCACCACTTTCACACTTATCCCTTCTCTGCTCTGTGTACTAACAACCTCCACTGGGCAGAAGTAAGTCATTAGAAACCAGCAGAAGTGTCCGCGTGGCAATATTCTGCTGAACCAGTGTAGTGCATTAGGAGGCGATAGATTATGGTGCTGACAGCACAGCATAAAATAGTCCAGAGCTCACTGAGAAAAACACATGAAATATTTAGCTCCCTACTTTCCCCCCCCCACAGGAAAGAATTCTTCCATAAATCTCCAAGATTAATTTCGCCCATATACAGACATGGAAATGGGGAAGCAAGAGATTTCAGTGGAGAAGAAGTGGAAAGCTGGAAGTGCTGTAATCGGAACAATGGTGTAAATTCCAATGGAAGACACCCATCTATGTCCAAGACCCAAGTGAAAGCCTAGAGAGTTTACAAAAGTGCTGTACAAATTAAACACATGCAAAACAGTGTTCCACTAGCTAGGCAATCTTTCACAGCATTCAATATTGCAAGGAATAGGACCAGAATAGTATATTTTCCTTAGAACCAGTTACTCATCTTTGTATTAGTAAAATTATAGCAGGAACTGGAGGAAGGAAAAATATCAAACTGAATGAATACTGCGAAGTGTTTCTAGAAGTCAAAAGCATGGCTCCTACTAAACACACCAGAGCATCACTCTGCATAAAAGATAGTCCCAAAATAAAAAGATTCTACCAAATGATACTACGTACCAAACATCCTATCCTTTGTCATCAAAGGGGGTTGGACTAGATGACCTTTTGAGGTCCCTTCCAACCCTGAGATTCTATGATTCGAGCAATAGTGCATGTCCAGTGGGGCCCTTTATTGGACCCTTATTGCTGGGTTCATGTTGGAGTAAATGTTTCTTTTACAGGTTGTGTCTATAAACTAAGCATGTAAGTGAACAAAAACCATTGATTAAAAAAGGGTAAAAATCTCTTAAGTATAAGAAAAAGCTGTTAGTCATACACTGACGCAGAATGTAGTTATTGTCAATAAAAATTGGACTCAGAACAAGGCGAAATATCTGAGTAAGTTTTAATAGCAAAATTGTTCTAATTTTTGGAACAGGCTAATGGAATGTCCTACCTGGATGTGTCTTGAATATTTTTGCTTCACAGTCCTGCTGCATCAGGCCAAAGTCTCAGAGGTGACGATTCTATTTGCAGTTATTAGTGCAGAACAACTCATGACAAGACTCCCAGACTATCCCCAATGGCTTACTGTAACATTAGCATAACTTCAGACATTTAAACCATTTTTTGTCAAGAGCCAAAACATGGTGTTTCACTAGCTTTCTGTTTTGGGGGGAGGGTAGAAGATGAATCACAGTCTGGGGTTTGTATTTGCAGCAGGCTAATGAACCGAATAAAAAGCAGGTATTTCAGGTAGCAGAACACCTTACAATAACGAACTTAGTGGGAAATGTTAAAGTCATAGCACAGCCCTAGATCAATTTGGGGGAGGGGAAAAGGCGACAGGCAAAATGGAAAGGAAGCAGCTTCAGACTCAATCCTTAGCTTCCAAGATAATGTATTCAGAAAAATATTGCATGAAAAGCCTTAGGGTTTTAGTTCTTTCATAGATGTATATTTACCAGTTTTCACAAAGACTGCAGGAATACGATTATAAACAATAAATTAGGACTTCATGTTGCTATCATTTGGCATAACACAATCAGGCAATTTTTCCTTTTAAATATAAGGCAACACAAGCCAACACATAATTTAATCCGTCTTTAGTCAGACTGCTTAACTTTGCTAAAGAGTAATCACTAAAGAACGGTTGATAGTACACTGAAAAGGATTTAAATAATGACATGGTGTAAGTGTACTCTCTTACGCAAGGAATCAGAAAACGTACTTTGCTAAGCTTTGAAACCTAAATATTTGTTACAGCCCAGAACTACACATCTAAATTAAAAAATACAAATAAATGTTTTCTAATTTTTTCCATTTACGAAACTCTTTAAGAATCCCTAGCCAACTATGACATCACTTCAACACTTGTAAGTTTGTTGTGTTTTTTTTAAAAATTTTGTATGATGTCTTAAGATTTTAAATCATGCTCATTAAGGAAAGTTCAAGGAGCAAATACTTAAGGCTTTGTTTTTCAAAGGGCTGTGAGGGAGGCCAGTGAATGGCAGAGGCCAGTGGGTTCACTCATACACAATGCTACTCAAACCCACACTACCAGGCGACATTCATACAGAAATATTACACTTAAAAGTTACAGTGTAGAGCAATATTTTTAGCCAGTGTACATATAAAGAATCAATGCATTTACTTTTTTTTTTAAATTCCAAACTCGACTGTGATCATTATGTTCAAGTATTATTCTCATTTACAGAGATGAGAAACTTCCTACTTACAATAAATTTAGCTTTAAAAGACGGGATGTTTCAATATGCTGAAGAGAATGAGACACCGAGGTTATCCAATAGTTAGTGTTCTATAGGTCACCAACTCATTTAGCTGCTTTAAGTGATGTGGGGAGGGAAGAGTAGTTAGGCACAGAGAATCTGGGAAAAGAGTACTTTAAAAAATAGCTTAAATGGTCATTCCCAGATATGAGAACTGTTCTATCATATCTATGGTGATGCTTTAACATACAAGAATACAGGGCTGTAATTCCCACCATGTCTCATAGCTAGAGCTTCGCTTCATAGCAAATATCTTTCATTTCATTGATGCTGTCAGAATGTGAGAATGCCATGCCAGTCACTATGTGCCCTTACCTTTACAGTGGAGACAGACTTCTAAATATGCTTATCTACCCTGAAATTAATTCTATCTACTGGAGGAGCGACTGAACCCTTGTGGGGTCGTCAATGGGTCTAGATTCCTGGAATAAAATCTCAATACAGCACTTTGTATCAGGAAATCCAGACTCCTAGCAGCGAGGGGTTCAGACATAGTTAGCTTTAAAATGGTGACACGAAGAGGGAAGGAGGCAGCTACTATTGCAGCTATGTACCCTACATCCTAAAACTGCCACTCCCATACCCTGTCCTCAACAAAGTGTCCAGAAGATCTGTGAGGGGCTTTTGACTCTGGAGATAGACCAAAATCAAAATGATAAATGCAGAACTCTTTGCAAGAGCTAGCAAAAAGCTTCTTCCTATGTTAATGCCTAAATATATAACCCTAGCTAAATCCTTTCAAAAGTAGGCTTCCTTTTCAATTAAATAAGCCTCTAGACAGTGCAAATGGTCATTGTTTAATATATTTAATGAAACAGGATTTAGAGTCAAAAATAAGCCCTACTTCCTGACAAATTCTGTTGCTCTTAATCTACAGAGGAAATTTAGATGGAAATGTAAGCATCTATGCTACCTAGCTCTTTAAATGTGAACCCTGCAGCAACTCAGTCCAGCAAGTAGTCACCAAGCAGAAGGCAAAAGCTGAGCAAAGAGGATTCTGTGGTGAAGAAATAGCAGTGGGATGCAGTAGTGTAATCAAGTTATTTAAAACCAAAAGGCATGTTATATATTAGATGCTAACAGGAGCAAATGTGGATGTAAAGATTTTAAATATATATTAAGTCTTGTTTTAATGATTATAATGATCACACAAGTTTGCAAATTAAAAACACTTTGCTTATTAATTAAAATTAAGACTAAACCTCTAATTTTGTCTGTGAAAGTGACTGGAGCCTATCTATACCCCGGGTGCTGAATATGAAGATTTCGACTATCAGTTGGTTCAGGCGCTCGGTTCATGGGAGGCCGATGGACTTTTCCCAGCACAGCCATGCTCTGATCTCTGAAGCAAGCCTGCTGGAAGTCCCCACTTAGGTAATCCATGGTCTGCATCACACTATTCTGGTTGGATGAACCAGCTCCAGCTCTATAATGAGCTCCTGCTGCACAATCTAGTGGTGCCCCTGCTGGCTGTCCTCCATGAAAAGGCATGGCAAGGTCCTGTGACCCAGAGCTGTCACTGTTCGGTGTGGGCAGAATATTATTCCATATGGGCTGGAAATAGTGCCCATTAGTATATGGCAAGGGTCCCTGCAATCCATTCACAGGTGGGGAAGGTGTAGGCTTCTCAATAGGGGGCTTTAAGTTGAAAGACTGGCCCATGCACAGTTCTTGAGGGTAGTTTGAAGTTTTACCAGGAAAGCCTTGCCCTGTAATCTCTCTCTGAGGGTGCTTCCCCGCAAGTCCAGTAGGTCCAGCAGCATCTCCACACATTTGCTGGAGATGTGCAAGCTGATGCTGGTTCCATGCAACTGATTTCATTTCATTCTGGTACGCAGATGGCACCCTGTTGATGTTTACCATGGGTACATTAACAGAGGCAGAAGGAGGAATAGTAGCAGCAGCATGATCTCCAGGGTTTACTACACAGGAAGGCATGGGCGTGGGAACATTGTGAGTAGATACCCTGGTACTTGCATTGATAAGCAGATTGCGACTTATGGGGCTAGGGTTTGCAATCTGTCCCTCACACACTGAGGTAGTGCTAATGCCAGCTCTGGCCTGGCAGAACTGGTTAATCTGGTGCACGATGCTGCTCAGGTCTGGTGGCTGGTTCTGTTGCAGAGTGGCAGCCATAGAGAGGGGAATGGTTGAGGTAGACACGGTCACATTCGGCGGCGCATCTGCATCCGGCATCTTTCTGCTTCCATGTAAACCTGGCTGCAGCAAAGTGTTTGCAGGGTGCTGCAGAGTCTGGTGTGCCATGGTCTGCGGCTGCTGCATATTCTGAGGGTGCGGCAAAGTCTGCGGCTGTGGTATCCCCTGAGGGTGTGTTAAGCTTTGTGGCTGCAGGATACCCTGAGGGTGCTGCAAAGTCTGTGGGTGTGGCAGAGTCTGTGCATGCTGAAGGGCCTGCTGGCGAGCAAGCGCCTGGGGGTGGTTTAAAGTGCTAGGTGCAACATATGGTGTGGAAGGGGGATTCATCATTGCTTCCGGCAGCAGACGTGCGCGTGTTCCGTCAAAGTCTTTGATAATTCCTTTAGCTGGAGATTTGACTATCGCGAGCAGGCCTGTTTTTGTGGTGGGCTGAGACGGGTAAGGACTATACCTCTGGCCTGACGTATCAAGTCCGTTCACAGTACGGCGTATGTGTTTCCTCTGGGGAACTTTGACGCTGTTTGGAAAAATTTTTATAGTCAGTGGATTGTTGGCAACCTTCTTAGCATAAGCATCCAATTCTGCTGGGGTAGGATACTGTGCAGATCTCATCTTCTGTGTAGTGTCCCCTGTGGAGAAAGAGGGAATCCATCAGTACTGACCCTGGAAAGAAACAGCTCTCTCTCAGAACAAGCAAGTTAAAGCATTCAAAAGATAAAAGAGCTGCATCTTCCCATAACCAGCAGGCAAGCAGCAGTTATCTGATTCCCTTCATCAGTGGAAACCAACATGGCGCACCACTCAACTTCAGGCAAGACCAGCCTGAAGGGAGTAAAAATTGAACCAAACCATTTCTTAAACTAAGTTTATTCAGAAAATGTTTGTAGATACATTAATCCTTAAAGAATAATGGACAAAACAGATGTGCCGTTATAAACATATCAGATGGCCTGTACCTCAGAGTATTTTCTACGCTGGATAAGGTGGGGGAAATGCCACAGCCTAATGAATATTCTCTGAATTTAAATTTGCCTCTGCCCTCCCTCCCTTTCACACATTCTTAAGCCCTTCTTGGAATCCTGAACTTCTAATTTAGGAAACAGAGAAAGCAGTTAGCGAACAGAATGGAAAAATGCACACAATGTTGGTGTGAGCCCCATATAAAGCCACTTCAACTAAAAACTTCTTGGATTTCAATTTCAGCATTATTCTGAAATTGAGGCATTTAAAGATTTTTAAACTGTCTTCTTTAGCAAATACTCAAAGGTTCTTTGAGAAGTCTTTAGTAATTTTAGTTTAGCCAGGTTATATTGTATAATTCCCATTCTGGTAAAGATGCATTATTTTGTGCCTTTTACCTCTGTCCATCCCTACCCAGCTAATCTCCATATTCACTGATGGTCAGTTTGGAAGGGTATCCTAACAACAAACAGTTAAAATCAGGGTACCACAACAGATCCTAAAGGCACATTTATCTACCACATGGGCAAAATTATTCCAGACAGTCATCCTGTTCCATTTATTCTCACTTAGCAGATATCCACCTGGCTGAAGGTTGAGCAGCAGGCTGTCATTTGTACATTTCAGTAAAGGCCATCTGAAAATCAAGGAGGGTGGAATGCACCTGTGGATTGCTGTAATCTCATTCCACGCAGACAGCATATTTCCCTTCACAGCTATACTGGCTGCCTCGCATAAGCTATTGCTTTAAAAGCAATTTTATAATCTTCCAATATAGGCTTGTGTCTTCCACAATCCCATTCTGCTTGATTTTTCACCTTGCAGATTTTGTCCATCAGAAAAGCAGCTCCCCTCTAATAGAACAAGACGTTCAGCTTCCTCCATAGCTCCTACACATGCTACTGCAGTGATTTGCTGGTAGGGGGTTCTACAGCTGACTTCTCCAGCGCCCAGCAGGGCTATTGCCAATGCGCTTGGTACCTCACTGTCCCATGCAGAAAAGACCTAGGAACTACAGCTCACTAGAGATCATGCTGCTACCAGGGAGGCAAATCTCTGCTTGAACATATGCACTTGATTATAGCCTTTTGGAAAACAATTTGCTTAGAAGTTATCTACCAAGTACGGTTAAGGTCTAAGCAGCATTACTAGCTCCCTTTCAATCACTGTCTACAGAGCATATGATTTTAGTCTCTACAACTGAAGGCAGAGCACTGATTCTATAGGAAAAGCTGTCCTTAGAAACCAAGGGCAATGCAAGAGCTGATGGGATGGATACCAAAAGGAGAAGCAGTTATAACGAAATTAAACATATCCTTCGTAAAATGGGAATATTTATAAGCTAGTTGTTTCTTTAGCACAACATGCACTCAGTTGTGACACCTGGCAGTTTACCTATCCATCTTCATTGTTTCGGAGATGCCTCTCACCATGGTGTTTAAGCACCGGCATCTACCCCCTCCCTACTAATTAGAGGAAATACTCGTTTGATATTTATTAACCTGAACATCCTCTTTGTTCTATGTCTCACCTCACCCTGTCATGCAGGTTCTAACTTCCTTTTTGACAGAGCTCTTGCATTTCTAATGAAGTCAGGAACATCTCCAAGTTAGGCTTAGCAACGCTACTCCTCTGTTGCCAGGTTTCTGTCAGCAGCTCTCAAAACTTTGTTGGTTTATTTTTAGCAGGTTCTTCTATTCCTTCTGATCTTCTCTGCCTTTTCCAAAAGATGCCTACCCTGGAAACATGCTAGGTAATTCTGATGAAAGAGTAACTGATCAGGCTGAAGGGAATCCATGCCTTTCTGCAACATGGGTTGTGTGAACTTGGCCAATTTCAGATAGAGTTTTTACTTAACACTTCAAGACATCTTTCTTTTACATTCTATGGAAAAACTAGACAAGAATTTCAGAAGTCCAATATCAAACTGGGTAATAAATGTTATTAGTGACCTAGTATGTTGGATAGTTTGCCACCTTTCCAATAGATAAGGTCTTGGGTGTACTTTGACAATGCATTACAGTTATTGTCAGGAAGCAGTTAAAATATTTATCACATTTTAATATGCAAAACTGAACAGTTTGCGTCTATCAACTATAGCACATCTATAGCTCTGAACCGGAGTTCCTTATTTTAAAAGCACAACAGTTTTACTTTAAGAGTGAAAACAAGCCTTCAGTTCCAGATAAACATGCACCAAGATGAAACCTGATGTCCCATCTTAAGTAACTCACAAACCATTTTTCAAATCCTCTTTGAACTGGCCTCTCTGAAGTTAACAACCCATTCCCTCACCTTCCCCCTCCTTTCCTATGTAATTCTAGTTTACAGAGTCAATGCCTCTCTTGCCCTGAACTAGCTAAAACATCCATAATTTATTTAGGACTGATCAAGAGAACGTATTCCTGAGGCTCCCCATATACTATGTAAGATGTAAATATGTTACACCAGTAGTTTTTCTTCACAGCAGACTCTAATCTTTGTTGGATCAATTTGGGCAACAAAACAGAGAAAACTGTGAATAAGTCAGAAACAGGAATTAAGGTGTACTCAGGGGACTTGAAGAACCAGTACAGGGATTCCAAGGCTACCGTGAGGTAGTCAAGAGGATTAGGTAGGATAGAAAAAACAACAGATTAGCTCAGCTGACTAAATGAATGAGAAAATATCAAGCATAATTTAAACAAAATGTGTCTTTGCTGTCCAACAACCCCATCACTTGTGATCAGTTACAGATTTCTGTGCCAGTCCATACAACAATTAGATGTGCACCTCTAAATATCAGAAATATTTTCTTGTTAGCAATGGCGTGTTTCTCTGCTTAATTTCAGTACAAAACATTTTTCTTTACATGCATTTCACATTAGGGCTTTAAACCACAGCTTTGTAACCTACTAATAGTTATATTGTCATTAAAATTCATTAAAGTATAACAAGCCTTAAGGATCCTTACAATAATCAAACTCAAAACAAAAAAAGAAGAGCTATACCCAATTCCTGGGTAAAGCTCTCAACCACTGCAATTTTTCTGTAGGTTTAATGAGAGTCCTCAGTCTTTGGGCAGGAGTTAATTTTAGCCTGTGGATTTGTCTTTTAGTCCAGGAATACAAAACCCCCACACATAGTCTCAACTGTGGCTACTCCACCATCATCTCAATCAATCTTTTTCTTTTAAGACCCTGAGGCACCTGTCTTTACATCACTGGAAACTATGATAATTGCCCAATAAAAAGGAATTTTGCTCTTTTGACAATGCATTCTTTGCCTCAAGTATTTTGATATTGTCTTCGGTGTTATATTTAAGAAGCAGAAGGAAGGAAGGAAAGAATGCAGATAAGAGACCAATGAGAAATCCCACACATGGGGGTGAAGGAAAATTTTTAGGGTTACTCTGCTTTCCCTTGAAATCTTACAAAATTAAGTTTTTTGGTTTTTTTGCAGTCTTTAAAAAATATATATACGTTATCATCAGTTTCAAAAAGACAAAATATTTACAAGTCATCTAGCAGCTCCTCCTTCATACAGAATCCTTAGAAAAAAAACCTTCATTTGGAGGTGGACAGAAAAGAAGGTAACTATGTAGAGCTTTAAATAGAATGCAAGACCAATGTGATCCAGAGAGCTATATCTAGAAAGATTCCTCAGGCTTTCTGAACTTATATTAATAAAGGCTATCTGGTACAGTTATACATTTTCTTAAGGCTTCTATAAAAAGCATGAGACTATTTCAAATCCTCTTCCTCAGCCATCCCCAACCAAAAAAAAAAGCACCACACATTGTTCATTAACTCAGCTTTCCTTTGGCCAGGAACAAGATTATTTATGCATATACTGGATGTGGAGAAATGCACCAAATCTTATACACATCTGCCACAGAGGGGGCATTTTGATTTTCAATATAAATCAGAGCTAACTGGAACTGCTAAGCATTAGTGCCATTTAAACATCTGCCAGCCACTTTAAAAGAATTTATCACATGAACAAGGTACCTAAACTCTTCACTAAGGGCTTGTCTACACTAGGAAAATTAGTGAGCAGCAAGCTAGGGTGCACATTTATAGTGCACTAGCTACTCAGCACTAACTCCCTGTGTAGACACACTTACCGAGCACTTCTTGGACAATTTAGCTTAATGCGCTTCCAAAGTGCAGTGAACAGCAAGAGTAAACGTGGGAGTAGCTACTGCAGGCTTTTTCCTGTGTAGACAAGTCCTAAATGAGGTTATGGTAGTGTTTTCAATGTTAAGCAGTACCTGGAAACAGCTGGCCATATCAGGCTGAGAGATGCTAGCCTGTTACCTTTAGAAAACATAGAACTAATGCAGTATGAAATTGGCCCACAGTTCACACCCTCATCTCACCAAACAAACATGTTAAAAGATTTATGAAGCTTTCCAATACTCCGAAGTGATCACCAACCAAGGAAGCCTTTTAACCAATTGTAGGTTTTCTTTGTGAGAAAGTGCACTAAGTTCTATCCCCTCCCACGTAGACTTAGTCAGCTATACTTCAACTGAAGATACAAAATGCTACATATATTAATAAGATGGAAAAGGGGAGGGGGAATGCCATTAGCTGGCCGTCTACTTGCATATCACATTGTGAAAGCCCCTTTCTGGGCACATCCTCTTGCTGCAACCACGGAAATGTACGGCTAGCAGGGGCTTTGAGAAGTTGCCCAGCCCAGCCCCTTCCACTGAGACAGGACAAATTATACCCAGAGCACCGCTCACAGGAGTTTATCTAACTATTCTTAAAACCGACAATGATGGGGATTTCAAGACCTCCCTTGGCAGCCTATCCCAGTGCTTAACTATCAGAAAACGTTTTCTAATATCAACCTAAATCTCCCTTGCAGATTAAGTGCATTACTTCTTGTCCTACCTTCAGTGGACATGGAAAACTGATCACAGTCCTCTTTAGAACAGCCCTTAACGTATTTGAGGACTGTTATTAGGGCCCCCCCTCAGTCTTCTTTTCATAAGATTAAACATGCCCAGTTGGTTTTTTTAAGCCTCCCCATACAGGTCAGCTTTTCTAAATCTTTTCTCATTTTTGTTGCTCTCCTCTGGACTCTCTCCAGTTTGTCCATATCCTTCCTGAAGCGTGGTGCCCTGAACGGGACATAGTATTCTACTGAGGACTCCCCAGAGTTGAGTAGAGCAGGACAATCTCCCCCCGTGTCTGACACAGAACACTTCTGTTAATACACCGCAGAATACTATTAGCCTTTTTCTGCAACTGCACCATAATATTGACTCTCAGGGCTTGTCTGCACATACAGAGCTCTCCTGTCAGCATAATAAAACCACCTCCACGAGCAGCGGGAGCTCTGGTGTCTGTGTAACTTATGTTGCTCAGGGGGGTGGTTTATTCACCTCCCGAGCGACATAAGTTATGCCAACATAAGCCATAGTGTAGACATAGCCACAGTCAACTTGTGACCCACTATACCCCCCCTATCCTTTCCAGCAGTACTACCACCTAACCAGTTATTCCAGATTTTGTAGTTGTGCATTAGATTTTTCCTTCCTAAGTGTAGTACTTTGAACTTTTCTATATTGAATTTCATCTTGTTGATTTCAAACCAATTCTCCAACTTTCAAGGTTGTTTTGAATTCGAATCCTGTCTTCAGAAAGTGCCAGGTTGGTGTCATCTGCAAAATTTATACAGATACTTGCACAATGGAGTGGAGAGTATTAGTGAAAATATTGAATAGACCGGACCCAGAACAGACCCCATGGGAATCTCGCTAGAAAAATTCCCCCAGCTTGACAGCAAATCGTTGATACGATCTTTCAGTTTTGCACCCACTTTACAGTAATTTAAACTGGATCACATTTCCCTAGTTTGCTTTTGAGAATGTCATGTGGGACTGTCAAAATCATTACTTAAATCAAGATATATCCTATCTACAACTTCCCTATCCACTAGGACAGCAATCCTGTCAAGGGAGGAAATTAGATTGATTTGGCATGATTTGTTCTTGACAAATCCATACTGACTATACTTATAACCCTATTATCCTCTAGATCAGGGGTCTCAAACTCAAATTACCACGAGAGCCGCATGAGGACTAGTGCATTGGACCGAGGGCCGCATCACTGACCCCGCCCCCTTGCTGCCCCCGGCCCCGCCCCACTCCGCCCCTTCAATTAGGCCCCACCCCTTCTCTGCCTCCTCCCCTGTGTGTGCGGCTTCCCGCTGCTCCCCCCTCCCTCCCAGAAACCGTGAAGCCGCCAGACAGCTGTTCTGGTGGCGGGAACTGCCTGGGGGTAAAAAAAATAATAATGGAGGGAGGGGGGGTGTCGTGCGGCCCACAGGCCGCATGTTTGAGACCCCTGCTCTAGATGCTTAAAAAAATTGATTGTTTGATAATTTGATCCAGTATCTTTCCAGGTACTGATGTTAGGCTGACTGGTCTAGAGTTTCACAGGCCCTCTTTGTTCCCTTTTTGAAAGACAGGTACTACGTATGCCCTTCTCCAGTCCTCTGGGACCTAACCCATTCTCCATGAGCTCTCAGAAATAATTGCTAATGGTGCTGAGATTGCTTCAGCTAGTTCCTTTAGTACCCTACATTTTATCAGGCCCTGATTACTTGAATACATCTCAATATTCTTTAACTTGTTCTTTCCCTAGGCTGGCGTGCAGTCCTTCCCAGTGCTTGCTAATATTAATTGTGTTAATGCCACAACTGCTACTGCAGTTACAAAGCTCATTTGGGGAAATTACAAATACTGTGATGTAAGACACGTGTCTCAAGAATTTGTTCTCTCCTGGTAGGCCTCAGTTATACAACTAGTAGACTATTATCTTTACTCCTCAATATTCCCATGCCAAATTGCATTAGCAAATCATGGACCATAACATGTTGCTTGGTTTGACTATAATTGGAGTGTAAATTATTTGATTTGAAAAGGTGATAGCAAGTCCAAAACCAAAAGCTAAATGAAGAGACATGTACTTCCCCCATGTACAAGTCGCAGATACTAGGGACAGGCTAAAGTACAGTTCTGTAGGGAGATTGTTATACCCAGTTCTTTATTAAAGATTCTTGGATTAGTTTCTTATTTGCCACATAAACAAGGTGGAATCAATTTGTGACTTAAGTGATCTCAGGAGGACGAGGGGAAGTGGGGGGGACGGGGGACAAAGAGGATGATTTAAACCATTCCCTAATAAACTAATGCTTGCATATGAATAGAAGGTTCACCTGAAATATAAGTGCAAATGTCACAGGGACGAAAGAGGTTAGAGAAAGTAAATTTGTTGGTTACCGCTGTACTCTATGCAAGAATTTTAAAAGCCACAGGAAAGACAGCAGGATAGAGAGAGAGCACTCCGAATACTGGAAATACTGGCCAGATTACAACTATTTGTGTTTTATCAGAATGCGATATATCCCTATATCAACAAAACAAATTTCAACAACTCTGCATTAAGAATGATTTAACTTCTACTGGTGCCTGCTTTTCAATTCAATTTGGTGAAAAGGAACCAGAAAAAAAAAAAGTCTATTAAGAGTCAAATCAATATGCCCAGTTTCACTGCCTAATACTTTTAGTAAAGAGGCAAGAATTTAAGTGCGTTGTACTGCTATTATTAAAATTAACCTCTCAAACACAGGAAAGGGGGGGCTAGCTGCTAATGCTTCAACTTTGATAGCTGTTTCTCACAACCATTATTGATGGATGCCTTGAAGGCACGACAAAACATAAAAGACAAATTTTAAATAGATTTTCTGCTGTACCTAAATGTTTATTTCATAGCTATACCAGTGCCAGATTTAACAATTAACCACGTCCTGAAGGCAAAACATCACTTACATTTCTGAAGTCCAGTGTTCATCTGCGGGTAAGAAAGAAGCTGAAAGGAGAGGTCACCTGATCCTGGTAGACAGGCCAGCATGGCAGACAGGCACTAACACAACATGGGGCATTCACTCCTCCCCACACTGCAACAACAAAGAGACAATTCAAGGTTATAATACACTGATAATACTGTGATGAAACAGAAGTAAACAGCCATACCTATGTGAAAGAGGGATCCATGCTTCACTGATGCAATTTAATTAGCAGTATAGTTGATTAAAAAATATATCTTATTTTTATCTATAGCAACAATGCGCTTTCCAACTGTTGTGATGGTTAAACTGACATTTTAAAATGGCACATCTGTACACCAATTGGGAAATGAAAAATGCCAACACTTAACAGTGTTCACCTGTACTGGAAGGTTTCTACCATTTAACCTACAAACTACAAATGTTGGCACTTGTATTTGCAGGGTTATTCTGAAGGGGAAAAAAAAGTTCTGGATTTCCTATGACAGGCCATCCTACTGTGTTTCTACTGAATTGCATAAAAAAAAGTTACCACACTGCTGTTCAAAAGATAAGATATAAAACAGCTATAGTCCTTGAGTAATGGAGAAAGCTGCACAACTGCAACCTAATAAACCCAGGCAATAAAGTGATTTTATCTATAAGCAAAACAGCTTCCCTGAAGGTTACAAGACGGATGAATAACCCATATGCAGCAAAACGGACATACACGATGCTTCCTTTCAGGGTTACAAAACTCCCCTAACAAGGAACCTATACTGCCTTTTCAGCCTTGGATCTAAACAGATCAAACCTACTTCTAAAATGAAGGAAGATAGCTGATGTGCACCTACAGTTTCTAACTACCTAAAGAGGATAATTCTCTTATAAGCATTTATACCTAGGCAGAGAGTTAAGAAATGGCTCTTGTAGCACAGATAACTCAGTCTTTAAATCCCTTCATAACACTAACAAGACTCAGCTAGTGGGACTGACACTGCCCCAGTTGTAAATGAACTAGCGCCAAACACGTCTGCTCAGGTTTCATCCTGTGAGGACACAATGGTAGAAAACGCAAGCTGATTGTCCAGCACTATGTCAGGGTGGCTAAGACTAATCTGTGTTTTAAAACGTACTGTGAAGGTAACACAGAGATAGGTCAACAAATGAAAAATGATCAACTGTCACCAAGAAGCCATACCAAGTACCGTACATCCTGACTTTAATGGAATACAGCAGCCCATTTATCAGCATGGCAGGTCAGCAGATAAGTGATGAAGGGGTTTTGTTTGCTCTAGGTAAATAATTTTAAAATAAATACTGGGGGGAAAAGTTAAACTGATATTCTTGCACCATTTAGAGCAGCACAAAAAGCCACCTTGTGAGAAGTGCTTCAGTCAGTAGAGCCATGAACCCTTGTTAAACAAAAACAAGCACCTTCAGAAAAAGCAGCCTTCTACGCAAGGCGCTTGCCACTCCAACATGATGCCTTTGGGGAAATAAAGGCAGTGGATTGCATGTATTTACCAGCCATTATGCTAACAGGTTAATCCGTTTGCTCCAGGTGCTGGGAACAAGGTGCTGTCCTCTCAAAGAGCAGATGTTTCACTGGAATTTCAGCACCACACAGGTAAATTATCGAAGGGAATGATGAACTTGAAACCTGCTAACAAAAGGCAGGCAAAAATCTGGGTTTCCACAGGGATGTGTATAGGTGAAAAATATAGGAGGGTGAGACTTTTAGGCCTCATCCACACATTAAAGTTGTACAGTTAAATTTTAGAGTGCCTTATGTCAGTTTTGCTTACTTTTAGTCTCAGTTAACGTCAAGTAAACCAAAATCTGAGTGTCCATGCAAACCAGTGCAAATCCCGAACTATACTGGTTTGAAGTCACACCTTTAGTTAAACTGATGCTCTATTCTTATGTTACCAGGACCTTAGTGATACTATCTAAAGGTCAGACTGCTCAAGATAGACTTTGTAGAAGAAAAGTGATGGACTTCACAACTGAAAAAACTTTATCCACTCGAAACCAAGTTTTCTAACAAATTCCTTTCAAGCATTTGTTTCAAGTGCTCCCAACTCTCTACAAGGAAAATAGTAGAGAATAAACACCTCTATCTTAGCAAGGAAGTTTAGCAATTTCTATGATCTAATGGGATCAGCTATGGCCCAGTTAGAAGAAACGTTAAGGGCATGGCTACACTAGAGAGTTTACAGCACCGATGCAGCTGTGCCGCTGTAAGCTCTCTAATGCAGCTGCTCTAAGCCGACGGGAGATCCTCCTTTGGCTTAACTGCTCTAGCCCCTGCGAGCATCAGAAGCTATGTCAGCGGGACAAGCTCGTCCACCGACATAGCACTGTCCACACCAGCACTTACGTAACTTACGTTGCTTGGGGGGTGGTTTATTCACTCACAGCGACAGAAGTTGTGTTGACATAAGCTGTAGAGTAGACATAGCCTAACAGTAGTGGGGGCAATGAAGAACATTTGCAGCATTTTATGTTGTTCTCATCTTCAAGAGCCTTGGGCTATCAACAAGAAGGGAGAGAGGTTCTTTGGAGCTCTTGGGGTACCAGAACTCCATGTGGATGCCTTTTTGGAGAGTACTACACATGTCTGAATTGGAAACTTGATTTGACTAGATCAGTTCCCATTAGATCAATGGGACTGACATCAATGATACACAAGTTGTGTGCATACACTCCATGATATACCCATCTTAAAACACGCATGCCCAAACAGCTTTGCGCTGAAGTGACAGTTTTAATAAACCATGAATTATCATTTCGCCACTACCATGCATTAAAGGCTATGTGGTGTAACCCAGAAGCATGGATCTTCACACTAAATTTAGTTCTGTTTTAACATTCTATGGGGTGGCAGGGTCCCAGAACTTGGGCTTCAGCCCAAGCCTGAACGCTTACACCACATTTAAACAGCCCCTTATTTCGAGCCTAAGTCAGCTGACACAGGCCAGTTGCAGGTTAATTGCAGTGTAGACATAACCAAAGTTATCCATGTCATAACAGTTGGTCAATTTGTACAATACATTAACTTGTTTATTGAGCCAACTGATTGATCAAAGGTTGATCAAAACCAAGCACCGGAAATCCTATAGGTTTTTCTCAACAAATATTTATTTATGAAAAAGCTGCATCTTTATAGCATGAATATTTTCAAAATATTATAAGCAAGTTTCCCAGGTACATTGTCAACTAAGTTACATGTGCAAACAAGTGGCAGTTGTGAGTCGTGTAGAAGTGGACCGCACCATAATTTTGGGCACTGAAAGCCAGCATGACAATTCTACGCTACAGATCAAGGCAGACAAAAGCCCAAAACAGACAGCCCTTTGAAAACCAAGGAATTAACTGGCAATCCTGTGAGAAATATAAATACACGGAACTCTCCAGGCAGTGCAGAATTCAGATAATTATGCAAAACACCAAGAGAACAACTTCATTTTGGCTCTATCTTTAATCATTGGTAGATGGTAATAACTGCGTTAAACTCATAAATCTTGCATATTCTTTAAGACCTCTAAACCTGAACCTGTAATTTTTCTCAGCCTGTAACAGACTGAGTTCTCAATGGAATTTAAAGGGCCTTAAAAAAACCCCTCAGTGCTGGCTTGCCACATCCCGAGCTTAAATTAAATTATTTTAGCAACAGACATTGCTTGGCCTCTACATTTAAGAAACTTATTCATGAATATAAACAAAGCTTCAGAAATCCATGAGAACTTTCCTGGCATCCCGTGGACAGTTCCCTCCTCCAAATTATGCCCAACAAGAATGAAAGACAAAACACGCATTCAGATCCCTTTTAATACAAAAATGACAACAACATTGTAAATTGCCACAGACTTTGGCATTCTTCCCTTATACACTTTTACTGCTTCACCTGAGTAAGCAAAAGCTCAGATTCAGCAGAAAGTTTCTACACTCTCTTTCCTCACTCCTCTATTAGTGTCACAAGTCTGGCATAACTGAGGCCTGTTACTCAGTGAAGGGTAGCCAATGAACAAAGATGACAAAGTTCCAATGCAAACTTCAGCAATGCAGAGGATTTTAATCAATCATCATCAGGTCCTGTAAGCATCTCATTTGTACTTGGATAAAAACAGTGGCTAATCCAGGATCTTGTGCTCTCTCTTATTTCATAGCTAAAATAGCTCTTAGCCTCTAATGTTTTATGTAACAACTTTTGTATGTACACCCCTTAAAAAAAAAAAAAAAAAAGAGCACCACCATATAAAGTACAAACTGCACTAACAATACTTTATGACTGCACAAGTAACACTAGAGTGAGATATGCAGAGGGTTTATTTAACTGTTTAGTCTCTAAATATCATTATAGTCTTAAAGTATTGCGACGCTTAGGAGCAAACCTCTTGCTAAAGTGCCACAGAGAGCATCAATGCCTTACATGCATCCACAGCAATAAACAGGATAATGACACATTAAAAATGTGAACAAGTGGCTAAGAGCAGCCCAAGACAGCATTAAGTTCAGAGTGGTCAGACTGCTATCATAGGAAAGCAGCATTTCCTTGGCGTCCAAAGCATATCAATTTACATAGTTAAGAATTCCATTTCATCTCCAACTCACACAGAGCTTACGTTTGCTAAACGGCTGCAAAAATAAGCTTTGCCTAGTTCATTCTATGTAGGAGCCCACAAGCTAAGTTACTCACTTTAAATATAGGAGATCTGCACATAGGAGACTTGGGATGACAAAGGCAAAACATATCTTAAGAGTTTTATTTATATGAAAAAAAAAATTAAAAAATGGAAGCATTTAAAAAGAATTACCACCTTTTCTTGGTCTCCACTGTATGCTGACTGCCAATCATTTCATTCATAATGGCCAGGGAACTAGTGGATATTAAGAGAAGCAATGTAGGTGCTCTGGCAGTGCTAAGAAAACATATTATGGAGAAGCTGGGTATGACTCCATAGTAAAAGTTGAGCTCCATTTTGTACGGTAAGATATGCTTCAATCTCTCTTTTTTTAAATGAAAAATTACAGTATGCCCTCCCCAAACTTACTCTTTGAGAACACAATGAATATTCTAAGATTTTACAAATAAATTCATTAGCTGATCAGTTAAAAATTAACATGTCTTCTAATAAATTTAGTATGTCAGGATTTTTTTTGTCCTTAATGATCTCCATAATGATTAATGCAGACACTTTATCTAAGTGTTATAATTATATAGGCTAGAGACAAGGTCAGCTAACACTTAAGTGGGCCATTGAGACAGAAGCAACTCAACCCTTCCTCACCAGCTGAAATAAAAGCATCAATTCTATTGGTTGGAATGACTCAGTGGTAGGAGAGAGACTGGACCATATGTATAAACAGTTCTCACCGGCAGATGAGGCCCAACTGTCACTTTCTATGAAGACTCCAAGGCTGCATACTAGCTTGGGCATCAGTGCTTGCAAGGCTCCCCTCACCACAGCACTGTTGGGGGAACTGAGGCAGCTGTGCAGAGGACACATTAGGACTTAGTCTGAGCTTTCTTTGCTCCCTCCCAACACTCTTCACTTGCTAACACAGCCCGCTAATTTGCAATTGACTGAAAGACTAGATTCACCAGTATATTCTGGCTGCTTTACACTGCTCCAGCAATGCAAAGCAGCTATAAACCCAGCTTAAGTGGGTGCTCTGGCTGCTTGAATAAATCTGCCCTTAAAAGTTAAATATAAAAAGAGATTTAAAGCTGACACTACAGATAATAAAATCACTAGAAATATTGCACATAGCAGTCTCTTTGGGCTTCTTGTTCATGACATTTTAAAGTATTCTTTTAAAACTAAAATTCACAAACAAAAAACTCCATTAGTGATTTTTTAAAGTCAGAAGATAAAAACACGGACTATTTAAAAATCAATCACATCTAATCTGGGACCACAACACTAGACTGCCATCTTTGTAAAAGTGTAGTTATTTTAGGACATCGCTATAGGGCTTGTTTGGGTGCCTTCACTGAAATTTTTTTCAGTTTAATTCTGAATTTTCTGGATTTATAATGCTTTGTTTTGGACTAATCACAAACACCCCTACTATGGGTTTTTTACCATTAAGTTACCAATATATGGAGATGAAGAAGGCTGAGAGTATGTATTGTTTTGTCTGGATAGTAGAAAGCATTCTTTACCCCATTTCCAGAGTAGACTCAATATTTCAGCTGTGACAGGGCAAGGAGACCTACACTTAACTTCATCCTAAACTGAGGTATCGATGGAAGGGCTTTATCAGTTTTAGCAAGAGACTTCTCAGAGGTTGCCACAGTAGAGCTTAACATTTCAAGAAAATTCTATGCTCATCAACTAGAAAATAGCAAACTTCAGAGGCAGCAGCTCTATCAGGGAACATAGATGCCTCTGGTGTCTTGTACAGCCTAGAGTAAATCACTTGCTCTTAACAGCCCAGTGCCAGAAGTCCCATTATTCTAATTTACAAGTTCTGCCATTAAATAAATAGATCACATGCGCAAATTAAAAGGTTTTGCTGAGCTTTCAAACATACCATACTGCCTGAAATGCGCAAGCAGGCAAAGGAAATGGTCCCCACAAAACTGACATAGGCCAATGAAATATGAGAAACAGGTCTGATTTCGAAAAAAGTAAGCTGGTGAAGTCTAACTTTAGACTCATGAAAATAAACATGCATGTTTGAAATTCCAGGATTAACTATAGACCTTCACTACTGAGGTCACAAAGCTCAGAGATTTGAGAAGGCAACAGAAACTACCCACACAAAAGAAAAGCTCAAAACTATTTAAAGTTTCCAGAACCCTGGGGTCCCTTAAGCCTTGTGAGGACTTTAAGTACTTATGGCTCAGAGATGTGATTCACTTCTCCTTATTCATACAGAAGCTGCATTACATTTCATAAATAGTAACAATGCATTATGATTATGACAAAATCCCAAATACACACTGCATAACTGTAAGTTCAGCCTATATAAAATGCTCCAGGACAAACTAGGGTTGTAAAGTTGCTTTGATACAACCATATGTAAATGATACAAACATAACGGAATGCAAGCGGATTTTCATGCTCCTAGTGAAACTGTCTTGTTTACTCCCAGTTAAGACACTAAAGACAAAACTACAGACTACTGAAGACTGAGGCTCATTCCTTATTGCTCTCTCAAAGTAACCCATAGTCTTGTTTTTAAGGTATATATTATGTTCTCCTGAACACATTCGTACCAATTACATGGGCAGGAATGGTTTACATAATTCACACAATATTGAAAGGACAAATCCTATATTTTCAAAAAGGTCAGGGTATAACAAGTATCAGTTTGAGAAGGCCAGTCATTTAAGAATCAGCATATTTGGGTAGTAGTAGTTAGGTGTTACGTTTTGGTCTCCTTTCATAGTACACACCAAGTGGCACTGCATTACATTTTAAGAGCATACACGCACACCACACACCATCCCCGCTAGCCAAAATTGGTATTTATTACAATTTCAGTCAGTTTCATCACTTGATACAAAGTCTAGACTGATATCAGCATATCTCCCAGACTTCTTGCTCTCCCCTTCTCCCATTTTCCACCACTCCTCCATTTCTGGAAATCCACAAGGAAACATTCTTGTGTAGGATCTCTGCTGTAACCTACTAGAGGAACAATGTATTTGACATATCTAACCATTTTTCGTAACTAAACTATCAAACCAGCACTGTATTCACAGACAACAAATGCAACAGCCTTTTAACATTTTATAAGCAGAAAATTGCAAAGCAATGTTACTGAGGAGGCTTTTCTTGATATGGCAAGAAATCACTCTAGCAAGTGTATCGGGAGTAAACAAGGAGAGAAGCAATGAACAATGGAGCTGCCTTTTGTATGAGTTGAAGTGTCTCATCAGCTTCAACCAATATAAAGTTTTTTGATTGCCTGAATCAAGAAGGTCCTCTTACAGATCTCTGTAAAAGAGTCAATAAAATCCATTTTGCTCCTTGCAGTTTAATTAAGATTTTGCTTATAAACCATTTCACCTTTTAGGCTGACCACCATTTATAATGTTAGTCAGGCAACAAAATTAATTAGTTTGAAAAGCAAGAAAGAAGAAATTGAAATGTGTATGGATCCACTTCTTGCCCTTTTTCACAACCCACTGAAGGCAACACTCAAAACAGAAAACTAAGGAGCTTTAAAGTAAGAGTTCATGAAACAAACACTGGCAACATTACAATCCTTATGGACTTGAAAGCTATCAGGAAGGGGCTACCTGGCTTCAAATCAATATCTGTAATTTTGAACAGAAGTTAAAATTCAGCCAAAAGACTAAAATATAGCACCTATAATCTCATAACAGGTATGCATTACTGCTGTGAATGACATCAGTACCACCGAATCCATTTTATTGTGATAAAGCAGCAAGCTCCAGTATATGATTTTTTAATATAAAAAGCCATTTTAGGCTGGTCTTAATAGATTATTTTAAAATACAGCACTACACATCTGCTGAAGAGTAGAACAGTAGGCTTTCATTGTAAAATGGAGTTTTACACAGCGTCTGGCCTTTGGTATAAATGAGGTCTTCACAAAAAAAAAAAAAAAAGGAAGAGCAATGCGTCACTTCAGTTATTAAAATCCATCCAACTTGTACTTTAGCCTTGGGATAACCACCGCCAACAAACTGACTTGGAAGTAATTATCACTGCTATCTGTAATAAATGTTAATTAGACAGAATTGAACTAAAGCCCTAGTCTGAACGATGCTGTTGCTGGCAAGAAACCTACTCCTGCTTGTTCTCTGCAAAGGAAACTGCTAGCAATGATGTGGACAAACAGGCTTGCCCATTGCAAATCACCATGCAATTCCACTAATGCCTGGCTAGTTGGGCCAAAATAAAGCCATTAACAATGCTTCTCACTACATACGTTTTAACAAAAACCAAACACAAAGGTGCAGAGTTTCTAAAAATACATAAAGTTTCAGTCTAACTTCATAACTACCTAGATTCAAAATGGCAGCATCTGATTAATTTCATAATGTATCTATTGACTATGTAGAAAGGTTAGCTCAAAAGATAAATTATCAGTACTAAAAGTACTACCTGAAAAAATGCAATAGCTTGTCCTGTTATAGGTGTGGGCTTCTCTGATCTTTGCTGCAATGGAGCCAGTTAACTGCTTTTAGTGCTCAGACCCATGCGGGTGGTTGGGGGAAGGGGAACTTTTAGCTTAATTCCTGCTGGTTGGCCCATTTATATTTTGCATTTTTGCTAGCCAACAGACCAGAACATGGTTCCACCCCTTTACAGCTTACTTCCAATTTTAATTATTAACTCTTTGTTCTTCATCCAGGCATCTCAAGGAACCTTACAAACACTACTTTGGCCTCCCAACCACTTTGAGGCAGGCATGAATTGCACATATCCCATTTTGCAGATGCATAAAATCAAGACAAAAATTAAACAGAAGGAAGGCTGGTCTTGTAATTAAGGACACTGGGCTGGACTCATGAGACCTGGGTATAAATCCTGGTTCTCCCACGTGATCTTAGGCAAGTCATTTAGTCACTCTGTGCTTCAACTGTCACTTATACAAGGGATAATCTCTATCTTGTCAGGTGGCAAGGAACAGTAGATTTGTGATTAAGATACAAGACTGCAGATCTAGGTTTTATTCCTTGCTCTGCTGCAGACATCCTGTGTGACCTTGGGCGAGACACCCTCTCTACAGCTGTTTCTCCATCTATAAAATGGGGACGTTTTAGGAATTATTTGGGAAGTTCTTTGGCCTGCGTTATACAGGAAGTCAGACTAGATAATCCCAGTGGTCTCTCCTGGCCTTGGAATCTATACTTTCTTACTTCACAGGGCAGGTGGTGAGGCTTAGTATTTGGAAAGTGCTTTGAGACCCTCAAATGGAAGTTGCTATACAAGTATTCTCAGCAGTAGTAAACTTTGCTAGACACCTGCTAGTCAGAGGTTGAGACAAGAGGGGTGGACCAACACCAGGAAGATTTAGGAGCAGCCTTCTGCCTTCAGCTATTGGGAAGGGTGAAGGTGCCAAGTGTCCTACCATGGTGTTAGCCCTGACCTATTGTTCATATCAGCCTCCATTTAGTAAGTTTCTGAGAAACAGGAAGGCCACCCTCTAAAGCTTCTGAATAGGAAAAAAGGGCGTACACCCACGCACACACACACACACACCCTACCACCTCCTAGCTACCCTGAGCAAGGGTCTCTGTATTTGAAGCTTTCCCCGGAAGCAGAACAGATCTGCTTCTTCTTGCCAGTTTCGCTGTTACCCAAAGTTCAGAATAGCAACAGTGAAACGGCCCAGAATACGTAAGAGACTTTTGGAAGCCCAAAGTATTAACAGAGTCAGAAATTTCTGTCTGCAAACTCAGGAAGGCAGAACTTCAGAGTATGACCTGATGCAGATACTCATTAGAAAGAAATGTGTGGTTGCAGAGAGAAAGCTTAAATTCTTCTGAAGCTTTCCCACTTACCAGATAACATTTCCTACTCTCCTTTGGTCAGTAGTTTTTTCAAGTTCTGACAAATTGTGTGTAGACAGAATCAAACCATGTTGTAACTATGGAAAAAAAGGTGGGCAGAGTGTGTGGGACCAAAGCCAAATAGTGTCACATTTGACAAATGCCCCAACATAATAATTACAGTTGTAGTGTAGATACGACAGGACCTCAGTGCATTAATTCACAAAGCTCTCAGTAATCTGGGATGTAACAAACCAAAGACGTTAACACCACTATTTTACATCTCCTACAAAGGGAGATGCCTTCAGAAACACACAACCTCTTAGTCTTAGCACTATGCAAGGGCACTGGTCCAGTACGGATTGAGAAAGAGCACCACTTCCCCCACCCCCACAACACTACCTCCTAATATTAACCTCCAGGCAAATCGGACCACAAAGAAACTGATTTGCCTGCAAAAGTCTCTCTCAAGGTGGCGGAAAGGTAAAATCTTCCACTTTCATCGAACTGCATTCATATGGCCTATAACTATGTGATTGATAAAAGCTCTACAGAAGTTATAATTAATGTTTTTTCTTGGAAGACATGCTCAACTCTTTGGCACGTGTACCTTTAATGAAAAGCAATTATCAACTTGCTTTGAATAGCTGAATCTGCCTCTTTAATGCAGAGAGAGAGAGAGAGAGAGAGACACAGACAGACAGACACTGATTAAAGCAATATTCTGGAAAAGTAATGCACACAACAAAATTCAAGAATGCTGTCAAACACAGACCTGATTTTGAAAAGGATGACACTAATCAGAATGGTTATCCAGCTTAACAGAACTATGTGCTTTATGGTTTACCTGGAGCTCTTTAAGCTATGATGCAACTCAGCAGGAAATTAACAGATGTGCCCTTACACAACTAAATTTAGAATTGTTTTCTTGGGGCATTAGAAATGGAAGCCAAAATTTTACATAAACCACTTGGATGACAACATCTCACCTCTGCCTGCACTACTGAGCCATATTCAAATGCATAGTGAATTACCATATTTGTATATTTCAGTTTGGACACCTGTTGGCTCCTTACAAAGTAGGCAAAAATAAAGTGCTTAGAGACTATTGAATGCTATTATCTCAAATCTAATCTTGCTTTCTACAGTTGATATATGCTAAAAGCTTTCATTTAAGAGAAAAGGCTTGACATTAAAGCACATGATGACAGTATTAACTATTGATGTGCTTAGCCAACCTTAAGTAGGTAAGTTAAAGTCTGAAATTAAAAGCTGTATCACCAGAACTGACTCACTACACGTCCAACACAGAAGTTAGCAGTTTATATTTCTTATGTTGACTTGAATTTAAAGGCTAAAATATTTCCATTAAGCATGTAAGTCTGTTTCCCACTACTGAGGAGTCTTGCTCCTTTTCCATGTCTTACGGCATAGATAACAGACAGCATAAATTACATGTGTTGATAAAGAGGAAGGAACACGATGCAGTACTTCCTGGGAGTAAGACAAAAGGTGCTCAAGTGCTGACTTCCAGAGCAGATCAAGAGATTGTAAAATTGTAAAAGTAGAAATCAGCAGTTCTGAAAAAACTTCCTCATACTTCATACAACACGGTGAGAAAAAAATGGATGGAACTGAATCCTAGAGATACAGACTCACTAAACAAATCAAGGTAGCTCAGATACAATGTTGGATAAGCTACTTTCAGAGGAGTAAAGGGAAACTAAAGAGGTAAAGTAACTTATTTTTTAAATGTGTGGTCTCCCTTGATCCCCTCTGACAGTGCATGATCTACCAACAGAACCCATTTCAAAGCAAACACTGAAGGAGCACATTATCTCTGTTACCATAGCACCCGGGAGCCCCAGTCATGGACCAGGACCCCATCGTGCTAGGCGCTGTACCCACACAGAATAGGACAGTGCCTACTCCAGAATGCTCCGATCCAAGTAAAAGAGAAGAGACAAAAGATGGATACAGACAGACAGGGAAACACGTTGCTCCAGCATTTTGGAGCCAGGGGCACACCTTTAAAATCTCCAAGAGAGGGGGAAGAGTCAGCGGGGGATCTGCAGAGGGAACAAGTTCAAAACACAAGAAGTACTTCAATAAGTAACCTATTATTCCTTTGTGATTCTGCTCCCACAGATCCCTTGGAGAGATGCTAGTTAGCAGTGACAATCCTTAGGAGAAGGGCTGAGTACTGTTAGTTGAAAAGAGACGTGAACATTTTCTCCTAGAATGAAGCATTCAATGGGATTTGTGATGAATACTGACAGAGTGATGCTTTGGAAAGGTGGGAATCAACTGTCGGTATCTCAACAAATGGCACACAACAAATAGATGCTAAAGAAGCTGCTATCCACTCCTCCTGTAGAAAGAGCTTTAAGTTCTTCTCATACAGGATCTTCAGTAAGCACAGACCATCTGTATACAAAAATGGATCTGTTTAGAGTCCATCTGGACTGAAAAGTACTGGCTCTTTTCTCTAATTATACACCATAATAAAATTGAAGATTTAAAAAACTTTCTACTTCCAAGGAAATAACCAATAGCCTTCTTCGTATTCAAGGGGCTCCACCAAGCCTAACATGGAAGATCAAGAGGCTCAGCAAAGTGTGCGCCTTAAAGGAAATTTGGAGGCCACCAGAGTTAAGATTTTGGGATAGGATTTTAGAACTCAATCCTTACAAAGTTTGTACACCTGTCACCAAAACTTACAGTTATGAATCTCTCCTGGCAATTGCTATAGTTGGAAGGGAAGGATCTTTCAAGAGAAGTGCAAGGAGCAGGTGCCCTTATACAACTGAGAACCAAGATTTTAATCCCACATATTCCCAGGTTACAATTTTGAATATATACATTGATCAAACTTTGTAGTGGGGATGTGAAGTATTTGTCTACACAATACTGACATAAATCCCAATGTAGGGAGAAGATGAGGCTCAGTGTCCATTCTCTCAAGGCAGGAATGGGGGTATAGCTGGATGTGGGGACTTCTGCACTTATGTTTCTAGGATGCTGGAACACAGCGACAGGCACACACTCCTCCAACAGCTAGCTGCTTTGAAATGGGGTCTGTCCCCACAGAGCAAGAGACAATCTCACAGGGGAGATGTGCAGAGGAAATGTCATGAAGGAACAACCCTGTTCCCAAAGTATTGCACCAGTACTGCAATTCTCTAAATGCCAGGTGTTTCTTGCCCATTTCAGCCATCTGAAGGACAGGTTAGGCAAATCTTCTGTTTTTTACAATCTGATCTTAACACTCCTGTGCTGTACTTTACAGACAGGCCCTCGATACACAGCACATAATAAAAACTTCACTTGCATAAAAAGCACTCTGATCTCACACCATTCTGTTTAGACTTTTTCCTTCCTACAGTGAAAGTCCAAGTGCCGCCTTGGTTTTGCTGGTGATACAGGAGACTGCATATGCTCCATTTGGAGAAGCGCACCTTGTGATTTTTTAAAAAAAATATACTGATCTCACTTTATTCAAAACTATTTCAAATCATTTTCAAAAGGCTCACCTTAACTTCTGCAGCAGCTTTTATATTACTTTGATTTATGCCTAAAATATGTCCAACTCATGTAAGGCCTACTAAGTTTCTACCTTAACTTTTCATGTGCAGTTTGTAATATAATTATGCAACAAATTCAGATCTCATTTCAATGTGCAGGGTCTATAAATGTTTCTAAAGTGCATTTAACATTCAACAAATCCAAAGCATTTTCCACTACTGCTTACTCTTCAATTTGCACTTACAGTAGATCAAACTCTTATCACGCAGAATTTAAAGGAAATCGTCCATGCAAAAGGAAGATAGCTCATGCAAAGAGTGACACATTCCTATTTGTAACAAGATGAATATCTATCATGGAAAACCTACAGGCCTGTTAAAGTTTAACCATGTTGGGAAACTACTTTTCTTTGTTCTATACCGCCAGCATAAGACATTTACATAATACACAACAACATATATAATTACTTTCCTGAATCCTGGTTCAATGGACTTTCTCCCTCAATTTCACAGGCAGATTCTTAAATTGGGAATTTATTATTTATGCCAGTATTTTGCACTGTCCTATTTTCTCAGACATGTTAGATAAACTGAGGAAAAAGTATTAACAGTTTTCAAAAGTTAACCCTAAAAAATTGCCCTAATAATTCAGCCAAAATATAAACACTTTAACAAGACAGAAAGCTGTCAAAATTTTAAAATAAGGAATTATTTTACTTTATCTTAATCGAATGTCAAACAAGTAAACTATATATTAAACTAATCTAGGAAAGATGCTAATGACATTGTCCTCTCATTTATCACTGGATACCTAATCTAGCACATGTCCATGAAATGATGGCCCTGTGACACCAGGCACTTTAAAATTGGATCACTCAGCAACATATATATACACCCAATTCTTGAACAAGCAATTCCAGGCTGCTTTGCCAGCAAATTCTGGCCGGTACAGTTTGAAAGTGCATAGTTCTGGCCCTCACAAAGAGCAGACCTGTAAATGACATCTTGAGGATTAAACTGATTGAGATGCAATGCGCCTTGCTACCATTCATTAGCAGAGTTCAGAAATAGGACAGCAATCTATTCCACCTCCTTATCTGAGCAGTAAACAGATAATAGTCTCCACTATGTCCTCTACCCTCTATTTCAGACACATTGTAAACAGCTTTCTCAAACGTTAAAGCCTCCTACAGTAAATCTCATGGAATAACCCCCTCTCTAAACACAAACAGGATTTAGTTTCAGAGCAAGTGTCTGACAAGTTTGAAACAGCTAAAAAGCTACCCTACTGCAAATCTCCATGCTGTCCACTATTCTCTCACCTTGAGCACCAAGAACCCATCCCCCAGCCTTAAAAACCCCCCAACATTTAATCATGCAAGGTTTTGGCACTGCTACTCCGATCGTTAAACTCAATAACAATCTTATTCCTTTCCTTCAACTTCTGAAAGGAATCAATTTAGTTCTGAAGGCTTTGATATAGGTTGTCTCTTAGGGAAGAAAACAAGTCACTTTTCCTCCCATTAAGCACTGCTGCTCATAAATAACGAGGATAGAACGAAAACGCCATAGGAGAAAATTAAACCAGCTACTTCAGTCTCAGTAGTGCAATGTGTTCCAACCACTTAGCTATAGAGATTATGGTAAATCATGATTTCACATAATTGTTTCCTCATAAGTAAACATTTGATGGTTTCCTCTTTTGCATCCAAGTTAAATGAGAGAGATTAGTGTAGACATCCTATGATTATATAGCTGAATGTTTCATCTTCTGTGTACAGTTCTTTTGGGAAATCACTGACATACAGCATAATTACTATTACATATTTAAGCTAAAAAATTAACGGAAAATAAATTAATGTCATGTAATACAATTTCATCAAGACAGGCTGGCTGAACACTCTCACAGATGAAAAATGTGAGCCCCATCAAAACTTGCGACTTTACCTTTATTAGGAAGTCAAAAGGTACTTGATGACTCAATGGTTCCTATGCAATGCTGTCACTTCACCTACTCAACTAAATCTCATATTAAAAAAAAAAAGCTTTTAAAAACCCAACAGTGTTGCAATAGTTGCTGCAATGCTCATTTGTGTTTTGGAGTTAACAGGCGTACCAACCATTGCACTTTAATACACAAAGAAACGGACTTCCTATTAGAGAATGAAATAAACATGATGATGCAACCGTTACTAACCTGGTATCATGGGTGGTAAGGAAAAAATTAATCAAAGGTATTTGAAGGAGCTAGTAAATGTAGCTTACTTTCTTAAGTGGAAGATATCAGTTAATTAAGAACAGACCTTTCTGCTTTAAGTTCACAGTTTTTGTGTCTGATGAACCCAAGCCATGCCAATGCTGAGATAAGAACCTACTAGTCTCTAATACAGCACCATATTACTGACTGCCTCCTGGTTACAATGATCTCTGGAATCTTTGCTTTGCTTACTAGCATAAACTCCATATCACTTTAATTAATGTCTGCAAAGTGCCTGAAAAAAATTGGTATTCAACTCCCTTAGCATTTTGCACTAGACATTAGTCATGCCAGCTCTTGGCTAATCAACATAAAAGATATACTTGTTCCACATATTTAGCTGGAAATGCCTAATTACAGAAAGTTTACAATCAGCATAGCCACCTAATTAGCATATATGCCCCAGCTGGTTACAAAGCATTAATTTTAAAGCTTTACATTTGAAATCCATTTAGGAATTATTTTAAAGGTCAAAATCAGCACTACCCTAATTTCTGCTGGATTCAAATGCTCTTCCTTGTCTTACAAGATAGCTTCAAAGTTATGATAATGTAAAGTTGCTTAGGCCCAAACCAGAAGTGAAGTACCTCAATCTGCTTCACTTGCTAGAGCAGAGGTAGGCAACCTATGGCACAGGTGCCAAAGGGCGAGCTGATTTTCAGTGGCACTCTCAGTGACCGGGTCCTGGCCACCGGTCTGGGGGGCTTTGCATTTTAATTTAAAGTGAAGCTTCTTAAACATTTTAAAAACCTTGTTTACTTTACATACAACAATGGTTTAGTTATATATTAAAGACTTATAGAAAGAGATCTTCTAAAAATGTTAAAATGTATTACTGGCATGCGAAACCTTAAAGTAGAGTGAATAAATGAAGACTGGGCACACCACTTCTGAAAGGTTGCCGACCCCTTTGCTAGAGCCAGGTTCAGGTAAACTAGCTGGACAGTACAGAATGCAAACCAGAAAATCAAAGCCAAGAGTCCTTTCTACAGAACAGGGAAAGAAAGTTTAAAAAGGAATGGGTTTAATAGTAATCCTGCCAATAAAAATGAATAGGGTCAAATTAGTTCGGAGGGAGGAGGCATTTCGCAGAAGCTAAGGAATAGCTATTTGCCTAAATGAAGGAGAAAGATACAAAGAAAATCCGGAATCACCGGGTTTCTGCAAGAGAAAAAGGAGAGGAAGCCCATAAACGCAGTGGCCAAGGAAGGACCCCTCCAAGGCAGGCTAAGCTCTGCGTGGCGACCCGCCGCTGGAAGACGTGCCCCAGGTGGGGTCTGCGCGGAGCCCAGCAGCACCCCCCTCTCGGGCGGGCTCGGTCCCCCCCGGCCCACATCTCGACCGGCCAGGAACCCGCCGCAGGAAAGGGGCCCTTGCAGGCCGCCGCCCCCGCCCTGCTCCCCGCGTCCCGGCTGTTCGCTGCACCCCAGCCGTGCGAAGCAGAACCGGGCTGCTCCTTACCGGGGCCCTGCTCGGAGAGGCGGCGCAGGCAGCCCCCATCGCCGGGGCCGGAGCCGCGGCTGCTGCACCGGGCTCGGCGCTCCGCATCCTCTTCGCAAACTCAGCTCCCGCAGCGCCGGAAACCGGCCCCGCCCCGGCCCTGACGGAAGGCGGCCTCCTGCCAATGGCAGCCGCGCCGGGGCCCTTTGTTAGCGCTCCCCGGAGCGGCACCTGCCGCGGGCCCTTGCGCCGCACAAAGGCAGCGGGCGCAGCCTGCGCCAGCCCCAGGGCTGCGGCGAGGAAGCGCCGCGAATCACCGTCATGTCAGCGTGACACCGCCCGGCCCGAAACGCTGCCGGGGCCGGCAGCCCGCCCCGAGGCGCCCAGCACGGAGTCAAACAAGGCGCGAGGATGGAGGCTCGTTCCCCGTGGGCCCCCCTCGTTTTCGGAACGTGTTCTAAGTGCCCTCGGGCACAGGAAGAGTTTAACAGTAACGGGGGAAGAATTTAAGATTTCATCGTTTAAAAAAACCAAAGCCTCCATACGTGTAAAGATAACCCTCAGAACGTGAGCCACATCTGCACTGATTGGGGATGGTCTGCCTGAGTCTGCGGCCAGACAGCGCCTTAGGGGCTGCCCCTACTCACAGCAGCACAGTGCACCTTGTGCCTCTGCTCAGTTTCAGGGCTGTTCTGCAGAGCCTAGCAGACTGCACTGACACGCTCAAGAATACAGTTAGAAAGATCTTCACTGTAGCATTGCTCAGAGGGAAAAGTGGCTTAAAAACACAAACGGAGGGAGATTACAGACTCGTTCCATTCCCATGAAGCAGGCAAAAATAGTGGAAACCCTTCCTTCCTTCCTTCCCACTCGGATATCCCCATACACGCAAAAGCATGGTAAAGTAGCAGAGACCCTCCTTTTTGGCAGCATTCAGAAGGTCTGGGGGGACGGGTGCAGACTCCCCTTCCAACAACTTAGTGAGGGGGTACACCCTACTCACCAAAACTGGTATGAAAGCTGCAAGCAGCATCCCTGAATACCACCTCAGTAGCTATCCCAGCCTGTTCCTGCTTCCAGTTACTAGATATGACAAGCGGGCTGGTCCCCTCACTAGAGGATGGGCTCTGGTCCTTGCTCACAGAACCCATATCATCATCTCTGTATCCCTCCTTATGGCTGGTAGGGTTTAGGCCTCCAGCTAACAAGTAGAGTCCTGTGAAATTCTTGTTACACTCCATTTTATCCATACGGATGGGAGGGGTTGCAGAGTGAGCCAACCCCAAAGAGCTGGGCAAAGCTGCCCATGCTGGGCATTGGGATCTGGAGCACGAGGTCGAAGCACAGCTTAGGTTCGGCCTGGCTGACTCCCCCTTAATCACAGAGGGGCATCCAGGCCAATCCTGAGCAGCGGTGCAACCCAATAGGTCACAACAGTTGGAGTAAGGATCTAGGCTCAGCCCCACAGGACAGGAGCCCCCACTGTGGAGTGAATTTTTCGTTCTATTTCTTGTTATAGAGTGGTTTTCGTTTTAGTTAATGTTATTTCACATTTTCAAAAAACATAAGATTGTATAAATAAGCATCCAACAAATGTTTCAGATCTTGTGCATTACATAGGAAGGGATTGAAGGTTCAACTTCATTAACATTAATAGGAGACCTGGCCTGAAAGATGGACTACGGGGTAATATGATCAGTACTTTTAAAGAAGCACACAGAAAAATTTCCAAATGATGTATCTTATTTATAGTAAAATATAGTGATCAAGGCAGAAGCTTCCATCTTGATCAATAGATGCAAAGGAAAACAAAATTGTTTTGTTATTAGAGTCCACTGGAAATTAAAGTTTCCAGATTAAAAAGTATACTGTATAATTTTAACATTTTAATTAACTGTTGAAGATGGCTAAATATTGTAATGGTTACTTCACAACAATTCTGAATTTTTTTGATTGCCAATGCTTTCTAATCGTTCAGCCTCTCAGTCCTAATTTGATTTATCAAATTAGGCCTCCTGCTGGGAAGTATTAAAATTGCAGTCCACTATTGAGACAACTACCTCTTTCACTAAACAGATATTGAAACAGTAACGCATTCCTAAATAAATGCTTTAAATACTTTGACATTGTCATTTAGTAAACATTTAGAAAGTGTAATTATTGGCGTATCCTTAAAGCGTTTCATAGTAACACATCTGATGCATTAAGAGGCTTCCATAAATACTTTTATCAGCTCTAATCTTCTCACAAAACCGGAGGACTCCAATAATGCTCTGCAATTCTATAGCACCTTCCAACATTAATGAAATAATCGTCAACACTCCTGTGAGATATGATCATATTGTGCAGCTGGAGGACCAGAAGCACAAATAGATGAATTGCACAGTCACGTGAGGGGCTGAGTACTTTGGCTCCCACAACGTCAAAATACAGGGTTCAGAATCTGGAAATCAGGGTGTTCCCTTCTCTACCACTGGATTTGTGGAGAAGGTGCAGAGACCTACACCGGGTCCAAACTCACATGCCCAATGCTATACAGTGAGTCAGTGACAGAATGAGAACTGAACTCTGATAGTTAAACTTCCATACCTGTGCATTAACCACTAAACTGTAAATGACTGTTATAATGGGAAGTTACTCCTGCTTAATTTTGGTCTTGATATATTTGCAGGTGGCTGGAGGAAACATTTATTCTAAATTTTCTTTGAAGTAAATGTGATATTTGTTGAAAAACTTAACATGCATAAAATTAGTTCAACATTTCTCAAAACACTACTGTAACCAACAGTTGGAATTTGAAGCAAATACATGATACATTAACTTTAGGTGTATTTACTACCTTATTTTTATGCACATGGTACTGAAAATAGAGTTTTAGCTGGGCCTTCAAAGCTACAAATAATGTTTTCCATATCCAAGTGTTCTTGACAGACTTAACTCTGACAGTTTACATGTGCAAACTCATCTAGAGTAAATAAAAACGTATCTTGCAAGTGTTAAGGAAATTAATTTGTTTCCCAAAAATAAAATATTCTCAAGTTCTCTATATGACAATAACATACCAGTAACAAATCAGGAAGCTACATATTCTTTAAGTGGTCTACAAAATTGAGAAAGACATGCTAATTTCCTCCCAGTAAGAAAAATCAAAGTCAAGTAGTATTTTAACTGGTAACCAAGACATCTCTACCCACTCTACTCTATTCAGTACTAACAAAATTAAGAGATCAGAGTGCTTCATACAGAGAATGTTCTGATACGATAAACATTACACTCCGTTCATGCCCTTATCAGACCATTAAGGCCAAGCTGATCTCTCTATCATTGTGCAATAGTTCTAACAGATCAAGGTTTTCCTGCATAAACTGTCCAGGGTTCTAGGAGGATCTATGTATCCAGTCACCACAGAAAAGTATATTTACCCATCTCTGGTGACCTTCCCAGAGAAGTTAGATTCATAGCACTTTTTGAAAGACTGAGGGAGAAACTCCTTTGTCCTAGCCTATTACATCTCCCAGAACAGGTTGTCAATTTTAAGGATGTGTATAAGATCACAGAATGGCTACCATATTTTCTTACATAGTCACTGCACTTCCAGCATCTAACTCAATGATATGAGATTTTAATTGAGCATTTATTTGGCAAGTCCCAGTGGTGTAAGACAGCTTATGGGAAAAAACTAAGACACTAAACATTTTTTAATACGACTTTCACCCATACACCAAGTTTTATGCACTTTCATAGGAGATACTACAACAGAATAAAATCTAATTTAATTGCCTTTTAAATAACTGCAACAGCTACTTTAATTTTATTTCAACAGCAGTAAGTTATTCATAAATCAGATGGTTCACATGCTAGCACAGAATGACAAGTAAATAGAGCAGAACACATTCAAGCAGAATATAAACCCTACATATGAAAGGCAATTTTTCTTAAACATGGTGCACAGCTATTTTACAAATGTCACAAATAAACTACAAGATGCAGGCACTTGAAGCCTTAATCTTCATTAATCCTGGGATGTCAGACAATTCTGGAACATCAAGGGAGAAAAAAAACCTATTGATGGAAAGATACCTTGCCAAATTGGACTGTGTTAAAAGAACGGCGTTTAATAACTGGATGCAATTTCTCTCTCACACACTAGATTCTCATAGACTCATAGACTTTAATGTCAGAAGGGACCATTATGATCATCTAGTCTGACCTCCTGCACAATGCAGGCCACAGAATCTCACCCACCCACTCCTGGAATAATCCTCTTACCTATGTCTCAGCTATTGAAGTCCTCAAATCATGGTTTAAAGACTTCAAGATGCAGAGAATCCTCTGGTAAATGACACGTGCCCCATGCTGCAGAGGAAGGCAAAAAACCTCCAGGGCCTCTGCCAATCTACCCTGGAGGAAAATTCCTTCCCGACCCCAAATATGGCGATCAGCTGAACCCCGAGCATGTGGGCAAGACTCACCAGCCAGACACCCAGGAAAAAGTTCTCTGCAGTAACTTCTAACATCCCATCATTGACCATTGGTCCTAGATGGTAGTATTAAGAATGCTACAGTACTTTCCTCCATTACTTTTAATTTGGTTGAATGGCTGTAATTTATATTATACATGGCACTTAAAATTCCTCAGGCTTTCATTCTTTTAGTGTGCAACTTTACTCATTGTTAGCATGTATGTGGGAAGACAGTTTATGCTATTAAGGTAATTATCTATATGTTGAAGATTGATGCCATTCATATATGTGGGAATATACACCAAAATATTCTATTTACTAATCATACTCATTTTTAAAGTTTATTACATTTCCAAAATATTACAACAAGCACTACTGAGGTTTAATCACAAATTTAAATAATAATATGTAATTGGAAACACTTCGCTGTAATAAATGAGAAGTCATAACAAATCTTAATCATCAAAAGCATCACCTTGATAATGCGCAGAAACAAGGGATAATTAGAACAGGTATAAAAAATTTCCCAAATATTTCTCTAGCCTTGGGTTGAAAACTGGATTCCTAGAGAATATTGGGAGAAATCTTATAACAAAATGAAGTCTTGCAAGTGAGAAGGTATAGACCAGAGCAGAAGGATTTCAGAACTTCAGAATGGGAGTAAGTATCTACAATTCCTCTAACAAATGCTTTCAAAGTGACCTGTTTGTTCCAATACAAGTCATTTCTAAATCCAAACATTTGAAGCCTTTACAAGAGGGGGGGTGGGGGAAAGGAGTGGTATGAACAGAAAGAACATGGAGAATTGGTTAGAGATACTATTGTTAGCCTGCTTTGGCCTTTTCATGCAGTTGGTTTTCATAGATATTAGTTCACAAGTGCTCACAGCTGTGGGGAATTTAATGTTAAAGGAGATATGAATTAAGAGCTCTAGTAAGAACACATTATCCACTATGTACAGATGAAAAAAATGAAAGCCAGCATCCTGGAAGAATTTCCAGTAGTTGAAGATAAAAACTAAATAAATAAGAGTAAACCTCTGAATTGTGAACAATTCGGCAGACTTTAACGAACAACCAAAATCCTCTCAGCACTGAAGCCAACACTTTCTACTTGTATTTAAAATGGCACTGTTCTCAAAAAGCACTGGAGGACTTAGTTTCCTTGCAATCCTATTATCTCGGGGGGGAGGAATACAGCCATAAAGAAGGAAGACAATTATAACCAACGTAAAGCCATTAGACTCTCAAATGGTTCTAAACATATTTTTTCATCAGTTAGTGAACATTGCATTCAGTGTATCTTCTGATTATTATAGACATAAAACAGAGAAAAGAAGGAACCTTAAGATCGGTGCAATTTAAGAGACTGGTACCAAAAGAAACAATGACAGAGCAAATGGATATTTTAAAACCATGACCAGGCTGAATGGAAAAGTGATTAGGTAATTACAAAGGACTGTCCTTTGCAGCTGTTAAGGATGTATGTTGTTCCACTGCATATTTGCCATAGAGTGCAAGCCATGGAAATTTACCTCAGAGATTAGTAGCATTGTCTCACTTTTAAACTCATATGATGCTCTTTTCATTCCACAGTAATTTTTATTTAATAAGACTATGGCTTAACTTGAATCTTGGTCTTAAAATAAAGAACACTGGATTATAAATACTCTTTGGGAAAGTGCTGTATGCTGTGCATTCAGGGATGGATGGAGACAACACAATATCCATAAAGGATAAGACTGCAATATACAAGTCATTTCAAATGCATGCTCAAAGTTTTGAGTGTGCAAGCAAGAATATGGATGGCATGAGACAGCACGTCATGTTGTTATACAATGGTAGCAGAGAATGAAAAAAATCCATTACTGTACTGAATACTGAAAAGACAAATATGCTCTCTGATGAAAACAGGTAAAAATACATGAAAACAATGAGCTTTTCATTCACTGTACCTCTAGAGATAAGTCATTTTGTTCTGCCAGGAACTCCATGCCCACCACACAAGAGATTATTTGTGGGGAGTTGAACTTGGTTATTATCTTAGCAGTGAAACAAAGAAAAAGGAGAACACCAAAGTAGTTTACCTGTTCTCAGTACAACACATTACAGGTTACATGAGAAGTAAGATTCCAGAGGGGGGGGGGGGGGGGGGAGTTGATATTGGACTCACTATGAATAGCAAAGCACATCACTTCACCTACTTCCACTTGCTCTCACATAGTTCCAAAATTAGAAACAATCAGAATCCTACTGGAAACAATATACAGAATCTTAATTGGGCTGCCTGTACTAAATACGTCAGCAACGTATCACTTGGCAGATCATTTTTTGACTTACTGGTTTTTAAAAAAAATAAAAAACTTTAATGGTTAACCTTTTTCTTTGTAATGCTACTACTTTAGCCATTGTGACAAAATAAGAGTTTCAAAACCGATATAATTTCAATTTTTAGTTATACTGCAGACTTAATGATGCTGAAGATTTGTTTCACTCACTGAAGACAAACACATACAATTCTATTAATAAAAATAGGAACATGCTTAATAAAATCCTACCTAAAACTATGTCTAAGATCAGAATTTCTAGTGCTAACATTTATAGTAAATAAAATTTTCTAATAAACTGTCCTAGAGTAGATCCATCTACTAATCTATTTAGGTGTTTTGATTAGTTTAGTTATTTATATAATGTATGTGGATGCACTTAAATTTCATTGTTCTATATTCAAAAAGCACAGCACAGTTCTTCAAATTTTACAGAAGCTATTCTATCTTAATTTGGGTCAACCACAGTAGACTATGCCAATTTAGAATATTGTACCGAAAATCTCTCCTGCCCCCTCCCCCTCAAAAATAGATAAAGCTATCCAAGCAAGACTTATTCTATGTCAAAAGCAGACCTTAACTAATTAAACTGTGCCCTCATGTTCTGGAGAGGCTAATTTTCAGATATGTGATAACAAACAAGATTCTGAATATTATGAGCACAAACAATTCATAATCCCTGTGCACAAGAACAGAAGCATGTTTGTAACAAGGTTATCTGAAATACAAAATGAACAGGAGGATATGAAATAATGAACAGATATAAGTACCCTACCAGTAGTAGAGAAATGGTGACAGTAAGTATTGGATCCTCTGCACCTCACTAGATTTTAAAAGATGCATGTTTCAAAAAGCATTGTTACTAACACCAAATATAACAAAGCTTTTGAAAAGGAAAGAAGTATGAAGAAGACTTAGCCTTCACATCGACTGAGCTGAAGAACACATTAATCTGTCATATCCAAATTCATGTGGTGCCAGGCAAGCACAACTGTTAGAAATATTCTCACTAGCATAAATCAGTATTTGGAATAACAATAAGACTCTTTTGGGAGGTTATCTTTCTTATGAAGAATGTTACCCAAACGCCTCTCAAACAACATGCAATTAAAAATATATATACTGTATACTCCCACATACAGATTGCTAGGCTTAGAAACTATTACTGGGAAAGTTAAAAATACCACTGACCACTGGGAAACGGGAATATTACGCCATCCCCCCCCCCCCCCCCCAGTACAATTTGCAAGTATTAATCCCAATCAATTTACAGCGTGAAAAAAGTGTAAAATACTTGTGAAGTGCTCTGAAGATGAAAGGTACTGTAGGGGAGATTGTGAAACCTTTATTCATATTACATCATGAGTAATCCCACGAAAGTCAACTGGCCTATTTATAAACTCAGGTACTACTCAGTGTGATAAATATATCAAATGTGGCCCTATATAAGTATTCAATTACACCAGATACTACCATCGTGTGTGTAAAAAATATGCACGTTAAGCATTTATCTAGTAACCCCAGCCATTTGATCACTAATCCTTTACTTGGCAGAAAAGATTATGGGATATGTTCTCAGTGGCATTTTTGGAAGCATGTGGACTGGGTGGTCCTTGGAGTAACTGAGTCAGGCAGGAAACACAAGAAGGTCCCCAAAAGTCCATTTTGCATCCATACATTTTTACTTTGGGAAAGTTTATGGCCTGTATTATCCAGGAGGTCAGACTAAATGATCACAATGGTATGTCTGGCCTTGGAATCTATGAATCTGCCAACCTATTAAATTAGTTATTTCTCTCATTATTAGAGTTGGTCCATCCACTAAGAGAGTGAAAGCAATTTATGGAGAATGCAGAACGTCTTGGTTGTGTGGATTAGTTGGTGGGTGTTGGGGTGCAGGAGCCATTGGCTCTTGCACCCTCATGCGCTGGCCAAAAATGACCAGAAGTCATGAGTGGAGAAGAGGTTGATGAAAACAGGAAAAGCAGAGTGACAGGAAAACACAGTGCTCAGTAAAGAGGAACATACTGCAGACCTTAAATCCTCCATGCAGTCATGAATGAGAATACGGAAGAGTGGACATGCTAAGGCATGTGCACATTTCACAGCAGGCTGCATTTCTGGAAAATTCAGATACTTCATGGTTTGAAAGAACCTAATTTTGCCTCTTGAACCTCTCCCTCAGCAACCGTACCCAATGCAAATGTAGGTATCTAGCAGATGAGAACTTTAAACATAAATAAAACTTACATCAGATGGTTGCCTTACGTTATAGAAAACATATACAGCTAGAGAAAAACATTCGTAAGTGGGCATCTATCAACCTCTTTTTTTCAAATGTGATTAGCAGACACACTTTTGACAAACTGTTCTACAGATGAAGCACTGCGGATCTGTTTGGAATATGGAGGGAAGGGGGAACCCACACCATGCACTTATGCAACATGCCATTTACTTTGCCAGAGTTATGTTGTTTACTCCACTGAGAAAATTCACAACATGATGGATAGAGCATCAAAAGCAGGGTCATTATTTAACGTCAACATTAAAGTGGTACAGATTCCTGTAAGTATCTTCAGGAAATGTGCAGAGTCTTTTATCTCAGCATAAAACAGAATTTTTTACACTTCAAAATCCATGTACACAGCAAACAATGTATATGAAGACTAAAAGAACTTAGGAGATGCCAGCATCTTCCAGCAATAATCTCTCCTATGTTGTTCTTTAGATTTGTCTATTTTTGCTCATTTCTTGTTTCAATGATCCACACTGAGTCAGAAGAGAAAAGAATGTGTAAGGACTTCAGCATAATTCAGTGCAGTTTCTTCATATATTTTCAATTTTTCATAGCATTCTTTCAAGTAGGCTCATAAACTGGAAGTCCATTCATCTAATGCTCCCCCAGCTCTTGCTTTCTCTGACTCTGTCAGTCTTTCCCTGAGAGAAGCCAGCTCTTTAGCCTCTCCATCTCAGGCTAGATGTATTTAATTTCTATTATGAGGACTGTGGTGTAGATTCATTTACAGGGGTCCCAAAGAGGTAGGTCATTGTAAGAAAAAATGTAGGTCCATCTCTTGCTGAAAGTCTCATCTTCCTTTTCTCAATCTCACAATCTGTCCCAACCCTTAATCCCTTTTGACCTGGATCTTCCTCTCCTCAAAAATATGAATGTTACTTCAGGACAGCTAATTCTCCAACTGCCCCACTAAAGGAAGTCTGACTTCCTCCCTACCCTCCAACATTCATTTGTTGTTCTCTCTCAACAGACCCTCTGATACTACAATGAAATCTATTCTACTTAAATACACTTCATATTATATTTTTTATCCTTCCCCAGATTTACTACCACATTGAATTTTCATAAAAACAGAAGGTTACTTTTTAAGAACTCTGTTCCTGTTGCTTAATGATCACCTCAAGTTATGAGCCTTGGACTGACAGAGGGCAAGTTCTTACAGAAAAATAAAATGTCTGATCAGAAACGTACAGATTCATAGATTTTAAGGAAAGAGGGGCCCACTATGATAATCTACTCTGACCTGCATAGCACAGCCCATGGGATTTTACCCAGAAATTCTAGAACTAGAAGATGTTTTTTCCTATTGCATACCTGGAAACTATCAAGCCCAATGTGCCTAATAAGATTTACTCTATTACAGTGACATCACATTGGCTCTTGTGGAAATGACATCACAGAAGAATCCAACTTCATTTAGGGAAACAGCTGCAGGAGCAATTAACTATTAAGAGAACCTGTGTTTTTATAATCAGAGGAAAAAGTACTTAGGTTTCTAAATAAATATTTTTCTGCTGAACAGTTTTCCATGAGGCTTCAGTGGCTAATGAAAGGAAATAATGTATGCCATTTTAATAAACATGAACAATAAACTATTGTTATTAAACCCCTGGTGTAGCAGGGCTATGCACAGGCCCATATCCACAGTTTATTTTAACGGGCTAATTTAAAGCAGAGCCAACAGAACAGCATACCACATACACCTATAAAGCCATTCAGGTCCTGTTCTGGAAAATCATGCACTGCATACCCAAAGGCAGTGAAATAGTTAACTTGCTGAGTAGGCCGGAAACAGACAAGTAAACCTCTGCAATGCGAATGATTTTCATTATGGTTTGGTATTTATTGTACACACTTTTCCTGCCAGGAAGCTTCAAAATTTGCCAAAAGGAAATAACTTACAAAATCTTGATTAATATGAGCCTTTGTGACTCATGTGTCTGCATTACAACATCAGTAAAGATCATAAACCACTTACATGCTTTATCAGGAATAAATGTGCATTAGCACTGTTGTATGGTAACTAACAAATGATTCCCCTTCCTGTTCCAAATCCAACAAGAGTAATTTATTATTACAGTGCTGATATGTTAGAGCAAATCTAACATCACATTCCCCATCATAAGGACATTTTAGACTTAATAAAAGTGGTTCAAAACCACCCTCTCTCTCTCTGTAAGAACCCAAATGTGTGTGCGCAGCTCATAAAAGGTCCTCCCCTTTCTTGGCCTTTCTGAAAAAGAACTGACCTCTCTCTTCCTGAAAGAATCTGGGACTAGTTCCCCAAAGGCAGATAATCTCTGCTAGGAAAGAACCAGAGCTAGCCTATTGTGTTCAGCCCCTGAAAAGGGTATGTGTGTCTTGGACCTGGTCAAGAAGCCATTTTCTTTCTGAAAATGCCTTGGATTTTCCAGACTTTGTCTCTTTAAAAAAGGATCAGCTGGGCCTGTTCCCTCCTTCCAAAATTATTACAAACACTTCTAAAACATCAATCACATAATTGGGAAATACCGTTTCTTACAAAGGGGTGGGTAGGACCAAGATTCTCCTTTCCATCCTCTGACCGTCCACAAAATTATACTGGGGAAACTCACCAATGTAATTAGAGGAAAACCAGAATAAAGAGGTGTTTTGCATTGAGCTCTGAAGGAAGCAAAACTTTTACCCAAGTCTCTATAAGCAGCAAATCCCACAGCTGAAGGTTCTAGATTGAGAATGCCCTGGCTCTGACAAGTTCCACATCCGTGCCTAATAAACAAAACATCCCTGGTAATCACAGCTGTGACTCAGATGAAAACACTGGCCGTCACTGACATAGATCACACTTCAATTAGGATTCTAGATAATGGACAGGACATTAAATTAAACCTAGAATTGACTTAGCAGCTGTCATAGACAATAGAGCCTTTGCCTGTTTATCCTGCCTAGAAGTGAGACACTGGATGCTGAACAAGCTGAATCTTCTAGGTGGTCTTTATGGTCAGTTCCAGAAAGAGGATGTTGCAGGGGTCTACCTAAGGTGACAAAGGCAAAATGACCATGGCTAGGTTCATATGAGGGGAAAGGACAGTCTTTTTGTCAGTCAAAGAATCATTATATTTCTGGTCACTGATGCTATGTCTTAATCCAGAGACTGATGAGAATATGTCACTTTGGGCAAGTCACATTTTACCAACTGTCTCTAAAGGACATGGAACAATCATCTCTGTTTCTCATTATAGTTCCTGCCACCTTGGCATTTTACCCAGTTTAGGGAACCACGTGTAAATTCTATTCCAGCCTAACTGGTTCCGAACAGGGTTATGGTTTGCCAGCGTGAAAAGGAGCAAACTGGTAAATATTCGACTCAGTTAAATGTAACAATTCCTTCCCTCATCCACGCTAGCCACCCCAGAAATCAACTCTGCCGGAATGAGTTTAGAGTTCAAGACAAAAACCCGGTAGAGGGTTGAAGGGGGACCTAGCAAAGCAGCCACGGAAAGCCAGGCCAAGGCAATGCAGCCAGGATTTCTGTCGCTTTGAACAGACTCCGCTCCGGCGCTCTGCATCGCCGGGCGCCTCTATCACAGCAGAGCCCCGTCAGCCCTGGAAACCCGCTTTCTCCCGTGCCCCGTTAGCAGGACAGGGAAGTCGCTGCTCCCAGAAGGCTGAGCGGGGACGCTGTATGCGCTGGAGACCCGCCCGACGAGAGCGCGTTTCTGTCACCCAGGGAAGAGGGGGAGGTTCCGACTCCTTCCTCTGCCGGCACCAAACAGCCCCGGGGGCGTCACAGGCCCGCGGCCCGCCTGTCTGTGCCCCCCCAGCCCCGCCCGTCCCGGGGGCGTCACAGGCCCGCGGCCCGCCTCTCTGTGCCCCCCCCAGCCCCGGGGGCGTCACAGCCCCGCGGCCCGCCTGTCTGTGCCCCCCCAGCCCCGCCCGTCCCGGGGGCGTCACAGGCCCGCGGCCCGCCTCTCTGTGCCCCCCCAGCCCCGGGGGCGTCACAGGCCCGCGGCCCGCCTGTCTGTGCCCCCCCAGCCCCGCCCGCCCCGGGGGCGTCACAGGCCCGCGGCCCGCCTCTCTGTGTCCCGTCCCGGGGGCGTCACAGGACCGCGGCCCGCCTGTCTGTGCCCCCCCCCGCCGCCACCCCGGGGGCGTCACAGGCCCGCGGCCCGCCGGTCTGTGCCCCCCCAGCCCCGGGGGCGTCACAGGCCCGCGGCCCGCCGGTCTGTGCCCCCCCAACCCCGGGGGCGTCACAGGCCCGCGGCCCGCCGGTCTGTGCCCCCCCAGCCCCGCGGGCGTCACAGGCCCGCGGCCCGCCGGTCTGTGCCCCCCCCAGCCCCGCCCGCCCCGGGGGCGTCACAGGCCCGCCTCTGTGCCCCCCGCCCCGGAGGCAGCGGGGCCGCGCTGCGCAGGCACACGGACCCCGAGAGCCCCCCGCCGCCCAGCGGGGCCTCAGCGCGCGCAGCCCCCTCCCCGGGCGGGGGGGGAGCAGGCCCGGCCAAGGACAATGGAGACCGGGCGGCGCCCCCTGGCCCAGACAGGCCTCCACCCGCCCGCACTTACTCTCGGTGTCCCTGCCCGGGCCTCATGGCGCCGCCGCTGGCCCCCTCCGTTCGCTGCTCCTCGGCCCCGCTCTCGCTGTGGTGGCTGCGCCAGGCCACCACCAGCCGCCTCTGCGCATGCGTTCTCACCGCCAAGCGCGACGCCGGTTGCGCCCTGGCGCAGGCGCGTTCCCCTCCCCTCAGGGCCCGCGCAGGCGCACTTGATAGCTCGGGGGTGGGTGGGAAGGGTCCTTTCGCTTTTGTCACGCTGGTGTCTCCGCCGTGCCTGACTAAAACGTGCGGGCGCTGGGTCGGAGCTACCTGAGGCCGAGCCCTAGGCCCTATTCGCCGCGTCCGCAGGGGTCCTGGCGGCAGAAGGCGGGTGCTAGGGTCGGAGCGGTCAGGACCCCGCCCCCGGAGGGGTGGCCATACCGCTGCCTGTCCTCGCCGTGCCGGGCCTGGCAGCAGCAACCCTGCTCTACAAATTGTCCCAGCAGCCCTGATTGCAGGGGAACGAAGCTGCCCCACCGTTCCCTGGAGCCAGGGCCTCCCTTCCCCCGCTGCACTAAAGCTTGTTGAGATTCAGTTGTTTGTGCTGTAAAGAGACAGCGTCTCTGCTCGAGCGCTCATAAAGCAACAGGCTTTGTTATTTCTTTTTGGTATTTCAAATACTTTTCAAAATGCATAGGAACTGCCGAGCGGTCAGACCCTACCCAGCTCCCAAGGCAAAAACCTGCCCCCCCCCCTTCACCTTAACTATGAATCCTGTCATCTGTGCAGACACCACTCTGTACACATAGGCCTCACACAGCAGGGGGACCAAAAGGTGCCACTGTACTAGAAGTACAAGTAATAATCCAGAGCCAAGGCTTGGTACCCACACCTGCTGGGCACTGCCGCAGAACAGTAATTAGCATGAGGAGGAGGGGGAACAGAAGTGAAAGCAACTCTCCTATGCAGTGCATAAAGGGACCATACATCCTTCAAAAGACAGCATAGACGTGCCCCTCCAGTCCAATCTAGCTTTGCTATACTACTTTCCCATAACTTCCACCTCCATCCTTTCATAGCTAGCAGCTCCGGACAGAATAGTGCTATATTCTGTCTGGAATGTGCCGTGGGCACTACCATAAACAGGATTATCTCCCCTCTACTAGCGACAGGCTAATTAAACCTGTTTGTGTCTGTTTTCCCAAATGTAAAATGGAGAGAATACAAACCTACAGTAACAGGAAAAGGAGGTGGAATCTGTTGCATATAGTTTATAAAACAGCTTTTTTGGCCCTTGGCAGTTTGACATTTTTGTCACAGGCCCGAATGGCATTGAGTTTAAAAGCTTATTTAAATCCCATTTCCTAATATGCTACTAGGTCTATATAGGCAGTAGGATAAACTTTTCAGACAATATTAAGGTGACAGAACTGCTCTTACATGAGGAATGAGGCTGAAGGGTTTCTAGCCCTGTGTAGAAAAACAAGGTGACATAAATTAAGCGGAATATCTAGCCTCAGCTAAATTGAGGGCTTGGGAGCAGCATTCATCACTTTAGACAGCTAACAAATTGCTACACCACATGCCATCAAAGAATGGAGCAGGTGCAGCTCATCTGGAAAGACTGGCAGTTCACACCTTTGAAAGGAAGAGGAAAGGGAGGGCATCTTTTAGAGGAAGTAATGGCAGCCTAGCCTGAGAATGCACTGGCAGCCAGAAGGATGCAGACTGTTGCCACAACTGTTACTAGGAGCCTGGGAATTCAGTCAGCATTAAAAGTTAGCAATCTTGTCCACACCTTGTTGGGACTCTCCTTGACAGCACACCTCCCTCCCAGCCAGCCCTCAGAATTAGTTCCTTACACCCAGGGGAAGCTGCGGTTCATTACTTCCTTCCAAGGTGGCTGGTCTACTGCTTTCTCTGGCTGTATCACCTGCCTCTTGCCCATGGAGGCAAGTGAATGCTCTTCCTACCTAGCAGTGAGATGAGGCTTGACTTCCTATTAGGGGCTTATTGCATGTGCTGCAATTGCAGTACAGGTAATTGTAACTGCACTTTACAGGGGGTCACTTGTGTTTCCATACCAGGGAAAGCCAGGACTCTGCTCTGTATAGCTGATATGGCAGTTACTCGCATATCACAAATAATTATGCCTTACTTTCTCATCTCTGTCCCTATAATTGGCTTCAAAGCAGTTGCCCATGGGGGTTAGTTACCAGCATTGATGTATGGGGCATTTGTCCATTCTCCAGGCCTTGAAGTCAGTTGCACGATCGGTTAAACAGGTGCATCCTCCCTAGAAGGTTCGGCTCAGACATGGTGAAGTTTGGGCTTCAGTCCAAGAAAGTGTCCACATTCTTGTCCTTGTAGAAGAGGGAGGAATGGCACATGCACTTGCCAGCCAGCTCAAATCTGCCACCCCATCATTTTTGGTTTTATTTCATGAGTGATGATTTACTGATCCCCTTTATACCAGGATACAGATTCCTCTCAGGCTGCTGGTACCAGGAAGAGACCCAGACATGCCAGCCACTGACTATTAATGATGTAAGATCCTGCCCAATTTTAGCTGCATCTTTACAACCATAGGTTAAAGCCATATCTGGCGGCAGGAGGGGGATGCAGCTAGCAACACAGTCATCTCTGCCCTCAGCCCAATGGTATTTTCACACTATCTAAGTGAGAATGCATAGGGTAGCTTTTGTAGAGCCAAGTGTGACACGGGGCTCTCAATACAGCTGCTACCACCACCGCAAAGATTAGGTGCAATCGCTTACTGTAAAATAAGGACATTCTTCGACAAACAAGGTCAGTTAGACAGTTACCACCTTTCAGAACCTCACCAATAATTGACATCAAACCTCACTCTGCGACATGTCAGTGTTCCCCAAGCTGCTTCTGAAGATTATCAGCACAGCATCTAGATGCCAGGCATTACTCCTTAGCCCAATAGCATCTCACTCCACGAGTTACTATCCCTGTCATCTAACTGCATTGTCACCTGACCTCCATGTTCCCAACCCCTATGGACACCTGATCGCATCGCTGCCTAACCCCATCATCATTTCCTCCTAACTAGTACAATGGCATTTGTTAGCTTAGTACAATATGAAGAGCCCTGACTAGCCCCCTCCATGCCCATGTTGCCTTCCCAAAATCAGGAAGCATTAAAATATATCTGTGTTCCAGGAAGACAGCACCTTGCGTAGTCTGGGCCTTCAGACAAATGCTAACGGTACCTTTCATATGAGAACTGATTGGCTGATGATGTCTAATCTAATTGCCAAGCCTTATTAATGAGCTACTGCCTCACATTTAAGACTGAGCAGGCCCTCAGCACAGTCTCTCACTGAGTCAGTCGGGTAGTTGGGCAATTAAACATTTTGACACACACAGTTATTTCCATTTCAAGGAAATACATTTTGCATTGATTTTCCATCACCTCTCACTCCTAGAGACCAGCTGCTCCAGGCACTGGACTCTGATCTTCAACCTGGAAAATCACTGAAATATGCTTTGTGGCAGCTTGAGACTGACCTTTGTCTGTCAACGCTCCACAAAGGAATGGTTTCCTCATTGTATCCGACACCAAATGAAACAACCCTTTTGAATTCTCAAAGCTCCTTTACCTGTCTTTCTTCCCTGCAAGGTGTCACCTTCAGAAGCACCTGCGAACAATCCACTGCTATGGAAATGTGATCTAAGCTCAGCTGGGAAGAAAGAAGATACATGAAAGTGTCCTGATTTTAGTCAGAATAAAACAGATCCCAGGTAGCAGCTGTTGTCTGACTGACAGAAAGGGGAAGAGAAACGACTGCTTGAGCTGGGACCTCATTTTACTGTCAGTGGAATATAAAAGTCAGTTAGAAACATTCAAGGAACCAAAATATCCCCTGCATGGAGAGAAAAAAAGTCAGGCTATCACCTTACTATCTGAAGGCAGCTCACTGTCGCTTAGAGATGCTCTTATCTTCTCCATGGCACAGTCTTTAATGGCTCCGTGGGTTTTGTCAGTGCCACTGAAGCATCCTCTTTTCTTTGGAGAGAGAGAAACTGGCACTGGATTTCATGAGAGGTTTGGGTTCCAAACAGGAGCTGGGAGTTCCCAGGGGACCTGAAGGTATCCTTATTTTAATTGCCTGGGCAGCACCTTAAGTGCCTCCTCACTCAGGGCTGCTTGTAAACAACACAGAATGGGAAATGTAGCTAGATGTCTCAAGAGATCTCATACCATATACAAAATCATTTAGAAAGCCTAGCTCTGGGAACATGGAGAGATCCACAAACCACAGAGTGTTATCTGAATAAGGGAGTCAAACACCTGATTTATATAGCAAACCCACACGGCAGGGGAATGAGGAGTCTAGATCAGGGGTTCTCACAACAACTTTTTTGGTGGCCGAAGTCTTGCTGGTGTCCACTCTGACAATTTTTCCTAAAATACTTAATTAACTTTAGGAAAAATAAATATGCACATATACATGTCCAAATCGTAATTTATTTAGGTGTTTTTTTTTCCAGACTCAAAAATAATGTACAGTTGTGTCTATTCTTTACTGGGCCTAAACAAAATAGAAACAAATAAGGTGCTTGGTACGTTCTTGTCTTTTTTCTTATGTCTTTTGCTTAAAAAAAAAAAGACGTACTACTTACTAAGTCTGCTGTGAAAAGTGGTATTAACAAACATACAAATATCACTTTTCCCAACAGGCTTACTCGGCCCTGGCAAGCCTGGGGACAAATTAAGCCCTGGATGGGGAGGTGGATGGGGAGGCAGTGGGGGCCAGGGGCACTGGAGGGGGGAGTGACCTTGGGGATAGAGTCCGCCACCATACAGCCGGGGAACGGAGCCTGAAGCCCTGTGGCTGGAGCCTGCCACCCAAGGGCTGGAGTCTGACCCCACCAGCACTGGGAAGGTGGGGAACTTACTGGCTACCTGTTCCTCCAGCTTGTGTGTCTCCAGAGGTGGGCAAGACCCAACCATTGCTGGTGACCCTGGGAGAGGGGGCCGCTGCCTCCCCTCCCCGCCCCCCATATCCCATCCCCGCCCAGGAGGCTGTGGCCATAAGAAACTTCCCTGGTGACCGCATTTGGGAAACACTGGTCTAGCTACATATCTATAATATGCCAGTCAATGCATCTCGGTGCCAGTAAACAGCTGAGCTCATATTTGTCTCCAGAGGCTGTGCCAGTCCATGCCAACACCAACATAGCTACTGCAACAGCAACACAAAGCTATAGACTGCCATACAGTCCAGATTTTAGTCTTCTCAACCTCCCCGGCTTTCAGTCCTGACCTGTCGCCCGCTACCAGTCAAGGCTAACAGCCCTGCCAGCTCTGCAGTGCACCTCAAGCCTGACCTGAGACATCCCTGCTCCTCTCCAACTGCCTCAAGCAAAGGTGTGCACTCTGCAAACAACGGGACAAGCAGGGCCTCCTAGTGACACCTAGTCCTCACTTGACCCCAGATCTCTACAGGTGAAGTTGGTGCAACAAAGCTGTTCTAGCACCCAGTCTCCTCCCACCTACTGTGCCACTTGGCTTCCCAAACAGGCTGAATCCTCTCCCCACACTCTGGTTTCACTAGGAACAACTGTAAGGGATGGGTGCCATTTTAGTCTTGCCTTGCCATGACAGCAGACAATTGTGGAGGGGTGAGGGAAGCTGTTGGGGGCACCTTTATATTAAGCTACTGAATATTCAGCTGGTAGCCAAATGCAAACTCTTGAGGCCATGCTGGAGCACACCGAGAATCCCTGGGGCAGTGCAAAGGAGATAAGGAGCAATGGGAGTAGAGAAAACCCACCCCATGGCAATTTGCTCTAATTGCTGCTTCTAAAACCAGGCAGCTACTTGGGAGGCACTTCCCTTTCCCCCAGCCTCCAGCAGCAGCCCCTCAGGTATACAAGCTTCATATTCAGACAGCTGCCCACTGATCCATGCTCCCCTTCTGTGCTCTCCTGATACGCCGCTCAGTCACAACAGCATGTGCAGCCTGGCCCCTCCTCCCCACCCCCGCAGAGCCACCAACCAACACCCCACAGCCTTCTGGTAAGTGGGGGAGAGAAAACAAGACAACAAAAATGCTTGCAAAATAGGAAAGAGGAGAATGAAAAGAGGCCAGGGTGCCAACTGCATAGGGGAAGGGGACAGTATCCACGCACCACCCTATTGCAGGTGCACTCTAGTTGGGAACCACTGCTGTTAGTCAACATGGCCCTCTGGCAGTGACCAGCACAGTGATTCCCTCAGCAATATCCACCTGCTATCCCAGCTACACTCAAAAGGATGAGTGGCTCTATTTGCAAGCAACATCCCCTGCTCCAGCCCCCGGCAGCGAACATCTGGCTCCTAAAGGCCCTGTTTCCATGATCCCTCATTCATTCATCTTCTACAGCCTGCAGAAGCAGTGCCAGGCAGACAGCACGACATGCTGCAATCACAGGGTGCAGCCTTTTCAGCTGGAACGCCACCATTCCTAGTTGTACAGCTACTCGGCCTTGCAGCACTGAAGACATGAGACGAGGGGAATACACCCAATAACCCTTTCTTTGCCAGAAGGCAGCAGTGCTTTTGAACTTTAAAGGACAGTTTTATTTACAAAGCCACTTTCAGGCCAAAGGACCCCCAAGCACTATACAGGCAGCATTCACTTTACAGTACTCACTCAGCCTACTCCTAGCTGAGTCAGCAGTTTTCCTAGAACACTAATTACTGAAGAATTGTTTTAAGCTCTTGCCTGAGGGAGACTGGAGTTACTTCTTCACAGTGGACATTAATGGTATGGGCAGTATGTGACAGGCCAGTGCTCATATCACTCATGCCCACTGAAGTGCACTACAATGCATGCAGCTGGCACCTGTTTGAGCCCTTCAGAAAGGACCCTGGCCTTAGAGATTCAATTTTTGCTCTTGCCTCCTCCCTTCTCTCTCCACCCCATATTCTGCCACTGCAGAATCATCATTTTCAACACAATATCCAGACACAGCTGTTTGCTTTTGGCAGTACAAATAACAGGCAAGTAGCCCAAAGGACGCGGAAGCCAAGACGCAGCAGAGGGAGCAAACAGATGGCTCTGTAAATGCAGCACGAAAACCCTGTGTGTGGTTGGTTCCCGAACATCCACTCCAAGTTCTCGCTGGATAATCTCTTGGGGTGGATCAACGTCTGAAGATTTCACCATGTTGCAGCATTAAACTCATTGCAGTTCGGACCCCCCAAACAACATATTCCACTTTAGTATTTTGGTTTACTCAGCATCTCTCACTGTGCCCGGGGGGAATCTCAGTGCCCTGATATTGCCAGGGGGCGTCAGTCCCACCAGAAAGGGGTGGCTCCATGTTCTTCAGCATTTCCATCTCTCCATTAGCGGTCGGACAACAAGAGCTGGTAACATCTAAACAAGCAGCTCATTTCTTCAGCTTCACACAGAGCTTCAAGTGGATGTCGCACAGGAAGATGTTCATCAGGTCCTCGCCAGCCTCCTGAGCAATCCTGCTGATCAGCTGGCCTCCCACACCAATCAGCATCTTCTGTACCACAAACAGAGACAGAGGATTATCATATTCACCTCCCTTACTTCTGGCAGTGCCACCTAACTGCAGGGAGAGGCAGCCCTAGAGAGCAACATGGTGACTGGGGAGGCAGATGAAGAGGATGTTTCATTTCAGTGTTTCTCAACCTTTTTGATTCCAAAGACCGGCTTGCTGCCTTCCTAAACTGTGTCAGGGAGATCTCAGGGACTGGCGCCGGTCCACGGACCGGTCGTTGAGAAACACTGATCCCTGAACCCTGCCTGTGGGGTATCTGTCACCACAGAACAGTGCAGGCTCTTGCCCCGTATGTAGAGAAACTGAAAAACCAGCTGCTTGGCACAGACCATGCTCTCTGTATCTGAAGTAGAGGTACAGGCCTCCCAGTGCCAAAGAGGAGGGAGGCACCAAGTGATTGACTGGCCAACTCACAGATGAGGCTGGCGCATGCTGTGCCTTCATACTCTAGTCAGAAGATAAGGAAGGTACAGAGTAGACCCTGTCACTGACATGCTCCACCTAGTACATAATGGGAGGTTTGGCCTCACTCTCTGTCTAGACGTACCACAGGGCTACAGATGTTTAATGCACTTTACACTGTGCCTGACCTGCAAGGGACTCAGAGTCTGTACTGCAAGCCTAGCACAAGGCACATTAGCCTATAGCAGAGAATTAAGAAACAGGATGTCTAGTACGCTCCGTACAAATGTGACTGAACTCCATGGATGCACAAAGGCTCCTACTCCTGCACTGGGTCTGCAGACCCTTTCTTCTGCCCCAGGGACTCCCCCAATCAGCAGCGAAAGAGCATAGAGATTCTCCCACATTACTCACCACATGGGTCTCCTTTTGGACCAGCAGGTTCTGCAGGATGATGAGCTCCCCACTCGGCCCTTCCTCCCACATCTCCGTCTTCTGCAACATTAGAGCACAAACCCAACCACTTAGCAAACCCCTCAGAAGAGCCAAGTCCCCTGCGTCCAGGCCCCAGAGACTCCTATTCCCAGCTGCCTGTCCCTCGCATGGCCAAGCACATATATGCACAGCAGGCAGCAGGCATCAAGAGGGCCCTACTCCCCAGTGAAGGACTTGGGGATAATGCAGTGCCACATGCCCTCAAACATTAAACCCAAATCATATGGACACTTATGAAAGGCTGCTCTCCCTGAGCTGCTTCCTACCTGAAGCACAGCGTAGGGCACTTCTTGTGGCAGATACTCCAGTAGCTTCCCCCTGATTATATTATCACAGATCTCCTGGGGGGACTGGCTTGTCAAAACCCTGCTGTGGTACTCCCATCGACCTGGTTTGGCTTGCATCAGGAGGTACTTCTGTCAACACAAAGAACAGGGGCAGTTAAAGGGAACTTGAAGTCACCAGTAAAAGTCCTAGGTGGAAATAAATCAAAGATGGTGCTCTTAAGTAGTCTGACATGGTACAGTTCCCTTGGTCGGATGGCACCCCATCACCAGCTTACCAGGGACTCCTCAGGGCACTGCAGACGGCAGGCCAGGAGAAAGGGGACAGGTCAGATAAAGAAAGGTTGGCTATTTCCTCATACGATATGAGGGTCAGTATAACTAAGTTATCTAGGGCAACCACTAGAGTGAGAAGGTGCAAATCACAAGGTACAATGCAATTATTTCAGGCTAATTTACCTTCAGTGTCTCCACTGCCTCTCCATTAATAGCTGCTAGCATGAAGATCTCCTGGAAGTGCGGCCAGCCTTTCTTGTTCTTTAAGTCTCTGGATACCTGGTGGTTTGCAATTTGTGCTTTCTCTGCGCCTTCCAACATATGATCAGAGTTTGATGCCCTCATGTTACAACTGGTATTTGAGCCAGAGCCCGTCTGGACTTCACTGGCATCCTGGAGATAACCACATTCTTTGGATGTATTCTCAGACAGACAAGTTTGGATGCTTTGAAGGGGATTGTTTCTGGTGGAGTCTGAATGTGTCTTAGACATAGATTTCACTTTCAGTTTCTTCCCATTTACGATTCCTTCTGTGAGCTCAGTGACCAGGTCCAGCAAAAGGGCCTTTCTCTTCAGCAGATCGACCTGAAATAGAGAGATTGATCAGGAATTTGTTCCAGCTGGAACTGGGACAAATGTAACTATCATGTAATAATCCTAATCTTGGAGGTGAAAGAGGGATGAATCACAGACGTAAGGTCTGCACTATTTGCTGCAGGCCTAAGTCACCCCCTAGTAAGTTACAAGACACTGGAAACCTTCAAACATTTGCCAAGAAAACAACATATAGTTTAACCTTCAATAGAGGTATAAAGGAAAGAGGCCCTGTATGTAATGCCCAAGCGCTAACTCACTGTATAAAACAGAGGACTTGGACCTCTCTCTCATTTACCTTGTTCATGACCAGGACGCTGGGAATCTGTGGGAACTGAGAAAGACACTGTAGCACCTGGGGACTCAGATGGTTCTGTGTCCAGCGTTCTGACACATCCACCAAAACCAGAACTGCCAAACAGAGAGAGACATTTTAAACCCCTCTTGGCAGACATCAGCCTTTAATTGCTCCTCAGCTTGTGGCCTTTCCTCATATCATTGCCTTTCTTACTTCCACAGCAGAATGTGGTTGTCTGAGTGTGCGCATAGATGTTCCTAATGTAGAAAAGTGCATTATTTTATCACAGCTACCCAGGGCCATGCTAACTAACCCTCAACAACCCAGCCCAATCACTCACACGGCCTCACACCTAGACTTTTCCCCAGTTACATACGTTGAGAGTTCCTGTATGTAGTTCCCCTCCACTCTCCCCGCACACCCAGGAGCTGCAATTGCTGCTCCACTCAGTATATGGGCACTCAGATACCAGAGCAATGGGAGGCAGATCACGATTTGACTTGATATAGTACGAGAAATGGGTTCCCACCTAAATCTGCATGTTTCATGCTGTCCCATGGATCATGAATCAGGGATTTGTCCAGATTATGCCTGAAAGACAAATATCCATTATGGAACGACACATGCATCCGAGCATAAACTGCCTCCTTTTCCACCCCATGGCAGAGTGGAAGAATTTCCTCTTAAAACAAAAGATAGTCCATTTCACATCTCCTTTTAGTACCCAGCTAGTGCAGTGCCACCTTTTGGCCTACATCATCTCTCACGAGAGTGCAGTGCTTAGCACAATGGATTCTCAACAGAGACTGTGGACTCTAGGTGCTACTGTAATGCTGGTAATTGTAAGGTAGTTAAGAGACAAGAACTGGGCTCAAAGACCTTCACATTCTATGAACAACACACCTCTATCCCAAGTAAGTACCCATTGCACCCCTTTCATTCTGCTCTACAAGCTCCTACAGTGGAACTCATGTTCTGGTCTCCTCAAACCTTGCCCAGTTGGATTTTCCACCTACCCACATTAAGAGAGAGATACCTTTTGGCTTTCATGGGGCTGACAAGGCCAGGTGTGTCCAGGATGATCTAGAAAGAGAAAGCCAAACCAATAAGGATCTTCCTGGAATTACTGACACAAAGCTAAAACTCATGTTTGTGCAATTGAAGGGGGGAGGGATAGCTCAGTGGTTTGAGCATTGGCCTGCTAAACCCAGGGTTGAGAGTTCAATCCTTGAGGGGGCCATTTAGGGATCTGGGGCAAAAATCGGTCAGGGGACAGTACTTGGTCCTGCTAGTGAAGGCAGGGGACTGGACTCGATGACCTTGAAAGGTCCTTCCGGTTCTAGGAGATTAGCATATCTCCATTTAGTATTATTAGTATTAGTATAAGAAGACTGCAGGATGTAAGCAAAATGCTATTGTTGAGAGTTACCTTATCGCATATGGAATACCTACCAGCTGAGTGTCTTCTTCTGTGAAGACCCCATAGGCCTTGCATCGTGTGGTGTGCACCTTCTTAGATACTGGGAAAACCTGCAGGAAACAAGTCAGATGTGTACAACATCTAAGAAACGTCAACAAAAACCAATCTGTAACCTGGTTCTCAGATGCTGAGGGACTGAGGTATAACAGCGTTACCTTTCTGCCCAAGAGTTTATTCGAGAGAGTAGATTTCCCAGCATTTGGTGCTCCAATGATGGCAACTCTCAGAACCTTGGGGTTCTCTGGCTCATCTGGTGGGTGCACCAACAAGTTATCTTGCTCAGCTGCAGAGAGAGAGAGAGAGAGAGAGAAAGAAAAGGTGTTCAGGTAAGAACACTGCAATCACACCAAACTGTACACATTTAATGGATTAGTCCACCAGAGACTAAAAAGATATCACTACACAAAACACAATATTAAGTGGCTAATGAGATTAATCTTGAGAGACTACAAGAATGTACAGCCTTTAATCCCCACCTCATGGGGTACCCAGCTATTTACAACTGCCTGGACATCTTTTGCAAGTCAGTCCTTCCAAAGCTGTTTTCCAATTTCCCGCTATGCCCTCTTTAGAGGCTGCCTCTAATGCTATTGTTCACCACCTCCCTAGAAAAATCATGCAGGCAGCTGAGTTTACCTTTGCAGTAAGACACTGGTGGTGGATGCTGCCCCAGTGCACATTCTGTCTTCTCTCTGGAAATTCCTAGGATGGTATCCAGGGCAGAACTGTTTCCATAAAAGCAAGCAGGGAAAATGTTGACCCTCTGAGCTCTGTTCTCCAGGAAACAGGCACCACTGACTGAAAAACCAACACAGCAATACCAACTTAAACCTGCTGCACACTGGACCAAAAATGCTACAAGAAATTCTAAGCAAGACGGCCTCAAAACACAGCCGAGAAATTAGATTTCTTTTACCAATATGGGTTCCTCAATCCCACTAACAGATTATGGTTCTTTCAGGTTACAGTGGGATGGTAAGGACAAGGACACACACACTACATAGCCAGAGAATTCATAATCAAGAATTCAAAGGAGGATAATGAGATGGCTTTGCAGATTATTGGGAGCTCCCGACAAACATAAGGGGCAGCAAGGGAGAAAGCGCAAAGGGGCTTGTTTGGGAGATGGAGGCTGGCTTTATGGACTGATTTGAGGTGGATCATACAAAGCTAACTAGTGACTGCACTCGATACCAAAAGAAAAGAAGTGCTGAACAATGATTCCTAAGGGCTACTGAACTCTCCCGGGGCTAGCAGGAAGAAGAGCTGGTTGTGCTCCTTTTGCCAGGAAACTTGTATAATGGCTGTCCTGGTACGGTGAGTAACCATAGGGGAAAGTTTCTCAACATGCGACCTAAGCATTAAAAGGCAGAAACTCTTATTTGAGCAACTGTATATGGAGCTTTCCTCTACACCGGCCAGTTATACCCCCAGACCCATGGTCTGTGGCTCTCCAGGTCTGGGGAGAGCTCCCTGATCAGAAGATGGGGGCTGCACACTGCAGGGAGTAGGGAGGTTGGCTCCTGGCGGCTGAGGTTGGCACTCCGGGGTGTTTATCAGCGTCTGAGCGGCGGCAGCAGAGCATCTGGGACGGCTCCAAACAGGCAGGAGGTGGCCCCGTGCTGCCAGGGGACCAGAGTCCTACAAACGCTCTACAGCAGCCCCATACTCCGTCCTAAGTGCGCCAGAACCAGCCCTCTGGGGCCTTCCAAAGCCCCCCAGCCACCCCCTCACCCCTAGGCTTCCCGCGTCACCAGGCCCCGCGGCCCGGCCCCCCAGCTTCCCCCATAGCCCAGCCGGCCCCCACCAGGCCCCGCGGCCCGGCCCCCCAGCTTCCCCCATAGCCCAGCCGGCCCCCACCAGGCCCCGCGGCCCGGCCCCCCAGCTTCCCCCATAGCCCAGCCGGCCCCCACCAGGCCCCGCGGCCCGGCCCCCCAGCTTCCCCCATAGCCCAGCCGGCCCCCACCAGGCCCCGCGGCCCGGCCCCCCAGCTTCCCCCATAGCCCAGCCGGCCCCCACCCGGCTTCCCTCCCCCGCGGCCCGGTCCCCCAGCTCCCCCATAGCCCAGCCGGCCCCCACCCGGCCCCGCGGCCCGGCCCCCCAGCTTCCCCCATAGCCCAGCCGGCCCCCACCAGGCCCCGCGGCCCGGCCCCCCAGCTTCCCCCATAGCCCACCCGGCTTCCCTCCCCCGCGGCGCCGCCCCCCAGTCCCTCCCACCTGTGCGGGCCCGGCTCGCCCGAAGCGCCCAGCGCAGAACCCGGCACACGGCGGCCATGACACCCCCGGGCCTCAGCAGCTGCAACCCCCGCCACCTCGCGCTCCGGGCGCAGCCATCTTCATCCGCCGCGGGGCATTGTGGGAGCTGGGCGCCGCGCGCCCGCCCCATTGGCTGGAGTCGGGATATGGGGCGGGGCCCAGGCCTAGCGTGGGCGCGAGGGGGCCGTTGGGGGGCGCCACAGACACAGGCCGGGCGCCCCCTGCTGGGGCAGAGTGGCGAGCGCCCCGCCCGGCAGAACCTCCCCGGGGCCCTGCCCTCAGCCCCCCGCCATCCCCTCAGCCCCCCAGCACCCCACCATCCCCTCAACTCCCCTGTGCCCCTTCCATCCCTGCCATCCCCTCAGCTTCCCTGGCCCCCTTCCACCATCCCCCCCAGGGCCCCACCATCCCCTCAACTCCCCTGGGCCCCTTCCACCCCCACCATCCCCTCAACTCCCCTGGGCCCCCTGCACCCCCCCAGGGCCCCACCATCCCCTCAGCCCCCCCCCCCCGGGCCCCTTGCACCCCCCAGCCCCACCATCCCCTCAACTCCCCTCAGCCCCCCTGCACCCTCCCAGGGCCCCACCATCCCCTCAACTTCCCTGGGCCCCTTCCACCCCCACCATCCCCTCAACTCCCCTGGGCCCCCTGCACCCCCCCCAGGGCCCCGCCATCCCCTCAGCTCCCCTGGCCCCCTTGCACACACCCCCAGGGCCCCGCCATCCCCTCAACTCCCCTGGGCCCCTTCCACACACACCCAGGGCCCCACCATCCCCTCAACTCCCCTGGGCCCCCTGCACCCCCCCCCAGGGCCCCGCCATCCCCTCAGCTCCCCTGGCCCCCTTGCACACACCCCCAGGGCCCCGCCATCCCCTCAACTCCCCTGGGCCCCTTCCACACACCCCCAAGGCCCCGCCATCTCCTCAGCTCCCCTGGGCCCCCTGCACACTCCACTTCTCCTCCAGCACCCTGTGACCCCCCCCAGCCCCGAGCAATGCAGACCCCCTGCTGCTCCCCAGCCCACACCCCCCACTGCTGTGTTGCTGTTTGCATAGCAGTGGCCCGGGCCCTGCGATGTTATAACCTCCCCCTGCTGCTCCCTGCCCGCCACCGCCCTGCAGGGCCGTAAACTCTCAGCAAGATCCGCGGGGCCAGTGGGGATAGAAGCCCAGCCTAGACCTGCCCAGGGGCTGCTGCCCCCTTGGTAGCATTGTTGTGTCTGGCCAAGGACTGTTGTCAGGGGCTGACCTGATCCTGCCCCACGGGCGTTATTTACTGTACATCAACCGCTTGCTCAGCACCACCTCAAAGAACAGGGGACAGGGCCCCTGCCACCCAGGCGATCCATGCAGCCAGCAGGGGGTGGGCAGCGGGTGGCAGTGTCCTCTATGATCCACTCACCTTTCCTTATTGAGAGAACAGGCTCTCTCTGAAGGTAGAGCCCAGCAGAGGGGGGTGGCCATCTCTCACCCCTGAAATCCTGCTCAGCCTCACAACCCGCCCTGCAGGGAGCGAGGGAAATAGTCTTCCCAGCTGGGTGCAGACCAAGGCACGGAGAGGTGAGTGAGGTGCCCAAAACCCCGGAGGGAGGGGGTACCCAGCAGGGTGAGAACACAAGAGCTCCTGCCTGTTGGGCGACGAGCTGAGGACACGAAATGGGGCAGTGGAGTAAGGAACGAGAAGGCCAGGAACGGAAGAGCAGAGGGGCTGGATGGCAGGAGTGGGGTGCCTCACTAGAGGGGAGCAGACTGCTGAGGACTTTTTTCTACCACCCTCTCCTCTCCCACCCCTCCCCCCAGCAGCTCAATTAATTGCCTGAATTGCTGATTCTCGCTGCAGCACCATGGCAGTCGGAGACGCTGGGTGCAGGTTCTAGGAGAGAAGAACAGAGCTCCTGGGGCAGGTTTCTCCTCATGCCTGTTCCCACTCCAGGAGGGGAAGCTCCCTGCTACCCACCCCGCAAGAGGCAGAGGCAGCATCGATGCTGGGCTCTGCCTTTGGAGGGCTGTTTTCTGGGATCATACAAACAGGGGAAAGAGATCCAGACATCAAAGCAAACACCTTTATTTCTCGTTGATTGGCAGAATCTGACCCCCAGGCAGGGCACCCCAAGCTCTCCCCCTGCCCCTCCACGGCTTGGAGAGGACCCTGGGGGAGGGTCTCATTGCTGGTCTCCCATAGAGGCTGGCCCCCTGGAGGGGTGCTGCTCCCCACCTGGCAATGGGGTGCTGCTCCTCTTGCTCTCGCTGGCCGGATGCTGGGGCGGCAGTAGAACCGTTACCATTACTAAAGTCAGTAATGGTAACGGTTTCATTGACACTCCATGGGCTCAGCCTCCTGGCAGGTGCCTTCGCCAGTTCTGAAAGCTGCTTCTTGCCCATGTGGCAGTGGAATCTTCCCTCTCCCGGCTTAGCAGGGCAGTGCCTCCCAGCCTGGCAGGAGGAATGGTTGTTAACCCTTTCTTTCTCTTTGGCTGCTTCCCCACTTGCAGCCTGTTCACGCAGGTGTCCCAGACAGCAGCGAAAGTAGCACTTGTTTCCGTCCCACACTGGAAACCCAGGGAAAAAGAAGCACACTGAGTGCAGGAAGAGGCTGAAGGGGCCAGGCTGCCACAGGTAGGGCCAGGCCTTCCTGGGAGGCTTTACGCCTCCCCTCCCACCCCGTGCTTAGCCCTCCTCCCCTCTGCAGGAGGGGGAGGAACTTGTGCTGTGCTGGAAGTGCTTTGGGCCACTGCTCCCAGCTGGCCAGGCGTTGTCCCCATACACTGGACCTGCAGTAGAGCTCTGGCTGAGGGGTGAAGCTCAGGATAGTACATCATCTATACTGTAGTGTCTCATAGCAAACTTACAGTATACGATGATATCCTGCCCAGAGCCCCCACGGCGGGTGGACACTCTTGCTGCCTGAGCTGGAAAAGGGAACCTAGAAAAACACCAAGAGAACAGCGTTATGGGCGAGACCAGAGAGCTGCTGAGACAGGACAGCACAAAGCCAGGCCCTCCTGTCTGAGAGCAGCCACTACTCCCTCACCCCACCAGCTTCTCGGCTGCCCTAGGACTTCCTAAAGCCATGGTACAATATAAAGCCAGGGCAGACCTGGATTTGGGCCTCCAAACTTCTGGGCAGGCAGTTGGGTGCCAGAGCCCCACATGATGTCTTATGGGGGTGGGGAATAGTCCCCAGAAAAGAACTGCCTGGATCTTGTCCTTGCTTGTCCTGCTGTCCTGGCATCCAAGGGAGACATGTGGGGTGTTACTTTCCAGTTACCATCCCCAGCCAGCACCAGCCTCCTGCCAAAGGGCTTCCCAGAGCAGCGTGAGCGCTGGAGATGGTAGTGCCCCTCAGACACGCAGAGCAGAGAGTGCTCCTGCCCCCCGTGAGGATGGAGAAGGGGGCCTGATCTCACAGGTCTTTCTGCACGCAATGCCCCAGCCTCCAAACAGAGCATCCATGCCCACAGTCCAAGATGGGCACAGAGCCAGTTGCCTGGCACCTCACAAATCGGGTACACAGAGCTGGGGTTTGGTCTTTTGCATGCCTGGGGACATTCACCCTCCCATGGTGAGGGGCCCCTCTCTGTTCCCTAGTGCAGAGATTGTCCCATGCCTGCTGCCACGCTGCTGTTCTGCTGAGAGGGAGCTGGGACTTATGGGAGCAAGCAACGAAAATCCAGCCTGTGATAAAGCAGCACGAGGGGCCCCAGGCCTCTCTGCTAGGGCTGCCCCACTGATGCAGCTCTGGGGAACGGGGAAGTCTAAGGGGGCACTGCCAGAGCCCCTTTCCCTTAGTCTGGCTGCCATCACCAGGAGAACCAGCTTCCCTCTGGAATCTCCAGGGACCAGCCCTAGCAGAATCTGCCCCAGGAAGATTGAACAAGCATGTGGCAGTTACAACCCAGGCCAGGGGATAGTAGCATGTAGCAGAGTCCAGGCCCTCTTCAAATATGACCCACCAGAGTCTCCAGTGGGGTGGGACAGGATGCAACCCATTCACCCTGATGGGCTGGGGCAGAGCAGCTGTTCACCCCTGGGGACTATGGACTTGTCATTAAAGGGAAGAATCAAAAGAATAAAAGAGAGTGAGGCCCCTCCTGGTGAGCCTCAGGGAGGCAGAGCAGGCTCTGGGCACTTACCTGGCTAGGGCAGGGCAGGGCCGGGCCGGGCCACGCCAGGAGGGGAGTGGGCTCCTTCTTTCCACTCCAGAGCCAGCTCCTCCAGCTGAGTCACTTATAATACCTACTCTGGCCTCATTTGCATATCAAGTGTCTGCTCATATCACGCCCTCCCCCTCTTAACCCTTTCCTGCCTGGTTTTGGTGCAGCTGCCAAGAGTCTGTCCCAGTGCTAGGGAGTAGCTTTGAGGTCAACGACTGAGTCTGCTTGGTGTGGAGCTAGCAGCCTGCCCGCTCCCCTGGGGCGAAAGCCACCTGCACACGGTCACAACCCCCGCCCAAACCACCTGGTAGCAGCACTGCCCCTTGCCTTGCTCCCCTGGGGCAGAGAAGCGCTGGCGGGGCCAGGATGCTGGGGCAAGTTCTTCCCATTTGTTAATGGCCTGTGACAGCTGCACCAGAACTTGGGGTATCATTACGCACATTCCCCAGGACTGCCCTCAAAAGGAGCCCAGCCCAAGTGCCCTGGCCCACGGCCAGCAGCGCCCACGGGCCTGGCACCTGCTCCAGGGTTAGCACACGCAGTTGCGAGAGCGAGGGGACTTGGGCATCAGTGGGAGGGGCCCTGGAAACCGAGCAGCAGGAGCAGCTCTTCCCCCCACCCCGCTAATGTGTCCTGGAGAGAGGAGAGCTAGGGCCAGGGGTGCTCATGCCCCAGGGGCCACTTTCTGCCCAGCTTGCCACGAGCAGGGCCCAGCTCCAATTAGGGCTGGTTAGAGCCATGGTGTTCGTGCCATGGCACCCCAGCTGCTAGGAGCTGGGCTAAGACCCACTAAACTCATTCCATGGGTGGGCCACCAAACAACCATCCCAGGGCTCCAAATCTGGGCCCTGATCACGGCTCTGACCAGAAACCAGAGCCCCCCTGCTGGTCCACAGCTTGGAGGGTGTCCACCTCCAACTGGTCTTGCTTTTTTCCGAAAGGAAACTCCATTAACTAGCAGGATACGTGCAGCACAAACCGATGGGCCCCCCGAGCCTGGCGTGAGCCTGCCCCTGACCGTAGGCATCCCAGACCCACAGAGGCACGTCCAGGGATGGTCAGTAATTGAGACAGCCCTGCCATGGGTTGCTTTCGGCCCCACAGGTCTAGGCATTGGCACCTGCTACCACCTGTGACAGCACTACACATGCAGTGCCTCCCTGGGACCCTGCCCCCAGCCAGGCCTGGCCCAGTTCCCTGCTGTGCCCCTGAAAGCTGCAGGCTCAGCAGCCTGAAAACCAGGCTTGTGCAATTAGACCGGCGCCCCTGGGTTGCTCTGCTCCCCCCTCCCACTGGGCCATTGCAGATGCCTCTTAGGAGAGCCACTGAGGCATGGGCCAAGCTAGGCACAGCTAACGGGGGAGGGGGGATAGAGGCTGTTCTTGGTGCAGAGCAACACATGGCTATTTCAGAGGGGCTCAGCACCCAAATAGCTGGCGGCACCTAGGTTGCGGAGGGAGGGACGCGAGGGTCCATGTGTCCGCATGCCCAGCCCCAGAGCAGGGCTCAGCCTTGGGGGAGGGAGGGTGGCTGGCGGTGTTGCATAGGGATGCCTGTGTCATCTCAACCCCGCTGAGGGCAGGCGCTCCTCCACTAGACCCCTGGGTAGAGCATGTGTGAGGCACTGAGCTGGGGTGTCTGCGTGCATGGCCTGCGTGCCTGTTTGCTGGCCCAGCAGAGGGGCGGGGCTCAGGGTTCCTGGAAGCTGCTGGCCTGGGGGCCTGTGATAAGGGGCTGGATGGGGCGCTCTGCGCAGGAGTGACTGATAGGCAAAAGCCTGCTGCTTATCTGGGGCCCGGCCCTGGCACCTGGGTGGGAGCCTGAGCTCTCCCTGCAGCCCTGCCAGCACCTCGGCGCTGCCCAGGGTGCTGGGGCTCCTGTGTTCTCCCAGGAGCTGGGACAGGCAGGATGGGTCCCAGGGTTCCATGGCCCACAGGGCCGGCTTGGGGGAACCGGCTGGCAGCACCCCAGAGACTTTCAACTTGGGCTAAGAACGGCCACACTGGGTCAGACCAATAGCCCAGGGTTCTGTCTCCTACCAGTGACTGGTGCCAGATGCATCAGGGGGAATGAACAGAACAGGGAAATTTATCAAGTGTGCCATCCCCTGTCCCCACTTCTGGCAGTCAAATTTAGGGACAGCCGGCGCATGGGTTGTGTCCCTGCCTATCTTGGCTAATAGCCATTGATGGACCTGTCCTCCATGAATTTAGGTAATTATTTTTTCAATCCAATTTTCCTTTTGGCCTTCACAACATCCCCTGGCACTGAGTTCCACAGACTGACTGGGCATTGTGTGAAGAAATATTTCCTTGTGTTTGTTTTAAACCTGCTGCCTATTCATTTCATTGCATGACCCCTGGTTCGTGTGTTATGGAAGGGGTATAACACTTCCTGATTCACTTTCTGCACACCAGGCATGATTTTTAGACCTCTATCATATCCCCCACCCCAATCATCTCTTTTCCAAGCTGAACAATCCCAGTCTTTTTAATCTCTCCTCAGATAGAAACTGTTCCATACCCCCAATAATATTTGTTGCCCTTCTTTGTACTTTTTCCAATTCCAATACATCTTTTTTGAAATGGGGTGACCAGAACTGCCCCCAGTATTCAGGAGGTGGGCGTACATGGATTTATATAGCAGCATTATGATAACTTGTCTTATGTATTCCTTTCCTAATGCTTCCCAACATTCTGTTTGCCTTTTTGACTGCCACTGCACATCGAGTGGATGTCTTCAGAGAACTATCCATAGTGATGCCAAGATCCCTTTCTTGAGTGGTTACAGCCAATTTAGCTCCCATTATTTTGTATGTATAGCTGGCATTATGGTTTCCAACGTGCATTTGTTTGCATTTTTTGACATTGAATTTAATCTGCTGGTTTTTTGCCTGGTCACCGTTTTGAGAGCTCCATTTGTAGCTCTTTGCAGTCTGCTTTGTAACTATCTTGAGTAGTTTTGTACCATCTGTAAATTTTGCCATCTCACTGTTTATCCCCTTTTCCAAATCATCTATGACTATGTTGAACAGCAAAGGTCCCCATACAGATCCTTAGGGAACCCTGTTATTTACCTCTCTCCACTGTGAAAACTGACCATTTATTCCTACCCTTTGTTCCCCATCTTTTAACCAGTTACCGATCCACAAGAGGACATTCCCTCTTATCCCATAACTGCTCACTTTGCTTAAGAGATGTTAGAGTGGGACCATGTCAAAGGCTTTCTGACAGTCCAAGTACACTGTATCCACTGTATCCCCCTTTCCACATGGCTATTGACCCCCTCAAAGAATTCTAGTAGATTGGTGAGGCCTGATTTCCCTTTACAAAAGCTGTGTTGACTCTTCCGCAACAAATCATGTTCATCTCTGTGTCTGATCATTTTGTTCTTTACTATAGTTTCAACCAATTTGCCTAGTACTAAAGTTAGGCTTACGTGCCTGTAATTGCCAGGATTGTCTCTGGAGACTTTTCTTAAAAATCAGCATCATGTTTGCTTCCACCAGCCATCTGGTACAGAGGCTGATTTAAGCGATATATTACATACCACTAGTAGTTCTGCAATTTCATATCTGAGTTCCTCCAGAACTTTTGGGTGATACCATCTGGTCCAGGTGACATCTTACTGTTTAATTGATCAATTTGTTCCAAACACCTCAATCTGGAACAGTTCCTCCGCTCTGTCACCTAAAAAGGACTTGTGGGAAATTACCCTCACATTCACTGTAGTGAAGATGGACACAAATAATTCATTTTGCTTCTCTGCAACAGCCTTGTCTTCCTTTAGCACCTCAATTATCCAGTGGCCCCACTGATTGTTTGGCAGGCTTCTTTCTTCTGACATACTTTACTTGGCATTCAGCAGTTCTATGCTGAGTTGATTAGACCAACACGGGGGGTTGGGGTGGGGAGGGATGCAGGGTTCATTACAGCTTTAAAGTTACACAGAAACCATTTTCTAAAATAAATATGACATTTTATTGCATTTACTGCCCATTGCATTATACAGTTTCGGATTGGCTTGGTTACTTTGCAGGAACCATTTCCCGTGCTGCATGCGCTGTTTAGGGTTTGACTTCCTGTTTTCCTCATCTTTACATTTGTAAAACTTTAGTTTTTTGTTCTTTAGTTTATATTAAATAGTTTCCTGGGTGTTCCCCCTTGTTGTAGCTGGCTGAGACAGTTAGGGTGACCAGATGTCCCTTTTTATAGGGACTGCCAATTTTTGGGTCTTTTTCTTATATAGGCTCCTATTACCCCCCACCCCGTCCCGATTTTACACACTTACTGTCTGGTCACCCTAGAGACAGTTTGGTTTTTTAGCCTACTGACCTATTTACTTATTCGATTTAGCACAAACATTTTGTTTTAACCTGATTTACTGACCTCCCCAATTCTATCTGCAAAGAAATGAGCCCCCCACTCTCCCTGTGTTAATTCCTCAGGTCAGGCCCATGGCCAGCTAGCCCAGCATCCTGTCTTCTGACAGTGGCTGGCACCAGATGTTTCAGAGGGAGTGAACAGAACAGGGCAATTATTGAGTGACCCATCCCGTCATCCAGTCCCAGCTTCTGGCAGTCAGAGGTTTAGGGACACCCGGAGCACGGGGTTGTCACTGACCATCTTGGCCAATAGCCAGTGATGGACCAACCTATCCTCCAGGAACTTCTCTAATTCTTTTTGGACCCGTTATAGTTTTGGCCTTCACAACATCCCGACAACAAGTTCCACAGGCCGACTGTGCGTTGAGAGAGAAAAACACTTCCACTGGTTTGTATGAAACCTGCTGCCTATTGATTCCACTAGGCACTGCTGGGCCCTTCACTGCGGCGCCAGAGCTAGGACAAGGTGCGGGAGACACGCTGCCAGCAGTGATGCAGCCAGAGGGGCTCGGACCTGGCCTGCACACACACCCTGCTCCCTGGCTGTGCCTGGGGGCCCAGGCCCATGTGTTTGCTCATAGATAAAGGATCCTCCAGCTCTCAGCCTCTGCTTGGACTGCAGAAAGTTTTAACTGTCCCCACCCTGCACTATCTGCAGCTTCACAGGCGTCAGACCGATGCACTGTTCAGCTGTTTGTCTGTACAGGGTCCCTCGGTCAGGGAGCTGCCAGACACACGGATCTTTGCTCAACAGATGGCTCGGCTTCCAAGCAGCAGCCAAGTTTTGTCCTTACCTCCTAAGCCTCGCAGAGGTTTTGTAAAAAGACTGATATCCCCACACGCAGCTCTGCCAGTGCCCCTCGCTCCCAGCCTCCGCTATCCCAGCCCGGGCTCTTCCTCCCACAACCAAACCTCTCAACCCTGACCCCACGCCTGCGATGTTCCTGTCCTGCTGACCCGGCCTGCCCTGCTCCAGGGTTTCTCCTACACAGGCATTACTGCAAGGCTAGCAGGATTGGGATGCCCTGGCCAAGCCGAGCATCCATGGTGTTGGGGAGCAGGGCAGGCAGGGCCAGCCAGGACCCACTGCCTGTGGGGCAGAGCAGTAGCTACAATGGGCAACGATGGAGAATCAGAAACACTTACCGGTTGTAGATTTGATTGCCACATGCTGCTCCCTTAGCTGGGCACTGCGGGGCCCAAAGGCTGCAGATGCCACAGCTTGAGCACCCGCAGCTGAAGAGCAGGAAGTGTAAGCGGCCAGTGAGTGCTGCTGCCCCAGTCCCATGTACAGCGACAGGGACTCGCTTTAAAGCCGGTCTCTAGAGGGGCTGAGCAGGTGTTCCCAGGAAGGGCTAACATGACAGGCCCAGAGCAGACTGTCACTGCAGCTGGATGGCTGTTTGCTGAGCCAAGAACCCACAGATCACATCTACTTTGTCAGCATGGAAAAGATGGCAGCTACCCTCGACTTCAGCTGGCAGGTCCCAGCATGTGCTGTGGCCAGGCTGCGCCAATGAAGGGAGCAGCGTGGGCCAGACCCCGTTTCCATGTGCCATGGCTAGGCACTGAGGAGAGCCCAAAACAACCATGTTCCCCAGGAGGACAGAGCGTGCTGTCCCATGGGCTCCTGCCAGCCTGTCCCAGCTGCGGGGCGGAGGTCCCTGCTGTTACTGCCCTCTGGCAGCCAAGCTCTCCCCAGATACTGCCCCCATTTCTGCCAGGGGCTCTGGCTGGTGTCAGAGCTCCGGCAGCGCTGCCTGGAGCAGGGATTAACTACCCCTTTGAGGCAGCAGAAGCCCTGGCTGAGGGCAGGCAGCACCACCAGCCTGGAGCAGGTGGAGCTGTGGGATGGGCTCGGTAGACTCCGCTGCCTGACTCACCCAGGGAAGATGAGCTTGTTGGCAGGAGCCTGGTAAATCCACTTGGGCATGGAGGGCAGTATGGCTGAGTGGTCAGAGCAGGGACCAGCCCGAGGGCAGAAGGATTCTCATCTCTGCCATGGACACTCTGCGAGGCTGGCCAAGGTGGTCACCTTGGAGGCGAAATGCAAGCTGGGGCCCTCTGGCGCAGTGATCCACCCACCCATCCCTGGTGGCTTCCCCTGCCAGCTACCAGCAGCTGGTACGAGGCTGGGCTCCCAGCTTGAAACAGGCAGTGCTACCCTGCAGGAAACACGGGTGAGCTTGGCAAGAAGCCCAAGGCTGCCCACCTGAGCCTGAGAGAGAGGGAGAGTCCTGGCCCAGCTGAAGAGTTGCGGGCCCCAGAGCAGACTTGGGATGAGGACAGTTCTCGGGGCAAGGCTGGCCCTTTGAATGCTGCCTGCCAGGCCAGGCCAGCCCCTGCAAACTGCTCCTCCGGCGGACTCCAGCAGTGGCTGTGGGGCTCAGGACAAGCAGCCCCTTCCCTCCGCCCGCTGGGGGCACTGAGGGGAAGTCGAACCTGCCCTGCGCCAGAGAAGGAAGGAGTCAGAGCAGGGCACGGCTGACAGCCAGTGCAGCATGGTCACGCTGCCTCTTTATTATACAGGATGTAACGTCAGCAGAACGATGGCATGCACAGCTGTGCAGCACGGTCATGCACAATTTACATGCAGATATGAACAGTCAGCGCCTGGCCTGACATGGCAATAAGCTAGTTCCAGATATACAGAGTAGTGTGTCTGGGGCATATGCACAAGCCAGCAGATAAACCCATCCCTTCCCCTCCTGCTGTCCAGCCAACTCCTCCTGCCCCCGGACGCAGAGCTAGCCTCAGCCCTGAGAGAAGCCCCAGGAGGCCAGAGATTCCTTCACTCCGCGGGTTTTCCCCTGGAAATCCTGCCAGACCGTTTCAGCTCCACATTCCACTTGAACTCACCCCCCAGCTCCCAAAGAGGGAGGCACCTTCCCAGCTGCGGGCAGACGGGTAGCAGCCTGCCAGAGCGCAGACAGCTCAGACAGTTTTTCACAAGCTGCCCCACAGCCAGAACAGTGTTGAGGAAAGAAACAGGTGGTGGGAAACCAGGGCATTCCCCGACAAAGCCGCAGGTTTGCTCTGCAGGGAGGATCTTCCACGGGATGCACAAGGCAGCCGGAGCCCCTCATGCTGACCCAGCCGGGGCAGGGAGGAGGAAGAAATGTAACAGGGTGCGGGGCAGCAGTAGACTGTCTCCTCTGCAGACCTGGGGAGTCTGACTTTGGCAAAGAAAGAAACTGGTGTCCACGTGCCAGGGGGTGGCACAGAACTGGGCACTGTACTTCAGCGTAGGAGTCACACTGCAGGCCCCAGGAGCAGACAGCAGGGGGCTGTGGGTGAGGACTGAGGGAAGGGGGAGAACGGGCACTGGTCCTGGGGGGGCATTAGGTCTAGGGCCCCCCAGTTCACCACCACCGGCAGATTTATTGTTATGCTGATGGGCTTGGCACCTTCTCTCGCCGCCATGGTGCTAACCCGGTAAAGTGAGAGACTGGAGGGCAGGGCATTTTCAAGGCCTACTGCCATGCAGAGTTTCCCGCTTAGTTTAATCCCCCACCCCTCTTTGGGCCTGTGAAGCTTCTGGATTGGTCCCTATAACTCAGATCAGCTCCGACCAGGGCGTGAACACTCACTGCGACCACAAACACTTGGCCCTCAGACCAGCACGCCGGCCGGCACAGGCTCTGGCCTCAGCCCTGGAGGGATTTCACACAGCGCTGAATACACAGGGGGGCGCACTGGGCACCACTGCGCCCACCTCGAGTACAGAAAGCTGTTTGTAAAACAACCGAGACAAGCCCGAGGCAGGTCAAGCAGCACTGGGAGCCCTGGCGTGAGGCCCTCCTGCTAGGGGGAGCGACCCACACACCGCTGTGCCCCCCCCGAGCTGGACAAACCACCAGGGGAAGAGGAGCTGGCAAGAGCAGGCACCGCAACAGACACGAAGAGGAAAGCCTTGGCTACCACTGGCAGGAGAAGACACTTTGGCAGCAGCAGAGTGCCCGCTGGCACAGCTTGGCACCTACAGCAGCGGGATCAGTCACACAGAGGGACAGACAAGGCTGCTACACAGTCCAGGATTACAACAGCTATGGGACGCGGGTGCACCTCGCACTGTACTCACCCTGTGCCTGCTGCTGCCACCTTACACACACCTCCACAGGGGACCCCCAGCACTGAAATCCACAGCGCCTGACAGCTGGAGCTGCACAGTTGGCATGTGTGACCAAGTCCTTCTGTGAGAGCCAGCTGCCCCCTGCAATCCATGCCAAAGGAGGTCTGACCACCCACAGCCGGGAGAGCCTCCTCGTGCTGCCACGGGGGGAATGGCAGGGAGAGCGTGGGAGACGGAGCTAGGACTCTGGGCCACATGCTCGACAAAATTAAATGGATCAAATCAGGCAGCGTTTGGATTCCAGCCCTGGAACCCCTTACCCGGGTGAAGGATTCCAGCCCCACCACGCCCAGATCCCTCCTCGGGCCCCCTGGCTGTGCCTACGCTGCCAGTCCCTGGTGCACCAACACCAGGGGAGCGCTAACGGACAGCAGCTCTGGCAGGGCCGGGGGGACACTGGCGCCCTGGCTACTCCCCAGCCTCAGCCTGGAGAGCACAGGCCCAGCATGCGCAGCTCCAGCCAGATCAAGCATTCTGCAACCCACCACCGCCGCAGGCTGCACCTCAGGGCCCAGATGAAGGAAGCCAACGGGCTACACTGCCACCTGCGCGGTGTCTGGGCTGGGCCTTGCCGGCCGAGCGCTAGCAGGGCTGGTCGTGCTGCTGAGAGAAGCCGTTCGGAGGCCGTATGTACAAAAGGGAGCCAAGCAGAGCCCTGACTCCCGTAAAGGCAGCTGGCTTCCCACAGGAGCAGTTTCTTCTCTCAGGGACAGGGCAGGGTCTGCAATGCGCCTGGGACAGGAGGCTGGCTTCATGCCACTGACTGACAGACTCAATCGAGTGGGGCTGCAGGCAGTTCCCCCACTGGGGCAGGCAGCCGCCTGACACACACCAGAGAGCCGGTCTCCAGAGCACCTGTACGTGCCACGCCACCGTGCACCGCAGGAGAGAAAGGGGCGCTCACAGGGCAGTGCTCATCCCGCACGTGGCCCCAGGGCTCTGGCTGCGGAGATCTGCCGAGAGAACGTCACTGTAGCCCGCTCAGCAGCTACATTTTGAGACTGAATCACGCAGTGGAGGAACCGTGGCCCCCGGATACAGTCCCACGTCTGCTGCAGCACGGCAGGCCCGGAGACCTGCACCCTTACAATGCAGCTGGCTGGGCAGATCTCATCTAGCTCTGATAGGACTCATGCATTGGCTAAGAAGTCACTGGACCCCCAGCCTGGACTGGGCCCTTCAGAACTCTGCGTGGTCCTGAGGGCTTGGCTCAGTGCCGTCTTGCTCCACTCTGCGTGCCCTGGGGGCAATGTACAGGGGAGGCCAACAGCAGGTGACCACAAAAGCAGTTGTGAGCGCAAGGCCGTGGGACTCGCTAGCTCACGTTTGTAACTCGGGCAGAGGAGAGGACGTCCTGCTCAGGGTTCTCTTCCAGCAGCTCCATGCACTGAGCGTGCTGCAGAAACAGGCTTCTGCCCTAAGGAAGAAGTTTGCAAGCCCCTCCAGCTACACTCCCTCACTGTCCCAGCGGATCCTCCCTGAGCCCCCGGGCTTCCAGCTCACCCCTCTCGGCCTCTCTGCCCCTGAGCTCCAAACAGAGGACAGAGAACTTCAAGGCACCAAGATTGCAAGACCAGACAAGCTGCCAATTATAACCGAGGATTCAAATCGACACTCCAGACTAATACAACACAATTAAACTTACAAAATAAATTCCCCTTAAGAAAAAAAGACCAATTTAACATGCATCATTCTGGTCCTACAAAATAAGGCACCAGAGCTTAAAAATGAACTTCCAATTGTCTTTGATATAAAAGGGTTTCCCAAGTGTTAAAGGCAGTTGATGTAAGAGTGCATAACAGGGAGCCATCTTCACTAGCTTTGGACTGGCCAGCCTCATGCCTGGGCTCCCGTGGCTTTCTGGATCAGGGGGATCTGCGGGATGGGAAGAGAGATGCTGTTAGGAGAGTTGCAGTGGGACACGGAAGGTGAGGGAGCCAGCTCCAGGCTCTCTGGCTAAGACTCGGAACAAAGACTGGAGACGATGGGGAGAAAGAGCCTTCAGGGAGAGGGGAAGACATCAAGGACGTGTTTGAGCTTTGAGAGGTGGAGGGCGCACTGAAAGCCCCCTCCTTGCCCCCACAGCACATCATGGGAAGGGATCTCCCTCCTTCCCTTCCAGGAACTGCAGCCATGACTCGGCCTGGAGTGTGGGGCCACCAACTCTGCACAGTGACCCCCCAGCAACACTGGTCAGAGCAGCGGAGAGCTTCCTCAGTCCGACAACATGCAAAGGGCGTGGGGAAGGGGAGGGTTAAAGGGTTTCTAACCGGTGCTGCGGATATGTAATAAACCACAAAGAGAGCTAAGGGCAGATCCCCTGAAGTGGGAAGAGGCCTCAGCTCACCTTGGACAGATCGACGCCAGTGAGGGCATGCACAGATGCGGGGATCTCGGCCAGCAGACGGCTCAGCTCAGACGTCACCTTGTTATTGTCCCCGCTGAGAATAACGATCTCGTCCACTTTGGCCAGCGGAGCGGCCACCTTGGCAGCGATCTGTGGAGGCGCAGGGGAAGGAGACCAGAATGAACCAGGGACCTTCATTTCCAGCAGGAGGCGACTGCTTGCAAACTTGCTGGCCAGACTTGAAAAGGTTCAGGTAGAAAAGTGCACCTGCAAGCATGTCCCCATCGGTCCTGACTGGCAGGAAGGCTCTGAGCACCCAATCTGGCCCTGGATTTAGCCACAGCGCCGGCATGGTGCTGTGTGCGATTCACAGTGCAGCAGAGCCAAAGCTCCAGTAACCTTTCGCTGCCCTTGCCCACAGCCCCTCCCTGCAGCGGACTGGCTCAGAGACTGGCACCGAGTGGCAAAAAGCCGCTGGAAGCCTGGAGCCTCTCACCTGGGGCAGAGCATCCAGCACCAGCGCCATCTTGGCTGCGTCGCCGTACTGCTGGTAAGCCTCTGCCTTCAGCTTCATTTTCTCCGCGTCTGCTTTCCCGATGGCTTCGATGACAGAGGCCTCTGCCTCGCCAATCTTGCGGATCTTCTCTGCTTCGGCCTGCGCAAGGAGAACCTGCTTCACCCTGGAAAGGAAACAGCCCCTGCTTGGAAAGCGCCCAGAGCCCCGCTCCTTAGCGATGCGCTGCTGTGCTCAGCGGGGCTTCCGCACAGTAGGGCCTTCGAGAACCCCCTGAGCTGGGCTCAGCGTGCCGAGACCCCCTTGCTCCCAATGCAGGGCTCAACTCCCGTGCGACTCGGACTCAGCGTGCCGAGACCCCCCTGCTCCCAACGCAGGGGTCAAATCCCGTGCGACTCGGACTCAGCGTGCCGAGACCCCCCTGCTCCCAACGCAGGGGTCAAATCCCGTGCGACTCGGACTCAGCGTGCCGAGACCCCCCTGCTCCCAACGCAGGGGTCAACTCCCGTGCGACTCGGACTCAGCGTGCCGAGACCCCCCTGCTCCCAACGCAGGGGTCAACTCCCGTGCGACTCGGACTCAGCGTGCCGAGACCCCCCTGCTCCCAACGCAGGGGTCAAATCCCGTGCGACTCGGACTCAGCGTGCCGAGACCCCCCTGCTCCCAACGCAGGGCTCAACTCCCGTGCGACTCGGACTCAGCGTGCCGAGACCCCCCTGCTCCCAACGCAGGGGTCAAATCCCGTGCGACTCGGACTCAGCGTGCCGAGACCCCCCTGCTCCCAACGCAGGGCTCAAATCCCGTGCGACTCGGACTCAGCGTGCCGAGACCCCCCTGCTCCCAACGCAGGGCTCAACTCCCGTGCGACTCGGGCTCAGCGTGCCGAGACCCCCCTGCTCCCAACGCAGGGCTCAACTCCCGTGCGACTCGGACTCAGCGTGCCGAGACCCCCTTGCTCCCAACGCAGGGCTCAACTCCCGTGCGACTCGGACTCAGCGTGCCGAGACCCCCCTGCTCCCAACGCAGGGCTCAACTCCCGTGCGACTCTGACTCAGCGTGCCGAGACCCCCCTGCTCCCAACGCAGGGCTCAACTCCCGTGCGACTCGGACTCAGCGTGCCGAGACCCCCTTGCTCCCAACGCAGGGCTCAACTCCCGTGCGACTCTGACTCAGCGTGCCGAGACCCCCCTGCTCCCAACGCAGGGCTCAACTCCCGTGCGACTCAGACTCAGCGTGCCGAGACCCCCCTGCTCCCAACGCAGGGGTCAAATCCCGTGCGACTCGGACTCAGCGTGCCGAGACCCCCTTGCTCCCAACGCAGGGCTCAACTCCCGTGCGACTCTGACTCAGCGTGCCGAGACCCCCCTGCTCCCAACGCAGGGCTCAACTCCCGTGCGACTCAGACTCAGCGTGCCGAGACCCCCCTGCTCCCAACGCAGGGGTCAAATCCCGTGCGACTCGGACTCAGCGTGCCGAGACCCCCCTGCTCCCAACTCAGGGCTCAACTCCCGTGCGACTCGGACTCAGCGTGCCGAGACCCCCCTGCTCCCAATGCAGGGGTCAAATCCCGTGCGACTCGGACTCAGCGTGCCGAGACCCCCCTGCTCCCAACGCAGGGGTCAACTCCCGTGCGACTCGGACTCAGCGTGCCGAGACCCCCCTGCTCCCAACGCAGGGCTCAAATCCCGTGCGACTCGGACTCAGCACGCTGCCAGGCCAAGTTTGGGTGCCTGTACCCGCTGGGCCACTCACTTCTCGCCCTCAGCAATCTGCTGCATGCGGTGCGCCTCGGCCTCTGCCGGCCGCTTGATGGTGGCTGTCAGCTCCTTGTCCATCCGGATGATCTCTTTCTCCTCAACGTCAATCTGCTTCCTGCGTTGCACCACCTCGATCTCGATCTCCTCCTGGCGGATCTTCTGCTGCTCCCGGGCACCCTGCAGCTCGTAGGCCAGCTGGGCCTCGGCAGTCTGCACACAGAGAGGGACTCCAATGGCTTAGCCTACAAAGCTGTTAGCTGTCTCCCCAAGCCTAGCTGAGACCTCAGAGGCACGAAGGGGAACCCCTCCTTGTGCTAGCTGCCTCCTAGGACGCGGGATATCTTGATCTAGACAAACCCAGCCCCAGGGATTAATGGATGGATGGAGGGCAGTGCTCCCTCTTCTCAAATGTCACCTGATTCCAGACTGTCCCCGAATCTCCCTCACGCACCCAGTTAGCAAGCTCTAGAGGTGACTGCTGCCCCCGCTTTCCCCAGCGTGGGGAAGGAATGCAGCTCCCTGGGCTATTTTAGGAGTTTGCGATGTAGAGCAGGAGCTGGAACCTGGCTCTGAGGAGATAAGCAGCATTGTTCTTCCCTCGCCATTGCAATGGAGAACACAAAGTCACTTCGGGATTTCCAGCCCTGACCCCTTGTCCAGTTATAAAGGCTCTTGGTGCCCACCCTTAACACCAACTGAACAGAGAAGCTTGGCCGCTGACCCAGTAACAGACTGACATTGCTGGCCTTCCCTAGCAACGGAAGCAGAAGGACCTTGGCGGAGAGGAGACAGGATGACCTGGGAATGTCTCAAGAGTGAGTGGCCTCGGCCTGGGAGGTGCCCAAGCGTAAGAGCCTGCAGAGAAGAGAAGAGGTAACTGCTCTCTCTCTCCTGACAGGAATCTTCCCCATCCCACCCTGGGAACTGGAGTTGCAGCGAGGTGCTCTCCCTAGCAACACGTCAGGGCTTGGAGGAGCCCACGTTCTGTCCCTTGTAACACTCGTCCACTCCGCTCTCCTCCAGTCCCAGCTAGAGGAACGTGCTGTGAAGAGCACTCAAAACTGTGCTGGGTCAGGGACTGCCCGAAATGCCCAAACTCTCTCCACAGCAGCCTGTCCCCATGTGCCCAGCTTTGCTCCACGTTCCAGCCCCTCGTTCCCCTCCCCTGGAGCTAACGGCAGACGCTGAAGCACCTGTACACATCAGGGCCAATGCCCCATCGTGCTCCAGTTGGACCCACTTGGGAAACCTCATGCTAAGGCAGCACTTGTCTAACTGGGAAACTGACCCCACCTCTTCTTGCACCTTGTGCCTAATGAACCAGCCAGTTCAGATGCTCTTAGCATTTATCTTCCTCCCTTCTGAGGCAGTACACACAGCCCTACGCATCCAACACATCCGTGGAGCTGCCAGGCCTGGAGAACCTAACGTTTCCTACTCAAAGGATTTGCCAGTACTGCAGCTAACCTGGACGGTAGAGTCTACAAATCTGTTTGACAAGCGACGTCTTCAGTGTAAAAAGGGAGAGAAGACGACTAAGCACAGAGCCCGGAAAAGGGCAGCCGGAAAGAACCCACTGCTACCGATCTCCAAGTCAGAAGTCCCGCCGGGGGAAGCAGGAGACTCACCTTAATGTTAATCTCCTGGCTGAAGGCGGCTTTCTGCATCTCAAAGGCCCGTTTGGAATCGGCCGTTTTAGTGTCGGACATGAACTTGATGTCCAGCATTTCCCTCTTGCACTCCGACTCCTGCAGGAAGGGATCACACCACACACACAGTCAGGCGCGCGAGGACAGCAGCAGCCTTGGAAAGCGGCTGAGGGATGACCCTCGCTTTGGGGGAGTGCTGCTGAACGTACCCGAATGCCGGCGTCTCGTTCAGCCTCTGCCACGCCAATGTCAGCATCTCTCTGAACAACGGCTGTCTGAGTCTTACCCAGCGAGCTCAGATACTCCACCTTATCGTACACATCCTAGACAGAGGGAGACACTTCAAATCATCCCCCGCAAGTCATTGCAGCCGGAGCCCACCCCTCCTCCCCAGAGTGCCTAGTGCAAAAAGCAGCCGCTTCGCTCCAGGATATCACACCTGCCTTGCCAGCCTGCCTGAGAACTAGACAGATGCAAAAGGGGGAAGGTTACCACACTGAGGAGGGCAGAGGAGCTCTCTGCGCAACAGCCTTGTGACTCCTTATTGGTTCAGTTGGCAGCACACGATAGGGGAATTGCAGCTACGTTTACAGCCGGCCCTGGCGGGGTGCTGAATTCCAGCACTTCGCATACAGAGAACTGTATGTACGCTCCATATTTTATACCAGCCTGTAGCTGCTGTTATGAAAACTCCAGCAGGGCACCAGCAGACTGTAAATCCCATAGAGACCTTTCCAAATTAGTCAGCCTCAAAGAAGTCAGGACCGATAGGTTACTGCCTCATAAGCATTGCCAGTCGGCCCAGTGGGTTCCCCTTGTCCAGCTGTGGGGTTCCCTTTGCCCGGCTGTACCTTGATGGTAAAGCTCAGGATCTCGATGCCCATGCGGCCCACATCTGGCGCTGCCACCTCCCGCACCAGCTTGGCAAACTGATCCCTGTCCTGATAGATCTGCTCCACTGTCAGGGTGCCTGGGAAAGGAAACAAAGCCAAAGCGCTATTGCACGAACAGTGGGAAAAGCACAACAGGTGGGCGGTAAGCTTGGGAGATACCAGGAAACAAACAGGCCCCGTGTTAGAGCTGGGGGAAAGGGGAGTCAGGTTTGGACGTGACGGCACAACCGTTTGGCCGGCTTTGCCAGGCCTGCCTCCATCTCAATTTCACACTGTCACGTGACGAGGAAGATGCCAGACACTCCGACTACGCAGAGCAGTGGTACTAGCTTGTTTCTCAAGTCCCCGGAGGGCAGCGAGGGAAGCAGCCGCGCAGAGCTGTACAGACAGAGGGGAGACGCCATTCAAGGCACTGGCTACTGGGGCATCGGGGCAGCGCTAGTTGCACCACACCTAGGATGGATCGCAGATGCCCCTCCAGCGTTTGGAGGACCACGTTCTTAATGTCTTGGACGTTCTTCCCCAGGAACTGCTCACAGGCCACAGCCAGAAGCTCTCTCTCGGTCATTATTTTCACCTGGAGACAGGAGAAAAACACAGTGAGATAAAGGTCAGTCTAGAGGAAGACAGGCACCCAGCAACAGCAGCAGAAGCAGCACTGCCACCAGGCTGGCAGGTCCTCCCAAGCCACAAGCACGCCAAGGGACCTGGCTATTTCATTAACACCAACAGCAAGACTGCAGGACACACAACTGAATGAGCGCTGGCAGTCATTGCTGCTAAGGAAAGGCTGCTGCAGAGCGAGCAGTGATGGAGCGCAGAGACAGAGACCTCTCCAGACCCATGACTACAGTTGACCTCTGCAGGGTGGATCACTGCAGTTACCTCCACGTCAGTGCCAGCGATGGTAGGTGACTCCACTAGCCAATGGCAGAAGCTGGTCCAGTGCGCACACCAACTGTACCCAATCAAACCTAACAGGTGAAAAACATTGCAGAGGTGACCTGACCAAGGCCACAATTACCATGCAGATACCAAAATACACGGGAGAGAGGTTTACCCAAGGAGCAACGTACAACGCCCATTTAATTACCTTCCTGCTTCTTGCTCTTCCTTCGCTAGGGCTAATCCGTCCACAAACAGGAGTGCCAGAGAATGAGAACAACCCAGACTTGTCCCAGGAGCACTTGGAAATCAAAGTTCCATGTAACTTCCCAACCAGAAACAGCACCTGGGGCGGGCCATCGGACACGGAGCCTACTGGGCTCTGACCCTGCCAACGGCAGGAAGTTTGCCAGCCAAGCCTGCAAGCGGCTCAGATGGTGACCTCAGGCTGTCATGGCAGTCCAGGCTCACTACTGGGAGAAGAGCCAGTCATCTCACCAAAGGGTAGTCACACCCACAGGCCCCTGTGAGAAGCGGGTCTGACCAAGGAAGCCTGAATTATCATGACAAGGTCATTGGTCAGGTCAGAAGCTCTTGCAAAGCTGGGAACGGTTCTCTCCCCAGTAACACACAACCCAACAGCCTCTGCATTAAGATAAAGATCCACGTACCTGGGCTCATCAAAGATGGTTCTCTTGGTATGGGACATGCTCTTCTAAGATAAACTTCGTTTCAAACCAAACCCTACGGAGCACGTTCGCCAGGGAGATCCCAGGCACAGGCTGCAGCCACTCAGTGCTAACAGCGTGTGGCCGTGGAGTTCTAGTCACCCAGCATGTAGCTGCCTTTTGTTAACAGCGAGCTGCAGCCCATGGAAAATACAGATCCCAGCATGCAATGCTCCACCTTAATCTGAGTGCCCACTGCTGACTACTAAAGTGAAGCATTGGATGCTGGGACCTGAAGTTTCCATGGGTTGTGTGACCCAGGGATCTCCTGATGCCAACTAGCAGAGGACATGGGGGTACACAGTGGTATAGGGATCCCCGGGGTTCACCGAGAGAATGTCAGGTAAGTTTCTACTGAAAGCCTGTGTCAAATGCTCACAAAAATCCCAGAGATGGAGACAGGAAAGAGACTCAGGAGTTATATAATATTATAAAAAGGACGTTCTCTAGGCCTGCTAGTTAAAGGCGGGTCATGCAAAGGCAGTGTGCCTGGAATCAGGCTTCTCCAGACCATTCTCTCCTAGAGGGGGAGCCATCTCTCCTAGAGGACCATTGTGTGTCTCACAACACAGGTCTATTAGCACACTGAGTCCAATGTTAATGAAGAGCTTGCAGAGATTTCAGAAGGAAACTAACAGGAAGAGGTAAATTGCGGGGGGGGGGGGCGCGAAGGGGTGGAGACACTGTTTTCTGGGGAAGATCAAAGGTCTGGGCTGGTATATCTGGGAGGTGCAGAGAGACGCTCTACCATCCTTCAGGCAGTGAAGACAAGTTGCCAGTGAGTTTGATCTTATGCCGGGGTGGGGTGGGGTGGGGGGGATCTCAGCCATCCTGGCTGAAAACGCTTGGAAAAGGACCTGGAGCAAGCTGTCCTGTAGGAGACAGGGGAATGTCTTGTGAGTTACGTTTACACACTAGCAAGCCTGTTATGATTCTGTTGTATATGTAACCATTTGTTTCCAGTGTAATTACTTTCTATTATTTGAATCTCTGCTCTTCCATAATAAACGTGTTGTGTTCACGATGTGTTAAGGGGGGCGGTGATCCTGGGTGGACACTCGTAAGTGGTGTGTACTGTTCCTTTGGGAGTAGGGACTCTCAGTGTTCAGTGGATCAGGGGCTGGGCGCTCTGGGGACGGTGGATGCCTACTGCTAACCTGCACAGAGAGCGAGGCCTGGCTGGTGGAGTCAGGGAGCTGATCCACAGCCACACAGACCAGGCTTCCTCACACCCAGGGCAGGTGGTAGCAAGGTGCCTCGCAGCCCCCGGGACGCATCACAGGCTGCCACTGCACGGAGGACAGCTCGTGCCATCTGCACCTTCTCATGCTACTTAGAGGGGACTCTCGAGCAGCTGGCAAGTTGCTCGGGGCTCCCTGAATTGGGCCATCTTGTGGTGGAGGGCCTCAGTCCACGAAGAGCAACAACACCCCACTGGGCCCGTCTCTCGGCAGCGCTGTGAGGAGGATGGATTCGGCTACCGCTGGCTGAGATTCTGACATGGCCCTGAGTCTGAGTCCTCAAACAATTTCAAAGCGCTGCATGAGGCACTTCCGGGGCGCAGCTGCAGAAGTTCTCGGCTGTGTTTCCCTAGATGTCTCACCCCACCACCTAGGGGAGCAACGTTCAGGGCTTCAGCGTACTGCCCAGGCAGAGGGGGCAGGCCCAGTGCTGGGAGAGGAAAGGGCACTGCAGTGCTCTGAAACAACCCTTACAGCTAATCATAAATGATCTGGCAAAGGGGGTAAAGCAGGGAGGTGGCAAAGTTTGCAGACAGTTCTAAATTACTCATGATAGTTCAGTCCAAAGCTGACTGAGAAGAGTTACAAAGGGATCTTGCTACACTGGGCGACTGGGCGAGAAAACGGCAGATGAAAGTCAATGTTTAGAAGTGAAAAATTATGCACGTTGGAAAACGTAATCCCAACTGCACGTACAAAATGATGGGGTCTAAATTAGCTCATACCACTCAAGAAAGTGATCTTGGAGTCATAAGAATACGAGAATGGCCATAGTGGGTTGGACCAATGGTCCATCTAGACCAGCATTCTGTCTCCCATCAGTGGCTGGTGCTAGATGCCTCAGAGGGAATGAACACAATAAGGCAGTTATCGAGTGAGCCATCCTTTGCTGTCCAGTCCCAGCTTCTGGCAATTGGAGGTGTAGTGGGCACCAGGAGCCTGGGTTGTGTCTCTGACCATCTTGGCTAACAGCCATTGATGGACCTGTCTTCTATGACTTTATCTAATTCTTTTTTGAACCCAGTTATACTTTTGGCCTTCACAACATCCTCTGGCAATGAGTTCCACAAGGTGACTGATTGTGTGAAGAAATACTTCCTTGTGTTTGTTTTACACCCACCACCTATTAATTTCATTGGGTGACCCTTGGTTCTTGTGTTACATGAAGGGGTAAAATAACACTTCCTTATTCCCTTTCTCCACATCATTAATGACTGCACAGACTCGATCATCCTCCCCCTTGGTCATCTCTTTTCTAAGTGGAAGAGTCCAAGTCTTTTTAATCTCCTCAGACAGAAGCTGCTCCATACCCCTCATCATTTTTGTTGCTCTTCTCTGTACCTTTTCCAATTCTAATACATCCTTTTCGAGATGGAGTGACCAGAACTGCCCGCAGTATTCCAGCTGAGAGATTTCCTGTATTTCCAAGAGAGCCATCTGTGGTTTTTACACAAGAGGGGGTCGCAAGGGCCATTTGTGGGGCCACACAACGATGCAGAGGCCTTGCACAAGTCAGCTGTCTTCGCATATTCAGCCTGGGGTTCAGACCAGGACTCTTTCAAAAACCACAAACAATTTTACAGACTCAGCAGCAGAATGCACAGCACGAATCAAAGATTAACTTCCACTGTGTGTCTTCCAACAGCTTCCCTTTCATAAGAGCCATTTCAGTGCAATCGAGTCACTGAATCCCACAGCGACTGGGCACTGCTCTTAGCTCTGGGTCTCAGGTGCACGCCCAGATGTTGCTTAGACACGTTTCCCCCAGGGTCCACCTGGCTGTGGGAGCTCTGGTTTCAGAGATGACGTGGCAGTAAAGCAAGGAACACCAGCTTAACCAAAGAATCTCTTTAGCCACTAACAGTTTATTCTTAAAAAGCGCGAGGGTTACAGATTTATGGAAAAACTCCAGAATGCAACCCCCCAGTGCGATCTCACCACTCCTGTGCGTCCTGGCTTTAGTGTTAGCCTTCTTAGGCCAGGCACCTCTTCCTGCCAGCTTGGCCTTGTCTTTTGAATGCAACGGTCATAAGGCCTCTGACCTCACAGAACCCCCTCCTTAACTGAAGTCTCCTCTTGACTGGTCAAGTGCAGAAACTGCAGCTGTCCCAGCCACCTGCTTAGGTTGCTGTGTAGTGAGTCCTCCTGGCAGCAAACCTATTCTTCCTGTGTCCCACCCCCTAGCAAAGCCCGGTGCCCAGAATAGACTGCCCTTGTCAGGACCAGACTGGTTTTCCCAACATGTCTTGGCTGGAGGTCACAATACATAAGTGACAGGAAGTTTACAATCAAAATGGCATTCATAAAACCAAATGGAGTTTACGATTTGATCCCCACATGCCCCCAGCCTGTCACACAGGGCACAGCCACAACATGGGATTTTCTTCAAATACCATTCAAACAATTAAAGGAATTTTCAGCAGGCCTGAAGTCAAAGTGCCTCTGCAAAGAGAGTCCCATTTTAGCCCATCAGTATTGCCAGCCCCAGGTCAAACTGGCATTAAAAGGGCATAGGCACAAGCCAGCCAGCTGCCGGGTTTAGTATGAAGGTACAGAGCAATACTGCAACATCTGAGGCACAATACCCATGTGTCCCAAAGCACCCCACTGACACAGAAAGTGATGCACTACCAAGTGTTAAAGGGTCACTGCCCAGTGACATTCATTTTGAAGAGTCCTTATTTATGTTACAAACACTTTAGAGTATCACAACAAAGCATCAAACTTTCCCCTAGTAAGATCCTTTGTTTGCTTTCTGCATGGCTTAGATTGGAAAGGGCAAACTAACTAGTCAGTTCCACTTTAGTTTCTTGTCAAAATAAATCAAGTGAGCTCTGCATTGGATTTTAAAATGAGACATACAGCAGCAGCATGTGCCATAGCAAACACTGAATCAGTTGGCATTGTAGTCAGCTCTCCATTATACTACTGCCACAGTAAAGCCACTCGCAATCGGGCTTTCCTAGGAAAGAATGCTGCAGAATGAGATCAGAGTGAGGGTTGGCTACTTAGACAGCGTTTATGAAAACAGAAGAGAGTCTTTGGATATATGAAGCCACAATGTGAAGTGCACAACTACCTGCATTTGGTCCTCACTTTAGCCCAATATGCAAGAAATTCTGTGGTTATGTGAACATGTTAGCAGTCAAGTGGAAATGAATGTTTTGCTAAGACTGAAATATAAAGAACCAACAGCAGCAGTTTACATTGTGCTAGCACCTTCCATCTGAAGTTCTCAAAGAGTTTTAGAGACATTAATGAATTAATTTGCTGCCCCCTGAAAGGTAGGTCAGTACTGTTCCAATTTTAGAGAGAGAGCCACACAGTGGTTAAATGACTTGCCAAAAGTCATCCAAAAAGCCTGGAAGAGATCTGCTGATCCCCAGTCCCGTGTTCTAACCGCATGACTATACTCTCTGAAGCGTCAGTGTGGATATAGGTTATCTTTTGATGACTGAGCCATGCATACAACCATTCTGCTGCGCATGACAGTCTGGAAATGCCAGTGTGCTAATGTTTGTTATAAAGACAACATTCTGTAACACCACTTTAGAACAAGGCAGTAGACTTTCACGGGTTTAAGGCCATTTGCTACTTACATTTCTAGGAAATGGGGCTTAATGAGTGAATTTCACTTCCCATTTCCAACAGGTGTGAAACAAGTAGATGTTGTTGTCCCTTGCTAGCAGCGTGAACATCTGGCTTTTTGACACCTGGCCACAACACACTGACATGACCAAAACCACGAAGTAAAACTCTTCAGACTAACTGCTCATGATACATAACAGGGCATACCCGTTTCCTTTCATAGTGATGTGACTGTATACACACTGTTTACACAAGGAACCATGTACGAATCTGCAGTTAAATCCACTTTGAGAACCATTTTTGCATGAACCACTTTGTCTAAGTTTATGTCCAACTGAAAGACCGGCTGTGCTGAACTGCAAGCAGCCTTTTTTCTTTCTTTTTTGGTCTTACGAGGCATCTTGCTCCCTGAACTGGCAGCAGAACTCAATACCAACACTTGACCTTTCCCTCCGCAAACACTCCCCAGGAAGCCGCCCTTGCATGCCAGAAATAAACCCCAAGTCAATTTCTTGGCTGATTTTTAAACTTATGAAAAATAGGAGTACACAATTCAATAGCGACAGACATTTCATACACATTGTGCCAGAAGGCTCACTACAATCAGAATTCAATTCAAGCATAAGAGACTTGTGTTTTCCTTTTTAAAAAACACGACACACGTTATATGCAGGGACTAAGTCCTTCTTTAAACTCTGTAAATCATCATGTAGAATTATGATGCTCTACAAATGCCTATTAATATTAATGCAAAGCAACAGGATTGATGTGATTTCAGAACAAAATGGTTCAGTTCTGGGAAATGATAGACAGAGCTCAAGGGGCACCGTGGTACGTTACAGTTTTTAGAAGTAGGTCACGTCACCAATACACACCTCATATGCTGCATGAATGAATGAGACAGAACATTGGAAAGGAAGCAATGATTTTGTGGAGGGTGGGAGAAGTCACATCCCTCCCTCACTCCATGGACATGCTGTAGTATGAACCAACAACAGGGACAGTGTTGTTGTCATACAAGAATTCATTTCAGAGCAGATAACCTCTGTTCCTGGACTACAGCAACCTTCTAAGAGGAAAAAATTAGGAGGTATGTTAGAGGCATGCATTCCTGAAATGATGTTTTGGAGTTACTGTACCTGTGCCACACCTGTGACAGTTAAAGCTACCCCCTCCGCCGTCTCTACGTCCTCACACCTGGGCTGTAACGTCATTATCTCTAGGGAAATCCTGCCAAAAAACGTAGAACATTTGCACGTTTCCAGGTAACACACGGTCAGCTTTTCCCCTGGACCTCCTGCCCCAGGCTACCTGCCACACTCCTTACAGGTAATGTAAAGGATGCTGTCCAGTGACGTGGTTCATAATTAGAGAGGTCATTTTGGCCAAGGAAGTAAGATTTTCAAATAACGCTTAGACATTTTCTAAGCAGAGAAAGGTCTAGAAGCCAGACTGAACAAGACAATGTGACCCCTTCCCTTTTATTGAGCTAACTAGCAGGTTATGGGCTAACACCCAAAGGCCCCTCTATCTGAAAGTTTGTACATTACAAATTGCCCAGTAAAAAGGCAGCATATGATCTGCTTGGTCAGTGCCACTAGTTTTAAAAGTACAGTATCAGATTGAGAACGCCCAGCCAGATTCCATACCTCTCACTGGAGTAGCTACACAGATACCACAATACCTGTGCAGACCCCATAGGCTCAGACATTCATCAAGAAGTACTCTAGGGACAGAGTTCAGAGAAGAGTCACAAGTACATTTTAAAGACATCCTGGCCTGTAGTCATCCTTCCCAGTCTCTGTCCAGGCCAGGAGTAGAGTTTTTAAATAGCTAATGTCCTGGCAATCAGGATATGAAACCCAGGACTGAGAGCCTCCCCACTCTGGGTGCATGAGTTTGGTCATTCTAATACTTCCTCAGTGACTCAAAGCTTATGGAAATGGAGAGCCCTTGATACAGCCTCCAGGGCCACGACTACTCTTCAGTATCAGCCAAACAAATAGGAACTTTAAGCTATTGGGCTGTATCAATCCGATCCTTTTTCCTCTTCATTCCTTGCAGTGGAGTCCTGCTAGTAAGGACCAAAGTACATTGGCAGAGCTGTGTGTGTAGGAGGGCGTGGGTCAGTGACGGGAAGAACAAAGGACACTGCCTGTCAGGAGTTGGACAGAACCACAGAGCTGTGTGCATGCCCCACACTCCTATTTAGATACATGTAATACAAGACATTGGAATTTTGAAACAGTTATAGGAGAGTAAGTATGTCTTGGCTAGCAGCCATTACAAACCAGCTCTGAATCAAATCAAAGAGACACAGGTCAGAGGGTTTATGTCAGTGAACGTCAGTTCACATGCATAAGATATGAATAAGCAGCAGTATCCACTGAACAGGCCACTTTACCATTCTGTGAAGTCATTCAATGTACTGCAGTGAATCTGTGCTCTGCAGTCACGCTAATTAAACTGGCATACAGACATGGGAGGGGATTACACAGATCCTGCTGTACAGTGCATACAACTGGGTATATCTGCCACGTGAGTTTATAGCTATGACTATATTTAACAGTTAGTACGGGGAACACTTAATTGTTCCATCTACGCTATGAACTATAACAAATATGGTAATGAGTCCCCGATTCTGCTATAGCATATGTGAGCCCTTGGAGCGGACCAAGATTCGGCCCAGTGGAAGGAAAGTCACTGATAAATAATAAGCACTTACATAGATGCTTTTGGCGCCGTACAAACATCAGTCAGTGAGAAGCAAAATAAGATGGGCTCTTTCCATACTCTGCTTTTAAAACACAACAACGTTCAAGATGGGCGTTACCGCCATGTGGGAAATAGAAGGACTTGGTTTAATCTCACAGCACAAGTTTGGGAACAAGTCAATGAGCCAGTCACATTAGGAATTTTCCACACACAGGCTTTAACTTGAACAACAAAAACCCTACATCACAATTTGCCCCTCCCATCTCAAATAAGCCTGAACTAGGTTTGGTTTGCAATTGACATGTAGCATTGGATGTTCTTGTGTTCTCACAGGGCACCCAATGAGGACAGCGCCCCCAGAGGAACGAAGGAATGTCTGCAGCATTATTGAAAAGAGCCAGCATGGCCCTGAATTTGGAATACGTCACTAGCATCTCTCTACATTACCCACAGAGCTATGGAGTGCACCAGAAGGCAAACACCAGAGAAGAGGGCAAAGAGGAGGGTGTTGAGATCTAGTTGTTGTCCCACTAGAGGAAAAGTTAGTGTTTGTGTTATCCTGCTGCTGCTGTTGCACAAAATGGAAGGGAGAGAAGAAGGTTAGACACAATGTTAGGAAGCTGGTGGGTTATTACCTGTGCAACCCCTGTTACGTACAGTGGGACCCCCTCCGACGTCTCAATATTCTCACAGCGACAGAGGATGGTCATAACCTCCAAAGACAGTCTGAGCAGCGATAAATAAGGGTAGGACAGCAAATACACAAAGCAGTTACCAGAGAATAATAGACACAATGCAAAGGACAGACGGGACTTTCAGGTTTTAATTTTCCCCTATCACTTTCCATCTCTTCTGCTGCCCACTCCTGAGTCCCTAACGCTCCTGGGCAGATTTCCATTAGACAAACCCCACTCTCTCTCTGCCTGGGGGAGTGAGAGTTCCTTTATTTAGATTGTATAAATGCAATATGGTTTGATCTGTAATACTGGCTGTGAACCATGTATTTAGATATTCTGCAAAACAAAAGCTTCCTGCCACTTGGACACTGCTGCTACAGCTGTTTAGGAATTTTCTGCTAGTGCCCTTTTTGCAAAATCAATTTTTTTTTCGGGGAATTTTCAATTTTGGCAAAAAATTCAATTTCCGACTAAGAACATGAAGTGACAGTCGCCACCTGGAAGGCTCTTGTCAGTTTCATTTTCTGCCTGCCAGGGAAAAGCAAAATTGACAAGGGCCTCCCAGGCCTGCGGCCAATGTGCTGAAACATTCCATTCCAGGCCTCCACATTTGAAATTTCAGAATTTCTGTCCACGGGGTATTTCCAAGGCTGTTAATTTTTGTCCTGAATCAGGATGAAATGTTTTATGAAACCTCAACATTAATTTTCTATGGGATGGACCTTCTGTTTTCTGACCAGCACTAATTATTACTTCATTTTCCCAGGGTTTCACTCCGATAACTGCAATAACTGCAGCTGTTCTGGCTTTCCCTTCTGACTGGTCCTCCTGTGGAGATCTTCTAGTTCAAGAGAAGGAAAATCTCCCTCAGGCAAATGGGAATGCAGGAAGCTTCATTACTTACACTGCGCTTAGAGTTACAGGAGGTCACTGGCTCTTGAAAGAAGAATCAAATGCTGCACTCAGGTCTTGGCATGCCTGGTAAGGTGCCTCTGAGCTCTCTATAATGTGTGTTAAAGCTATGTCTACACTGCACACATTACAGCGGTGCAGCTGTAAGGTACGCAGTGTTGTCGCTCTCTGTCACCAGGAGAGAGCTCTCCTGCCAACAAAATAAAACCACCCCCCATGAGGGACGGTAGCCTTGTCGGCGGGAGCGCTGTCCACACCAGCGCTTTTCATCGGGCAGGGGTGTGTTTTTTTCACACCCTTGACTGACAAAAGTTTTACTGACGAAAGTGCAGTGTCGACATAGGCTAACCCTATGCACCTCTTGTAACGAACGACCTGGTAACCCAGACTTTTTTAAAGTAAAAGATTAACATTTATATTGTGGCGACACCTAAAGGCCCCATTGTACTAAGTAGTGTACAGACATTTAGTGAATTACAATCTCTCCCTGCCCTCCACCCACCCCGCATTTTAACTCTTTAGACAAATCCTCAGGTCTCTTGAATAAGTTTATTCCTTCTGCAAATGATGTGTCAGACCCTCTCTTTGGGCTTTCTCAAGAAACTCAAAAAGGGAACCACTTAAACCCCCTGTTCAAAGTGTAACTATTCTCCCCACGCTCACACGTGTCAGACTTCTGAAGCGGTGCAGGGGAAAAGCCGGACACCACCGAAAAACCACCATACCATAAGCATCAGTTCTCCCGTGCTGCACACCAGAGCTGGGCTTTTCTTCACTCTCCCAACTGACCGAGCGCTACTAGAAAGTCTGTTAAAACGGTAAGCATTAGTTGACAGCCTTCACATGCAGTCGGAGTGCTATAATGCCCTGGCACTGGAACAACCTAGTGTGGCAGCCACCAAAAGAGAGTCCTGGACAGGTGGTGTGAATCATCTGCAGACAGCATCAGATGAGAGCTTGCTATACCCACAAGCTACGTGACCCAGCGGGTACCCCGAAGCAAAGGGCATCTAAGACAATTTCTATTGTCATTTCTATTACGATGGAGGTGCACAGTGAGGACAGCAACATGCTAACTACACCTGACAGCGGCAAAACATCAAAAGAGACGAAGTGATGAGGCCAGCCAGTGCAGGTTAACTATAACCATTGGCCTTCACTCTTATTGCAAAACCAAAAAGTCTCGTCTTTCTCCTTCCCCCTATTCATTCGTATAAGTGCAGAGGAACCCAACACGGGTCAGTTGTTACTAATTGGGACATTCCCATGGACCTGCAGACTAAGCAGTTACATTAGGACAACAGAAGCACTATCACAGCATGTTAGTTCAAAGACTGAAGCAATAATAAACAGCAAGCAAAACGCAGGGCTGGGAATGGGGAGAGAAAGGAAATCCCTTGGTTTGAAATGGAAATTTGGGCCCAATCCCCAAGTAACGGTTAGTTTTTGAAACTACAGAGGGCTGCATACCTTTAGGAAAATAGACTTGCGTAAGAGGAGAAGGAAATTGCTCCTCGCTCCATCCCTCCCCCTGTATGTTCAGTGCCACCGGCAAATCACCAGCACCCTTATCAAAAGACTGGCTTGGCAAGAACAGTCAGACATATGGCTCTCCCGACGGAGCTGCTACACGTACTGACAGACAAACCAAACTGGCCACAAAGGAAAACCAGCCCCCACTATAGAGCACCTCTATTACAGCACCTCTATTTCGCCTCACAGCAAGGGGAATAGCAACTGAAAGTTCTTGAGTTCCCCCAAACTGACTGACTTTAGCAATAAGTTCATTAACATTAACCATAGACAAGGCCCCTCAATTTGCTTTGATTTTGAGGTATCTGGAGAAATACCAGGGGGAGGCATGCAGATACACAATATCTGTCTGAAGAATACTTCAGCTGAAAGGAGACTATCATTCACCATGGTATCTGGGCATCTCTGTTGCAAATAATCTACACAGAGAACGCAGCCAGAGCCAGATTGTCCTGAGACTACCAGGTTAGGAGGATCCTATTTTGAACAGGACGACACCAATAGATGGTACATTTGAAACAGCAGGAAATATTTCTTGACGTATCACAAAGACCTTCATTCCCTGGAATTCCCAGCTGCAGGATGGTCAGCGGCTGAATCCCACAGCTGTGCAGGTGTTAGCGGCCCTAAAAAGCCATCACTGAATGAGTGTAATTAGATCTCATGCTTCAGGACATTGCTCAAGGGCCAAAAAGGATCTTCAGCTCCCTCCCATCCCTTCATCTACTACAACACCGCACGGCTGTTTAGAGGCACCATAGGGGGGTGGAGCTTTCCTTTGAAACACCAAATATTGGCCATGGCTGGAGGCAGGGTACTGGGCTTGACGGGGACCAATGGTTTGATCTTGTTTGGCCAATCCTATGTTCCTAGAGGTACTGCTGGCAGCCTGAAGGGTTACCTCCCCAAAAGACACAAGCAAGAGGAGAGAGGTCTCCTTACCTTTGTGTGTCAGAAATGCACCACCAAGCCCAGGCCCAGCCTCCGAACACATACTGCTTTAGATCAGAGCCGCAGCAGCCACCTGTAGCACAAGCAGAAAGCACAAGTATGTTACACACACACACCCGTCTCCCCCAAGCCAGTGACACACAAAAACTTGCTGCCAAATAGCTCTCCACGCAATGAGGAGCCCCAGTAGCGACCCGCCAGATTGCAGAAAACGTACGCTCAATTCCCGGGAAAGAAAAGGCAGAGAGCAGCTCCCTGACAAACAGCAGCCGTCTGGAATACTGGCCTTTCCACCCCCCGAGGCTGAAGAACATGGCTGAGGAAATTAATTCTGCTAGTTTCCCCCAATCTTCCTGAAACCACAGTGATGTACTGACACAGCATGCGACTGCTGCAATGGTAGAGGTGAGCTAAATGCATGCTAACCCACAGGACAGAGGACACAAGAACAGCTTTCCTGAAGCCCCCCCCTATATGTTGCTCTCCTCACCATTGAGGCTGTTGTACATTCAGTGCTGACCCAACTACCATATTTGCAAGACTTAGACCGGGGTGGGCAAAATACGCCCGGGGGCCGCATCCGGCCCTTCAGATGTTTTAATCAGCCCTCGAGCTCCCGCCGGGGAGCAGGGTCCAGGGCTTGCCCCGCTCTGGCGCTCCAGCCGGGGAGCAGGGTCAGGGGTTGACCCCACTCCACGCGGCTCCCGGAAGCAGTGGCATGCCCCCCCTCTGACTCCTATGTGAAGGGGCAGCCAGGGGGCTCCGCACGCTGTCTCTGCCCCAAGCGTGGTCCCTGCAGCTCCCATTGGCCAGGAACAATGGCCAATGGGAGCTGCAGGAGCGGCACCTGCGGACAGAGCAACGCACAGAGCCGCCTGGCCATGCCTCTGCATAGGAGCCGGAGAGGGGACATGCTGCTGCTTCGGGGAGCTGCTTGAGGTAAGCGCTGCCCAGAGCCTGCACCCCTGTCCCACTCCCAGGCCCCTGCACCAGCCCTGATCCCTCTCCCGCCCTCCAAACCCCTTGGTCCCAGCCGGGAGCACCCTCCTGCACCCCAACCCCTCATCCCCAGCCCCACCCCAGAGCCCGCACCCCCAGCCGGAGTGCTCCCCCAGCCCCCCAATTTCATGAGCATTCATGGCCCGCCATACAATTTCCATACCCATATGTGGCCCTCGGGCCAAAAAGTTTGCCCACCCCTGAGTTAGACTATAATGCCTTAGCACGCACTTGTATTACAGCAATGGGTCCTAGAGAAAACCCCTCAGAGGGATTTTCAGGGCAGGTCCTGTAAAAAGCCACATATATTTGCAGTACTAAATCAAAATTAAAAATCCTTTCCAAGATACAGGGGGCGAAGAAATCCTGCCAGGGCCTAGAGTGGGTTAACTGGATACCCTGTTTCCTGTACAGAACCATAGATAATATTTTACAGTAAATATGATGTGAACTCCTTCTCTATGTAGAATCAGGAAGCTAGTGCCCCTTTCCCTCTGCTCAAAGCTCTTTTCACAAGGTTATTTTCTGAAGGCAACTTTTTGATATAAATCCTATTAACTGGGGGACCATTGCTGCACACAGGCAAGCTGCATATGGGCCAGGGCGGAAGCCGCATTGTAATAGAAGACCCTCCCTTGCTTCCCAGGTCACCCTCAACAGCGAGATATCTTCCAGGACGAACTCCTGTGGAAAATGTGGGGACAGTGTTTAGTGTAGGTATATATAAATCCTATTAAATGTCCTACAAAATGTTTGTTGTTTGCCATACTGAATCCAACAGGTGTCTGTTTCAAAAGCAGGGTAATTTATTATAACAACCTAGGCTTGGACAATACCTTCCGCTTTTGGCTCCGGAATATTAGGACATCCCAGGCTTTGAAGGTACAACACAGACTCAATTGCTTGCAAGTTGCTTAACTTTGTGTTTTTTCCAGTAACTCTTTTTGCCATGCTCAGGTTTAAGACCTGAAACCAGTGAGCTTAAGAGCCACTAGCTTAGATTTTTTGTTTTGACCACTACTTGTACATGCATTATTCTCCCACCTCCAAGACAACAGCTCCATGCTAACTTGCATGGCAGCTGGAAGACTATTCCTCCGAATCGGGGGTGGGTGGGGGGTGGAACTTAGGCGGTCTGCACTTAAAAATTAGATCAACCCTAGTTACGTCACTTGGGGCTGTGAAAAATTGTGTATCCTGAGTGCCGCAATTAGATTAACCTAACCACCTGTGAAGAGGCAGCTAGGTTGACGAAATAATTCTTCTGTCGACCTAGCTATTGGCTCTGTGAGAGATGGATTAGAAAAACCCCTTCTGTGGAAGTAGGGAGTGTCCACGCTGTGCCGCTGTAACAAAGACAAGCCCTCAGAGAAGCTGACTGGTATGACAGCTCCTAAAACAGATTCAAAGTAATGTCGTCGAATATCGCTTGGAGGATCGGAGACTGGCCTGCTCAGTTAATTAGCCAGACTCTCAGAATGTACACTGTTTGCCGCTTCTTAACCTCATTTTCTGTTACCTGTATAGCACAATGTTCTGGATAGATTCTGCTTCCCAGAACCATACTTTTCACTGAGCAGAAACGGCAGCATGTGTCCCTTCAAACAGATTTTATTTTCGTTCACAGACAATGCAAGGAAATACCCTACTTAGAATCTTCTCCAAATTGAGCAGTATCACCCCTACTAATTCTCACCAGAAAGCACAGCGTTACACTTGTGCACAGCAGATTTGGTGACATGTAGTGCCGTTTAGTAAAATCCTTCTTAACAGTGTCCAAAGCAGAAAGAAAATACGGAAAGTCATAATAAGGTTCTTCTAGAAAGATTCAATCTGCATTTACTAATGGGAGTGAATTGCCAGACAGTTCTTTAATACAAGTTGTACATCTGGGCACAGTAGCATACTGTGGGGGTAAAAGAATGAGCTGCATGAACTAATTGCTTTAAACACTAATTTCCCATTTATAATCTTGCCATCTGCTTCCCAAGTCCCAAAGATCAAGTGGAAAAACAAAAACAAATCACCAATGTGAAAACTTTGCAAATCTGGAAAACAAATCCCAGCACAATGAGATCTGGCAGAGAAACCTCCTATTTCAGCTATAACATCCCCTCTTTTCTTCAAGTCTGGGTTTCACAGCTACTTGGCTCCAACTTACAGACATCCACTGTGCCTTTTCCAGCACAATAGAATACAGCCAGCTACATTACCAAGGGCGGATTCATGCCAGGCAGCACTATTCCAGCTTGGAGCCTGCAGAGGGAAGCGGTCCCTGCATTAAAGTCAGAAGTTTTCCCAGAGCCAACACTAGATGGCCTGGTTCTTAGGAGATTAGATGAACCAAATGAGGGTTTATGATTAGGTCCAGGTATACATACAGAAAATGCCTCCAGCAGATCCAAAAAGGCCCTTCGCGCTGCTGCTCTAAGAGTGGCATACAAGAACCGACAGAAGCCCATCTGGGGAGAGGAACATATGGGGACGTGAGGCCAGAAACACAGGGGATCTGGAACAAGCCTCCCAGCTGTTGACAGACTTATGCTAGCAAGGCTTGAGCTAGCCAGCTAAAAATAGCACACTCCCAGCTGCAGAGCTGACATACCCACTGAGGCCCAAAGGTAGAGGTCCCTTCCGCAGTTTAAACCATTAAACAGACGCGTAATCAAACTAGCTTTGATGAGTGAGCGTGACAATGTGAGCAGTCACCTTCTACTCTGGCTACTGCATTTGGGAGCTTAACCATTACGGATGGTAGCAGGTCTGGTGATCACACACCCTCTTCCAGTGACTGCATGGAGACAGGATGGTGCCAGGAAGGAGAATCAAAATGAGCTGGGCCCCAGGAGACAGAGGAGAAAGGAGGGGACAGGAACCCCCTCCTTCACCTGTATGAAACAACTTCGTTTGCTTTCTTCTTACCGCCCTCTATGGGCAAAGAGATGCCAAATCTCATTGTTCTGTAATTAGAACAAATGGTGAAAGTCATGTAACCCAATCTGTTTATGTTCAAACATACTGGGCTTGTTAACCAAAACAAACTGAGCCATGCTGGGAAATGTCAAAAAAACACTAACAACCGAGTGCAGAAAATTAGGGAGCTGGTTAGTAATTAAAAGCAATTATTGAAAAAGAGATGATGGGGAGGAGAGAAAATGAAACTGGACAACAGATGCATAAAGAAACTCGTGTGCAGTGAAGTCAGAGTCTGGGCATAGATCAGTGTCAGAATCTCAGGCACTAGTTGTATCAACTTAACTAAAATGAATGTAAATGGACTAGGGTTAGTTAAACCAGTGCAAACTCCTGTTTGGACACTTATCAATCAAAAATCGGTTACACTAGTTTAGCTAGCACCAGTAACAAGCTAAACTGATAGTTTTAAATGGATCTATACAGTGTACGCACAGCATTTACACTGGGTTAACTACATTGAGTTCAAAACACACCTTTGAATGAACTAGTGGAACTCTGTGTATAGATCAGGCCTTGTTAAAAAAAAATCCAACGTACGGCTTGAATTTTACAAGCCATAACTCAGGTGTGCAACATTACACCATGAAAATCGCATTCTTCCTGGAAAGTAAAGGGAAAAACCCTAAGGCCATGTGCAGCAAACCACACATGCAGAGAAGCTATTCCAACTCTTTTGGAGACTTAACAAGCACTTGACAACGGAAACCTTGCAAAAGGCTACAGTGCTGCCTCCTGGGAAGGGCAGTGTCTCTGAAGAATGCAGATTGCCCAGTTCTATGTAATTACTGAATAACAGTATTAAAGATTAGCTCAGGCTAGTGTCACACTGCAATCCACCTTGACAGGCTGTGAGGTTGCATACCGGACAGTGACAGACAGGTTTCAGGGAAAGAACAGTACTGTATCCAGTCACAGTTCAAGATCCTTGGCTAATCACATTTATGAAACTAAACAGATTCTCATGGTACTCTGATTTTAGGGGGAAATGGAAGCCCATTTCCTTTAAAGACCTCTTAAACAGCTAACCCTGCATGAGGTGTGTAAGAACTTCACTCTCAGGAACACACATATTCTGAATACAAATGTGGAAATGATTCCAAAGGCAAAACAGACAAGGGTACAATCTCTCCCATGCACAGAAGACAGCCAGCGCTGCCTGTCCCCCTTACTGTTACACCATGCCTACAAACTCTTAATCTGTCTGCAAAGCTAGGGAATTAAAGCATTGTTAGTCAGAAGATCATGGGAGTCCGTATTTGTTCTGTGACCTGCATATTTCATTTGCTGTTTACAAGTCAAAAAGATGAATTTTTTTCAAGGAAAATTGGGCTGATCCGTCTGTCTCTTACATTAACACATACAAGAAGGGGGCTGCCATCAAATATAGGTGACCATTTTGTTGCTGAATAGAATCCAGATTACTCAAGAGACAAGCAGAGTAAAGACATGTCAGTAAGGTAAGCCAATGCATTTGATGTTATTTACTGACTGCAATCACACGTTAAAGATTGCTCATGCGTAAGATATCTAGTAACAATAAGGATATGTAGTTTATGTGTAAGTATGACAGGGTCACAATTCGTGACTGGCAGAGTGCGGGAGAGCCACGCATAGCTTAAATTCAGGGAAGTGAAATAAGCCAGCCAAATAAACCCAACATCAACAGTGCAGTCAGTATAGTTTGTTCATACAATGGGAACTTCAGTCTGATTGTCTAGATAAAGTACCTTTTGCATTTTCCTCAAAAACTTCAATGGCACCAGTGCCCTGGGAGAGAAGCCATAGCCTCAGTAATGGCCAGCATGGAGAGTGCTGGACACCCGGTTCTGGGACAGATTTCACATGGACGTGTCCCATAGCACACTGCTGTCAGGCTAAATTAGAACCAAACCACAGAAAATCCTGAATAGTTTTCAAACGCTGAACAGAAGAACTTCAAGTCTGGATTTAAAAGTTCCCAGAAGTAATTTTAAAACCAATATGTGGTTTAACAGGAACCCAGAGAAATTACCACAGTGTGGGAGAAAAGCACTAACACTCACCATTGACCTGTGCCCTTAGAATCAGATTTCCAAATAAGGCCATCAAGCAGAGGGTTGTATTGGTCAAACAGAAGTTACAGAGAGCTGACTGCTTGTTGGGGTACCGTATGTCACTATAAAAAGTATTGAAAGAAAGCCACACCCCTGAAGTGGCATGCGATGAGACTCCCTCCTTAACAGAGACAAGGATTTATTCTAAAAAAGAAGCTTTTCAGTTAAAATATTTCTGAGCCATCTCCCCAGTAAGTGCTCTCTTTTACCAGTATTAGTAAGGGGACCCAATACTGCAGAACATAAACCTGTTCATAACATGTTCTAATACTGGTTTATCACACACACAAACTTCTTAACTATGATCTTAAGAACCAAACACAGCAGGGATGAAAACCAAAACGGGCACAAGGTTCTGCATTTACAGACATTTTACCTCTGCCCCAACGTCTATGGAAGCCTAATCGTTGAATGCTCTGCCCTGGCACCAGTCACTCAACACCCAGATAAACAAACGGTTATTAGCAGAGTCACAACTGTGCAGCCAGGGCCCAGACTGAACACCTGTTGCAAAGCACCCAGGAAAGAATGAGGCAACCATAAGCACCCCCAACTTTCAGCCTGTTCCGAGCACAGAAGCAGCGCTCTTAGGAAACAGGCAGGTGTTTGCATAGCACATAGCATGCTGGCTAGTGAAATACAAAGGCCATCTTTGGTGACGGTATGGAATACAGAACAGACCTTTATAGCCAGGACTGACGTATTCATAAATTCAGCAATGGCCATACTACTGGGTCAGAGCCGTGGTCTATCTAACCCTGTATCCTGTTTTCCAAAAGTGGCCGATGCCAGATGCTTCAGAGGGAATGAACAGAACAGAGCAATTATTGAGTGATCCATCCCATCATCAAATTTCGGCTTCTGGCAGTCAGAGGTTTAGGGACACCTAGAACATGGGATTGCATCCCTGACCATCTTGGCTAATAGTCATTGCTGTACCCATCCTCCACAAAAATATCTATTCTTTTTTTAAACCCCCCCCCCCCAAAAAAATTCTCAGCATGCTATTGCATTTGATGGTTATCCTAGGCACACTGGGGCTGAGCTGTGAGAAAATGCAGTTTGGGGGTGTTAATGGATATCACAAATTTGTGTTGCCATGTCTTGCGATTCAGAGTTTATATACTGCTGCTTTCATAATTATATTGTGCTTTAAAAAAAAAATTAGTAACTAATCAGGAGTTAAAATAAACTTGTTTAACGACCAAATTTAAAAACAATTATAAATTCCCCTTCCTTTGCTATTTGTAAAATACTATTCTTGTAGCCTGTAAGCAGGTTTTACAACATGTCTGAACCACCCATTACAACCAACTCATTAGGCTCTGTAACAGGCTTGTCCTCTGAGAAAGATTTACAGATTGCTTAATAGGCCAACTGGAGTTGATTGCCACTGCCTGCAGGAGATTGCAGGCTAAGGGATTTAACTGGCTTGCAAACCATGATGATGTAGTTTCAGATACAATGGGAGTGGAGCAGCCTTATAACCATAATGTATCCTTTGTAATCCCAAATGTTTGTTTCCTCCAAGGCATGAGGAAAGGAGGTTAAAGATTTGAGGATCAGAGTCTCTATCACCAAGCCTATCCATCAACTCCATCACAAAGCCAGTGTTGACAAAGAGGTTTTATGTAGACTGAGAGCATGTTGAGCAACTGAACATTATTTGTAGATGCCCTAAACATTCTCTTGCCCACAGCCCAAGCATTCCACATACCCACGATAGATGATAGATCCAGTCATCACCTACAGGATGCAGCATCATGTATTGGTGTTTAATACAATTTCACATTTTGATAGACCCAGGCCCCAGATCCTCCTGTACTAAGGCCTTGTCCTTCACTGTGCAGACTTTGAAGTTCCAACTGTAGCATGAATCCGGTAAAAGCGTAATCCTTGTGTGGGTTACCCCTACTCTAAGGAAGGTAAGCAGACACTACAGTTGCTACCACTGTTGATGAATTACAGAAACAAAGCTCACTAGCAAAGCTACAGCCTAGGAGAGTACCACCACCACAGTAAATGGGCAGCATGGGGACCAGGGCTACTCAATGCACAATGGTCGCCACACCCTTTGCTGCTCCAAGGTGGCAAAGAGAAAGGGCTCACGTTCCCCTCCGGGTGGGAAAGATGGCCAAAGGGGAGGGCGGGGGGTTTCCACCACCTGCCCCAGTCTGTGTCTAAGAGGAAACGGGGGCTGAGCTCCATTCCGGACAAGCTGATGAATCTTTCACCCCAAGTCCCGCCCAAGACAGTCCCCCGCCCCCGCGACACCTCGGCCCGGGGAGCCAAGAACCCTGGGCAGTGTGACCCCAAAGCTCCCAGCCACAGGCCCCATGTGCCACCCTGGGCCCCCCACCCCACTGGAGAGCACCTGGCAGCCAGCTCCAGAACCCCGCAGAGGTGCGGGGGCCCCCAGCTAACCCCCCCCCCTCCAAGCCCCTCCCCCCCTGCGGGGGCCCAGCCCCCCCCACACTACAGGAGCCCCCAAGCCCCTCCCCCTGCACGGGGCCCCCCCAGCTAAACCTCCCCCCCTGCGGGGGCCCAGCCCCCCCGCACTACAGGAGAGCCCCCAAGCCCCTCCCCCTGCACGGGGCCCCCCCAGCTAAACCTCCCCCCCTGCGGGGGCCCAGCCCCCCCGCACTACAGGAGAGCCCCCAAGCCCCTCCCCCTGCACGGGGTCCCCCCAGCTAACCCTCCCCCCCTGCGGGGGCCCAGCCCCCCCCGCACTACAGGCGCGCCCAAACCCCTCCCCCTGCAGGGGGCGCCCAAAACCCCCTCGCCCCCCTCAGTGCTGCGGGGACTCCCTCCTAAGCCCCGCCCCCACCCCAGGAGGGCCCCCCCCCGCATCACGCCCCGCCCCCTACCTGACACCACCAGCGCCTCGTTGGGCCCCACCGTGTGGCAATTGCCCATGACGCCGGCGGCAACAACCCCTCCCCGCCCGACTCGCAGCCGCAGCGCCAGCCTCGCCCAGTCGATCCCACAACGCCCCGCGCTCTGGGGTCGCCGCCCAGCCACCGGAAGTACGTCACCGGGGAGGGAAAATTGGTCTGTGTAGCCGCCATGTTGGGAGGGGCGCCCGAGTGGCGCGCGCCCGGGAGGGGGATGGCGGACCCCGGCCGCCATGTTGGATGGAGGGCGGGGCGTGGCACCCGGCGCCATTGGGGGGGGTGCAGCAGCCCCCATGTTGGATTGGAGGGGCGGGACGGTGTTTGTCACGTGGTGCTGCACTGGGTGTGTTGGGGGGTATGTGTGTGTGTGTGGGGGTGTCTGTCACTCGGTGCCAGGCTGGGGTGGGGGTGTCTGTCATAGAATCATAGAATCTCAGGGTTGGAAGGGACCTCAGGAGGTTCTAGTCCAACCCCCTGCTCAAAGCAGGACCAACCCCAACTAGATCATCCCAGCCAGGGCTTTGTCAAGCCTGACCTTAAAAACCTCTAAGGAAGGAGATTCCACCACCTCCCTAGGTAACCCATTCCAGTGCTTCACCACCCTACTAGTGAAAAAGTTTTTCCTAATATCCAACCTAAACCTCCCCCTCTGCAACTTGAGACCATTACTCCTTGTTCTGTCATCTTCTACCACTGAGAACAGTCTAGATCCATCCTCTTTGGAACCCCCTTTTAGGTAGTTGAAAGCAGCTATCAAATCCCCCCTCACTCTTCTCTTCTGCCCGCTAAACAATCCCAGTTCCCTCAGCCTCTCCTCATAAGTCATGTGCCCCAGCCCCCTAATCATTTTTGTTGCCCTCCGCTGGACTCTTTCCAATTTATCCACATCCTTCTTGTAGTATGGCAGGCCGGGGGTGTCTGTCACTCGGTGCCAGGCTGGGGTGTGTGTGTGGGGGGGTGTCTGTCACTCGGTGCCAGGCTGGGGTGTGTGAGGGTGTCTGTCACTCAGTGCCAGGCTGGGGTGTGTGTGTGTGTGGGGGGGTGTCTGTCACTTGGTGCCAGGCCGGGGTGTGTGGGGGTGTCTGTCACTCAGTGGCAGGCCGGGGGTGTGTGTGTCACTCGGTGCCAGGCTGGACTGGATGTAGTGTCTGTCACCAGCTGCCCTGTGGGGTCGGTAAGGAGCTAGTAGAGAACATGTTTAGAAAGGGGGATGATCATTTTCTGCAGGGTGGCAGGTTTAGTTGGGTTCAGCAGGAGTTCAGCTGCACCTGTTCTTAACACGTATCAGCAGCTAGGGGTAATTTTCAGGGTTGTGGCCTTTTCTATCCCAAATTCTGTGACCAGCTAACACCTGTAAAAGTGTTACACAATATCTACATTAAGTGTTAAAGGTGTTTCTAATCATGTTCATTCACTCCTTTTTAAACAAGCACTTTCCCCCCAGTCTAGGCAGTATTTAAATGACTCTCAGAACTTGCTGGCTGCAGCCAGGACACCCTCAGAGAGACTCAGCAGCTAGTTCAGGGGAGGAGGCACCCATTTGCCACTGTGCAGTGAGGACTTACCAGCATTTTGTCTCTTCGTGCACGTAGCTGTTACCTCTAGCATCCTGCCCAGAACATCTTCAGACTTCCTTCGAATGTCAGCCTTCCAGAAACTTCTCGGCCAGCATGTATATGCCAGCCAGGAATTCTCTGCAGTTTAGCACGTGGATCACAGCTGGCAAGTTACGGACAGAAACATCCTTATGAACCCGTTGCACTGGGAATACGTTGAATTAGGCATTTGCCCCCGTGGAAACGTTTTTATTGTTAGGCATCAGTGCTGTTCTTGAAAGGGAAGGATTTGGGCTGCTGTGACAAAGTGGGATGGTAAAAACGATACATGCTCAAGGAGGTGTCTTAATTGACCTTTTAAAATGTTTTTTTATTGTGTTTTAATTGATACAATTACAGAAAAGGCTATCGCAAATGTTTGGGTATGAAACGGCTTGAGGTGAGAGAAATGAGAGAGAGGATAGCACCAGCAGAACCCACATCATCCTTACACATTGTGGGGAACGGTAAGGCATCTACATTCGGAGTGGGAGTCCCAGCTCTCACAATCTTATTTGTTAGATGCAGTGTAAAGAAAATCCTGCTTCTTAAAAAGATGGGTAAATGTTGTTCCTATGACAGTGTTGGATAGTCTGGCATAGCCTAGATGCCATGGAAGCTTCCACCATGTAACTTCTAATGTATCAGAGGCCTCTCTTTCAGCTGTGCCTCTCTTACCAGGCCGAGGCCCTCTCAGTTTCCTATAGCATCTTAGTCCTACCCCTACAGCAGCCACGGCTATTCCAGTGTATGGTCCCCACATAGCTGTCCGGGTCAGGGGATAGCACATTCTAAGCAGCCAAACCCACCATCCTCTCACTGACTTCCCACAGCTTCTTGGCAACAGCATCGTCCCGGCCCTGGGGCCTGGGATCTTGTACCCGGCAGTCCACAAAGTACCGTCCACTGAACATCTCAATCCCCTCCTGCGTGGCACAGTAGATGGAGGTCTGGGCTCCGTCAGTGGGGTCTCGGAAGAAGAGCCAGGAGATCGGAACAAAGAATGGCCACAGCCAGATCGGAATGTAGCGGAATAGTTCAGTGTTAACAAACCCTGGAAGCAAAACAAGCAGCAGCTGCAGTTAGAGTGGCATGCACAGGACGCACCCCTCAGCGGGGCGGCGGGCGTCTCACTCAGGAAGCAGACAGAGCAATGGTGCCAGTGCAGACAGACCGAGAAAAGGCAGAAACGATGCGAGACCCATGCTGGCGCACGGAGTTTGGTTCTTGGTACATTTCATTGAGAACCATCCACAGACCTTTGGTCCGACCCAGCACGTCTGTGCTTATGTTCTCTCAGTGCTCACTTGGCAGGAACTTGACTGCAAAGAGGGGTTAAGCATATGGACTGTTCAAAGAAAGTGACTTGCAAAGTAGGGGGTTGAATGGTTTCTAATCTGTACCTCCTGCTTCCTCCAAATAACAGTTCCTGCACGTTCAGCACCCATTTTCTGGTCTCCCTCCCACCCAAATTCCAACCAGTGCTAGAGAGGTCGGAAAGAGAATTTTATTGCTGGCAGGGTGAGATGCAGAATTAGGGATCACGGCCTTGGAGGTAAAAAGAGTAACTTTGGTTCATTAGAAAGCTGCCTCCTTGGGGGCTCAGTGTGAAAGGGAAGGGCCGCAGGAGTCTGGGGGCTTGAGTATCCCTCTTTAGGGAGATCTGAAATTAACCCAAATCAGAGATTATCATCCTTAGTAGCCAGTTTGGATGTCCTGAGGCAGGTCTCAAACAGGACTGGACTGAACTTGAGTAGCGAGGCTCTGATCTATAGCCCCCAGGAACTTGGGTGGGATTTGGAAGCCGCATCCCTAGAGAAAGGCTGGACCATCCTCACCTGGGTGAACAGCATAGCAGGTTACATCGGTTCCCTCCAGCTTGTTGGCCAGCTCTCGGGCATACAAGATGTTGGCCAGTTTGCTGGTGCAGTAAGCCTGGAAGTTCTGCAGTATCCCTTCCACCGGCTTATGGAGGGTCTCAAAGTCTATCTTCCCCGACTGATGCGCACTGGAGGCCACAATCACCACGCGGCTCGGTGCACTGAGCTTCAGCCGCTCCAGGAGGAGGTGAGTCAGAAGGAAGTGACCAAGGTGGTTGACCTGAAAGACCAGGTTAAAGCCATCCTTCTTCCTGCCTCCTGCTCCAACCCCTGTAGAGAAAAATAAGCTCCAATATACAGCAGTGATCTCTGGTCCAGGACTTTCTCCACCTGACTGGGTCCTGCAAACCAAAACCAGCCTACAGTGTGTTATTCCCACCTCAGAGTCATCACCCCAACATCAGCATCCAGGGATCTCCCCCAGAACCGCCTCAGGGCCTGACCTACCCATCCCTGCCACACCCAGATCTGGGTGACAGACTCGGTCATGAGATTCCTACCTGCGTTGTTGATCAGGATGTCGAGGCGAGGCTCAGATCGCAGGAAAGTCTCTGCAAATGCTCGCACCGAGTCCAGGCTGGCCAGGTCCAGACGCATGAAGAGAACCTCATTGTTCCCGCTCTCCTGGAGAAAGAGGAGGGGGAGGCAGTCAGTGCAGGCCACAGTGGTGCGCGGGGCGGTGGGGCTCCGCACCAGTGACAGCGACGGGGAAGGTGGTGCCCCGTTTCACCTTGAAGCACGGGGCAAACTGCAAACGAACTAGCAGAGGGAGGTACTTGCCCTTCAGAGCACCCAGCCCCAGAGCGTGCGCGCGCGGTTGTTTGTTTGGGTTTTTTTTGCAGGCTCCGCAGTGGTTACTGCTTGGCACCATGCAGCCAGCCCACATTGAGGCAGCTGAGCAGGATGGAGAAAGGCCTCACCGGGTGTTTAAACTGGCAGTTGGGCAGGTAAACAGGGAATTCAGGCATCCCTGGGGAAGTCAGAGAATCCAGCCTCGGGGATGCGGTCATCTTGGTTAGCTCCCTGCCTATGGAAATGGGGCCCACCGTTCCCGTGGAATGTGCATAAACCCCTTGGCCAGCATCCTCTGTAGCAAGTACTTCTGCAGCCCTCCACTCCCCCCCCTCTGCTGGCATCGGTGCCCCTCGCCTCACTGGGGAGCAGCAGAGCCCTTAAATGCTGCTCCCTCTCCTGGGAATAAGGGAACCCTTTTATTGCTGATCTGCCAGGGCTCCTAAACCCTTCCCCGAACTGGTACCGCTGCCCTCTGCTCCTCCCTGGGTATGCCCCATCCTGAGCCTTGCCGGCCCCTCGCCTCTCTCAAAGTTGGCAGTGTCCCGTGACTGGCACAGGCCTGCCATACAGCAGGGACTGCTCATCTCGGGGCTCAGACTGCATCCGAGTACAGAGCTCGCACCCGCCTGATGTCATAGACGGCCGCCTCTCCTCTCGCTCTGCTGCGACAGGCCAGGATGACGCGAGCTCTTCTCCGGGCCAGATCCAGGGCCGTCATCTTCCCAATCCCAGTGTTTCCCCCTGGAAAAGCAGAACAAGGAGCTGGGCACAAGGAGACCACCAAGAGCAGCCCAGCTCGGTGTTGTAGCACTGTGTTCCCTCTCAAAGCAATTCATAGAGCCTGCCTGAAATGCAACCACCTCTGGGGAGGAACGGTGGCCCTAGCCTCTGTTTGCCAGAAGCTGGGAATGAGCAACGGAATGGCTCACTTGATTACCTGTTCTGTTCATTCCCTCTGGGGCACCTGGCACTGGCGCGGGAATCCGAGTCCTTGCCCCACTCTACCAGGGCCCAGGCAGCCCCCACCATCCCCGTCCCGCTCACCTGTGATTACCACGGTCTTCCCGCGCAGGCTGCCTTGGGCCCGGCACTTGGCCCCTTTGATGCAGTTGTAATAGAGGAGGGCGTAGAGGCCCAGAAGCAGCCCAAGCACAAGCAGCACTGCTGCCATGGCTTCCTGGGGCACAGCTAACAGGGTTCGCAGCCTCCCCTCGCCCGCAGCCACGTCACAGACGCCTCCAGCTCCAAGAGTCACTTTTCAGGCCGAGCTGCCCTCGTGGGGGCTGGGGACTGAGCCAGAGCCTGCAGCAAGGGAAGGACCAGGACAAAGGTCACTTGCTTCACATTGCATGAAAGCTCCCCTGGGCTGGTCTCTGCATGCAGGAGAGCTACGGCAAGCCTCCTGGGCCAAACCGCCCGCTGCAGGTTCACGCCCAGGATGCGCACAGTTCTCAGGCTGGCTCAGATCCAGGCCGCTGGGCCTGGGCCCCTCTGCTTTATAACGGGAGACCGGCTGTATTTCAGCGGATCTGCTGGCAACACCGCCACCTGCAGATCCAGAGCCTGCAAGACACTGATCCAGCTTTGGACAAGGAGCTAGAGATGGCCGGGAAATTTCTGATCAATGTTTATCATCTGAAAAAGCCAATTTGTCAAAACCGAAACTGCTTGCAGGAATTCCTCGGTTTCCATTCATCCTTCCCCCGCTTCACACAGACCGGGACAGAAGGGTCAATGTTCTCAAAAACATCCCGTTTCAGCATTTTCTAAACAAAAACGTACCAGGTTTTGGTTTAAATGGCTTGACAGATGAGAGACAAGGTGGGCGACGTATGATCTTTTATTGGACCTACTTCTGTTGGGGAGACGCACAAGCTTACATAGAGCTCGGTGTAAGCTCAAGAGCTTGTCTCTTGCACCAACAGAAGCTGGTCCAATAAAAGCTATGACCTCGCCCACCTTGTGTGTCTAATATCCTAGGACTGACCAGGCTACCCCACTATTGATACATACGTTAATTTACAATTACAAAAAGGTTAGATAAAGAACCGTTTTGATTGGCCCGGGCCGAAAGCAGGTTCAGATTTTCAGTATGCAGAATTTTTTGAGATTGATGTTTTGTCCTGTTTGGGAGGGAAAATTGTTTTGAAATCTCAAAGTTTCCCCCCAGACAGGAAACCTGGTCACCCCGCTGAGCAAGGATGGGGTGCGTGTTTTCTTCAACAACCCCTGATTGCAGTGGGCATGGTGGAGTCTCAGCGCCTTTGAAAAACTGATTATTGGCACTGCTGCAGCAGCGCTTTAACCAGCATGAACGGATTCGTGCTCCCAGCTGGCTTAGGGGCAGGGCCATAAACTGTAGTGTCAGTATTCCCCATGGACAGGTGCACAGACAGGTTTCAACAGGCTTAGAGCCACCACTCACTTTCTGAACCATCGGTTTATTATCAAGGAAATGCTGATTAAAGAGTCTGGTACTATCTCTGCTAGAGAACTAAGGCCCCAGCAGTGGGCAAAAACCCAGGATGAAAGAACTAAAATAGAGCAGGCACGGGGGCTTTGAACGATTACTCAGCCAGCCCCATGGACGTGCAGTTCACTTGACAGACCTGGGAACACAAAAGTCCCAGCCCTATATTCTCTGTATCCAAGACCACAAAAAATTGTCCCCCAGCCCCTCCTAACAGACATTTGGCCGAATGCCTCTTCCCAATCATGCAGACACCCCCCCCCCCCACTTCATGGCCACACAATAGCTCTGTGGCAGCGACAGGAGTTACTCACCTGGAAGGTCTCCCGTGTGCGTAGGCACCGCTTGCCGGCAGTGGAATGACACTGGAATCACGCCCCTGGCAAACACTGGACTAGAGAAAACAGCTCAACTGCACCCCTGGGCAGTACAAGCAGAGAGGAGAGTGAGCCCATGGAGGGAAGGAGTGTTTGCCTTCGGTTCCTGCACGCTAGGCTTGCGGAAGGGGTGCACCGCCGCTGGCGCAGACCTGTACAAGCCAGTTCCAGGAACCTCATTGCCACGCTCTGGGGGGAGCTGTGGCCAGCCTCCTATGATTTTAAGTGGAATAAATGGGGGCGGGTAAAGGGACAAGGCAGAAAATGCTGCTTCAGGGGGTCATTTGGATAAGTAGAAGGGGTGCATCCCATAGGTGTACCAACCTCCGTCAGGAACATTCACCAGCTCCAGAAGCTCCCCTGCTGAAGGACTGTTTGGCTGAAATGGCGTTTGCCAAGCACTGAGACCAGTGGCTGGAGGGTACCAGAGCAAAGCATTACAGTATGAACATTTACCTTACCACCCGCCCCGGGTTATGGCTGAAGATGATTATGGCTCATCTCCCAGTACCAGAGGCTAAATTCATGCAGGACTTTAAAACGCTTTGCAGCCGAGGACTACAAGAAACCAGAGCCAACACGTTAAAGGCTGCTGCTAAAATACCAGAACTTACTCAACACAGGAGCATGTTCCCTGCAGCTAGTGATTAGACAGTCCAATCGCTCACAGATCTCCGGAGGTGACACAGGTGCAACCCTGAGGTACAGGTGAAGTCATGACCCAGGAGCCTTGCTGCAGCGCTGGGGAGACCTGCAGTGGGGACATGGCTCACGGGAGAGGGGAGAACGCTCCCTTCACACCAGGCCTCACAACCGGCCCAAGGAGAGGGTGAGCCCCTAGCTGAGCCCCAAACTGCCGGTGGGAGGGAAAAAAGAAGGGTGCAAGTGTGGTTCTTGCTCTGTTTTCAGTCGTATGAGGAGAGTTTATTAATACAGATTTAATGCCATTGGAACAGATCCAAATCCGTCCATCTTTGTACAAAACCAGTTCGTATTTCCAGATCCGAACACCGCGTAGAAATCAGTACAAATACAGCAGAGCGCGGCTCCGGGGCAGGAGAGCCAGGAGTGGAGGGGAAAGCTGCTGAATGGGAGCAGCTTCCCGCCCTCTAATAGCTACAAACCTTGAGCGAGTCTGCTGTGCAGCACGGTGCCCATAGAACATACCCTGTACAGAGCGGGGGGGAGAATGCACCCGGCCAGTGCATGACACTGATGTGGTCAAGTACAAAGCGGGACCCAGAGAGGCCATCACAGATACACCCTGTATTCAAACCTTCCGTTCTTCAGAAGCCTCATTCCCGCGGGAGCTCACTTTGTCCCCAGCCACCCCAGTCCTGGAGGCCTGGGGCAGAGCCGGGGGAGAAGAGCAGACCAGGGCTGTTCCTAGGGCACAGCCTGGAAGCCCTTCTCGCAGAGGCTGGGTTTTGCCATGGGATGCTCTTGTAGATCCTCGCTTGTGTTTACAGAGTCAGGACAGACAGTCGAAAGCAGGAGGTGACGTATTTTGTTTTTTATATACAGAATACAGGAAAGTTTCTGTAAAGTCTAAAACATTACAATGACTATGTACATCGGAACTAGCTGTTCTGGAGGGCGGGGAGGTGGCATAGAACAAAAAAGACAAACAGGTTTACGACAAACGATTTGCTACAATAGACAGTTTGAGGCAACGTCATACCACATGTAGCACTGTACACAGCTTTAAAACATTGAAAATGCCATCACGGATGTATTTACACAGAGTCCAATACTTTTCCTTCTTTGAAATAAAATAGGATGGACACCAGGAAAAGAACTCATTTCTCATTGCCCATAATACACAGTAGCTACTTGTAGTGCAACCATAGCAGGGAGGGGTGGGGTAAAATAACTGGGGGGGAGGATAGCACTTCTTTACATTAAATAAAACAATGATATTGTATAGATTTGCTGTATGAAAACTGTATTTTTCTCTTTTAATATAAAACTATTGTCACTGGCACAAAATAGAACAAGTTTTTGATTATTTTACAACTGCATGGGAACGATCTGTCAGAGAGAGTCCAAGTCAGCCGGCACCCGCCCCCCCCTGCTCCTCGCTCGGACACGTCCTCCTCTTGCTGCAGCTTTCCTTTTAAAATGAAATGTATAGTACAAATATATGTGCAAATGCCCCTAAAACTTGAGCAAAAGAAGAAAATAATTAGAAAAGTGAAACGTTCTTCATGTCATGCAAACGGCGCGTGAAGAGTTTCTGGGCCGACAGAAAATCCCAACTTGGTTTGTACATTTTTGCATTGCAGGAGTCCAAGGACAGGGCTTTTCCTCCCCCACGGCTCTGCCCCAGCTCCTAGGGAACGGAGTTGGACCGCAGCACGGGCACCTGGTGGGGTTTCAGAGAGAGCTTTTCCTCCAAGTCCATGTCTTGTACTAAGGCAGCGTCCCCTTTGGGCTGTTTGGTCGCAAAGTCAGTGATGCTGAAGACAAACTGCAGGCAGCCCAGTTTGATGTAACTGCCGTGGTGGAGCAGGGCTGTTCCTTCCCACCCCGCCCCGCTGCCCCCTATTAAACTGGAGCTGCTGGCTTTGCAATTGCAGGGTTTCCGGCGTTGCCCTTGTGCCTGGGAATTCATCACGACTGCTTCTTCGTGCGGCTCCTCGTCCTGTTTTCTGCCTTTGTGGGATTCTGAAAAAGAAACGCAAATGAGAACCAGGCCGGGGCGTGTCCCATCCAGAGTGTCACTCTCGTGCAACAGCTAGTTTCTATACAACACTAAGTGCTGCAGTCACACAATCACCAGCCACTTCGGAGCGCGGCCAGCCCCTGGGTGCAGGGGTCTCTCAGCGGCACAGTGCCCAGAGAGCTGTATGTGCGCCCAGCGGTGGGAAGTGGGCAGCAGGAGTGAAGCAATGGGAGGATAAAGAGGTGGATAATGATGCTTAGAGTGCAGCCCCCCACAGGGCCATTTGCTTCCAGGTCAGAAGCTTCGTTCCCTGGAAGCTGTGCGCTTGGGCAGCCATGCAGGAGAGATTCAAATGTCCCCCAGCTGATTAGAGAGCATGTGTTCAGGTGCCCCTCCCCCCCACATTGCTCCATCCTGAAGCTGCTCCAGGGACCCTCCTGCTGGTTGTGCGGGGGGGGGGGGGGGGAGGGTGCTATCAGGGGGTCCCCCCATACCCCATCTCTGCAGAGCAGAGGAGAGGGGACAGGACAGCTTAGCTCAGGAGGACTCAGAGCTGCTGTGGTCTGAATGGGGAGTGACGGAGTGCCTTTCTTAAAGAGACCATGCACTGTTTCTGAGATTTCCCCAGCAGCCAGCTCACAGAGTCTCACACGCACCCACCCCTTCTCCCCCTACCCATGTACCCCATCTCCGCAGAGCAGAGGAGGAGACAACAGGGCTCAGAGTCAGTCAGGACAGAGCAGGAGAGCTTTCACAAGTGTCTTAAAGAGACAGTGCACAGCTTTCTCCACATATGCAGAGTGTGTCACACACACCTCCCAACACACACTTGTATTATTGTTACTACTTGGTACTTCCTGCAATGCACGTATATTCTCTGTAATTTTATTCTTTCAACGTGAGTTATTTTAGTGTTTTGACTGGTCTGTGCATTTCATCATTTGTATTTCTCTTACACTTAAATGTAATTCTTTGAGTAGCGAGTTCTAAAATGCCTACCCTGTCCTGGCTGGAATAATTATCTCTATGGTAACTTTTTAAAAATATACTTTATAGCTAGGTGTTTTGTTTCTACTGGTGGCAGACATCTGCACATATCTCGGTGCACATACCAACATTTATTCCGTACATGGATGGAAAAAGTTGGAGGGAACATTGGTCAGAGGCAAATCTACAGAGCAAGTCTTTGGAGACCAGCTGATTCCAGCTCAGAACGGACGGCTTTCAGGAGAGGGACAGGTGTCAGGAAAGGGCCCCCAAGTCTGAACTGACTAATGAGAGGAAGCAGGTATTGCAGTTCAAAGCACTCACTGCCCCAAGCAGTTGGGCTCAGAGGGGAGGGTTCTACTGTGTTGCTGATGGGCAAGTCTGGGCTTTGGGGAGACCCCTTCCTTCTGCATTCGGTACGTCAGCACAAGCTGGAGTTTGCTCCCCCCACGGCTGGCTGCTCTGGCAGCACGAGACCAGGGCACCATCTCCCTTCCGTAACTTACTGATCACACTCTGCACTTTGGCAACAATGCTGCTGGGAGGAATGGGCGTGGTCTTCTCGGAGAAGTCACATGAATACAGAACATTGTCCACAGTCGTCCCATGCTCACTGTAGTTCAACAGCTCGTAATGTTTTGTATTCTAGGAAGGAAGAGAATCTTAACATGTAACCCAGGCACTCTGAATGAGACAGAAAGCCCCAAGACCCCATTCTGTACTGCGTTCCTGCTTCCCATCAGTGCACCGCTCAGACGGAGGGACCTAGCGAGCTAAACACGCCGTGGCAGCAAGTCAGACTTCCTGGAATCTGGCTGCATGCATGTTACCCAGAATGCTTTGCATGTAGAACGAGCAAATGAAAACTGCTCACGCAGTTGTGGGCTTGTCACCCCTCTAAGATTCATGTAGTTGGGAACACGCTGTACTGCACACAACCCAATTCCCACCTGCTAATGCGGACAGGCCCGTGTGCTGCTCACCACACTACCAAGGGCTCTAATCAGAGAGGAGTGTCTGCTAGTGAACAACACTTCATTCCCAGAGCACATTCAGAGTGCTGGAGAATCAGCAGGCCTCAGCCCTCCCTGCACAGGGGGTCAACAGCACAGCGGTGAGCACTAACTCCAGGCACAAGGCACTGCCCCAGAGATTAAGCACGCTGCTTCCGGTGTGCCTGGCATTCTAGAGACACAGGTGAGAGAGAGTCCCTGCCCCCAGCAGAGAGTACACAGCCTGACAGTAGGGGAAGAGTGACGTGAGACGAGAAGGAAGCCACGCAGACTGATCAGATCTTGTCAGGGCGCGGTAGGATCAAGTTATGAAATTACTATGACATTAAAAGTCCAATGTTTTGTTAGCCCACGACATGGAGTGAAACCTAGCTAACAGGGATAGCTGTCATTGTCAGTGGGGAATTATCCGTCCGCCCGCCGGGTGCGTCTGGTGGGCTCCTGCAAGGATCTGCTCAGGTAGTAGGAGCGCGAGCCAGGCGCATGTGAACAGCATGTGTAACACAGCCAAAGTCCTACATCTGGGCACAAACACCACAGGTCTCATGTAGAGGCCGGAACGATTTCGGAAAGTAGCGACTCTGAGGACTCGGCTGAACATGCGCTCCCAGTGTGACCCGGCGGCTAAGAGGGCTCAAGGGATTCATGGCTGTAGAAGCATATACGTATACTGAGGAGCAGGAAGGTGTTCCCCTCTATATGGCAATAGTGAGCCCACTACTAGACGAGGGTAGTCCGTTCTGGGGTCCAGGCTGACACTGAAAGCAGACTAAGGACGCGCAGAGACTCAGCCCAGAGAGTTTGCCCCGAGGGAACGTGTCAGCAGAACTCTGCCGCAGACAGAGTGGTACCAGGAAATGCTGACCCCACCTTCACTCTAGTACAAGCCTGGCTCTCGCTCGGCAGCCCACACAGGAGCTCCACACAACAAAGACAACCCGCTGCCTTCATCCCCAACTCTGAGCAAGTGGCAAAGCAAAGGCCCAGGCACTCACCTCATCGTAGAATATGCAGGCATGTTTGCCAGACACGTAGTTACAGTGACCGTAGCTTGTAAGGCACACATCCATGTCAGCTCCTGCAATGGATGGGAAGACAAAATCCAACTGAGTTCAGAAGAGCTGGGACAGGCAGCACAGAGGGAGAGAATGAAACGTCAGGGGGCTTGCTGCCTTAGAATCTGCTCTCAGTGCCGAGAGAAGCCACAGAACAAGGTTTCTTCAGGGTTCTGGCTGCAAGATGAAGCAGGGGAAGGTGGAAAACCATTTCAGCGTTACTGTGCCCTTCCAGTGTGCTGGGGGGCTCCAGGCTGAGGCAGGGTAGCAAATGCCCAGAATGATCATTAACCTCCCTTCTTAGCAGTTACCAGCTCGAAACCGACTCCAGGAGCGTAGGAAAGCTGTAACTTTTTAATGCCAAATCTCTTCGACTGTGTGGTATCAAGAGTTAATACACCCATCGTAAAACAATGGCTATCAAATCTGGGCTACAGGCACCGAACCCTGCCAGTCACACGGTGTCCTGCCATCCAAGTGAGCTTTTTTGCACATGTTGTCTGATAATACACAAGAGAAACAGAATTCCAAAATCCCAGGATAAAATGACTGCCAACAAGGCATTCTCCAAAGAGCTGCATTCACTTCTACTGCAGTGACTTTAGTGCACTATGGCTTGGATTGTCTGTGTGCAAACAAAATAAAAGCTGAAAACACAAATGGAAAGTTTTTTCATTGCGATTCTGCAGGCCCCCAGCTAGAAGTCACTTACCTGTCCCGATGTAGAGGGTTCTGTAGCACATGTTCACTGCACTTCCTATGCCCATTAGGGGATAGAACACTGCCCGAGCTTGCACGTCCTTTCTTTGTACTGCAAGACAAAAGTGAGCACTGACTACTACTGACTATATTGCCTATAGTAAGATAAAGTTACCAGATTTAAAGTATTCCCTCTACTGGGCTGTCTGGGGCTCAGGTGTAATTTTTAAAAGGAAACTATCAACTTGAAATCTGGACAAACTCAGAAATAGTTTCAGCTCTTACCCCCGACCCAAAGTCCCTCTGTCAATTGTTGGGGTTTTACAGTCACATCTTTCTACTGTTTAGAATTTTTTCTCCCCCACTGCTATGTGAAAGACCCACCCAAGCCATGTGACTATACAGGGGAAATGACACTGGGCAAGGACAAAGGAAACAAACTGAGGAGAAACTATTTCCCCTCTCTCCTGTCTTTCAGTTCCAGGACTGTGAAGTGTTAAAGCACACGTCTTCTGAATTGTTGTCCTCCGGGTCCTGTAAGATGGTGCCCCGTTAAACTGAATTTGGAGCTAGCGAAAGCTGCCAAGTCGACAGCCCTAGAGACAAAGCTGCTAGTTAACCCCGGAGAAAAGCACAGGCAGATGCAGAACAAGCTTTTCCAGGGATCTATTTAAAATTCCTAGAACTTGAAGTTGGGGGCGGCGGAGGATTCTCTCTTCAGCTAGTTTAATTTTAGATCAGTCTCCACAGCACAGTCAATCCTGGACCCTCCTACTACTGAAGCTGCCGACGAAGAACCAGCAGTTACACAGACACAGATCACATCCCCACTGCACCTGGAACAGGCAGGCTGCCATCTTGTTTCACATAAGGGTCACTCACACAGCAGTCAAATGGCAACCTGGTCTAGGTTTGAATGGCTCAGTACCTGGACCTAAAAACCCCATGTCCTCTTTCTGTCCATGCAAACACACAGTCTAACCTAACTCCCCCACACACGCATCTCCAGGACAGTTCCACATCAAGAAAAGATGTGGAACTGACAAAGCATGCAGATTACAAACTGAGTAAAGAGCGGTCAAAAAATTAAAAAAAATTAGAATCTGATCACTGATGTCAAGAAGACTCTCCATGGGATTATGTGGCGCCTTCCGCATGGAACATGCCAAAAAGCTTCATTGTTCCCAACACATCATTTCTACATTTGGCTGCTCCAGATGACAGTTACTAGAGCCTGCTTAGTACAGATCAGCCAGCGGGGCTTGTCTCCGAAGTTGGTCTCAAGTGTCCCATCAACAAACAAATAAAAGTCAAAATTAGCACAGAGGGAAGCATGTGAAGTTTGATGGGTCAAAAAGACAGAAAGCAGGTAGGGAACACAGCCATGGATCTCCCCTAGGATAGCAGGTGCCAATGATCTGAGATTCAGTTCTACAAGTGTCTGCTGGCCACATCATTTAATCCCAGCGCCGGCCCTGTGCAGTCCCACAGCTGCCTCTAGCTCCAAAAGTGTTAGAAGAAAAAGACATTCAGAATCTGTGCTGCACTGCCACAGCCTGAAATGACCAGGTGAGCTGAGACAAGGACAAGTCAAGTTGGTGAATCTCATCTCTGTTCCTATTGTACCCACCCGTAGGCCTAGACCAACGGAGAGCAGGACACAGCTCTTGTTTACTCCTGAAGGGAAATGGATCCAACAGCTGACGATAACCCTAACAGCGGAATAGGAAGCTGAAGGATTAGTGATGCTAATGACTATAGCAAGGGAAGCAGAACCCTGACCTCAGGCCCTGGCAGAGTTTAAGTGAAGGAGGTAACAGTTTCCAACTATTTAGTGTTAGAACATATCTGCAATTTTAGCTCTGCAGTCACCAATTTGGATTGAAGAAATCCATGGATTTTAAAATGCAACACCCTCACTCTATGCCCCAGCTTTTCCAGCTTACGTTTCGGTTTCTCTTTCAAGCCCACAAACCAGTTTTCTCCCTCTCCAAAGAGAAGGCAGCAGGATTTCAAACACACTTGTTCATTTGCTTCCCAGATCCCCGAGCCTCTTGCAAACATGCCAGAGAAGGCAGCTGGGCCTTTCCCTTCCTTGCTAGATCAGACTGGTGCAGCCTGGCTTAACACCACAATGACAGGAACCAGAACATCCCTGGTTGCCAGTTGCGGTGATGCAGCAGGGAGAGCACACTCCTTTTCCGACCGCCTTTGCCAAAAGCTCAACAAGGGGAAGTGGAGGAACGTTTCTGATCAAAGAGCATCCGGAGGGGCAAGAGGGAGGAAGGAGATGAAATGGGTGTCTCCCAAATACCAGAAGAGAGAATCTCTCTGGATGACAGTCTAACAGCATGGTGTGCTGAGAAAAACCACAGCTCAGTGCAAAGAGACTATTCTAGGGCTGCTCTTACCTTCAACGTGATTTGCCAAAGGAGACGACTGATGGGAACTGACACTGCTCGCTACAGATTGAACTTTGGAAGGAAAGAGCTGCTGTATTCTCTGCAAGGCCAGAAACTTGATTAGCTTCTCATCCAGCATATTTATCTCAATCTCTGTTAATAAATAAAAAGCAATTAATAAGTTATTCGCGGAGAGAGCGTCATTTGATCTGCTGTGGGCTTAACTGTCCTGCTCCTAAATGTTGCTATTTGCTTCTGTAAGCAGCAACTGTGTCAGGAAAAACTCTGCAGCCTCAAGAGTCTAAAAGTGCCGGGTGCTCTATTACTGTCCAAACACTAACTTTCCTAGCAGCATGTCTGGACAGCAAGACTTGTCATCCTAGAGAGCTGCAGTCTAGACAGGAAAGGGACGTGTGTATTTTTTTGGCTAGGAAAAAGCTGAAGACTCTACACGTGGGCAGAGACACAGAAAGGCCATGTGTATTTCAGGCTCTTTTGGGCAGCAGGGATGGGGTGTGCTTCTTGTGAGACTCAAATTTACAACCCGGTTGGAAAAAAGCTTGATTAGATCTATCCCAGAGATAAACGACAACTCCTTAGGAGCGGTAGAGTCTCATTTTCAGGGTCACAGTCTTCTCGGCAGGTTCAACTTAAAATTGTTAAGAAAGGGGGAATTCAGACAAATCTCTATTGTGTAAAATGTAAATCTCAAAGCAGATCTCTGTTGCCGATAACAGCCAGCAAGGAGGACAGTTAATCAGGCCCTGCAAAGATCTGCATTGTGCTCATGAACAAGTTAGCTAACCCCTTGCAAGAGCGGTCTCAACATCAATGTCACTGGTAAAAAAGAGCGAGTAAAGGAAGCAGAGCCATGGTGGCGAGTGCAAGTCCCGCTGCAAGTACAAGAGGCCAAGACAAGCAGCCAGGTGTTTGCCAAAGGGAAGAAGGTCAAAATGGCAGTGCAAGAAAGGCTAGAGAGAAGGGTCACAGCAACAGACTGATAATGAAGTTGAGAACTGTACAGCAGTTCTCTGGATTCTCAGTAAGTCACCCTGATGAGAGTCCGGGTTTCCTGCTATCCCACTGAAAAGGAGAGGAAGATGTACCAGTCTCTGGGACAAAGGCAGAAAACGTAGCTGTAGAAAGATGTAACTGAAGGCAAACCCATAACAATATTGCAGCCCAAAATGACTGGTGACCCTACAACAAATACGCAATCACTGGCCTCAGAAAAGGTGAGGGAAGTGTCCTTGGGTCCCAGCTAAAATCATGACATGGCCAAGCTGGGGGTCTGAGCACATGAATTCCACCGAACAACAGGTCTGGACACCAACATTCTGGACAGACACCCCCAAAGCTTACGAGGTGAAACACTCCAAGTGCCAAGGTGTGGAAGTGAATGAAACCCACGATTTTGCCAAGGATGGGGCACTCCCTTGTTCACCCAGGGTAACATGTCCACAGCCCAGGCCCCCTTTACCGAAGTCACTCTCCCCTTTAGCAGGGTACTGAATGCTTTAAGGAAAGGAACATTTCCCTCCCGGCCAGTATACACAGCAACTCTCGACTGAGAGAAAGAATCAAAGATTACTCACCGCCATTGCCATCCATTAATGCTTTCACAGAGCTGGTGAGGTCCAACATAGCTGCAGAGTTTGAAGTGAAAGATGAGGGGACAGTTAAAGAGCTTCCTATGGATACAGTGCTGGGACTGACCTTACCATCTAGAGAGACAGGGGAGAGAAGAGCAATGTCAAGATGCAGTCACCTCTGAGCTACTGATGAGCCCCTCAACTCATGCTTCGAATTTACAAACTCCACAAAATGGCTAATTTTGCTAGTAGCCAGGCTTTGAAAGGAGGAGTAACTCCTCTCACAACCTGGCACACGTGCCTCCCGAAAGGGGCTCTGAATAGCACCGCACCTTTTCCCATAGCAGTTCTAGCCGGCTTAACTGAGTTCCGTTTCCACAGGCTCCTGCACCTCTACCATACGCGGACAGGAAGTCACATTATCCTGGAAGTACGACCTGCAGAGCAGAGCTGCAGGGTGTTTGGGGGACAGCTTGAAACCCAAATCTCACTGGACCCAGAGGGGAGAAATCTTGTGAGCAGTTTTTCTGTGTTGGGTTTTATACATTTGCAGACTTTTGGATAAGAAATGTTTTGTTAACCAGAAACAAGACGAATGTTTCTGTAACTTGTTTTAGAGATCTGCTGCTGCCAACACAAGTGCCATATGTGCTGTGGAAGTCTGAAAGCTCTTTCCCGGGTGGTGAGAATGTAACAGAGAGGAAATACGCATACACGTGACGTTAGCTCTTTCACAAACTGAAATCCTACTGCTTAAAATAGTGACATTTGTAAAATGTCTGTTTCAGAACCACATAGCAGTGAAGGAAATCACACTCCCATGCCTCAGATACCCAAATCCCCTGCCTCTCCCTGATAATCTATTTAGAATTAGATGAGAAATAGTGAGTTTAAAAGGGACATTAATTTTTCTTTACCTAGATTCCCATAACCTTCTGTTACTAGAACCAAGAATTAAAATCTAATTTATTTTTCACTTCCAATGTCAGTTTCTCTTTAGTTTAGGCTCATTCCCTTGTTCTCTAGCATAATGCAGCATGAGTTGAATAGAAAATACCGGAGGGGAACCTACATTCCACCAACATTTGTTATAAGATTTTTTTTAATTTTACAGAAGTTCTCCTGGTAGCTGAGTGGGGCTTTGGTTTGCATTTTATAAAATCTAAAGTTTGGCCCCAAACTGGCCTGACAGCATCCCTTTAAGAAGAATTGTCAGGATTACCCATGCTTTGCCGGACTCTTAGAAGCTTGAAAATAATGTTTCCCCATATCAATATGGTCCCTTTTCCACTTGGTAAAATTTCCCTCCTCCCCATCCGCGTGCTTCCAGCTGAAGCAACAGCCAAGGCAGCAGCTGTGTTTGCTTTCTGCTTTGTGCACCAGTGTGGTTGAGATGGTCAGCAGCCATGGGCATAGAGGAAAATCTGTCTGTCACTCATACCAGGGATTTTTAAGATAATACTCAAGCCAGCTAAGCACTCACTCTCCCCACTGTGTGTACTCACTGTTTGGATAATCACTAGCTCCAAAAAATAATTCAGTTATTTTTAAGTGCACTGAAAGCACTTTAACAAACCAAACTTATGTGGGTCTCTCTCAATCGCTTCCCTGCCACTACAGAGGGCTCGGCCACTGGTGCACCTCAACCCCCTCCTATTCTCTGCCTGGGGGCTGTAATACTTGGGTCTCATTTCGGTTGTTGTGTCAAGCCACCCAGCACCTGCAGACTAAACCCATCGAGAAGGTCAGACTAGATGATCCGGCAGTCCTTCTGGTCTTAAACTTGGACTCCGAACCCAGCCCTCCCCACAGAACTGTACTGGGAACACCGCCACCTCTACAATTTGCATTGTGACTGTTACATGTCCTCCATGGCCTCTTCTCAGTTGCACATGGCTTTTTGAATCTTTATGTTGTACACTGACATTTTCTGGGCTTACATGAGTGTGAAGATGTTGCCTTATTTGTTTTGAGGCTTGAGGAAAACCGAGTTAGCTGTTTCTCTGTACAAGAAAGAATTTCTCATTTATAAAAAATTGAGGTTTCCTGAACAGCTCTACCATTTAAAAAGAAGATTCACTATTTGCATTGCCATAATGGGTCTGCATATCTGACTTCATTTTTTTAATGTTATCTGGTCCTAAGGAATACATTTTAGTACGTTTGTCAGTGTCCATAGTATTGTACATTTCTTTTTCAATTAGCAGCAGACATTACTGGTGCAATTCAGGGTGGAGGCTGTTAACCATAAAGCTCACTGAACAGCATGTATTATGCCAGCAAACTTTCACTATTACTGTTGTAAACTTTATATTTGAGAAGTAGAGCATATACAGTAAACCCAGTGTTACACCGAATTGTCCTATGAATAACTTTCATGATTTGGGTAGACATCCAGAACGACAAAGTTACAAGACGGCTAAACACATCAAAGGTTGTGCAAAAAGCAGACAGAAGACTTGTAATTCATAGGAACGAGGGTGGAGCTGAGGTTGTACATGAAATCTTAACTATGGCATTTCCTAACACTCGGGATTTGGGTGTGGTTTTTTGTATACAGCCTTTGCAAACAAGTGAAAGGGGTCACACATTCTGCTCTTCACAGCCTTGAGTGCCTGCTTCTAGCATGACATTAAAGCAGAGATTTGAAGTAATCCATTTGGAAACTCCAGGCACCTTAACGCAAATTTCCAGTTACAGTTAGCAACACAGCAACTGAGCAGTTTAAATGACAGTGCCTTTTCCAGTTCCTTCTGAACCCCTGACGGATCCACGGTTTCAGAAAGCAGCTCAGTGCTCCCCCTCTTCAGAGATGCATTCAACTGGCAATGCCCAGCGCAGGGCCCAATTTCTGTTTCAGGACCTGTGGGCAATGCTAACCCGACCTCTCTTTCCATTGTGCCATGTCTGCAGTAAGCCTCGCTTCCCAGCACTTGATATACTTCATGCTCTGAAAGAAAGATGTTTAAACACTCACTTCCCAGCTGGAAGGCCCAGCTCTCCCCATCAGATGCTCACCTGAAGGTGGTGCTGGTGAACAGAATCTGTGTGTGGATCCGATGGCAGAGATCCCATCTCCCGTTGCTTGTGGCGGAGTAAGAGCCCCAGTGGCAGTCAAAGGGGAACCAATAGATCGCAATTCTGCTGTCAGCGGGGGGCCTATCTGCGTCTGGACATTCTTTCTCTGCAAAGTGCTGGTGGTCTCTAGGCTGGCACAAGAGCTTGGTATGGAAGCTGGCATACTTGTGACTGGCGCAGAACCCCTTTGTGCACAAGAAACGGGTCCTGCTACGTTCTCCGTCTTCACGACAGTGCCAACTGTGTGATTCAGAAGTCCACAAGCTGCTGGGGGTGTGAGGGGCCTCGCCCACGTTTGCCGATGAGACAGCCCAGGTATTGTATTACCTGGGCCAATCAGCCTCTGAGAATCAGTCAAGTGTGCCGAAGGTTCAGCGGAAACACCATACAAATGAGGACCATTTACTTTAACTTCAGAGGCTGCTGGCCCATTAGAAGTCCCGCAAGAAGATACTTTCTTTGACTTATCCACACAAGAGCTGCAATTGACATCTTCCTGTGGTAAAGACTGCTGGGATTGAGAAGAGCTCAAGGAATTCTGGGTGGTAATCCCTGAGGTGCACGACACGGAATAAAGGGAAGGTGTGAGTGCCTTGTCAGCTGCCTGGTAAGGGTTGGTGATTGAGCCGTCTGCCACAATAACAGGCTTAATATCAGCCTTCTCTGTCTGTTCAGAGTCCCAAAGCGAAGGCATCTGCTTAGCAGATAAATGTCTCAAAATGCTGCACTGGAGCGCAACAACACTACAGAGCCACTGAAAACAGAAAGAAAACATAGGTAAGCTTCACAGGTTACAACTACAGGCTGGTCACTCACGCAGCATGCCCGCTTCAACCACCCAAACACGCAGGTCACTTTACCCGGCATCGCTCTCCCACTCCTGGAAAGGCAGTTTATCACCACAGCAAGACAACTAAATATAGGTATATTATGAAGCCAAGGTAGCTGTTCTGATACAAATGCAGAATCAGGTGGTTAAGAGCACTATACCTCTGTCATATAGGATTTACACCTATCCCAGAATATATATCAATCACGTTGGTACTCAAGACAAACATTTTGCCCAAATCCAAGCTAGTTACAGTGAGAGTCTGCCTTATGCCCAAAATTCCACCTCCATCTTGCTACAAGATTCAAACAGATTCCACTTTAACACAGTGCTGGCCTTTCTATAAAATGGGTTTCTCTCAATCCAGCCAAATGACTCTGTAGAGAAAGCTGGAACAGACTGCAGAAATACTTTGGCTTCCTGTACAGAAGCTTTTTTAGGGACAAGGGCAGAGAACCGATTTAAACCACGAGGATTGGGGGAGGAGAAAATTCCCACTCTGAATTCCTTCAAGGCTTCCGAAAGCAGTGTGCAGACATTCCCAGCTTAGCAGGCACTTTCTGAACAAGGATGGGTATTGGCCGAAGGCACGTCACCATGCATCCTTCACTTCCAGAACAGAATGGAGTCCCTACATCAGACATACATACGCAGACGCTGCAATTACTTTCCACTGAAGTTTACACCACTCACACTGTGGGACCAGCTCATCTTGTCACAATCGTGTGACAGAGTGGCTTACAGAGTAGACCACTATTTGCAAAAGGATTTGTGGCTTACAATACTGTAAACCAATAAGAGAACTCATAGGAGGTATAACATTTAGATTTGACATTAAAAATATGCCCATACAAAGCTTTGAGTGTCCTCACATTAGTCTTACAAAAGCCACCCAGCAACATTAATATTAACATACAAGTTCGTTAACTCCAGCAGCCTTACACAACCAAATGGAGAAAGCAATTTCCCTCTGCCAGATGACAAAAATGTAAAGACTCAAATCACACCAAGCATTATACCCTCATCACTCTCCCCCAGACCCTGTCAAAAACAGCCTCCTCTGTGCGTGGGAGGTGTGACGATGAGGGGAACGTGTCTGTACAACTTATGAATGCTGGCTGATACACAGACATGGGGCATTGCATGATACAGCAGATCCACCATCAGCTGACAGGAGCTGTAGGACACAGACACCAGTCTAGGGACAACGGACTTTGCCGTTGGTACTCTGACCGTCCAATAGCTACAGTAAGGAGCTGGGAGACATTTCCCCCAGCTTGTCGGTAGGGGGCTGGGATTTAGAGAGTGGAACGGTGCCAGCAGAACAAAGGAACTTGGGGGGGGGGAGGGGCAAAGACTGTACCCTAGGAGCGTGCTTAGAGGTGCTGAGATAAGAACACTGCATGGGCTCCATTCAGACTTGAGGCTTAACACACAATCCAGTAGCTGGATCCCCTCTGAGCTGTCTGGGGAGCAGACAAGAGAAAGCGTTCACCGAGAGCTGTGATAGGTCATGGGAGGAGAGAGAGGAAACAGTCACCACTGCACATATATTCTAGACTTGCTACTCAAAAAGATACTTTGATCATATCTAACTGAAAGGCACAGCAAAGAGGTCCTTGCACCACAGAGAAGCTACAGATTCAAAACATTTGCCATCGTTTACCTCTTGTTGTTCTGACTGGCTGGCTAAGTGCTCAGAGTTCAAAAGGTGCTTCTGTGAGGATTCCTCAGGGACCCCATTACAGATGAGCTCACCATCCCGAATTGCTGCAGGTGCAAGTAAGGGGGGTGGAAACCGGTACTGAGATTTTATCGCATCAGGAACCTGAATTGTCAGGAGGGAAGATGAGATATTAGAATAATTATAGGTGTGTGCCATTAAACTACAGTCATTCTTAACAAGTATTGTCCAAATTTACTACTGGCCGATGGTTTCCGGGCCAAAGAAACCAGAGATTGTGCCAACACTGTGGCAGAGTGGAATACGAAAGGGGGACATCGGAAGATAGGAAAGTTTCAGGGCTATATGCAGACTTGGTTTAAGTTGACAACTCTGCTGAAGTCAATGGAATTTCACCTGCTTATACCAGGTCTGGACTTGAGCCCCTAGTGTACTGGTTGTAGCATGAATGCAGCCATTCAAACAAAATAAAACCAGAGGGGGGGAAATACATTTATACATAAACACCCATTATATTGAGTTATTCTTCCTCATTTAGACTGGCTGAGGTATTTTGCGGACACATCGGAACACGTGAAGCAGCGCTGGTTCTTCTGATTTCAGCACCTACTACAGAAGCAATTCCTCCCTATCTCTACTCTGCTTTTGAAGTTCGCCACCTCAAACCTTGCAGGAGAAACCTGAAGCCTGGACCCCACGTTCCTCTACATTAGTACATAACAAAAAGCAATGCTTCCAACTGGGGGGCTCTGAGCCACACACTTAGTAGGATACCCTCTGCCCTGGCAGCTTGGATTCCATTAATCCTTCGTCCATCCCCCACAGACCGATACGTATCTAGTCTTAGCCTGGAGGGTCTAGTAAAGATTCTCGCCCATTTTGTTCTATTTTCCCAACTTGTTCCAAAAATGTATTTAAATTTACTACTCAAGGGAGTTTAATTTATAAACCTTACTAACTTTAAACTGCAGTAATGACTCTTGAAAAGTAGGGTGTTAATAGGCTGACCATATTTCCTTGAGACAAAAACGGGACATTGGGATGGCAAAAACGGGACGGGGAGGCGAGCGGCAGCCGCAACAAGCCGCCCCTCGTCTCCCCGCTCAGCAGCTCGGCGGGGAGACGAGGGGCAGCCGCAACAAGCCGCCCCTCGTCTCCCCGCTCAGCAGCTCGGCGGGGAGACGAGGGGCAGCCGCAACAAGCCGCCCCTCGTCTCCCCGCTCAGCTGCTCGGCGGGGAGACGAGGGGCAGCCGCAACAAGCCGCCCCTCGTCTCCCCGCTCAGCTGCTCGGCGGGAAGACGAGGGGCAGCCGCAACAAGCCAGCGTTCATTTTTTTACAAAAAAAATAAAAACTATATATAGTTTATTAAAAACGGGACAAAATTGACATTTATATTAAAACGACGGGACGGTCGGGAAATATGAAAAAACGGTACTGTCCCGTTTAAAACGGTACGTATGGTCAGCCTAGGTGTTAAGCTAGCTGAGCTGTTGTGACTGCAGAAAAATATTTACACATTCTAGAGCACATAAAACCAGGATGGTTTGCAAGGTGTAGGCTTGCTTTTGTCTCATATACAAATATGTAATATAGGGAGCTCTTAGCAACTTAAAAACCTTCCAATTTTGAAGCATGCGTGCCACTCACTAGAAAGGCAACAGCATTTCTTAAAGTTGCATTTGAAAGATGTGTGAGTTGCCACCAAGTGGCAGAACTGTGTAATGCTACTTATTTGGTAGGCTGGGTAGCTAAATGTAGCTACCGGAAAGCAGCAGTACTTCACTCCCAAGTTTGAGATCAGGTGCTGTCGTGACTTCTTCCTAGCCCTGCTAGGGACACACCAAAGACTAGAGAAAGCCTTGATAATCCATCACACTAAGGCATGCCTGTCACCTGCCCTTGTATTATTCTAAAACACGTAAGCAAGGTTCTCCAGAACGTTTCCTGTTTTCACTTACTTTCAAACCTCTTCTCTTCACTGACTGAACAACTCTGCGGTTGGGAGGGTGTTTCTTGTGGATTCGGTTCAGGAAATCCACCTTGACAACATGCTGCGATATGGTGTCTTGGAACCGATCAAAAACCCGGCACCGATTGCTCAGGGTCATGTTCTTCTGGTTCAGCTGGAAGAGCAGATATAATACTGGCGTAGTTAGGATGACAGATCCCAATACCTGTTCCAAAAAATATCTGCCTCTTTCACAGTCAGTTGGTACCGTACCACCAACACCATCAGCTCTGCGTTAGTGCTCTATGTTTATGAATCAAAAAATATAAAATAGTTGCTGATAGAGGGTACAATGCTATAAAGTCGAAAGATAAAATATTTCAGTGGCCCAATAAGAATGTCTGCTTGTGTAATCTCACGAATAGTGGGTCTCATGTATTTAGATACCAGCCATCAGTATAATGAATATTGGACTATAAAATAGTCCCAACCAACTTGAGGCAGAGGGAACAGAGGGCCGATTCACACAGGAACTCCTTATTCAGAAAAGGGTAGGGTTTTGTGTGTGTGTGGGGGGGAGACGACACACCAGTTCTAGAACTTTGGTATGAAGAAGCTGAGAGCTACGGAAAAATAACCTCTCTATATAAGCATTTCATCTACTGCTTTCCTTCTGTCTCAGAGGTTGCCAACTTGATCACATTTTTGTCTGAAAAAAATCAAGCTTTTCAGAGTCAAACACCAATTACTATAACAAAGAAAATTAGCAAAATCAATATTCTACTTTTTCAGTTTGTTTACATTGTGTATGGTCAGTTTATGGCTGAAACATCCTTAGAAATACCAATGGAGGCGCAATAAACTCTTATAAAAGTTTGAGTTTTTTTTTAAATTAGCCCATTCATAAAATTGAATCTGACCGTGTCCTTTTAACATTCATTTACTATTATAAAAACTTACCACCACGTGTTCAATATGATTTGGACACATCCATCTGCCCAGGGGCATGGCAGTGAGAGGGGGCTCAAGACAATCCATGTGGAACAGAAGGGGGCAGTAATCACACTGAATAAGAGGTGCCACTCTGCAACTCCTGCAAAGAAATAGGGAAACAGCTGCTATTTTTATTATTTCCTAGAAAACCAAAATTAATGTTGCTCACCACCTTCCTATGCTACAAGTGGGAGGGGAGGGATGACTTGTAGCCAATGAGAAAGAGACCAAAGTGGCCCCAGCCACATATGTTTATTTATGTAACATAATAAAAGTACTGTAGCTCTCTGCCTCCCTTTCCCCTGCATTATTTGTTGCTATTGTCTAAAATTAGGCAACAATGGTGTAATTTGATCTGTGTGGAGTCCTACTGGACTGATGTCAAATGGGCACAAAGATCTGCCCATGCAGATCCAAGTGCAGGATGGGGGCCTTGGATTGTAAAATCCTTCGGGTAGGACTGGAGCAGTGTCCTTTGTTCCCCATGCACTCCACAGAAGCTGTATAAACAGTTCTGAACAAGCTGCTCTCATTCACCACTGCTTTGGCCAGTAAGCTCATTACCAAGGAAACTCATGGACGCTAAGAGCAACCTCCATGGAGTTGTTATTCCCAATTACTCCACTCCTCAGAGAGGTATATTCTGTTGCAATGAGAACTTTTACTTCAGAGAGACGGAAGAGGTCATCAAAACAAACTGGACATGAGAGGGGCTCTCTTTCAAACATGCTTGTTCTTCCCAGCCACACACAATTCATTTAATGAAGCCATCGGCTGTCTCGTAGGTTTTTTTTAAAGCTTACCTGAAGCTCCTCCTCACTTCCCACAGCTCACTTAGCAGAGTGAAAGTAGACACTGAGCATAGGTGTACTGTGATTCGGTTTCCACAATAAAATGATTTAGACTATTAAACTGACTTTTTGGGCTGGGACTTAAATTCATAGATATGGTTCACTATTCCAACAACCCAACACTGCATAAATATTTAGCTCTATGATTAACCATTCCTGAGTGTTCCTTGCATAATCTGGTGGCATGCATCTTTGTCAGTGATGTTCTGCCTTTTGTTTCTGAGAGTTATTTTCTCCTAACACCCTCTATGTGCACCATAAATTACACTCTCGACTACACAATTTTTACTCATCCAATGCCTTTTAAGATCAAAACTGGTATTTAAGCAGAGGATGCCAAACTTCTTTCACAAACCATAGAATTTCACCCACACCAAGTGTAAGTGAGAGCCTTGGGTACCTGTTACACGTGAAGCAGACTTTCACCGGCAAGGGAACCAGACCATTATGGTCTAACTCATGTTGTGCTTTCTTGACATTCTTTCCCGTGGTTTCCTCCTTCCTCCTCCTCTTACTAGTACCTGAAAAGTGAATTGAAAGGTTTCGCATTACTCGTGTGTAACAGAGCTCCTATTCCGATCACTGTAACTGGAGCAACTGGAGACACACATCCATCTCTGGCAGAAATAAATACACTTATCTAGGAAGAGGCTAGCAAAGCTGCTTACGGCACCACAGCCCTGACTTAAATCTGGTATCAATTTAAAAGAAGGGGAGACGAGGAATACAATACAATACAATACAATACAATACAATACAATACAATACAATGAAGGCAGGCCTGTCATTTGTAAATATGAGCAAAAAAACAAGCAGTCACCTTGATTTAGTCAGACACAATATCTAGGCTAAAGTGAGTTTTCAAATTATCAACTTGTTACTTAGTATGAAAATCTATTCCAGGAATACAATGGCAGTGAATAAAAGTTTGGCAATTAACAATCCTAACAAAATACAAGGACACTTCCTCTGGCTGGTAAAATCCCCTGGCCAGTGTCATTTGGTCTGGCAGAGGGCGCCCGAGAGCGGCTGTACACCACTCTGTTAAACTCTATTGAAGTTCAGGGCAGTCTGGCATTTTGCTATTAAACAGGTTTCCAAGTCCTGCTGCGTGCCCTGGAGCAAAATAAAAACCCATCTATTGTTCTAGTGAAGCAGCCACATCTGAAGAGGAGCTGGAGGAGAGTATACACCCGCCCCATCTCCTTTCACTAGGAGGGGGCATCAGAGCCAGAATCAGAAAAGCAGGTCAGTAGAAACTCGCATAAACTGGACAAACAAGAGCACCGAGGAGGCAGAGAGCACTTTTTCTGAACTGTAAGCTATGCAAGCAGACAATATTTACTCACCTGGAAGTGCTGTGGTGCAGGTCAGTTCATTCGGCAACTGGAACTGGGTTGGGTTTCTTTCCATGGCAGCTGCAATAAGCAGCTCAAAGGGTCGCTTCAGCTGGGGCTGCCCACAGTCCATTTCCGCAATGGTAGAGTCATCATCCACGTCAATGATGTCCTCATCTACATCATTCTGCTCTGAACTGGGAGTCTCAGTGCTGGCATTAGATGTGGGAGTGCCAGGCCGACTCGCTCTCCGCTCCAAGATCCTGGCATGTGCAATTGCCCTGATGCTGGTGCTAGACCTGTCCAACAGGTCTGTGTCACTGGTGGGGGAGGTGGTCCTTTTCCCAGATTTGTCCACCAATCCATTTACCTGCCCCAGCTCCTTCTTCTGTTCTCGCTTCTGCAGAACATGAAGAGTCACACTTACCACTCGGGCCATATAAAGAAGTACATTGGCCATGATACACACGTAAGTAAAGATTAAACAGTTTTCAGAAACGCTATATGAACAAAAGCTCAAGACATTTATTGCAACAGTTTCTCACCATGACATTTAGCCTTAAGCCAGTAAAAGCAATTTGGTTATTGCTAGTGTGACTAAGTCATAATATTACTAAGGCAGTTAGAGCAGCCAAGCGTGGGAGGAGGTTAGCCTACTTGCCTTTCGCCTCTGGAGACTTGGATTCAAATCCAGTTTGGACACAAGTAACATGTTTAGTGGCATCAGGTTCCAAATTAATACTCAAGAGGTCAACCAACCAATGTATTTGGAAGACCATATTTACCAATGACACCTCTTAAAACAATGCACAGTGGACCATTCTGCTGCCTAATACAGTGCAGCAGGTGTTGCAGTGTTTGAGTCCATCTGTAGCAGGACTACTCAAAAATGAGAAAAGAATTAGAATGAGGACTTGAGAGAGCACATAAAAAGTAAAAATTGCCATGTGCCAACTTAACACAAGGACTGGCCACTTCTGCTCAGGAGAGTCCGTGGGGAGCTGCATGTAAGGAAGGAGATCAACACTGGAAGCTAAGGACTGCAGTAGCAGAGGCTGGTGCACAGACGGGTTCAAGTGCCTTAGCAGAAGCGTTCGAAGAAGCATGCAGAGTACTTGCCCACACAATGCCTAGTATGAAGAATCAGCCACTGGGAGTAAACAAAGTAATTAAAAGCCACCATAATAAAGTGGGTGAGTATGGACAGGAACATGGAATACATATAATTTTCAGGGGACTAAAGGTGGTGTATGGCAAGCAACTGAATTTTGAGTAGGGCTGTCGATCAATCGCAGTTCACTCACGCAATTAACTCAAAAAAATTAATCGCGATCAATCGAAGTTTTAATCGCACTGTTAAACAACAGACTACCAATTGAAATGTATTACCTGTTTTGGGATGTTTTTCTACATTTTCAAATATATTGATTTCAATTACAACATTATAAAGAGACTGCACTATAGTACTTGTATGAGGTGAATTGAAAAATACAATTGCTTTTGTTTTTTACAGCACAAATATTTGTAATGAAAAACATGAAGTGAGCACTGTACACTTTATATTCTGTGTTGTAATTGAAATCAATACATTAGAAAATGTAGAAAACATCCAAAAATACTTAAATGGTATTCTATTATTTTTTTAATCGCGATTACTTTTTTAAAATGGCTTGACAACCCTAATTTTGAGCTCTCTAGCCATCCAACAGTAGTTCTTGGTGGTCCTAGTATGGAAGGAGCAATGGGCATAATTGATTACGAGTCACAAGGTGCAGCATCAGCACAGTTTAAGGACTTAGCATTCACATCAATCTACGTGAAAGCTGTGAGATGTGCAGCATATGAACCTCCAAAAGGAGAAAACGTGTAAAGACAGTTGCACATAGGAAAGGAGGGGAAACCCCCTCCAAAAAACAAAAACAAAAACCACACACCACAGGAAAGAAATCAGGAAATCTGAGCCACCAGAAAAACAGCCTTTTGTCCGATACAGTTTTTTTGGAAGCAGCGTTCCTTGTTTGTGTGAGGCACTGGAATGAGCACAAATTAAGGGCTAAGCCATTCAAGACAAGGAAAAGAGTTGAAAACAAAGCCATTGCTCTTTTTAAGATGACCTTTTTATTGTTGAGCCAAGTTTCTGAAGTGCTATTGTCTTCAGGGCACAACAGCATCACAAGTGATTTGCCAGGAGCAAGAGACCATGATAAAAGGTGTCAAGTTGGAAAAAAAATGTGTTAGAGGTGAATGTGTGTGGCACTTCATATGAATGGTTTCCTGGATAATTTGGTGCAGAATCTCTTTGAACACTTGGGTACACAGTCTGAAGACGTCATTGCTGCAAAATTATGTTTACATTTAGCAAGGAGAGCTTCCTGGGAAATAGCATGTCAAAAAACCAAGCCACAATCATCTCTCCATCCTGTTCTTACAAATAAGGAAGTCATAATTCACAGCAATTTCAGTCTGTTGCTATGGAAATTGTTGTGGGGTCACAGTTTTGTTTTGTTTTTACTAGCCAGAATCATGAGGCACTGCAATAAAAGCATCAGACACTAACGATGGGAAGCCATATTAAGTCACAACTAGCCATCTCCTTTGCCCGTGCAGAATTATTCCCTCTGGGATATTTTTAGCGCAGTTTGTTTTTTCCTGTCCAAGATTAAATGTGGAAAATTGCTGTTTGCTGAGGGTATGTTACTAAATTAATGTTTGTACGTCTGGATTTAAGTTCAGTTTTGTGATTTCTAATAGTAAAAGTCAATACAAGAATTTGGGACTTGCTTAGAGTTTTCTGTGCACCTATTCCTAATCAAAACCTCTCTGCTCTTCCAAGCTGTCTAATCTTCACTTTACTTTCTGCAATTCCATGATCTCACACACACACACACACACACACACACACCTCTCCAAGGTTTTGTATCTGTGCCTGTGGGAGTGGGGGGGGAAAAAGGGCAGAAAGACTCAAATATGAGTGACAAACGTTTGGAAAATAAAGAGTTAACATTTTAGAAGAGTGACACAAAGAGAATGGAGTTTGTTTGGTTAAGAGGTTTTACCTTTCTGCGCACAGTGCAGCGATGACACATCCACTCCCCTGGAGGCAACATTTCCTCGCTCAATGGAGGGTTACTACAAGAGGAATACAAAGACAGTTTACTTTCAGATTTCAGCTTGCAACTCTGAGAACATTTCAAGCTGGCCCCGAATAATTCTGCGAGCTTCCACTGCCAGAAGTCTTCTCCATTTTATCCGGGTTCATTGACTGTGCTCCCTCTGTAGACAGTTCTTTGTAATACACCTTGTATCACCAATGAAGCAAATTATAAAATCTTAATCTAATTATAAAACAGTCACTTCCACCTTAAAATACTGCGCTGTTAAAATCAGCCCTCCATATTAAGCACTTATTTTCCACTACAGTGGTGCTTGCCTTGTCCTTTGAATCAAGAAAACAGACTACACTGTTGGTGTCATATAAGTCATTGCATTAATAGATGCAAGTTTCGCTGCCCTTAAATATATACACCTATGCACCTTTATAATACCAACAGTGTCATTTTAAAGATCATTTAGAGCCTGCCATAAGACCGGATCAGATTCTTATCCAAGTAAGAACTACATCAAAATTCCCCAAAACAAGTGACAGATTTGGTCTTCTAGTTTATAGCCATGACCCCTCTTCAACTGAGGGTGTCTCTACACTCGAGCTGGAGGTGTAATTTCCAGCTTGAGGAGTCATCTCTCAATCAAAGCTAGTGTGGGTAACACGCTAAAAATAAAATAAAAGGTAGTGTGAGCGGTGGGACGAACTCCCTGTCCTAACTACTGTACATGCCTAGGGTCCTTGACGGGACTGGGCTTGGAGTCACTAACCCACCCTGCCTCAGGGATCCACTTCTATTTTTAGTGCACGAACTCAATAAGAGCTAGTGTGTGTGTACATGGACCCAACTTGGAAAGTACACCTCCAGCTCCAGTGTAGACATACTGTAAGTGAGTTGTTGCCATGAAACTCACCTGCCCAGGAAGAGAAGAGGCAATGCATTACACCTACCAGTGCATTAGAATCAGCTACCTGGCAGCAAAACACATTCATTTTCTGCATCAGTTACTATCAATCATAATAAGGCCTGGTATTCCACCAACACGTGATATATGCAGTTTGACTTGAATATATGAGCGTAAGATTTGTCTGACTCAAAGAATCAGCCCTTGGCCATTAATGAACAGATACTGCACCATGTCAATAAGAATATCTCCAAAACTGAGAGATGTTTGACTCATGTATGCAGTAAAAGTCCATACTCCTTGGAATAGCATTTTCTATGTCTCCCTTCCCACTAAATTTTAATCTCCTTCGTCCACTCCTCCTTCCTGTCTATGTGATAAGGCCATGGGTGAAAGAATTACAAAGTTACTGCTTGATCACAGATTGGAAAGGGTGGAAACCCTTTTCAGATGGCTTAACTACAATTCTTTCAGTTTTCTGGAAGCAACAGAATTGTATAAAACTATTTGCTAGGATCCTGGACTGTGGCCATGAGCAGCTCCAGTAGAAAGCATACAGAAGAACTGGCAGACAGGCTGGCTGAAGCAGGAAACGTGGCAGAGGATTTGGAAAACTGCAAAGATTTTAGGGGCGTGGAAGTTAATCTCACATCAGTAACAAATGTGAATAAATTTATAAATTACAAATACATATCAATACCATTTTCTCTTTCACTATCCATCAAAAACTGAACTGAATTAAAAGTTGCCCTTGCAAGATTTGATGACAAAAATCAGCATAAGCAGGCACAGAAAGAAAAAAACATCTAAATGAGAAACTCAAGTTAAACCAAACCAGTTCAAGGGGTGATGGGGATAAAGCTCACCCCCCCCCCCCCCAGGACAGTGGGATTTTGAAATCTGGCCCTTCTCCAGGCTTCTCTCAGCGTTACAACAGCATAAGCGATGTTTGAGGGTTGGGTTGTTTATTTTTTTTAACCTCTTTTCCCAAGACATTTATATTGTTAGTGTTTTTTAAAAAGTAATTTTCAAGTGAGATTTTTTCCTGCACAAGTTATGGTTTAATCAGATCACTAAAACTGTCACAGAGCAAACAGAACTGCTGTCAGATAAACAGAGGACTCTGTTTCCATGTAGTTTGTTTTCAAAGTGTATTTATTTGTATTTTAACTCTGTATAAGTTTACATGCAGTTGTCAGCCAAACTTCAGTGATGCAATACGTACTTCAGCCCAGGGAGCCCTCTTTCCTGCAGAGAGTAAATCCACTGGGTAGGGCACTAGCATAGGAAGTGGGAGATCTGAGTTCAATACCCTTGTTCTGCCAGACACTGCATGTGACCTTGGGCAAGTCTCTTAGCCGGTGTCTATCCTGCATCCGTACAATGTGGAGAATAGCACATCCCTGCCTTCCTGGGTCTGGTGAGGATAAACACACTAAGACTGAGGAGCTCAGTTACTGCGGTAATAGGGGCCGTAGAAGTACCTGAAATTAAGTGACTGAGGCCTTATTTTGTCAAGTGCTTTGAGAGCTTTTGATACAAGGCGCTACAGAAGAGCCAATTACTACATTAGTATTAACTAGCCTTTAAATACCAATCACTAAATAGCAGAGGCCTGAAATAAGTGACTGCTAGTCAAGTGTTCTATAATTCATGAAAGAGTCCTTTTCACTCCAAGGCTCAGTGACACATCACTTAGACAAGCCAATATAAAGCTAGCAAAAGTCACAGATGTTCTACTGTTAGTTAGTCTTTGCAAACAAGTATTTTTAAATAAATCTCGATCTGAAGCTCTAGGTATTTGCTCCATAGAGAACCCCAATGCTAGCAGCGGGTCCCAGGCACAGGGTCCGGCCTCAGCTTCTAAGTTTAACCTATAAAACAGACTTCCTCTTTTCAAACAATGACGTAGCATACATTGGGTAAGGCTCACAAAGATCCTGACACAGTCTTCCACAGGCATTGATGCTGTCAGGTTCCCATTCTGCATGTTCAGTTGCACAGGTTCTAACAATGGTTTTTACTGCCTTTTTCCTTCAGTCTTCCAAAGTGGTGGTAACCTCCATTTCTGGTCTCAAACACAGGGGGATTCAGTAGAGGCAACACATCTGGCAGCCATTTTGAGAAACAAAAGTTGAGCATTTCTAGCAGCCTATGCTTCAGGTATCTAGAGTACTAGATTTCTAGAATGCACGTTGAAACACACCTGGATCTTGTTCTTCCATTTCCTGGAGGTCTCAGGTGAACAGATGATCAAGCTCCTTGGAAGACACAAAGCACCAAAACCTCTCTTTCAACCACAGATAATGTAATAGTGTCAGACGTGTGGCTGAAATTATGAGTTTTAAAAAAAAATAAACTAACCTTTTGTTAACAGAAGCCTTAGTAACAGCAACAATCTCAAATATGCCTCTTAACATTTGGATTAATTGCAAGTCCTGAGGTGACCTCAGCAATAGCTTCAGATCCTTTACTCCCACTGGCTTAAGAATTCTCTTTAAAAAAGTAGCTAGAAGTCAGTGATTTATTTGGGGGCATCTTGCTGATTCCCTGTCCCCCCACCCTCCAAAAAGAACTAAATAAATTAGCAGTTCCAAAACTACAAGGCAGTAAAAAGCACACTCCAACAGCCCCCCCGCTGACATATCCAACTCTGCCACAAAACAGGCCTGTCTGTCCCCATTTTAAGGTATGTATATGCCAACTCCAAAATACACATTTTGCCAGGCACAATTCAGGCTATTTTAACTCATTATCCTGATCTTAGATATTTTTTACAATGGAACAGTGAATAGTGCAATGGATCCCAGGGAATGATAAAAAGAACAAGTGATTTTGAATAGATTTCATTTTATGATTTTTCTAAACCCAAAATATTTAATGTATGTATTTATGAAGAATATGGATATACAAGATTTTTTGTTTAAAAAAAGTCACTTAACACCACCTCTCTTGCATTAGTCTGTAAAACCATTAGTTTTAAAATACTTTAGAACAGAATGCTCATTTTTAAGGCTCTCTGAACAAAGTTGCCATTTCAGATCAATTGCAGTATTTCAGTATCAAACTCTCCTCCTGAATTTACTTAGCCCTCCAACGGGGCCCAGCTACCGCAATCAATGCGCCAAAGCCTGATTCTGGTCCTGGAGGTTAATTAACTGCTCATCAAGACAGAACACTATGCTAACCAAGATGGATGAATACTGTTCTTGCACTGCTGTATTCTGAGCCAGGAAAAAGCCACTACCCTAGGTTAACACAAAGGAAATGTACCTTAGTTAAGCATGCAATTTTAATTAACTAGTTGTGACCACATTCCCCACCCCTTTACAGTAGGCATACTAGAAATAAGATCTTTAAGCAAGACAGCAGTCAGTGTTCTTGCCATATCACCAAATTCTACTCTGAGCTGTGCACAACATGGCTGTTTTCTGCCTATCATCTTTCATATACTTAACACAAACCTCAAGAGCATTAATATTTGTTACAGATGAAGTTGCTGCCAGAAGGACCTGTTGCTCAACAGCACCAACTTAATTATCAATTACACAGAATATTTGCTTTTCAATATGGAATTGTACCACAGATAGTTCTACAAGAGCCTGCCCTCCATTTCAGAGACTTTTCCTTTTTATCATGACACGCAAGCAAAATGGTGCAGCAACACTGACATAACATGGAAGGTTATCGATGTGCGACCTGCATCTGTTTGCTCAGTGTAACATGTACATTTTAGAACTTAAGACAAAAGAAAGACAGCCCTGAAAAATATAAAATCGGACTTTCACAGTTAAAAGACAAAACACACACCTGAAAAGTCAGTCCCACAGAGAACTAATTAAAGATTTTCATGGCTCTACCTTTGCAAAGAACAGATTACACAAGCCACAGAAAAAGGTGTTAAATATTGTTTATATTGACAGCAATCTCATGGTTTTTCTATATACCAAGTATCTTTTTTGAAACCCATTTTCACAAATCTCCCATATACTGTACATTATGCAAAGCCTCACTTAGGAAGGTGAAATCATTATTTAAATGGATATCGTGAAATCAAACCCCCAAAGTGATCTGTATATTAGGAGTTTTCATCAAGCAATGAAGCTGTTTTATTTTTCAATTTCACACTCTGGAGCTCACATACATCTGATGCTGGTATTAGACTAAATCCTGTAATTATGCTTACTGTCATTTCCTGAGGTCAGCAAAGTAAAGAAAACAAATGCTCAAAGGAATGGCACCCTCTCTGATCTGCCATATAAACGGTGCCAGTGCAAGATGCTCGTCTCAAAAGCAACCGATTGTGACTGCATTGAAACGCAAGTTAATGACAATTGGCATTCCTGGTGGGCACCTTGCTGAAAAAGACCATTTGTGAAACCTGCAGTGAGGGTGCTTCCTGCCTGCTGATAGCAGAGAACAGACGCCAGTTTCCATCATGCTTTAATAATGGAGTGAAGAACTTTGGAGTTCAATGTCTGAATAAACTTTCTTGTAAGACTTTTAATGTTGATGACTTGTGCAAAGACATACTTGGAGTTCTCTCTTGTGCAGAGAAAAAGTCAGAACTTAACAGAAACAACTGGGCACAAAAGGGAAAAAAAAAAAAAAAAAAAATCACAGCAGCCCCTTCATTCAGCTCACTCATGTCGCTTCCTAAAACCTCCCCAGTTCTGTAGCAGGATTTACTGACAGGCTTATATTGGAAGACACTGGTGGGTAGGTTTGCCAACAAGATAAAAGGCAGAAGAGTGAAAAGCCTTTATGTGGACTCTGACTTATTCTAATGACGGATGCAGCTACAGCTGTTTTACGAACATCATAGAGAACAAGGTTTATTGGCTTCCCAGTGTATGGCCATAACTAAAACTCTAACAAGGAAGCTAGCCAGAGTGCCAGCTTATTACAAATGCCCCATTGAGAAATATAGAAAGTTGCATCATTTAAAAATTTGCAATTCTTTGAATCAGTTTTACTGTGCCCAAGTTACACACTTCTATTCACAGTTGCTCCCCAAAGCCCTCCAGGGAAAGGACACCTGGAACAAAGTGTTTGAAGCCAATACATTATACAAAGAACAAACAAGTCAACAACTGCAGCTAGTCAAAATCCCTGCCTGTCTTAACTCTCTTACCATCCCACTATAGACCTTCTGTGCCAAGGAACAGTTTGCTGGTTTATTTTCTGTGGGGAAAAGAGGAAATGGAGACCGTGTATCTTTAAGACATAGTTAGAAAATATTGCAACCCCTTCCTCTCCTCCACCCCAATAATGCCAGAATCTCTCCAACAGGAAGTATGAGAGGCCATGATTCAGCAACATAAGTGTTACATAGAGCTATTAAACAGCGCATCTAAGCTATTCCAACCCCATTATGGAGATCCACCTGTTTTTTAACACAGAAAATGTTTGGCATGTAGGATCTAGGTTTGGGCTCTCTTTAAACTGTCAGCTTCCTGATGTTTATAGTGAATCCAAAATTCCCACAAACAAAATGTCAGAATGTAGAGCGCATCCCAAATTGTGGATAAACCAACACACAGTACCTATTTCCTCCTAAGAATTATCAGAGCTCCAACACATCTTTACTATAACAGTTTCATGAACAAGGTATTCTATGGGCCTGATCAGATTAAGTGGCCATTTTTTGTATCAAACATGATCTGGTAAAGTCTGTAAGATTTAAATCTAAACACATTTTACAACATGTTTTATTTGACAGGATTTTAAGGACAGTTGGGCACTTTCCTCTGTAGGAAAGCTGCATATTTCCCCCCTTAATACTTTGGGGAAAATTAAAAAGCTCGATCTTGACAAGTGTAAGGTAATACGCATTGGAAGGAATAATTTGAAGGAATAAACCAACTATTTGTACACTTTGCTGGCTCTAAATCAATACCACTTAGTAAGGAGACTTGAGCGTCACTGGGGATAGATCAATGAAAACTTCTGCTCAAATACAATGGCAGTCAAGAGAGTCGTATAAGGGAGACTAAAAATATTGCACCGATTACCCCCTCCCCTGGAGTCCTGCATTCAATTGGGTCACACAGTTGCAAGGTACAGCAGAAAAAACGGATTCAGAGATGGACAATAAAGAGATCAGAAGCCTGGAGTCGCTTCCATGTGACCAGAAAGAAGAGAGTGGGACCATTTAGTTCAGAGGGTGAACATAAAGGTTTAGGAGGAAGTGTCACTATGCACACGTCAGTCTCTAACTGTTTACTATGGGGTTTCTTGCACGTTCCTCTGAAATATCCAGCACTTGCCACTGTCACACAGCAAAAAACGAAACCTTGTGCTGGTCTGATCTGATCTTGTAATTCCCGTGCTCATGAAAGCAAGGGACTAGTAGTGCTGGCTAAATACTGGCATAACATGAGCCCTTGCTTTATCCAAATATCTCAATCCTTCCTGGGAGCAACTGTTAATATCAAATTGTCTGAGAAATATTTGATGTGGACAGATACCCACTGGAGCATGGTCCCCAAATCATTTCATTTGTGAAGATATGAATGCTAGGTTTTCAATGACAGAAGCGATGAACTAGAACACCTTGATTCCCCCCATTTCTATCTTGAGTTACTAGCAGAGTTTAAATCCTTGGAAGGCCTGCACCAATCCAAACTCTCAGCTAACGTAGATGGTCAAACACCCTGTGACAAAGTCTGGAGAAAGCACCTAGGGGACAGGCACTCCAGAGGTTAAGCCTCAGGAACGCATTATTGCAAAAATAAATGTACAGGATTACTTCAGGAAAATTCCAACTCAGGTAGTTACATTCTGGCTATGTAAAATTCACTCTGCTGTTTCAGTGACATGGAGTGTTCTTCTCCGCTTGTCCTGTGTTTAGTGTTTAGTATTATCAGAGTAGGCTGCACTTGAGTGGTATATGAAGCTATCACTACACAGTTTTCAAAGTGATCTGAAATCCTTTGGGATGAAAAGCGATACACAGATGTGATGTAATATATACAATATTGCACATGCATACAGAAGGCTACACTGTGTGCAGATCAGGCCTACAGAATCACATGCAAATGCGCTGTTTCATAAGATTCTCAATGTTTGTGATTAACTTAAAACTCCATACACCGCGATGAGGTGCTCTTTCCCCTAAAGAGGTTAACAGCCAAGTCACTTTTAGACTTACTGAAAGGCAAGAAAAGACAACGCCCATCAATATTGCACAGACTGTGTGTGTGTGTGTGTGTGGGGGGGGGGGGGGGGGGGGGGGAAGGAGGAACGACACAAACATTGACAAACTCCAAAATGGCAGGACAGTATCCAATCTACAAATTCACCACGGAAATGTTGTGAGGGACAAAAATATTACTGGGTTCAAAAAAGAATGAGCTAAGTTAATGGAGTATAGGTTCACCAACGGCTATTAGCCAAGATGGTCAGGGATGCAACCCTATGTTGTGAGTGTCCCCTAAACCCAATTGCTAGAAGCTGGGACTGGTGACAGGGGAAGGATCACTCAAATTACCCTGTTCTGTTCGTTCCCTCAGAAGCATCTAGCACCGGCCACTGTTGGAAGACAGGATACTGAGCTAGGTAGACCATTGGTCTGTCCACTATCGCTATTCCTATGAAATGTCTGTCTGGTTGATGGCTTATATTGTGAGACATGAGGCTACGTATATCCTAGCCAATGTAACTATGGATGCTCTGGTTACCCATATACATGTCAAGGACATTTGGGAAAACTACAAAGCACATGATGATCTCTTACTGAAGTGAACTCCACAAGTTAATTATGTATTATGTAAAAAAATAGTAATAAAAAAAATTACCAGTTAAATTTGTTCCCTTTTAAGAATGTTCCCTTGTTCTTAATCAAGGAGAGAAAGTAAACAGCTATGCCCGTTTAACTTTCTCTAGCTCATTTGTTGTTTTACATAACTCAAGTTATGTTCCCTCGCCTCATCTCTAGAAGAGATTATTAATTTACATTTAAAATTAGTCAGTCTAATTTTCAATCTCTCCGCACACAGAAGCCTTTCCATCTCTCTAATATTTTTTTGCTCATCTCTGGGCCTCTATATCTGCTCAACATTTTTCAGATGGAATGAATGATCAAGTGAATACATCTTCAAGGTAAGAATATTTTAATTTGCTTGAGGATTTTTAGCCTTAGAAATACCAGGAATGACAAGTCTGGACTTCTGTTTTGCTAGATGTTTTGCTAACAAGACAGAAGTGAATATGGAGTGTTCTGAGCCCTTACAAAGAAGTGGACATGTTGAATTTTAACAGAGCTTTTCTCCAAAGTATTTTAGTTAGATGTTTAAAACTTGTTTTATTTAAACCTGAATAAAAGCAACATTCTCTCAGGCGTCACCACAACAGGTCACAATCCATGTTAACATGGTTTTTGTAAAAGGAAACCATGTCTCACCAATCTACTAGAATTCTTTGAGGGGGTCAACAAGCAAATGGACAAGAGGGATCCAGTGGATATAGTGTACTTAGATTTTCAGAAAGCCTTTGACAAGGTCCCTCACCAAAGGCTCTTAAGCAACGTAAGCTGTCATGGGCTAAGAGGGAAGGTTCTCTCATGGATTGGTAACTGGTTAAAAGCTAGGAAACAAAAGGTAGGAATAAATGGTTGGTTTTCAGAATGGAGAGAAGTAAATAGTGGTGTCCCCTAGGGCTCTGTACTGGGACCAGTCCTATTCAACTTATTCAGGAAAAAGGGGTAAACAGAGAGGTGGCAAAATTTGCATATGATACAAAGCTACTCAAGATAGCTAAGTCCCAGGCAGATTGCAAAGAGCTACAAAAGGATCTCACAAAACTGGGTGACGGCGCAACCAAATGGCAGATGAAATTCAATGTTGCTAAATGCAAAGTATGCAAATTGGAAAACAATCCCAACTATACATATAAATTAGCTGTTACCACTCAAGAAAGATCTTGCAGTCATTGTGGATAGTTCTCTGAAAACATCCACTCAATGTGCAGCAGCAGTCAAAAAAGTGAACAGAATGCTGGGAATCATTAAGAAAGGGATAGATAATAAGACAGAAAATATATTGCCGCTATAAAAATCCACGTTACGCCCACATCTTGAATACTGCGGGCAGATGTGGTCGTCCCATCTCAAAAAAGATATATTGGAATTGGAAAAGGTTCAGAAAAGGGCAACAAAAATGATTATGGGTGTGGAATGGCTGCCATATGAGGAGAGATTAATAAGACTGGAACTTTTCATCTTGGAAAAGAGACGACTAAGGGGGGATATGATAAAGGTCTATAAAATCATGACTGGTGTGAAGAAAGTAAATAAGGAAGTGTTATTTACTCCTTCTCATAACACAAGAACTAAGGGTCACCAAATGAAATTAACAGGCAGCAGGTTTAAAACAAATAAAAGGAAGTATTTCTTCACAAAACGCACAGTCAATCTGTGGAACTCTTTGCCAGAGGATGTTGTGAAGGCCAAGACTATAACAGGGTTCAAAAAAGAACTAGATAAATTCATGGAGGATCAGTCCATCAATGGCTATTAGCCAGGATGGGCAGGTATAGTGTCCCTAGCCTTTGCAGCCAAAAGCTGGGAATGGGCAACAGGGGATGGATCACTTGATGATTACCTGTTCTGTTCATTCCCCTTTCGGGGAACCTGGCACTGGCCACGGTCGGAAGACAGCATCCACAGTTACATTGGTTAAGATTAGGGTGACCAGACGTACCGATAAAATCGGGACCGTCCCGATTTTTGAGCATGTGTCCCACGTCCCGACCCATGGTTGGTCGGGATGCCTTTTGTCCCGATTTTCAGTTTTGTTTTTTTTTGCTCTACAGCTTCCGGTGGAGGCTCTTCCGTTTCCGGCGGCCCTGGAGAGAAGCACTTGGGAGTACCCAGAGGATTCCGGAGGCAGATGCTTTTTTTTTTTTGCTCAACAACTTTGAGCCTCTTCCGTTTTTTGTTTTTTTTTTGGTGGGAAGTCCCGATTTTCGGGTCTTCTCATCTGGTCAGCCTAGTTAGGATATACATAGTCCATGGACCTTTGGTCTGACCCAGTGTGGCCATTCTTATGTTCTTTCAGACCTTCAGCTGGCCCCAGAATTTTTCCAGGTAGAAATACTAGTTTAAAAAAAACCTCAAGCAGGTTAAAAAAAGCAAAACTGAAAATCCACCCAGACGTTTTCAAATAATTTTTTTTTTAAAGGAAAAAAAAAAAGGATACACACATAGGAACAAACCTCCCCCCCCCCCTCCCCTTCTTCACATCCTGCTCCTGTTACTATTGCTGGTGGAGGGAGATCCTAGGGGTAGTTAACACAATATCTCTCCCTCTCCTCCTCCCCCACCCCCCAAAAAAATCCACAGCAGAAAGTCATAGCCTGTATAGACACATTTTATAATGATTAGGGCTACTTTCTCAGGGAAGGGCTTTTTTGGCCTGTTGTGTCCTCAGGCCACTGCTAAATTCAAACCCCGCAGAGAGCAATTTCTAGTTCATTCTAGTTTATTTCAAAAGTGACTCATGCACAGCAGACATCAGTGGAAAAGGCTCAAGTCAGGTTCAGGCACTAGATTTCTTCCCAGCTTGCTGTTACAATATTTGCCTTTTATACTCTTGAGATGATACACTGAAAACCTCTAAGGGTGGAAAAAACCCACCATAACTAGTTATGCACAGTAAAGACACAAACCTGCATGGCTACAACTGCATTCAAGTGTGCTGACAAGATTATGATCCATGGTGACACACAAGGTATTTCTCTCTCTAAGTGGTGTTTATTTCTACAGCCCCTCGGCGTCACACAGCAGTCTACAGGGAAGTTGGGCAAAAGCCATGGTGAGAACTACTGGTTGGGGAAGAACACAAGAAGCTCTTTGATAGGTTGACTGTGCCAAGTACTCCAGAATCATAGTTCAGTCACATACAGTTTAGCCAATAACTCACTGTGGCAAGACACTTGCTTACACTCTTATTCTGGGCCCGGATGTACACGTAAAACTTAGGTTGACCTACATACGTGATTCAGGGCTGTGAAAACTTCACATCCCCAAGATGTAGTTAAGCCAGCCTAAGCCACTATGTTGATGGAAGAATTCTTCTGTCAAACTAGTTACTGCCTCTCAAGCGGGTGGATTTACTACAGCGATGGAAAAACCCCTTCCATAGCTGCAGTAAGTGTCTACACTACAGTGGCACAGCTGCAGCGCTTGTAAGTGTAAACATAGGCCAGATCAAGAATTTCACATCCCCAGAACAAAGCCACATTATATTCTGAATTACTTTAATGTTTTCACATGCCTAAACTTACTTCCTGAATTGGTCTTTTAAACTGCTAGATCTTGCACGGATTTCTATTGTATTATTGTGTAAAGCCTCTGACTGCCAGATGCTGGGACTGGGTGACAGGGGATGGATCATTTGATAATTGCCCTGTTCTGCTCATTTATTTTGAAGGATCTGCCATTGGCCACTGTTGGAAGAAGGATCCTGGGCTAGATGGACCACTGGTCTAACCCAGAATGGCCGTTCTTATGATCCCTTGCTACCACAAGGTTCCCCTCACATTCTAATGCACGGATACGTTTTCCTTCCTACTCTGGAAATCATTGCCTACTTTCTTCACAGTAGGCTTCTGCTAGTCATTACTGACTTAATGATTAAGGACCAGGTTTCCTAGAACACAGGAAAAGTCAAGAAAGCATCACATACGACTCAGTCTAGAAACAAAGAAACTCCAAGATGTGTGTGTGTGCTTGAAGGGCAGCAATACCAATGCTGCTGCCTTTATTACGTCAATATCTGTGCTGAATGGGTCTTACAACTGAAGTCTGAGAATATGCTTTTCTTATAATTTACACACATGCTTGGCACCCTGTAAATGAGGTGTAGGGCATTACACACAGATAGGAACATAAGAACGGCCATACTGGGTCAGAACAATGGTCCATCTAGCTCAATATCCTGTCTTCAGTGGCCAATGCTAGATGCGTCAAAGGGAATGAACAGAACAGGGCAATCATCAAACGATCCATCCCCTGTTCAGTTCCAGCATCTGGCAGTCAGTGGCTTATGGACACCCACAGCATGAGGTGGTGTCCCTGACCATCTTGGCTAATAGCTACTGATGGACCTAGCTGCCATGAACTTATCAAATTCTTTTTGGAATCCTGTTGTATGTTCTTGCGAAAGATTACATCAAAAGTTTCAATGAAGTTTTAAGTTATATTTCACCAGCCTTGCATCAGGCAGAGTAACAACAGAGAAGGATCTCAAAGAGGGCATACTTCAAAAGGAGTTCTGCTCTAGTCACCACAACCAGTTTCTTAATGACAATTCACTTATAGAGGCCTGAGGCACACACTGGTGTAACAGGCTCAGTCACATCCCTGTTAGGTTCCCCAGACTGAGATGCTCCCCAGTACAGACTGTAACAGAGTGCTAGCACCATGAATATTTTGTTAAAAGCGCCTAGAATTGAAACTTCTGATTTATTATCCCACCTCTAAAGAAAGCAAATGATGTTTTTTCCCAGTTTCTCCCTCACTAATCAGTACCAAACAGAGGAACACACACCTTTATTGTATAACTAAGGCCCTGTACAAAAGACGAGTTTTTATTTTTTAAAAATTCATGAGTGTAAATGGCAAAGTATTGGATTTCACACAGGTTGCATGCAATTAATTTTACAACTTAATTTAGTCAATTTATAGGCCAGCATGAATTTTACAAGTGTTAGGAAAATTCATTCTGTCCTCGAAATTGACCAGCTAGGGTAATTTTTTAAATTTTTTTTGGGGGGGGGGGTATTAAAGACTTCATTTTAAATATTTTTTTTAATGGAAAATGTTTACAAGATCATAGTTTGGGGAGATTTTCATGATTTCTGTGGCCTCCATGAATTTGCAAGCTGTCCTCCCTCTTTCTTTTTTTTTGGGGGGGGGGGGCGGGGGGGGGGGGGGGTGAAACAAGCCATATTAAATTTGCAGGTGACTGTACATTCTTGATTTTTTTCCAGTACTGCTGAGCCTAGGTATGTAGTCTAACAGATAGAACACAAGGTAACAAAAATTAAGGTCAAAGAACTTTTATAGGTAATATTTAAGATCTGCATAGCCATAGTTAACCAATGAACGTTATGCATCAGAAGTCAAATCCAATTAAAATCTCCTTGCTAAAGCAAGTGCCTCTAGGTACTAGAAATCCTTTGGGAGGACATTTCCACATTCTGAAACGCTCCCATGAGCCACACCTACAGATGCGATAACATGCTGGAAGACGGCAGCTAGAAAGTAAAACCATAATGGGTGACTACTGAGCAGAACAATGGATTCAAACTAAGTCACAGAGTTACTTAAACACTTCACTAAACTGAATAGTTCACCAAGATACAGCATTTTTAAAACACAGATTTCACTGCAACAGTAAAAACTGATCACAATTTTCAAAATGTTTAAGAGTTACAGTTCAACATAAAAGCATATTTTTCCCTAGGCAGGGTAACAGGCCGTTTTAGTTTTTATCAGTGATCTTATCCTGTACCTTTTAAACACCTTTACTTGTAATTTCAATACCTTTCCTAATACGTTTAACGTGGGTGAGTGAGTGAGAGAGAGAGAAGGAATCATGTTTAAATTCAGCTACTATAGCACATCTTGTTGATTTTGATAGGTGACTGGGAGACCCAATTACTGTGGTCCAGTTCTGAGAGTAGCAGTAACCAATGGTTTGGTCAGCAGGCACACTTCACTGTGTACATGTAAAATCTTCTTATGGTTGATTTAATAAGAGCATGCACCCACATACTGAAGAGAATGATACCTTAAGGGTCCTGAATTACACATTAAAGAAATTCAGTTTATTAAGTTGTGACAAACCAAACTTCCGAATATTCTAAGTTCTGCACACAGCATTATTCCTACAGTTGAACAATTATGGCTTTGCATTTCAGAGCCTTAGCGTAAATGAAAAAAGAAAAAACAAAGTTAAACAAGAGAGCTTAACAGAGCTGCTATGGCTGATCATGTTACTGTGTCCAAAGGCACATAAAGAATGATGTTTTTTTTAATTAAGTAACCAAACCAGTGTAATTGCTTCTTTCATTAACTTTAATATCTCAGATTCCACATTGCTTCTGACACCACCTAAACACCAAATGCAATTAAAGCATAAGAATTTGGCAAGCAGCAAATAAATTTAAAATATTTTATTAACTTAAAGATAAACAGGTGTTAATAGCACGAGGTTTTCTCGCGTAATTTTAAAATATTATGGTCTCTAACAGTTATGAGCTCAAAAAGAAGCTTAAATTAAGTCCAAGTCTCTGTATTCCAGGCTTACTTCAAGGACCTTTTAAAGGATGGATTTTGCCACTATATTGTTCACATAAAAGGAGGATCTAGTTTTGATAGTAAACATTCAAACTTAAATTTTAAGTTCATTTAAACCTACAAAGAGCCAATGTGCAAGCCTTTTTAAAGTTATTAGTAATTTCAGTATGAAGTTACACTTCAACACTACATGTAAATGAATGAATTTAAACTTTGTTCAATTCACTATTACCTAGCTGAGAGTTAGTTATCTTATGGCAGGATGTCCAGAGCACCTATTTTTATGGCCATTAAAAGACCAAATCACTGAAATTAAGGCAGCAGCTCAGAATCTGGATGCCTTAAAAAACCAAGAGAAGGGGAGGAATCAGACACAAAAGAGAAAAATCAAAATTAACTCCTAAATGATTAACTAAATTGAATGCTTGGGATAGGCCAAGAGAATTCTAAATCTGAATAAGGTACAGAAAGTTATTCATGTCATAGCAGTTGAACGAAGATTTCACATGTAGAATGGAAAATTGTCAACTGATGTGACTCAGAAAATAAAATATGCAAAACTGAGGCTAGTTTAGTTTCATCTGCCTCTTAGCAAGCACTGTTACTCCAAGCCTTCAAGAACAGCATGCCACAGGACTGCCAAATCAGAAAGGGGAAACAGAGCCAAACACTCAGAATGTAAACATGGGGAGGCAAGTGTTGCAAAAATGTTTGATGGAACTAGCAGACAGTGCTCAATGCAGTGCTCTTACCCTGTGACAGCCACAAAATTCATCTGGTTCAGAAAAAGAGAGTCAATTAAGGGAAATCTTGGGAGGGGGCACAAGAGATTCACAATTTTGGTATGTCAGTTTGTCATGTAAAGAGCCATATTCACTTCAAAAAGGAAGTTGATTAATTTCAGACAACTTAAGTTGCTTCAGTATACTAACAACCATGTACTCAGGAGCCAAACAGGCAATTGTAAATATGAGTAACTGAATGCTATGGTTCAGTAATTTGAGAGCACCTTTCACACTAGGAAAAATTAATAGCACTGCTTTCAAAAGTCAGTTCACCTGCTTTGTAACTTCTATTGCCATTTTTACTAGTTATCTATTTTAAACCTGTGCTTTTCCTCTCAATCACTTTCTGCTTAATTCTTCAGAAAAGCCATATGGAATCTTTGACATCACAATAATTTCTGTGGACTGATCTCAAGCACAGGACCGTGAGTTTACTGAGGGATCAGGCAGGAGAGAGGAGACAGAAAAAACTATAATAGCTACACGCATCTAAAACAAGGGAGTAAGAGAAAAGTACAGAAAGTTACTAAACAAGAAAACTGCTTTTGGATAATTTTAAAATAGTTTATCCCAGCTCAAAAACCCCCTTGGAATTGAATTGTGAGATAAAATTCAACTAAAGACTCTACTGCATTATTTCTAGAACTGTTCAATGACTTGCATTCATAGTAATCACATTAGTGAGTGACAAATTAATATGCAAGCTTCATAACCAAAACCAGAGGTTTAAAAGCTAAAAACCAATAAAAACTTCCTTGGAAAAAGCTGATAAGTGGAAAAAGCATTCTATGCAAACTTTAAATCTGAAGAACAGTCAACATATCTGAATATAGCAGACTCAGCGTCATAGGTAATCTAGCGAAAACAGCACTACAAAATTTTCTATAACTATTACCCCATCCAAATTATTTGCAACAACGCTGATGAAATCCGATGTGAGCAAAGAAAAAACAGATTTTATTTGGTTTTCCCCCAAACTATAATCTTTCTTGGACAAGATTACAAGAGTGGTCAAATTCATAATAGATGAATCAGAAATCTGTTCCATCCACATGAAGTCATTCTGGGGCTGACAACCCACTTGTAACTACAAAGAAATTGGTAAAACCGCTCTTTTGGGCAGGTAAATATACTGTAATTAGACCTGGAAATATTCAAAGCGATCATCTTTTTTCAGCTGGCTTCCAAACGTGTGGAAATACTGTAAAAGTCAAGATATGCTTAAGAACAAAACAAAGGGCTTTAAGAAGATCTGGTCTTCTCTCTTGAAGTACTCCCGTGAACACCCAGAAACTATAAATCAAACCAAAAATGGAACCACAATACCTGCCTGGATTATATTATAAGACTTGCTTACTGGAACCTATCTATCTTCGAAGTGCACAAAACAGATTATAGAATGAATTTCAATAAACATGGGTAAGAACTCACTCACCAAACTAACATGGACTATGGAAGCAGATAACCACGCTGCATAATTTTGGTTTGTTTCCTTTTTAAGTTAAAACATGCAGATTGTTGTTTTGGAGATATGCACATATTTACCTAATCAAGGTACAATAATATACAATACTTGTAACTTGCTTGCTACATGTGGGAGGCAGTACGACCTAGCGGATAGTGCACTGGACTGGAATTAGGGAGACAGGTTCAATTCTTGGCTATGCCACTTCCCCGGTGGGCAAGTCACTTCCCCTCCTTATCCTTTACAGATGGTAGTGACCTCCTTGGTGAAATGCTTCAAGGTGTACTGTTGAAGAGCTCTAAATAAAAACTAGGTATTGTCAAATATTGTTTTCCTCTGTCACAAAATAAAGTTTAGAACAGCGAAAACAGTATTGAAGGAACTGCCTGGAAGATGCCTCAAACAGTTAGCAGAATTCACAAATTGGCTTAGATTGGCATATTTAAATTGATATTCACTGTTTAAATTTACTTAAAGGAAGCATTATTGAAACACTGCAGAATAACAGGGAAATGCATGCACTGCATTCATGCCCAATGGAATAGAAGTTTACTTTAAGCAAGATGTATGAGCTAACGACAAAACCTAAGTGTCCTTTTGAGGCAACTTGTCTCATTTGCATGCGTTTACCAAGTGGTATGCAAGTCTTTGGAGATGAGAACAGAAAAGCAGAAAGCAGCCCATCCTTTACTTCTGCAGAAGAAAAAGCCTGTTAAAGCAAATTTAAGCCGAAAATTATTTGAATACTGTGGCTGCATAAACTTTGGGGTTGACCTTACAAAAACCCCTTACCCTGGAGAGCAGTCTCTCACTTTAGTCCTGTTGACTTCAATGAAAGGGCTTGCAGGATAGGTCCCTGTATTCATATCATGAAAATAGTAGCTAATCAGTTGGGTGTAATTTAGTTCGGTCAATGGTAGGAAAAAGGTCATTTCACAAAAGTCTCTAAATTGAATAAAATTACCATGGTTTTCCTCTTGCAGATTTAAAAAAAAAAGAAACTTTTGCCAAATTAAATCATGAAGTATATGCATAGCTAATAGCTCCATGACTATAAAGTGGATAGACTTATGATCGAGAGACAAGCTTTTAAGTAAGCGAGAAACTGTGAGAGAACCATTTCCCTCCCAAAAATACTCAAGGTTTCTAGCAACTATTCTGCTTCAACAAATGAGACTCAACTGTATGGAGGCGTAACAGTTTAGGCACTTCATTCGACTTTACCAGGTTCAGTTTATATTAACAGCATCCTAACGTACAACAGTAACTTGTTTGTGTTGAAGTACTGAGCCCTACATTCTAAAACAATCCTGTCCTAAAACGACAGCTATCTGTGTAAGCTCCCAAGTTTGTCTCTTTCATCAAGTGACATCAAGTTGGCCCAATAAAAGATTACCTCACCCACCTTGTCTAATTACTAAACAGATGAAAACAAAACAAAAAAAACCCCAAACCCCAATGTTCTCCAGCAGATTTTAAGTGCTCTGTATAATAAAACTACCTGGGGAACTTCTTCCAGGCAGAAATGATGGTATCATGGATTATAAAAATGGAGCTTCCTGTCTTGGGTAGACTGGCCTATAGAATGGTAACAGGACACTCCCTATAGAATTCTGACCAGACAGTTAATTTCCCCGGTATCAGTAATCACTGTAATAAGTGCCCTAAAACCTGCAATTAGCATATAAAAAAGTACAACCATTCAGCTAAAGTCACAAGGAGACAACTGTAGCCGAGTAGCAAACAAAGATCCGAGGCACGAAAGACAGTAAGGAATGTGGTTAAAAATCTCTCTCCAAGGAAGAACACCGATTCGCCAGAACTTCATTGCTCTGACTTGCTCTGCTCCCTCCCCCATCCCATTATTCACTTTGGCTGTCTAAATTTCACATGAGCCCGGGTCAATTGCTGAACAGATATACGCAAATTCGCTTTCGATGCACCTGGGCTCCTTACGCAGAAGCAAAAACTAACTTCTCAGGGCAGAAACTGAAGTTCAGACATCTCCTGACTTTGCTGGGTTGCTTTTTTTACTAGCTTGGGAGGCTTCCCGGTAATGCACTGAAGGGCGGTCCCTCTCCGTTTCGTGTCCCCCCTACCCCCCCAGCAGCCACTATGCTCGAAAGCACACATTTCCAAACAACCACCGAGGATTAGCAACAAGAGCACAAAACTACAGGCAAGCTGTCCCTGAATTCGTATTGGTCACTCCTTCAAGATGGAACAGGCAGGAGGAAGGGAAAAGGAATAAGGGGGTGGTGGTGTCAATTTTCAAGTTCAGAGTCCTGGATCAACGCTGGGAAGATACTTCTGTATTCAAAATACTACAGTAACGGTGCAAGGGTTTGGAAGTGCTATATGCAGCCAAAATGGCGCTGAGAATAAAAATATAATTTAAAGGAAGGTCGCCATATTGTAAACAGTGAGGCAGGGAGAGACACAGAGACAGCAACCTCCATTATTCCCAGCAGCTGCAGCAGCAGCAGCACTGAGGCGCTCAGCAACGTCAGGCCAGTCCAAGAGAAGCAGAGGCGACTTCCCACCCCTCGCCGCCCCAAAGGGATCCCCACGCAAGGCAGCCCTGAAGATGGAGCGGGAAGAAAGGCAACTCCACGGCTGAAGCCCCGGGTGCGTGCAATAAAGGCAATGCAAACCGCGGACAGCAGCCCAGCTTCTCCTCGGCCGCCGCTCGGCTCTGCAGCGCCTCAACCCTTCACACAAAAAGGGGAGAGAAGAGGAGCCTCCCACCCGCCCCTGGGAGCCGAGCGAGCCGCTGAGCCCCGTGTCAGGCCGGATTAGCGGGCGCTCGCGGGACCAGCCCCAGGCGGGTTTTGTTCCTGCACGATGCGCCGAGCTAACGGGCAGGACGCCGGGCCTTACCAGCACTGGAGGTGGAAAGCGGCCGGGCAGTGATCGCAGCACAGCAGGTCGCCGCCTTCCTTGCAGCTATCGCAGCTATCATGGTTCGTGGCCCGGCCACTCCGCCGGGCCTCCTTCTCGGGCCGCCGGCTCTTCTTCTCCCCGTCCTCGCTCTTCGGGGGAGCCAGCAGGGCTTGGATTTGCTGCACACACAAACAGAGGGGCGGTGAGGGGCTGGGCCCAGCCCGCGGACCCGGCCCCCACCCCGCCCGCTCTCCTCCCGGGGATGGCGGCCCGGCTCCGTCCCTCCTCGCTTCCTTGTATGGGCAGCGGGGGGGCCCGCCAGCCCGGCCCCGAGGGGGGGGGCGGCTGCCGGGGGGCCACGCCGTTTCCCCGGCCCGGCGGCTGCTCACCTCCATCAGCCCCCCGGAGGTGTCCAGGTCGTACACGATCGTCTTGGTCTCCATCTTGCCCCACATTCATCCAGCCCGGGCGCGGCGGGGGGCCCGGCCCCACGGGCCCCGGCCCCTCCGCGGGGGCAGCGGCGGCTCCTGGCGCGCTCTCCGGGGGCGGCGCGGGCGGGCCCAAGGCGGCTGCCCCGGCCAGGCGGGGCCTCAGGCCAGTCCCGGCGGCTCGGCGCGGGCGGGGGCCCCTCGCCCCGGGGGAGGCGGCGGCGCTCGGCCTATCCCACGGGCCGCTGCTGCTTCCCCGTCCTCCTCCTGCCGGGCCCGGGGGAGGCTGCGGGGGGCCCCGCGCCCGGTGCCATGCCGCGGAAGGGACGGGCGGGGGGTCGGGCGGGACCTGCGCAGGGGCTCCGGGCTCGGCTGGGCTCCGCTCCCTCCGCCTCAGACACACAGGAGGCGCCGCTGGCTGCTTAGGGCCCCGCCACCGCGCACCCCGCGCAGGCGCAGCCCGCCCGGGCCCGGACACCCCCGCCGCGCAGGCGCAGCTCGCCCGGGCCAGGACACCGGCGCGCAGGCGCAGCCCACCCGGGTCGGGCTCCGGAACCTCGCCACCCCACGCGCAGGCGCAGCCGAGCTTGGCCCGGACACCACCACGCAGGCGCATCCCAGGTGGCATAGGCGCCCCCAGGCGCGATGCAGTTAGGCGCCATTCCCGCGCAGGCGCACACCGGATCCCCTCTAGCCCAGTCCCGGCGCAGACTCAGTCTGACCGGCCCGGCCAAGAACCCCTCCCCGCCCCGCTCTATCCCCGCGCAAGCGCAGTTCAGACTGCCCATGTGTTCCACGCGCATGCGTAGGTCCTCCCTTTGTGGGTAAACTCGGCGCAGCTGCAATGCGTCGGGCGTGCCGACAGGTGGCGCGCTGGGCACGGGGCGGGGCGCTGTGCTTGGCGCTGTACAAAGCATAAAGCTGCACTCATGCCTCCCTGTTGTCTCATGGCCCTGGCATGTGCCCACCTTGCGCCCAGCCTCTCTCTCCTGGGGGGTGCCCGGTCCCATCCTTCGCCCTGTGGGGCCCGTGTCTGCAAACCGCAGCCTGGGCAGCTGGCACCCAATGGCAGCAGTGCCCTGGCGCCGGGGTTCCCTTGGCTTTGCCAGCCTGGCAGCACCGGGGAGCATGGTGCAAGTAGGGCCCGCTCCTGTCTGTATTCACTGCCCCTCACGCCTGTCAGGCGCTGGCCTGGGGCACCCCAACGCTGACTAGGGTAGATGGGCTGGTGTCCAAGGGGAAGGGGTTCAAGGTGGAATAGAAACATGCCAGGGAGGGGAAGAAGATCTGAAACCGTCTTTTTACCCCAGAACCACTCCAGCGTGGGCAGCAAGCTTGTGTCATGAGCCACCTTGCCCTGTGCTTGAAAGCCCGTCTGTAGTGGGGAGGGCAGGTTGGTTGCCGTGCCCAGTCAGTCCTTGGCCTCTTGGAGCCTGCCGTCAGGAGTGCTAATTGTGGGTTGGGAGGGGAGGGACTGAACTCCCCAGCCCACCCGATAACGGCTGGCGCGATGTCTAGTCCCCCTTGACCTGGTCCGGACTTGAATGGCTGCACTAGCTCTGAAAGGCCCCATCTTCGGCCCCTCTGCAAGGCGCAGCTCTTGGGAGGCTGCTCACCCTTCCCGGGGACTGAGGAGCCGTGGCCAGGACCAGAAGGGTTAGCCAGGACCAAGCTTCGCCCACACAGCTCCGATGAGTTTCTGTGGCAGTCCTGGGCCAGCGAGGGAGCCCTCTGCCTGCTGCTCTGAGCCCTGCATGGCTCTCTGTCCTTGCGTGCCTGCAGGAGGAAGTGGCTTTCGCTGACTAACAGCAGTAGCAGCAGTAGCTTCGGGTTGTGTTGCTTGCAGCCGGGATGAGTTAAACCCCACGCAGTTGTAGCTGCGCCCCACACCACATGGTGGGGAACTGCTGCCTTTTTGGAGCCAGGTGCTGCTAGCAGTGTTTGCACAAGGTGCTTGTGATTTCTGTGCTCAGCGCTACGGATGTCATTGCTCTGAAGGTTCCCCAGATTAAAGTGCTTATGGGCGAAAAGGCCCTTGGAGTGCTGTGCTTCGTGGCCTCCGAATTCCCTTGTGCTGTCACTTGGACTGAGTGCCGGGGCATCAGCGTTACCGAGCCACCGTCACACTCCAGCAAGCAGACGATACAGTGCAATATTGGCTCACAAGCCCTTTTGACTTCCCAGCATGCCAAGCACCAGGATCCGGAGGTATAAGCAGAATCTCACTGCTTTCCACTGGCCTCCTCCTTCCTGCTGCTGCATGCAGGGCTGTCACCACTGGGGCGGTCACTGCGGGGGCTTCCCCTGTGGTGGGTTCATCACCTTTCTGCCTAGGCCCGAAGAAATGCAACCTGTGGAGCAGTCGTGAGCAGGAAGTGTGACTGTGGGTGGCCCACAGCCCAGCTGCGCTTCCCTGCGGCGGGTTTCCTGGTACATGCTTGTGTCTGGGCCTGCTGCGGGGTGTGATCTCCCCGTGTGCGCCACCCCACAGTGCTGGCCGGGGCTGCAGCCATACAGACCGCATCCCACTCTGAGCTGCTGCAGCTAGGGCCGGGGGTAGGTGGGCAAGGGCTGCCCTTCCCCATAGTTAGCAGGAAGCTCTCTGTGCTTAGCACCCGGCCAGTCGCTATCTCCCAGAAAGGGATGAATTGGCGAGAAGGCAACACCCCTCCCCAGGTTATTGTTCGAACTCAAAGAGCCTGGCCCCCGGCTGCTGGGATGGCGCCAGGGAGGATCCAGGAATGCTTGCACCTGCTTGTCTTCCTGCGCTTGCAGTTTCAGTTCTTCAGGCATGAGAAACCCCCCCCCCCCGCCTTCCCCCCACCTCAGGCAAAGCTCTGGGGACCCAGAGGACAACCTGAGGGTCTGAGCTCTTGACGCTCCCCAGTAACCCGCTGGCAGGCAGCAGTGAGGCAATTCAGCCCTTGTTAACGGGGGAGTCAACGCCCACGGGCTGCTCAGCTTTCTCTGACGCTGGTGGGCACCAGCGGGAGTGGCACCCTTGCCAAGGCCAGGCAGGGTAGGCGCTCAGCGAGCAGCCGCCGGTGCCAGGTGGACCCTGGAGAAATCTTGGGCCAGCCCTGTGGGAGGTTCTGGGCCAAGTGCGGGGGGTGGAGAACAAAGGTGGGGCAAGTCACAGGCTGGCGTGACATGGGGATGCAGCCGTGTCACCTACCTGGCAGCTGGATGAGGGCAGCGGTGTAGCGGGGCAAATGGCCAAGAGGAGGGTGTGGGATCAAACAGACCCCCTCCACCCATCAGCTTGGCTTCTCCTGGCAGGTTCGGCCCAGCTTCCCACTGTCTCGGTGCTGGAGCAGTGGGAACCCGGTAAGCACCCCCACCCCTCTGGCCATCCCAGCTGGGCTCATCCAGGTGCTGACAGGCCCTGCCCGATTCAGGGGCCTGGCCATAGCTAGCAGGCTTTGGCCTTCGTCCTGCAGCCCAGCACGCAGTACAAGCCTCGGCCTGTAGATCTGACCCCTGGACTCCATGGAGTCTCTGGCACGCTTGGCCTTTTTTGGAGAAAAACCTCTGCTTGGGTGAGGGTATTTGGGGACGGTGTGTTTAATTTAGAGGAATTGGGGGGCCTGCAAGGGGCCGTCTTACATCGGTGGAAGGGGTTTTTTGACGAGGAATGTTTCCTCCAGACAGGCTTGGATTCACCTGATCCCCTTGGAAGATCATCCGTACCCAGGTCCCCAGCACACACGCGCTTCCCCTGGCCTTTGGGATCTGCATGCTCCCAGAGGAGCGCTGCTGGCATGTGGGTCATGGCCTGAAATCCGGCTCTGGGTGGATGGAGCTGGGCCTTGAGCCATTAATTTTTTTGAAAATGAGGCCCTAGGGCAGCCTTCCCCTGGCATCAGCAGCTGACTGGGCACCAGGGAAGAGGAGCAGCACAGGCCTGACGCGCTCATGGCATCCCTGACCATGGCGGAAGCAGGCAGCTGCGCTCCCAGCTGAGTGCAGTGCACATTCTACAGGGACACAAGGGGGTCCGGGAAGGTCCCATGGGGCTGCCCTTCTCCTGTCCTCCCATTCCCTTCCCCTTCCCCCCAGAGCTCGGCTCTGCACCGTCCCGCTCCATCCAGACAGTGCCCAATTTCCCCAGCCGGGGGCAGTTGGTGTGTCGGGATCTGCAGCAGGGAGTGAGGTTTAGACATCGCCCCAGGGGTCGCTCTCAACACACACCAGTGGTTTTTGGCTGCCGGAGGGATGGGGGAGCGCTGACGGGGGAGGAGAGGACGTCCCGGCTCTCGTTCCAGGGGAGGATGAGAGGAGGTTCCCTGTGCTCAAGGATTGCAGGCCCCAGGAACACGGCACCACCACACAGAGCAGGTTCTTCTAAAACACCAGTTTATTAAGGAAACAACTGAAAGAAAAGCCTGGCTCTTCTCCCCAGAACGGACCGGGCGGCGGAAACCTGACTGTACATGGCATTTTACACGTGAAAAGCTTCCTGCCCAGGCTGGGGCTCTGGCTGGGTCGGGGGGCAGCAGCACTAAGCCCCCCTTTCCCTAATGAGGAGTGAGAGCTCACTGCCCTGCACAAGCATCCTCACCCCTCATGGAGACCATGCGGGGCTCCCCATCCCTCCAGCACCGGTGCCCCTTGCTGGTGGGATGCCCCGTCCTGGCCATCTCCCCAGTCCAGCTTGCTGCTTCTCACTCCCCTCTCCCAGAGAACAGCATGGCACACCCCATGGCTGGGCTGGCAGGCAAGGGGCCCAGGGAGCCGCTTGGGCGGGTGTCTCTCTCAGAGCCCCGTCAGGGCTCTCTGGGAAGCAGCCATTGCAGCCAAACACTCCCTCCTGTCCTGGCGCCATGCTAGGATCTCTGCAGCAGCGGGACAGCGAGGCAGAGGGGGTGGGCTGGGCTGGACACCCGGGGGGGCCAGGAGGATTCTGGCTGAGGCGTGTGGCCATCACCTCCGGGAGAATGGCATCTTGAGCGCAGGGGCCTGGCAGTAATGGGAGCTGGACCCTAGATCCAGGGATTGCCCTGCAAAAGGCCACACAGCAGCACCTGCCCCAGCCCATAACTCACCAGGTGACCAAGCCGGTGTCCACACCTCTATCTGCCTCCTGAAAGGGCTGGCAGTGGCTGGCGGAGCCCAGGGCTGGTCGTGCGCCCAGCCAGAGCCTGGCTACCTGGCAGGGGCGTGAGCTGGCTCTGGGGAGCTCCATACTCAACGCCTCCCCTCACTGCTTCCCCTGCCCCAGGCAGCCCTGCCCAGAGCCAGGCAGGGGAGGGAGTGACCAGACGTGTGGGGCTGGAGAGCACCCTCCTGGGGGGTCCCTCAGGCTGCCTCACATGGGCTAACCACGGTGCCCCGAAGCCCGCGGGCCAGGCTTCACCCCCAGTGCGGCCCGCAGAGCCACAAGCCTGGCTACGGGCCAGGCGTGCTGAGGGACCTGCCCTCATCTGTGACCGTCCCCAGCCTCTCTAGGTTGGGGCAGGCGCAGGTGTGAGCAGGTGAAGCAGCGTGACCTGCCGGGGGCTGGCAGACCAGCACCAAGGTGGAGCCCAGCCGCATGGAGGGGCCACTTCAGGGTGGGGCTGCCGGTCCCCAGCCCGTTCCTGGAATCACACGTCCCCTCTGGGGCTGGGCGGGAGTGTTTACACGCTGCCCGCCACTCACAACCTGGGGGAAGCTTGGACTTAGCCTGGGCCGATCCTCCTCCAGGCGGGGAGACGCTTCTCCAGTGCCCCACACCTACCGGGCAGCTGGGGGCTCCCCCCAATGAGACCCGGTCGTGGGGCTGAACCGCCGCCTGGGGTCGCTGCTGCCCCCTCTGCAGGCCCTGAGTGGGGTGTTGCATTGTAGTCCTGCAGCTCCCATAGAGTGCAAGACCCCCCGTCTCTCTCTGTGCCAGGCCCAGAGACCTGCCCTGGTCTTGCCCACTCAAACCCCCGTGCTGGTCAGCATTAGCCGAGGCTGCTGCTTTATGCCCTCCCCAGACCACAGGGCAGCTAGGCCAGAGCACGCTAGAGCTGCCCCTGCCCCAGGGGCTGGGTCCTTGGCCCAGGCCTATGTTATTGCCACTTTGTCTCTGACCTGCATGGCAGGAGCACTGCAGCCGTTGTGCCCAGGGCACGGCCGGCATCTGCACCCGTTGCTCTGTACTGGGAGCCCTCTCTGTCCAGGTGGGGCCCTAGCCAGGGCCACGGGAATCCGGGCTGCAGCCACGGCCTGCTTGGCTCAGGCCCTCCCCCTTTAAACCGGGGGGTGGCCCTGCTCCCTGGGCTGGGGATGCCACGAACCCCGCTGCAATGGTGGCTTGTTGCACCCTGTGGCGAAGACAAAGGCCTGCTGCTGCTCACACAAAGGGAGTGCGGGAGTCTGGGCCCTGCCCTGTGAGCCGTCTCCTAGATCCCAAGGGTGGGCTGTCTCCTAAAGCCCACCCAGTCTGAGCCCCGTATAGCCGCCCCAGGAATCCCTCGGGCAGCGCGGTTAGAAAAACAGCCCGTCCTGATTTTAAAATGGTCAGTGACGGAGACTCCGCCCCAGCTCTGGGTCAGTTGTTCCTCTCACTGCTAACAATTTACACCTTACTTGGGCCAGTCTGAACCGCGTAGCTTCAGCTTCCAGCCACTGGCCCGGGTTAGACCCTGCTCCGCTACATGGAGGAGCCAGCGCACTCCCAATGTTTGTTCGTCACGTAGATACCTATAGACGGGGATCCGGTCACCCAGAACTAAGCTAAATTGTCTGAGCTCTGGGTCTCTCACTACGAGGCAGGTTTTCTAATCCTTTCCTCGTTCTGGGGGCTCTTCTCTGAGCCCTCCCCCATTTATCACCATCCTTCTTGAATCGCAACCCCCAGAACCGGACCTGGGATTCCAGCAGCCGTCGCACCAGTGCCAGACAGAGGTAAAAGTGTTTTTCAGTCACTTCTTGGCATGACAAGTCCCCCAGCCTGTGACACGCCCTGCAGGCTCTGTTCCTCTACACGGACATTTAGCCGTATTCAAACAGTTTACCAAGCGACCTGGCCTCTTCACTGTGTACCACACCCCCAACTGTGTGTCATCTGCAAACTTCATCGGTGAGGATCTGATGTTTCCTATCGATGATGTTAAACAGTGCAGGGCCAAGAACTGCCCCCCCGGACACACCTGTTTGATGACGAGTCCCCACCTACGACGACATTCGGAGACCTAGTACTTACCAGCTTTTAATCCACGGAACGTGGGCCAGGTCGTTTTTACCCTGGCCCCGGAGGCTGGCAGCAGGGGGGTGCTGTGTTACTGGGAGGTGACTTCGGTGTCTCACACAGCGAGACACGGTGCTTGATATTCAGGGCTCCGTGTGCCCAAGGGCACAGGGCCATGCCAGCATTCCTCTAGCCTACGACCTAATGAAATACCCTGCATTCTGCTACCCCAGCTACACACACAGAGGGAGGGTGGGGAGTTGCAAATACTCATTGAGGTACAATGTGTCTCTGAGTAGTTCCAGGGCTGGGTGTTTTGCTCCCATGCGCCAGGCTCAGAGCCTCCTTCTCCTGCACCATCCAGTATGTGCCAGAGGAGGGCAAACTTGCATTTGGCTTCAGCAGCTCATCTCCATGGCTCCCCAGAACCCGGCTGCTGCCCTGTTATCCAGGCTGGCCAGCTGCCCCAGCTCCCTGGCCGCAGGCAGGATTCGGCTCTGGCTCCAGGGAGCAGTACAGGGAGCAGTGCTGGAATCCAGTCACTTCCTGGCTGAGGAGCAGGGGACAGCAACTGCACAGCGTCCGATTCCGCGGCCTGCAGCAACGGCTGGGATGTCCTGGGGCGTGGCGGAGTCCATGGGGCAGCGCTCAGCTCTGCACGCGGCTGGCTCAGGCTGGCTGCACACTCAGGCAGGCGATGCTGCGGCGCGGACACGGTCAGATTTTCCGTTTTCTCCGCAAGCATGAGGGCGAGAAGCATCCCGGCTGAGCGCGAAGCTGAGGCCCTGGAGCTGACTTGGCAGCAGGCTGCTCACACCTGGAGTACGCGGGGCCCGGTTCAGACCCCACGAGCCACAGCTCAGCGCCGGGGACACGAGGGGCTGAACAGGCTCGTGGGAAGAAAGTGTCTCCTGGGCTCCCTTTCCCCTCCTCTGGGCTGGGCCAGGCTGCAGGGGAGGGAGGCTGCAGAGCCCAGCCCCCCGGGGGCAGCGTTATCCCGGCAGGAGCAGGAGGCCGTGTGGCTGGCTCCGGCCTGGCAGGTCCTGGGCACGGCTCCATGTGGCGTGTCAGAGTCCGGGGCCCATCACACCCACATGGAGCCCCGAGTCTCCCAGTTTCTCTGTGCACAGACCCTGCTGGGCTGGCGGCTGGGGCCGGCGGCTGGGGCCGGGCAGGGCAGCGCCGGCAGGAAGGGGACGGGACGGGGAGGGGAGCTGGGCCGCTGGCTCCCCCCGGAAAACGCTTGGGCAGAGTCTCTTGGGGACAATATTTACAGTCCCTTCTCGCAGGGCGCCGGCGGGGGGTCCAGAGGGGCCAGTCGGTGTGGGGGGGCCGAGGACAGTGCTGCTGGGGCTGCCCCTCCTCCCGGCTCGGCTCAGCTCAGCTCGGCCTAGATGGAAACCTCATATTCCCTCGTGTCCTGGAAAGGAAACAGACTGCAGGGGGTTGGACTCTTGCCAGCGCTGCCGGGGCGTTGTCCATCCAACCCCACTAGCGGGCAGCGTCCCCACACTCATCCCCCCCCCCCCCACCTCACGTGTTCCCTTCCTCCCTCCCCCCTACTGGGGGGCAGCGTCCCTCCTCTCCCTCCACCTTCCCGCCCCACCCTCGGGGCTCCCTTTGCAACCCCCTCCTGGGATTGGCTATTGCTGCCCAGAATGACCCTCTCCTGCTCCACACACATACTGGGGGGCTGGGGCAGTTCCAGCAAGGGCCCGGGGCACTCCCCAGGGGAGGTGCATGGGGCTGCCCGTGCTTTGCAGCCCTCTAGTCAGGGCCGAGCCAGCCCCCAGCAGTGCCCCAAGCACCTGGGTTCCCCTGGGGCCAACTCCCAAGCTGCCGACAGCCCCCAGGGCTGGTGGGGCCCGACTGAGCGGGGGTCAGTACTTACTCCTGCCTCGTAGGCGGTGTTGTCAAAGGCCGATTCCACGGTGATGTGATCGTAGGGGACGGGGTGAGAACCAGACAGGGGCAGCCGCAGGGACGGTTTCCCCTGGAGCCTGCCGGGGACAGAGACGAGCAGACAGTGACCCAAACTGGCAGAGCATTGATGGGCTGGCACTGACAGACAGGCCTGGGGGCTGGGCGGGGGGCAGACAGAAGAACATGGGGCCCAGGCAGGGGCAGATGAGGTTGGGCAGGGGCAGACAAGAGAACATGGGGCCCAGGCTGGGGGGCAGGGGAAGACAGGGCTGGGGGCTGGGTGGGGGGCAGGTGGGGCCAGGCAGGAGGCAGACAGGGCCAGACGGGGTTGGGTGCAGGGCAGACGGGGCCGGGCGGGGGGCAGACACCTCCGCCCCCGGCACTCACTTGGAGAAGCAGAGGTAAATGCCTCCAATGAGCAGTACCACGACCAGCACTGGCAGGAAGATGGCGATGGCGACGTTGGGACCCTCCTGCAGGTTCCCCGAGGGCGAGACCTTCGCGACTGTGGGAGAGACAGGGGGAAGGGAGCAGGGAGGGTACACAGACCGGGGCAGCGGGCAGGGGAAGAAGAGAATTTACCAGGGATGAAACCAGACTCTTTGGGCAGCTCGGTGGGGACGAGGGGAGGGGGGATCCTGCACCCCCCCTTCTCCGGGCACTGGGGTTCCGCCCCCTCATGGGCTTCAGTGACAGGTGCCCTGCACGAACATGGGACCCAGCCTGCGGTGCCTCCTCCCTGCTCACAGGGGAAACGGCACCTCCTGCTGGCCAGCCGCAGCCTGGCTCTGTGCTCACTGCTAAGCCCAGCCCAGCCCAGCTCCCCACATAGCGCATCCCCACCCGCACCGCCATGGGCACCCACCCCCACCGGCCCCCCCCCACCCGCACCGCCATGGACACCCACTCCCACCGGACCCCCTACCCACACCGCCATGGGCACCCACTCCCAACGGCCCCCCTACCCGCACCGCCATGGACACCCCTCCCACCGGACCCCCTACCCGCACCGCCATGGGCACCCACCCCCATCCGCACCGCCATGGGCACCCACCCCCACCGGCCCCCCCTCCCTCACCGCCATGGGCACCCACTCCCACCGGCCGCCCCACCCGCACCGCCATGGGCACCCACCCCCACCGGCCCCCCCACCCGCACCGCCATGGGCACCCACTCCCACCGGCACCCCCACCCGCATCGCCATGGGCACCCACTTCCACCCGCGTCCCCTTGGGCACCCACTCCCACTGGCACCCCCACCCCCAAGGGCACCTGCATCCGAACCCTCTCTTTGATCCCTCCTTGGCCGAGTGTCCCTGGGCCGGCCCCTGCAGCCGTCCCTGTGGGCAGAGCTGCACCAGCAGGCCCCAGCAGTGAGCCCAGCCCACCTCCCCTGCCTCCTCCCCGGGCGCCATCACTCCCTGTGTTTCTGCATTTCCACCTCTCCCGATGGTTCAGTGTCCTCTGCTCTCCCCATCAGTTTCCCGGTGGCTCCCAGGCCACCCCCATCCAGGCCCCTGCCCCACATTTGCCCTAGATGGACCCCTCCGGCCCTCCTGCATGGCAGCTTGTGAGCCGGGCTGAGGGCACCAGGACCCTGGCTGCAGGCTGGCCGGAGGGGGCTGCATGCCGGGTTCTTACCGTCCAGGTTGCGGTTGCTGTAAAATTCATCGTACGCAGCTGGAAGAAGAGAGGGACGAATGAACGGCGGGAAGGGGGGGCAGCAGCTGGGTGGAGCGAGGGGGGTCGGGCTGCTGGGGACCAGGGCAGAGCCAAGGGCCCCATCGCGTGCCGGCCCCAGGCAGGGCAGATGAAGCTCAGAGTGGTTATTAAGTGCTTTGCTAACAGCTTGGCCCCGCGTGGCCCCCCTGCCCTGGGGCTGACATGGGCGCATGCTCCGTGCGCCGTGGGGCGGGAGCGTTAGTCAGGCTAGCGAAGGGACAGTCGGCTTTGCAATGCCAGGGAGAAGTGGCTGGGGTGCCACGGCGGGGGGCAGCCGTGTCCCTTGCACACTCACCATTCAGTCGTGGAAGGGGCGGGGGAGGAGCTGGCGTGCGCAGTGACCACAAGGCAATCCCTGCCGCAGAGGGCAGTCCCGCGCCCCCCGGCGGAGGGCCCTGCAGGGAAGGCGAGAGGCCAGCGGCCGGGGGCTCGGGGACTGGCTGGGCCACATACACGGTTTGCCGGTCCCAGGGCAGACTCACCCGCCTTGCAGATGGGAGGAGAGCTGTTCCACTGCGAGGGGTGGCCGGGCACACAGCGGAGGCTCCCCTCCCCCAGCAGCACGTAGCCCGTGGCACATGAGAAGCGCAGGGTGGCCCCGGCCTGGTACAGCCTCTTCTCCGGGGTCTGGGCGCCGTTCGCTGGGGCGCCCGGGTTGTGGCAAGGCTCATATACCTCCGCTGCAAACGTGGAACGGAGCTAGGGTGAGACGCAGGCCTGCAGCCCAGGCGTGGGCAGAGGGGCTCGGTGTGGGGCCGCGGGGAGCCTCCCTCACGGGGCTCAGCCCTGGCCCAACTGCTGGGGGACTCTTGCCAGGGCTGGGAGGCGGGCAGCTCCTTGCCAGGCCGCTGCCCAGGGGGACCGCGCAATGGGATGCGGTGCCCAGCATGATGCCACCGGCAGCACCCCCCTCCTGAGCGTCCCATGCTTCAGGCTGCAGGGCCGGGGCTCTCCCCGACCCTGGAGACAGGTGCACCGTGACCAGCTTTGGGGGGAGGCTCGCAGCCAGCCCGCTGGAGCAGCAGGACCCCACGGAAGCAGCTGGCGGAGCTCGGACTCACGGGTGCACTTGGGGAGGCGGTCGCTCCACTTGGGGCCCCCAGCCTGGCGGTCCCGGCAGGTCAGCAGGCCGCCCCCCGTCAGGACGTAGCCCTTGTCGCAGACGAACCGCACGCTGGAGCCCACGGGGAACTTGGAGCTGGAGATGATCCTGCGGCTGTGGTCCACGTCCCCGGGGTCCTTGCAGGAGGTCACTGTGCAGGGGAGGGAGGGGCAGCGAGACTCACGCCGAGCTGAGGGGCAAGGGGGAGACGCCTCCCTCCACGGCTCAGGGCCTCGGGAGGGCTGGAGCCAAGTGGGGCAGAGGCCCTTCGCTCTGCAGGGTGTGCGGGGAGGGGAGGTGAAGCTGCTGGGGGGTGAGGGGGCGGGCGTGTTGCAGCCCAGAACTGGTTACTGCCCCTGCTGGTGGGGGGGTGCAGCCCCCACCGCCTGCAGAGCTAGGCCATGGCAGGCAGCATGGCTAGTGGTCAAAGCACAGGGGACCACAAACGCCTAGAGTCTCTCCCCAGCACCACCACCCCCGCCCTGCGGGGCCAGGCCTCCAGCCCCTCTGCACCTCAGAGAGGGACACACAGCCAGACCCCTGGGTGCCCAGAGCCCCGCCCCAGGGCTGCAACCCCCCTGGGGGTGGCATTGAGGGCACAGGGCTCCAGGAGGGGGAGGCCAGGCAGGCTGGGCTCAGAGGGGTGCAGGGTTGTTTGGGGGAGGCGACTGCTGGCGTCCTGGCAGGGCTCCGGTCTGGGGGCTCTTGTACCCCAGCCCCGGTGCCTGCCGCCTGGGGGGCAGCCCCAGCCACCCCTCCCAGCTGGGAGCCCGGTTCGGAGCTGAGGGGGTAGACAAGGCGCTGTCACTGGGACAGACGGCGGGTCGCTCCAGCAGCAGCAGCCAGTGCTGGAGGGAGCTGATTGTCCCCTGGATGGCCGGGGGCCTGACCAGCCAGCACTGGTGCAAAGGGGCCAGAACCCCAGCATGCGCTGGGGGGCAGCCCCAGAGGGCAGGGCAGGTGGGGAGGGGGACCCCCAGGGCAGTCTCTGGGGCGTGCGGGTGTGTGGTGCCCCCTGCCCCAGCAATGGCCCTGCGCTCACCTCTCTCACAGGTGGGCAGGTCCCCGCTCCAGGTCAGGTCCCAGTGGCACATGAGCAGGTCCGTGCCCACGAGCTCAAAGCCGGGGTAGCAGTGGTAGTTCACCATGGTGCCATGGATCAGCTCGGGGTGGGACGTGGTCTTCCAGCCGTTGGGGATCTCGGGCAGCTCCGGGCACGTGTCGTTGCGTGGAACCTCTGCAGGGAGAGCCGAGTGAGACCACTGCCAGGCCGGCCGCAGGGCACGGCTGGGGGGCACAGAGCTCTGAGGGGTGGGGAGCTAGGGGTTAGGGCAGGGGGGCTGGGAGGCAGGACTCCTGGATTCTATCCCCAGCTCTGAGGGGTCAGGAGGGGGGGTCTAGGGATTTAGAGCAGGGGGGCAGGACTCCTGGGTTCTCTCTGCAGTGCTGGTGGGGGACCCTCACCGAAGAAGTGGATGACGAAGCCCTGCTGGTAGCCGAAGACAGCGCCGCCGGGGTCCGACTGGAACTGGATGGTGACGTCGGCCATGGCCGTGTAGAGCCTGAAGCGGCGGTGGGCGCCAGTGTACTGGCCCAGGATCCGGGCCGTCAAGTCGTCCCCGTCGTAGAACGTGAGGACGTCGCCCTTCCCGATGCGCAGCCTGGGGGGAGAGAGGAGACCTGCAGAGCCTGGCTTAGCTGGTCCTGGCCCTGGCCCTAGAGGGGACTCTCCCCTCGGACGTGTGGGGCTCTGTGGGCGTGGATTTCACTTAGGGGGGTTTCAGCCAAGACCATCCTGGGGCGAAGGGAGCCCAGCCCCGGCCCCTTTGCAGCCACAGACCCACGGGAGGCAGCTGAACCAGCCTCTTGCACAGGGGACCAGGGGATCCCCACAGGGCTCGCACCTCTGCCAGCCAGCCCCAGGGCACCCAATGATCGCTGGCCTTAGCCAGCACCCAGGGCAGGCTGCCCCCCTGCCCCGCCCCGGGGCAATGGCTCGGTGCCTCCCTGGGCAGCCTCGGCTCACTCACACTTGGACGTCCAGCATGATGCGCTTGTCCTCCTCCACATGCAGGCCCCAGATGCAGTCCTGGCCCTTGCCGTAGGCCTCCGGCCAGTTGGGAGACAGCACAACGCCCGCCGAGTCTGTGATCTCCCCGCTGCACACGGCTGCAGGGACACATGACACTGAGCTCCTGCCCCCTCCGCACCCCTGCAGCCCAGAGCCGTGGGGTGGGAGGCCCCACGGCAACCCCCCTTCCCCTCCTGGGCCCCAGCTGCGCACAGGCCTGGGAGCCCAGGGGAACAGCGCCCTGCCTGCTCTGTCCCCCCAGGCACCTGCCTGCCCCCTCCCCTGCAGCCTGGCTTGGCCTCAGCAGACAGACCTCGGCACGCCGGCTCCGTCTCGTTCCACTGGGGGTCGCTGGGGTCCACGCACTCGATGATGATGGAGCCCTGCTCCAGGGTGTAGCCGGGGTCGCAGCTGAACTCCACGGTGGTGCCCACGGCATAGGTGGCGTCGCTGGTGGTGAAGTTCCCGTACTTGACGAAGGGCTCATAGCAGTGCCCCGGCTCAAAGGCTGGGGGCAGAGGGGCGGGGGGTTAATGCTGCCACCCAAAGGGGGCCGTGGCTCCCCGGCAGCACAGGGCTCGTTCTCCGGAGCCCCGGGGCAGGCGTCTCTCCATGCTCCCTGCGGGGGGCTCAGGCCTTACCTTCGTAGCGGAGCGCCACGCCGGCGGAGGCGCCGCTGCTGTCGGTGGTGAGCTCGAGGAAGAAGTGGCGGGCGGTGCTGAGCAGCCCCTCGATGGGCAGGTACTCCACCTCGTACGAGTCGTACACCGGCGGCGCCTCAATGTTGTTCCCGTTCCGGATGATAAGCCTGCAGAGCAATGGTCACGGTACCAGCTGGGAGGGGACGGGGGCGGGCACAGGCCCTGGAAGATCCCTGCGGCACAGCCGCTGGGTACTAGGGGTCTGTGGCTTGGCCTGCTGGAGGCCCCTGTGTGCATCGGGAGAATGGGGGAGATGAGAGGTGCTGCTGATGCTTGGAGGCCAAAAACCACAGGGGCAGGGGTGACACTACACCCCATATTCTTCATAGAAACATCGTTAGAATAAGATTATAGCATCACCAAGGTATGTTTTGCGCAGGGTAAGGCATGTGAGGCATCATTGGGAGTTATGATTTGCTGACTATGATTATCCTATTTGTATGCATGGAGCATTTTTGTATCTACAGTTAGGAATATTGACTATACATCTAAAGGTTTGCACCTAGGGAACGCCCACCAGACAGAATGCAATCAGTCTGGCTGGCTAGCTGGGGACAAGTCAATGGACCATTAGGGAGAACAATAGGTCTTTGAAGCTGCTAATCTCCCACCTTCCTGGGATGCTTCAAACAACCTCTGAGGCATGGCTGCTTTGACACTGCAGGGTGGTGTGATTCAGTCACCTGGTACTGGACTCCATGATGGAATACCAGTATTTTTGCACTGGGGGTTGGGGTGAAACCACACTGGAAAACAAAGGATTCCCGCCATATGTAAAACCTATTTAAGGCAGCGGAGAGAATCAGTGGTCATTCTTCACTGAATCCATGCCCAGCATGACTGCTGTGAACATCTAAGAAACAAAGACAAAGGGGGGGAAGGACTGAGCACAGGCTGGGAAGGTGTCTGGCCTGTGAATGGGATGCTGGAGTTTTAAGCTGCAAGCAAGAGCAGCTAGCCTTCAAGAACCTCTGCAGACTGCCTCCATCAACAGTTAGGGTGAGAAATTACTTGCCACCAGCTTCTTTAGTGTCCTAAGCTTATATTCATTTCTGTTTTATTTGCTGGATAATCTGCTTTGATCTGTTTGCGATCCCTTATCACCACTTAAAATCCATCTTTTGTAGTTAATAAACTTGGTTTTGTTGTCTCTAAAACCAGTGTGTGGAATTCATAACTGGGGGGTGGGGAAGAGCTGTGCACATCTCTCTCTACATCGAGGGAGGGGGCGAATTTCATGAGCTCACGCTGTACCATTCTCTGTGCCGCACAAGACTCTATCATTTGAGGTTTGCCAGAGGGGGTGACCACTTGAGTGCTGGGCAATTCCCGAGTGTCTGGGTCGTTCTGCAGCTGGGCGGGTCTCTACCTGTGTGGGCTGGAGGAGGCTCGAGGGCCTGGCTCAGTAAGGGAGCCCAGGCTGGTGGAACAGGCGGGAGGGTGGGTAACTTGTCACACAGGGGAGCTGCGGTGCCCTGGGTTATCTCCTCTGTTCCCTTTCCTAGAGGAGGCTCCAGGCCCAGGCATGAAGAGTCGAAGGGCAGCCTCTGGCTGGGGTGGGAGCCCCAATACCGGTCACTGTCTAGCAGGGCTGGCTAGAGCCCTGACCAGAGAGCAGGGCAGCCTCAATGGCACAGCTGCTCTGGCATGTGCCGTTGGTAGGTTTCAGAGTCAACATCCATTTGCAAACACATGTTGCGAGGCCTACACAGAGTGGCAAGGGAGCTGTAGCCCCCCAGGCCTCACAGACACGCCCACCCTTCTCCCCTGAGGCCGCACCCTCATAGGCCCTTCCCTCGTACGGGCCCCACTCCCTGCCCCACACCTGTCGTCATCCTCAGCCAGCGAGATCTTCTCGAAGTGCAGGTGCAGGCGCTGGCCCTCGGGGGCCTCCAGCAGCCAGTGGCAAGTCAGGTTGTTGCTGTAGTTGCCTGGGAAGCCGGGCGAGATGATGCGTCCGATGGTGGCATTTCTGATCACCCCTCCACAGGCCGCTGCAAGGGGAGGCCGAGGGTTAGGAGCACTGGAGAGAGGGCCGCCAGGCAGCTGCTTGCACAGGCGGGGGCATCGGAGATGGGGCAGGCCGACTGGCTTGCTCCTGGCAGAGCACCCTTGGCCTTGCAGCCGCGGGCAGCGCCTGGAGCCGGGCTGTGGCTGCAGGGCAGTGGTTGGAGCATGCCCATGGCTTAGGGGGCACCCTACAGCCGGTGGGACGGTGCTGGGGTGCAGGACCTGCTCTTAGGAGGAGGCAGCCAATCGGGAGCAGGCATCTGGGGCCAGGCTCTGGCTGAGAAGGCCAAACTCACGTACCCGGTGAGCAGCTGAGGCTGGCTCTGGCGAGGCCTGTGACCAGCCAGTGGGGCATCCAGCAGCCCTGGGCAGCCCCTCCCCCACTCACCCCGGCAGACGGGCTCCCGGCCGCTCCAGAAGGGCCGGGTGGCGTTGAGGCAGGTGAGCGCAGGTGGGCCCTGCAGCTGGTACCCCGTGGCGCAGTAGAAGTGGGCGCTGCCCCCAGGGTGCAGGCTGGTGACCGAGACGTCGCCGTAGGCCGGTCGGGAGGGGAAGCTGCAGCTCAGCAGATAGGCTGGGGGAGAGGAAAGGGGAGAGAGGGGCATTGAATGGCAGGGCCTGGCGGGCTGAATGGCTGCAGCGATGTGCTCCCTGGCTTGGCGTGCCCGGTGCCCGTGGGGGTTGGGTGCCCGGTGCCCGCGTGGAGGGATGGACTCGGTCATGTCCCTGCTTCAGGGTGGCACCCCGCTGGCCCTAGTCCCCCCAGCTGTCACCCCCACTGCCCCGCACAGCACTGACCCAGGGCAGCGGGTGCCACCACAGCTCCTGGGTGTTTGCGGCACGCGGCCAGGCCAGGCTGCCGTGACGCTGGAACGCTTTTAATAGTGGGGGTGCTGAAAGCCAGACCCCTTACGGTCCGCAACCCCCCCCCCTCGTGAGCTGGGGGTGGGAGCAGGGCCGTGTCTTTGGGAGCGGGGGACCCGGACAGGAGTAAGGGGGCCGAGGCCAGGGCCACAGCTGGGGGCAGGCGTGGGACCAGGAGCGGAGCCCCTGGGCGTGGGGCCGGCAGCCAGGCTCTCGGGCGCAGGGTGGCAGCCGGGACCCCGGGTGGGGGGGGGGGGGGTCAGAAGTGGAGCCTCGTGTAAAACCTGGGGGTGCTGCAGCACCCCCCACACCCCTAGTTCCTGTGCCAGGCGGGGGATCAGAGGGATCCTGCCCCACAGTGCGGGTGTCACGCCCTCCCTCGGAGAGCCATGGGCAGGGACTGGGGTGGGAGGAGGTCGGCTCTCTCTCCTGGAACACCCAGCTGCTGAGCGGCTTTCTCTCTGCTCCCCCCATTGCACGGGGACCCAGAGCCGCTGGAAACAGCCCAGGCAGTGCCCAGTGGGCGCAGTTACGGAGACATGGGTCGGACAGGGATGTTGTCCCTGATCCCAGCCAGCAGGTGGCAGCAAATCCTTCTGTATGGCCAGGCAGCTGGCCAGCGGGGCGCAGCCCCCAGGCCCTGCCCTGCCCAAGGGTGCTGCCCGCCCAGGGACACGGCTCTGCCATGCTGCAGGTGGGGAGCCAGCCTCCTCGCTGCCCCTCTGCCCGGGGAGCTGGGTTCCCCGCCCCGCCAGGAGTCTGCGGGGATGACCCCTCTGCCCCTGCCGATGCCTTGGGAACCCTGGGGAGCCAGGGCCCGGGCAGAGCGGGCTGCTCCCATGGGGCTAGCATCGCCAGAGTCCCTGCCGCCCCAGGGCCTGAGCATGGGGAGGATGCAGGTGAAATCTGCCCAGGTGACGCGGGGTCTCCGAGGGGAACCCAGCCCCTGGCTCTGTGCAGGCCGGGGGTGCTGGGGGAAGACTGGGGCAGGAGCCGCAGGGAGGCTGGCAGCACCTTCGCACCTCCACTCTGGCCGAAGGGCGCTGGACAGGCCGGGTGGGGAAGGCAGCTGACAGTGAGGGAATGCGCTGGTGCCCCGGGGGGGTGCAGCACCCCTCCCCCTCTGGTACCCAGCTCTCTTTGTGCACACACTCGGGCACAGCCACAGTGTAACAGAGGGGACCCTGCTAATAAACCCTCTGCCACGGGCAGCCGCTGCTTCTCAGCCGCGGCCTCAGCCCAGCCTCCACGGCTCAGGGCTACACATTCACTGCCAATGAGCTCACAACCTCTGCTTGTGACATCACTCCATCTCCGCAGCAACAAGCTGTGATGTCACACAGAGGCAAGCCTGACCTCAGCTGGGGTGGAGGAGGGATTTGGAAGAGCGAAGGATCCCCGGGGGCACTCCAGGAAGGGCATCCACGGCGCTCGGGGGGGAGGGAGGAGAGTTGGGGGACCCGGGCATCTGGCTGGGGGGTACCACAGCCCGGCCGGTGGGAGTGACTGAGTCATGCCCAGCCCCCACCTGTACCCAGAATCCCCCTGAATCCGGGGTGGGGAGGGGGCTGGGCCCATCAGACAAGAAAATAAAGAAGCGTGAAGTGCGGCTTTTCCCCTTAATTTGCTGCACGTTGCCATGGCGACCCCAGCTGAGGGACGCGCTCGGCACAATCTGTCGTTATTTTCCCATTAATAGCGTCAGGGCGGTACCAGGCATGTGGGTGAGCGAGGGCAGGTCGGGGAGCCCATCCCTCACAGGAGATTCTGGTGCAGACAGAGACCCCCAGCCCCGTGCTGAGTGCCCCTGGGGGGTGTTGCTTTGCTGAGGAATCTTGGGCAGGTTAAGGAGACAAAGGACCTCAGGAAATGGGAGAGCAGGCGGCTCTCATCCCCGAAACCCACCGAGCTCTGCCAGTGCCCCTCAATCCCGACCCACAGCCCCCTGATAGCCCAGCCCTGGGCGCCCCCCATCCCCCAAACCCACCAAGCTCTGCCAGTGCCCCTCAGTCCCGACCCTCGGCCCCCTGATAGCCCAGCCCTGGGCTCCCCCATCCCCGAAACCCACCGAGCTCTGCCAGTGCCCCTCAATCATAGAATCATAGAATCTCAGGGTTGGAAGGGACCTCAGGAGGTCATCTAGTCCAACCCCCTGCTCAAAGCAGGACCAACCCCAACTAGATCACCGGCCCCCTGAATCCCGACCCTCGGCCCCCTGATAGCCCATCCCTGGGCGCCCCCAATCCCCAAAACCCACCGAGCTCTGCCAGTGCCCCTCAGTCCCGACCCGCAGCCCCCTGATAGCCCAGCCGTGGGCTCCCCCCAGATCCAACAAGCTCCATGCCCCAGCGTGTGCACTGCCTGAACCCAGAGAAAGAGCCGCCTGTGTGAACCCAGCTACACTGGCAGCTACAACCCCACGACTCCACAGCACCTCCGCCCGGGAGCTGGCTGCTCTTGGGGGGCTGAGCTCAAACAGCAGAGACTCTGCCTCAGCCACTGCCCCACCCCCCCACCCCTCTGCCCTGAAATGCCCCAGGCCCTACCCCACGACTGCCCTACCCCCCTCCCACTCCTCTGCCCTGCAATGCCCCAGGCCCTACCCCACGACTGCCCTACCCCCCTCCCACTCCTCTGCCCTGCAATGCCCCACGCCCTACCCCACGACTGCCCTCGTCCCCCAGCCAATGCCGGCCTGTTTGACTCATCCCTGCTGCATTGGGGCTCCAGGCTTGGCTGGGGGCCTGCACCAGGAGGGCTGTGGGGTGGCACCCCATGGGAACGCTGCTCTGGTGAGAGGTGCCGGGAGCCCGGTGCTGAAGGGCACGCCCCCTTTGTGCTCTCTCGGCCCCGGTCTCAGCGCCAGCCTGCAGCGAGGGGCCGCCAGGGGATTGTGATGTGAGCGCCAGAGCCGAGAGCCCCCCAGCTCGTCCCTTAGGCCCCCGCGTGGCGACCAGCCAGGCCAGGGCACCATGCCCATGGCCCCTTGGCCAAGACGGGAACCCCCTGGTGAACCAGGCAGCCCAGCCGCCTTCAGCCCATGCTCCTGGGAGCTTCCCACCTCATTGGCTCCCTCGGGCTCTACGGCCCACATCTGCCATCAGCCTGGGCTGAGACATGGAGCAGCTGGCAGGCGGGGAGCCATGCTGAGCCTGGGGATGAGGGGGCGGCACATGGTGTGTGGGGGGATTCACACAGGGGGCTCAATGTGGGCACCACTGGCAGAGGGGGCAGCGCGAGGGAGGAGGCAGGTGCACAGGGCAGGATACTGGCCGTTGGCCGGCCCGAGTCTCTGCTGGGCTCCAAGCCCGGGGGGGGGGCCAGGGGAGAAAGTCCTGGCCTGAGCTCCAGGCAGGCCCGTAGGTGTGTGGCTGGCTCCCGCTGCCAACAAGCGCCTCTGCAGAGCCCCACCCGAGGCACGTCCCTCGGCTGGCCCCGTGGGCGTCGTGCGGGAGGAGCGGCTCCGCCCTGCTATCAGTGACAAGTGGCCTAACTTTGCCGGTAATTATGTTAAATGAGCCCGTAATTGCTCACACCAATTATCTCTCCATTAGTGCGTCTCTCTGGTTGGTGCCCGTTTAACCTGGCGATGTCGCAGATTAACTCCGCCGGCAATTCCAGCGCTTGAAACAGGCTAATTGGCCCTGGCTGGCTGCTGCTGTGCCAGGGAAGCCGGGGTTCACCTGCAGGGGAGTGGGCAGGGCTGCCCTGGGGGCAGACCCTTGGCAGGATGGTGCCATGCTGTGCACTGGGTGCAGGGGAGAGATGGGTGCATGCTCTGACTCCCCGAATCCTGGGAGGGAGATGCTGCTGGGTGCCCCAGGCTGTGGGGGGAGAGGGGTGGCATGGGAGCAAGAGGGGGCTCTGGGAGGGATGGGGGGTGTGTATGTGACCCACACTCAGCCAGAGCTTGCCTGGCAGCTCCCAGCCAAGGTGAAGTGCCAAGGGCCCGTGCGGGATGCCAGGCTGTGCTCTGTGCAGAAGGTGCCCATGGAGGGTGCCATGCTACATGCCCAGTGCGCCCATGGGCCGATGAGCCACATTACGAAGGGACTCTAGGTTGGCTCCATGGGAGGGGAAAGGGCCCCTCCCCAGCCTCAGCTGCCAGGCCCCCTTTCGCCATGGCCCCATTGCTAAGCCAGGTGGCCTGTGGCTCCAGCACATGGCCTGGAGACAAAGGATTCGCAGCTACAAGCCGACGGATACTAGCTGCCAGTCCCCTTCCCAAACCTGCCAGGCTGCCAGGCCCATCAGCTCCTGGGAGCAGCCCCCACACTGCTGTGGGACAGCACTCCTCTCCCGCGTGCGGGGCTGTCTCGCGGGGCACTGGGTCTATGGCGCAAGACACCACAACGCACCCCCCGGCCCCACTGCAGCACCGGAGCTCTCGGCTGGCAGGGCTCTGCCCACCGGTGCGGGGGCAGCTGTGTGACCCTGCGGTGCCCCACCAAGGGACGAGGCGAGCACCGTCTCACGGCCCCGTGTCTGGCTGGCACGTGGGGGGGGGGGGGGGCAGGCCGGCCCAGGGCCCGTGGCTCTGCAGGGCACCGCAGGCCACGGCCGTACCTTGGAAGCGGAAGCAGAAGGTGCCGGGGCGGGCGGGCTGAGGGCTCCGGAACCGCACGCTGACCAGGTTGGTCGGGCTGCGGATCACCTGGCCCCTCATGAGGAAGGACTCGTTGGCCAGGACGACAGGCTCCACGCCCCCAAAGGTCTCCATGGTGACCGTCTCCCCTTCCGAGAGGCTGATGTTCAGGACCTGCGGGAGGAAGGGGCATTGTCAGGGGGCACCAGGTTATTACCAGCCTGTGCGCTTGGCCCAAGGGCAGAGCAGGGGCACTCCCCCCACCCTGGCCTTGCCCCTGATCCCTCTTTGCCCCTCCCAGTTAACCTGAGAGCCTGGGGGGAGGTCACCTGGCCAGCCGCCCCACAGCCCTGTCCTTCGCCAGGCCTGCCAGCTCTGCGGGGGGCAGGCAGGGTCACCCAGACTGCCCCCGAGAGGGGCCGGCGCTCACGCCCCGGGGGCCTGTTTCCTCTTCTGGAAGGGGATGTGCCTGCCCCGCCCAGCTCCTCCCCCGGCACATCCCCCCACCCCCACTGCACCCCAGAGCCCCAGTGCCAGGTGGGCACGTCTCTCTCCGCGCCTTTTCCCACAGTCAGTAAGCGAGCGGTGAGGCCTGTCTGCGCAGGGCCAACAGCAGCAGCAGCTTTCAAACATACTTAGCAGCCCCGTAAATCTCGGTGCTGGGAGATGCCTTGGACAGGCGGCGCTCGGAGTGCTGCTCCCGCGCGGGCTGGAACCGGGTCCGCGGGCAGGGGGAAGAGCCCGCAGGAGAGCCGCCAGCTGTGCCCTGCTCGGACGCTAAGCAGGCCCCGGCACGGGGCTCTCACTGGGCCAGGCCAGTGGGCAACGCTCCAGCGGCACCATGGCGAAGCTCCCGCGATTGAGCAGCGCTGGAGCGGAGACCCATGGCAGCACGGCTAGTGATCCCCAGGGCTTATGGGCCAGAGAGATGCCTGGCAGGGAGCCAGGACAGAACAGCCCTGCCCCGTGGCACTGGGGGTGGGGGGGTGAGACAGAGCTGTCTTTAATTGCAGGGTCTCCGAGTGCTGGAGACCTCCGAGGGTCAGCACCGCCCCCCCAGCGCAGAGGCCAGAGACTCACCAACGCCACAGTGTCAGGCAGTAGCAGAGCTGGGGACAGAACCCAGGAGTCCTGGCTTCCAGCCCCTCCCACTCTAACCCACCGGATCCTGCTCCTCGCTGAGCCATGCTACCCCCAGGCTGATTCTCCCAGGCCCAGCCCTGGTGAGGCCCCGGCAGGGCCCTATCGCTGCAGGAGAGCCTGGCCAGGGGGATGCTGCCCACGCTGCCGTTAGCTCCCCCAGGGGCACGTGCGCCAGCTCCCCCAAGCAGCCTTTCAGTGGCAAGAACGCCTTCGCTCCATTGCCATGGCAACCGGCGGCTGTCCCAGCCGAGCGCTTTGGAGCTGTGATCGCTGCCAGCGCACGGGGCGCAGCGCCAAGCCGGCCCCCGAGGGCTCCCTCTGCTTGGCCATAGGCAGCACTATGGGCCCAGCCATTACCCTGGCCCTCCAGGAAGCCCGTGGGGACTGGCCCCTGGGAACGCCGGGGTTAGCTACTGCTGGGGGCAGAGCCTGGATCTCCCCGCTCGGCCCCGGGAGAGCTGAGTGCTGGGGAAGGGGCGAAGGGACAGGACCCAAATGGGACTGCTGGGTGCCCCAGGCCCAGGGGCGAGGCTGGATAGACAGGAGGGCGGCTTGTCCCTCTGGAGACTCCAGGTCACCCCTGGAAGGGGGCACAGCGGTTCCAGTCCCTTCCGCGGGCTGCCGAGGCCGCGTGGCCCATCCCCCGGCACTGGGAGAGGGCAGTCACCGGGGCTGCAGTGGTGCCAGCATGCGAGGCAGGTGTGGGCCACAGATGGCACCCGCCGGCTGCAAACCCCTAGTGGAGACACCGTTTGCACGGGCCCAGTGCTGCCCGGGTGCAAACCACGTCTCCGTCACTGCTGCCTGGGGCAGCCCCAGAGACTGGAACCCCAGGGAGGCCGAGGTCTCAGGGCCAACGGCTGCTCGTGCCAGCAGTACCAGGGAGCCCACAGCCAGCGTGCAGGGACGGAGGGCGGGCAGAGCCCAGAGCAGCCCCCCGCAGGTGCTCCCAGGTACAGGGACTCTGTGGGAAGCAGCTCAGACACCAGGCAGGATGGGAGCCCTGGGAATGGCACGTGTCAGCCTGCCCACGGCTCCTGGGGGGCAGGCACATTCGCGCCCTTGGCCTTAACAGGCAGGCGAGAGCCAATGGGAAGCGGGGAAGAGGCTCTGGGCACGGCGCGATGGATCCCGGCCAGCGAGAGATGGAGAACCGCCAGCGCAACGAGCTCCAGATGGCGAAGAGACGCAGCCAGCTGGAGAGAGGGGCCCAGCCCCCGAGCTAGCAGAGCGGGGAGCCTCCAGCAGGATCCACACACCCCCTCCCCCGTGTGCGCACACTCAGAGACCCCCCCGGCATGGGCACATGCACACTCATAACCACCCCCCACACACACACACGCAGCAGCGATGAGAGGAGCCCGGGGAGGGCTCCGTGGCAGAATGCTGCAGCCGCAGGCCAGGCTAGGTTTGGCTGCGTGTCTGCAGGTTGCTGCAGGGCTCTTGCTTGCCAACCCCAGCGGTGCCGTGCAAGTGCCACGTGACTCAGCAGCGGAGCAGCTCGCCCCCGGCCCCAGGGGGCTGCTACCGCGTTGGAGCCTGCAGCCCACCCACCCGGCTGTGGAGCAGGCTGGGGGTGTTTCCACGATGGGCTACGCCCTGCTTTAACTGAACGGCTTTCACGCCGGTTTGGATCCCGCTGGGCACCGCTTGGTGCAGAGGCGGCCCGGATGGGAGGACAGCTGGAAGCTGGTTTATGCAGTGGGAGCTGGGTGCAGGCCAGGGCACAAACTCACGCTGGTTTAGTGGATGTGATGCCTCCCCCGCAAGCGGCTGCCTCGTGGACTAGCAGCTGGCTGCTCACCTTTGGGGGCAGGGCACACAGAGGGCACAGAGAGCCTCAGCCCGGATGTTGTAGCGGCCTCGGGGCCAGTGTGATCCCGTCGAGTCCCTGCGCACCTCCCCATCCCAGTTCCAAGGGGGCCCCGGTCCTCCTGAGAGAGCGAGAACATGGCTGCCCTCCCAGGCAGAACACACTGGGCCCTGCCCAGCGCTCTGTCAAGCTGCGTCGCATTCACTTAGGGCAGCCATGGATTCCCGCGGCGGGCGCGGTCACGGCTGCCACTCAGCCGCGCAGCGTGGAAATGCAGACAGATTGCCCGGCACGGGTGAGGAACTGGAGTTCTCTCCCATGAGTGTGCCGCAAATTCAGAAACTCCAGCTGCGGTGGGCGGTGTCCTGGGCAGCAGCCAATCCTCCCCACACATAGCCGAGCTCTGGGGCAGACACAGGCGGAGCACTAATGCCTCCGGCCTCGTCCGGGCCAATGCGGGTAAGTGCCCCGCTCCCCCTTTACTGGTTTCTGCATCCCATGGCCTTTACATCTGCAGCTGTCCCAGCCAGCAGCGAGAGCAGCGCGGTCCCCACTGCCCCTCTTCTGTGCCCCATGCCTGCTCCTGACCCTCACGCCCCCTGCTCTGGGGGTCAGGATCACCCTTGCTTTACAGGGGGGCACCATGGCTCAGAGAGACTCAGCCAAGGTCTCCCAGAGCTAGGAATTGGACCCAGGTGTCCTGAGTCCTGAGTCCCACTCGGCCCGTCTCTGAGCTGCTCGCTCGCTGCTGGAGGGGACTGGGCATCCGCACACTCACGGGGGTGGGGGCTTGCTGGGAATCATGGGCAGGTTTAACCTTGAGGTTGCCTGGCAACAGTTTATATTTTCATGGATCGTTATAAAATAGAACAACCCCCGCCCCGATTGGGACTCGCCCCCCGGTGGGGCCTGGGGGTGGGGCGCAGGCGGCCAGAGAGTGGGGGTGGGGGGGGGTTCCAGCCTGTTCAGTGGCCACGGAAAGCCCCGAGGCCCTGTGGCTGGGGGACGGCCATGCAGCCCGGCACACACATTGCAAGGACCGGCCCCCTAGTCCCCAATGTCCATCCCAACCTCCCTGGGGCCAGCGGGGAGGTTCCAGGCCCCGAGGCCTGGCTCCTGGCAGCCCTCTGCCGCGACGGCATCATCACTTATCCTGAGAAACCGCAAGCTGTTGCCTTGTCTCATTAGGAGGTGATTGGGTATTAACGACGTTAATTAAGCAATGCTACACGGTAATGGAGAGCAGCTCCGGTCCGCACGTTCTCGCCCCGCGCTGCTAATTACCGCGAGGTACCTGCCGGGTGGCAGGGGTGCGGGCAGCCGCGTGCGGGCCGGCACCGTGCCGAGCTCCTCGCCGTGCTGTTAAACTGCCGCGGGATGGAGAACGACGGTGGGAAGGGGGGACACGACTCCTTGCTTGGCTCCACCATGGCGATCAGCTTCCCCGCCCCGCGGCCAGCCCCAGCGCAGCGCTGGGCTCACCCTGCCATAACGAGCCACCCCCTCCCACTGTGCCAGGGCCAGACTGCGGGCTGATCTCCCCCCCCCCGCCCTTCAGGATGCTGGGTGATCGTGGGCCAACCCAGCCGGGGTCTGGGGGATGTAAACCAGAGCCTGGCTTAGAGCAGGAGCGCGACACAGGTCCACAACGCCTTGTTCTCCTCCCGGTGCTGCCGCCCTGCCCTCTCAGCTCGGGCACCCACCCTGGCTCCATGGACGGAGCCTGTGGGCAGGGGGAGGCGGCGGGGTTCATCTATTAATAGGGAGTTTGAAAGCTCTGCTGTTGCCGAGGTCTAATTAGGCCCCAGGAAGGGGGCTGGCTGGGGCGCATTGTTCAAATGTCGCCAAATACCACATGCATTGATCTGACATTCTGCAGCACAGCTGCTGCCCTTTCACGAGAGCAGCACTGCATTCGCGTGCCCTGCAGGGAGAGGGCTGGGTTTGCTCCTCAGCGGCATTTCCAGCCCCCTGCAGCCACTTCCTGTATTGCACCCTGGCTCCCCTGCTATTCCCTGCCCGCCCGCCCGCCCGCCAGCGTTTCCTTCCCGGGTGGTTCTGCGTAGCCAAGAGGGAAAGTTCTGGAGTGTTGGGCCATGGGCCTGCCACAGACCCCATCAGAGCAGGGCTGGCCTTGGCTGCTGTCTCCATTCCACAGCACCCTGGCAGCATAATGACCTGCCTATGAAATACAAACCCCGGCCCAGGAATCCCACCCTCCTTCACCTGCCTACCTGACATCACAGGGCTCAGCTGCAACCAGTGCCCAGGCAAGAGTTCCAAACCCAGCATCTGGCCCAAGCCCCAGAGTGAAAATCCTCCCCACCCACAACACCTGGGGTGACCCTAGTTCCAGCAATGGTGCCCATGCTACTCACTCCCACAGCCACGGCAGGCCCTGCCCTGCCCCTCCAACCTGGCACCGTGGCCCAACTCCCTGTCCCACAGCTGGAGATGCCCCCTACCAGGTAGTGAGAGGGAGGCCCAGCATGCCTTGCGCAGAGGGATTTGCATATTGAGTGCCCTGCCGGTACCACCAGCGCCATCTGTTGTGGGGGAGGAGAGATGCAGGGTGCTCAGTGCTGGCTCCACTGGGGCATTCCCAGCAGGGCGAAAGGCGGCGGGGGGTGGGGGGTTGGCAGTTTGCAGGCACTTCACTAGGATTCCGTTCGCACCGTGAGAGACGCACACGGCCCAGAAACTCCTCCCCTCCCCTGTGCTGCCCGGCCTTGAGTGCATTGGGTTTTCCCACTCAGGGCCTTGGGGGCTGTAGGGTCCCCCCCCAGCTGGCGATGTGGCATTCAGGAGCCCACGGTACCGACCTTGATCTCCACGCCGTAGCCGGGGTACCCGGAGATGGTGTAGGTGCAGTCCAGGCTGTCGTAGGGCGAACTGACCGGCTCCGGAGACTCCAGGGAGCCCTCGGGGCCAGTGAGGTTCCAGTTGCATGGAGCTGGGGACAAGAGGATCAGACAGGCCTCGCGCCTGCTCCCTGCCCCGCCGGCCCCTTCCACCCTCTCCTCCAGACAGGGTCTAGCATCCTCGTCCCCTCCTCTCGTTAACCCGGTCTCGGGTGCTGATGACAGGGTGGCTCGTGGTCTCACCCCCAACCAGGGAAGTGGAACCCCTGGTTAGCCTCATCCCCGGTAGCCCACCAAGGGCCAGAAGCAGCCTGTATCCCCCCTCCCCCACCAGCCCCAGCTCCTATCCGAGCTTTCCCAGGACCAGCCCCCGGCTGCTGGATTTGCTGCCATCACACCCCATTTGGTCGCGCTGGGCTAGAGGCCATGGGTTAAACCGGCCTCCCGCTAGGGCTCGTCTACACTGGGCCCAGCTCCAGCAGGGGTGCAAAGGCGGGAGTGCTAGCGTAGACCGGGCACAGGTCTTGCCTGACCCTGCTTTGCTGCAGGGCCCATCTCCCGTACAGCTCCCACCGCACCCTTCCCGGTGGGGCCACGGCCACAGCCCCCCCACCCCAGGAGGGGCCGCACGCCCCTCCCGCTGGGCCGCGCACCCTGGGAGCCTGGGGGCTGGGTCAAAGCAGTTGAGCTCGGCATGGCCGGACGGTCCTTACAGACGTCCATACCTGGAGCCCCAACGGGGTGCTCGCCAGCTCCGCCTAGGGGTGCTCGTCAGCCCAGTCCCAGTGGGAGCCGGCTCCTGGCCGAGGCCGCTGGTGTCTCCTGCAGCCCGTGACCATCCCCCCGCCATGTCAGAGCTGCGCCCAACTCGTCCCTTGTGTCACCAACGCATCCTGACTGCCCTGCGGACACCCCACTGCCAACCGCCCCCCTTTTAGCCTCACCCCAAAAGTGGGATCAGCTCCCTCCGAAGACCCTACGCCCACTCGCACCCCCCTCTAGCAGGCGGCCTGGCCTGGCGCCCCTGGCCCCCGCTGGGGTGGGAGTGCCCTCACCTGGCACCTGCACAGTGGTGATGGTGGTCGTGGTGATGATGGTGGTTGTGGTGGTTTCCTCGTCGTCCCCAGAAACTGTGGCTGCAGCGGCAGCCTCCGTCCTGGGCTCCTTAGCCCGTGGCAGCGCTGGGCCGGGCGCCCGCGGCGAGACAAACCGGGTGGTGGGGGGGTTGCTGGTCACCATGGCGGTGGTGGCTTGACCCGGGTTAGGCAGGGCGGCTTGGGAGATGGCAGGCGCGGGGGTGATGGGAGGCTTCGCGGGGACAGAGGCGGAGTTGGTCTCTGGGCCGGGCTCTGCCCATGGCGCCACGCGGCCTGCAGCCGTGGTCAGCAGCTCCGCGGTGAATGCCGGCTTGACCATTTCTGGGGTCCTCTCTGCGTCTCTGGCCTCGGTCTTCTCTCCCACCGGGGCCGTGGCGCTGGTCACGGTGACGGGGGCCGTGGCTGGCACCGTGAGGGATGTGGTCAGGTCAGAAAACACCGGAAGGTCATCTTGGTTTGGCAGGTTGGCCCTGGGGGTCTGGGTGATCTGCCCTGGCACGTCGGGCAGGACCGGGCCTGGCCCCCCCAGGCCCCATGTGAGGAAGGGCACCTGCCTCAGATAGTCCTTCTTCGCCAGGGCCTCGTTCAGGAACTCCTCCAGCAGGGGGTGATGGTTGAGCAGCGTCAGCGTGGGGGCCGTGGTGACAAAGCGGACCGAGCCCTCCAGCTCGTCTGGAGTCGGGGGCACCGTCTTGTCCCCCTCAGCCGCAGAGCTCCCCACTGCCTTCCGGCCCACCACGTTCGGCTCCTCCGAGGCCAAGTCTGGAAGGAGGAGAGAGGCGGCTGAGAACAGGGGTGGCCAAGGGGGAAGGGGCCAGGGAGGGGCGGGTAGGCTGACCAGATAGCAAGTGTCAAAAATCAGGCCAGGAGGCGGCGGATAATAGGTGCCTATGTGAGAAAAAGACCCCAAAATCGGGACTGTCCCTATAAAATGGGGCCATCTGGTCACCCAGGGGCAGGGAGCTGGGCTGCCCGAGACCTGGGTCTATGAACCTTGGCAACCCACCCCCCGAAGGGGCTCAACCATGGCAAGTCACAGTGTGGCGGCTGGTGCTCCGGGGGCACCCAGGTGCTCAGAACACCCCGCCCAGCCAGCAGGAGACCCCCCAGGACGCTGGCTGCCACCTGAGGCAGCTCCCTGAGCCCTCCAGGCCCCATGCCGGCCTGGGTGGTGCTCTCAGACCAGCCACTAATTCCCTCAGCAGCTGCCGACAGCCACAAGCCTCTGTCAAGCTTGTGGGGGGGACAGACACCACGTGCGAAGGGGAACAGGTCCCCCCCACCCCCCCAGCACAGTGCCCTCAGAGCAGTGCTCCCCTTCCCAGAGGCGTGGGGGGTCTGCAGTGCTGCCTCCCGACCCCCAAAAGGCCCTGCACTGCCCTGCTCCTGCCGAGCAGGCCCTGCGTCAGGCTCCTGAGGGCTCCCCAGAATTCCCTCTCCCGCACCTCAGGCCAGTCTCACCAGCTGGCCGTGCGCCCTGCCCAGCCTGGTCCCTGACAGCGGAGCAAGAAGGGAAGCTGCTAGGAGCTGTGCTGAGCTGGGCCAGCCCAAAGCCGGTGCCCTACACATTGCAATGGTGCCAGGGGCTCTCGGGTGCTCCGAGGGCAGAGCCCTTCGCCCTGGCACCGGTATCCTGCAGACCCAAACTATCGCACTAGGCCCTGGTGCTGAGAGAGACAGCGAGCAGCGCCATCGGGCAGCCAGGCTGGGGGCTGGTGTCCTGAGCCAGGGCCTGGAGAACAGAGGGGACAGGACACTGGCAACAGAGGACAGGGCAGCTGAGTAACTGCCCCAGAACTGTGCCCACCCCGCTCCTTCTCCTACCCCAGGCAGGCTCCAGGCCTTACCGTCCCGGGCCAGCTGCGGGGGGCAGGGACGGGATCTGAGCTGACCCCCCCATGACTGAGACAAGCCCAGCTGCGAGCCAGCCCCCTCCCCACGCAGGCAAGGCAGGGGCGCTGTGAAGGCCCCCTCCCCGTTTCCTGGCAGCCGACAGAGGAGCGGGAGCAGCGAGGCAGAACGGTATCTAAGAGGAGGCGCCAATCGCTTTCGATAAAGCTGATGACTTTATCGGGGGACGTGTGTTCCTGGGTAGCCAGCGCTGTGCACTCAGCAGCCGGCTCGGCAGCCCTGCCCCACGGCCGACGGGCACCGCCGAGGCTCTGGGGAGATGGCATTGGGGGCCCTTACCCTGCACGGGGCTGCTCCGGAGGGGCGTGCCCAGCCAGGCAATGTTTGCTAATGGAGGGGACGCTGCAGCTTGGTGCACATCAAGGGGCACGGGTGTTTCCCCTCCCCCTCCCACAACCCGTCCTGCTGGGCTGAAGGTTAGAGTACGAGGGGTGCTCAGCCGCCCAGCTTACTGAGGGGGCTCCCGGCCAAGGCCAGCTCAGCACGGCCAGTCCAGGCCAACGGGAGTACTGCCCGTCTCACCTGCTACAGGTCGGGGCCCTGGGAGCTCCAGAGAGGGGGCAGGGCTGACCCCAAGGTGCAGCAGGCAGCCCTGCAGCCGGGCAAGGGGGGCAGAGCTCCCGCCGCCATCCTGCTCGCTTGCTGCCCCGCCATAGGCCCGACGCCCTCCCGCTCGCTCACAGCCCCCGCCACCCACTGGCTTGAAGCCCGCCAGGGCATCTGTTGTGGGCAGAGCTGCGTCTGGTGCAGCCCGGTGGACCCCGGCGCAGACTGGGACACACGGACACACACACAGCCCTGAGCCGCTGGAACGCAGCTGGGCCAACACTTCACATAGGGCTTTCCACCCCGCTCCCCTCTGACTCTCAGAGGAGCCCCAGGGGAGCAGCGGCCTTCAAGCATAGGCCTAGTTTGACTTCTGTATTTGGGGGGGCAGCTCCAGGAAGCCCAATGGGGCCACACACGGGGGAGCAAATTCCACGCCTGCCCCAGGCTTGCAGTTTGGGGGGGCAATGCCCCCTGCCCTCCCCGAACTATGCCCATGTCTTCAAATAGCCTATTCCGGCAGCTGGGGCTCTTAATGGGCCGACCCACCCTCCACCCCCACACCCGGCATCACCAGCACAGATCCTGAGCCAGGCCCTGAAGTCAGGAGATTTTCACTCTAACCACATCTGGTTCTTTGCTCCCGGGTCGGTGCCTCGGGGCCTGTTCCCAGCCGCTCTCCCCGAGCACGAGGGCTGGGGACGCACTCGTTTCCGAAATGCCAGCCGAGGTCTCCCCCCAGTCACCTGACTCCAGGAGCTGGGACATTAGGCAGGCAGCAGAGGCGGCAGGAGCTGGCAGTGCTGCGCTCCAGGCCTCCCGGGCCAGCCGTGGGGCAGGGCGGGCAGGGCAGCCCGCACGCTCCATGGCAGGCGCGCTCCCCTCCTACCAGCGCCGCAGCCTCATTAGCGGCCCTCCCTGCACATTATCTCCTAAGCTATGCAAATAACCTGTGTGTGAAGCCATTTAAAGTATTTAGACTAAATGAGAAAAGGCTTTCATCAGTCCTAATGAGCCATTGAACATGGCTCCCTGGCGAATTCGCTCTCCCTGCCTCTCCTCCCCACTGCTGCCTGTGACCCCATCTCCTGGGCACGGCTCCCACACAGGCCCTGCCCCGCCTTGCCTGGGTGGCGCGGGGGAGCAGAGCTCCCAGAATGCCCCCTCCCCCGTTACAGAAGACACCCCGGCCGCCCGGAGAGCACCCAACACTAGACTTATTGTAGGGCCCATGTTGTGGAATCTCCATCTCTGGAGATATTTAAGAGTAGGTTAGAGAAATGTCTATCAGGGATGGTCTAGACAGTAATTGGTCCTGCCATGAGGGCAGGGGGCTGGACTCGATGACCTCTCAAGCTCCCTTCCAGCCCTAGAATCTATGAATCCATGAATCTATGAATAAACGGGGGATGAATTTTTTCCCCTTTCCAGACAAGCAGGGAGATTGCTTTAGGGGGTGGAGAACCCTTGATTTTCCCAACGGGAAGGGCATTCCTCATGCACTAAGGGGGGGGGGGGTCACAACCACGTGGCACTGTCTGCCTGGGCCCCAGATCAGCCAGCCCTGCTCGGGGTGAGAGGGGCCCTCTCCAGGCCTCAGGCCGTCTTCAGCGAGCTGCCCATGCCCCTTGGTCCCGCCTGGGTTGGCTTGTTCGGAGCCGGCAGGGGAGTGGGGACAGAGCGGGGTGCCGTGGCTCTCAGGTCCCTGGTGCGGGGCAGTGACTGAGGCTCCGGGAGGATGCCGAGCTCCGCTAAAGGATGCCGAGCTCCCCCCCCCCCCGCCCGGCGGCCAAGCTTCGCCGGTGCCCCTTACTCCCGACCCGCAGCCTCATCCCCACTATCACAGCCCCAGGCTCCCCCTGAATTGCTGATGCTCCTCCTTGCCGTCCTTCAGCACCCCATGCGACCTTAGTCCCGCTCACCCTCGCCCCAGCTAATGCCCCTCGCCCCACAGCACCCAGGGCTTGGAGGAGACGCTGGCTGTGGAGAACGTCTCCCCGGGCCAGGACGAGTCGAGGTCCCTCCCCCTGCCCCATTTTCACTTGTTACCCCCCAGGCACTTCTGGGGTTGCAGGACTCGCCAGACCCACCCAGCCCTGGCCCTGGCCCTGCCAGTTCTGTCAGAGGAGACCTAAGGAGCAGCCGGCGCATGGCTGTTTCCTGCCCTGGTACAGCTGGATTTACATCCCTTCCTACTTTACAATTAACCCCCTTGATGGCGCCAGGTGTTCTCCTCAGCCATGGCAAGGCCCCCTATGAACCCAGGTGTCCGGAGGCCACCAGCTGGTGGGCGCGCTGGCCCCCAGCACCACGTGCATGTACAACAGGGCTGGGTAGCAGCTGGAGGGAGCCCCTGATCTGCAGCCTCCAAGACCAGGGGCCGGGACGCGCCCCTGGGGCCGGTGGCTGGCCCTACAGGGGCGTCCCCAAAGTGCCAGAGGAGCCTCGGGGCACGGTAGTGGACGGGAGGGGCCCTGCTCCCCGGCTGAGCGGGGAGAAATATGCCTTGTTGCAGAAGTTCTAAGAGGTTAACTTGCACCCAGCACGACTGGAATTATTTTTTAATAGGATCCATTTATTATACCATAAAAGTTAATGAGTTTATACTGAAGGGCGCCAGAATCCCTTTTAGGTTTTAATAGGGGATTAGCACTCCAGCCCAAGCCCTACACCGGCTCATTAACTGCTGCCTGCAATGGCTCCCCCTTCCAGGGGGTGCGATCTGTGGGGAAGAGGTTCCCCCAGCCCCCTGGCCTGGCGTGCTCAGGAACCCAGCCTGCCAACGCAGATTCCCCTTTGTCACTGGGTCCCGAGTGGCCCCACAGGACTCGGCCACCTGCAAAAGTTTCTGGGAACTTGCCTGTCCCGGGTCGGGCATTCAGCAGTGAGCCCAGGGTCACAGAGAGCTGTGTGGCCACAGCCCTGCAGGGGGTGTGACCATACCCGGGGGAGATGGGCAGAAGACAAGGCCACGTCCTGTGGGGTCTCAGAGCCCAGCCTGTTGGGCCAGCTGGCCCAGGAGCAACCCTGGAGCGGCTGTGCGGAGACCAGTGCCACCGGAGGGGTGCCAACCGCACGGCCCCACCTCCCCCGGGCCGGGGACACACTGGCAGAGCGGGCAGCAGGGTGCATGGTGCTGTCCGGGCAGTGCCAGCCCTGGGCAGGGAGGGGCTCCGGCGCTGGCACTGGCGCTCCACCCCGCCGATGCTGCCCCCAGCCCCGGAACCAGCCGGCGGCTCGGCTCAGCTCTCGCCAAGTGGGTTATTTTCTCCTCACCGCTCTAAACGGCTGCGATAACTCTGCTCCTGCTGCTCGCTGGATGGCTCTGATAATGAGATGTAACTTCTCAATGGGTGTTTTGTGCTCCAGCAAAACGTGTAAATAAATTGAAATGCTAATAATACCCCATCAGGAGAGATTCACTCCGCGACCCCTGCGACCTCATCAGCGCCGGCTCCTGTGTACCAGAGGCTGCCGGCAGAGACACGGGGCCAGCCAGGCGGCCCATTATGTAACGCTGGGCTGGGGGAGCCCCTGCGGGGGTGGGACGTAGCCGAATATTTTGGTTAATACCAAACAAGGGTCTGCAGGAAGAGCCGTCGCTCGGTAGCGCCCCCGCTCCGCTCCGGCTGCCCACGGCGGGCGCTGGCCAGAGGCGCTGCTGGGCAGTCTTGGCGCGAGTACTAAACGCTCCCACGCAGCCCCGAGAAAAGCCCCCGTTTCCCACCACGCCCTGAGCAAGACGCTGGGCTGCAGGCAAGGCAGGACCAGAGAGTGGGGATGCAACGGGCTGCACCAGGTACCGTGTGGGTGCTGTCAATGCAGACGGCCCCTGGGCACCGCCTGGCCTGCCCTGCTCCCGCCCTGACGCCTGGCTCAGGCTGGGTCCCAGCCCCGGCCCCTGCCCTCTACGCCGCACCTGGGCACATGCTTGTGTCCCACTGGAGTCAGTGCAACTCGGCCCGTGTGTAACCCTGCGGGCGCTGAGCACAGAGGAGAGGCCTGGTCTCTGCCCTGACGCTCGCCTGCCTGCAGCACTGCCCAGGGCAGCTCCTGGGCTCAGCGCCCCATGGGGCTCCCCACCCGGCCTGGGCAGGACACAGCACTAGCCAGAAGAGGGAAGGGATGCCAGTGCTGGGTCACCTCACATGAGGCGGCCAGAGGCACCAGCCAGGGGCTCTGTTCCCAGAGGTTTGCTGGGCACCGTGAGCCCTCCGCACTCGTCTTCCCACCTGCCACTGAGAACAGCCATGAGCCGCCCGGTGCCCGGGTCCGCCAGGCGGGTGGAGAGCGCTGTGCTGGGGCAGGGCTGGCTGGGCCCTACGTACAGAGCTGGGACTGCCCAGGCCCAACGCCCCCCTGCCAGCGGCTCCAGGGAGAGCGCTGTGCATCAGCACAGAAGAAACCTCACACGCAACGCTGTGGATCCTGCGGTGACGAAACAGGCAGAGAAGGAGACAACACACAGCGAGTCGGTGGTACGGAACCCAGGAGTCCTGCTCCCGCTCCAACCCACCAGACCCCACTCCCCACCCAGAGTGGGGGATAGAACCCAGGAGTCCTGCTCCCAACCCCCCTGCTCCGGGGATAGAACCCAGGAGTCCTGCTCCCAACCCCCCTGCTCCAACCCACCAGACCCCACTCCCCGCCCAGAGCGGGGGATAGAAACTGAGCCAGGCTCTGCACCCGCCTGGCCGGGGAACAAGCGGCTGGAAGGAGAGCCCACGCCAGCAGCAGGGTGAGTGGGGCAGGGGGTGGAAGAGATTTTGCCTCAGGAAAACGGCTCAGCCGTGGAGCTGTCGCAGACAGGGCTCCGGCAGCGCGGCTGCTTGTTAGCGGAAGGCCCTTTAGACTGCGGGATTAGGCCCTGAGCTGGTAACAAACACTGGCAGATCAGCCCTGTGCTGCGGCTAATCGCACCTAAGTCAGCGCTGGCGTCTGCTGAAGGAGGCTCGTCTGCCGGGCAAAGCCAGGGGAGAGAGCGAGAGAGAGATCGCCTCTGCCAGGCTGTGGTGCCCACGGTGCCCTGTGCTCCAGGGGGGGCTCACACCTGCCATGGGCGCTGGGTGCGACGCTGCCCCGTGCCAAGCAGGGGAGGTCTGGGGCCGAGGGGCAGGCTCAACAGGAGCGAGGGGGTCAGGAGCCAGGTTCCTGAGAACGACGGGCCTCGCTCTGTGCCAGGCTCCGCTGCTGAAGCTTTGCTGGGCACACTGGAAACACGCCCTCCGGGCTCCTATTACTAGCCAGGAACATTCAGCTGGGGGCCGGGGACCACTCCCTGGTAGCCGGGCTGAGGATGCGGGGGCACAGCACCCTCGCAGCACAAGGTTCCCGAAGCGGTGCCCCCCAGCGGAGAACGGCGTGACAGCAGCCCCGGGACGGCTCCCCGCACCTGGCTCCGCAAGGGGAGGAATATTTGCTGCTCAGCCTGCAATGCAGCGCTCAGGTTGGATGCTCCCCAAATGCTCTCCCAGGCTGGGCACGGCCAGCAGCCGCCCTGTTCACTGCCCAGGCTGGGCACGGCTGGTGGTGCCAGGGGAGGTGGCAGCTGCCAGGGCGAACAGACCGGGTGCTGCGGCAGCATGGCAGTGCCAGCACCCCCCAGCGCTGATGCCCTCCTGCTCGTCACTGAACCGGGCAGAGGGCTCGGCTCCCGGGCGCCCCAGGAGAACCCTCCCCCGTTCCACCCTGGACCCCAGCCTGGCAAAACGACACTGCCCAGCTCCACACAGGGGCAGCACCGCACAGCCAGGCTGCCAGCCGAGTGCCAGGTAGAGCGTTGCAGCCTTTCCCCACCCGGGCATGTCCCCGCTGCTGGCAAAGGGCGTTTATACAGACACCGCCCAGAGCCCGTTGCCTTCCCCTTCCTCCTAGTGCCACAACCTGACCCCCAACACTAATCCCACAGGCCCCACCGTCGCCGCCCACACCCTGAGCACAGCGAGGAGACGGGACCGGCCTTAGGTCACACAGGGAGCCAGAGAGAGAACCCAGGAGTCCTGACTCACTGTCCATTTCGCTAACCACCAGCTGGGCCAGCCCCCCCTTGCTTGTGCTGTCATGGGACAGGCACTAATGGGGACTCAGCTCAGCGGGCGAGCCCCGTGGGGTGAGTGTGCAGGCTACTACAGTGCGGATTTGCGCAGAGGCCCCTGACAGCTCCCCCTCCCCAGGGCCCGACACGGTCCATCCTGGCTGGGCTGGCAGGGCCTAGCTGGGCTCTCCTGGGCTGGCCCTGGATTGCAAGGGGCACGCTGGAGCCGAGCCTGCCCCCGGCGCTGGGCATGGTCCCAGGACATGCCCGCCCTGCTGAGCCCGCAGGGGAGCTGTGCAGAGGGGCAGGCTCCCGGGGAGCTCCCTGTCCGGTGCCTGGCACACACCACATGCTGCCAGCCGGAGCAGCTGGTCTGGGGGCCTAATCCCGCCTAGCAAACTTCCTGAGCGCCGGTCTCTTAACAACGACCGGACGCTGGGGCTGCTGGAGAACGAGCATCTCTGTGCTGTGTGCAGGGAGGGTGCAGCGGGGGGTGGGCGGGCAGGCGGGGGGTTCCCAGCAGAAATCAATAGTGTCTAGTGTGAAAAATAAACAAACAGCAGCTGGGAACGTGCTCAATCGACATCGCGCCGTGCACGAAGCAATAGCCCAGTGCCTGGCAAAGCGAGAGGGACGGGGGCTGCGTGCCACCCCGGGCAGCGTGCGTGCCAGCCGGGGGCCCGGAGCCTTTTGCTCTGCACTGTTGGGGCCTGCTGGAGCAGGCAGCCCTGGCGGGGAGGCTCACTGAGCCCCGGGGACGGTTTGACCTTCAGCATCTCTGTGGCACTAGCTCCCTCTGCACATTGCTCCCTGCCCTACGCTGCTGTCCCAGAGCTGCTGTGCTGTGCCCCAGAGGTGGCTGCATTGCACTAATCCTGGCCCCCCCACCCCCCCATGCTCTGGGGAGGAGGGAGGCGCTGTCGCTCAGTGCTGGCTGAGCTCTCTGCGCCACCCGCGACCCCAGCCAGCAGAGGGGACCTTTGGTTTTCTTTGTAATTGTCTAAAGCCCTGGCTGGCGGGAGCCCTGCCCACTCCTCACTCATTAACCTCCCTGCGAACAGCCCCTGTCTGTGCAGGAGGCCGGGCGCCATGAAAATGAGGCAATTAGAGCCAGCAAGCGGCCCTGGGCAGAGGGCAGGCGCAGAGAGCGGGCTGGCTGGTCGGCTGACAAAGCAGCTCCCTGCAGCACGGCCAGGACCACGCCAGCCACCGCTCTGCAGATCAGAGCCGCCCTGCTCCTGTCAATCAGCCGCAGGCCCCCGGCAACAGCCCCCAGGCCCAGCAAGTACCTGCAAGCTGTGCCAACCCCCTGCTGAGCCCGTGGAGGCCCCACGCCGGGCACCTCCATGGGGCACTCCCACCCCAACCCCCACACAGCCGTCCCTCCCTGCACAGAACCGTGTGATCGGATGGGGAGGACGCTCGTTAATCTATCCCCCCCACCCCCGCGATGTCTGCAATGACCTTTCACTGCATTGGCTGCACAGCTCGGAGCAAGCAGGCCGGGGACGCAGGCGGGCGGCCCATGGAGGGCACGCTTGGAGGGGCGCTGCCCCCCACCCGGGTTGTTTGCTTTGTGGGGCCTGGTGAGACACTGCCCTGCCCACGGCTCCTCCCCACAACCTGCAGCCTGACTTTGCGAAGGGTGAGAATCTCTGAGGCTTGAGAAGTTCTCGGGAACACAGAGAAGGGGGATGGAGACCCTCCCCCCGCCCCCCGCTGCCAGCCAGCCACCAAGGTCCCTCTTGCCTGCGCCGCGGCCCCTGGGGCCGGGAGGCTGACAGCGGAGAGACATGATGGGAATGCTAGCCAAGCTAGTGACACATTAGGGACCACAGTCTGCGACTGTATCCTGCAAGGAACAGCCACAAGCCGGACTTAGCGCCAGGAGAGGAGCTGGTGCCATGGGCAGCTTCCACGGGGCGGGGGCCCCCTCAGCTCACACCCACTGCACCCCGAGGTCTGGCCACTGCACCCCGAGGTCTGGCCACTGCACTCTCAGGCCCAGCCACTGCACCCCGAGGTCTGGCCACTGCACCCCAAGGTCTGGCCACTGCACTCCCAGACCCAGCCACTGCACCCCGAGGTCTGGCCACTGCACCCCGAGGTCTGGCCACTGCACTCCCAGACCCAACCACTGCACCCCGAGGTCTGGCCACTGCACCCCCAGGCCTGGCCACTGCACTCCCAGGCCTGGCCACTGCACCCCAAGGTCTGGCTACTGCACCCCAAGGTCTGGCCACTGCACCCCCAGGCCTGGCTACTGCACCCCCAGGCCCGGAAGCACACAGGGATGTGGTTTGGCTGCAGCCTGGGCCCTTGTGCCTTGGCCCCAGTTTCTGTGCTTCAGGCCGCCCCTGTGAGCGGGAGAGTCGCTCTCTGTGTTCCCCCCCACCCGCCCCCGCCTGCTCCAGGTGACACCTTCCACCACATCCCGCCCCTCAGGGGCCACCCATGTTCTCCCTGCCCTGGCCCTGGGGAGACGGCCCCACTCCCCTCCCTTGGGGTGGTGGGGCTGGGGAGCCAGCTCACATCATCTGCACTCAGCTGGTCCTGGCCCTGCGCCAGGAGAGGCAGAGAGGGCAGGGCAGGTCGAGGCCCCAGGCCAGAGCCCGGGGACCCTGCTTTAGACCCTCCAGGAGCATCAAGGTGCAGAGTGCGCTGGCGTGGCCGGGTCGATCCCCAGAGCCAGCACTGATGGCTGGCTGGCATCGCTGCAGCGGGTAGCAAAAGAGGCGGGAGGGGGGATGTGATCTTGGGGCCCCCGGCGTGGAGTGAGGGGGCCTGGGCAGCCGGGTGTCACTCCCCGGCCCCGCCTGGCTGGCACTCGCCCCGTCGCGGCTGCTCTAAGCTGCAAGTCCAGCAGCCTGACGGGCTGATGAATCCAGGCGGGGGGCGGGCGGCGGAGCCGGGCCCGGGAAAAGGTCACTATAAATAAAACATGGCCACGCTGCTCCCCTCCATGCCTCCGCCCGCCTGCTGACCTTTCGCTGCCGAGAACTTCCCAGCCACAGAGAACGGGGCAGCCCAGAGGCCTCCTGGGCCAGCCGGCTGGACACAGGCCTGGCACCGCGGGCTCGGTTCCCAGACTCGCTCGGCCTCCCTCCTGAGTTCTCTCCGGTTCGAACGAACCCCGCTGCCCAAACTGCCCCAGGCTGTGCCGGGTCGGGCTCCGTCCCACTAGGGAGGTGACGTCGCTTCCCCCTCCCCACTCCGGCTGCTCCCAGCGCCCCCGGCCGGTGCCGCTCGCCGCAAGGTCCATGTCGTGCTCTAGAGACACGTCATGAAGAAAAAGACCCGAACAAATCCCTCTTCAAAACGGATGCAAAACTGCGCCCGGCGCTGCTGCTGCAGGGTGGCGGGACTGGCACGAAAGGCCCCACCAGCAGGGCTGGTGCAGGCGGCGATGGAGGAGCGTTCGGTGCGCAAAGCTGGGGCCGGGCGCGCTAACGAGAACAGACAGGAGCCCTCCAGCGACGGGATCTAACGAGGGACGTGACAGGACAGGAACGATGAGGCTTTAATTCTTGCAACAAGTTTGGAGAAGCGGGTCTGACTCAAGCAGCAAGCCCACGGTGCCGGGCGCAAGGGCTGGGGGCACCAGCAGGCAGGGCTGGTGCCAGGCAGTCTCACCCCCACCCCTCTGGGCTGTCCCCCGCATGGGCCAGCCCCCTCCCTGCCTCTCCGGGCCACACAAAGCCAGGCAGCGCCTTGGGATCTTGTGGGCTGGAGGGAGCTGGCTCCCCAGCCCTGCATGGTACTCCATGGGCCTAGATCCCGCCCTGCGCAGAGGACTCTGCCCCCACATTCCCTGCCTCCCCCCCCATGCCTGTGCCCTAGGGAGCAGTGCCCACAGACACCGCCGGGGGGCTGCCGGGTGGGGCAGAGCGTGCCAGCAGGCATCCCAGGACTGGCTGTGGGGAGCTGGGGTGGGTTCTGGGAATGGGGCAGCTCCTCTTTAGCAGTGATCCCCCCTCGGGCACATACCCTGCTGCCGCTGGGCGTTCCCGCCAGCTGCTCTCCTGGGTCTGCCCTCTGCTGAGCCTGACCCTTGGGGGCCCGGAGCCGCCCCCCCACCCGGTCTCAGCCCCTCGCCAGAGCTCCTCTTTGCAGCACTCGCTATCCCAGCTGGGAGCCTGGCACTGCGACCCTGCACACATGGAGGGAGTGATCCGCGCGCCGCGCCGAGCCCCGTGCAGGGAGGGGTACCAGGGGGCTGGCCCGGCATCGCCTCCAACGCCGGAGCCCCGGGAGGCCGCGCCGGTTTAATATTCCTGCCGGCGCGCGCCAGGAAGCGTTTGACCTTGTGTGTCTTGCGATTCTCCTTGAATTGAACAGTCATTTACCCACTGACACGTGTCACATGTCGTCTCAATGGGCTCCCTCGAGCATCAAGGAGAAATCCAGCGATGACAAACGACGGCTGACATATCAACTGCAATGTTTGGAAATTACAGCCATGTAGCGGTAATGGAGCTATCCTGTCAGCGCTGTGCACAGCCGCCCGCGCCCGCGCCGGGGCCACACCGGAGCGCCGGCAGAGCCCTCCGAGACGCCCGCTGGGGAGGGGCTGCCACCTCCGGGGCGGGGAGGGGACTTGCTGGGTATCTCGACAAATAAAAACAGGAGGAACCAAGCGGGTCCCAGCAGACGGGCGGCCAGGTGGGGGGGGGGGGGCCTGTGATGGGGGGACACAGCACTCCAGCCCAGACCCCGTGGGCCCCGGCAGCTCCTGGGACTCCACGGCCCCGTGGGCTGGGCAGAGGGCGCTGGCACTTGGCCAGGGTAGGTTGGGAATTCCTCCCCCCACCCCAGCTACCTGCTTGGCAGGGCTGAGCCCCAGGGGGCATCCCCCTAGAGGGGCAGTGGGGGGGCGAGGGGGATGCTACCGCAGCCCGTGTGTGATGGGGGGGAAGGCTTCACCCTGCCACCTTCTCCCTGCCTTGCGGCTGTCCCAGCCTGACCGCGCTCTGGGGCACCGTGCCGGGGGGCAGCACAGGGCAGGCCAGGGCTCCTGGAGAATGGGGGAGGCCTGCTGGGTTTGTCCTACCCACCCGGGGGCCGAGGGGCTGGCAGTACGGAGGGGCGGGGTGCTGGGCAGGGCCGGCTCCTAGCAAAGCAGCATTGGCCTAGCTGCCTTTCTCCACGTCCCCTCCCCCACCGCCGCCGCCCAGCCTGCTGGCAGATCCTGCTCATGCCAGGACCTCAGGGCTAGACCCCCAAAGCACCAGCCGCAGTTGCTCCCCCCGCCCCCATTCCCAGCTCCCCCGGCGGCCCCACCCCTGTGTCCGTCTAATCCCGATTCCCCGCTCTCCCGCCGGAGCTAATGCATTTGTACAGCAATTTCCCTGAGCAGCGGGGATGATGAATGGCACGTCGGCTGCTATTTCAGACCTGGGAGTCATCGCCAGGCACACACAAAGGGAGCCAGCCAGGCTTGCAGTGGGATTTTGTCCCCGAGCCGGCGTCACTCGAAACAACCCCTCGGCCGGGACCTCCTGCAATTTGGGCTCAGGCTGAGCCGGAGCCTAATTGGATTTGGGGAAGGGGAAAATTAGCAGCTACACGAGACAGTAGCACAAAGGAGCGAGCGGCCTGGCTAAACGGCGACCTGACGCAACCCCCTTCGCACACACGCTGGAGACGCCAGCTAATAACTCCTGCCCAGGGGCTGCCGCCGAACCTTCCAGCCCGACAGGTTCCAGCCACAGCTCTGCTCCAGGGGGATTCGTGCTCGGCCCCGGAGCCACCCCCCCGTACACCAGCAGGCAGGAGAGCTCCCCGGAGCAGAGCGAGCCGCTGGGCGCCCCGCACGGCAAAGCCGCTCGAGGGGATGGAACCCGCGAGGCGTTGGAGGCGTCGGCGTGAGGAAGGAGCCTGCGTTAGCCAGGGAGCGGGGCCAGGCTGCTTGCCGGCACAGTGCAGGTCTCTGCCCTTCCTCACCACACGTGCCAGGGCGTGGCTCAGAGCATCTACCCCGTAAGAGGCAGAGGGCAGCTGCCCAGGGGCCCATGAACCCCGTGGGAGGCCAAGCAGAGTCCAATGGTGGGGATCCCTCACTCCCGTGCCTAGGAGCTGCGCCCTGGGCGCGGGGGGATGCCTAGGCTGGCTCTACGCTGCCCATCTAGCACCAAACCACCGCTCCCTGACAGTGCCCAGGGCAGAAGGACTCTCTGGCAGCTGCCAAACCTCAGTGGCACATGGTGAAGCGAGTCCGGGTACCCAGCGCCCGCGGATCCCTCGGCGCGTGGCGCCTGGCAGGGCCCTGGAGGGCCCGGCTCACCCACGCTCGCTTGGCGGGCGCCTCATGAAAATACAATGTCTGCCGTGAGGGAGGGGTCGCTCCCAAACAGCTGGTCATGCGCTGAGCGAGGTGGGCAATTGGCCGCCAGAGTCACGTGGCAATATTTCTGTTCCCTGATTGGCTGGCTAGCGTATCATTTCCCGCACGTACCCATGTGCTGAACAGAAGCTCCTGCCAGCAGTGGCCTGTGCAGATCCCTGCCAGAGAGCCGAGTCGAGCAGCCAGGGAGGGGGCCTGGGAAGGGGTTGGGCTTATGCCCAGGCCTGTTCTGAGACACCTTTGCACAGCATCTGGCCAGCTCCCAGGGCCAGGAGAACAGATGGGAACTCAGATGCCGAATATTTAGACACAAGCTTTGTATTTGCAGCCCGGGAACCCAGCACGACCTCCCTCTGGGGGGAGCTGGGCCAGGCGGGCAGCACAGATCTGCCCCAGCTCCGTCCGATCCGCTTCCCTAGTGCGTCTGATCTCCCGAGCACACAGCAGCGAGTGGGGCGGGGTCTTGGCTGAAATCCTGCAGCGGTCAGCACCCAAAGCCCTGCTGCGGGGAACAAACGCTGCTTTCTTTCCCACTCGCTCGCTCGCTGCGATTACCTCTCATTTCTCCTCGGCACTGACTGGCGGCTGACACTGGGCCCTTGCAAGGGGAGAGGCACAGGCCGGGCACGCGGGGCGAGTGGCAGCATGGGGTGCAGGCAAGGGGGCAGCTTGCAGACACCGGTGTGTGACGTTAGAAGCCATCTAGCGGGGGCTGAGGGGGGGAACAAGAGGGCGGGTTACTGGGCGGGCTCTGTGCCCATGGGCAGCAGCTGGCTGAGTTCTGCCCCCATGCGGGCTCTGCTCAGAGCTCTGTGGCCTTTGCTGCAGCGCCCAAGGCGGGGGGCCGGCAGCCAGGCAGGAGATGCTAGAGCCGTGGACGGCTCGTCTGCCTGAGGGGAAGCTGGAGAGGTGGCCAGCGAGCACACGAACAGCGCGGCCGGGGAGCTGGGGACGTTTGCTGGCCAGGGTGAGCCCTGGGAGCAGCCCACACCGTGCCAGGAGCACGGAGAACCTCGCTGCATGGGAGGGGCTGTTGGAAAAGTCGGGGGCGGGGGGACTGGGTGGAACAAGGGACGTGGTTTCTAGTCTCAGCTGTGCTGGGCCAGAATGGCGGGGAGGGGGGTTGAGGGCTCCTGGGCCCTATTCCCAGCTCCGCCACAAGCTCACAGCATGACCATCCCGTGCCTCGGTTTCCCCAGCTGGGCCGGGCAGGAATTTTCTTCCCCTCAGTTGTCGGCTGGGTGCTCTGTAACCACACGCAGCCCCTGCCGCCCACGTGGCCCTGTGCCCGGGGTGCGGACGGGGCCCGGGAAGGCCCGGCGGGCGCCAGGACGCCTGCTGGCAGCGGGGGATCCGGGTCATGTTTCCTGAGGTGTGTTTGTGAAGAGCCACTTGTGCTGCTGCCGCGGCTAATTGGCTGCGCTGCCGTGGATTGCGAGCGCGGCGGCTGGGCTCCCTGGGGCCCCCCTGTTTGCAAACACCACGGCAAAGCGGGAGAGGGGAAGGGGGGCGCCCTGCAGCGTGGCCTGATGCGGAGAGACGGGCGGCGCTGAGCGCGGCTGGGGCTCCAGGCCGACTCTGCTCTGCCCCATTGTGCCATGGCACCGCACACACACACACACACACACTCAGGGCTGAGGGGAGGGAGACGCTTGGTCTGGGGAGGAGGAAACGGGCCATGCGCTGGCAGGCCAGGGTTCGCGGGGAGGCCCCCGAGCGAGTGGGGTGCTGTGGAGAGCCCGCGCTGGGCGGCGCAGGGCCCTGGTCAGGCAGAGCCGAGGAGCCCAGCGCGAGAGGCGGGGCCCAGCGCGCTCCCTGCCTGGCCAGGCGCCCACTGCGTCGGCACGTGGCTGCTGCCTCGCGGCGCGGGGGCCAGGCTGGCCTTGGAGGGGGAGAAGGCACGTGGCGGGAGCAGGTCGCCATGGGAACGGCCCGAGGCAGCCCAGAGATAATCCGCAGGGCCAAACGCTGCAGAGGGGGGAGCCCCACCTGTACCCCCGGCTCCCGGGGCAGCTCACCCCCTACCTGCCACACAGGGAGAGGAACCTGGCCCTGCCCGGGTTGGTAGCGCCCCCAGGCCCACGGCAGCGCCCCCAGGCCCACGGCGGCGCCCCCAGGCCCACGGCGGCGCACAGCCAGCAGCTGCGATTCTGCCAGGGGCACGGTGCCCTCCGTTGCCAGCACGGCAGCGGAGCTGGCAGTCAGCCAACCTGGAGCTGGGCACCGAGCTGCCGTCCCCGTCGGCTGGGATCGGATCCAGGGCATGTGGCAAGTGCACACGCGCCCGCTCGTAGCGCCTCGCCAGCCAGCAAGGGCGAGAGCAAAGGAGCTTTGCCCTTTACCAGGCTCCCCCCCGCCGCCTCTCCCTGTGACACTCACAATAATTGAAATCCAGGTGCGTTAAGCGTGCGAGATCGGCTTGTTCCCTTTCCATGTTCGGCTGCTCAGCCATGTCATCTTCCCCTGCAGCCACAACGCCTCAGCCGCATGCAGTAAGCTACTCGCATGGCCTGTGAGTCAGAACCCAGCCTCCCCCCGCAGAGCCGGGGGGTCCGGTGAGCACCGCCGGCGCCTCCAAGCGCCCGGCTCCACGGCCTCCCCCCGCAGAGCCGGGGGGTCCGGTGAGCACCGCCGGCGCCTCCAAGCGCCCGGCTCCACGGCCTCCCCCCGCAGAGCCGGGGGGTCCGGTGAGCACCGCCGGCGCCTCCAAGCGCCCGGCTCCACGGCCTCCCCCCGCAGAGCCGGGGGGTCCGGTGAGCACCGCCGGCGCCTCCAAGCCCCCGGCTCCACGGCCTCCCCCCGCAGAGCCGGGGGGTCCGGTGAGCACCCCCGGCGCCTCCAAGCGCGCGGCTCCACGGCCTCCCCCCGCAGAGCCGGGGGGTCCGGTGAGCACCGCCGGCGCCTCCAAGCGCCCGGCTCCACGGCCTCCCCCCGCAGAGCGCAGGAGGGGGGGTCCCTTTGCAGAGCTGGGGGGACACCTGCCAGCCCCTGCCCCCGCTGCTAGGGGCCTGTAACCAGCACGGTAAGACTTGGCCCTCAGCACTAGCCGGGGTTTGGATACTGAGCCCTCACTTGGCTTCAAGCACTTACGAAGCGACCCCTGCCTTAAAGCAGAGCCACTGGTGCTGGCATGGAGCGAGAGCCTGCCATGAGCAGCTCGGCCCCGGGGAAGGGTTTGGGGCTCGGGGGGGTCTGTGCAGCAGCACGTTCCCTGCCTCTCCCTGTAGGCCCTTCCATCAGCCCGGGTCTCAGCAGGCCCGGTGCCCTTTCCCGGCACCACGGGGTCACCCAGCCCTCGGAGGCAGCCCCGGAGCCCTGCTCAGCCACCCGCAGGAACCAGCAGGGGAAGGAAAAGACACACCAGGGCCTGGCACCTCCATGGAGAGCTGGGGAAGCTGCGCTCGGTGGCACCCGCCCGATGTGCCATGGCGCACAGGGGCAGACACGGGGCAGGGCACTCTGTGCTCGGGAAGGGAGACGAGACCACATATCCCACCGCGCTCCCCGTTCCAGCCTCGGTCCCGGGTCTGAGTCACCTGCCCACAGATTGCAAACACAGCACCCTGCGCAGTCCAGGATCCCCGCGTTGTATTTGTCCAGGACCTACGGTAAAGGGGCACTCGGCCAGTTTGATTCTGGAGCCGTTAAAGACCCAGATTCTGCAGGAGCCCTAGCATCTCTCCCCTCCCCCGGCATCCCCGTGTCCTCTGCTGGCACATGCTGCCCCAGAGCTGGCCCGGCATGCTCCATCATGCACCTGTGCTGTGGACGGGCAGCGCTGCCTTGCAAGCTTCCCTATTGCATTTGCAAGTGGGGATTATCTAGTCCATGAACTCAGGCAGACACGTGCCAGGAGTTTAAACAGGGTCTTAGATCCCCGCACCTGACGAACTCTCACCTTGCGGCGCCGCTGGGGCCTGGGCCAGGGGCTCTACAATGGCAGAGCAGGAATGGGGACCCGGCAGCCCCACAGGCTCAGCTCAGTGCACCAGGGAACCCGTTGGGATTCCCCCTGCCTGGTGTTGGCCGCTGGAAGCTTCCTCCCTTGCTGGCTAAAATCCCCTGCCCGCCCGCGCCCTCCGGGATCAACTCAAGTCTGTTTCGGATTCAACTGAAAGCGAAGGACGCGCAGGGACAGGACAGAAACGCCCCCGAAGCGCGCTTGGGAAGAGGATCCCATCTCGAAGGAACAGCCGAATATGCTGAGTCCACAGCGCAGCTCTGCCCCGCTCCCGCCACGCACCCCCTGCCCCGGGAACACCGGAGACGGGCGGGTCCATGACAGAGCGATTGCTCCTCCCCCTTGGCCGCGCCTGGCCCCTGGGGAATCCGCAGCAGAGGAGGGGAGACTTGCTCAAGTCAGCAGCAGAGCACGGACACAGGCTCCCGGCCCTTTGCTCTCACCACCAGGGCACACTGCCTGCTGCAGGGATGCTCGGCTTCCAGCAGGTGCTCCCGGCTCCTCGACAAAGCCAGACGTCCGGTCAGTGGCCGGGAAGGTCTCGTCTACACGAGAGAGGAGAGACTTTTCCTGTTTGCGCCCTACAGCCCCCGTCACCCCCCGCAGGCCCAGCCCGCGGAATGAGGAGCAGCTGCATTTCGCTGAGCGCCTTCCCCTTGGCTGTCCAGCTCGCCGTGCAGATCTAGCCCAGGGCGTCCCGAAACCCAGCGCCTGGGCGGGCCGGAAGCAGCCCGGGCAGAGAAATCCTATCACAGGCAGAGGGAGGGAAGAGAAGAATTCGCTATGGAGAGGTCACACGGCTACATCTGATCTTGAATTTCAACCACCTCACTCCATTTTCCCTGGGTCACAGCCATCTCGCTGCTGATTAATATTTGAAACCTTCAGCACATCTCATTACTGGATTTAAATTATATATGCCAGAATGCCCATTGGGATTGGCAGCATGTAGGCCGGGTTTTAATGCTCCTTCAGAAGGCCTGCAATTGAATGCAGGCTTAATCTAAACAAACAGAGACCTCTCCTGTGCCCGGAGACCACCCGACAGCCGCGGGGGAGCTGCAGAGCGGGTGCCCTCACTTCACAGGCCCGGGCCGGGCGCAATACGGAACAGCACGTGCCCTGCCCCCACACCACAGTGCGCTGAGCAGAGAGTGGAGACGCGGGGGACTCGCTGCAGCCCGAGGACTGGGGACCCCTTCACCGCTAGGGCACCAGCGCCACCAGCATGGGGTGGCTGCCTGGGGGGTCTGTGCCAGCCCTCGGGATGCCCACAAGAACAGGGCCTGCTCTTGTTAGTCTGGGCTGGGACGGGCCTCACCGTGCCTCTGGGGACAGACCGAGGATATCCTGCATGTCCGAAGGAACTTAATTCAATAGAGCCTCCGAGGGGCCCCTTGTGTTAACAATGCAATGGTGTTGGTTACTGTGGTGCTGGCTGGATGTACCTGTTCCAGGAGACTGGCTAATGCAATCTCTGCCTGGATTAGGAACTTCAAAGGACTTTGGGGAACAATACCTCGGAAGTCGATTCCCACTTACAATCCTCTCTTTCTAAGCTACCCCCCGGGGAGGAAAACCCTTTATCTACTAATTACCTGTGCCTGGAAAATCCAGCCCAGAGACCCCTCACCTGTCTAAAGCGTGGACGACACATGTGATGAGTGGGCTAGTTCTGAGCTGAAGCTGCGATGAGCTTGTAACCTCACAGGGGACCCCGGGGAGGGGACTGGAATGGACGGCTCCATGTTGGGGCGGGGGGTCCTCCAGTGAGGTTATTAGCATGTTGGGAGGTTCCTTCGCTGTTGTAATATATTGTCTCTGTGGTGCTTTTACCTTCAGAACAAAGCACTTCACCGGAAATGCAGCATGTACCGTCTAACCGTAGCAATTACACCTGCGACCGGTCTCCCAGGTGAGAGCCGGCCGGTGTCCTTGGGCAAACGGGGCTGGGAAGGACAGTGAAGGCAGGAAGCTGCCCCGGTCAGCAGGGAGAGACACGCGGCTCCACTGAGGGGAAACATGGGGGCCCCTGGAGCCCACCTGGCGCTGCCGCTCCCCCAGTCCATGCCCACTCCAGAGCAGCAGGGTTTAGACCACGTAAGAATTTTGCCTCAAGCTCCTATTTACTGCGCAACTGGACAATGTTCCCCTGCGCCCCCCACTCGGAGGGCTCATCACGTCTCCCCCTTCACCCCGACCCGGGCGCCAACGGCACCCCCCACGCCCATGCGTCGCTCCCACCTATCCTCCTAATTAGCCACCAGTCACTCGCCCCCCGTGGGCAGGCGCCAATGGGAGAGAAGCTGGCAGGGACAACCGGCAGGATCCCTGCAATTCGCTCCCGTCTGAAGGGCTCTGGGTGGCTGCATCCGAGTGGCAGGGGGCTGCTGTGTCCAGCGCTAAAGGGCTTGGAGACCCCCCCCGCAGAGAGGTGCTGGATGGGGCAGCTCATGAGCAGCGCAAGGTCAGTCGTGGCTGCAGGCGCAGAGGCCCGAGCCAGAGCCAGCTGCTGTCCACCCCGGGGCGCGCTGGGGAGCTCCGCCGAGGTCAGCAGAGCGCGGCCGCTGGAACCTGACGGGGGCCAGTCCCTTCGAGAGACTCAAACCAGGCGGCCCCAGACCCGGGTGTGCGGCTCCGCGGCTCATTGCAGGGGCGCTTGCTCCCTCGCCCGCTTTGCTCAGCCTGCCAGGGCTGGGGCCGCTAGCCCGGCTTCACTTCATCGCTTTTATTTCCAAAGCTCAGCACTGAGGGCTGCCCAGGGACCCTTGTGTGGTAAGTTTACGTGTCCGCTGCCTATTACTGGAGAGGAATCCATTACCACACTGTTTACAGGCAGCTTTCAAAGGCAATCTTTCAATTGTGTGCATTTAAAGAATTGATTGGAGGCTAAATTATCCTCTTCTCCTGGCTCCAGGAGAGGGAACTTTCTCCCCATCCATTCCGCCCAGGCTTTGGCTCTTCGCTGGCCAGCATGGCCGGGGCCCGGTGCTGGGGCCTTGTGCCTCATCTCGCCCCCCTTGTGGGGGTGGGATCCCTTTAGTGCTACTTTTGGAACCAGGGACTGAGGGGGAGTTCATGCTCCCACTGCCTGCATCTCCCCGGCAGAGCCAGACACCCGGGGCGCAGGCCCAGACTGGGCCCCGGGGCCAGCAGTGCTGAAGAATCCCCTAGGTCCAGCCTGGCTTGGCTCACCGCTTTCCCTGCATCACTGCAGAGCGTCCCGCTCCACAGTAACCAATGCCTAGAAAGGCGACCTCCACCCTGGGCCCCCCGGCTCATCAGTCCCACCGGCACCAGTGCCCCAGGCCCATGGAGCCTGCTCTGGGGCCAGCAGCAACCCCTAGAATGACGCCTGAGGCTCCGGTTCCCTGACTCCATCCAGCCTGGGGTCGCCCCTCCAGCGGGGCCAGTGCAGGAGGTTCCAGGGGGAGGCCCTGTCCCTGTGCAACACCCTCTCCCGGGACCCTCCTTTGCAACTCCAGCTGCAGCACGGTCTGTGCCCCGAAGCCTTGTACCCACCCCTTGCAATCCCGGCCTGTGGCAGAGAGTTTCACAGGTTAACGGTGCCCCTCTCCCGGCTGGCCCAGCCCGTCCCCGCGCCCCGCCCCGCCCTTGTGCTGAAGTAACAAGCACCGGCTCTTAGAGCCGCCCCCTGCAATCCCTGTGCTGACAGCGCAGCAGCCCAGCGACAGACTCCGACACGCAGGGGACAAACACGGATTCAACTCATTGCTGAGCCAGATGTCTGGCTCCTCTCCGGACGCCCTGGCTTCCCCAGCCCCTCCCAGACAGGAGCACCCCCACTTCCAGCTCCTGCCACGCAGACAGCCCCGCTCGCTGGGCAGGACGCCCCCAGCGCCGCACCCTGCTTGGGGGGGGGGCACCACATCTCGCCCTCGGGGACGGGCCTGACCCTGCCTCCCCAGCGCTACGGCGTCTGCTTTCACTCGGCCCCTCCCCACAATGGCGCAGAGCAGGCGCTGCTCTGAGTCCACCGCGGCTCCGGCCAGGGCCAGCGGGGCTCCCGGGTCAGAGCTGGCTTTTGCCCACTGGCCAGCTGGGCTCTACCCTTCTCGCACGTCAGCGCTGGTCCCCCTGAGCCAGAGAAGGGGAGCGCTCGGCCCTGTGCGCTCTGGGAGCTCCGGCCACACACTCCCTGGGTGGGCTCCGCTCCCAGGGCTCTCCAGGAACCGCGGCAGGGCCTGCCCCTCGCACAGCCCCGGCCATGTCCCTCGGGCTTCGGGGAGGGCTGGGCCAGGTGCAAGGTGCCTTGTGCAGGGGCTGACAGGACGCCGTGCGAGGGGGATTCCTCCTAGCCCCCAGCCTCCCCAGGCCCAGGTCTGCCCTGCCAGGCCCCTGCATGGCACCAGCCTCAGCCAGCTCTCACCAGACTGCGCCAGCTGCGTGGTTGCTGCCGTAACCTCCCTCGCCAGGGCCCCCGGTTAGACGCGATTCCTTCAGAAGCACAGGGTCCCTGCGGGCCCAGAACAGCAAGGCCAGGCTAGACACACGAGCAGCCTCAGATCCAGGCCACAGATCAGAGATCCTCCTCACCCACCCGCGGGCTGTGCACCGCCGGGCCTGCTGGCTACGGCCGGGCCGGGCCTGACCCCCTCCCCGGGACACTGGGCACATTGCCAGAGCCTGGAGGGACCGAGAGGAGCCTGGCTGGAGCACGAGTCACCTGCTCCAGGATGCCCAGAAGGGGGCAGCCTCCATTGGGGCAGGATCCCAGCCAGGAGAGGTGCCCCAGGGACAGTGCAGGGGGGTGGGGGTTGCAGCACTGGGCTTATCCCTTCCTTTCCCATAAACTCCTGATTTACAGCCACCCACAGACCCTGCTAGCCCAGCCCTGGGCTCCCCTGTCACACAGCCCCTCCAATGCCCCCAGTCCCAGCCTGCAGCCCCTGCTAGCCCAGCCTTCCCCTCCCCCCTTTCCTCCCTCCCCGGAGCTGATCCTCCCTAATTCTCTGGGATTATTCAGCGAGCACCAATGGCTTTTCTTATCTAAGGAGCCTGTGCTACCGTCAGCTCCTGGCCATCACCAGGGCACCCTGGGGTCAGAGTCCGAGGGAAGCCACAGCCCAGCTGGGCCCGAAGCCCCCACTCGGCTCCGTCCTGCTCCCCACCCGGCTGCCAGGGAGAGCAGCCAACGTGGCCGGGGGAAGCACAGGGAGAGGACAGAGCCCCTCTCCCTCCCCAGCCTTGGCAGACCAATCTCTCGCCGCGTGGTGCCTCTGCAGGACCGGGGACCGTGGCAGCTCCGCGGAGGGATGCCCTCTCCCACTTGGGAGCAGCAGGGCAGGCTGGTTGAGTTGGCAAAGGCCCCGTTCCCCAGCTGCTCAGACCAGCTCCCCACAGGGATTCTAGGGCCCAGACCCAGCTCCTGAGCAGCCCTGCAGCCTGGGCATGGGGCACGTCCATTATTGCCCCCACCTCGCCCTGGCCTGCCAAGCTCTCGGATGCATCAGGGTCTCTCTTGCCGCCCTCCCATGAGCTGCAGCCCTTTGGGTTTGTGTCTCTTTGCGCCCGGGCTTCCTCTGGGCACCCCCCGGAACATGCACTGCTCGGGGAACGGCTCTCACCCTGGAGACGCGTCAAAGGTGACACCCATGGGTTACTACTCCCGGGGCCGAAGGGCTCTGTGGGCACGGCAGGGCCCTGCTCAGGGGGAGGGGGCCACCCGGGTCCGTGCCCCATAGACCTGGTGGAGCATGCCCCTGGGCTCCCCGCTGCATGGGTCCTGTGGCCAGGGCACAGCTCTGCGCTGGGTGCGCTACCAGGGCCTGGCACGAGTGCGGCAGGTTCCAGCCGGCAGGATGCTTTGTCGGGGACCGGGCTAAGCACCAAGAATACACAGGCCCCAGGTTCCGAAGCACAGGGGATGTTACACACCCCACCACCAGAGGGGCCCCTGCCTCCGGCGTAGCTGGACTGGCCCCAGGACAGGGGCTGGGGAAGGTGGTGTCAGGGCCGGAAATGCCCCGACAGAGGCGTGGGAAGCTTGCTGAGTCCCTGCCTACCCACGCCCAGCACCGCCAGCCCCTTGCCAGGCACGGAGCACAGCCATCGGTGCCGGGAGAGCCCTCGCGGCTCCCGGGCCACGGAGAGGCCTTCTCCCGGGTGGGACGCACAGCGAGGAGCGGGGAACGTAGCCTGAACAGCAGGATCAGGCCCTGCCCTAAACCCATCCCCCAATGCTGGGCTCCCCAGCGGGACGTCACCAGCAAGAACTGCCTGCCAGCAGGACGCAGGGTCAGCCGCTCCCAACAGCAATACTGGGCACAATACGACAATTGCCCCCCCACAATTCACCGCCCGAGGGCCCTGGAAATGGAAGCCAGAACAAGCCTAACAAGGATCCAGCATGGCTGGTGCCAGCCCCCAGCTGGCGTCTCTGCCCGGCTCCTGCTGCCCCCCCAGCCCCGGTCTGGGCAGCACCCCCCTCTCACACGGGAGCGACAAGGTGCCCCAGGCCCTGGATGGCGCGTGATGGGAGCCAGGCCCTCCAGCCCAAGGAGCGGCAGCTGGCCCTGTGTTATGCATGAGGAGCAGAACCCTGGAGGGTTAGGGAGCCCCAGAGGGGTCCCCCCAAATCCCACCAGCCCAAGACCAGGGCTCCAGGAGCTCCAGGCCCAGGTGCAAGGGGCCTCCGGGTCCCCCAGCTTTGCTCTTCACGTGCCGCCTCAGCCCAAGCAAGGAGACGGCCGGGGGGACCCAGCAGCCGGTCATGGGCATGCTGCCGTGAAGCCAGTTCCAACCGAGGCATCGCTCCGTCCCCCGCACGAGCCCCCTGCTCAGTCCCGGTGCTTAATGTGTGCCAGGGCTGAGCCCCGGTGCCTCTTTCATTGCAAACTAGGCACTGCTCAGCTCCCCCTCGGGCCACAGCAAGGGAGGGGTGCGGGCTGGCTACCCACCCGCCAGGGAGCCTCCCCCTCCGCTCCAATCCCACCCACCTCCTGCTCGCTTGCTCGCTGGGGAAGAGGCTGGCAGCCCTTGAGCCGGTGCTCCCTCCCTACCTTTCATCTGCTGGCTGCTCAAAAGAAACACACATGCAGAGTTTAATTAACTTTATTGATATTCAGAAATTAGGAGAATGACTAAAGGTAATTGCTCATTAAAAATCATTACACTGACACAGCAGGCACGGTGCAGGCAGCCTCCTGCCTGGCAATTACGGCTAGAGCTTCGCTGCGGCCTGCCCAGGACCCCGCGCCCAGGCCGGCACTGCACCGGCACAGGGATCTCGCCGGCACTGCACCGGCACAGGGATCTCGCCGGCACTGCGCCGGCGCAGGGATCTCGCCGGCACAGGGATGCGGTTGCAAGTGCTGAGCCATGGAAAGGGGGCACAGCTGGACGATCAGCCCGGCCTTTACCAGCTCGCTGTCGTGCTTGCCAGCTCCCCAGTGCCAGAGCACCATGGTGCCCCCCGCCCTGCCTCCTTCGCCACCATGCAAGAGAGGGGCCCAGAGAAGCTGGGCCAGGCCACGGTAGGGAGCTGCAGGGCCTCTCCCCAGCTCCCAGCCTCAGGGTGTGGGGAGCTGGCTCCAGTCTAGCCCTTGCAACACCATCCTCTCAGACCGAGCCCAGCGCCCAGCCTGGCACGCTCCAAAGGAGAGATGCCCCCACTGCCGAGCCCAGGAGTGTGGGGATGGGGCATCTCTGTCCTCAGGGGGCGGCCCAGCCCCTTGCTGGCACCTCACAGCAGCTCCTCCCTCTGGCCATGCGGGCACGGCTGAGCCTCCCACAGGCAGTGGCCACTGGCTATAGGCGAGCGGGGCCAGGGCAGAGACGAAGCTGGGGAGCCCAGCGTCGTGGTGGGGGGGGGAGCCAGGCCCCAGCCAGGTCAGTGCTGGCCTCCCCACCCCTTCTGCAGCCCAGAGCATGCTGCACCCTTCACCCCTCACCCGCCAGGCTCCCGGTGCGGGAAGCGGGAGCGATCTGGCTGACAGCAGGGCTGTGTGTGCAGGCAGAGGGTGGCTGGTGGAGCAGCATGGGCCCCCCTCCTAAGGCCCAGGAGTGGCAGCCGGAGCGCTCCCCAGTTCTTACCCTGGCTGCTGGATGGGGGCTGGGCCGCAGCTGGGATAATGCTGCTGAGGCCCCCCCAGAGCAGCAGGTCTTGGCGTGAACTCCCCTTGAACTCAACGGAGTGGGTGACGCCTCTCAGAACAATTGGTTCAGGCTCTCTGCAGACACTGGCAGATGTTGCTGTGTCGGTTACACGCAGGACACGTTTTTGAGCTTTTCTCCTCAACCACAAGAGCTTTTTATTTAAAAAAGGAAGCTGAGGCCCTGTGCTGATCACCTGACTCCAGGAGCTGGGGCCTATGGACCCTGAGCCTTAAACCAGCTCTGAAACCACACTGACTTCGGTGGAGGCGCTCCAGAGACACGCTGGGACAGGCCTAACGTGTCAATATTGACCCCGCCAAGTGCTCCAGACTGTTCTGAAACTCCCCCCATCTCCCCCCCCCCCCCAGCTGCTTTAGGAGGCGGATTGAGGCACACAACTAGGGATGGGAAATCAATTAACCTTCCAGCTCCAGCGAACTCTCCCCGGCTGCCAACTCCAGCGACGACGACATTCCCCCAGAACACCACCCTGCAAAGCATTGTGGGCAACAGCTGCATATCTGCCAGCCAGCCAGCAATGTCGACGGCTTTGCATTGCTTACAAGGCTGAATTACTGCTGAGAACATATGGCGCTTTATGTAACTAGCTCGATACGGCTTTGCCTTGCCCCTCCGCTATTAACCATGTTTGCTCGGTGCCTTTCCCTCCACCGGCAAGCTCTGCTGGGGCACGAAGGCCCTGAACAATGGGAACGAGTCTTAAAGCGACAAGGGAGCCCGTCTACCAATAAATCCGTGGGGAGAGATGTACTGTACCCGATTGTACTGCATGACAAAAATAGCTTGCTCTCTGCAAGCAATTACCCACCAAGCCAACGGGGCCCTGGCAGCTCCCTGCCACGCCGCTCGGGGTCTCTGGGAAACACAGCAGCCCTCCCGAGGTCAGCGGGATGGTAGTTAGAAATCGCAGCCCACGTTCCAGCCAGGAGCTCAGCACCAATCCCCACCATAAAAACCAAAAAAGGACCCCACGAAGCCAGCGGGACCCAAATCACCCATTTCTCCTCTTCGGAGGAGCTGCTCACAGCATATGCGGAGTGGGAACATCACACGGTACAAACTCCATTAACTGGGCCCCCAGCAACGGAGTGCCGGGCCGACTGCCCCCCAGGTCTCCTGCACTGAGTGGGGGGCACATCCGGGCTGCAGGAAAGGCTGTGCCAGCCCTGCTCTGGGTTGACCCATTAGCTGCAACGGCCCGTGGGCGTTCCGCCCCGGGACCAGATCCTCAGCACACCTCCATGGGCGTCCGTGGTGCCAGCCCCCCTTGCTTGAGGAGCACCAGCTCCACCCCCCAGCCCCGCCAGTGATGCAGAGGAAGATCCATCACTCACGTACCAATCCTCCTCCACAGGGGAGGTGCAAACACGCTCATCCGGCCCTCAGCAAGTTTAATTCCAGCCTCCCGCAGCCTCAGCTAAACCGCCGTGTATATTTGGAGAACTGTAATTGCCCTGCACTGGGAGCGACGCAGCCTGGCCCCCCGCCCTGCCGAGAACCGCCTTTCCGGCTGAAACCCTCCTGCCTGACACCGAGGACTCCCCCAGGCCCCTGCCAGATGGCTGGCTTAGAGCATCCCTCTCCCGCTCAGGGTGTCATTCCTATCGCCATCTGGCTGCCTCCAGCCCAGCAAAGCAGAGACGGAGCAAACCCGGCAGGCTCAGCTAAGGCGGGCTGGTTTTTCCCAGGCATCTTCATTTCAAGGAGAGTTCAGGACATGCACCACCAGCTTTGGAAGGGGGAGAAAAAGAGTTTGACACTTAGCAGCTCATGTTCCCTCTACCTCCAGCACCCAAGGGAAGCCGGCTGCTGTTTGCTTTTCCTCCGGCTAGCTCGCAGCGACCTCTGGTTAACAAAGAGGTTCGCCTGGCAGTCACCCTCGCTCCCCAAGGATGGCCCGCCGTTCCCCTGCCTCCTCCCACCAGGACGCAGTTCCACTGGGGGCTGGAGCGTGAGAAGCCAGACACTGGCCTGTAGCTTGCAATTAAAGCACCAGCAAGAAGCTTGACATGGTTTTCAAGATGGCCTCTGCATTTCCATGCAGGGAAGCGCTGGAGCACTCGGAGTAATGCCAGCCTAATATCAGCCTAATAGGGGAGTATTTGGGGAGAATTATTGAGCCACGGCTCTCTCTAGCTAACAAGTGTTCTGACTCATGTGAGCTGTGAGATCAGTCCCCGAGCAAGGAGAGAAGCAAATCTCCAAGTCACAGAGAAATCAATCCAGAAATACCCAGAGCAATGAGCCTACAGGAGCACTGCAGATTTAAGGGCATGTCAGACAATGTGGCAATTAAGGAAAACCCAAGGGGCCAGTCAGCCCTCTGGAGATGTAGGCAGGAGGGGGAGAGAGGCCTTCCCAGGCTTTTGGGAGAGCACCGCTGCAGCCAGCATGAAGCAGGTCCAACCCCAGCAGCATTCTCCCACGGCCCCGGTGCCCTCTGCTCGAGGCGGGGGCAGTGGGGAACGCAAGGGCAGCTCACCGGTCGAGTCAGATGATGGGGCTCTGGGCCAGACCCCATTGGGAAACTCTGCTTGGTTCCCTGGGCTTTGGCTCGGGCCCAGCGAGCTAACAGTGTTTCCCTTGGCAAGCTACCCAGAGAGACACGACCGGGTGCCACCTGGTGCTGCCCAGTGAAGGAAATACGGCCCTCCTCCCTCTCGCCTGTCCTTGCCAAAGTGGTAACTCCGGCCTCCCCGGCGAAGCCCGGCCCAGTGCGGCTCCCTGGGAAAGGAGCCCCGGCCGGGGCCCTGACTTGGAAACAGTCCAGCTGCTCGGCGGATCAGCAGTGAGCAAAGCAGGGGGATTGGTAACCGGCCTGCGGTTCTGCCTCCCCCACGGCTCCGCGTGTCCGAGCGGCGCGTCCCGGGAGAGGAGCCAGGGCCGAAGAGCGGAGAGGAGACGGGAGGGCGCCTGGGACGCCAGGCGTTAACCAAAGCTCTGTGCCCCCAGCGATGTTAGCGACGGCCTGGGCTGTGCTTGGCCCCCTGGCACGCGGAGGGCACAGAGCAAGGAGCCATTGCAGCAGGAGGGGGGGGGATTCCCACAGGATGCCACACGCTTCTGATGCCCCAGAAGCACCACGGGCACCCGAGGGCATCACAGCAGCACTGGGGGGGCGGGGGGGGGGGCTGTCCCTTGCCCAACCCTAGTGGGCATAAATAGATGTTAAAAGAAAAACGCTACGGAACATGTGAGCAGCAGGGGCAGCTCCCGCTGGGGGAGGAAAAGGCTCCAGGGAAGGTGTATTACAGGCTCTGGTGGGGATTTTTCTTTTGATCATCCCCAGCATGGGAGCTTGTTAGTCATTAATAGCAGGGACTGGGTAGAGCCAGGCCAGGCACAGAACAGAGCCAGGCTTCCTCTCCATTAGCCACTGCCGGGTGCCCTGGGTGTTACTTACAGGGCCGGCTAATCAGCCCTAGGACACCGGCCCTAGAGCCCCACCCCGGCCCGGGCCCACGGCGGCCCTGGGGCTGACGCACACCCAGAGAGGTGGGGAGCGCGAGGCACCGGGCCAGCAGAGCCACCGACCCCGGCCGCAGCAGCGGGACAAGTCGCTTGGCGGAAATCAAACGAAGCCGAAGGAAAGGAGGCGGCGGGAGTCGGTGCCTGGCAGCCCGGGCGGGCGGCGCTGGGAGAACCGCTGCCAGAAACACCCGCCTCGCGGTTCGTGCGGAATCCGGTTTCACCCCAATCGCAGGAGGCTCGGTGTAAACCGGCTCGGTGTAAACCCGCTCCGCCCCCCCACCCCCCACCCCCGCTACTCCTGTTTGCAGCAGCGCTACAAGGGCGCTTCAGCCGGCAGCGAGCGTCGTGCCGGGAGGGGTAACGGGGCGGCCAAAGGCAGAGCGGAGTCACGCGCGTTTACACGGGCGGCTCCGGTCATTCGGAGCGGGCGCTAGAGCGGCCGCGCCGGGACCTGCAGGGAACGGCGGGGCTGCGGGGGCCAGGGCTTGGGACCGGGTGGGCAGGCTCGGGCCAGGGACCCCGCGTAGCAATTACAGACACTCGGCAACTGACGTCCACAGGCTCCGCTGAGCCCAGCCCCGCGCTCCGGCTGCCGGAGACCCCCGCCCCCGCCCCCGAGCGAGCCGCACACAGGGGGGCAGGGGCTGCCCGAGCCGCCCCCCCGACGCCCCCCCGACGCCCCTGCCCGAGCCGGGCGCGGCTGCTTCCCGCGGGGGCGGCGAAGTCCCCAGCCCGGCTGCTGGGTCTGGCCCCACAAACACGCCAGTCCCCGAACTTCTGCCGGGTCTGACACGCGCCCGCCCCCCGCAGGACCGGGGCCCCAGAGCGGAACCCGGCCCGGTGCACGGACCCCCCCCCCGTGCCCGCTCCCCGGCAGCGCCGGGCGGGGTTAGTCAGTGCCAGGGGCCCCGGCTGCCCGGGGGGCGCCCCGGCTGCTCCTCGCCAGCGGGCTACGCGGGGCAGAGGCTTCCCGGGGAGCCCCGCAGCCCAACTGACGCGGGAGCGCAACTTGGCAAAGTTTGGCGCAAGGAGCCGCGCTGGCCGGGAGCGGCCGGGCCCGGGGGACCCCCCCGCGGTCCGCCCCCGGCTCGGGCGGATCCGCAGCCCCGGCCGGGCCGCGCCGTGCGGAGCCCCGAGCCCAGCGGCGGGCGCCAGGCGGGAGAGCCGGGGCTGGGGCCGGGCTGCGGGGGGGCCGGGGGGGCCCGCGGAGAAGTGGGGGGCCCGCGGAGAAGTTGGGGGCCCCCCACCCACCCCCCATGGGCCGGGCGCGGAGCGAGCTCTTACCTCGAGCCTGGCCCGGGAGCAGCGCGGCGAGCAGCAGTAGCAGGCAGCCGGCGAGCCCGCGGGCTGGGGCGCCCATGGCCGGCGCGGGGCTGCAAACCGCGCTCAGCTGCGGCGCGGGGAGCCGGGCGGCTCCGGTCCTGGCGCGGCGCCTGCACCCGGCCGGCGCTGCCCGTCAGCACCGCGGAGAGCGCCTGGCGTCTGCACCGGCGAGCGGCTCCTACCGTAACGCTGCGAGTAGCGCGCCCCGCCAATCCTGCGGGGACGCCCGGCCGCCGCTCCGGGGGAGGGGGGCTGGTTCCTCCCCGCTGCGCCGGGCGGGGGCAGCGCCGGCCCCGGCTCTGCCCCGCGGCGTCACATCGCGCTGCCAGCCCCCTCCCGAGCCGCGCCGCCCCGCCCCGCCGGGCGCTGCCGTCCCGCACGCCGGGGAAAGTTGGCGGCGAGTTGCGGGGCGCACGCCCGGGGGGCCGGGGGCGGCTGCTCAGGACGCGGGGTAGCGCAGCCGCGCGCAAAGGACCATCAATGATCCCTTCGCGCTCGGTCACTGCCGCGGCTGCGGGCACCCAGCCCCGCACCCGGGACCGGGATTTCAGCGGGTGACTGCGGAGAGCCGGGCTCAGCACGGCCCGGGCCCCCGCCCTCCCCACGGAGCCCACTCGCCTTCCCGCTGACCTACGACCCGCCCAAGGTTAATTGCTCCGGGTGCCAGTCAAGCAGATTGACAAGGATGGCCCCGCCCCACCCATCCCCAAATAGTCTTTATTGGGCTCCAGCGAGTTGCCCCCCTTGTTATTTTCTAGCCTGGAGGAAAGGCAGGTCTCTTGCATGGCTCCCCCGCCCCCATCTGCCTTCTCCTGGGGCAAACACCAGCCCAGGACAGCCCCTGGAGATCCCCCGGATTGAGTGTGGGCTGGGTCCGGCCCCTGGGCCCCTGCGTCTCCTCTCTGCCAGGGACTGGTAACCTCCTCCCCTGGCGGAGCCGTGATTGGGAAGTGACGGGAAGAACTGCTCGCCGCAGACAGATGGCGTTGGGAATTAGCACAGAGCTGCTAGCTGGACATTTCTGAATGTAGGAAATACAATCGTTCAAATGAAGCTCAGCTGTTCGCTTACGGAAATACCCCCTTAGTCGGAGTCCAGCGGCCTTCGGGCGGGCACCAAAACCCGGGGAACGTCCGCAGAGCCCTCCTGGCCTGTGCCTCCATGAACACAGCAACAGGCGGGTGAAGGAGCCTTCTGCAGCCTGTCACTGTCCTTTGGGCCAGGCCTTTGTCCTGCACCAGTGTGGCCCTGGGGAGGTGGGCCCTGCGCCTTCTCCCCCTGAGCACGGCATTGGCCTTTCGCCCACCCGGGCTGCACTTCCACACAAACCAAGCGTATGCACCAGGCTGCTGGCAGCCCGCCGCTGGGTCCCCTAAGCTGGGAGGTCCTAGGAAGGAATCTGCTTGCTGCAAATCCTGATTCTCTTAAGAAGCAGAGCGGCCTTTCCCAGTACACAGGGCCTGCCCCTCCCGCCCATGTCCTGGCTGAGCATAGGATAGAAATGCTGCGATGAAACATCCCTGCCTAGCACCTAGCCCCTGGGCTGGAGAGGAGGGCATTTAGCGCGCGCTAGGAAGACTGGCCCTCTTACTCCAGGTGTGTGTCAGCATAACCGCACTTGAACTCTCCTGGCTTTGGGACCAGTGGAACTCCACCCCACTGGATTCCTGCAGCTCCTTCTTAGTGGCACACATACATGGCTCTGGTCACTTATTTCCACTCCCGCTCTGACATCACTGGTACACACCTGGAGAAAACTGCTCTAGCCTGGGGCAGTTCTAACTCGCCCGTGAGACGGAGGGGGAGGAAGTAGCCTCTGTTTTTTAAATACACGGACAGACAAGACAATACTAGTTATTGTTCGCCTAGGCAAAGCAGAGCCATTTGCAGTAACCCCACAATACGGGCGGGGAGAGCAGACCAGGGCTCCAAGTAACACTGGATTCTCAGTTACCATTTTAAGTGATAAAAAAGCGACTGTTTTGAAAGCCTCAGCCAGCTTAGATGCTGGAGAGCCGAGTTTCGGCTTCGTTTCATTGCAGGCTAGGCACCCAGCACACATCTGCAAAGCACTTTCAATGCTAAATTTGAAACTTTGATCCTCAGTAGCTCTATAAATGTTTAATGCAATAACGCTTCTGAAAGGACTCCGAAGATGTGCAGTTTGAAGCCAAATTGAACTTTCTAATATTATGATATTCAAATAACGTTAAGCTGCTTGGCACTTTCCAAGGCACATACTTGGACTCTTAATGGGGGGGGGGGGACGCCTTTAAAACTAGATGTTGATTTTAAAATAAAACAAACACCTGATTTGCAGGTACCGTCAATGCTTTATTGCAGGGAAGCGATGGGAAGAGAAATGATAGCGGAATGCAAATACAGCTCCACAAACAAAGCCGCAAATAAACTCGCAGCCGAATAATCAGCCCCTTTGGAGCCCGCTGGAGGTGTGCGGATGAGACAGTGTCTCGGTGTGTTTGCATTTATCTGAAGTGCACGACAAGCTGACGACTGAATTTAATTGAAAAGCTCATTTCCCCACGGCTTGGCTCACAGCTGCATCAGCTCAGACAGCACCAGAGATTCTGGGGCCCGCCAGTTCTGGGGGTGGCTCCTCACTTCAGCCGAACCCTTTACACTGCCAGGGGAAGCTTGCTGACCCGAGACTCAAGCGGAAGCTGCTGGCAGGAGGTTCTTGCTTGGGTGATTTTTGACCTTTGGGCAAATGGAAAATATAAAGCGTGGCCCAGCTGTGCTGTTCTAACACCCAGGGCACGTGAGCCGCTACCAAGTACCAAGGCAGGTAGATCGCAACAGCTGAGCATATAGGGTACATTCAAGGAGTTAGCCAAGGGCGAGGCGGAGGGGCAGGGGGGGAAATGGCAGGTTAGGAGCCTGGTTTACAATGGATCCTGTTACGGACTCACAGGTCGTGCCCTCTCTTGGCCCCGTGCAGTCCGTGGTGGGTGCCTCTTTCAGTGAGACAGCCCTTCTCGGGGGTCCACTCTCTCTCGGGGTCCAGCCCCTCCACCTCCTGGAGCCGCACCCCTCCGAGCCTTAGCACACCTGTCTCTCGCCATGGGCCCCTCAGGGAGTCCACGCACTCTGGACCCCCGGGCCTCCACCCCCGAAGGGGACGATGCAACCCTGTTCTCTAGCCCAGAGTGACTCTCAGCCAGCGTCAAACTGGAGGGATGATTGAGCGTTGAACACAGCACAGGAACTCTCAGGGCCCTTAGGCCTGGCCTCCCCCCAGCCCAGCACATCCCAGTCTCCCCTGCATCCAGGTGGGCTCTGCCTGCTCTCCCTCTCCAGCCCAGAGCCCCCTGCTTCCCAGCTGAGCTGTGGCTATCACTGGCCCCAAGCCCCACCTCTGTCCATTGTCTTCTCTCCAGGTAAACAGCCCTGCAAACAGGGTTGTCTGGGCCTCTTCTCATCTCTGGCCCCCTGTGGCTGGAACCGGTTGGTTAGGCCCCTGGAGCTCCTCTCTTTGCAGGCTATTGTTCTCCCACTGGCCAGAACCGGCTGCGACTCCTGAGCTGGCTTCCAGGTCACCTGTCGCCGGGGTCTCCATTCTCCACGTCCGTGGGGTCCCCAGTCCCCTCGCCAGTCCCCTGTAACAAGAAACTCCCTCTCCCATCACCTCGTTAAACCCGTAACACCCAGGGAAACTGAGTCCCACCCCCTCTGCATGCAACCCTGGGAAACCAAGAAAACCCCCATCGGCAACAAGGAAAACAGGAAACTCCCCATGGTCACAGAACCTAGAAAAAAAGATGCAGCCAGGGGAGGGTCTCAGGGCTGCTGCTTGGTTGCCAGCTGAAGCCCCCATGATGGCTGGCCCAGTGCATACGGGATGGCAGCCCTGGTGAGCCCTGAACCCACCGGGCTGAGGAGGCGGCCAGGGCAGCGACTGAAGCATGGGAGGGGGAACTGCAACGGTGCTTCAGGTGCATCAGGAGATGCTGTAGACGTGGCACCCGGGCCGGGGCCCCCAGCACTGGCGAAAGGGATGGTGCACCACGGAGACCAGGCGCTGCTGGAAGCCAAGTCAGCACCGTGACAGGAGGGGGCGGAACCGGAACCTCTACGGAGGCCTGTGCCCAGGAGGATCCAGGCAGCATCAAGCACCACAGAAAGGGGGGAGTGGGTAGCTCGTCCCAGAATCAGGTGATTGGGCGCGTTCACATGACTACGGCCATCCATGGGGACGGAGGGGGAGCTTTAGCCAAAACACAGGGCCTGACTCTCCACGCCTTGCACGTCACACCATCACTGACTCGTGCAAGGTGAGTGCCTCATGCGTTGCACGGGAGTCACTGGCCGTGCAAGGCACAGGACGAGAGAGAACCGGGCCCACATTGTTAACAGGTGCTGAGAGTTGTTAATTTCCCTCCTTCACCTTCGATCCTGGAAACAGCAGTTGGGTCAGCTTGAATGCCAATAGGAAAGGGGGCAGGTAACAAAATAGGAGCAAGAGACAGACCAGGAAATCTACAGCCGAGACACAGGGAGGGCAGGAGGCTCTGCTAAAAGAAGCCCTGCAAAGGACTTACGGCCTCCTTTGAGTAGCATTTAAAACACCCTGAAAGGTTCCCCCCTTTCGGCCTCAAACCCTTTTTTTAACCTTTGAAATACCAGGAAGGTTAAACCGGTCCCTAGTGTTGCTGGCGGGTGCCTACGGGTCTCAGTATGGGTGTGCCCATTCTGGCAGCTCAGGGGAAGGGCTGGAAGATGAATTGTTAGCAAAGAAAGCCTTTTTCTGAAGTGTTCATTAGGCCTCAGAGTTGAATACATGTTTAAAAGCCCAGAGGTTTAAACCTTCCCTCCTCTCTCAGCTACTGACCGTTCAGTCACCGTAACAGGCAGCAAGCGCTTGTGAGTCCAGGCACCAGCTCGACCTGAGTGTAACGTGAAAAGAAGCAGGAAACCCTCCCCCCCCCCACACACACACACACCTTCTTTTTAAACACAAACGTTTCTGACCTTCTCTCTCCATGACAAACAAGCCCTAGCCCAGCTGTATATTCTCTTTGCACGTCACCATTAACAAGCAAGACATTCCGGGCAGAATATTTAGAAACACAGGAGCGAAGAGCTTCTAGGAGGCAGGAAAACATTCATTTTCCTGTACTTCGCAGCACCACAGAATAAAGGTAATCTACAAGGTCACTAAGTATCAGACAGGCAGGCTGCTGCGATCAATATGGACCTGCCATGGGTACCAAAGACAGAAGACATCTGTCAGAGGCAGTAGATTGGGTTAGAGGGAGCTGAGTGCTGGTGTCTCACCAGGACCAGCATTGGAGCTGGTCTGACCCACTAAGGAAATCAATGACCCAGCGGAAGAGCCACGCGGGGCTGGAGAGTGTCAGTGACACAAAACAGATGAAGCCAGGGTACTCCATTATGATTAATTATTATTGAATAAGTGCTGACAAGACACAACGAACAGACAGTGCCTGCTGTGGAGAGCTGGTGAGCTAAGCCAGATGTAGACGGGCAGGCGCAGAGGAGGAGTGGACCTGGACAATTAATGTATGTTCATGATTTATTTCAGTTGCCTTTGTGTGCCTTTGGCAGGAAGTACGGACAGAGCACCAAGAATTCCTGCATGCTGATCTCAGCCCTGCCTACTCTAGGATCTTGGCCAAGTCAGAACCCTTGTGTGCCTCGGTTTCCCCATCCATAAACTACAGCTAATAATCCTCCCTGCTTCACAGGTGTGTCAATGTCTGCAAAACGCTTAGGAATAGGGCCCATGAACCGAGGAGAGGGGAGAGCTTTCAGGATGGCAGGTCAGCAACAGAGAAGGGGTTTGGGTAATTCCAGCCAGCCAAAAAATGTCCTCCACTTGTGTCGAGTGTCAAGAGACAAAGGGCCCGATGCCTGGGCCCCAGTGCTCTTGGGCAAAGGAGAAAGCTGCTGCTCGAGGGACCTCCTCCTGCGAAACCATGGGAGGCAGAAAAGCCCAAGCCCAGGGCTGGGTCCATAGCCTGGCATGGCAGTTGCGCTGAGGATCGAAAGCCGAAAGGTAATTTCAGGGTTCTGAAGTGCATGGCTATTTCTACCAGGTTGTCAAGTGTTACTGATTCATGCAATCTTGTTACAAGATATGAAATCCAATCCCCCGTCCCTCTCACGGAATAACGGGCCTCGCCAAGATCATTAGAGCTATCCAGGAGCCTCAAAGTCCCACGTCTCAGGGCTGACACTGGATTGAATGTGAGCCAGGCTGTTGTCAGGACCGCTCTTCTCCTGGCATTCACGGCTCAGATTGGCAGCAGCTCTCCTGTCATCTCCCCTCCTTCGCTCACAACTTTCTGTGCAGAGCCTTTGCTCTGGCGCAGATGAGAAGGATATTGTCAGTGCTTCAGCAAGCTGCCGGGGCTGACCTCAATCCGAGCCATCCAGTGTAATTCTCGTTCCCAGCCCAGAGATACGAGGGGAAATTGCAGCTCTGAAAAATGCCCTTTCAAGCACTAACCCGGGCTCAGCGAGTTATCAGCTCGGCAGATTTAATTCTGAGCAGAGCCGGCATCCAGGGCGCCTGGGCAGCCAAGCACCGGCCACGTCACCCCGAAGCCGGGTGAAGGTGGGCGAGGACACGCTGCCAGGAAGGAGATAAACGCTTGAGCCGATCGGCTTGGATTGTCTCTCTGCCACTGATCTAGTGCGAGGGTTGCCACCCTGGAGGTCCAAACAAGGGGCCATGCGGGATGATCCGGAGCCCACAGCAGTGGCCAGCTGGCCATGTGTTCTGGGCGCGTTCCCAGGACAGCTCCTCAAAGGAGGGACCATCCTGGGAGCCCCGGGACACGCGCCGGCCCTAGCTAGGATTGCCCTGTGGGAGTCTGGCCTGGCCAGAGCAGCCGCATGATGCTCCTTATGGCCTCCAGGGCGGCGCAGCAGACACCTCCCCCTGTCTCTTCATGCACAGACAGGGGGGCTGACCCGGCTGGAGTTCTTGTAAATTGCCGCTTCCCCGCTGCTGACGGCTACACACACTCCCGTCGCCTCTGCCCCTGGGCCCAGCCGCCTCCCCTTGCGTGAGTCAGGCCCCAGGTATGAGCACAAGCCACAGGGCGTGCCAGGGTAGCTCTCCGCAGGGCTGGCTTTGTGGGCCCTGTCCCCAAGCAAGCCCCCCAAGTCTGTGAATTCCCGGGGCATGGCACGATGGTCCAGGCTGCTCCCCAAGAGCCCAGTGGGGCCAGGTTTGAGACCCGGCCTGGCCACTGGGGGCGTCAATCCGCACTTTGCTGTGCCGGATCGGTGCCCGCGGTCCCCTGGCTGAGCCCATTCCAGCAGCTGCCTGTCCCATGAACGTCGGTGCCACCAGCCGCTTAGTAACACTAACCTACCACGCGTCATCTCTTTCCATCTCCATGGGCATCCCACACAGCCGGCTGGCTCTGAATCGAACTGGCGCTACGTTCGGGCAGCCCGGCTCCTCCAGCTTCAACCCACAGAAGCCGAGAAGCCCAGAGTCCAGCCGGCCCGGCCTGGCCTCAAGCAGCAGCGCTCGTTGCCATTGGAGCCAGCCCAGGTTTGTGGGGACAGGAGCGTCGAGGGCCGTCCGCTGGGCTTCGCGCTCAGCTCTGCCGTGCAAGAGACGGCCAGCCCCCTGGGCCGCGAGCACTCAGGGCTGCCATGCACGGCGCCACCCACACGGCCACTCAGGGCCCGGGGCCTGGCAGAAGCATGTCTGGCTTTGTGACGTCAGAGCCATTCCCGTTGGAGATGCCAGACAAGGCTGCATTGAAGGAGCCCGAGGAGCTGGAGCCCGGGTTCCTCGCCGGTCCTGTCTGGTCAGAACTGGGCCGTGTCTGGCAAGCTCACTGCTCTGCCTGGCTTCCCCCCTGCCGCACCGCTCGTCCTCCCAGGGCAGGCTGCCATTCTGCACTCGGCCCAGACCGGCCGCGGGGACGCACGGGGCTTCGAGCAGACTAAATACAGGTCATTTGGCGCGAACGTCCCCTGTTGCTCTTTGTGTGCTCGAGAGCGAGGCGGAAACTGAACCATTCGGAGACGGGAGCTTTGCCAGGCTCCCATGAGGCAAAGCTTCACAACACGTCCGCTGGCCCCGCGAAGGAAGAGCTCTCTCGTCTCTTGCGGGGATAATAAGCAGCTGTCGAAAAGGCTTCCTGATGGGTCTTTTAGTCCTCCCCCCCTCCTGGATAATTACAGCCTGCTGAGTCACAGCCCGTTCTGTCCAGCACCGCCCACCGACGTCACGCTAGCCTCGCTCATCCGCAGCGTTAGCATGGACTCCAAACTTCCCCCTTCCCGGGCAGCCAGGGCCGGGTGGAAACATGCGGAGAAAGGGACAGAAAATGCAAATTCTCTTCTTGTCAAATCATCATCAAACTGGTAATCAACCAACTCCCCCCGGCCCCGGTCCCCAAAACAGATATTGAGCATCTGGTGCTCGGTTTCAACTCTTCCAAAGCTCACTGAGGTCTTCACTCATTAGAGAGACGCACTTGGAAATTGGAAGCGATCTTTTTATTTACTACAATACTTCAACTCTGGCCCGATAAAGGTGGCAGGAATCATGCTGCCTGTATCAGGGAGCATGAGAAAAATCAAGCAGATCGCCGGCTGCATATTTGTTTGCTAATAAATGTCCTGAGATGCTTCTCCTCCACAGGGATTAGGGAGTTTATTTTCGATGACACAGGGGCTCGGAGCATTGCAGACAGGTAGCCAAAAATACAGATCAGAGCAGGCTTGCTGAGCAGACCCAGAGAGAATGTGCACGAACTGGCAGCTGAGACATCGTCAGAGAGACTAGATCTCAGTTACCTTGGTTATCAGATCAGACGGAAAGAGGCGCCGAGAGCACAGGACTCAGCTTGGGAACTCCCAGTACATCGGATTGTTAATTATTAGTATTATTTTGCTTCTGTTTAAATCCTGAGCTCAGCAGGTAACGTAATGCCCCGGAAGCCCCTCTAGATGCAGCTCCTGAGGAAAGGACGAGCTCTGGAAATGCCAGGGCTTCTCTGAGTGACGCAGGAGGCAGGGTCGAACGTCCTAAGCAGCCAGGGATGGCGTAAGTGGGACCCAAGGCCCTGGCTTTGCCTGGTGGAGTTACTGGTGGGTTCTGTGTGCACCCAGGCCCCGGGAGACACAGACACACACACGAGCAACAATCTGTGGACACACACACACACACACACACACACACACACACACACACGCAGCAGAGTAGGAGCTCGCTGGAGTCTGCCCCCCGGCTCAAGGGTGGTGCGTAGCTGCACAGCCCCAGGGGAGCCCCAGAGAAGTGGGTGGGACCTGGAACAATCATGGGCATTTAGCTCCTGCTCCCTTCCCCCATCATGCCAGCTCCGTGGGGGTGGGGACTGGCAGCCCTGCCATGCCCAGGCCACCTCCCTAGGACTGCCCCAGCACCATTGGGAAGGCAAAGGGAATGCAGTGGACCAAGCTGCCGGGCGCTGCCCATGGGCCGCAGGTCACCAGCGGCCCCCAGTGACAGGCAGAGCCCGGGAGTGCTAACGGGGCTCAAAGTGGGGCGTTCACAGACATCCGGGAAAATACAGCATCACATTACGTAGCAGTGAGCTGAGAACCAGCTAGCACGACTCACCCCTCTCCCTGACTCTCAAGCCTGGGGGCTCTGCAGCTGGATACCTCAGTGTACTTGGGGGGACTCAAAGGCTAGTGCGGATCAGCAGCAGACACCCCGGTAGACAGCCCTCCTGCAATCCAGACCATCACTGTCAATACACTGCAAGTCACACCGAGCGGGGGAAATCCATCTTGGCCTATGGGCTTGTCCGCGCTGCAGCCATCAGTGTAGACACAAGCTATGCCCAGGGGAGGGTTCTCCTGTCACTGCAGTTAATCATCTCCCCGAGAGACGGCAGCTAGGCTGGGGCGCTGTCCACACCAGGGTTAGGTCAGTCTAGCCACGGCTCTGGGATGTGGAGTTTTCACGCCCCGAGACCTAGCTATGCCCTGTAAGGTCCAGAGGAGACCAGCCCTTGTTTGGCGTGACGTGAGAACACCAGGCCAGCGAGCGGCTTTGAATTTCGGCAGGACTGGAGGAGTTTCCTCCCGTCACCGGCGTGTTCTGACTAGCCCAGGTTTGCAGCTCGCTGGCGGCTGGAGCCCCTAGGGGTGTAAGTCAGCCTGGGACTCCAGTGCCAAGTTACCCTCGTGCTCAGAGGAGCCCTGCCCAGCCCCTGCCAAAGACAGGCCGGGCGCTGGAATTCATAGCTCGGCTAGACACTAACAAGCAGGGCCTCAGGAAAGACCCTGGATTCCTGGCTCATTACAACAATCTGTAGCCCGCTGACCCCCCTTTCTCCCGCGACTGCTGAGTGGTGACCTTGAATGGGCTCGTGCGACATGTGTGAGCGGGACACTGCGAGCCCCGTTCCCGGCCTCAGGGAAGAGCTCCGCGCGCCTCCAGAGCTCGGCTCTCACCAGCTGAAGCCGGGCCAATAAAAGCTATTCCCTCCCCTCCCCCCTTGCCGCAGCCAAAGACCTGGCTCTGTGACCTCAGTGGAGCTATTCCAGTTTACGCCAGCCAGGGATCGGGCCCAAGAATTCATTTTGCTCTTCCCGGCCCCCCGAGTTTTGCACAGCCCAGTGCCAGGCGGGAGCTCTTCCGGAGGCCCATGGTCAGCGCTGCCAGATCCCACAGCTGTGCTGGGAGCCTCGTGACCGCTGGGGCCCGCCGAAAGCCCAGCTCCTGGAGCCCTGGGACCGCAGGGGAAACAGCTTCTAAGCAGCCATTTCCCGTTCTGGCCCTGCTGCTGCGGGATACCCTGCCCGGCTCACAAACCGCAAAGCCGAGCCGGAATAATTTCAAACTCACCTGCTCTGGGGGAGTCCCGGCTGCTGAGTGCCTGGGGGCAGCGGTACGGGAGCCTGCGGCCTGGCGGGGAGCTGGCGCTGGCAGGGCCTTGGCAGGGCGGCACGCAGCCTGACACCAGCGCTTTCAGCCACACCCAGGGCCTGACTCCATTCCCACCGCTGGCCACGCCCCTTCCCTCTCCACCGGAGCTGCTGCTAATTAAGATCCTTGGTGCCCTGAGCAAACCATGCTCTGAGGCCCACTGCACACAATCAGTGAACTCTCCTGGCACCCAGGGCACGGCTGTTGTGTGTGTCCGGAGTCAGCTCCGCTTTCCCCAGTGACCCAATTCAGGGGTTGCTCCTTCTCTCTCCCGTTGGCCCTGCAGAGCCAGCCCAGCTGAGGGAAGGGCCTGGGCGGTTCTGGCTCGCTCATCACCGGGAGAATTGTTAATTAAGCTTCAGTTGCAAAATGTTCGCTCCTGGTGAGGAGGCGCGAGCCAGCCAGTGCCCAGCGTGAGCGCCCACAGATCCCTGGGAGGAGCCTGCAGGGCTGGCAGCTAGAGAAAGAAACAGCTTTTCGCTTGTAATTTGGGCAAATCTGAGCAGGAGCCGCTGAGGGATAATGGACGCAGAACTGCACAATGCCAGCGTCTCAGAGCCACTTTCCGATAAACATCAGGGCTCCAGCAGCTGCTCATGGAAACATTCAGCAGGTAGCCCTGTGTCTGCGGAACGTGAAATGAACCGGATTGCAGGGCACGTGTTTCCCTCGCTGCCAGGCACCGTAATTCTACCGCTTTGAATTCCTCCCCTGCTGCTCGCTGACACAATGCAGGCCCTGAGCGCGCCGTACCGGAGCAGGGCTGTGATGGCGTCACGGGTTACTTGTGACATCACAGGTGAGAGAAATGCTTCCAACGAGTAGGCAGAGACCTAGAGGGAACTAGAATTTGTATCAAATATTACACACACACACACTGCATCAACGCACACATACACACCCTGCATCAACACACGCACACACAGAGCCTGAATCAACACACCCAAACACTAGCACACACCCAGCCTGCACCAACACACACAGCTTGCACCAACACACCCAGAGGCACACACAGCCTGCAACAACACAGTCAGACACCACCACCACCACACAAAGACACCCACCCACAGCACCAAACACAAACACACACACTGCACCACCACACAAAGACACACACAGCACCAAACACACACACACACACTGTACTACCACACAAAGACACCCACCCACAGCACCAAACACACACACACACACTGCACCAACACACAGACACACACAGCACCAAACACAAACACACACACTGCACCAACACACAGACACACACAGCACCAAACACAAACACACACACTGCACCAACACACAGACACACACAGCACCAAACACAAACACTGCACCACCACACAAAGACACCCACCCACAGCACCAAACACACACACACACACACACACACTGCACCAACACACAAAGACACACAGGCTCTCGCTGTATCCTAGTTTTGAATCTCTCCAGAGCCGGGACGAGCCCAGTGCTGAGTTTTCCTCCCTGCTCAGACAGGCCCATCAATCTGGCTGGGCCATGGCTGCGAGTATTTCATTTTTACAGTGCAGCGTGGCAGGGCTCTCCTGACCCTCACACGCTTCTTTAGGAAACTGATTTCTTGCTGCCATGAAAATCACTTCCAGTTAATTTAAACCAGGGTCAAGAGGAACATGCGGGGACAAAGGAGGCCAGGGCTTTTTTTCCCCTCCAGCTCGTCTCTCTCTCGCGCTCTGAATTTATCGGCAGCCGTGCCCAGCTGCTAGCAAAGAGGCTAGGATTGGAGGCTGGCACAGAGGGCTGTGGGCAGCGCAGTGGGCATGGGGGAGCGGCAGGAGAAAGGAGATGGGGTTCTGAGCTCACTGCCGGCCAGGGAGCCAGTCCCTAACAGCCACCTTCTCCGCGGTTACAGCGAGGGGCAGCAGCAGCCCCCAGGGACGGCACATCCCCTGGGGAGAGGGGCTCCCATCTCTGCCTCTAGGAGTGCCCCTCTGATTTCAAACACACCCCTCCCCTGAGTGTAGTTCCCCAGGCCGGCCCCGGAGATCTGCTAGCTGGGGAGGGGGGCTGTGCAGCAGGGGCCTTGGGCTGACCGGGGAGCTGCAGAGCCCACCCCCCATTCTGCTTGCCTGGAGATGAGAGGCGGATGCCGGGGTCCCTCCCCCAGCGTCAGGTGCAGTGCTGCAGAGGGGGCTTGGCGGCTTAGGGTGACCAGACAGGAAGTGTGAAAAATCGGGACGGGGGGTGGGGGGTAATAGGAGCCTAAATAAGAAAAAGACCCCAAAATCGGGACTGTCCCTATAAAATGGGGACATCTGCTCACCCTAGCAGGAGGAGCTTCGCAGCGACTCGGGCACGGAACGGCCTCATTAACTCCCCCCCACAGCCCTGTCACTGACCCCCTCCTGCCGCTCTGCAGACACATTCACCGTGTCCCTGCCAGCGTGCCCGGCTCTCAGCACCCGCCTCGCCAAGCCACCAGCCGGGACAGGAGCGGTTACAGACGCCGTCCTCCTCAGAGCCGGCGCGGTTTCACCTGCTGCCGCTGCACATCTGAGCCGACCGACGGCTCAGGACACATGCCCTGCCCACATGGGGATCACCACAGGGCACTATTCCTAGGAGTCGAGTTTCCCTGGTGCCCTTGGAGAACCAGCCTCCGTCCCATTCTTGCGCATGGTGCTATTCACATGTGGGTTGCTGCTCTCCACCCCAGAGGTGGCTGCATTTCAGGGATGACGTACATACCAAGAGTGGGCCCCCTTGGGGGTCTGGCACACTGAAGGGGCTGTTTAAACCTGGGGCATAGCCCCGATCCTGTGACACTGCGACAGCCAGCGACGTCTCCAAATGGGACGGCAAATTGCCCCTTCAAGTCACGCCAAGGCCTGCTGACAGCATCAAGGCACGGTCGCGTTGCCCCTGCAATGCCAGCCGCAGCCTCTCCTGGAGCCACCAGGTGCCCACCCAGCTGGCACCTTCACCTAAGGAAGCAGGGTCAGTGTCAGAGGCCTCTGGCTTGGGGCTGAGGCCTGGGGCGTTCATGGTACTGGGCTGCTGCCTGCTGCCCTGCGAGCCCTTGTGCAGCGAGCTCCTGGCTCGCTCCTTCAGCCCCCGTCTCCAGTGTGCCCTGGTTTGCATGCGGCTGCACTGGCAAAAGCCACTTCCCCAGCACCTTGGGGTGCAGCGTACACCCCTAGCCCCATGCTTGGGGGGAGGGGAGAGGCAGGCAGCCTAGGCACAAGGCAAGCCAGCTCGCCGGGCCCTGGCGTGGCGCTGATATGCAGCCGGTTGTTCGCCAGGCATGGAATCATTTCCAATGTCACCTGCCGGGCGCTAGCAAGGCTATTGGCCAACAGGCTCTGTGCCTCAGTTTACCCCCTGCCAGAGGGGTGTAGTAATCCAAGCTCGCCCCGTATCACACACACATGCAGCGAATAGGTTAAAGGCTCAATCACAAACCTTGGCTGTTAGGATCCTGGTCCTTCCCACGGCCCCTATCCCCTCCCATCCGGCCCCCCTTCCTCCCACCGAGTCCTGCCTCTCCTGCTGCAGCTTTGGCCACAGCTGTTCGGCAGGGTCAGAACAGGACCCGGTCCCAAGCCAGGGCTGGAGAGATGCCGAAGGAAATAAATAAACCCGAGCAGATTGCAGCTGCTGCTGGGAGCGCGGCTCGTTTGTTACTGTCAGCCCTCCAGGAGCGCGAGAACGGGCTTGCCAGGCAAAGTTTCCTTAGGAGGAGGTTGGTTTTCTTTGGGCAGAGAATTCTGGGCTGCCAGCAGGGAGGTCTAGCCCAGCCTTCCTGCTACTCCTGCAGAGCACCCGAAGGCAGAGCTGGGGAGGGGAGGTGTCTGGCTCAGGCTGGCGCGAGTTGCTAACCGAGGCCCCGTGGGAGAGGGAGAGCACTGGATCCACGCCCAGCCGTGTCCCACCAGCACAGGCCGGCCTGGGCACGTGAACGAAATCTCTGGCAGCGCGTAGGGCCCTGCAGAGTTCCGCGGGTAATGGGATTTCCAAGTCCTGTTTATTGGGCTGCTCCCAAGGCCCTGAGTTCATAGAATCACAGAATCTCAGGGTTGGAAGGGACCTCAGGAGGTATCTAGTCCAACCCCCTGCTCAAAGCAGGACCAACCCCAACTAAATCATCCCAGCCAGGGCTTTGTCAAGCCGGGCCTTAAAAATTTCTAAGGAAGGAGATTCCACCACCTCCCTCGGGAACCCATTCCAGCGCTTCACCACCCTACTAGGGAATAGTGTTTCCTAACATCCAACCTAGACCTCCCCCACTGCAACTTGAGACCATTACTCCTTGTTCTGTCATCTGCCACCACTGGGAACAATCGAAGAAGGGGCAGGGGTAAAGGAAAGAGCACACGCTGGCTCCTGTGTGCTGGATCCTGCAGCGGCACCATCAGGGATTCCTGGATTCCAAGCCAGAAGGAGCACGGTGACCATCTAGTCTGACCCACTGTGTAGCACGGGCCAGAGACGTGCCCCATGTCATCCCTAGAGTGAGTCTCTTCGAACAGCAGCCAGTCTTCACGGTACAGATTGTCAGTGGTGGAGAATCCACCCTGGGCCAGGGTCGGCGACTCGGCTGTTCCAACGGGTGATGCACGTCTTATTTCCAGTCTGAACGTGTCTCATTTCAACTTCCAGCCACGGGCTCGGGTTCGACCTCTCTCTGCTGGATTGCAGAGCCCAGTATCAAATATCTGTTCCCCATGTGGGTACTTACAGACTGGGATCAAGTCACCCCTGAACCTTCTCTGTGTTAAGCTAAATAGACTCAAAGAGCTCAATCGATCACTCTAAGGCAGGTTTTCTAATTCCTGAGTCGTTCTGGGGGCTCTTCTCTGAGCCCTCCCCCATTTATCACCATCCTTCTTGAATCGCAGCCCGCAGAACTGGACCCGGGATTCCAGCAGCCGTCCCACCAGTGCCAGACACAGAGGTAAAATAACCTCTCTGCTCCTACCCGAGATTCCCCTTTATACAGCCCGGGATCACATTAGCTCTTTGGTCCTGGTGTTGCACTGGGCGCTCACGCTCAGCGGATTATCGCATGACCCCCAAAGCTTCTCCAGAGTTCCGCACCCTGTAAGCACGGCCAGCCTTCTTTGGGCCGAGATGGGCACACCTGCATGTAGCTGTATTAAAAGGCATATGGTTTGTTTGCACCTAGTTTAGCCAGTGGTCCAGTTCTCCGCATCAGTGACCTGCCCTCTTCATTGTTCCCCCTCCCCCAATTGTTGTGTCATCTGCAAACTGGATCCATGACAATTTTATGTTTTCTTCCAGGTCTTTGATAAAACTGTCAACTGGCACAGGGCCAAGAGCCGATCCCTGCAGGACCCCAATAGACACAATCCCTCTCCATGATGGGTCCCGTTTACACGCCTATCAGAGAGCCAGTTTTTAAGCCATTTAATGTGGGCCATGTTAATATCATATTTTTCTAGTGTGTTAGCCAGTGTGTGCACCGAGCGCCATGACACAGCCCCTCCGCCTCCAGCCCTCAGGCATGCATGGGGCACCCTGCTCCCCCGAATTAGTGAGAGGCAGTGAAGCTGGACTTCCCTGGCACCATCTATTGCATGCAGCCAGCGGCAGAGGATTCATTTTTGCCATTTAGCATTTCATGGATAATTAATTATTCTTCATGCTCCGAGTGAAAAGCTGAGGCAGGTACAGGCTGTTCAAAGAGCCGGCTCCCGCCAGGAGCATGATCAAACCCAGGGAACTGGTGAATTATTCACACCGTCACACGCAGGGAAGGCGCTCGCCCTTAATGGAGCAGGGCGGCTCGTGCAGGACGCAGAGCCCAGCGTGGGGCCAGCCCCAGAGAGAGACCGGCTGAGTGCAGCTCCTACCGGGGCACCGAGGGAGCCTCTCCCGCTAAGCCCTGGGTAGCTCGCACTGCCGCTGCCCACGCTGGGTGGAGAGAGGCCGTCGGTTCCCAGGGCCCTTCCTCGGTGATGAATACACGTGCCATCAGCCAGCGCAAACGGCAACTTAGCAGAGCGGAGTGGGGCCTGCTCGGCTCGCACCCCTCAGGCCCCACTGCTGGCCCCAGGGCGCCGGGTGCAGATGCTGTGACACATTCCACTGAAGACACCCGCCGGTAGCATCCCACGGCCTGTGTGCTCCCAGGCCCCCTGCAACGCACAGGCCGCTAACTGTACGCTAGGGGATCTGGCGTTGAGGGGCCTCCAGCCAGCAGCCACGTGATGGTCGACTAGTAGAAATCAGAGCCTAGATCTCAGTGCAATGCGGGGTCAGGCCTCCCTGCTGCTCCCCAGGGTCCTTGCCCCTCGCAGCCTGTCCCCCACTTGATCTGCCCAGCCGCGGCTCCGTGCTGGCATCTCAGGGTCTGCAATGGTGCAGCCGTAACAGAGAGGTGCTTCGCTGCACTGCCAGTGCTCCGCAGACAGGAGGGGCTGGTCTGAGCGCCAGTATCGGGGGCCTGCCCATTTGGTGTCAGCACCAAAATGCGCTGATCAGCACCACCTGGCCTGGCAGAGCTGGGACCCAGTGCCACCGGGGGCCGTGTGCTAGCACAGAGAAGGGCCTTGAAACCCCCCCGCTGATTTCCGGTGTCCCGGCTCCCAGGCCGTGCAGCTCCGGCACCTGCGGGAGCAGAGCCGCCCGCTGACCAAGCAGCAATCACGCTCCGGGCGGGTGTGGGCAGGAGATTGCCTGAAAGGAGCCGTGAGACCAGCACATCTTGTCTGCAGCAGCTGCGGTAATTGAACATTCTTGCCTATTTTCTAGGTAACCGGTTGAAAGCTGCAGAGATTAAATTTCCAGGCAACGTTTTGTTGTTCAGGGCACCGAGCTCAGTTAATTAAAAGGGAAGGAAAAGGCTGACCACGGGGGCAAGGGAAGCCGTGCCTCGTGCTCACAAGTGATACAGGGGGCACGTGGGGGACAGCAGCCATGTGTGTCTTCTCGTTAATTGCATTGGAGAGGTAGGGCAAATGGACCCAGGCACCCAGCACCGTTTGAGCCCCATCGCCGCCTCCCACGCAGACCTAGGAGCCCGATGGCCTGAGACGCACCAGCCGAGGTGGAATAGACGAGCCTTGAGCTGCGAAAAACCCCTTCATGCCCAGCCCCAGCCCTCAGGTTAGCCCTGGGAGCTGACTCTGCGTGGCCAGCAGTGCCCGCGTGTGCCTACTAAGACCATAGACCTTCAGCTAGCCAGCCAGGCGCTCTGCTCAGACACAGCGGAGGGCGAGAAGGCACCCCGCCCCGCTCTCGTTTGCGCCTGGTACAATCGAAGCGTTTGACTCCAAGTATTTAGCAGCAACTCACATTTACTTTCTTGTTGCGTTCGCTTCCAGCACAATCCCCCTGATTCCTGGAGCAGTGGGATTTGAAATGAGTTTCTTCATCTGAAGGAAGAGTTGGTTTCTCACTTAGAAACCCCCTTTTCTCTCTGCTCCCCCCTTCCTGCCCTCTGCCCCGGCAGAGCACCTCCTGCCCTGGGCTCCCAGAGGGACTGCCCACCTGTGCCCACAGGCAAACTTCCACCGGGGCCGGGGGCTGCAGCGGTGCTGTCTGATCAATTACAAACTGCGTTTTAAATACCTAAAAACTTAGTAAAAGCCTGTAAACCCAGCGGGAGCTGGAGAGCAGCTTCAGCTTGAAAGCAATTCTTTAGCATAAAACATGTTGATAAACCAGGAGGTCGTGAATCAGGAGCTGCGCTGCAGGGGCCGGGGGAATAAAAAGAGGTTTTAAAGAGTGTGTGTAGAGATGTAAATGTGAAAAATGTCCCTGTGTTCTCCGCTCGTGCTGGGGGTGATTCCCGAGTGCATCCAGGGCCCTTTGCAAAGGAACAAAGACGGCCTGAGGCCTGCCCACGCTCCCACGTGCCTGGCATTAGACATGCTAGCCGGTCCATTGTGTCCAAGGAGGCTGCTCGTGGGAGTAAAGTGGCTTGTGTTTGCAGACTCACACCATGCTGGCAGGCCAGCAAAGGCAGCAACATCGGCTTTTGCAGCAATCCCAGCTTCCGTCCTCCCATCCCAGCTTTGCCCCGGTCTGACCCTTGTCTCGCTGAGAACTTGCCTTGTGTCCACACATGGGGCTCCAGATCTTCCTTGATGGAAATAACTCCTGCTGGTGGCACTGTGACGTTATTGACATGAGGTCCTATAGTTGCACCCAGTCTTGGTACAAAGGAGGTCCAGTGAGGTGTCTATGGAAAGGTTGTGATTTGCTGCTTACAATTATGCTGTCTGTGTGTGTGTGTGTGTGTGTATCATTTTTGTAGTTGAAGTTCTGACTATTGGCTATGTACTTGTATCTCAATGTGTTTTGATTCGAAGGGCTTGTCTACACTTACATTTTATAGCGCTCTAACTTGCTGAAAAATCACCCCCCTGAGCGCAGCAAGTCTGAGCGCTTGAAAGCGCTAGTGTGGACAGGCTCCGAGCGCTGGGAGCTGATCCCCTCGTGGAGGTGGATTACCAGGAGCGCTGGGAGAGCTCTCTCCCAGCGTGGTCTCTCTCCCATCGCTCATGCCAGGGCCGGCTCCAGACACCAACGCAGCAAGCTCGTGCCTGGGGCGGCAAGCTGCAGGGGGGCGGCGATCAGGCAGCCTTCGGCGGCATTTCTGCGGGAGGCCCACAGGTCCCGCGGATTTGGTGGCAATTCAGTGGCGAGAACGCCGACAGCGCGGGACCGGCGGAGCACCCGCAGGAACGCCGCCGAATCCGCGGGACTGGCGACCTCCCGCAGAAACGCCGCCCACGGCTGCCTGACTGCCGTGCTTGGGGCGGCACAAATCACAGAGCCGCCCCGGCTCACGCGCGACCACACTCGCACTTCAAAGCACTGCCGCGGGAGCGCTCTCACCACAGCGCTTTGAAGTTTCCAGTGTAGCCCGAAGTAGCCGCAGTGAAGCATTTGGTCAGCTTCTTGAGAAAGGACTGTTCTCAGTACTTGCTCAGTCACAAAACACTTACCTGAGTGCAGGTGAGTGGGTCATGCAGGGCGGAGCCGGCTGGCTGTCTGGCTGCTCTCCCCCATGCAGGGTCCGCTGATGGCAGCAGCCTGAGGCATGGGGGAGGCTATAAGGTTCAGGTGCTCTAATGCTGCCCCTCCTGCGGCCCTCTCCCCTCCCCTCTAACCCCGCACCACCCACCCACCCCTCCTGCGGCCCTCTCCCCTCCCCCGCACCACCCACCCACCCCTCCCACGGCCCCCCAGCACCACCCACCCCTCCTGCGGCCCCCTCCCCCTCTGCCCCGCACCACCCACCCACCCACCCCTCCCGCGGCCCCCTCCCCTCCGCCCCGCACCACCCACCCACCCCTCCCACGGCCCCCTCCCCTCCACACCACCCACCCCTCCCACACCACCCACCCCTCCTGCGGCCCCCTCCCCTCTGCACCACCCACCCCTCCTGCAGCCCCCTTCCCTCTGCCCTGCACCACCCACCCCTCCCGCGGGCCCCCCTCCTGCGGCCCCCTCCCCTCTGCCCCACCCACCCCTCCCAAGTCAGTTTGCTGGGGACCCAACGGTCGCATGGGCTTGACCTGCATGTGGCATCTCCACCTAGGGGTGGGGGGGGGGCACAGAAGGTGAAGCTGCAGCAACTGCCAGGACTGGGGCCATCAATGCGACGGTTAAGGACTTTCCATGTCGTCAAAGGCCAAGGCCGGCCGTAGCTGGCAAGTCAGTCAAGGGGCCCGATTCAGCACGGCCCGGTGGGGGCGGTGACACCTGTGCAGAGCAGGTGCAAAAGGAACAGGGCCAGATTTTCAATGGCTCTGCGCCCAGCCGCTCCCACCGGGTCACTGCGAGCTCGGCTGCACCTGACGGCTGGGCTCCTGGCGTGGTCGGGGCAGTCACCTCCTGGGCTCCCTTGGCGGAGGAGTGAGCGAATCCCACACAGTGTGAGGCCAAGCACGGTTCCAAGGGGGGTGGAGAGCAAGGACAGGCAGAGTTCTCGCAGTTACTGCTGACACACACACACAAAACCTCCTGCGCCCGGGTGTACGCCCATCTGCTGCGACACCACCCGTCATGCTGAGCGGAATTGGCTCCCGGTTGTCTTAGACTCTTGGTCCTGTGTGCGTACAGCGCCGTGCACCCTGGGCCTAGGCCATGGCTGGGGCTGCTAGCAGCTCTAAATAGCTAATAACTATCGGAGATCAGGATGGGATCGCACATGGGGGGCAGATTAATCCACAACTGCCAATGGAGGGTTCCTCTGAGACCCTCCTGCCAGCTGCTGGCAGAGACAAGACCCCGTGCCGGCCACACTGGCGAGGGCTGCGTTCCTCAGGCAGGGACGCTCTTGAGTTCCCCTGCGCGTCCTCTCTCGCTTTCCTTTTATCTGATCGGAATCGTCTTCTTTTAAGCATTTGCACAAATTCCATTCGCTGCCTGTAGCGGGGCCCGGCTCCGCGCCTGGTAATTCCCGTCTCCTCCCGTCATGGTTCGGGACTTTCCCTGCCTTACAAACGTGATTAAGGCTCCGTGCTACCTAATAAATTACTGGGAGATTAGCAGTCAGGGGGGCAAAATAAATGATATTTAACATTTTGTAATAACAACAATTAACCAGTAAATAATGTCTTTGAAACTGCAAAAGCCCAAGTAAATTAATTCTTCTAATTAGCTGTCAAGGAATAAAAAAAAACCTGCAGGTTCTGTGTGTTATTGTCGGCGTCTCCCAAATCCAGGCAAAGCTCCCCTCCAGCCTCCCAATCTCATTACAAGGGAGCCCTCTGCACTAGCTGGCGAGCCCCGTTCACTGCTAATCATCGCTCTAGGCTCCGTGTTCCCCAGTCACATGGCACGTTGTTAACACAGCCACACACGCACACACACACACAGCCCATGCACACGTGTGCACACAGCCACACACGCACAGTGCTACACACACACACACACAGCCACGCACGCACACCGCTGCGCGCACACAGACACACACACACACACAGCCACGCACGCACACCGCTGCGCGCACACAGACACAGCACAAACGTACACACAGGCATGCAGACACACCACTGCGCACACACACAGCACATGTGCACATGTGCAGACATGCACATACACTGCATGTGCACAGATGCAGACCCGCAGACACTGCACGCACACTCATATGTATACACACACACACACACACAGAGGATGCACAGAAATATACATACCCAGCTGCTGAAAGCACACACCTTGCCAGAATCCCTGCCCATAGTACGGCTCCTGCCAAGCAGCGGCTCCGAGAGCGCGTTTGTTGCCTTGCTCCGGCTCCCGGTATTAGGGAATAACGGTCCGTGCTGGAGGTTGGGGCTTTTTGAAAAACCTCCCAAGAAGTGTAGTCTCCTGCGGCTCCCACGACACCCGATTCACACTCAGCGGTGCCCAGCTTCAAACACTGCCCCTCTCGCCGGCGCCTACTGGGTCCTCACCCCGTGGGCACAGAGCTACGCGGCGGCAGCCCCCGCACCACACAGCCCCGCAGGCTCCGTCACCGCTCAGCCGATGGGGGTGGGACACACGGGCACAGAGACCACATGTGGCCCATGCCCGGATCACTGTCTTGTGCCAGGTCCACCCCACCCCCCTACACCAAACCTGCCCCAGCTCTGCAAGCTGGATCCCAGCGCTGTGACCGGCCCCCCTCGCTAACGAGACAAACCCGGCCCTGGCTCCGGCACCCGAATGTGGGAGCTCCGCGGCGCGGCCCCATCTCTAGCGCTGTCGCTGTGACAGCAAAGCGCGACGCTGCAAACGCCAGCCTGTGCCGGCAGGGCAGAGCGGCTGGCTGCGTCCAGAGAGCCCAGGCACCACATGCCCCCCGCTGTCCAGCCTGGGCCTCCAGGTGCCACGGCCTCGTGCCGCTGCCAGGCAGGGTAAGGGACTGGGGAGGGCAGCGAGGTTTAGCAAACCCTGCTCCCTTCCTTCGGAGAGCTCCCGGGGCAGATCCAGCACCCACCGGCGCAGCGCCTCCTGCTGGTCGCTTGGGAAGGAGCTCACCCAGCACTCGCAGCGCCCCCTGCTGGCCAGTGTCTCGCCTGCCTCAGGCCCCGTGTCCCTCCCCGACCCCGGTGCCCTTTACCGTGGGGTTCTGCCCACTGCAGTGCCCCCACACTCTGGGTCTCCCCTCCCAGGGCAACCCCCTCCCCGTATGCCCACCTAGCCTCAGTGGCTACTGCCGGTTGTCATCCAGCCCCCGCCCACTGGGGCAGACGCAGTCTGTCATGGCCACTCATCATCGGCAAGGGGGTTGGACCTGCTGCCTCTGCCTAGCCCCAGGCTGCACCTCTGCAGCCCCGGTACCTGCCTTGGGCCTTTAACAAGGCCTCAGCCTGGGGAGTTGCCAGGCTGGAGCTCCCCAGCCCTGCTCTGCTTCCGGTACCCTGTGCTCCCAGGCAGCCAGGCCCTTCTGCCTCCAGGGCTGGAGTGAGACTGACCCAGCTCCCGCTCACAGCCCTTTCATAGGGCCAGCTGTGGCCTGCGTGGGTGTGGCCCCAGCTGTGGCTGCTTCGCCCATCAGCCTAGCTTCCCCGCTCAGAGCTGCCCTGGGCCCGAAGCACATTCCCTGGCTGTCTAAGGATGCCCTGCGCAGGCCCCACGGGCTGTCAGCACACCGGCTCCCCTTCCCCAGGGACTGGCCGGCGGCAGGAGGAAAAAGCAGCTCAGCGAGGCTGGTAACTCAAGTGGCAGCGTCGCCCTGGGCACCGGAGTCCCGAAGGGCCCCACGCTGCTGGCGCAACACTCCAGCCACAGCTCTGCCCTAGGAATGCTGTCGGGGCAGGTGTCTGGCCCCTGGTCAGACAAGATGATCACAGTGCTCCCTTCTGGCCTTGGAATCCATGGGTCGGCTGGCACCCTGGGCAACCAGCCCCTGCCAATAGCTTTGGCACCATGGGCCCGGGGTGTGAGGGAGCCAGGCACACTGGGAGTGGGGGGGGGGGGGGCGGGAGGACAGCATGGGTCTTGCGGCCCAGCCTGGCTCACCGTGCAGCTTTCTGGGGGTCTGCATCTTCTAGGCTGGGCCCCTGGGCAGTGCAGCCAGGGCAGGCGAGTGAGAGCCCCAGCCAGAGACATGATCTCAGCTCGCCCATGCCCCAGCATTGGGCGGGCGAAGGAGAAGGGCCTGGCCTGGCATCCCTGCCTTGGCCTGCTCCAGCTGTGACAAAGGGGGGGAGGAAACCACCCAGCATTTCTTCACTCCCGCGGGGAGTGAGCTTTTACGGGAGCAGCGTGGGAGAGAGGCATAAATCTCCCGTGCCCCGGGCTGCCCAGAGGTGGCGATTTTATCCTGGTGAGCGATGAAAGGCCTTAAATCCAGCTGCCGGTTAAGCCACTGAAGAATGATAGTGAGGATAAAAGCAGAGTCCCCAGGCCCCGGCAGTGTGCTGGGCCCTGCTCCCCCACGGTGACTGGCGGGCGGGGAGACACGTGCTAGCTGAAGGGATTTTGCGACCGCCAGCTGACGAGCAAGTGGGCACAACCCTCCCTCACACGTGCCGCCAGGGCCAGCCTGCTGCCTTGGGGGGGCGACATCTTAAGCAGCGCTCCAGGAAGCATCCAGGAGAGCTGGCTGGTCTCTGGTGGCAGCCCCACGAGGGCCCCACCCTCATCACCCCCCAACTTCAGGGGCCACAGGGGGCCCAGGAAACCTGAGGCAAGGAGTTCCCAGAGCCGCCCGAGCCGGTGGCTCCCCTGCCCCAGATCAGCACTTACCCCCGGCCTGGGGCTCAGCGGGCCGAATGATACACAGGATCCAACCCAAGCTCTTGCCACAGGAACGCTGCTCCTCCCTCCAGACTGCTCAGCCCACCGTCTGGATCCTCGCCCTTATACCAAGCCCCCTGCCTGAGCAGCCCCCACAGTGTGATCAGCACCCAGAGCAGGGCAGGGTGCCACTGGCCCATTGCAACCTGCCAGTGCCCTGCGGTGCAGGGAGGGGCTAGCTGCCTGCATGGCCCGAGACAGAGGCACCTTTTACACCAGGAAGCACAAACACACACAAAGGAGCGGGGAAAGTCTCCACGGCTGGAAGGTTCCTCCAGCGGCTGAATGGAAAGATTAGTGGCTGATTAAAGGCGAGATGAAAAGTGAAGTGCAGGTTGTGCAGCTCCTCTGCCGGTGCAGTGAAATCATCCTCATCTCCTGGACCTTAATCAAGGGCAAAGTTCGGCTTCTTACAAGCCGCCCTTCCATTGATTTGCCACAGTGCCTTTGCCAAGCAAGGAGAAAGCGTTATGTTCTCAAGTGCTCATTACGTTTTATATTTGTGACATGGGGCAGTGCATTTACAGACACAGGCTGATTGTAAAATAAATCAGCGCGCAAAGCAGGAGAAAACAGCCTGATGAAAAGGAGACAGAGAGAGGGGGAAAGACGCGAAGGGAAACACAGGGAAGGGTTTGTGCCGAGTGGGGTGAAGAGCCCGCTGAGTGACACCTTTTCCCCTCTGCCCCAAACGCCGACAGTCGGGTCTTCTCTGGGGACGCCTCGGCACTGTGGCTGAGCATCACGTGTCTGGCTGTGGGCAGAAACCTGGCTTGGAGGGAGCTCTGCCCCTCGGCGCCTGCAGACAGCAGCAGGCCGAAACCCCTCGCTGGGAGGAGCCGTGTGGCGCGAGAGCTGCCCTGCCTGGCCCACTTCCGCTGCCGAAGCCCAGGGCCGCTGCTTGCTTCGTTGGGACTGCCCGCCCCGCCCCGCCCCCCTCGCTGCAGCCCCTTGCAGCCAACACAGCTGCCCCCAGCGTGTGAGCAAAGGCCGCTGGGCAGCCCGGGGGCCTGCGAGGCGTGAACACCCCTTGAGACGGCAGCAGCGGCACCTTGCCTTCCCCAGCCCGCGGCTCCAATAAGCTACTCCCAGCCAGCATCGGCTCCTGCCCTACTTAACTCCCTGCCGCAGGAGGGTCCCCTCCCAGTGGCTGCACTGGATTCCCCACAAGGCTTCAGATAGCAGGGGAATGTGGGGGGCGGGGGAGAGAGACCACAGCTGCTGCCAATTTGCCCAAATCCTACATTAGCAACAGCATCGCCCCAGCAAACTGGACTGGCCCATCCTCTTGGTGAGAGGACTGGAGCCTGGCCGAAGCCGGCCGGGGGAAACACGGGTAGAGGAGAAGCCAGGCCTAAGCCTCAGTCTCTGTGTTTAGCCGGGGCCTTGCCCACCAGGCTCCTGGCCCAGGACTGGGGCGCTGAGGTGCCACCACCAAACACACCCTCAATAACAGGCCAAGCGAGGGACCCCCAAATAAATGGCAGGTGAGTCCCACGGGACTCCACGCAGGTAGCCCACGCCTGGGGTGGCCAGGGGTTGGTTATTGGCGTGGATCCAGGGCAGGGACAATTGCTCCTGTCCTGCCGTGGGCCTTGACAGTCGCTTTCCCAGGCCTTGTGCTCTGCTTCCCATCGTCCCAGTAAAGGGCTATTTGTACCCAGTCATCCAGGGTGAAATTTCCCCTTGTGCCAAGACCCCGGCACTAAATAAGTCCCACAAGGCCTAGGCCCCAGTTCAGTTGGCTCCCAGAGGGCGGACGCCCAGGCGTTGTGCTGTATGTCCGCACTCGGGTAAATGACACCCACCCACGCACCCTCTCATCTAGCAAACAGAGCTGGTTGAGAAGTTTTTTGTCCGAAAGAACAAAATAGCTTTGGACACGGACCCACGCCAGCTTTTCATCCAGAACCGAACCGTTCGCATTTTTGACTAATTTATCCAGTGGGCTTTTTAAAATAAACCCCCCACTTTAAAAAAAAATCAAACCACTGTTTTCCACTGACCTAAGTTGCCATGGGAACTTTCAGTGACCCCCCCACGAGGTGATAAATCACCAGGGGGGTTATGATCCGCTCTAATATCAAGGAGCAGATTGCCAAGACAGTGGGGAAGGGGAGTGGGCTCTCTGTTACCGTCTGTTTTAAATGAGAACCCCTGCTGCTGACCCTTGTGACTTTATCGTGTGGGTAGCGATTTTTGGGGGTGTTCTTAAAGGCCCGATGGCTGGAATCATGGTATTACCTGAGAAACTTGGCTTTCATTGAAAAAAGAGAACGTTTCTAGCTTTCATGGCTGCAGTAAAGCTTGAAAATGTGAAAATTTCCACCTGCCCTAGCCAAATAAAAAGAACCCTACACTGATTGTAAATCAATGTATTATAAAATCATCATCACAAAGTAACCCCTGCAGGAGCACTTGAGAGCCAAACAATAAATAGTGTTTTAATAAAGAACACCCCCACCCCGACAAACACACACCAGGGGGGTGACCAGCCAACAACTGCTGTGATGCTGGCAGCCAGGTGCCAGCTCATGCCAAGGTCCCTGTGTGTCAGCTGAACACGGACAAGGGCTGGAGCCAGGCTGGCTCACCCGTGCATTCGTGTTGTTGGAATCGGGGTTAGGATGAGCAGAGTGTGTTTAGTGTTTAGACTGTGGGATGTTTGTCAGTCGCTGTGCACATTAGCCTCACTTAGAACATCTGCAGCCCACGCTGCAAGGTAATAGGGGAGCATTTGCATTGCAAGGCTCTGAGCCAGTGTAAATCACCAGGCAGGAGAGAGCCATTAACTAGTGCGGCTGCAGGCCAGAGCAGGAAGGGCCATTGACACCAGCTGGACTAGAGCGAACATTAAAGAGAACAAAAGACTTTGTTATCCCTCCCCTCCCCCGCACAGGAAGATGAGTCTTGCAAGTGAATTCCTCTCATCAGCTGTGTTTGCCGCTCAGGAGAAGAAGGGGGGAAGGGAATAAAAAAGCCTCTAACAAGGAGGAACTGAATCTTTATGCTGCTTGGACTCTGGGGAGCAAAGATGACTACGCATAAGCGACTGATCCCCAGTGCTTAGCCTGGGTAAGCCCCGAAGGACACGTCGAGCTTGCTCATCACAGACGCTTCAATTACCTTTTGAAACTTAAGATTGTAGCCATTTGCATCTGTACATTTACCTGCTTTAACCTTGTCAATAACACTCCTATTTCCTTTTCCTACATCATAAAGCTGCAGATAGGTTTCTACAGGGCTGGCTACGTGCGTTGTCTTTGGCATGAGAACTAAGGTGCAATTGACCTGGGGTAAGTGACTGGGCCTTTGGGACCGGGAGAAACAGGAATATTGCCGTGATTCTTGGTGGAAGGGACCAGCTATCACAAAGGCAGGCTCACCTGGGTGGCGAGACAGATTGGCGAGCACCCAAGGGACTATCTGTGGCTCCCTGCTGAGGCTGTTATAGTACCTGAGAAGTTCACACCTGATGACTAGTTGCTGAAATCTACCTACAGAACTCACAGCCAACAGGGGTTGGGCTCTGGTTCCTAACAGTCTGCCCTGAGTTGGAACTCACTCCGGAGTTACTGCCGGACAGCTTGAGAGGAGTCATTTTAAAAGCCTTCAAGGTAAATCTCATGATTTTGGGGGCCTGCCCCCTATCTGAGCACAGGGGGCTGGTGCTGAGAACACAGCACCCAAATTCTATTGGTGGCTTGGCAAACCTCAGCCGAAACCTTCCCCTACAGCAAAGCCACCCGCGCGGCCCCACCGACAGCTGGCACCGCTGCCAGTCACAGAATCACAGAATGGTAGGACTGCAAGGGACCTCGAGAGGTTGTCTAGTCCAGTCCCCTGCACTCAAGGCAGGACGAAGTATTATCTAGACCAGCCCTGACAGGTGTTTATCTAACCTGCTCTTAAAAACCTTCAATGATGGCGAATTCACAGCCTCCCTAGGTAATTTGTTCCAGTGCTTAACCACCCTGACAGTTAGCAAGTTTTCCCTAATGTCCAACCTAAACCTCCCTTGCTGCAATTTAACCTCATTGTTTCTTGTCCTGTCCTCAGTGATTAAGGAGAACAATTTATCACCCTCTTCTTTATAACGTTTTATATACTTGAAGGCTGTTCTCATGTCCCCCCTTGGGGCTTGTCTACACTGAAAGCTTATGTCTCTCCGTGGTGTAAAAATCCACCCCCCTCACAGGTGTAGCTACGCTGACCTAACCTCCGGTGTAGACAGCACTAGTTCGATGGAAGAATTATTCCGTCTACTAGCTACCACGGCTCGGGAAGGTGGGTTAATGACAGCAATGGGACAACCCTCGTGTTCCTGTAGTGAGTGTCTAGCGCTTCAGTTGTACAGTGGCACATAACCTCTTCTCTTCCCCAGACTAAACAAACCCAGGTTTTTCACTCTCGCCTCATAGCTCAGGTTTTCTAGACCTTTTAGCATTTTTGTTGCTCTTCTCTGGACTTTCTCCAATTTATCCTCGTGTCCCAAAGTGTCGTGCCCGGACCTGGACACAATACTCCAGCAGGACCAGGGATTTCCCTACACTTCCCCCAAACTCTCTCATTCTCCCCACCCACCCACCCCGTGGTCAAACCAACCAAGATTAAGAACATACCAAGGGCCAAGAATATACCAACATGTCATCTGAAGGTTCACGGATTGTATCTAGAGCTGCACAGCCCGGAGCACAAATACAGCTACCTACTGGAGACAGTGTCTGTCTCCACAGCCAGAAGGCAGTTCCCAATGTTTGTCGGTCAAACGTCTCCCATTTATTGAAGTTACAAAGATGGCAACTGGTGCACCTTTTGCAAAAAAAAGCTAAGGAAGAAGGAAAGCTTCCCACTGCTATGATTGGTAATGCTGGAGGAGCTTGGTTTGCCAGACCGATCAGCAAAGCCAATGCTGACAAATCATGTGAAAAGGCTGCAAAACACCAAGCCTCTGGACTGCATCGACAGGCAGAAAGCCTTCTAAACCAGTCACTGGCAAAACCCATTTGAGAAGTACTTGATGAGGCTGTTAAGAATGCTGGAGACACAGCAGTTCATGTGAACGAACATGGCAGTCGCATCATACTTCCTATTTAAGCAAGAGACACCACACGCTACAAACTGGGGGCCAATGTTAAACGCAGTGTCACTTGTTAACGCTGAAGTTGGACACTGGTTCCAACCAAGACCAGCAAACGCTCTTTCTGCAAGAAACTCAGCTGACCGGTGGGAAGCATGCGGTGCAACAACTCTGCAGCTGAAAAAGTGACGAACTCTCTCACCACATTCAGAAAATGTGCCTAAGTGGCTGATGAATGCACCCATGCAAGTGAGTGTCAGCTATTAAGTCATTGCATACGTTATCTTGATATCAGTGGTAGGCCAGCACATGAATTTCTAGATGTTCAGGTTATAGAAGACACACCGGCTGCATCTCTGACAACCCACATACTGGTTCAGACCAAAGGCCCATCTAGCCCAGTATCCTGTCTTCCAACAGTGGCCAATTCCAGGTGCCCCAGAGGGAATGAATAGAACAGGTAATCATCAAGTAAGCCCATCCTGTCGCCCATTCCCCACTTCTGGCAAACAGAGGCTAGGGACACCATCCCTGCCCATCCTGGCTAATAGCCATTGATGGACCTATCCTCCAATTGACTTATCTAGTTCTTTTTTGAACCCTGTTATAGTCTTGGCCTTCACAACATCCTCTGGCAAGGAGTTCCACAGGTTGACTGTGCATTGTGTGAAGAAATACTTCCTTTTGTTTTAAACCTGCTGCCTATTAATTTCATTTGGTGACCCCTTGTTCTTGTGTTTATGAGAAGGAGTAAATAACACTTCCTTATCTACTTTCTCCACACCAGTCATGATTTTATAGACCTCTATCATATCTCCCCTTAGTCATCTCTTTTCCAAGCTGAAAAGTCCCAGTCTTATTAATCTCTCCTCAAAGGGAGCCGTTCCACACCCATAATCATTTTTGTTGCCCTTTTCTGAACCTTTTCCAGTTCCAATAGATCTTTTTTGAGATGGGGGAACCTCATCTGCCCGCAGTATTCAAGATGTGGGCGTACCATGGATTTATATAGAGTCAATATGATATTTTCTGTCCTATTATCTATCCCTTTCTTAATGGTTTCCAGCATTCTGTTAGCTTTTTTGACTGCCGCTGCACACTGTGTGGATGTTTTCAGAGAACTCTCCACAATGATCACTCAAGAGAGAGCTCTTGCAGTAACAGCTCATTTAGACCCCATCATTTTATATGTATAGTTGGGGTTATATTTTCCAACGTGCATTATTTTGCATTTATCAACTTTGAATTTCATCTGCCATTTTGTTGCCCAGTCACCCCATTTCGAGAGATCCTTTTGTAGCTCTTCGCAGTCTGCCTGGGATTTAACTATCTGAAGTAGTTTTGTATCATCTGCAAATTTTGCCACCTCACTGTTTACCCCTTTTCCCAGCTCATTTATGAATATGTTGAATAGGACTGGTCCCAGTACAGCACCCTGGGGGAACCAGTATTTACCTCTCTCCATTCTGAAAACTGACCATTTATTCCTATGCTTTGATGCCTATCTTTTATCCATGAGAGAACCTTCCCTCTTATCCTGTGACAGCTTACTTTGCTTAAGAGCCTTTGGTGAGGGACCTTGTCAAAGGCTTTCTGAAAATCTAAGTACACTATAGCCACTGGATCCCCCTTGTCCACATGCTTATTGACCCCCTCAAAGAATTCTAGTAGATTGGTGAGGTGCGATTTCCCTTTACAGAAACCATGTTGACTCTTCCCCAACAAATTATGTTCATGTATGTGTCTGACAATTTTGTTCTTGACTATAGTTTCAACCAGTTTGCCCGGTACTGAAGTCAGGATTATCAGCCTATAATTGCCGGGATCACCTCTGGAGCCCTTTTTAAAAATTGGCGTCCCGTTAGCTGTCCTCCAGTCATTTGGTACAGAAGCTGATTTAAATGATAGGTTACAAACTACAGTTAGTAGTTCTGCAGTTTCACATTTGAGTTCCTTCCGAACTCTTGGGTGATACCATCTGGTCCTGGTGACTTATTACTCTCCTGTTTAGTTTATCAATTTGTTCCAAAACCTCCTCTAACAACACCTCAATCTGGGACAGTTCCTCAGATTTGTCACCTAAAAAGAATGGCTCGGGTTTGGGAATCTCCCTCACATCCTCAACTGTGAAAACCGATGCAAAGAATTCATGTAGTTTCTCTTCAATTGTCTTATCGTCCTTGAGTGCTCCTTTAGCATCTCGATCATCCAGTAGCCCCATTAGTTGTGTATCAGGCTTCCTGCTTCTGATGTATTTAATAATTTTTTTGCTATTATTTTTTGAGTCTTTGGCTAGCTGTTCTTCAAATTTGTTTTTGGCCTTGCTAATTATATTTTTACACTTCATTTGCCAATGTTTATGCTCCTTTCTATTTTCCTCACTGGGATTTAACTTCCACTTTTTAAAGGATGCCTTTTTGCCTCTCACTGCTTCTTTTACTTTGTTGTTTAGCCAGGGTGGCTCTTTTTCGGTTCTCGTACTATGTTTTTTAATTTGGGGGATACTATAATAGAGGCTCAATTTAAATGTGTCTTTAAAAAGTTTCCATGCGGCTTGCAGGGATTTCACTGTTGGCGCTGTACCTTTTAATATGTTTAACTAACCTCTTCGTTTTTGTGTAGTTCCCCTTTCTGAAATTAAATGCTACAGTGTTGGGCTGCTGGGGTGTTTTCCCCACCACAGGGATGGTCAATTTAATTATATTATGGTCACTATTACCAAGGGATCCAGCTATGTTCACCTCTTGGACCAGAGCCTGTGCTGCACTTAGGACTAAATCAAGAATTGCCTTTCCTCTGGTGGGTTAAAGGACCAGCTGCTCCAAGAAGCCGTCGTTAAGGTGTCAGGAAACTTTCTCTCTGCATCCCGTCCTGAGGTGACACGTACCCAGTCAGTGTGGGGATAATTGAAATCCCCCTTTATTACTGATTTTTTTATTTTTATAGCCTCTCTCATCTCCCTGAGCATTTCACAGTCACTAGCACCATCCTGGTCAGGTGGTCGGTAATAGATCCCTACCGCTCTATTCTTACTATTCAAGCCTGGAATTACTATCCATGGAGATTCTATGCTACAGTTTGGTTCACTTAAATGTTTACTTCCTTTGAGTCTATGCTTTCTTTCACATATAGTGCCACTCCCCCATCAGCACAACCTGGTCTGTCCTTCCGATATATTTTGTACCCTGGTATTACTGTGTCCCATTGATTGATTATCCTCATTCCACCAAGTTTCTGTGATGCCTGTTATATCAATAGCCTCATTTAATATGAGGCACTCTAGTTCACCCAGCTTATTTAGACTTCTGGCATTGGTATACAGACACTTTAAAAACTTGTTTCTTTTTAGCTGTCTCCCATTACACGATATAATTGAATGGGACTTTTTGTCATTTGACTGTTTCTCATCAGATCCTACCTGTATTTTATCATCTTCCAGCCTCTCCTCCCTACTAGGACATAGAGAATCTCCATTAATAGATCCTCCCCTAAGGGATGTCTCTGTCCAAACCACGTGCTCCTCCGCACCTGTCGGCTTTCCCCCAGCCCTGAGTTGAGAAGAGTTAAATGCTTGTCAATTGAACCCCAAAGAGGCGGCTGCTTGTGCGTTTGATGAAGCTGCGAACTCTTCTGGAAGAAACGGTGGCGTACAAGCTCTGCTGAGAGAAAAGCGTAGCCCTGATCTGCAAAGGCCACCATAGCTTCAGTACCCAGCAAGATAATGGCCAAAGAATTAAGCGATCAATTTGCAAACACCTAGAAGACCATATGGTGATAAGTAACAGGCAGGATGGACAAAGGGTCCCTGACAGGCTTGTACTGGGGTGGGGGGCACGGTGCCCTGTCCTCACTGCCAGTCCAGCTAGAGTAAAGCTAGCCCAGGCGTGCCTCCCGCGCAGCACTCACACCAGCGCTCGCTGTGCAGAGGTGCCCACAGTACAAGGCCAGGTGCTGGCCCCTTGCACCGGGGAGACTCCCACCCGCACTCAAAGCTTCTCTGTCTTGCACATTTGCACCCGCGCTCCTGGCTTCCCTCTTAACCACACACCAACTGCCTCCCCCTCCTTCCCCTCCACCCCCAAACCCTCACACCAACAGCCATTTGGGGGCAGTTTTCCAAAACACCAGATCTGTCAGACAGGGGAGCGGGGGTTGTGAGCCACTGATCAATTCCCAGAGCCGCTCTCTTCTCCTTTCTTTTAACCCCTCTGAGCCTTGGCCACCGTGCCTGCACCTCCAGGGAGGCCTTTGCTTACTCCGACTCTTCTGGATTTCTGCATTAGTATTACTGTTATTTGCAAAATAAAAAAGAATCATTCACAAAGCAAACTGTTGACAGCTCCACGGTGGAGCCCTCTCTCCGGCGCAGGGGAATATGCCAGGGATCAAACGCAGCTTGCAAAACCCTTTAAATGTATTATTCATTGCACCAATGAGATGCAATCTTTTCATTTTTTTTAAATCAAAAAGAAAGAAAAAAACCCCCACACGTACACTGCACAGTGCTTGGTTTCAAGGACCTCCGGATTTGTGTGTCTGCAAAATTAAACAGTTCTTACTACCCCCCAAATTCTAGAGAGTCATAGCTAACCACATAAAGTTACTTTAAACTCTGTAGGGCCCTAAATCAAACTGTTTGCTCCTGGAAGAAGAAGAAAAAAAAAAAGGCTACAAAATATTTTATGGGCGTAATAAATTGCAATCGAAAAAAATGTTTCCCGTGAAACAAACTGCATGCTTTGCTAATCTGCAGACAAATGTGCTTTCATAGATAAAATGTGAGCGTTACAATCAGCCCCTTGTAAGGGCCCTAACGAGAGCAGACAACAAAACAGTGGGGAGGGAAAGGGAAAATTTATTGAAAACAATTTTCCGTTACATTTATACCACCCACTCGCTCTAATCTTTCATTATTCTTTTCATCGCTAGATTATCAGTCACCTTTCCATTTGCAAGCGCACCCCGGGGGTTTCTACCCCGCCCCGTTTCCTTTGAATGCGACATCATTCAGGTGACAGAATAAGGCCAGAACTGAAGCACAAATGTGAGCTGCTTTGAACATCGATTGGTGTCAGCTGCTAGTACCTTGCAAACAAACAGATAAACAGATGTACCCAATACAAATAAAATAGCACCATTCTCAGGCCAGGTACAAAATCAACCGGCCCAGTCTTTGTCCCCATGGGAAAGCAAGGGGCTTATCAAAAAAATCAATGAGCCCTGGTTGAGTAGATTTGCAAAGTGCCTTTAGGGTCCTTTCCCTCGCGCAGGTGGTTAGCCCAAGGCTGGAGTGTCGGCCTGCCACCATCCTGCAGAGACATGCGCGATTTCCACACGCAGTGAATCAGCGGCAAGGCGACTAACAGAACCCAGGCAGGCTGGCACCCAGTCCTGCCCTAGCCACGGCACCCGGGCTCCCTCTGGAAAAGCTAGTGCCAGGGAACTGTGGCACAGTCTAGCCCAGCGGTCAACAGCACATCAAGTGACACAGACCCCAGAGCAAGCCTGTTCCTCCCCCGCCAAAGTGGTGCCAGAGCAGAGCCGGGAGCGAGAGGCCGGTGGGTGCGGCAGAGCGCCGGGATCACTGCCCTCAGTTAATCGGATGGAGTTGCTCAGGGAAGAGGAGGTTTGGAGCGGCTGTGAGAGATGGCAGGAGATACAGGAGATGTGGAATCTTCCTGCCGCCCTTCGCGGCTCTGGGCACGTCCAACCAGCAAAGCAAGGCAGCGAGGTGCAGAGTCTGGGGCGCGCGCCACCGGGCTACAAATCCCCGTGTAGATGTTCAGGCCCAAGCTGGAGCTCAGGAGGGGGGTTTCAGAGCCCGATTTCCAGCCTGAGCCCGAACCCCTCCGTAGCGCTTGTTAGTGCGAGCCCGGGCTTGGAGACTCGGGTTTTCTGGCCGTGCAGACAGGGCTTTCGTGCAGCTCCTCAGACACACGGGCACGAGACGTGGCCTGTGGCCTGAGCCCGGAGCTGGGAGCCAGGCGCGCCGAGCCGCCAACCCGGAGCCCCGGTGCGGTGCCGGGCTGCGCAAACGGGGGAATTCCGAGTAGGAGCAGGGAGGTTATTTTAGCCCGTGGCACTGGCGTGCCCGCTGCTGGAATCCTGCGCCCAGGGCTGGTGCCCACGATTCAGGGGGGCAGTGGGTGAATTGGAGAGCAGTCGGAGGAGAGCACGAGGAGGGTTAGCAGCCCCGCCGTATGGTGACAGCGGCAGGGAGCTCATAGCAAAGGGCTGTGCCCTGATCTCAGCCTACAAGGGCCTACAGGGGGACAAACATTTAATAACGGGCTCTTCAGCCCAGCAGAGACACGTCTGACTCAGTCCAGCGGCTGGAACCTGATGCTAGACAAATTCAAACAGGAACTGAGGTGGAAATTGTTAACAGCCAGGGTAATTAACCGCTGGAACAATTCACCAAGGGCTGTGGGGGAATCTCCATCCCTTTAAATCCAGACTGACTGCTGTTCGAAGAGATCTGCTCTGGGAATTATCGTGGGCAGGTCTCTGTGCTACGCGGGGGCTCAGATGGGATGATCACAGCGGGCCCTTCTGGCCTTGGAATCTGTGAAGCTCTACACGCTCTGTAAGTAACCTGGTGCCTCTGTGCCTCAGTTTCCCTGGGTGTAACTGGGAGCGTGCTCCCTGCTGCGTGGAGAAGCCAGCAGGTGTTTGTGGTGTCCTTCTGTGATGTAAGCAAACAAGTCTTGTCTATGGCTATACAGGGCCAGAAAGAGCTAATGAACTCACAGACTGACCTGACCCATGGCCGAACTGTAATGACTGGTTAGGAAGATATGTAAATGAATAGTGCTTTGAAATGCAAGCCTGCATTGTTAGAGATAGAAGAGTAGATATTTGCTCAGCACTTGTAATGTAAGCAAACAAGTCTTGAGATCAAAAAAGAAATATTAACATTTAGAAAGATATTTAAGTGAAATAGTATTATTGTCTATGTCTCTTTAAAGATTGTGATAACCTGTGTCTGAACTGTGTAATGGATAAATTATCCTGTGCTAATTGCCATGATGTTTGGAAGAAGGACAGTTCAGCCTATTGTTTTCTCAGGCCAAATGGCTGCTGAAAATGTATAAGAACCCTGGGACACGATCCTTCTTCATCTCAGATCTGCTTTGGGTTTCAAGAGGGGGAAACCCTAAGCCATAAGGATTGAGATCCCCAGTCACTAACTGGTGTCACCCTGAATATGAACATTGGACTATAACCTAGGGACTATTTCTAAAAAGACTTTTGGCAACTACAAGCTCATCTCTGCTATGTGCCTAAACCTCAAGAATTAAATTCAAGTCTGTATGTATACTGATCTATTAACCAACTCTCTCTCTCTCTTTTCTTTTTTAATAAATTTTAGTTTAGTTAATAAGGATTAACTGGAAGCGTGTATTTGGGGTAAGATCTAAGTTATTATTTAACCTGAATTTGGGGCTGATCCTTTGGGATTGGAAGAACCTTTTCTTATATATGATAAATTAAGATTTTCAGTAATCAATCATCATCATATCTAACAGTGTGTGTCTGGATGGAGGCCTGAGGCTGGGCACTTTAAGGAAACTGTGTTGTTTGGACTTCTTAGTAACCAGTGTGGTACTATAGAAGCTGGTTTGTGCTGGCTTGGTGAATCTAAGTATTGGAATATCCACCAGCATTTGGGGTTTGTCTGCCCCGTTTTGTTTGCAGTTCACCCTGATTAAGTGACATCAGCGGGCTCCCACGGGCAGCACTGTCACACCTTCAAATTGGATCTGAGCAGGGCTGTTGCATGGGGAGATGTGAGCTGCCCAAGGACACACTGCTAGCTCCCCAAGGGCTCCAAAGCTGGCTGAGAAGGGGCCTGCACTCAGATGCTTTAGGACCACTGCACGTGCCCAGTCCTCTGGCCAGCATGCCCCCCGTGGGTATGTGTTGATAGATGTTTGGCTGCATGTGTGTGTTCCTTCTGTGTGGCACCCCAGCACTGTGCAGACAGCTGGCACGGCAGACCTCGAGCGAACTATCCAATGACCACGAGATCCATTAAGGGACGAAGGCATCCAGCCAGGTTTATTGTCGACAAAGCATGGTACTAGTATCCCACAGACTCTACCGGACCACTAATACATGTATGCACGTAACAATGGACCAGCTCAGTGAACGGCAGGACTTTCCCTTCCTCCCTAAGGCCAAAGATACTCCCTCCGAAATATATCTTTATACCCCGATACAAACAAGGTAGTACTGCCCCTCTGAGATAGTTACTGCCCTCTGACGTGGCTAGTTATCACCCATCATCTTGTTCATGTTGGTTGGATCAAAACATCTCTATTGCGTACTGTCATCCTGACTGACCCCTCCTAAAAGAGAAGCCGTGTTCCTGTTCTCCTGGGGGAACGGTTTTGTACCATCCTCGATATGGGGATGTTCTGGCACCACTGGATACCGGGATGTGTTTGCGTGAGTGTGCAATGCACGGGGATGTGTTTGCGTGAGTGTGCATACACGGGAATATGTTTGCATGAGTGTGCGATGCACTGGGATGTGTATGCGTGAGTGTGCATACACGGGGATGTGTATGCGTGAGTGTGTAATGCACGGGGATGTATTTGCATGAATGCTCCGTGACTAGCACTTCTCAGGAATGTGAATTTCTGCAATATCAGCCCAGTTCTTGCCAGGTTCTGTGAGCAGGTCCTGCCTCACACCAGGCCGCTGAGACAAGGGCTTATGTCTCAGGCTCTCTTCCTACTGCTCCCCTCAGGCTGCTCAGTGCCGGGCACATTCAGGAAAGCCCCGCAGAGGGGGGCCAAGGCTCCAGGCAGGGCCTGCACCCAGGGGACACCAGCACCCGCGGTGCCACACTCCGCAGTACTAACATGCACGGCTGGGCCTGTCTGTCACAGCCGGCGTGGCTAGGCAACGCGAGCCCATCCATCTCACAGGGAGCAAACACTGCCTGCCAGCAGCGGCTATTTCCAGGGTCACTGGTTACCCCTTGGGCGCCTCTTTGGAGGGGCTGGAGAGCGGCAGCATTAGCTCCCCTGGGCTAGGGCAGGGCCAAGCTAAAAACCCCACAGTTGCAAAGCAGGCGATGCAGGGGAAGGGGCCAGACGCCACTAGGATCAAACCGGCTGCCTTGCCGAGGAGGGACCGGAGCTGCCTCCTTTGCAGGTGTCACTCCAAACCTCGGGGCAGGCAGAGAAAGGGGAGAGTCTGCAGCCCGTAGGCGCCAACCCTCCCCACCCAGGGGAGCAGAATGCCAGGGCGCACACACACGCACGCACACGGGAGCCCGTTGCCCTCGCAGCTGGGATTTCACCCCGAATGCGGAGGAAGGCCCCAGGCAGGCCCAGCTCGGCTCACATCCAAGCAGAGAAAACTGGGGATCAATTAGCGTTTCCGTTGCAAAGAGCAAGCGGCGAAGTACCCGCGGCTGCCAGGCGCTGTAACCGGAACGTCAGTGCGGCCTGGGCCAGCTGGATCGGGGCCCGCCGGGGAATTCGTAGCCTCCGAGACAAGGGTAAATACAATCAGTGCAGGACGCGGAGCGGTGCAGCGCCAGCCGAGGGCGGCGTTAGGGTGCCGGGTGGCCGGGAAGAGACAGAGGCTTCCTGGCGTTCAACATCTTCCTCCCCCGCTGTGCGCCAGAGCCTCCGTCCTGCCCAGAGCCGCACCAGCACCCGCGCCCAGTGGCCACTCGGCTGCACATGCCCGGGCGGCTCGGCAGAGCGGGCAGCTGCCTGCGGGCCCACGCTGGTGGGCCGGGAACTGAGCCCAGGGCAGGGGAGGTGGGAGGCAGCCGGGGGAAGAGACTTTGTGCTGCAGCAGGTTAGCGGCTGTCAGGGTATGTTCTGGGCAACAGCACAGCACAACACAAACACACAAGGCAGCACCCTTGCACCACACCCATGGGTGCTCACCCCCTCATTGTAGGCAGGGCAAGAACCCTCCCTAAGGGGCACTGCCTCCACTCTCCCGCCCCCTCCGGCCTCACCCCCCAGCACGCTGCTTGCCCCGTCACTGCACCCCTCACGAACCGGCGTGTGTGTGTGTGAGATGTACACACTCTGCACCACACAACGGGTGAAACCTGCCCTCTGCGCTGGGCTGGCCCCAAGCACCATCAGCTTTCAAATCCCACTGCAGCCCGGAGGGTGGATGCCTTCAGATGCAAAGGTCCTTCCCTGAACCGCACAGATACACTCGCCCCAGACGTGCGCTCTGGAGACAGGCCTCAAAACGTCACAAGATTAGCTAAGTATCAAGAGATTTTGAAAAGTGACTAGATGGGGGGAGGAGACTAACACAGCTGCTACTCGGAAACAAGGGCTAGAAACATGCCTTCAAAACAGCTGAGATTCTGATGTCAGGCACCTGAGCCCAATAGGTGGGCCTTGAAGAAAAGCAAAAACCTACTGAGAGACTCATGCTAAAAGTTTGGAGTCGGCACTAGACACCCGCGCACATCCCGGCATGCAGAGCACTGCTCCAGGGAGCGTGGGGATTCTCCGATCAGGAATTCAGCACAAGTGCGAGGAGCCGAACTCCCTCTCTCTCCTGTCGGCAATTAAACCCGCACATGTTCAGCAATACAAATTGGAAAATTACTTAAAGGCGAATTTTCGTACACAGTAAAACATCTCGCGAGCCAAGCCGGCGCGGGGTAAACAGCCGTTCATTTGCTGTTCAATTATGCTTCCTAGCTGACTCCTCGGAATGGGTGGTTATTAAGATGTTGATGTGTAAACACAGGGAAGTTGACTTTCCTCACCCCCTCCTTCTCCTTCCTACAATTAAACCACCAGGAAGAAAATTAAAATCCACTCGGCGATTTGCAGCGTCTCCCGCGGGAGCCTGGCCGCCCGGGGTGGCCAGGAGAAACTCGGGGAGAGCACAGCCTAAGGCGCGGCCTCTGCAGGGACGCCCCAGCTCCGTCGCTCCCCACGGGCTGCTCGGGGCCTCTTTCCGGTCCTGGATGTGCAGCTTGCAGGAACTACAGCTCCCAGCATGCCCTGCTCCAGGGAGCCAGGCTCCGAGCATGCTGGGGCCTGGCAGGTTTGGAGGGTCGTCCCCCCCCCCGAAGGAGAACGTGCAAGTGGTTCTCGGTGGCGCACGTTGGTTCACGGGCACTATCAAGTGCCCTGCAAATTGGCAGCGAGGGCTCAGTGTCAGGCAGCCCAGCGTGGCCCTGCAGGGGTGGCAGCAGCCCCCTGGCACATGGGAGTGATCCACACGCCCCCAGGGCGCCCAGCTGGGCGAGGACAGCAGCCAGCGCGAGGCTCCGTGTGCACTGAGCTGGGCGGGTCTCTGCACTGCACCATGGTGCTGCTGAGGGGCCATATAGCCACAATTCCCAGCTGCTGAGCAGCTTGGGGGGCGAGCTGGTCTGCGACTGCTTGCGCTGTACCCGCTTCATGGGGAGCCAGGTCTCCAGAGCGCGCAGTCGCTGGCCACTGCAGCCTCCCAGGGCTCACCTGTCCCCACGGGAGGCGGCAGCGGGGCAGGAGGCCCCACCTGGCTGCTGTGACTCTCCATGGCAGGGCGCCGGGCTCTTCCCTCTTGTCCCAGCAACCGCCAGACTGCAGCTCTCTTCCCCCCACCCCCACTTTGTACCTCGGGAATCTCCCCCAAAGCTTTGGTCACACACTCGCTGCCTAGCCCGGCTCTTCTGAGCCGGATCCTTCTGGAGGCAGCTTGGCACAGCCGCCCGGTACCTGCCCGCCGTGAACCCACAGGTGGGCATTTCAGGGCCTCACGGAACCCACTGGCAAAGGCAGTGGGCGGGGCTCCCTGCCTCCGGACCCCCCCGCAGCCCCTGGAGCAAGGGGAGTCTGGCCTCAGGCCCGTGTACTGATGCCATCAGCACAAATCCACTGAAATCAGCAGATTCCCACGGGGCACCAGGTGCCAGGCTGTTTTTAGGGGACTCCTTAATAGAGCACCAGAAGGACCCCGGGCTCATTACCATCTGGAGCCTCCGGCTGAAAGCAGCTGGATCCCGGACAACAGGCCAGGCCAGGAACCGGAGGAACAACCCGGCGCCAGACGGGAGGAGTGGGGGAGAGATCAGCAAATTAACATTTTTACAACCACCCAGCAAGTCATCTGCAGAAATTATCCTCCCCGCGGTCTTTCATTTATCTCATTATCTGGTTCCTAATGTGCTTTCTCCCCCTTTTCTTTCCTTGCCACACTTCGGGCAGAATCTTATTAGCTGCTTTTCACAGGCCAGGGTCTCCCCCCACCCTCCATTTTTCATTAAATTCTCTAATAAAGGCAATCACAGTTATTACGTGTTCAGAAGTATTAAACGACTGCACGTGCCGGGCCAGCCGGCTCACCAGCATCACAGCCGAGCTGGCCCTGGGCCAGGCACGGAGCCAGCGTTAAGCCCAGTCACGGCCAGCGGGCAGAGCCCAGGCATGGGACGGGGCAGCAGAACGTCAGGAGTAGCCGAGTGGAGCCGCGGATCCAGCCCGTTTCGACAGCGATCGGCTCCGGCTGCAGGAACTGCCCTGTTTGAGTGGCTGGACAGGGCCTGACTCCAGCCATTTCTGGAGATTTACACGACAGTCATAGAATCAGGGAAGATGAGGGCTGGAAGGGACCTCAGGAGGTTCTAGTCCAACCCCCCTGCTCAAAGCAGGAGTCAGGCCCAACCCCAACTAAATCATCCCAGCCAGGGCTCTGTCAAGCTGGGCCTTAAAAAACCCTAAGGATGGAGATTCCACCACCTCCCTAGGGAACCCATTCCAGTGCTTCACCACCCTCCTAGTGAAACAGTGTTTCCTAACATCCAACCTAGACCTCCCCACTGCAACTTGAGACCATTGCTCCTTGATCTGTCATCTGCCACCACTGAGACCAGCCGAGCTCCATCCTCTCTGGAACCCCCCTTCAGGTAGTTGAAGGCTGCTAACAAATCCCCCCCTTGCTCTTCTCTTCTGCAGACTAAACAATCCCAGTTCCCTCAGCCTCTCCTCGTAAGTCATGTGCCCCAGCCCCCTGATCATTTTCATTGCCCTCCGCCGGACTCTCTCCAATTTGTCCACATCCTTTCTGTAGTGGGGGGCCCAAAACTGGACGCAATACTCCAGGTGTGGCCTCACCAGTGCCGAATAGAGGGGAATAATCACTTCCCTCGATCTGCTGGCAATGAGTACTTCCTCTGTCTGGAGGGAGGTTAGATTGGCCCTGGAGACGGGCGAGAAGCCAGCCAGGGCTCGTTGGACCTTGGCTGGAATTTGGGGCTTGACTCCCGTTGGTATTGGTATCCCCGGCCCTGGGCTCCCCTCGGGGATGTTTCTCTGCAGGCGTGTGCCTGCCTCAGCCCCCGAAGCTGCGACACCAGGTCTGTTGGGGGCGGGAGGAACAGGGTTGATGGGCAGGCTCTGTCCGGGGCACGCGGGAATTTCACTGGGGAGACAGACTCTGGCAAAGTCAGGCCCCCTGGGCTTGTGATCTAGGCCAGAGAGCTGCAGCCTCCTACCCAGTGCGGCACACCTTACTCGCCAGCACAACCCCAGCAGGCAAGGGTGGCAGGCGAGCTGTTGTGTTTCTCTGGCCCCCAGCACCACAGTATCAGAACAGCTCCCAACACCCCTGTGAGGCAGAGCTGGGCGATCATCCCCATTGTACAGAGGGGAAACTGAGGCACCAGGAGGCTAAGTGACTAGCCCAAGGGCACACAGGGAGTCTGTGGCAGAGCGGGAAATTGAACCTAGGTCTCCCTAGGCTAGTGCCCTAACCAGTGGGCCCCGTTTTCTCCCCACTGCCCTGCACCTGGCTCGGGTGTCACTGCCTGCCCCCAGGGCACAACACCTCATCCCTGTGTGAGCAATGGGGAATTCACTGCAGCAGCATTTCACAGCTGGCTGCACACAGCAGGGACTCAGCTCCACACTCTCTGCAGCTACACTTTCCCCTTCAGACCCCACTGCCCCAGCGAGAAACCGGCTGTGCCAAGCCGGGCACCTACTTCCGCGTGGTGCTAGCAAGCTGCAGGCTGAGTGTCCGCCCCGCCGTGTGCTGGCCAGGAGTAAATCCCCAGGGCTCCAGGGGCTCGGTTCCCAAGCGCTTGGGGCTCTTCCCTGCATCTCGGCGAGCCCAGGAGCGCTTGGGAGGGCGCGGGGCTGGCTTCATTTCTTGCACAGTTAGTGCAGGGCTCCCGGCCATGCAGACGCATCCGCTGGGGGTTCTTTTAAATATAGTTCCCAACCTTTTCTCATGAATCTCCCTCTTGCTCTCCCTTGTTTAGGGTTTTTTCCGCCTTTGCTTTCCTGCACGTCCCGATGGTATCAGCTCCTATAAATCAAGACCAGGAGAAAACTTTATCTGCTGCTGAGGATGGAGGAATCTCCTCAGCCGGGAGTGGGAGCCGGCCCTTTAATTTTCTGCGCTGACGTTTATAAATGCGGCAAATAATATCGGCGGGATCGAAATAAATCAAATCGTTTCAGAGTCCGAGCCCGGGCGGGCTGCTGGGGCTCATCCTAATTCCCTCCCTGCTGTCCCAGGGTCCTGCAGAGGACCCACTAGATTTCTTCACGTTCACCCTTCCACACCTCGCAGGCCATAGATGGTGCAAACCGAGAGCGACCCCAGGAGGCACCAACGCATAGGCAAAGCGGAGGGAATTCCCACCCCACCCCCTGCCTGACGTGGTTCCCCACAATGGTGGCGTCTGGGGCGATTTCGCAGGAAGCCCCAGCCCGGCCTGCAGCGTAAAGAGGTTGGTGTGGCACACACAGTGCCCGTCCGTCTGCTCAGCACATCAGGGAAGGGCGGCGCGGGGGCACTCTGCCCAAAGCTGAGAACTCTCTGATCATCACAGTCATTGCCAGAGGTTTGTACTGGGCATGGGGCAGGCAGGCGGCTGGGGTCCAAACCTGGGGAGTGAACCATGTCCCGTGAGCAGGGGCAGTCTGCGAGCTGGCCTGGCCGCCGTGTCCCTGGCGGAGCCAGTCTGGGGCGGCCCGGGCGGCTCGTTTACAAAGACGAAAGAACCCCAAGAAGAGTCTGAATACGGCCAAGGGGCTGGAACCGTGCAGTGGGGAAGGAAGGACCTGGTTCAGTGGAGCGGGTCCCAGCTCTCTGGGCTGGACGGGCGCTGCCAGGACGGACCAGTGTCACCTGGTCACAGGTCTAGGCTGGACGTCACATCTGGTGTTTTTCTTACCTATGAGTCCAGATCCTTGGGCTGGCTTTTGTCCAACTCTCGGGATTGGGCTCTCCTCTTGACGTGTCTAAGGGCCCTGTGCCAAGGGGCGGTGAGCTACGGTACAGCCAGCGGCCGGGCGGCCCATCGGGGGGTCCAGAGGAGGACGGGGCCTGTGACGGAGTAGAGAGCGAGATGGATCTGGCTGAGGCTGTAACATGAGCCAGGACGGGGGTGGGGAGGTGACACCTTTGGCTGGGAGAATGGTAACAGGCTAGAGGAGGGGCCCCGGGGGAGGGGAAGAGAGGCTGCTGGAGGGTTTTGGCTTTTTGGTTTCAGTTTTAAGCTGGGTGGTGAAACGCAGGGAGCCCCATAGCTGGGGTCTAAGCTCCCTGCCCCCCCCCAGAAGGCCCAGCTGAGGGGTCCGGGTCATACTTACAAGCTCTGTTTGGACTCGTTCCTGACAACCCTAATAAACCTTCTGTTCTACTGGCTGGCTGAGAGTCACATTGAATCCCGGGAAGAGGGGTGCAGGACCTGACTCCCCCACACTCCGTGACATCGGCATCTCCAGGGAAAGACGGGACCAGGATACGCAAACACCCGCCTGCCAGCTCCGGGCCGGGCCAGGGGCCCAGCAGAGCCGGTGGGGCCAGAGGCTGGGACCCAGGGGGCAGCTTTGCACTGAAGTTGGCAGCCGAGGGAGGTTGGGCTTGTGGACTCGGCTTTGCTCCCTGGCTGTGCCCTGGTTTCCTGGGTGTGACCTTGGCCGAGTCACTTCATCTCTCCAGGGCCCTGTTCCCTCTGGATAACCCTGCACGGCCAGCTGTGAGCTGGGCAGATAGCACAGCACGGGGGCCAGAGGAAGGCCCAGCTAGACCAAAGATGCCCCGTTTCCAAGCCCCAGAGCCTGAGAAGGGCCATGAGCCAGAGGAAGCCGGAGGGGCCAAACTAGGTGCTCTCCAAGGGAGCCCTGCCCTGAGGAAGACGCATGCGGGTGGGTGTTATCCAGCAGCGCCTCAGGCGAAGTTCAGAGCTGTTACTGGTGTGTGTGTGGTGTGTGTGTGTGTGTGTGCGCGTTGTGTGGTGTGTGTGTGGGCGCGCCGCTACACAGCAAGGCTCACTCTACCTTTTCATCTCCACGCTGACGGCCTTTGATCAGCCCCGCGCAGGAAATCGCGAGGAAAGGGCTAGGGCTGGAGAACACCGAGCAATTAGACTGAGCCGCTCTGCACCGGGGGGAAGGCAGAGCCCCAGCCAGACACGCTCCCAGGGGGGGGACACGCCGCGGTGGCCCCCTCGCTGTGACGGAGTAGAGAGCGAGATGGATCTGACCTGAGGGAAAGGCTGCATTGGAAATGTGAGACTTTACCTGAGGCTGTAACATGAGCCAGGACGGGGGTTGGGAGGTGACACCTTTGGCTGGGAGTTTGGTGCTGGCTTGGGAGAGGAAGGGAGGGGGGCAGACAGGGTCTGGCCTCCCTGGCCCATGTGGAGCTGCGGGGCGAAATGCAGGGAGCCCCAGGCTGGGGTCTAAGCTCCCTGCCCCCGGAAGGACCCGACTGGGGGGTCCTGGATGTACTGACAAGCTCTGGGTGGACTGTGTTCCTGGCATCTCTAATAAACCTTCTGTTCTACTGGCTGGCTGAGACTCCCAGTGAATCCGGGGAAGAGGGGTGCAGGGCCGGACTCCCCTATACTCCGTGACACTCGCCAAGGGGTCTTGCAAGCAGGCAGCGCCGGGTTCAGCCAGCTGAAGAGCTGTGGAGTACATTGGTTTGGGGAAATCCGCCTCCCCGCGGCGCAGCGACCTCCGGCCAGGAGACGAATTGCGGCAGTGAGGGCTCAGAGCTCCGCGCTGGGGCATGTTCCCTCTGCGGCGGGGCTGGCTGCGGCCCCCAGCTCTGCACACGGCTGAGATCTCGGCCCGGGGGAAATAAGCATCCCCAGCACCAACAAAAGCACCCCCGGCTCCACGCGAGCAGCAAGATCCCTGTCTCTGCCCGGTTCAATGGCAGGGACACTGGCGAGTGACCCCGGGAGCTAATCCCCCTCCCGCGCCAGCCTCGCTTTGTCTGCTGAGTGTCAGCCCCTTGGAACCGTCTGCACTCGGCCCGCCTACCAAACCCTTCCTCCTGCCTGGGCTGCCGGGCTTCGGCGCCGCGCTTGGGGAAATAATGCCGCACACTCCGCCGGCTCCTGGCACCCGGTGCAGACGGGCAGCACCATGTCGGGGGGCAGGGGGAGCACTTGGAATCGCATCCCCTAGTGCAGGCAGCTTCTCCTCCCCCAGCTCTGCGCTTGCCCCACTCCGCTAGGACTCCAGCGCTCAGCTCCCCCAGAATCCAGCCCCTCTTGTGCCGCAGGGCCTGGGCCCGACCCACCCTGGGTTCACCCCACTGATGGGCAGAGCTGCTCCCGGGGTACACGTCGCAGCAGAGCCAGTTACCGAGAGCTCTGGTGTGGGGTTTGCTCTGCGCCCCCCAGCCCCGACGGTCACCGGGCCTCTCCGTCTGTGCTACAGTCTGTGGAGCACTGCTGGAGCCTGGTGCAGACGGGCCTGGAGACGGGCCTGGGGAGGAATCAAGCAATCAGTTGCCGTAGCTGCTGTAGGAAATACTCACTTCGGCCCATCCTGGAGAGCCCACCCCAGAGGCTGCCTCCCAGCCCCGGGCCCCTCTCGGCCCAGGCCCGGCCTGCTTTGGCACCGCGAGCCCTGCACCCCGGCACAGCCGCCGTGGGCTGGAGGGACGATGCTCCGGGCTGCCGCAGGAGGTGAGGGGCCGATCGCCAGCCCAGGACACGCAGGGGGCTCAGGAAGAGGCAGGATCCGTTAGTGCCAACGCTCCCAGGAGGGGTTTGTGGCTCCTGCCCCCCCCCCCACCCCCAGTTTCTGGCACTCAGAGGTTTAGGGCCACCCAGAGCCTGCTTAGCCAGGGTCCATTACACGTCTCTCGGTTCAGGTTGCCCGGCGCCGGTGAGTTTGCCTCCTTCGCCGGCGCGCTCAGCACTGCAGCTCTCTCCGCGCCCGCACGCCTGCCCCAGGACACAGACTGCGATTGCTGAGACATAAGTGCCGTGATGTGCACAGTTTTTTATTACTATTATTCATATCAAGAACCGATGTTCAAATGTAAAGAGAAAAAAAATCCCTAGATCGCTCCACGCGGCTCTCCATAGCCTCCTGCCAGGCTGCAGCAGCCGACGAGGGCTCAGAAGTCATGTGGATTTTGGTTTCCTTCTACGCCGAGAAGGGCAAACCGGCCTTCCCGCGTTGGTTATGTTTGCAACACAGCGGGCAGAAAAGGGGGCTGTTCCACGAACGTGTCATGCAGGAGGCCGGAGCTGGCTGCTGGCCCTGCCGTGGCCGGGAGGCAGCTCCACACAGACAATCCCAGACGCCTGAACTTTGCTCCTGGCTCGGGTCCCAGGCCCCTCCAAGGGGAGAAGGGCTGAAGATGGCGGCTGCGGGCGAGCCCCACAGCTCCCTCTACGACACCATCGTGGTGGGGGCCGGGATCCAGGGGTCCTTCACTGCCTACCACCTGGCCAAGCGGGGCAGAGAGACCCTCCTGCTGGAACAGGTACCCCCCACACACCCCGACACGCAGCTCCGGGGGGACTGCCGGGCAGGCTCCCGCTCCAGCACTGAGCGCGCACAGGAGCGAGCCGGAGCGCGCCGGGGCTGCCTGAGCGACAGCCAGCCAGCAGGACGGACATCGCCCCAGACACAAGCCCTGCACAGCCCAGCCCCCAGAGCTGGGGAGGGCTAAGCCCCTGCACCCACCTCTCCAAGCCCCAGTTACAGGCTGGCAGCTGGGAACCCCTCTCCACACGCCCGTCTTGGCCCCAGGCAGACGTGGCACCGTTCCCAGCACACACACGGCTGCCCCCCGGGCCGGGCATGGAGCCGGCTCTCCCAACACCCCCGGCCCCTTGGGCTCGGATCCCGCCGGGAACGTCCGGGCCAGCAGCTCTCGGCGACTCCCCAAGCTGTCGGGAGAGGCAGCGTGGCCTGGCTGGTCTGCTCCTGGTGCGATGCACGATCGTCCCCAGCCGCCGTGCGCCTTGCACACACGCACCCCAAAGCCGCCTCTCCCCAAGGCTGAGCTAAACACCCCTTCCCCTGCCCGTGGTGACAGAGCTGCCACGCCCTCACCCACCCCCCGACAGCACTTCGGGGGCAGAGCCCCCCATATGCCAGGGGCTCTCGGGAGCGAGGACTCGCCAGCCAAGCGAGCACAGGCTGGCGCTGTGCCACGCTGCCACACGGGGGCGCTGCAGACCTGCCCCAGGAGGGGCCCGCGGGGGCCCTGCAGTGGAGATCAGTGACCCCATCCGGGATCATCTAGGACTGGCCAGAGGTGCCGGGTCAATCACTGCATTCCCCGCGGAGCGGGCAGCACCCGGGCAGGCCTCGCCAATGGGCCACAGCCCCCCCAAGCAATCGCACCAGCCAGCCAGGGTCGTGTGGCCCAGCTGTGCCCATGGGGTGCCCCACAGCCAGGGCAGAGAGCAGCCGGGACCCAGACACCCGGGGGGGAGGGGGAAGGTGCACCATTAGTCCAGGTACCTCTGCCCACCGTGCCAGGGCAGCTGCTGCCCCCAGCCTCCCCTGCCCTAGGACGTCCAAGGTGCCCTGCCCCAGCCTAGCTGCGGGCGCGCGAGTGGGCTCCCAGCCGCACTGCAGATGGGGCCGGGAGAGGGAACCAGCATCCCCACAGCAGGCCGGGATCCCCAGCTAACCCACCCCTGCGCCGGCAGTTCCCCCTGCCTCACTCCCGAGGCAGCTCCCACGGCCAGAGCCGGATCATCCGCCGCGCCTACCCCCAGGAGCACTACGCGCAGATGATGGCAGAGAGCTACCGCCTGTGGGAGCAGCTGGGAGCCGAGGCTGGTGCCCCGCTGTACAGGTGAGGTGCTGCGAGGGGGCGGGGGAGGAAATTCCGCCCTGGCGGCTCGGGGTGGGGGGCCCGGAGGCACAGGGCCCCAGCTGCCGCGCTCAGCGGTTATTGGCGCTGCTGGACCCCAGCAGAACAGCAGCCGGGCCGATGCCATGTCAGCTGGCCCCACGGCCCACGCGCGGCTGCCAGAGCCGCAGGGGCAGCCAGCCACAGGCCCTGGCTCCGGTGCCCAGGCGGGTTACTCACCCCCCGGCTCGGGCCAGCCTTTGCAATCGGTGGAAAGGAACGGCCAGGCTGCCCCGCACCAGGGACCCCTCTGGAGCCCAGCGGAGCATGAAGGGGTCGTTGCCGGAGCGACTCAGCCCCACGTTAGGGCAGGGGCAGGATTTTACCGCCCCTGAGATTCAGCAGCATCTCCGTTCGCTGCGGGGCTGCACCGCGGTTAGGGCTGGTTGGCGGGTGCGGATTGAACCCCCCCGGCAGCCTGGGGCCCGGCCCGAGAGCACAAGGGGACAGAGACAGGCAGGCTGCCCCCCCGGAGAAGAGGAGTGGCTAGCGTTCCCCCCAGGCTTCGGCGGCTGTCAGCCCAGGGAAGGGAACCGGGTGTGGGGGAGACAGGACTGCGGCCAGCCAGGATCCTAGCGCATGGATGGGCCCGGCCCCACGTGTCCAGGCCGGCGAGCACAAACGGGGCCCAGTGAAGGGGCAAAGTCCCTGGCACCGAGCACAAGCCACCAGCAGCCACGTCTGAGCGATAACAAGCCCCCGGCCTGGGCCCCAGACAGCGCGGCCCTGTCTCCTGTGGCTGACCGCGGCAAGCGATCCCGACTGGCAGCGCCGCCCGGACGCAGGCTGGCTAAGTGCACCGAGGGGCCCCCAGCCCGCGCGGCTCCGGTACGTGCCCGGATACGAGGATCTCCCCGGTGCGGCCCAGCGCTCCGAACGGGACGGTGCCCTGCCTGGGCCCAGCCAGCTCCCGGCGCTGAGAAGTGTCCCCCTAGGACAGAGACTATAGCTCCTTACTCCCCTACACAAGCCTGGCTTAGGCGCCAGACCCCTCTGTACACATTGCCAGCAGCCCCCGTGAGCCTCCCCCACCCCCCATCTGGGCCACGGCCCCACAGGCCAGGGGGCTAGAGGGGGCTGCCGTGCAGGGGATGGGGACGGACAGAGAGCCCAGGAGGGAGGTGGCAGCGCACCTGGGAACATTGGCACAGGGCTGCCAGCGGCTCAGAAACCCCTTCCCCCACTGCAGCCAGGGAAATCCCTGGGGCGGAGCTGCAGGGGGGCCAGGCCCACAGGGCGAGCACCTGCCCCGCCGCAGCAGGCCTCAGCATTAGGGGAGTGTGTCCCGGTCCTTAATCAATGCTGACAGGCCTCCACTTCCAACCACGCCAGCAAGGGCCAGGCAGTGCCCGGGCAGAGCAGCCCCGAGCCCGCCCCCAGGAGCCAGCAGCATGGCCCAGGGCTGGGCTGCAGCCCACAGGAGGCCTTGCAGGAACCTCACCTAGACGCCCGGGACCCACGGGCTCGCACCAGGACACACCGTGCTCAGCGCCTCTCCTCACCTGCTCCGGAAGGGGGCTGCTCCCCTAGGTGCTGGGCGGGGCCTTGGGAGCCGCTGCACTCCCACCTGGCCAGGGGCGGAGCCACAGACCCCACCCCCAGCACACACACCTGTGCTGGAGAGACCAGGCCCAGAGCTGCCAGGAGGTGGGGGGAGGGGGCAGCTGGAGCCAGGCCTGGTCCCGAGCCTGCTCTCTAGGCCAGAGCCGTGCTGGGCTCAGCCCCTGCCACCAGCCCTGGGGGGGCTCTCGTAGACCCCTAGGGCTCACGGCGAGGCCCCCTCCCTGGCCCCCCCATTCATCCCAGCACCCCTCGCTGTGCCCCTCGGCACCCTCCAGCCCCTCCTCCTCCAGACAGTCCCCCCTCGCCCCCCGGCACAGGGCAAACTCATGGCGAACTGGGACATACCCCATAAGGGAGCAGGGGTGCCATGCTGATATGTTACCGCACAGACTGACTGCTCCCAGGGGCTCTGATCACGTGATCTACAGCACTCCTGCCATTCCAGACCTAGACCACCCTATTACCCGTTCTGCCGGTGCCCCCCCACTCCCGGCCCGCAGCCCTGCTAGCCCAGCCCTGCCCCCCCAGCTCTGCCGGTGCCCCTCACTCCCGACCTGCAGCCCTTGCTAGCCCAGCCCTGCCCCCCCAGCTCTGCCGGTGCTCCTCACTCCCGACCTGCAGCCCTTGCTAGCCCAGCCCTGCCCGCCCCCGCTCTGCCGGTGCCCCTCACTCCCAACTCGCAGCCCCTCACACCACACACACTTCAGCTGCACTCGCTGCAGACAGGTGGGAAGCAGCCAACTAGCCCCAGACTCATTCTCCCTGGGCTCCAAACCAGGCTTTGAACTCTGTCCTGGACGAGTGTTTGGGGCAGCTACGCACGGGGCCCCCCACCGGCCCCCCACCCCTCGCCCTGGCCCTGGCCTGCCTGGGGGCGCTCAGCACGGCGGCCGGGGGCTGGCTCCCAAGGCAGCAGGCCGCATGGCGGCCGAGACGGACTCCCGGTAATTTATCTGACTCTATAAAGGACGAGCCATTAAGGAAATAAGCGTATAAACGATTCCCCATCTCGCCAGGGTCAGAGCTAATGGAGCTATCAATCTCCTCAGGCGGGAGCCCGGCAAAAAGGCCCCTTTCTCCGTCCCCGGCTGCCTGACTCCCGGATCCTTTGGCCTCGCCCCACGGGGCCCACGTTCTCCACGCAGGGGCTGGGCTGCCCTGGGGGCTGGCAGTGCCCAGGGCTCTGCCATGACGGCGCGGCCCAGGGGGGAGATTCAGACCCAGTCTCTTGTGGGGGCAGCCACAGCCGCGGTTCAGAGGGGAGATTCCCCCCACCCCACCCTGACCTGCTGGGGGCAGGAATTGGCCCTGCCCAGCCGCTGGGAAGGGCGGGAATCGCCCCCGTGCCGTTTAGCGACGGGAGGGATCCAGGCCAGGCTTCCTGCGTGGCCACGGAACGACCTGCCGCAGTCCCAGCACCCCCCCCGTAGCTACCAGCACGGCCCCCCCAGCTGTCCGGCTCCGCGTCCCACCTGCCAGAGCTGGGCTGGGCCGGGCAGGGCCGTGGGGGCTCTTGGCAGACGGTGGCACACCCCACGCAGGGCCGGAGCCGGGCCTGGCCGGGACGTGGGCAGCGACTGCCCGGTGCCGTAACGCTCTGCTCCCCGGGCCCATCCCCGCAGGCAGACGGGGCTGCTGGTTCTGGGGGCCGACACCAACCCCGAGTTCCAGCGCTGCTGCCAGACCTTGGTGCAGCACCGTGTCCCCGGCGAGCTGTTCACCGCGGAGTCGCTGCCCGGGCGCTTCCCCGGCATCCGGCCCCACGACGGGGAGGCGGCCGTGTCCGACCGCACGGCAGGGGTCCTCTACGCGGACAGGGCGCTCCGGACTGTGCAGGTACCGGGCTGGGGCTGGGGCACGCGGCTTCTCTCCAGCCAGGGGCCGGGGGCTTGGCCCCAGGAGATGGGGGTACCCACCGCATCGCCTCCAGGCCCTGCTACCCCTGGGACACGCTTGCCACCGACACGGAACGGGAGTCCCTGCACCGGTGGGGGACGCCTAGTGCTCTGCCCCCGCAGCTGTCAACCGCGCCCGGAGCTGCGCGTCTTTACTTGGCATTCGTCATCCCCGGCAGGCTCCCCTGGGGGTGGCTTGTGCCCGCTGCACTGTCTTTGCAAGGCCGTGGGCAGCCAGCAGCCTGGGTGGGGCCCCAGCACAGTCCCATGCCAGAGCCCGGCTTGGCCCCATTGCTGCCGTCTAACCCCAGGAATGAGGGGTCCCCTGGCCGGGCTCCCACCCACTGACTGCCCCTCCTGACCCCTCGGGAAGGGCCCGGGGGCCTGCCTTGATCCCCCTGCCCGCCTCCCTAGGATGAATTCCGGCGGTGCGGGGGAGCCCTGCACGACGGGCAGAAGGTGACTGACATCAAGCCGGGGGTCGTGGTTACCGTGACAACCACCGCAGGGGTGTACCGAGCCAAGAGTCTGGTGATTACAGCCGGCCCCTGGGCCAATAAGCTCCTGGCCCCGCTGCGACTGCAGCTGCCTCTCCAGGTAAGGGCCAGCTCCGGCTGTGCCAGGGTGACATGGGGCAGGGACAGTGCGAGCCCGGGATTGTAACCCAGCGCTCTGCTGCTCTGCACAGCGCACGTACACCACGGCTCACACGCGTGTGCGTGTCCCTGCCCTGGCTCACGCCCGGCTGTGCACGTGGGGCTCCGTGTCCTTGCGCACGCCCGGCTGGGCACGTGGGGCTCCGTGTCCCTGCACACGCTCGGCTGGGCACGTGGGGCTCTGTGTCCCTGCGCACGCCCGGCTGGGCACGTGGGGCTCTGTGTCCCTGCGCACGCCCGGCTGGGCACGTGGGGCTCCGTGTCCCTGCGCACGCCCGGCTGGGCACGTGGGGCTCCGTGTCCCTGCGCACGCCCGGCTGTGCACGTGGGGCTCCGTGTCCCTGCGCACGCCTGGCTGTGCACGTGGGGTGCCGTGTCCCTGCGCACGCCTGGCTGTGCACATGGGGCGCCGTGTCCCTGCGCACGCCTGAGGGCTCCATGCCTGTGCGCACCTGGCCGGGGGTTGCTGTGTGGTTGGTCAGAGCCCTGCAGTCGCTGCCCGGAGCAGCTCTGACACGTGGCACGGGGCGGGGGGGGGCACTGCCCTAGGAGCTCAGCTGGGTCAGGGTAGGCAGAGAGGACAGGGCACCAGGCAGGAGGAGACCTGCCCCCACCCCGCCCACCAGCTCTGGTGCCTGGGCTCAGCGCATGGCGGTGGGTCCTCCTGCTCCACGGGCCGTCTAGCCCCGAGCCAGCTGACTGCACTGCCAGCCCCCCCCAGGGAGCCCCCCCCCTGGACTCGCACTAACCCCGGGGGGGCAGCAATCCACGTGCTCCCTGCCCCGCAGACGCTGCGCATCAACGTCTGCTACTGGAAGGAGAAGGTCCCCGGGGCCTACGGGGTCTCCGCGCACTTCCCCTGCTTCATGGCCATCTGCGCCCCCCACCACATCTACGGGCTGCCCTCCAACGAGTACCCAGGGCTGATGAAGGTGAGATGGGGCAGCAGGGAGGGGGGGCAGCTCACACACCCTCTCGCACACCTGTGCGCCCCCCCATGCGTGTGTGTGCGCATACACCTCCTCACACGCATGCGCACACACTTTGTTGGGGGGCAGGCGGGACATGGGTGGTTCTTGGCCTGATGCAGCCCTGGGCTTTGCCAACCCTGCCCTTGTAGCCTGGGGGGGGGGGCGCCACAGCGCTCCAGGGGGAGGGTTGCCCCATGGCAGAGCCTGGGGGCCGGGGCGGTGGGCGAGAGCCCGGTGGTGCTCCCCGGGGGCTGCGCTGGGAATGAGCAGGGCTGGCCTGACCCTCCCTTCTCCACCCCCCAGATCTGCTATCACTCTGGCAGCCCGGCAGACCCCGAGGAGCGCGACCGGCCGCCCGAGGCCTCGGCCCTGCCTGACATCGAGAGACTCCGGGACTTCGTCAGCAAATACCTGCCAGGCGTTGTGCCCGAGCCGGCCGTGGTGGAACACTGCATGTACACGGTGAGGGGCAGACGGGCTAGTGACTGCAGGGCAGGCCGGGCCCGAGAACTCCCCTCCCCTCCCAGGGGCTGCCAATCAAATGGGCACCCCCTGCCTGGAGCTAGGACCAGAACCCAGGAGTCCTGGCTCCCAGCCCCCCTCAACCTGCTAGCGTCTACTCCTCAGCCAGGGCTAGAACCCAGGAGTCCTGGCTCCCAGGCAGCCTGGCCTCTGCTTAGACACCTGCTCCCAGTTCATGCCCCATATGGGGGGTGATGGACAGGCCTGGCGATGGCCCCCAAAGTCACTCGGGTGCTCCCAGACCCTCCCCACGGGGTGCTGAACCGGTGGGGCTCTGCCCTCCTTGACATGCGCACTGGCTCCCCACAGAACACCCCAGATGAAGACTTCGTTCTGGATCGGCACCCCGAGTTCAGCAACATCATCATTGGGGCAGGGTTCTCGGGTAAGTGGGGCTGGGGGGGTCTCGGGTAAGCAGGAGCGGGGCAGGATGCGGCGGGGGGAGGGCGGGTTCAGGTAAGCAGGGCAGGAGGCTCAGTGCCTGCCCCCAGTACCAGTGCAGGGCCAGGCATGGCTGCCTAGGGACCGGGGTGTTCCCCATAGGGCTGGGATGGCCCAGCCGTCTCCCCTCCCCCCACCGCCCCGCTCCATCCCCAGGCCCTGTTCAATCTGCTGCCAGGGCTCAGCCCTGCCCCAGTGCTAGTCCCACCCCACGGGGACGGGTGTGGTGCAGCCCCTCCCCCAGCTACAGGGCCCCCGGGCGTCCCCAGGCACACTGGCCTGCAGCCGGGCTGGGGTGGGGAGTGGGGGGCGGGGTCGAGCAGGAGCAGGGCCCATGGCGTGGGGCTCGCTCTCGGGGTGGCCGTTCCCAGGGACACTGGCCTGCAGCCGGGCTGGGGTGGGGCTGGGGGGCGGGGAGTGGGGGGGTGTCGAGCAGGGGCAGGGCCCGTGGTGCGGGGCTCGCTCTTGGCCGGGCGTTCCCAGGGACACTGGCCTGCAGCCGGGCTGGGGTGGGGGGTGGGGGTCGAGCAAGGGCAGGGCCCATGGCGTGGGGCTCGCTCTCGGCCGGGCGTTCCCAGGGACACTGGCCTGCAGCCGGGCTGGGGTGGGGGGTGGGGGTCGAGCAAGGGCAGGGCCTATGGCGTGGGGCTCGCTCTTGGCCGGGCGTTCCCAGGGACACTGGCCTGCAGCCGGGCTGGGGTGGGGGGTGGGGGTCGAGCAAGGGCAGGGCCCATGGCATGGGGCTCGCTCTCGGCCGGGCGTCCCCAGGCACACTGGCCTGCAGCCGGGCTGGGGTGGGGAGTGGGGGGGCGGGTCGAGCAAGGGCAGGGCCCATGGCATGGGGCTCGCTCTTGGCCGGGCGTCCCCAGGCACACTGGCCTGCAGCCGGGCTGGGGTGGGGAGTGGGGGTCGAGCAAGGGCAGGGCCCATGGCGTGGGGCTCGCTCTCGGCCGGGCGTCCCCAGGCACACTGGCCTGCAGCCGGGCTGGGGTGGGGGGTGGGGGTCGAGCAAGGGCAGGGCCCATGGCGTGGGGCTCGCTCTCGGCCGGGCGTCCCCAGGCACACTGGCCTGCAGCTGGGCTGGGGTGGGGAGTGGGGGGGGGGGGTCGAGCCCGTGGCACGGGGCTCGCTCTCGGCCGGCCGTTCCACTGACTGGAGTCTCGGTGCTTTTGCCCGCGCAGGCCACGGGTTCAAGCTGGCGCCGGTGGTCGGGAAGCTGCTGAGCCAGCTGAGCGTGGGGGAGGAGCCGTCCTACGCCCTGGAGCCGTTTCGCATCCGCCGCTTCCCAGCCCCGCCCCCCGCTGCCCCGTAGCCTGGCCGCCCCTCGGGGCTGGGGCCTGCGGGCCGGGAGCTGCCGCCCGCCCCCAGGCCTCACGGGCAGACAGGCCCCCGCAGTGCCCAGCGACCCCGCGGCAGGCCCAGCCGGGCCCAGGGGCTTCCGCTACCGGCGTCGCTGGCCCCAAGCTCTAGCCGAGGGGCCTGGGGCCGAGCTGAGTGCGGGGTCACCCCTCTGCCTGGGCCCTGTTCCCCCTTGGTTTGGGTCTCAGCGTCCCCCCGTGCTGGGCTCACACAGCCCTGAGACAAGGGGAACATGGGGCTACCTGCTCCTCTTCCAACCAATAAACACCGGCGAGCCAGCCCCGGGCACCCGCCCTCTCTCTCACCGCAGCTTGGGGGAGCCGTGGCCGGCGTGGAGGGGGCTGGGGGGTCCCTGGGCCCCAGGAAGCTGAACTAGCCCCGCCCTGCTGGGTGGGGGTGGGTCGGAGGGGTGGGGGGCTGGATAGTGGGGGTTGGTTGGATGGCTGGGGGGGTCCCTGGCTCCCTCGGAGATCGTCCGATGGCGCCATGAGACACTAACACCCGCCTTGGCCCCACGTCGCTCCATGGCCCGGCCAGCAGCGAGCCCCGGGCCCCAAGCTCTCCCTGGGAGGGAGCCTGAGCTGCCCCCCGCCTGGCCCCACACACGAAGCCGCCTCCTCAGCAGGTGCGATTTGGCTGGTGCCCCCCCCCCCCCCCCCCGGCTCGCCTTGCAGCGGCGCCCACTTGGCACAAGCTAATCCTGGCGGGTGTCAGGCTGGTGAAGATGGAGCTGTTTGAGCGGGAGACACTCGCTTAGGGGGCAAGTGAAATGTTTTAATGTTAAATGTGCCATTTTATTATCATTAGATCGCTCCCACTTAATGAAAGCGCATTAGTGCGGCGCAGGCTTTATGGCGCCGCCCGCCCAGCCTGCCCCATTTGTCTCCGAGCGCCCGGCTTGCTGGGGCCTTTGCACCGGCTCCGTGCCCCGGGCGGGTGGCCAGGGCCTGCGTGGGGCCCCCCGGCCTCGCCCCGGGTTTCCGGCTGAGGGCAGCGCCGGGCGCGATGAGTCGCTTCGTGGATTCCAAGTTCAGGCACCAGCCACAGCATCTGCCCCGCAGGGAGCGCGAGGGCCCCGGGCCTGGGGAGGGGCCGCGTGTGGGGCACTCACCCCGCCCCGGCTGTTTGGGTCCCTGCCACTCTGAGCCAGGCCCTGCCTGGCGTGACACGAGCCGGGCGCAGGGGGCAATGGGGGGCGTTGTGTATCTCACACGCGAAAGTGCTGGCACAGCGGGGTGAAGCTGCCCCGGGAGCCTGCCGCTGGAGCCTAGCCAGCAGGTAACCAGCGGGGCAGGAGCCCTGGCTGAGGTGACCGTCACAGGCTGGGGCGACCGTCACAGGCTGGGGCGATGCGTTTGGGGGCACAGAGATGCCCTGCAGCCTTCGCTCTGTGAGCCGGGCTGGAGCTTACGAGACGGGGGCTCAGCCAGGCTGGGTGTAAGCACGGGGGAAGAACGGGGGGGCTCAGGGGATGGGCTGCAGGGGAGATGGGAGCCGACGGGTCTCGGACGTAACCGTTCGTCCCACCTCAGCAGGCAGCTGGCCCCGTTCTTCCCCCCCGCTTACACCCAGCCTGGCTGAGCCCCCGTGGGTTTTATTTGCATCTCGGCTCGCTCGGGTAAATTCCCAGAACTCGGGTGCTGGGTGCGAAACAGGAGCGGGGACCTTGGGCTCCGAGGAGCTGGGGTTTCTGTGGGGGCAGGGCTGGAGCCCACAGGGAGACACGGGGGCTGGGTGCAGCTGTCGGCCCGCGGCAGGCCCGCGGCAGGCTGGTGGAGCCGGGAGGAGGGCGCGAGTGGCTGCCGGGCTGCGGGGGCAGGGAGCTGACGTCCTGGCGCTGGAGGCAGGTGGGAAGAAGGTGCCCCACAGCCCCGAGAAGCGTCACAGCTGCTCAGTAACAGCCCCACGGGACCGAGGGAAGGGAGGCTGGGTTGGAAGGACACAGGGAGCTGGGTTCCCACGCGAGCCAGGCCCCTCCCCCCGGCCCCAGGCCTGAGGATCGCAGGGACGGAGCTCTGCTCCTCTGACCTCCGCTGCCTTCCATCAGGAGCCAACGCACCCCAGCTGCGTTAGCGGTCACCAGCCTTCCCCGGGGAGGTTCCACCTCCCTCGCCAGGGGCTGGGGGGCTGAGCCTGGAGGGGGATCTAGGGCAGAGCAGGCCGGAGCGGAGGGGGATGCCGGGGGGAGGGGGAAACAGGCTTCCGCGTTCCCACATTTGCATTTCACTCTCTAATTAGGGTCCAGGGTGCCCCAGAGCAGACTGCCGGCCTGCAGGGCAGAGCTCCCCTCGCAGGGGGAGGAAGGGGCAGGCGCTGGGCGTGCTGGCCCTGTTGCTGCAGTATGTCGAGGCACATCTCACTCCAGCCCGGGTGGCCTCTATTACGCCCTGCAGCCCCCGCTCCCGCGGGAGGAGGGACAGCAGAGTCATCTGCCCGTGGAGCTGGGGGTGAGCCCCCGCCAGCTCCCGTTCACACGCTGCCCCCAGCCACGGCAGCCCAGGCGGTGACCCCATTGGCTAGCTGCCCCTTTGCAAACCTGCCGGCCCCCGGTCCGTACCCCTGGGTGCAGGCCGCTACCTCTCTGAGAGGGACTCCGGCGCCTAGTGTGGACAGAGCCTCTCTCACAGGCCCTAGGCCATCCACGGCGTCTGGGGCAGGGAAGGGAGATGAACCAAGGATTCCCCAAGCCCAAGGCCAGCCTTCCTCGCAAGCAGCACGTGGTGCAAGGAAGAGGGACTGGGAGCAGGACTCCTGGGTTCCATGCCTGGCTCTGCCTCGGTCTGTCTGTCTGCAGGGCGCTGAGCACGTCCCTTCTCCGTCTCTGGGGCGCAGGCGGGGGTGGTGGCAAGCCGGTGCAGGGGCTCAGCGCTCCCCGGCTGGCACCGCTGCGCGGCGGGCAGAGTAGCTCGGAGTGGCTGGCTCCCAGCAGGGCTGCAGGCCGAGGGCGCGGCCCCAGGCGCCAGCTTCATGCCCAGCTGCCAACAGCGGCAGCAGATAGCCGGGAACCAGGAGAATCTCCTGCCGTGGCGCGGGGGAGGCGCAGAGGCCGGAGCGCGGCTGGCACCCGACTGGACGCGCGCGGTGACAGGCGGGTCAGCAAAGCCGCCCAGGAGGGATGGAGCAGGAATCCCCCCAGCTCTCCGGGGCACGAGGGGAGCCCCGGCCCTTGCAGGGGGGGCGTACGGAGACACAGGGGATGCAGGCAGGCCGGGGGGGCCTCGGTGCCCAGGGGAAGGGGCAGGCAGGGAGCTCTGGCTCTCCCCACTCGAAGGGCCCCAAGGGGTTTGGGACCCGTCCAAGCCCAGGGCAGAAGCTGGGGGGCAACGTCTCCAGCCAGTTGGGGGCAGGGGCTGCTGGTGGCCTCTGGAGGCCCATTCCCAGCCCAGCCAAAGGGCCTGGTGGCCCCCAGGGGCCTGCTGTCGCTCCCTGGCCCAGCAAGCCGCCCGCGGTCTGGGGGCCGCCCGGGCCCTCCAGGGGTAGCGCTCAGGGAAGGGGCTGAGGCTGGGCCCGGCCTCCACTACCCAGCGTACACCAGGGCCCCGTGCTGCAGAGCTTACGAGTGTGATTATGCAAATGAGTGGCTCCTCTAAATTACCATAACTTTAAATAATTAACACCAGCCGCCCGAGGGCTCCCGGGCTCTGCTTCTCATCTGCATATTTATTACGATTTATAAATGATTCAAATGCCCTCCATGGGGGGCAGGGGGGTGGGACACGCAGCCCGTGAGCCGGGGGGGTGGGACATGGAAAGTGGGGCAGGCCAGGAGCGAGGGGGAGCCAGGCTGGCAGGGCCGGGCCGGGCCAGCCCCTCCCACCTATTGCGCCCAGGGCAGAGCACGGGTGGGGTTGGATCCAACAGGGCTGGGGGCAGTGTGCCGGGGGGTAGGGTTGGACCGGGCAGTGCAGGGCCAGGCCAGGGGGCAGCATGGTGGGGGGAAGGGGGCAGGGTTGGACTGGGTAGTGCAGGGCCAGGGCCGGGGGTAGCGTGCCGGGGGGTGGGGGTGGGAGGGTTGGACCGGGCAGTGCAGGGCCAGGCCAAGGGGCAGCATGGTGGGGGGAAAGGGGCAGGGTTGGACCAGGTAGTGAAGGGCCAGGGCAGGGGGCAGCGTGCCGGGGGGCAGGGTTGGACCGGGTAGTGTAGGGCCAGGCCAGGGGGTAGCGTGGTGGGGGGAAAGGAGCAGGGTTGGACCGGGTAGTGTAGGGCCAGGGCCAGCGTGCCAGGGGGTGGGATGGGGGGCTAGGCTCTGAGCCATGGGGAGGCGGTGCCGGCTGTGGAGGTGAAGCCCGGGGGTCCCAGCCAGCCCAGCCCGTTCTGTCCCGTGGGCTCGGACCCTGACACAGGCTCTGCAGAGGCAGCCCAGGGCCCCCGTCCCGCCCACCCCGGCTGGCAGCAATGAAGCCCTCGGCAGGCAGCTGCGCTAATGCACCATGGCAGAGGCAATCAGGGGAAGTGACAGCAGCAGCAAGTGCTGCTGACAAGGGCGTCTCGGGGCCCTGCCTGGGGGGTGGGGAGCCAGCTGGGCTCCAGCCAGGGAGGAGGGAACAATGCACCCATGGGGAGCGCCCCAGCCAGCCTCCCAGGAGCCCGCAGTGCCAGGACCGGCTGCCTGCTCTGCCCCAGAGCCAGGCAGAACTGGGCCGGGGGAAGCTGCCCAGGGCTCGGGGACTCGGCTGGACTCGGCCTTAACGGGAGGAGCCCGGCTGGCGTGTCCAGGACCCGCGGGGGATGGAAACGGGGGGCGGGCGGGGGAAGCAGCAGACGAGACACGTCAGCACGAATCGCTGTGGGCAGCAGGGCAGGCGGGGGCCCGGGAAGGGACAAGGCCTGGGCAGAGCAGTGGAGGAGCTCTGGGCCCCACAGGGCCCCAGGACGATGGCCGTGCGGGGGTGAGTGGGGGCTGGCCCATGGGCCTGCAGCACAGCACTATGGGGCAAGCCAGCTGCCCCGGCTCAGCACCCCCAAAGCCCCAGCCCAGGGCCCCACCACACTCCAGGCCTGCCCAGCCACCACCTCCCTCCCTCTGGCCCGTGCCCGACTGCTCCCCCCAGCTCCACCTGCCCCTCGTCTGCCCCATTCCCCTGCTCCGGGCCAGGAGGGAGCCGGGCTTCTGGCTGAAGCACTGGGGTGGGGGGGGGGGGGCACAGTGGAGCTGGCTTCCCTCTGCCAGCAGCTCTGTGTCACATAGCAAATATTCAGCACATTTGTTTCTCCCCAGCATCCTGCCAAGGCGCCGGGCCATAAATCCCGCGTGTGCGCAGCCGGGAGGGAACGCGCCGTGCTCCACCCTTTCCTGCCGCTCACTGTCCTGGGGAGGAGTCGGCAAATTACCCCTGCGAGGAGGTGCCCAAACTGACTCCAAAGAGTGGCACAAGGAGGCAGGTCGGGGTGAAGGAACCATCCCGGGGTGCCCTTGGCGACAGTGGGAGAGCAAGGACCCGGCCCTACCTTAGGGGAGGCAGGAAATGGAACTGGAACGCGCCCAGCGGGGCTCGGGCCTGGGAAAAGAGCTGGGCTGCCCGAGCCGGGGAGAGAGGAGGCCTTGCCCCAGGGGCAGGGGATGGTGCCAGCCGGGGCTCTTCCATTGTCACGCAAGGCCCCAGAGATCCCACATTCCTACACCCGCCCTATGTCGCAGCAAACGCCAAGCCCCCCACAGGCACGCGGGGATTATGGACTCACTGGAGGGGCCCGGCCAGGAACAGGGGAGTGAAGCAGGGCCTGGCCCATGGGCATTCAGGCCTGGCCCCGCGCCATTGTCTGCAGGGTGTTTGCCCGGTTACCGCATCAGCAGGGATGGACGGGGCTGAGGCTGCCCGCTCAGGGAATCGGGGCTGGCGCAGCGGGGGTGGGAGGGAGCCAGTGGGTGGGTGAACTGTGGGGGGCAGAGGTAGGCCAGGGCCACAGCCGTGACTGTGAGGGGCACAAGGCCATGACGGAGAGGCCGAAGCCCTGGCCAAGCCGGCCTGGCTCGTGCATGAACCAGAGGCTGGGGCTTCGCTGCCATGACTCTGCTCGGCGGCTGAGCCGCGCGGGCTCTCGTGCCGGGACGTGTTTCGCTGGGTGATCACGCTGAGCAGCAGACAGGTGGGTCAGCCCGCGGCGCCCGAGCGCTTGGCACGCACCATCTGCTCCAAACAAGCCGAGATTTGTGGCTGAGATTTCCTGCCCGTTCCTTGGGCACCTTTTCTGCTGGAGCACCTGGCACTTGAAACCCAGCAAGTCCCACTCGGCCTGGTCCCGGCTCCTCGCCTCCGCGACAGCCAGCGGGCCGGGGATGCCAGCTGGGAGCAGGGCGGAGTTGCACTAACACCCGGAGGGTTGGAGTGGCCCAGGCAGCTGCTGGGAGATAATCTGCGGCTAGGCCCTGAACTACCAGAGCCAGGGCTCCAGCACGGGCTGAGGGGGCTGACAGGGGCTAGCGGGAGGCAAAGCTCCAAGACAGCCACAGGTCAGCTGGGCCTGAAAGCCCTGCCCGAGCCTCTGCTGCCCCTGGCCACCCGTATCCAGCCTCAGCAGCTCCCAGCCTGCACCCTGGGTCCCAGGGAGCTCTAGCGACCGAGCGGCTCTGCCCTGGCTGGGGGCGGACTCCAGCCCCCGCAAGAGTTGCTGGGAGCAAACACGCCGGACCCTGCATGGAAATGCCACACTGGGTTAACTCACATCACCGCCCCCCCATCCCTCCCCAAACGCTTCGCCCCCGCAGGCTCCGTGCCCCGCGCAGCTTTCACACTGCTGCCCCGCAGTAAAACCACCACTTCCGGTCCGAGTACTAAACCCGTCCACGCCAGTGCTGCCCCCGCCCCCAGCACCCACCGCGCCTCCCTTCCCCGCGCTGGCAGCAGCAATCCTGCTGCAACAAACAAGCCGAGGGGAGGAGCCAGCGTCACCAGCCATAAGTGACATTTAATATTTAAACGGATAGGAAAAGACGCACAGCCGAACTAGTGCAAACCAGACAGGCAGGGCCACAGCTCCCCAGTGTCCAGTCCAGCCGCTGAGATGACCATACCGCGCGGCTGGCTCCGGGGCAGCAGCTGAGTCCTGGAGGCGGTGGAGTCAGTAGGGGGGCATGTGCGGAGAAGAGCCCTGGCACACGCCCACAGTGAGCAGATGCAGTGACTCTGGAGCTGCAGCCCCGTGGCCAGAGGAGGCTGTGGAGCTCCTGTCCACAGGCTCAGCAGACGGGGCGGGTGAATGAATGAGCGTGTGCTGCGGAGCGCCTGCCCACGTGTGCGCTCCAGACGGTGTGTGCGCGCGTGTGTGCACATGCGTGTGGACAGGGGCAGGGTTACATTTTATTTCAAGGAACCGTGTGCTAGGCCCCAGCCCCTGGAAAAAGAACTCACCCAAACTCAATCGCCATGCCTGGGAAACAGAAAACCATGTGCAAGGAAACCCTGCCTGCAGCAGCGTGAGCGTGAGTGTGCGAGATGCACACGCAGGCGTGCCGGGACTGTGCTGGCACACGCAGATCCCCAGGAAACTAGCTTCATTCTTGGCTGGGTTTTTTAAGCCCGATAAGAAAGCGTCCCCTTTGGCTCAGCGGAAAGGTAAGGAGTGATGGTGGAAACAGGCGCTGCCAGGGCCCCCCCCGCCCCATTGGTGCCAGACACACACGGGCTGGGGGGTTCAGTTATAAAATAAAAAGACAGCAGGCACTGAGGAGCTCAGCTTCCCCTCCACTGAGAACGGAGCAGTCCCCAGGCTGGAGCAGCAATGGAGGAGGCCAAGGGGCAAGCTGGCAGGAACTCGGGGAAGGAACACTGACCAGCCCTCCATCCTAGGGTACTGTAGCCGCTGTCGGGCAGCCTGGCTGGCACCTCGCCCGTGCGGGGAGGGCTGCCTTCGCTCTGAGGGAGGGGTTGGAGGAGAGGGCTTTAGATTGACATTTTCCACCATGCAGGAAATACCGGGTGCACACAAGACATCGGAGGTGGCGACAGTCTGTGAACGCACCATTTCCCAGGCCAGGGGCTTGCCGAGCTCTCTGGAGGCCGGTGTGAGGGTCGCCGAGGCCTGGCGTGGGCCGGCTCACGGCTCTGCGAGGCAGAGTATTTCTGAGGCTGTGGAAAATGCGTCCCTCCAGGCAGCCTCCCGGGCTATGCTGTTTCCGCTGGCTTGCTCTCTGTGTCGCTGTCACTCAGGGAGTACCTGGACCTGTGCGTGCTTTCCAAAGGGGCTTGCTCCTCCTCCGATTTCTCGCAGGCCAACGGTCGGCGGTAGCCTGGGGGGCTGCACAGAGGGAACAAGGCAGTTAGCAAACAGGCAGGGAAGAGCAGACAGTCGGCACACGGTCCCAATGGGAGATGCATGTCAGACCCTGCCTTGGGCAGCAGTGCTCCCCCCGTGGGGCTGGGCTCCCTTCCACCGCCCACCCTGGGGCTCAGATCCAAACCCAACATAAGCCAGCCAGAGCCTCAGGGCTGGGCAGCAGGGAGGCCAGGCCACACTGCGGGAAAGGGGGGTGGTGGGGGGAGGTCAGTTCAGAGTGACTGGGCCGTGGTGGGCAGTCTCCGCAGGCACGCGAGGGCTCTTATCCCGGGAGGGGGGCTCAGAGGAGCAGGCCCCCAGGCTTTCCTCAGCACCCAGCTCCCTGGCGCCATTCAGGAAAGAGAAGGCCCCTCCCCCTTCACCCCCCATGCAGGCAGGCCCGCAGACAGAGGGGGGCAAAGGGGGCAATTGCCAGGGGCCTGGGTGATTTAAAAGGCCCTGGGGGCCCCCGGCTGCCACCGTTGCTGCGGCCGGGAGTCCCAGGCCATTTTAAATTGCCCGAGCAGGCCGCAGGGCTCGCTCTGCAGAAGCAGCGGGCTGGGGAAGTCGGTGGCTACCCCGTCCCGGCAAGGAAATGCCTCCTCTCCGCCGCGGGCACCACGCCAGGCAAGCAGGGCTGGGTGGGGCCCCGGGGGATGGGACTGCTCTGTGCTCCCAAGCTTCAGCTGTTCTTCCCCCTAGGACTGTGCTGGGAGGGGGGATCCCTGCTCTGTGCTGGCTCAGCAGGCCGGGGAGTGTGGCCAGGGGGCAGGGCATGGGGGAGTGGGTCTCTGTGGGGAGGGGCTGGGGGCAGTGGGGGAGGTTTCTGTGTTTTGGAGTGCTAGGCAGGAGGGGGTCTGTGTGGAGTGCTGTGGGGAAGGGCATTGGGTAGTGCAGGGTGGGGGAGATCTGTGTGTGTTGGGGTGCTGGGCAATGGGGGGTCTGGGGCAGTTGTGGGGCTGTGGGAAGGGGGGGGTCACTCGGCATAGCGGGTCCGGGGGAGGCTGGGCATAGGGAGTTGGGCGGGGGTAGTGTGGCGTGGCATGGGCCCACCCCAGAGGGGAAGTGGCACGCTGGCAGCACAAGGCTGGGCGGGCCAGTGCGCGCCTCCCGGCTCAGTGCGCTATTATTCCGGGCTGATGGGCAACCGAGCTCACAGGCCTCTGAACGCCCTGCCACAGCTCTGCTCCTGTACACAGCCTTCCGCACCGCCACCTCCCAGTGTCCCCTTCCCCCAGCCCTGCAGCCAGCCGGCCGGGAGAGCCGAGCAGGACTGAGCCCGATGAGTGAGATAGCGTCCGCTGTGGGGGGAGCCTGCCCCCACCCCGGGAGAACTGCTTTGGGCCTGCGAATGGCTAAGCAGTGCTACCATCACATGTCCACGGCAAGTGGCTGCTGAGCATCCTACAGAGACAATAGCAAATACGCCCAAGGATCTCCTGCTGGCACTGCCCTCTCTCCTCCAGTACTCCACGCAGGGCTGAGTACCACCACTGCCATATGAGGTGCTACCCAGACCCCGCTCTGAGACGGGCCCATTTTATAGATTGGGGAACAGGCGGAAAGGAGGGAACGGACTTGCATCCAAGAGCTTTAAAAGAGCTGGCTGAGGAGCTTGCTGGATTTGGGATTTTCAATAAGTCCTGGTGCACTGGGTAAGTGTCTGGAAAATGGAAGAAAGTGATTTTTTAAAAGAGTAAATGGGATGACCAGGGTCATTACAGGCCTGTCAATCTGACATCGATCCCGGGCAAGATAATGGAGCGGCTGACACAGGACTTGATTAATGAAGAATTAAAGGAGGGTGATGTAATTAATTATATGGAAAATAGGTCTGCTCAAAACTAATTGGATCTCTCTTTTTGACTGTAAGTACAAGTTTGGCTGATAAAGGTCAGTGTTGACATCATATACGTAGATCCTCTACGGTGTTTGGTTTGGTACCGTGAGACATTTCGATTAAAACTAGAAAGCTGTAAAATGAAGATGGCGCACGTTACATGGATTAAAAACTGGCTCCCTGACCGGCCTCGAAATACAAGTTGAAATGGGGAAGAATCATCAAGCGGGTGAGTTTTTAGTGGGGTCCTGCAGGGATCAGTTGTAGGCCTGCACTATTTGACATTCTTATCACTAGAAAACATAAAATCATCACTGATAAAGTTTGCAGATGACACAAACACTGGGGGAGTGTAAATGAGGAGGACAGGGTGTTCAGAGTGCACACAGACAGTGGGTTGTACTATGTCTAACTGTAAATAAATCCACCCAGCAACAAAGGCAGCCGGCCATATTTACAGGATGGGGGACTCTACCCTGGGAAGCAGGGACTCTGAAAAGGACTTTGGGGTCGTGATGGAGAATCCGCTGAACGTGAGCTCCCAGTGCGAGGTTGTGGCCAAAACAGCTAACGTGGCCCTTGGCCATACAAACAGGGGACTCTCCAGCCGGAGCAGAGAGGTGGTTTTACCTCTGTGCAGCACTGCAGGGACGGCTGCTGGAGTCCTGTGTCCAGGTCAAGGAGGAGGGTGATACATGGGAGAAGGTTCAGAGAAGAACCAGGAGAAGGATGAAAGGGTTAGCAAACCTGCCCTGGAACGCTGAAAGGAGCTCAGCCTACGCAGCTGAAAAGTGAGACGGTCCAGGGGTGACTTGATTAATCTGTAAGTGCCCACATGGGGAACACATATTTGACACCGGGCTCTTAAGCCGAGCAGAGACGGGTCTAACAGGGTCCAGTGGCTGGAAGCTGAAGCTAAACAAAGGCGGGCAATAAGGTGTAAATTTGTAACGGTGAGAGGAAGTAACCACTGGGACAATTTACCCAGGGGCGGGGCTGGGGGGGAAGAACTCTCCATCCCTGACCATCTGAAAATCCCGACTGGATGTTTTCCCTACAGCTCTGCCTTAGGAATCTCCTTGGGGCGGGTGTCTGGCCCGTGCGCTCCAGGGGATCAGGCTACATCACCGCAGTGCTCCCTTCTGGCCAGGGAACCAGATCAGCAGCAGGAGTTCCTGGCTCCAGCTGGGAAGGCAGCTCCCATTGGAAGTTCAAAGTTTCTGTTGTTCCCAAAAGCTGGCTGTGTGTGCGCGCGCGGTAGTACTAGCATTCGGCGCTGGATAATTGGGAGAGTTGTGCACTGTTCCCCCAGGACCGCCTCTGCCACAGCAGACTGTCAACCTGGCAGCTTTCTTTACGAGGGCTCATTAGTCTTTTTTATTATTTTTAAGACATTTTCAGACCATTTGGAGTGATTTACTCTCCCCTGGAGTTAGCAGAGCTAAGCAAGTAATCTGCAACAAATCATGCATTTGTTGAATTGCACCTCTCTGCGCTCAGGAAGCGTTTGGGAGAAGCCTGTGACATTGCAGAATTGCTTTGTTATTTAAAGTTTTGTGCCTATTTTGTCCCTGTGAAAAGAAATTGCAAACGAGAAAATTCACTATTTGAATTTTGAACTTTGCGCTGGGTAGGCAGTTCCCTAGGTTACGTGGGACCATTTCAGTTTCCTGATTGGATAACTATTACTAAGCAACCGCGCACATTTTCACCCTTGAAATTTGCTTCCCGCGAGCGTCTGTGCGAGAGAAACTCGTCCACTCGAGGGTCTGTGGGGGACAAACCCCACCTCATGTTCCCATCCAAACATCTACAGACATTTCCCTGCCTGTGGGCTCAGCTCTGCCACCCGAGTCCCGGTGACCTAGCCGGAGCGCATAGGTGGATTCATTTCTATTCAAGGCGGTGCATGGCCGGAACAGCAACAGGCTACATTATCCGTCACTTGGCCTGCTCACCAGTCATCCAGCTTTCCCACCCCGTCCCCTCGGCACGCAGCCGCTGGCTCGAGCCCTTTCCCGCCAGCCTCGGCCCCACCCGCGGCACAAACAAGCAGCCCAGCAGCAGGGGATTGGTCCACCAATTGAACCCTTCCAAAGAATTGGTTAAAAAGCCTCTTTCCTGCTCAGATAATTCCCCCATTCAAAGCTGCCGGAAACAATGTAATACACAAATAAATTCCTGCTAGAAAAAAACCCGGCCCCGACTGCAGTCGCTTCCCTTCCCCCTCCCGGAGCTGCGGTTCCTGACTGGCCTCTCCCGCAGATCTCTGACCTGGGGAAACGGCCCCCGCCTAGCCCCCCAATGCCCACCAGGAGCAAAGGGAGAGGCACCCCAGGCCAGGCTGCTCTCCTCACTGGCTGCCATCTCTCTCTTCCCAGCTTGTGACCTGACCGGGGTGGGGAGCTAGCGGGGAATGCTGCCATTTCAATACCCACATTGTGCCGGGCTCCTCCAACACTCCTTGGGGGGCAGTGACCCCACAACACCTGCCCACCATGAGCATTCAGCAGCTTGCAACCCACATTCCTCCAGGGAGCTTAAAAAGCACAGCTGTGCTGCCAAGCCTGGGCTCCCGGGGCATGATCCTGGGATCATTCCCCACGCTCCAACTCACCCCTCCACATCTCCCACCCAACTGCCTGCTTGAGAGAGCCAAAAAGTGACCAGAGCCACAGAACAAGGCCCTGGTTCTTCCAGGGAGCCCAGCCAGAGCCTGGTTGCCCCAACTCAGAGCAGTGCCCCTCTCCGGCACCACGCCATATGTACCTGTGCGGGGGTGTGTGTGTCTCTCTCCCTAGGTAACCAGCTGCCCCGTAAATCCCAGGATGGTCAGGGCCTGGGGATGACATTGGGGGGCTACTCAGAGAAGGGCAAGTGATGACTCCTAGCCCACGGGGAACGCCCAGGGGCCCACGGCGCTACCCGCTTGTCATGCGCAGCACCACACCGGGTTTGCTCATGGGACGTATGGCCAGTTTGCCCTCCTGAGTCTGGGGAGAATCCCATGGCCCCATCCCCAGTGGGAGGAATTCACGGAGAGTTTCCATTTCCAGGGGAAGTGCCCAGGGCAGGGCCTGGAGCCACTCTCACCCTGCCTCACCCTTGGCGTGCCTCTGGCACAGAGTTAGTGCTGCTCACTAAGCTGCAGGCACACACACACACACACACACACAACACACACCCTGCAATGGGCGGGTCAGTAACTCCAGCCTGTGCAGGGGGCTCCCTAGCAGGCCAGGGACGTCAGGGTGATGTGGATGCCATTCTGCTGGTAGGCTCCAGTCCTCGTCCCCACCCTTTGCACCCCGCGCAGGAGGTGGGGGCACAAGCTAGCCCATCGCCCGGGGTGCTGGGAGGGAGGACACGCCTGTCGGTGTGCACGAGTAACATCCCCTGGCTCAGATGGAAACTCAGCAGCAGCAATCACATGGCCAAGGGGAGTCTCGAAGCACCCCCCAGTAAACCACTCTGCCTGGAATCACAAAGGCAGGGGGAAGACCTCTGCAAAAGGAGACTCTAATACAGGGCAGCCCAAGGGGGCTGGCAACCAGCCGGCAGAGCCACCTCCTCCTTCCAGAGCTGAGATGACAGATCGCAGCATGCAATGCACCAGCTTGATTGGAGCAGCACTGCATGCTGGGATGTGTAGTCTCTGCTGGCCACTCTCCATATCCGAGCGGAGGGTAGCTGCAGCTGGTTCTGCTTTGCACAGGATGGCTCTGAACCAGCACCCCTGAACTGTGGGGAGCCTGCACTGTCCCATCTTGGTGACAAGCAGCCTTGTCTCTCACCGCGTGGTGGAGGCACGGTGCAGTCAGTGTGGGAGCTTGAGAGAGCCACTGGCTCTGTGTCCAGCAGCCTCGTCTCCACGGGTGCCAAGGAGCCCTCAGCTGGGGCCAGCGTGGGTGCTGCTGGCTCGGAACTGCAATGCCCCAGAAGTTCCGGCCCAAGAGAAGCAGTCAGTGAGCTCAGGGCTTCTGACAGGCCAGCAGGGAGCGAGCAAGAGGGCAGGGCATGAAGACAGCAGATGATTTCCATCGCTTTTTAAAGTTTGCCCTTGAGAATGCAGAGGGTCTGCAGCGGTGCGGTGTGGGAGCTGTTCACGCCACGGCAGGTTTACTCTGGCAGCACATGCCCCTCGTTAGGGCCTTTTTAAATACAGCCTGACGCTCGCAGTTCCCGCAGTAACTAATCCCCGGTCTGAACCGGGAGCGGGGGGATCCTGCAATGCACTGTGACCCATTCATTTCAGGAGAAATAAATACAGCCGCATACTTAACAGTTTCTGAAAGGCCGGGAGGGATTAGTGCTTCTCAGTGTCCTGCGCGTGCCAGCCGCTAATCCCTGGCAGGGATACACTCGCAGAAAAAAGCCGCCTGCCTTGACAAACCCTTTGTGGGTATTGCCAGCGCTCTGCGCTCCCGCTGTCTTCGCCTGGGTTGCATTGTCAAGGCAGGCTCCACGCCTCACCCCGCAACGAGTTACACGGGGGTGAGCCCTACGCTGCAGCAGCCGGAGCTGCGTCCTTTTCCAGCAGGTTTCCAAATGGGCCGGTCTCTGCCAAGCGGCAGCACCAGCCAAACCCCACAGCAGTGACGTGGCCTCATGCTGAACACAGGCAGCTTCAAGGCAGCAGTGGGGAGGGGGGGGCTGGCTGACGAAGGTGGGGCCCGTGCCAGGCTCAGCCCTGGCAGGGTTAGTCATTCAGGAAACAAGCTACACCACGCGGGCCTGCAAACCCCAGAGTGCTTTGGCAGCGTCTGCAGCGCGATGAGCCCCAGTGGCGCACCCCTCTGGGAGCAGTGCCGGGCTGGCGGGATTACAGCCCCCCCGCATGGTAAATCAGCTGCTGATCCGCCTGCCCGAGACCAATAGGGTTTCCCAGCCTGATTGATTTATCTGGAGTAGCCGGCTTAGCTGGGATCTACCCCACAGTGAGGCTCCGGCAGCTGGGGGGCGGGGCAGTGAGTTTAGAGACATGCGGCCCGGGTGGGATGGGTGAGGGGTTAGGGGCAGCCGGGCGTGGAGGGTGGCGGGGGTTAGTGGCACACGGGCATGCTGTCATGCTGCACTGCACACCACTCGGCACCTACTGCCTTAGTCGCTCTCGGGCCGGTAGAGGTATTTCATCATCAGGCTGTCCACCTGCTTCTTCCGCTGCTTCTCCTCCTTCTTCAGGAGCTTGCTTGATTTCTCTGCGGCCCGCCCCTCGGCGACTCCCTCCCCTTCGGAGGCCGGGCTCCTCTTCTTGGGGCCCTTCTTGACACTGGAGTTGCTGTGGTAGGAGCTGGACGAGGAGTCCGAGGAGGACTCCGAATCTGAAGGCAGCTTCTTCTTCTTGGCCTTCTTCTTGGCCTTCTTCTTGGCCTGTTTCCTGGCGCTCTTCTTGCGCTCCTCCTCCGAGGAGTCATCTTCGGAGCTGCTGCTGCTGCTCCGGCCCTTGCTGCTGTGTGGCCGGGAGCAGTCCAAGGCAGAGGCAGACCGGCGCAGGCTGCCGAAGGAGCGCTCCGAGCTCTCCGGCCGGGCGGCGCTCCTGGCGCTCCGCACACTCCTCCTGTCCTCCTCCGAGTCTGGGTCCGGGTCCGGGTCCAAGCTGGAACGCTTGAACTTGATGGGCTTGTAGTTGAGGACCTCGTTGATGGCAGCCTCCAGGTCAGGGTCCAGGTAGGAGCGGTGGCTGACGGGCCGGATGTCCGAGGCCTCGGGCTGCCCCTCGTCGGAGGCGGAGGTCCTGGGCCGGGGCGGCACGGAGAAGCTGCGCCCGAGTGAGGGCTGGCTGTACAGGGAGCGGGTGTCGCTCAGAGCCACACTAGACACGTCATCCAACTCATCCAGCCGGCTCCTGCTCAGGGAGAGCCGGGAGTCAGCCCGGCTGCCCCGGGTCGAGGTCTCCAGCCCCAGCTCTGCCCGGTGGCTCAGCACGGGGCTGAGGGCACTGGAGACGCCAGCCAGCGGCTCGCTGAGCCGGGACGTGCTGCGCCGCAAGCTGCCCGGGCTCGACAGCGTGAAGCTCAGTGTGGACCTAGCGTCGGTCTCCAGCCCGCGCCGGGAGGAGGCAGCCCGGCTGGCCGGGGCGGACAGGGCAGAGGCCTGGTCAAAGTCAGCCGTGGTGACAGACCACCTCTTCTCCAGCCCCTTCCGGGCTCTGCTGCTGGCCTCTGAGAAGGCTTGTGAGATGACAGAGCCCCTGTCATCAGGGTCCTCGCTGCCCAGGGACTTCTTCCATGAGCTGATGGAGCCGGTCTCCTCCTGGCCGCCGGCCGTCGAGCTGCGCTTGGCCTTGCGGAAAGACCTGTCCGGGGAGGCCGGCCGCTCGCTCAGGGTGGAGAAGAGAGTCTCCTCGTCCCCCTGGCCGCCAATAGAGTCTTTCAGGTTGGGCCGTTTCCTGTAGCTCAGGGAGCTCATGACAGAGACCGGCCGCTCCTCGGCCTCCTTGGGCTCCCTGCCTTCCTTCCCCTCCTTGGGGACCGAGTTCAGGGCCGGCCTGAGGAGAGTGACCAGTGGACAGCAGCAAATGGGGAGGGAGGGGGGAGAGAGAGAGCAGGTGAGATCAGAGAGAGACACCAGGCAAAGGAGAGGAAGGCAGCAGAGCAAACCCAGCTAAATAATTTGCGTCAGTGGAAAATAGCTTCCTGGGAAATGTCATGCAAATGAGGCTATTGTTCTATCCCATCGCTTTTATCCCCTTTCAAACGTTTCATTCAATTATTTCATTGTCAACTACCTGGAGCCGCCGCCTTTGATAGCCAACTTCCAAGAAGGGGGAATTATCCCCAACACCAAACCTCTACCTCTGCACCGCCGAATACATTAAACCAATGAAGAGAAACAGCCTCGGCTCTTCCCCTGGCTCAGTGGAGGGGGGAGAAGCCCCCGGGATCCCTGAATCCATTGCAGGAAATTGCTTTATACCAAACCTATCTGTGCTCATGAGGCAGCCCTCTCCCCAGGAGAAGCTGCTCCAATCCGCTTCTCCCAGCTCCAGGCGAGGGGTGCCCAGCCAGCCCAGCCTGCGGGCGCTCCCGAGGCACAGGGAAAAGCCATGGACAGGGCCCTGCTCAGAGCAATCCCACCTGCAGAGCAGTGGGGGCTCGGTCGTGGCTCCAGCGCTTCCGGCTCAGACGTCTTTGGTACCTTCAGATTTATATGTTTGAAATTCAATGCGCTTAGTTGCCATAGCAATGAGGGCTCTATCCAGAGATCAATCCACACTCCCGGGGGGGCCCCGGGTCTTGGCCTCTCAGGGGTACAAAGCGGGGGAAGCCGGATACTTTTACTGCTCTGCCCACCAGCATCACGCCAGCCACCGGCCCCTGGCACGGAGCCCATGGCTCCTGGCCAGCTGTGAAGCCGTCGCTGCAGGCCCAGCCCCGACTGGTGAGTGTTCTCTGCTGGGGGCGGCCGGTGTTGGGGTGCTCCGAGGGCTGGGCACCCGCCTGGATGGCACAGCTGCTCCAGAACAGGCCGGGCTGGGCCCTGGCGAACCCTGCATCTGGGTCGGCCCGACCCTGCCCCTCTTGCGCTGGGCTCTGTCTCCCACTTGAGTGACGGAGACCAACTCCCTCCCCCCACGGGGCTGCTGAGCCAGGGGTCCCCGCAAGGGAAGCGCGACAGCCCCCGTCCCAGCCCCCGCCCGGTTGCTATGGCGAGTGGCTGTTTCCCCGGGGATGCTGACCCCCACTGACCTGGAGCTCTTCCAGCTGCCGTCATCGGAGACTGCTTTGGAGGAGCCTTTGTTCCGGGAGAGCCAGGACTTCACTCCATCCACGCGGCCCTCCAGCTCCGAGTCCACGTCTGAGTCGCCCTCGCTGTCAGAGGGAGAGATGCGGGCGGGGGGGATTAGTGCAGCCTGGCTCCCCGTGCAGCTCCGCGCTCTTGCCGGGCGGGCTCTGAGGGGGCCGCCCCACGGACCAGGACGCGCACTGCAGCGTGGGCTCAGCTGGCATCTCAGAGCCCCCCGCTGGCTGGCCCCCCCAAAGTCCCGTCCCATTGCCCGGGCAGCCTCCGCGCCCCCAGGAGAACGTTCCCGGCTCAGCCTGGAAGGGGAACGGGCAAGCGTCTCACTGGGCTCCCAATCCCTCGATGGGGGCAGGACCTGGCAAACGCGCGGCCACCTCCTGGGGCAGGGATCCTGCCTCGGACCCCGAGTCGTCTCCCACACCCCCAGCCCAGCTGCGAGCTGGCCACGAGCGGGTAGTGCTAGCCGCGCTCTCCCCTCGCCACACTTGGTGCTGTGCGGGGCCGGCTCGGCTCCCATCGACAGGTTCTGTGGCTGTGCTGTAAGGATAAGGCCTGTGTGTGCAGGTAACAACGTGGTGTGCCACCAATGGTGAGAACAAGGGGCCGGCTTCAGGGCACATTGGGGATTCCCCCCCCCACCCGAGAGCATGCCCCCTGCTGGGGCGCCAGGGACAAATGCCCTATGGCATGGGACCAGCTCTTTCTCCTACACCACTGCAGCAGCGTCCCCAGACCTAGGCACCGGGGGCTCCACATTCACTTCCCCCGCTGGCCAGGCATAGCCCGAGCTGGCCGGCCGATCTGGCACGGTGCTGCCGACCCGCCCTGCCCACGCTGGAAACACGCCCACAACAGCACCGGCACCAGGCCCACTTCTCGCGGGGCGGGGCAGTGCCTAGACAGGGACTGAGCGGGTGACAGAGGGATGAACAGCGTCCAGGAGTCCTGGCTCCCTCTCCAGTTCCCCACCCATGAACAAATGCTGCCTCTGCCCGTCTCGGAGCTGTGTCAGATGCTGGCTGAGGTCACGTTCTGGTTCCCTGGTTCGGTGGTCAGGGCCTGGCGCAGGGAGACTGTGGGACGTGAGCTGGCCTTCCCGGGCCTGCCTGGGGGACCCAAGCACGCTGTGAATGAATGCACAGGCATGCAGCACTGCTTAGCAATACACAGTGCACCAGGCGCTGCTCTCCCCACATTAACCGGCTCCGCAGGGCAAGCCCCCTGCAACGCATCGTCAAGGGGACAATGGGATTCCCATTAGCAGGCAGCTCAGTGCGCTGGCTAACTGGCCATGAGGGAGAATGGCGAGGCCCACACCTTGGACAGACACTTTTACTGAGCAGTTCTTACTGCTCCAGCAATTTTACATCTTCACAACTGTGCTCTCAATTAGACACAGGAACTCTGTGCAAAGGGCTCGCGTTAGTTTCATTTAAATGCAACTATATTATGAACGGGCTGCGCCCTTGGATCGATCAGAGCCCTGGGCTCAGAGCCAAGATCCCCTCTAACGGGAGACAGGCCAAGGGAGCTGAAGGAAAAGGGAACAACTCTTCCTAATGCTTCTCCCAAGGACAGTGGGGCCAGGCCTGCATAAGGCCAGGTTTGCAGAGGAGATGCTTGGCATTTGGACAGACCCGGGCGCGAAACAGCAAGGGCTGCTGCAGGTCAACACCGTGATGCACCGGCAGAGCTGGGGGAGGGGGAGCAGGGGGGCTGCGAGTTGGGATTGGGGGGCACCGGGGAGGGGGGCAGGCAGAAGCCCAGGGATGGGCTAGCAGGGGGCTGCGAGTTGAGATTGGGGGGCACCGGCAGAGCTGTGGGGAGCGGGGGCAGGGCTAGCAGGGGGCTGCGAGTTGGGATTGGGGGGCACCGGCAGAGCTGGGGAAGGGGAGCAGGCAGTAACCCAGGGATGGGCTAGCAGGGGGCTGTGAGTTGGGATTGGGGGGCACCGGCAGGGCTAGCAGGGGGCTGCGAGTTGGGATTGGGGGGCACCGGCAGAGCTGGGGGGATCGGGGGCAGGGCTAACAGGGGGCTGAGAGTTGGGATTGGGGGGCACCAGCAGAGCTGGGGGGAATGTGGGCAGGGATAGCAGGGGGCTGCGAGTTGGGATTGGGGGGCACCAGCAGAGCTGGGGGGATCGGGGGCAGGGCTAGCAGGGGGCTGCGAGTTGGGATTGGGGGGCACCGGCAGAGCTGGGGAAGGGGAGCAGGCAGTAACCCAGGGATGGGCTAGCAGGGGGCTGCGAGTTGGGATTGGGGGGCACTAGCAGAGTTGGGAGGAGCGGGGGAAGGGCTAGCAGGGGACTGCGAGTTGGGATTGGGGGGCACCAGCAGAGCTGGGGGGAGCGGGGCTGGGGGGAGCGGGGCCAGGGCTAGCAGGGGGCTGCGAGTTGGGATTGGGGGGCACCAGCAGAGCTGGGGAGAGCGGGGGCAGGGCTAGCAGGGATTGGGGGGCACCGGCAGAGCTGGGGGGAGCGGGGCCAGGGCTAGCAGGGGGGCTGCGAGTTGGGATTGGGGGGCACCGGCAGAAGTGGGGGAGGGGGAGCCCAGGGCTGGGATAGTGGGGGCTGCAGCCTGGGTGCATGTGACAGAGAACACACACATTCCCAGGCTGCAATAGGGGACTGAGGGACACTCAGTTTCTCCAAGGGCAACCAAACCGGGCCCAATAACCCCGCACGTTGTGCGATTCTCATGCCCTGGTGCAGCTGCCCCATGCACCGCCCACGGTCACTGCAAAAGCACATTGGTACGGCACCGGCACCGGCACCGGGACGGCTGCAACAGGAGGCTCTGAATGAACCTGGGACACCTCAGCTGGTGCTCACGGAGCCGGCCAGCCAGGCAAGCCCTGTGTTTTTAAGGTGGAGGTGACCCCAGCAGACCAGTCCTGGGCACAACAGGGGCCAGCCAGCGGGTTGTGCTCTGCAGACAGCTTCCCCCGGCGACTACACTGAGAGGGGCTTGGGATGCAGGCTGAGGTGCTTTGTATAAATTTAGAAAAATATTGTCCCACACGTCCCTCCCTGCGGGGCTTCCCCCCAACCCAGGGGATGAATTTCCTTTCATCCGTATCAGGAGAGGCCCTTCTGTACAGAATTATGTTCCTGAACAAACAACAAAGGGGAGAAAGAAAAGCAAGAAACAGGCGGCAGTTCTGGGAGCGAGTGGAATTTCAAATTTGCAAAGAGCAGAAGGTGGGGAGGGAAATAAGTGGCTCATTTTATAGGCCTCCGTCAAGTGCAAAATGACAGCAAGGAAGAGCTATGTTGATGTCTCTGGGTGAACAGGAGCTTAGCAGACAGAACGGATACGACTCTGGCAGGCTGGGTGCCCAAGTGTGGCGGGCAGATTTACAGTGGCAGCCGAGCCCCTCCGTAACGATAGAGCCGCCTGATTTATACACACACAGAAAGAAAGCCCTATCTGGCCTAAAACAGCTAATTTATAACCACCGTTCATAACCCTATCGATTGCCATTAGGAAGAAGGTGCTGTATGCACTGCAAAATCTCTCTCTCCGTGTTAAAAGCGGTTCTGTATAAATCTCTGTTAATACATAACTGTTTACTGCTTTCATTAGGGTTACAGCAATAACAACTGTATCTATAAGTAAATCGAAACATTATTTTTCCTCCCACCTCACTCGGCTCGATAACTCTGCCCTGGCTTCCTCCGGCACTAACTGGCTGGTAAAAGGGAAGGAAGTCTCTCGGGAACCCAAGGGAACTTTGTTAGAATTGCAAGTGTGCCTGGGAACAGATATATAATGTGATCTTAAATGAGCATTTTATCCACCTAGCCTTAGGGTTCTTCTCTGCCTGGGGAGCACGGGGCGGAATCGCACAGGGGACGGGCTATTATAGACCCGGAATATGAATTCTCCTTGTTACATTCCAAGCAATGGACTGCACTTGATCATGCAAACGTCTCCCTCCTCTGCAATATAGCGCAGGCAACGCTTTGTTATTTTCCTTAAAAACAATGAGCCCCATAAACAAACTCTGGGGGCAGCTGAGATTTTAAATCGTCGGAATTAAACTTGATGTCAAACACAATTTATGTCCAGACTAGTGTGCCATTAGTTAACTGGGATCCAAATCACAAGGGAACAAACAAACGGAGACTGAGCTGCAGAGGATATTAATTGTGTGTGACAACAAGGCTCCAGTGGCCCTCTATCACTGTTACACACTATTACATTTATCATTAGCTGTTATAGATCCTTTCACAACCAGCAGCCCCTCCTGGCTCAGGAAAGCAACCTCGCTGCAAAGCCAGTGCAGAGACACCCAAGCCTGGGGGTCCAGGGGAGGGCACCTGACCCCTCGTCTTCAAACCCAGGGCATGTGAAATACAGGAAGGGTCTGCAAGCCCCACAGAGCCCCCTGGGAACCCCCATGGCCCCCAGAGCTTCCACACGCCTCTCCTCTCCCTACAACATGGCGGCGCCTGGGAGGGATCGAGGGACAGACCAGACATTCCCAGCGGCACCGTTTGTGATCACTAAACCTCGGGCTTCAGGCATCGCGGCTGGGAATCACTCACTCTCACCCACACGCAACTGCTCCACTGGCCAGGTGCATTGTGGGGCTTTACACTTTCCTCTGAAGCATCAATGATCAGCCAACGCCAAAGGCGGGAAACCAGCCCAGCTGCTCTGACCCAGCATGGCATCTGAAACCAAACGGCCAACATCCGCTCCCCACAAACCCCCATTCCCTGCCAGCTGCTGCACTGGGGGCGCTCTTCTGGCTTTGGAGAGGTCAGAAGCCACTGAAAAGGCAAACAATTGGGGACCTTCTTTGCTACCTGTCGGTTCCCAGGGAGAACACACTGCTTATCTGATGGGGCTTCAGGGACAGGGAGCCTGGGGGCGCGGTCACCCTAGGGTGGGCCTGGGGGGAGGGGACACTTGTCCTAGGTCTGCACAACTTTGCCTGTTGCCTTGTGAGCAGAAGGGATGAGTTATTGTCTCATCGTATTCCCAGGACATCCAGATTTATAATTGATTTCCTCTCCGTTCCAGGAGCGGCTACGGAAGACGCTGCCGGGACTCCCGGGGGAGAGGCGCAGCCTGTCAGTTACGCTGGCAACGTTACCTGCGAACAGCTGCTCCAGGCATGGCTGAAGTGAGCCCTGTGGGCTGATCGCTCACAATGCAGCCCCTGGAGACTGCCGATCCCAGCATGCAACGGTGCCATCCCGAACCAGCCAGCCTGGGGCAGCAGGGGCTCGGGGCACCCCCCACCCAGTGACACAGCCCCCCTCCAGCGACGGGCCTACGCGATGCGGCTCCAGCACTGGTCCCTCACGGCACTGAGAGGCTCCCGGCCCGCCCTCTCCCCAGGCCCCCAACCCCTGCTGCCCCCGGCTGAGCGCCACGCAGCCCGGTGGGTGCTTATTAGAAGTTTAGGGCTAGAGCACATGCATGGAGCGCGCTGTGGGGGCGACATGCAGGCCCAGCGGTGGGCTCCCTCCAGGCATGCTCGGGGTTAGGAACAAGGGGTTATTTCATTGGAAAGGAGAGTTGAGATCCTCACAGTTTATTCTTTCTTTTCTGATACTTTGTCACCACGTCCTGCAAACTGAGAGTGGGGTGGGGGAGGGTAGGGGGACAAAGAAAATAAATCAACGTAAAGAGGTAAAACGGAACAAAACCGCCACAGAACTGAACCGGGGCCAGCCAAAGAGCACAGCCGGGGAGCGGGTTCACGAAGGAGGGGCTGGCGGCACCTCGCTCAGACAGCAGCACTGTTGCCCGCGTGGGAAGTGCGTTGGGCTCTCCACACGTGCAGATTACAGCGCGCCAGGGCCAGGACGGGAACCCAGGTCTGCTGAGTGCTAGTCCGGAGTCCTTGGGCCTGGTCTCGGTGCGCAGCCCCAGCCCGGCGCCCCGGCCACCTGCGGCTGGCACTGGAGTTGCTAGCGATGCTTTGTGACGAAGGTTCACGGGGTGACTGTACCCCGACATCTCCCATGTTTGTGGTGCAGCAGGCAGTACTCAGCTGCTCCCATCAGTGAAAGCATTTTCCATCCACACTTTCCATCTCCACACACTTTCCCAAAGTCAGCGTCAATACGCCCATTTAGCAGATGGGGAAACTGAGGCATAGAGGTGAAGTGACTTGCGCAGAGTTCCCCAGCAGGCCAATGCCTGAGTCCCAGTCCAGTGCTCTATCCACTAGCCCACCCTATCTCCCAGCCAGGTGCGGACGCACCCAGCACCGTAAACAAGCGCTTGGTTTGCAGGCGGCAATGTGAGGCGCGCGCCGGCTCGTCCCATCATTTCCAAGTCTCCGGGAAACGGAAGCTGCTCTCCCGTTTTGTGGCGAGGGGAAGTGGGAAGGAAGAGCCCGAACTGGAGCAGGGGGGAGATAAGATCCGACCTGCCTGAACTGCTGCAAAGACCCAGCCCCACCCGGCACAGAGCAGCCCTGCACCCAAGCAGCCGCTATTGGGGGGGTGTGGGGTGTGTGACTGCAGCATGCCCATGGGGGACCCCCCCAGCCTCACCATGGGACAGCCCTGCGGGGTCTGTTGGAAAGCAATGAGCAGGAGGTGGGAGTTTCCCGGGCCCTGGCAGGAGGGGGGCAGTGGGGGGTCTCCAGCAGGGACCCGCGCGGCTCCCACCTGTTGATGAGGTCCTCGTTGTCGTCGCTCTCCATCTCGTCCTCGATGGCGGCCTGCAGGTCACCGATCCGCTTGAACGCCAGCTTCAGGTCCGACTGCAGGCTCTGGTTGGCGGCCTCCAGGCTCTCCAGGTCCATTTCCTGGGGGAAAGCGAACCCAGTGAGCATCGGCTGCAGCCCAACGACACAGGGAGGCAGCCAGTGCCAGCCTGGCACTGCCACCCCACAGAGGGGCCGGGGCGGCCACGGCTGGAGGGCAGCACCCCGGCCCTTCTATCGGCAGGGAGAGACCAGAGGTGTGCCCAGCACGTCACAGGGCAGTTACACCAGGGGTGGATTTGCCCCCTCTACCCCCCTCCCGGGGCAGTTACACCAGGGGCGGATTTGCCCCCCCTCCCGGGGCAGTTACACCAGGGGTGGATTTAGCCCATCTCCCGTGTTTAAAGGGCTGTTCTCAAGATGCCCGGCTCCCCGGTTCCCCTGCCAGGCTCTGTTTATGGGTAGGACCTATGGTAACCAGCCTGGTTTCACAGCGATGTTTGGGGATCAGTGGCATGACCCATATATTTAAGGCTGCGCATCTGACCCCAAAGGGGGCATCCCGGTTGGTCCCTGCTCCCATCCCTGGGCACACGGGGGGCAGCCAGGCGGGGGCACCATCACCTCAGCTGACAGTGCAGCGGGGTGGGGGTGGGGCTGGGGCTGGCTGCCCCCCGCCTCGCCCTCTGGCCAGGCTCCCTCACCAGCTCGTGCTTCTTGCGGCTGGCCTCGGCTTCCTTCTTGGCCAGCTCGCCCATCTCCTCCTTGGTGTCCCGTAGCTGGCGCTGCAGCCGCTTGTTCTGCTCCTTCTCCCGGGTCTCAGCGGCTGCACGCTGGTCCCGCTCCTCCGTCAGCTTCTCCATGTTCTCCTTCAGGCGGCTGGCCAGGCTCTGGGGGCGCGGGGAATGGGGCACCGTTACCCCAATCCCCAGGCAGGGCAGTGGAGGTGGCTAGGGTCACGCAGAGCAAGGGAAGGGAATAGAACCCAGGAGTCCTGGCTCCCCTCGAGATCAGCAGGGACATTTGGGCCTTCTAGGGCCAGGCCACCTCAACCGCCACCCCAGGCCCTGCCTCAACACCCATCAAGGCCCTGCCAAGCCACAGCGGCTCCAGGGTGCCCTGCCCAGAGCAGGGGCGGCTCGAACAAGGGCCGCTGAGTCCCCACGCCGGCCCCCTCCCACGCCCACCTTCCCTCCCCGCCCAGCCGCAGCAGGTGACGGGGAGACGGCAGCCCTGACAGAATCAATATTCACCGCGGGGCAGCCCTCGTCAAGAATAATCGCAGCGGAGAGCGGCAATTACCGAGCCCGGCTCGGGAGCGAGCGCCGCCCCGTCGCTTCCCACTGAGCGCTAATGGAACAAACGAACCCAGCGCCATGCATTTACATGAGGGGGCGGGGGGGTGGGGGAACGGAGAGACGCTTCCCCCGGGCGAGGGAGGGGGCAGAACAATCGCGGGGCTTTGGCGAATTGGAAAAATAGATTTAACTTTGTGTGAAGTAATTACAGCCTGTAACGCCGAGAAAAAATAGACTCGATCCTTCCCAGCAACGGAGCCATGCGCCGCATATTTATGGCCCCGCCAGCGAGAGGGAGCGCGGAGCGCCTCGCCTCCCGCGGCAGAAAGGGCCTGCGAACACAGAATATAAAGCAGGTTGCACTGGGAGGGAGCAGCAGAGTCTATAATTTCACTGAGTCAATGCAGGCAGAGAGCAGCACTTTGCCGCGCGCCGGCTGGACGGCGAATTATTGTTATCAGCGCCCGCCGATGGCAGGCGCGGAGCCGGGCGGCACGCGGCCGGGGGACAGGGCCCAGCAGGGTGCTGACACAGGGAGAATCGAGCCCGGTCCAGGTAACAAGCCATGGGCAGCGGAAGGCCCGGAGAGAGCAGCCCTGCCAGCGCCCCCAGTCCAGAGCTCTGCACAGACCAATCCAGGCGGCGTTAATGCTGCATCAGGAGCCCTCAGCCTCCCCCCGTGGCACCATCAACCTGCCCAAACCCGCAGCACCTGCTCTGGGACAGGAGCGCCTTCGGTCCAGGCTTCGCACAGACGGCACGTGCCGGGGTGAGGACGGTGCCCAGTGGCTGCTGGCACAGACTGGCCGAGAGGCTGCTGTGGGCACCCCTGCCCGGCCCCTCACAGCCAGTCCTACAGAGTGACTGGAGCAGGAGCTGCCGACCTCCCTCGATGGACACTCCTCCACGGGAGCTCGCTCCCAGCTGTGGCTGGGCTGGGAACGAGGGGCCCAGTTGCCCAGGGAGCTCTCAGCCAGTGTGCAGACCAGGCCGGGGGCCACTGGCACACGCTTGTTGGGGAGCCGGCGGCGCTGATGGGGCTTCCCTGCTCCCCGCCGTGTGGGGCCAGCAGCAAAGTTGGCTCAGAGGAGCTCCAGCTCCCCTCCTCCCCCAACATAGAATCTCAGGGTTGGAAGGGACCTTAGGAGGTCATCTAGTCCAACCCCCTGCTCAAAGCAGGACCAATCCCCAATTTTTGCCCCAGATCCCTAAATGGCCCCCTCAAGGATTGAACTCACAACCCTGGGTTTAGTAGGCCAATGCTCAAACCACTGAGCTATCCCTCCCCCCGGTGCAACCCGCAGGGCCAGGGCATCATCCGGAGCTCCCTACCTCCAGGCGTTTGACCTGCGTCCTCTCGAACTCCAGCCGGGTCTCCAGCTCCCGGATCTTGGCTTCCTGACGGCTGACCAGAGACTTGTCCACCATGGACTGCTCGAGGAACTCCAGCTGGCTCTGCAGCCCTTGCAGCTGGGGACAGGACAGGCAGCAGCTCAGGTCGCGCCGAGAGAAAACCAAGGCTCGGCCGCTTCCCTGGGAGAGCGGCAGGTACGGGTGCCTTTGGGCAGCGCTACCCTGCCGGGGAGCCAGGCTGCGGCCATCGCCGAGGGAGGGAGGGGTCTCTGCAGGCAGTGCCCATGCTGGGTGGCTGTCCCCGCGCCTGCTGCTGGGGTCTGCCAGGATCTCCAGACTCTCGCATGCAGCGTGGGCGGCTAGGGGCCAGCAATTTCCCCCATTTGGCCCTTGCAGAGAGGGTCAGGTCTGGCCGTGGACCTGGAGTGGCTCATGGGTCTCCCCCAATGGCCGGACTCACGTCGCTCACGTCCCGGATTGCAGCACAGGGGCCCAGCCCCTCCCAAATCCAAACACCTTGCTCTGGGCATCAAGCCCAGCCAGCGCCCCCCTCCCCCCGACGACGACCCAGGGCTACCCTGCTACCTTCTCCTGCAGCTCCTGCTTCTCTTTGTTGGCGTCTTCCAGCTGGGACTGGAGGTCGTTTATCTGGGCCAGATCCCGGGAGGCCTGTGGGCAGAGAGCATCTGGGCTGATCAGAATCCAGCGCCAGGCCAGCTGCCCTCTGCCAGCCCCAGGGCCACAGCTAAGGGCGCAGCGCCCCTACGGCGGGCAGTAGGACTTGCCGGCCTCCGGGACAGCCCCCCAGCCAGCTCTCCTGGGCGGGTTCATGGCAGGGAATCTAGCGGTGCCCTTTGGGTGCCAGGCCTGCTCTCTGGCTGGGATGCCAGGTTGGCCAGAGCTCAGCTGACTACAGAGCGGGGTGAAGACACCTAACGGCTCGCCTCACTTCCAGCCTCGACAGAGAGGTGCCTACGAGTGTCTGTGGTGCATGGCTGGACTAGCAGGGTGCGGACGGGGCGCCCGGGGCTGGGGTGTGTGCACAGGGTGCCGGGGGCGGGGAGCAAGGGCGGGGAGCCGGGGGGGGGGGGGCAACGGGGGGGCGGGGGGCAAGGGCGGGGAGCCGGGGGGGGCAAGGGCGGGGAGCCGGGGGGGGGCAAGGGCGGGGAGCCGGGGGGGTGAGGGCGGAGAGGACGGGATGCCGGCAGCACAGGACCGGTGGAGCTGGGCGCGGGTGGCATCACCTGGGCCACTGATGCTTTGTGCTTCTTCATCAGCTCGTTCATGTCCTCCTGGTCCTCCTCCAGGCGGCTCTGCACCTCATTCTTCTCCCGCTGCAGCCGGCTCAGCTGCTCCTCCAGCTGGGGGGGAGAGGCAGGGGAGGTGAGGCCGGCCAGCCCCACGTACATTGCTGCCCCCAAGGCTCCCCCACTGACCCGGCACCAGGCACCTCTGGGCCCCTCCGTCCTGCCATAGCTGGGCACCAGACGGGTTCTGCCTGGGGCGGGCCAGAACCTATGACAATAATGGACCTTCCAGCACCCCAGACCGCCGAGCCCGGGCTGGACACAGGCCAGGGACGGACTGGTTCTCGGGGGCTTTCCCCTGCGCAAGCAAGATGGATGACGAGAACCAGGAGGAATTAGTTCGAGGTGTTCATGCCTGTAGGGAGCCAGTGCCCCCTTTGCCTGCCATAACAATAAGGCTCTACGCTGGCTGTGATCCGTGGGGCTCGGAGCGGCCTGCACAGGCCTGCCGGACTCTCTGCATCGGCACAACACCGGGGTCAGAGCAGGAGCCCTTCGGCATCCGGCTCGGCGCAGGAGAGCGGAGCCCCGCGGGCAGGGAACCGGCTCGGCGCAGGGCACAGGGGAGCGGAGCCCCGCGGGCAGGGAACCGGCTCGGCGCAGGGCACAGGGGAGCGGAGCCCCGCGGGCAGGGAACCGGCTCGGCGCAGGGGAGCGGAGCCCCGCGGGCAGGGAACCGGCTCGGCGCAGGGGAGCGGAGCCCCGCGGGCAGGGAACCGGCTCGGCGCAGGGGAGCGGAGCCCCGCGGGCAGGGAACCGGCTCGGCGCAGGGGAGCGGAGCCCCGCGGGCAGGGAACCGGCTCGGCGCAGGGCACAGGGGAGCGGAGCCCCGCGGGCAGGGAAGCGGCTCGGCGCAGGGGAGCGGAGCCCCGCGGGCAGGGAAGCGGCTCGGCGCAGGGGAGCGGAGCCCCGCGGGCAGGGAAGCGGCTCGGCGCAGGGCACAGGGGAGCGGAGCCCCGCGGGCAGGGAACCGGCTCAGGCACTCACGGCTGCCTTGGCTTTGGAGATGTCATCGATCTGCAGGTGAAGATCTTCAATTTCCACCTCCATGGACTTGCGGGCCTTGACTGCCGCCGCGCAGGTGAATTCAGACTCCTCCAGCTGCAGAGAGAGCCCGACACGGGGACTGTCAGCACCGGGCATGGGCGATGCCCGCAGCAGCCTGGGCACCACCCTGGGGGGTTCTGCGGGGAGGGGCAGGGGGCAGCAGCATTGGTGATGCCAAGGAGCCGTTTCAGGAGTGGGAGGTACAGAACGCAGTGCCAGACATGGCCAGCGCATGCCGTGGGGAGCAGGGATGGGGGGGATGGCAGCCTAGAGCACAGGGACCCCACAAGGGCCTGCCCCGAGCTCCCCCAGCTCTTCCTCGCTCAGACCAGCAGAGTGGCCAGGGCTGGGAACCCCCTTCGGGGGCCAGGGAGGACAAGCCTCCGGCGCAGAGCACGCGCGGCCCCGGCGGGCAGTGCACACCTGGTTTCTGAGCTGCGCGATCTCCCTCTTGCTGGGGGCGTTGTTTTTCAGGTGATCCAGCATGATCTGGGCGTCCGCCAGCAGCGCCTTGGTTCTCTTCAGATCCTTGCGCAGCCGCTTCTCCGTCTCAAAGTCCCGCTGGCTGACCTGGGTGTGGGGAGGCCATGCAGGGGCTCGAGGGCATGCCTGCTCCACACGCTGCATCTCAGGGGGGTCCCCCGTCCACACAGCAATGGGCCCGGCTCCCTCTAGAACCTGAGCACCACACCTGCGATGGCCAGAGCGCCCAGCCCCAGGGCTCTGCCCCCACCCCGCGGGAGCTCAGCCCCTGCAGGGGACGATGCCCCCTGGGCACAGAGCGGGCGCCGCACTCCCTCTGCTCCGCCCGGCTCACTGCGGCCAGCCTCGGCCTCTGACCTCCTAACCAAGGAGCTGTCTGGTCCCCAGAGCCCGTGGCAGGCCAGAGGAGTGCTCCTGGGGCAGACACAGCGGGGCCAGCTCTGGTTTAGGGACTGGCCAGCCGGGGATGCCCACGCCCCGCTCTGCCATGCTGGCTCCAACCCAGGCCAAGCCTCCTACTTCCAGCAGTGCCCCCGGGATGAGAGCACCCGGGCAGGGCGGCGACTTTCGGATCTAGCTGGGTTTAGTCCTGGCCATTAACCCGCGGGAGGCCCGGCTCCATGCTGCACCCCCCAGACGGGGTCTCTTGCCCGGGCGGTACCTGGTCACTCGCCGCAGCCAGCTTGCTCTCCAGCTCCCGCTTCTCTCTCAGCACCTTCTGCTTATCCTCATACTCCTCCTCCAGCTGCACCTCCATCTGCTTGAGCTGCGCCCGGCCCCCCAGACACAAGAGCAAGAGAGTCCCCATGAGGCACGCTTGGGACGGGGGTGGGCTGGGTGAGCGTGGGGGGGTGGGGCAGGGCAGCGAGCACAAGAAGGCCCTAACCTGCACTAACCAGTCACCTCCTGGGGGGGGCTGGACTCGGCGAGTCCTGGGTCCCAGCCAATGTTCCCTCTAATTTTTGACAGGCCGTGTGCACAAAACATTTCTTCTGTGCAAATCGTTGTGCGCGCGGTGTTTCCCTGCGTGGGGGGGGTTTAGGATCTGTGTGCACGCGCACAGCTTAGAGGGAACAGTGGTCCCAGTCCTAGGTAGCCCCCCCATCTCTTAGCTCCTGCAGACATGACCATGTGGCAATCCAGTGATCCTCACTGCCCCGGCTCAGGAGAGACCTAGGACTGGCCCATTGGGGGCTATGAATCCGGATTGAGGGGCACCAGAGTTCCCCCATTCCCAGCCTGGCTCCAGCCCGCCCCGAGTCCCTGTGCCACCGCGATAGTTTGAGTGGCCTGGCCGGCTAGCGCAGTCAGAGCGAGCGAGCGAGCGAACGGGGAGAGCGACTGGTTCAACTCGCCAGGCCGGGGCTGGGGCCGGGCCAGCTACGACCCGTCAGGGGAGCCAGATCAACACAACCCGCCAATCACACCACAGCGCCCTCCCGCCAGGAACACCCTGGTGCCCCTGCCCAGCCGGGCGGGCAGAGCGACGCCCTGGCCCTACCTTCTTCTGGCACGACAGCCTGATCTCCTCCACCTCCTCGTCGCGGCTCTCCACCTCCTTGGAGTGGGTCTGCCGCAGGCGCTCCATCTCCATCTCCAGACGCAGCTTGGCCTGCAGGCGGAAAGCAGCCCCGGTCAGCCCGATGCTGGGGGCCTGGCCGCCCCCCTCCTGGCAGAGCGGCCCTCTGCAGATCTCTTCCACCCTGCCGAGCCGGAACGCAGCCAGGCAGAGCGAGCGTGGGCCGGAGCACGGCTACTAGCCCTCAGGAGCAGCGCACAGATAGGGCCACGCCCAGGACTGTCGGACCCTCTAACGCTCTCGCTCTCCCGACCACCCAGCACACTAGACAGCAGCTGTCTGCCCCGGTAACGCTGACGCCCCCTCGGCTGGGACGGCAGAGCCACCGGCCTGCACCCAGGGAGAGCTCCTGGGAGCTGCCAGGGAGCGCAGGGACAGGAGTGCCCTCGTCCTGGGGAGCCGAGGTGACAAACACTCCCTGCCCGTCGCCGGGGCTCGGCGCCAGAGACGGGGGGGCCCCCCGCTCCCTGCCCGTCGCCGGGGCTCGGCGCCAGAGACGGGGGGGCCCCCCGCTCCCTGCCCGTCGCCGGGGCTCGGCGCCAGAGACGGGGGGGCCCCCCGCTCCCTGCCCGTCGCCGGGGCTCGGCGCCAGAGACGGGGGGGCCCCCCGCTCCCTGCCCGTCGCCGGGGCTCGGCGCCAGAGACGGGGGGGCCCCCCGCTCCCTGCCCGTCGCCGGGGCTCGGCGCCAGAGACGGGGGCCCCCCGCTCCCTGCCCGTCGCCGGGGCTCGGCGCCAGAGACGGGGCCCCCCGCTCCCTGCCCGTCGCCGGGGCTCGGCGCCAGAGACGGGGCCCCCCGCTCCCTGCCCGTCGCCGGGGCTCGGCGCCAGAGACGGGGCCCACTCCCTGCCCATGGCTGGGGCTTTTCATAGCAATGACACTCGCAATGCCCCCAGTCCAAGGCCCACGCTGCTGCTCTGCCAGCCAGCATCTCTACGGCCCTTGCAGCCACTGCTCCATGACGGGAAGGCCATGCTACTTCTCTCCAAGCCCCTGGGGCAGGCCTGGCCCCACACACCAGGCGGTCGCCCCGTGCCCTAGTCCCCTGGAGGGGGGAGCGCCCCGCCCACATGGAACACAGAGCCAGCCAGCAGACAAACCCACATGAAACTGGCACACCCAGAAACCAGCCCAGTCCCAGGCTCAGCCTGCCAGCCCGGGACGCCTGCTGCCCACACAGGGAGGGAGCCGCACTCTGACCCCTGCATGGAGGCAGGATGGAACCCAGGGGGTCACCCCTCCCGAGGTGGGTCTGGTCTGAGCCGGGCTCCTCGCCCCAGGCCCTGCCCCCTCCGCACCTGCTCCAGCAGCTGGATGGTCCCGGCCTGCTCGTCCAGCTCCTCCTCCTGGTCCTTGACCTTTGCCTCTAGGTCCCGCAGCTGCTTCTTCACCTTGGCTAGGGAGGCCTCGTCCTTGGACTCCTGGGAGGAGACGTCTTGGAGCTCGGCCTCCAGGGCTTCCACCTTCTGGGTGAAGCTCATGATGTCGGAGTCTTTGTCCTGGGAGAGAGGGCAGGGACAGCCTGCTGAGCCAGCCAGGCCGCGCCGCACGAGGGGCAGGGACACGGGCAGGCCGCTCTGCTCACCTCCAGCTGCTGCTTGAGGCCGAAGGCCTCTGCGATGAGCACGTCCTTCTCCCGACTCAGCTTCTCCCGCAGCAGCTTCTCTCGCTGGGCCTCGTCGTGAGCCTGGGCGAGCTCGCTGTCAAACCTGCCAGACACCCACGGCCAGGCCGTCAGCGGGCGGCTCGCCAGCTGGGCTCAGCCACCAGACCTGCCCCGCCACTGCCCGAGGCAGGATCCGGGCGGGACGAAGCCACGGAGACCGGCTGGGGAGCAGCTCCTGCCGAGAAGGTGCACCTGGCTCCAGCCCAGAAGGGCACGCATCTCTCCACAACCCCCAGCCTGGACCCCCCGGAGATTCCCCCGGCACTGAAGCCCTGGGGAGCAGGGGGCTGATCAGCACCACGCCACAGGCAGCTCCTGGGGAAAAGGCCACGGCGCTAACGCCGCCAGGACAGCCCGAGGCTGCTCAGCGTGGGAGGCAGGAACAGCGTCGCTCCCCGCCCCAGCCCTCCTTCCTGCTCGGCTCTGGCCTGGCACCGCCTAGCCCGCTGGCCATGCAGATTCCCGGAGCTGTGCAGCCTGGAGAGCCCCGTGGAGCAGGACAGTGTCCCTGGGAGCTGGGGGGTGAGGCCCAGCTCGAGAAGACCCCGCACTACCTCTGGGCGAGCAGCAGGAGGGTTCCCTCGGGCCCTTCAGAAAAGGTCACCGCAAAGGCACACGGCGAGTCCACGGCTGAGCCGGGACCTGAGCCCGGGTCTCTCTCGCCAGAGGCCGCTTGGCCCGGCCGGGAGTGGCCCTGGCCTGGCACCGTGGCACGCTCACCCAGCCCCTGCAGTGCTCTCCAGCTGGGCGCAGGGAGGGAGTCCCCAGGACAGGGAGGAGCGCCCCCTTCGTGCCCAGGCCCGCCCGCTCCTCACCTTCGCTGCTTCTTCTCCAGCTCATGGTTGCGACCCTGCTGCCCCTCCAGGTGCAGCTTGGTGTCCTGCAGCTCTGCCGTCAGGCGCTGAGCCTTCTTCTTCAGCTGCTGCAGGGCGCGCTGGCACTCCTCGCTGTCGGCCTGCAGATCTGCCAGCTGCGGGAGGGGCACAAAGGGCGCGGGTCAGGGCCCTGCAGAGGGAGGAGGCCGGGCATCCCATCGCCGCCACTCAACCTCCCGACTCGGCCGGAGCCGTTGGGGTGAGCCCTTCCCGGGCTGTGTGGGAGGGGAGGGCGAGCAGACAGCCTGCCCGGCCCGGGCTCCAGGCGCTGCACTGGGGTTCCTGGAGCCAGCAGCGCTGCCACAGAGGCTGAGTCCTGAGCACCCCAGTGAAGGAGACGCTCTGCAGCGTGCAGCCCGGCCCCCCCCCCCGCTGCCAGCCTGCCAGGGCCCCCCCCCGCTGCCAGCCTGCCAGGGCCCCCCCCCGCTGCCAGCCTGCCAGGGCCCCCCCCCGCTGCCAGCCTGCCAGGGCCCCCCCCGCTGCCAGCGTGCAGCCCGGGCCCCCCCCCGCTGCCAGCCAGCCGGCCAGGGCCCCGGGCCGCACGGCAGGCGGAGACCACAGGCGCCTCCCGAGCCTGCTGGGAACCGCCGGCTCGGCAGGATGCCACACGGCATTAACGGCAAGGGCCGTGCAGGCTGCCACGTCAGCCACCAGGAAGCTAAATAACCGGGCAGCTGGTGCCAGTCGCCGGTGTGTATGGGGGGGGGGGGGGGTCACCGGTGCGTGTGCGGGGGGGTCACCGGTGCACACGGGGGGAGGGGGTGTCACCAGTGTGTGTGTGTGGGAGGGGGGGGGTCACCGGTGCGTGTGCGGGGGGGTCACCGGTGCACACGGGGGAGAGGGGGTGTCACCAGTGTGTGTGTGTGTGGGAGGGGGGGTCACCGGTGCACACGGGGGGAGGGGGTGTCACCAGTGTGTGTGTGGGGGGGGGGGGGGGTCCACCGGTGCGTGTGCGGGGGGGTCATCGGTGCACACGGGGGGAGGGGGTGTCACCAGTGTGTGTGTGTGTGTGGGAGGGGGTCACCAGTGCACACGGGGAGAGGGGGTGTCACCAGTGTGTGTGTGTGTGGGAGGGGGGTCACCAGTGCACACGGGGGGAGGGGGTGTCACCAGTGTGTGTGTGTGTGGGAGGGGGGTCACCGGTGCACACGGGGAGAGGGGGTGTCACCAGTGTGTGTGTGTGTGGGAGGGGGGGTCACCGGTGCACACGGGGAGAGGGGGTGTCACCAGTGTGTGTGTGTGTGTGTGTGGGAGGGGGTCACCAGTGCACACGGGGGGAGGGGGTGTCACCAGTGTGTGTGTGGGAGGGGGAGGGGGTCACCGGTGCACGTGTCACACCCCGACAGGGCCAGGCACACTCACTCTTCTCTCCTGCTGTCTCTTGCTCTGCTGCTCCAGCTCCAGCTTCTCCTGGAACTCCTGCTGCGCGCGCTTCTTGGTGAAATCCGCCTCGCGCAGGGCTCGCTCGTACCGCAGCCGCCACTCGCCGCCTGCGGGAGGCAACCGGAGCCCCAGGCTGAGGCTCTTTCATGAGCCGAGCCTGGACTGGGCGTGCGGCGCACACGGAGCAGGGCGGGGGGAGCGGGGGGTTTCGCCGCCGCTGCTGCCACATGTGCTGAAGGCGGATGGTGAGAACCGCCCCCAGGGGGCAGGGGGTGACCCCACTGAGCAGTAACCACAATGCCCTGTATGCAGGTGGGGAAACCGAGGCACGGATCGGGCAAGTCACCTGCCCAGGGCACAGAGTGAGATGGGTGATGCACCCCATGTGTGGAGACGGAGGGGGAGCGGAGGGCAGGGAGCCCCGGGGGGCTGCCTGGGGCAGGTCAGCACCTGAGTCGTCGTCGTCAAGCTCCCCGTTGAGCTCGGCCGCCCTGATGAGCCGCGCCTCCATCACCTCCATTTCCATGGAATCCATCTGCTTCTTCAGCGCCTCGTACTTGGCCTGGGAGGGGGAAACAAGGGCCAGGTCAGCACCAAGGGGCAGAGCGGGGCACCCGGCCCCTGGAGGGGTGGGGGAGACCAGGCCCAGGTCAGCGCTGAGAGGCAGAGTGGGGCACCCAGCCCCTGGGGCGCGGGGGGGGGGGGGGGGAACCAGGCCCAGGTCAGCACTGAGGGGCAGAGTGGGGCACCCGGCCCCTGGGGGGGTGGGGGAGACCAGGCCCAGGTCAGCGCCGAGGGGCAGAGCGGGGTTTTCTGGGTAGGCACAGGGGGCATCACCAGACCTGGTGAGGGATCCAGGGGTTTGTGGGTAGGGACGGGGGCATTGCCAGACCGGGGGGGCGGGGGGGGAGGAAGCCCAGTGCTGTAGGAACAGGCGGCTGGTGTGTAGGCACAGGGGGCATTGCCAGACCTGGGGAGAGGGGAGCAGGTGTGACATTACTGACATAACCTGTGACTGTGATCATTGTTGCAAGCACTGTTATATATTTGCAGCAAGTATTGTACAAAGGTTGTCGTGTGAGGTGTCTATGGCATGGTTCTGATTTGCTGGTTATGATGATGCTGTCTGTATGTGTGTACCATTTTTGTAGTTGAAGTTATGAATATTGGCTATGTACTTGTATTTTAATATGTTTTGATTCTAGCCTCAGTGAAGCATTTGGTCAGCTTCTTGAGAAGGGACTATTCTGAGTAAGTGCCCAATCAAGAAACACTTAACGGACAATGGACTTTGGGAGACGCCAATCCACATCTGAGCTTTCCTGGGAACATTCAAACGGACATGTAAACAATGGCATGGCCTGCAAACTGAGTCATGCATGGACATGTGACTTGCCCATGTGACTCCAGACTCCATCTTGCTGTTGTGATTTTCCACTGTCAGAACAAAGCGGTGTCCTTCCATGGGTAAGAGACTATAAAAGGCTGCTGCAGCTCCTCCATTTTGTCTTCAATCCTGCTTCTTGCCTCTGGAGGGACTTTGCTACAAACTGAAGCTCTGAACAAAGGACTGAATGACCCATCCCAGCTGGGGATGTTCTCCAGAGACTTGATTTGAACCTGCAGCTTATTCCATCACTGCTACAACCCTGAACCAAGAACTTTGCCATCACTGTATGTAATTGATTCCATTTAACCAATTCTAGCTCTCGCCTAGACCTTTTTCCTTTTAAGAATAAACCTTTAGATTTTAGATTCTAAAGGACTGGCAACAGCGTGATTTGTGGGTAAGATATACAAGATTTGTCTATTGACCTGGGTCTGGGGCTTGGTACTTTGGGATCGGGAGAACGTTTTTCTTTTACTGGAGCATTGGTTTTCATAACCGTTCGTTCCCATAACGAGTGGCACTGGTGGTGAGACTGGGAAACCGGAGTGTCTAAGGGGATTGCTTGTGTGACTTGTGGTTAGCCAGTGGGGTAAAACCGAAGTCTCCTCTGTCTGGCTGGTTTGGTGCCTTGGTGTGCAAAGGACCCCCAGCCTTGGGCTGGAACTGCCCTGCTTGAAGCAGTTTGTCCTGAATGGGCACTCTCAGTGGGGTCCCTCCAGAACCAGCACCGTTACATCAGGTGGCTGGTGTGCAGGCACCGGGGGCACTGCCATACCTGGGGGGAGCAGGACCCATTGCCGGTGTCCTGCTCCCGCAGCCCCTGCGAAAGGAGGCTGCTCACGGAGCAGAGCTCAGAGGGAACGGTGGAGTGCACCGGCCGCCAGCCCCACTTTGACACACGAGACCCTCACCTGCAGATCCTTCATCTCCTTCTCTGCCCGCAGCCGCTCGGCCGTCTCCGCGTCCAGCAGCTGGGAGGCCGACTCCCCCGTGTGCCGCTCGTCCGTCAGTTCCACCGTGAGCTCCGCCACCTGGGGAGCAGCAGAGCGAGGCTGAGCGGGCGCCATGCCGGGGCAGGGGCAGTGCCCAGGGATCGCAGCGAGGCAGGGCCTGGCAATGAGGTCTGCACAGGGAACCACCCCTCTCCGGGCCACGCAGCAAGCCTGGGAAGGCAGCTGCCACCGCACCCACATGCCCGGCCGGACATACCCTGCTCTCCAGCCGGTCACTGCCCAGCCGCAGCTCGTTCCGCTCTTTCTCCACCTTCTCGAGCTTGCCCTTCAGCTGCTGGATCTCCTCCTGGAGCAGAGACGGCAGTGAGGGGGGGGCCATCACCGTGCCGGGGGGGCAGGGAGCCCAGGGCTCGGACAGCAGGGCCCCCAGGCAGCAGGAACTGAGCTGTTAGTACCTGATGCCACACGCACCACGGCATCCCGTCCTCGCATGCCTCCCCCTGCGTGCGCACACGCACCACGGCATCCCGTCCTCGCACGCCTCCCCCTGCGTGCGCACACGCACCACGGCATCCCGTCCTCGCACGCCTCCCCCTGCGTGCACACACGCACCACGGCATCCCGTCCTCGCACGCCTCCCCCTGCGTGCACACACGCACCACGGCATCCCGTCCTCGCACGCCTCCCCCTGCGTGCACACACGCACCACGGCATCCCGTCCTCGCACGCCTCCCCCTGCGTGCACACACGCACCACGGCATCCCGTCCTCGCACGCCTCCCCCTGCGTGCACACACGCACCACGGCATCCCGTCCTCGCACGCCTCCCCCTGCGTGCACACACGCACCACGGCATCCCGTCCTCGCACGCCTCCCCCTGCGTGCACACACGCACCACGGCATCCCGTCCTCGCACGCCTCCCCCTGCGTGCACACACGCACCACGGCATCCCGTCCTCGCACGCCTCCCCCTGCGTGCACACACGCACCACGGCATCCCGTCCTCGCACGCCTCCCCCTGCGTGCACACACGCACCACGGCATCCCGTCCTCGCACGACTCCCCCTGCGTGCACACACGCACCACGGCATCCCGTCCTCGCACGCCTCCCCCTGCGTGCACACACGCACCACGGCATCCCGTCCTCACACGCCTCCCCCTGCGTGCACACACGCACCACGGCATCCCGTCCTCACACGCCTCCCCCTGAGCATGCACACGTCCCATGGCTCCTCACGCTGTGCAGAGCCCAGGACAGAAGGGTGACCCAGACTGAGCCCTGTGTGCCCGCCAGAGCAGGCGGGAGCTCGCCCCAGGGTCCATTCGTGGAGGGGGTTCCCTGCATGCTTCCCGGCCCAGCAGCAGCGCTGCCGTGAGCCGGCTGGAGGACCCTCCCGAGGAGGGGGCCAGGCCAGTTTCCCATTTGCACTCCCCTTCAGACAGCCCGGAGCGACTCCCCTCCCCCCGGGTGGCTGCGAGATCCTACGCACGTCTTTGCCCCGGATCTGGTCCTCTGTCAGCTGCACCTCGATGAGGGGCCGCACCGTGGTGAAGAGCTTCCACCAGGGCCAGCCCTTCACCCCCTTGTTCTTCTTGATGTTCTTCTGCACGCAGCGGATCGCCAGCTCCTGGATCTGGGGAGAGCAGCCAGGGTCAGGGCAGCCCCACCCTGGGCCAGAGCTGCCTTCCCTGCAGCGAGTGTCTCCTCCCCGGGGAGCCCAGCGCCTGGCTTTGCCAGGAGAACCTGGGCCCTGCTGGCACGGCCGCTCCTGTCACCCTCCTTAGAACAACGGCACCTGGATTCGAGCACCCGCGCCCCACGCAGCCACCAAAGCTGATCCTGCTGACCCCCGCGCGAGCTCTGCTTTGTGGGCTCTTCAGTAATACAAGTAAGAGCTGACACAGCTACTTCATGGTAATGGAAGAGCTGCTGCCCCGCGGAGCTGCACGCAGCCCCCTTGCGGGGCCAGTCTGCGGGCAGTGCCTATGTACCCATAACGTTGGCTCCCGGCTCCGGCGGGAGGACGAGGCAGGCTGCAGCGCACAGAAGCCAATGGGAGATACCTCCCCCTCCCCAGCCCCCACGCAGCCCCCCTGCCTGGCTGGGACCTCACCGGAAAGCAGGGGCGGCTCCGTCTCCTCCGCGCTGGGTGCCCCGCAGGCCGGATCCCCCCCGGGGGAAGCCCAGCTCGGAGGGGGCGGCGCTCGAGGCACAGCTGCCCATTTTAGGCAAAGTCATGCAGCTGCCGGGGTGGTATGTAAACGGGAAGGGGACCGTGGGGGGGCAGGCGGGCTGCCCTGCTAAATACCTTTCTCTTCTTGAAGTGCTGGCGCGCCAGGAAGCCCCTGCACGCAGCCTGGAAGAGCGCGATGTTCTTGCTCGTTTGCTCGTCTCGCTGCTCCTCGAGCTTGGCCAGGGTCCCCGCCCGGAAAAACACCTGTAGGGGAGGAGAGCAGTGAGCAGAGCCCCGGGGCAGGCAGGGGGCCCCACCCCGGATAGCGCAGTGCCTCTCTTGGAGCCAGCCTGGCCCACTCGGGGGCAAGCAGCCCCCAGGCAGGCCAGGCTAAGGAGGCATGTGTACAGCGGCCGCACCCCACACTGCTGGTCAGAGGGATCCGCGCAGCCGCCAGCACTGGGCAGAGCTGCCGGGTAACAGCATGGCACGAGGGCAGAGGCTGCGCGGCCTTCCCCACTGCTCCCTGCAGCACACTGCCAGCCGCGCCAGAGACAGGCAGCTCCTCCAACCACCCCAGCGCCTCTGCCTCTCTGTGCCCAGAGCTCCTCTGTGCAGCGCTGCTCCCCGAGACCAGCCTGCCCTGGGCTGCCCCCAGAAAGCTGGAGCCAAGCAGGGGGCCGGGATGCATAGGTACAGGAGTGACTCCAAGGCAGAGCTTGTACCCCGAGAATCCCCTGCTCCCCCCGCCTGCCGGGGTGGTCCGCGGTCAGGACAGAACTGACCTCATGGGTCTGGGGAGCAGGGCCCAGGCCTCCTAGTACCAGGGGCTCAGAGCAGCAGCCCGGGCAGAGAGCAGGGGAGAGGGATGCTCAGCTCCAGGGGGGCTCGCAAGTGTTTGAGCTGCCGCTGTGAATGCTGGGGCCTGAGATCTTGCATGACTCGGCTCTGGGGCGAGATGGCTGCTTCGTGCCCCCCCCCCCAGCCCAGTGCTCAGCCACTCAGAGCTGGGGGTGCCAGCGAGCAGCGCCCCACGCCCCCGGGGCCAAGCAGAGATCTCTGCTGCTCTCAATACGCTGCAGCCCAACTCACATGCTCCCCCGGTGCCACTTCCAGGGGTGGTGGACAGGGTCCCAGTGCCGAGCAGCCCTCCCCCCAGTCCCAGCGGAGAGACACGGACGCCTCATGGCTGCAGCCTGCACCCCCGGCGAGGCGCCCGAGGGCCCTGCTGCCACACGAGGTGCCGGGAAGCAGCCTGGGCTGAGTGGCGAGGAGGCGGCGCAGCGGGGCATCGGGGCAGCCGGCCTGGGCGAGGCTCTGCAGAGGGAGCGGTGCCAAGCACCCACAGGGACTCTGCCCAGGGCGTGTGCCTGGCTCTGGAGTGCTGTCAGCCTGGCCCCTGCTCTGCTGCGACCCCCCAGCGGGCATGGTGCAGGCACCCAGAGGTGCCCTGTACAGCACGTCTGTGACCGGCTTCACCTCCCCGAGGGGCCTCGCTGGGGTCCGAGGCTGCCAGCCCGTTGGGCTACCTGGGCCGGGCCCCCGAGCGGCTGGCTGGGAACGGCGGGAGGCTTACCCGGCTCAGGCCCATGTGGTAACTGCTCTTCTCGAGCTCCAGCGACTCCAGGAGCTCTTCCACGGCCTGCAGGGAAAGCGGGGTCAGCTGCAGGGAGGCGTGGCCGGCGCGCACGGCCGTGCTCGCAGAGACGCCAGCCCCGCTGACAGCAAAGGGGCACCGAACCCAGCGGGCAGCAGAGTGCTGACACGCCCCTAGCCCTCTGCACTCCCAGCCAGCGTGCCACGCTTGCTCCCCGGCACCCCCAAGCAGCCCGGGGTGCAGCGAGCGCCATCCCAGCCCCAGGCCCCACGTGCTCTTCTAGGGGGAGGAAGAAGAGGTCGCGGCTAGTCAAGGAAGCCTTTGTCTCCTGGTCCCCTTCCCACGCTGCACTCAGCGCATAGCTCAGCTTCCCCACTGCCCACGGGACACAGTAGATGCCAGGCAAGGGCTGGAGAGGGGCCGCTGCCCGCCCCACGGGGATGTGCCGGCCCCCCCCCGGCAGGCCAGCTGCTGCGTTCAACACTCTTCCAGCGCTTAGCGGTGACCCTAGAAACCACGCCCCTCGCTGGGGAGCAGAGCGCTCCGTCCTGCGTCCCCATCACGGGCCAGAGCCCTCACCCTGCGAGCGCGGAAGCTCTTTGCCAGGCGGTGGGGCTGGGCTCAGGCCAACACGGAGCCCGCGGGATCAGTCCTTTCCCTGCAGAGCTCGACCAGGGCGGAAGTGCCAGCTCCCCGCTCTGGGAAACGCGCTGCGCTCCCGGTGGCTCTCCGCAGGGGGCGCTGCGACAGCCATGACGTGGACAAGTCCCTACCTGGTCTCACAGCAGCGGCTGGAATCTGACGCCCACCCCTATCAGCCCCCAGGCCACCCCACTCGCTGCATGACCTGTCCCTCTCCAGCCTCGGCTGCAGCACTGTACACAGACCGTCTCCCTGCCACAGCCACCGACAGCTCCTTGGGGGGCTCCGGCCCCTCCCACCTCCCCATCCAGCACCTAGCACAGGGGCTTCGGGGAGCCACGACAAGCCACACGCCACCTGACGGGAACAGGGGCACACGCCAGCCGCGGGCCGTCTTCAAAAGGGGAGGGTCAGCGGCAGCAGGCTCCCTTTCTCAGCTGAAGGGAAGGTGCCCGTCTCCAGAGCCTTGGCTGCACTAGGCTGCGGGGGCACTCCTCTCACCATTCTCTAGCGTGGGCAAGTCCCTGCCCGTCTCAGTCTCCATTCCCCGTCCCCAGCTCTCTGGGGCAGGCGCTACCAGTGCACGGGCAGCCCCTGGCACCGTGATCTGGGCACTGCCATCGCGCGGCCGGCCCGGCTCCAACACGCACCCGTTTCTCGTCCGTGACGATGTAATTCCGCCCGTGTTTCTTGGTCAGGTGAGGGGCCAGGATGTCGAAGCGCCGCCGGAACTCCGAGAAGACCATGTGATCTGGGTAGCCTAGGGGCAGAGCACAGGAGAGCGGGCATGTGCCTTGGGCAGAGACTCAGGAGCCTGCAGGAAGGAGCTGGGTGGTGGTGCTGTGCGCAGTGCAGCTGCCCCTCCCAGCCCCGACTCACCCAGCACCAGCCTGCAGAGCCCGAGGACAGCAGGCGCCCCAGGGGGTGAGCAGCCCCCCCTGGAGCCCCGAGCGTGGAGCAGAAGGGGGCAGGGGAAGAACCTGCCTGCCTGATGCGTGGCCTTGGAGCCCTCGCCCTCCAGAGGCTCTGGGCTTGCTCCTCCCCAGGCCTCGCGGTGCAGGGCCCATCGTGCACAGGACACTGGAGATGCAGAGACCCTCCCTGACACACGCATCCACCCACCCCCCACCCAGGACATCCACACACTGGCCCTCCGCTGCAGCCCAGCTCCCGCCAGCCAGGGCCCAGCCACACAGCTGCGCACTCCGGCGCTGGGGGAGCGCCCTGCCCGGAGCCCACCCGGCACAGGCAGGATGTGGCCCAAAGGGCCAGCGGCAAGGAGGGGAACGGAAAGCTGAACTACACACAGCCACTGCAGTGCAGCCACCTCTGGAGCGGGACCGAGCAGCTGTCTCAGAGCAGACTCTGGGTGCCCAGAGCTGCCCAGGCAATCCCTTGCCGTTGCGGAGGGTGAGGGGCCCCACCGCAGTCCTAGGGCGAGAGGGCAGGTGGGCGCCTGGAGACGCAGCGTCTCCGGCTGTGACTCCATCACCTGGTGCAAGTCCTGCAAGGCGAGGCAGGGCCGGCACTGGGGCGGGAGGCCCCTCTCTCCCGAGTCACCGGACAGAGCCCAGCCTAGTGGCAGAGCTGCGGGAGGGCTGGCGTGGCACACCGGGCGATACCCCTGCGGAGAGCACCGGCACCTCGGCCAGCACGCTGGGGAACGCGTCCACGCCCAGCCTCTCGGCAGGGGCAGGGGCAGTGCACCAGCCAACCAGGCCACCCCCCAACAGCTGCCACGGAGCCTGGCTATTTCTCAAAGGTGGTTTTACGTGGCCCTTGCTTGGCAACACTGGCCGTGGCTTTCTCCCGGCTCCAGAGAGAACCAGCCGAATGCCTGACTCGGGGCCAGGGCTGAGGCGAGCGTGTGTAACTGAATCAAGTGACCGGGGATTTTATGAACAGCCCCTGCTACGGACTGTACCTGGACTGCAAGTAAATTGATGTGCAAAGATAGCGGAGCTGATGCTTCACATCTTAATTCATCGACGGGGCACTGAGCCTAGCACAGCCCAGGCGGCCGCGGGCGATCGATCCCGGGCTGCGCGAGCCACATTGATTTTGGTTCAGAGCAGTAATCTGGTTTTGAAATAATAAACCCCAACTCCAGGGCAGGATGTCTGCACTGAGAAAGAGATGAGGTCTCATTCTCGCCCCTGCCGAGCCAGCACTGACCGGTTGTGTCCCGTTTCGTAATTAGGGAAAGCGGCCGAGCGCCCTGGAGAGCCCAGGCCTCTCCCCACAGAGCAGGCACGGCAGCGCTGGTTCACCCGCACTCCTCCGCTGACCACTCAATCCTGCCTAGAGGGCCCCGCACCCTGACCTCGGAGCGCCTCCCGCACGGCCCAGAGGTCTCTTGGGCTCTCCCGAGGGGTTGTTTGGTTGGGAGGCAGGAGGGGCTCAGCCCCCCAGGCGGGCAGGTGGGCTGTTCTCCTGGAAGGGAGCTCTCGTGGGAGGTCACAGGCTCCCGGCTGACGAGGGCCAGCTCGGAGCCCAGAACCGTGAGCATGACCTGCTGTCCCCAGGGATAAGGAGGGAGCTTGTTCTCCAGGAGCCAGCTCAGTTCTTAGCACCTTTGCCAAGGCTGCCCCCTGGCATTAACAGGCCCCCTGCTGTGATGTGGGGCCAGCCCCCTAGGAACTGAGCTGGGCCCCACCTCTCTCCGTTGGGTGCCTGGCTTACAAGCAGGGTGAGAGTCACATGCCTGGAACACCTCAGTATTTACCCTGGAATCCAGTTCAAGGATTTGCCACCTCTTCATTGTCCACAGCTCAGAAAATTCCCACCTGGCTTCCCTGGTCCCCGAGGGCAGCGCCCGGCCTGCACTGACTGCTAGCAATGGGCAGTGCCACCTGCCAGAACCCATTACCTGCAGTGCTGGAGGACCAGTCCCTGGGCCTCTCTCTGCACCCCGCAGGCACAGGGTCCCTGCTCGCGTCTCTGGCCCCCCCGCGCATGCCACAGGGAAGTCCACACGCCTGTTTGGATCCGGGTGACGGGGCCGGCTGTGCAGCCCCATTGTTCCTGCGGGGAGCAGCTCGGCCAGCCCGGAGCAGAGCACAAACCTTGCCGGTACATGCGCAGCGCGTCGAGGAGCCGGGAGCCCCTGATCTGGGCCCTCAGCAGGGGCACGTCGAGCTGCATGAGCCCCGCCTCGCAGTGCAGGTCCAGCTCGCTGCTGCTGATCCGCCGGGCCGCCAGCCCCCTGGGGTCCCCGCTCCAGCCCTCCGCTTTGGGCAGGAGGCAGTGCACAAAGTGGATCTTCGACTTCTTGATGGTGTCAACCAGAGCATCCTGGGGGCGGGGAGAGCATGGCTCAGCCCGGGCGTGCCGGGGACCTCGGGCGCGGCCGCCACCCGACGCGGCAGAAGCTGGGGTGAGTGACTGTGGGGCAAAGGGGCCAGAAGGAGAAACTGCCCCTAGGATCAGTCATGAACCTGCACCTTTGGCTGGGGAGAGCAAAGCCCCCGCAGCTGGGGTTTGCTGCAGAGCGCATGGTGCGTCGAGCCGGGGGGCAGGGTCACTCTAACCCCACCGGTGGCGTTACCCAGCAGCCAGGAGCTTGGCCTGGGCCGTGGGAGGCTGCCCCAGCATGGAGTGCTGCATCCACCCCCCAACGTCTCTGCACTGGGGCCGAGCAGCCAGTCGCTCGCTTTCCAACCCTGCGCACGCAGCACGAACGGCAGATGCTGGTTCCACCCCGGCACCGGGTGGCCGCAGCAGCTCCCGCAGGGACCCCCGCAGGGAACAGAGGCTGTCCCAGCGAATGTAAATGGACCAGATGGCAGAGGGGAACACCACCCCTCCAGGGCCCGTGGGCACAGGCGTGCAGAGAGGGCGGGAGGACAAGGGGAGTCCTGCCAACAGGAGAAGTGGGCAGACGGGCACCCACTGCTTGGCTATTTGGGGAGGTAACTTCAGCATTGCCTCCTGCAGCCAGGCCCATGAGCAATGCCTGGGACCAGCCCAGAGCAACGGGTCTGCACAAGAGACTGACCTGCAGAGCCTACGTAAAGCAGCGGGGCAGCTGAGAAACGGGTGGGCCAGCGCTTAGAGCGAACGGCTGGGCGCAGGGATTCCCGCGGGCTCCTAGCTCCACCCGCCTGTGGGAGAACGGGGCCCTGGCCCCTGGGAGCAGGGAGGGGTCTGCCGTGCTCAGGCTGCAGCTCACCCACTCACCACTTGCAGCTTGATCTGAATGCACAGCGACTTCTTCTTCACCGCGGCCACCCCCGTGGTGAAGGTCTTGCGCATGCTGGTAGCCCTGCGCAGGGCCAGCTGGGACCCGCCTTCCAAGCCGGCGATGGACCCCGACAGCACCATGGCCGTCCCCGCCCGGCCCATAAACAGGCTGCTGATGATTTTCCTGCCGTCAGAGAGAGAAGGTGACCAGCCGCCCCACGCCTTTCCCTGCCCTGGCCCGAGGAGATGCAAATCCAGCCACAGCAGGCTGAGCGTGGCCATTGCCAGGGGGGCAAATGCTGGAACGGGGCCTGAGAGGTCACCCAGCCACTGCAGCCGCATAGATCAAAAGAAGAGGCTGTTTCTCCCCTTACGAGCACAGTGACTGCCCGGCTGCCAGGGCATGGACCAGCGCCCAGTTGCCCCCTGCTCAGCAGCTGCTCCTAGGGGGCTGGGAATAAAGATTTTGCCTTTCAAAGAGCACGAACCACCCCCGCAGAGCGGCTGCGCCAGCCTCCCCATCCCGGGCCGTGTCTTGTGCCCGCCGAGCCCAGCCAGAGCCTCTTATGGCACAGCCGCGGCTTACTTCTGAGAGTCCTGCAGGACCGCGGCGGCGTTCTGAGCGGCTGGGTTCTGCCGGACGTAATGCAGCCAGCCTGTGGCGTCGTACTCCACCCAGTTGGTGCCGTAGCTGTGACCCAGGAAGAAGTGGCGTGGCTTGTCGCTTCGCAGCAAAGGGCTGTGGCCTGTAGGGACAGAAACCCCATTAACGACCTGGTCCCCGGCGGGGCCAGAGATCCCCCCAGGCCAGGTACCAGGAGGGAATCCCTGGCCCTGGCCACACAAGAGCAGTGCCCCCTTGAATCTCTCCCACCCGGGGGGGAATGAATTTTGTTATGTGCACCAATATGGAGGTGATGTGTGACAGCAAAATTCATGTGGTGGGGGTGGGGCCGAGGGGTTCGGAGTGCGGGAGGGGGCTCAGGGCTGGGGCAGAGGGTTAGGGCTCTGGGGTGGGGCCGGGGATGAGGGGCTCAGGGCTCTGGCTGTGGGGTCTGGGGGTGGGGCCGGGGATGAGGGGCTCGGGGCTCTGGCTCTGGGGTGGGGGGGTGAGGGGTTCAGGGTGCAGGAGGATGCTCCAGGGCTACAGCGAAGAGAGAGGACTCCCCCCAGCGCTCTCTCCCCACAGCAGCACCTGGGCTGGAAGGGAGAGGCGCCTCTCCCCGCCGTGGGATCTCTGGGGCTGCAGGACAGGCGCCCCTCTCCCAGCAGGTCTGGGCCGGGGGAGGGCTGCTCTTGCCATGCCTGGGTCCGGGCCGTCCCGGCCACGCCACCCTGCCGGGTCCAGGCCACAGGCCGAGTTGGGGCCAGGGGAGAGGCACCCCGGCCGCGGCAGGTTGGGGGCCGGGGTAGTGGGGGCCGGGGGAGAGGCGCCCCGGCAGGTTGGGGGCCGGGGGAGAGGCGCCCTGGCCGCGGCAGGTTGGGGGCCAGGGTAGTGGGGGCCAGGGGAGAGGCGCCCCGGCCGTGGCAGGTTGGGGGCCGGGGTAGTGGGGGCCGGGGGAGAGGCGCCCCGGCAGGTTGGGGGCCAGGGGAGAGGCGCCGCGGCAGGTTGGGGGCTGGGGTAGTGGGGGCCGGGGGAGAGGCGCCCCGGCCGTGGCAGGTTGGGGGCCGGGGTAGTGGGGGCCAGGGGAGAGGCGCCCCGGCCGCGGCAGTTTGGGGGCCGGGGTAGTGGGAGCCAGGGGAGAGGCGCCCCGGCCGCGGCAGTTTGGGGGCCGGGGTAGTGGGGGCCGGGGGAGAGGCGCCGCGGCAGGTTGGGGGCCGGGGTAGTGGGGGCCGGGGGAGAGGCGCCCCGGCAGGTTGGGGGCCGGGGTAGTGGGGGCCGGGGGGAGTGGCACCCCTCCCCCTGGCTGCAGCAGGTCCCCAGGCGGGTTCCCAAACTAGCTGCTCTGTGGCCACGCAGCTTACAGGGAACTTAGCACAAAAGCCCTGGCCAAGCTCACCCAAGTGAACCGAGGCTACGGCTACAGCGCACAGAACTCCGCGCCAGCGACTCTGAGCCCAGGTCTGATTCGGGCTCATGCTGTGGGGCCCAGACGTGTCTGCTCGGGCTCTGGGCCCCTCCCGGGGTCTCCAGCCCGAGCCCGTACACCCAGTTGGCTACTGCTGGCCCTGCAGCACGAGCCTGGGGTGCACAGCACCGAACACCCCACCGGGCAGAGCTGGAGAGCAGCCCCACGGACAGGACAGGAGCCTCCCCTCCCCCATCTCCTGCCAGGTGCCCCCCCTCCCCTGGAGGGGTGTATGCCCCCCCCAGCCTGTGGGGCCCCCGGCTCCTGGCACGCACAGGCCACACACATTGTACGTTTCCTGTACAAAGGAAACGATTGGACCGGAGCCTCACTATGGTGCGAGCCAGGAGCGGGGAGGGGACGAGCGCAGAGCGCCTGGCTAGGCCTGCGGCGGGCTGGCTCCCCCTTACCTTTATCTCCCTCCTGGGGCCCGTAGTAGGCGAAGAGCCGCTCTAGCAGCGTGTCCTCGGTCCCCGCGGGCTGCAAAGCCTCCTCCTCCAGCAGCCACAGGAGCCCACGGGCCTCGTCCGTGCGGGCCAAGGAGCGCACCTGCAGAGACGCACGTATCACCCGAACCGTGTCTGCTCCCCGCCCCTGGGCACGCGGGGACTGGCAGCACCCCTGGGCCAAGAGCCCCCCGGGGAGGGAGAGCGGAGCCGCGGGCGGCGATGTGTCTGTCCTAGCCCCAGCGCTATGGGAGAGTCTGGGACACGTTCCCCGGGACCGGTCAGAGCGAGTGGCAAGGCCTCGCTCGCAGTAACACAATAGACTCTTTGCAGAGAACGAATCAATACTTAATACCCGAGCCAGTAAAACACGTCAGCCAGGAGCGTTCGCACTCAGCCACATCCAGAGACAGGCAAACCCCCCGGGCAGAGCTCAGAGAGCAGCACCCACCACATCTCAGGCCCACACTCAGCCACCGCCGGCTCCCCTGGCTTCTCACCAGGTAGCAGGGCGAGGGACCGAGACCCTCCCTGCCCCCATCAATGCGAGCCGCCTCCTGCTCCATGGGGCGATCCCATCTCAGTGACCCTGTACGCAGGGGCCTGGGCGCAGCATGAAGCCATTCGGGTTACTCCTCAGGGCAATTCCTGCCCTGCAGGCAGGGGGTGCTCGGTGTTACTCAATGGCATGCGCCCCACGGGCGGCTCACTGCTCTGGGCCGGCATCCATTTCACTCCTTTAGCACTGGATGTCGTTTTCTAGCGAGCCTGCGGCAAGATCTCTGTGCAGGGAGAATCGTTTCCCCGAGTGCCCGCTGGGTCGGGCTGCGAACGCAGCTGACCGTGCTCCCTGCACCGCAAGCCAGGCTACCCAGTGAGGTCCCCCTGCCACTGCCATCCTGAGGATCGGCCCGGATGCCTTTGCTCCCCTTGGCAAGCCTGTCGCTCTCATCTGGGCCCCATGGCGCCAGTGTGCCCCAGGCAGACTCTGCTTCTTCCCGCTGACGCCAAGCCCTGGTCCTGCCCACTGAAGCCCTGCTGGGCCTTTTCTCCAGGGGAAGCTGAGAGCCGGAAATGGCACTGGGCCTCGCCAAGCTCCCTGACGCTCCAATGGGCCACAGGACCCTTTGCTTTCCAGCCCGCACTGTTCGAGTGCTGCTCAGTCCTGCCCCCGAGACAGCTGCCTTTCAGTGCCCCTCCGCCGTCAGGAGGGCAGGCCCCATGTGCCTCCCGCAACCAGCAACCAGGCCTGGGCAACGGGGCCCGTTCCCCAGGGAGTGTCAGAGCCCCCAGGCTCCAGCTTCTCTGCCCAAGGCAGCAGGGACGTGCTGTGCGGCACTCAGCCGCACTCTCCGGCACTGCCTGGGCGTTCAGGGCAGGGCCTCCTGCTACCGTAATCACGGCTAGCGGGGAGGAGAAGGGCCCTGGCTGCGCTGGTCTGATTCCGAAAACTCAACAAACGACAGCGATGGATCGGTGCTGAATGCGGCGGCAGCAGCTCTCAAGCCTGCTGTTCTCCTGCTTCTTTATTGGCCCAGGCGTTAACGGGAGAGGTCATTACAGGTGACATGGCCCCACCGCCCAAATCTCGCCCCCTGGCCTGGAGCCGTCTGCCCGGCATGATCGCCACCCCCAGCACGCCGAGCTGCCGCCCCACGGCAACCCCCAGCTCGGCAGCAAATGGGGTCAGGTGGGTGGCCGGGCTCTCGGGGAAGCGGGGCCGGGCACAGAGCACTTGGCGGGAGAGGGGCTGAAAGGTCTGGAGTCTGGCATACGGAAGCGCAGCAGAGAGCAAAGCAAGGGGGTCTGTGATCACCGCTCTTCCCCACCAGCCACCCCCAGCAGAGAGCTTCCCTCATGGTGACCCCGCAGAGCTGCCAGCAGGGGAAATGGAAGCAGTTCTCCCACCCGGGAGCTGGGCGGACTGCACAGCTGTACACAAACTTGGAGACAAGGGAGGGGAACGCCGGCCCCACCCCACAAAAGAGGGGAGTGGCGGTAAGGTCAGACGGGGAAGGGACGGCTGTGCCTCCCCGCTGAGCCCCCCTGCCTCAGCACGGGGTGGGCCACCTCCCTGACAGCTCTGCAGACATCGGGACAAACTGCATTCCCCTGAACTGGCCTGCCAGCAAGTGGGGAGATCAGAGCAAGCCCCCGCTAACAGCAGCCTCCCCACCCAGAGCCAGAAACCTCCCTCTGTTAGCATCAGTTGGATGAGCGCGGCTGCTACAGAGCAGCTCCCAGCATGGCTGCAATCCCAGCTTGCTTTGCGTTTGACCACTGGAGTTAACTTGGCATCTCCCCACGAATGTAACCCCAGGACGGCATCTGCCTGGGGACGGAGGGGTCTCCGCACGCAAGCAAAGGCAGAAGAACCTGCTGCAGGCTTCGGGGCGCTGGTGACTGGCTGGGTTTCTGCTGAGTGTCGCTAGGAACAGGGAAACACCCAGCTTTGGAGGGGAGCTTGGAGCCACGGAGCCCCCCCTCGCCCTCCAGGTTTCCCTGCCCTGTCAGGATCAGGGTACGAGAGTGTGGCCCAGAGCAAAGTGCAACTCCCTGGTCACTGCTTAGACGGGGGCCCCGCAAAGCTGCCGACTCAGGGAGCAGGAGGTGCTCTGGGCCTGGAGAGGAGCTTTACACCCGGAGGGGAGAGGAGAGAAATTCTTGCCATTAAACCCGCAGTGTGCTTACCAGTGCTTGGTGTGAGGCTTGGTCTACAGTGGCTACAGAGCCAGATGTACTGGGCTCTATGTCATCTAATGCAAGCTCTATGCTTTCCTAGAGAGGACGGACAGACGAAGGGTTAGTGCCTGTGTGACTAAAGATCACAGTTACGGGACCCAGAGAGGGTCAGTCAGTACATTAGTCTGAATAGAAGCTACAGGACATTAGACCACAGGGGTTTCCCTGGAGAGCCCCAGCCTCCCTCCCGGTGCACAGGGGAAGGGTACCGTCAGCCCCCCGCCCCGGGCTGCTCCCCATGGCTCTCAGCTCAGGAAGGGGAGTCCCTGGGGCCAGGGAGTGGGGTCAGGGCCCTGGCCAGCATGCGCCATTCAGCGGTGAGCCGGGGGGACTGGGGCTGGGCTGTACTCACGCCCGGGCAGCCCTGCCGTGTCCCCCAACAGGGAAGGCAGAGCAAGTCCCCACGCTGCGTGCCAAGGGCAAAGGGAGTGGGCCCCCTGGGCAGCGCAGGAGGCAAAGAGCCGGAGCTCCCGAGGCTGGGTCACACTCCTCCAGGGCGATGGGAGAGCAGCTGCCACTGGGGAGTTTGGAAGGGGCTGGGAGAGGGCCCATGGTCCCCAGTGAAGTGAGGATGGGGGGCACTGGGCAAAGCGTCCCTGGGGAGCCATCTCGAACAGACGGAGGAAACTCTGCCTCCAGGGCCTAGCCAATCCTGGAGTCGGCACCAAAGGGTGCTTCCTGGGTCAGGGACACCAGCACCCCTAGGAGCGTGGTTGAGACCCAGAGCCAGGGCCAGGAGCAATGACCATCCTGGGCTGGATTTGCACCAGGGTCTCGCTCCCAGAGCCCTCCCCAGCCTGGGAGGTCAGGTTTAGCTGGGCCGTGCACACGGGCAGCGCAGCAGAATGGGTGCACCCTTCCCGCGTGGGCACGGAGAACCCGCCCAGCCGTGAGCAAAGGGGTCTGGGCCCAATTAGCCCCCCGCAGCGGGCCCGACGTGGCTGGTGCACACAGCTCCCCTCCCACCCTGGGGAGTTTGCCAGGAGCCACCCCTCCATCACTGCCAGGGGTGACTGCAATGCACAGGGCTGCTAGCAAAGCCACCAGTGCCCAGGGCAGGGCCAATGGCAAATGGCCTGTTCCCGGGGAAACCCCTGCTTCAAGAAGCACCAGATTCAGAGCTACTGATTAGCTGAGTCCTGTCTAGACGTGACTGCCCGAGTCACCTACAGGGTTAGAAATCAGCTGGCGTCTAGTAGATGCTAGAGCAGAGAAGAGACGGCAACACAACTAGCTAAGGAAACAGCCTCCGCTGCCCCTTCCACACACCCTAGACAGCCCAGAGCCACTGTGCCCCAGGCCAGGGCAGCGCCCGCAGGCTTCTGTGCGGCGGGGAGGCTCTCCAGTCTCTGGCTGGGCTCCAGCTGGGGAGCGGGTCTCTGCCACGGGCTGAGACGGACCCCTCGGGCAATACCTCCTTGTATCTCTCCAGCTCTTGAGTGAAGGTGCGCGCGTGGAACAGCGTCTGCAGCCGCTCCTGGGCGTAGTTGTGGCACAGCTCCTCAAAGCTGGCCCCACGGCTCTGGTTTGCCAGCTCGGGGTTCTGGAAGCCTGGGGTGTCCACAAGCATCATGGAGCACAGGGAGTGCTGGCTGGACTTGAGAGCCCTGCACGTGGGGACAGAGAGGGGCTAGGGCACACAGGGCTCCATGCAGGGCATGGGATCAGACCAATGGGCCCCTGCCTGCCGGCTGCTCCCCGTCCATCCGCCCTGGTCCTGGGCCTTGTCAGGAGCAACGCCTGCAGCTCCAGGGGAAGACGAATGCCCCAGCTCTACGTGTGAGGGCAACCACTCGCCCCCAGCGATTACACCTTCCCCAGCACCCGGGGTAGCGCTCTCTGCTGTCCTTATGTGACGCATCAGAGCCCTGCCTGGGCCTTGCTCGTGGCTCCGGAGCACACGGCGGGATGGCTGCAGGGGCCGGGCTAGCAGAGCAGGCCAGACGAGGTCCCTTCCCTGAAAGGGAGGCTACACGTGCTGGAGCACTGACAGCCCTCCCTGGAGATCAAGGCCTGCCGTCTCCTGCCACCGGCCGGGGCGGGATGCAAGACAGCTTGGTGCTCTGGGCTTGGCCAACGTACGCGCGGCCAGGACGGCTCCTGCCCTCCACACACCCACTACACTCCGAGCGGCTGGGGGCTGGGCGTGGCCTCGGCGCAGGCGCGTACCTGTTCAGCAGCGAGATGAGCAGCGTGAAGAGCTCTGAATACAAACCCGAGGCCAGGCCTTCCAAGCACTCCAGAGCTGTCAGCCTGGAGCCTGGGGGGAAGAAATGGTTCCAAGTGAAGGCGATGGCACCCCCCTCAGCGAACACGTGGCCAGGGCGCCCCCGTGTGCGGCTCGGGGAGCTGACCCAGTGACAAGGTCTAGAGTGCAGGGGGGGCTCGGAATGGCTGCACGTCAAGTGTGAACACAGGCAGTGCATTCACACGGGGAGGCAGGACAGTCTTGTCACTACAGCACCGTGCTGACGCCCTCTCTAGGCCTCTGTCCCTGCCTGTCAAAAGAGGGCGGTGGCTCGCGAGGGTCTAGATCCCTTGAGGACTCCGCGGGTGGCAAGCAGTGGCTGTTCTGGAGGAGCAGCCTGGGATAGGACTGGGACTCCTCAGAAAAGGGGGTGGGATTCAGGGCTCTCAGCTGTTTTCTGGGCTCAGACCATCCTGCGTTCTTGTCCACAGCCTGGGCAGCTCTGTGCTGGGCCGGGGGAGAAGGGGAAACCCAGGTTTCAGCATGTCCAGTGAGCAGAGCCAGCAGCCTGGGCCACAGCTCCCACATCACCACCCTCCTTGCAACCCGAAAGCCACATGCTCCCAAAGTGAGCCTGGTAACAGCCAGCACCCCCAGAATGCCAGGGCAGCTCAGTGCCTAGGGCGCTAGCCTGGAACCCGATCCCTGCTCCGCCAGACTCGCTGCCTGGCCTGGGGCAAGTCACAGCCTCCCTGAGTCTGAGCCTCCCTCGCACCAGGGGAGCAGCCCTGCCAGGTCTCCCGGGGCTGGGCAGCTCAGGCACTGAGGCCTGTGAGGGGCTCAGCTCAATACCATTCAGAGACTCATGACAAGGAGATGAAGGGTCCAGGGGAATCGCGCTGTCTGAGGTGCCTTACAGTCCTACGTGTTCATAGGGCAGTGTTATTACACACACCCCACACCCCGTGGGAACGGAACCCAGGGAGGCAAAGTGACATGCCCAAGGTCGTGCCGGCGGTCAGTGGTAGAGCAGGGAGTTGAGTGAATCCAGGTCTCTCAAACCCCGGGGCACTGTCCTAACTACTGGCCCAGGCTTTCGCTCCCACTTAGCTAGTTACAGACTGTGACGAAGTGGGGGATTTTCTTGTTTTTTCCTTGTTTTTCCAGTGGTTTGCATGCAGAGGGGTGGGACTCAGTCTCCCTGATGAGAGAGGGAGTTTGTTGTTACAGAGGACCAGCCACGGAACTTCGGACCCCGGCCAATGGCCTGGAAAATGGAGACCCCAGCGACTGGTGACCTGGAGGCCCAGCTCAGGAGTCGCAGTCGGTTCTGGCCAGTGGGAGGACAATGGGCTGTGGAGAGAGGACCCCAGTGACCTGACCAGGCGGTTCCAGCCAGAGCGGGCCAGAGAACAGAAGAGAGGAGAGGTGGCCCAGGTGACCTTGTTAACCTGGACAGAAGACAATGGACAAAGGCGGGGCTTGGGGCCAGTGATAGCAGATGCCCAACTGGGAAGCAGGGGGCCTGGAGAGAGGGAGCAGGCAGAGCCCACCTGGATGCAGGGGAGACTGGGATGTGCTGGGCTGGGGGGAGGCCAGGCCTAAGGGCCCTGAGAGTTCCTGTGCTGTGTTCAACGCGCAATAAACCCTCCTGTTTGACGCTGGCTGAGAGTCACTCTGGGCTAGAGAACAGGGTTGCATCGTCCCCTTCGGGGGTGGAGGCCCGGGGGTCCAGAGTGCGTGGACTCCCTGAGGGGCCCACGGCGAGAGACAGGTGTGCTAAGGCTCGGAGGGGTGCGGCTCCAGGAGGTGGAGGGGCTGAACCCCCGGGAAGGGCTCTCTCACTGAAGCGGGGACCGCACGGGGCCAAGAGTGGGCACGACCTGTGAGTCCGTGACACTGACCCAGGAGGGCGTCAGCTGCAAAGGAAGGCAGACGGTCAGGGAGGACAGCCAGGCTCCGTGCACCTGTAGGACGCGCCACCACCTTGCTCGATGCTCTCGGCTGACACCACCCGCGCCCCATGTGCGGCAGCACCCCAGTACCTGAGCCATCTCCCAAGCCAGCTTCCTCGGGCCCCTGGCGGAAGGACGTGGATCGCTGCAGGCTCCCTTTGGGCTGATGCTTGAAGATAGATGACGACAGCTCCTCCAGGCTGCAGCCCAGCAGGTAAGCAGCCTTCTGGGCCCACTCATGCCGAGCAAACTGCTTCCTCCCAGCTAGCGGGGAGGGAGAGAGTTTTAGTGCTGGGAACGCAGCCAGTTCCCCGAGGGGCTGTGGGGCTTCGAAGGGACTGGGGCTGCCTGGTGTCAGGGGCATCCCAACCCAGGCCTGGGGCCAGCGGCAGGTGTCCTCAAAGAACAGCAATGCCGGGAAAGAGATTCAGTGCAAGAAAAGCAGCAGCTAGGAGTGGCAAGGGAGCGCGGGAGGGGCCGCGGTGGTGTCGGGGCTCGGCGCAGCCATCCCCGCTGTCAAGCCTGGGCACTGTTCATTCGTGCAGCTCGAAGAGCTGGGTGCGGAGTCAGGAGCCTGAGGAGAGGAGAGTGGTGCCCAATGGCTGAGGCACTCTCGTACTCCCAGCCCAGCTGCAGAGCGGACACCCAGCAATGCACCGGAGCCAGGGCTCCAGACAGTGCCCGCCTGGGACTGAGGATCCACCTCGACCGGGGGGGGGGGGGGGGAATGTCCCACCCCGGCGCATCAGGGAGCTGCCCTGGATCCGGCTGGGCTGGGTCTTAGGGCGCCTCTTGGAGAAGGGGGAGGAGCTGAACTCCCGGGGCAGAGCTCTCGCTGCAGCTCTCCCTCCAACTGACGCCCCCTCCCCCCAGCTCTGGGGGAGGGGAAATGCGGGGACACCTGGCACCAGGCAAGGAGCGGGGACACACAGGGAGAGCGAGTTAATGGGTAACACGGGGAACACAGCGGTGGGGGAGCAGAGAGAAAGGAGGCTTTACCTTCATCCGTGTCTGCATTACCAAGGGACGGCATGCACCATGCAAACAAAAACAGGGGGTTAGAATGCAACCGGTGAGAGCTGCTGCCAGCAAACACCTGCACTGGGTGGGTGGGCCACCCCCTGGGGGCAAGCGTGGCAAGCCAACGCACACTGGCACACACACACACACACACACACAGAGACACGGACACGCCAACCCCGGCCGGGACCCCTCCTTGGAGCCAGGCAGCCACAGGAGGCACACCCCAGCCCCCTTGCCCAGCCCCCATCTTTCCACTCACCCCTCTGCCCCCCCCATGCCAATCTGCTGACTGCCCTCGCCAGCCCCAACCTGGGGCAGGTTTGGGCCCACACAGCCCCATGCGAGGTGGCGCTGGGGCCCCATGCGAGGTGGCGCTGGGGCCCCATGCGAGGTGGCGCTGGGGCCCCATGCGAGGTGGCGCTGGGGCCCCATACAGACTCATCAGGCAGGGGTCAGCGAAGGCCACCGCGCTGGGAGCCTCTCATCAACAGCGCAGCCCTTCCTGCAGCCAGTGGGCCACGCTCGCAGACAGACATGCTCGGCAGGCCATGGGCCTGCTTTGGGGGCCCCATGGCTTGGGAAGCACCAAACCACCTGGGGCTCTGCCTTGTTCGTAGCCTCTCCAGGCACTCTCCCGTCTCTAGAAACTGGGCTTTCCAGCCAGTGCCGAGACACAGACCTGGCCCAGAGAACCGGCCGCATGCCCTGCTGGGGGCAGACACGCTACACCGGGCCTATGACCACACGCACGCTGCTCCGCCAGCCTGGAGGGGCTCCTTAGAACCAAGGCCTGCGCGGGATGGGGATCAGTGTTTCCACCCCAGCTCAGAGCACCTGCCCCGATGCCACCAGCACAGGGCACAGAGCAGAACCCACAACCTCAGGAGAGACCAGATGCAATTGCCAACTCCTCCTGCAAAGGACCCTGCGAGAGGAGGCCAGTTATGAGCCCGGAAACGGGAGGACAAGGCAGGCTGTCCTCATGCACATGTCAGCCGCCTGCCCAGGGAAGCAGCCAAGACTTTCTCCAGGGAGGGGACGTGGCTTCCAGATGTGACGGAATGGGACTGTTCTTAATGTTTCTATGCCTCAGTTTCCCCGAGGCATGGGCTAAGTCTCTAGGGGGTGGGCTAAAGGTGTGTGATTGCAGAGCCCTAGAGGGCCAGTGATGACAGAGAATGGCCGACACCCTGTCTCCTGGCAACTGATGGCTTGGGCCCCTTCTCTGCAAAGGTGGGAGCTGAAGGTGTTCGAACAAAGGGATCAGGTGACCTCCTGGCCTGGGAAGGAGACAAAGGCAAAGGAGGGGCTAGAAAGTTTCATTTACAAGTCGGCTGGGGAAGAGTGGGGAGGTGCAGACAGAGTCTGGCCTCCCTGTCCCTCTTTTGGAGCTGTGGGGTGGAATGCAGGGAGCCCCAGGCTGGGGTCTAAGCTCCCTGTCCCCCGGAAGGGCCCGACTGAGGGGTCCTGGTTGTACTGACAAGCTCTGGTTGGACTGTGTTCCTGGCGTCCCTAATAAACCTTCTGTTCTACTGGCTGGCTGAGACTCCCAGTGAATCCTGAGGAAGAGGGGTGCAGGCACGGACTCTCCCACACTCCGTGACACCATCCATGCACAGTAGCAATCACCCCTGTGGCCACCAAGGCCTTCCTGGAGCTAAGGGCTGGAAACCCAAATATCTTCCCAACACTGCTGCCTCAACTCAGGACAGGCCTCAGAACTGCTCTGCCGAGACTCAGCCCCACCCCACGTCTCTCCTGCAGCAACCCAGCTCCACCGCAGCATGCCCGCGCGGGGCCTCCCTGCTCCCGCCCGTTCTGTGGGGAGGGACGGCACTGGGGGACACGGGCTGAAGCCAGGGCTGTGCCGTGTCCCCTCCCACCCCCGGTGAGCCGGTGATTTCCCTTGTGAATGACGGGATGAAAGCTGGTAGTCAGGGTTCACTAACCCCCAGGAGTATTTCTGAGAGAACCTCCCCTGGGCACTGACCCGCCCTGCGGGGATAGGCCGGTCAGTGACCTCTCGGGAGACGAGGCTGCCACCCAGCACGCAGTTGAGACCAGCCTCGGCTTCGTCAAGTGCCCAGTGACGTTCTGAACAGTTCGGTACCTTTGGTAGCTCCTGCGGCCCCCAGGTGATAAATGGCCCCCAGGACGAGCCAGAAGGCCTTCTGCTCATCGCTGGAGATGCCCATCACTTTCATGGCAGCCTGGAGCTTGCTGAACTGCTGGGCTGCCTTCTGCTTTTCTTCTGGCTGGAGAACAGGGGAACACGGAGCCGCTGCCTCAGTCAAGGGGTGGCTTGTCTCACCGCTGACTAGCAGCCACCCGCTCTGGGCCGGAGCTCCAGCCCCCTGCCCGCTCCCCTCGCCCCAAGGCCAGGTCTGCTTGGATCTCAGCTGCCCGGGGTGCCCCGGAGAGTACCAGGGCCAGGGCAAAACAGGTGTCCCCGCAGAGGTGAAGGACAGAGCGGGGCGTCGGGCACGTGCAGGGAAGGCTTTAGTTAAGCTTTTAATTAAAAATCTACATCAAAGGATAATCCTGGGGCTCAGTAGAGAGCAGAAGAGCAAACAGATGGAGCCCAGGCGAGGGAGAGTCCATCTCTCTGGGAAAGGCGGAGGCTTTGCAGTCACTGTGCTGCGTCACTCCCACCCACCATGCTCCCCAGGAGCTGGCAGGCAGCAGCAGCCCCGCATGGGCCCAGGCCCCCAGGTCTCTGCGGCTGTTCTAGCAGCCCCGCGGTGACTTTCATCCGAGGGCCCCCTGCTCAGCCAGGCCCACAGGGCCCAGCCCATGCGGGGTCAGGCCTGGGGAGGTGGGCCCTGCTCATGCAGGAAGAGGGCAAGGAGGACCACGCCCTTGTAACCCCAGCCCCGCCCGGCTCTGCCCCGCGTCACCTTGGACAGTGGCACAATCCCAAACACGTTGGTCTCTGCTAGGTGGCTGAAGTGAAGCTCGGTTCTGCAGGGATAAAACACAGCGTTACAGTGCCGCTCAGGGCCGGCCCACGCCGGGGCCAGGCTCCCCCGAGGCCCGATTCAGCTCGGACATGCAGGCTGATCTCAGCCGACCAAGTCCTGTTCTCTGGAATAAGATTCCCTGCCGCAGGCACTGAGGCAGCTTCCGGGGCCCTGGTCTCTCTCTCTGACCCCTGCAGGCTATGCAGACTCAGGTCGCCGCATGCCTGATGGGGCAGCCAGCCCACACCATGCCAGCTGCAATGCAGGCCCCTCTCTGGCCCTTGCCATCTCCATGAGCTCACAGAGACACCCTTGGGCTTGCAGCACCGTACCCAACGGGCTGAGGCTGGCTCTCAGCCGTGGGCGAAGCGATTCCTGAGAGGGGAATGGCTGGAGCAGAGCTTAGAGATCCGCCAGCGTTCAGACCGTCACCACAGCTGGCTGAAACGGATCCCATTGCCAGGGAAGGGCGAGAGGCAGCTGGCACCGACCTGGCAGTGATGGGGGCAGGTGACGCAGGGCTCACCTGAGGGTGTTGTCTGTGCCAGCCAGCAGGTAGTAGAAGACATTGAAGGTGGCCTCGTTGGCCGGCCGCTTGGTGACCCTGAGCTTCTCCAGCAGCATCGTCTGGGGACCAGAATGGAGACATTGGGGCGGGGCTGCGGCACACTGCCTGACTGCACGTCTACGAGGTTACTGCCAGCCGCTCACCCGCCAGGCAGCAACAGTGCGCAGGCCCGGCTCTGCTCACCTGGGCAGCCCAATGCACCTGGCTCTGCTGGCACCCTCCCCTCCCACCCTTACCCCCGAGCCTGGCATTTTCTGACTGGGGGGCAGGCAGCACTCTGGGGCAGGGACCATCTTCGGGCTGCCTGTGTCTGCCCGGGCCCAGCACAACAGGGGCCAAGGCCCTTCAGTGTTCTCCCAACAGCCGTAATCAATTACATCAAGCCTGTCTCTAGCGGGGCCTTCTAGCCGCCTCAGTGGGAGGTAAAATCCCAGTCACACGGCGGGTGCCGACTTTCCCGGGGGGCTGAGCTATTCCTGCCTGCCCGCCAGCGACTGCCTCTGCCCCATGCCCAGGGTGACGCTGCAGCGCCCCTGCCCCGTCTAACCAGGCCAGGGGTCGCTCTCATTGGGTGTCAATACAAACACTGGCAAAGTGACAGACTCTTCGAAGCCTCCCTGAATCTGTCTCCCCGCAGCTCTCGTTACACGGGCGTACACAGGGACGTGGCCGAACGAGAACGGCTGCGCTCTCCTTACCACGCTGGTGCCAGCTTTTGGGAGTGGCGGAAGGGAGAGACACCTTGTTACTGGAGACTAGTTCTGCGAGGAAAGGAAATCAGGGCCCTCTGCGACGGGGCTCAGCACCTCGCTGTGCAATGCGCCCGATGGGAAGGAAGATGAGCCCCGGCAAACGGGGCCAATCGTCACGGAGCGGATTGACCAGCGGTGCAGCTGCCGAGCGTGGTGTGAACATACTGCTCCGCTCTCAGGAGACAGCCCAGGCAGGCAGCCTACCAGCGCCGGTCTAGCCGCGCACGGAGACCAGCAGGGGCAGCTGCAGCTCTGAGCTGGAAGGAGGGGAGTTCAGTCCCCAGGCCCCACTGGGTCCCTGGCTTCCTGCTGAGACTGCCAAAGCCAGCTCCCCCTTTGGGCCAGCCACAAGGGGGCCGGCGGGACAAGTCCCGTTAGGAGTCAGGTGCCAGAGCCAGCCCCAAGCTCTGAGCTAGGTGCCAGGTCCCTGTTCTGTAATCACCGCCCAGCCCCATTCAGGCCCCTCCAGCTGTACTCAGCACACCCCATGGGTGTTCCCCCCCAGGCCCCTCTCACCTGTATGGAGGCTGAGGCCACCTGGCCAGCCTGATCGAAGTCCAGCGAGATGATCTGGGAGAAGCGAGTGGCGTTGCCGTTCATACTGGTGCTGCTGTTGCCAAAAGCCTCCAGGATGGTGTAGAGCGCCTGCCACTTCTCCACTGCGGGGACACAAGCAAGCGGGCGTGTGCACGGCCAGCCCCGGGGCCCGGAGAGCTGTGTTAGTTACAGAGCAAGCACCTCTGTGTGCCCACGGTGCAGGGGCAGAATGGGCCGCAGCAGGGCAACCTCGCCACCCAGGGACCCCAGCGCCGCCCTAGCGGGAGCAGGTGCCCTTGGTCAGGGCTGTGCTCCCCAGCCCACGCCCGTGGCCAGGGACCCGGAAAGCAATCCCTCAAGCAACGTGGGGCTGGCGGGAGCCTGCAGTGTCCCCTCCAGCCGCCCCAGGAGCAGTGCTGACGGGTTCCAGACACCCAGGCCAGGCGCTGGCGAGAGCAGTGAAGGGCCCATCCAGGCTGCAGAGGCGTCGAGTGGCGCCGATCTCGGCAGGTCAGCGCTCTCCTATCGCCACGGCCCGACCAGCACTCACCTGAGAAGACCTTCCCCGTGCTGCCCGCTATGGTGGCCAGGTACTGGATCAGGTGCTGGCAGCAGGTAGTCTTGCCACTGCCGCTGCTCCCCAGCAGGACGACTGACTGATCCTGGCGGCTCATCAGCATGTTGCGGTAGGCGGCCTGGGCCACGGCGTAGATGTGCGGAGACATGTCTTCCCTGCGGCACCCTTTGAACATGTGCATCACCTGGGGAGAGCGCAGGAGGCTGGGTGACCTAGCGCAGCGCTGGACAGGCCACTCCTCCTCCAGCCATCCTCCGGCCTGAGGCACGCGAGTCGCTCCTTCCCCCGCTCCAGGGCGGGAGCAGCGGGCCTGAGCCAACGTGCTGAGACACGGATGGGACAGCGTGCCCCCCTGCTGGCACGGTCTGGGCACAAATCCAGCAGGACCTCTCAACACGGGCTCTGCAGCCGGGAGAGAAGACAGCCACTAACTGCACTTGGGGCTGTACCTGCCCCCCACACCCGCAGGAGGGTCCGCCCCCGCCCCCGCCCCCGTACCAGGAGCACAGAAAGCCCAGGGCATGTCCCCGTGCCTGGGTGGCAAACACTGCAGCGCCCGCGAGGCAGGGCCGTACTACCCTCGCCGTTACAGACAGGCACGCCCAGGGGAACCCAGCACTTCCTGGCTCCCAGCCCTGGGCTCCGTCCCCCTGGCCACTCCTCTAGCCGCCGCGGGTGGAGCGGTGCCATCGCAGTGGGAGCCCGTGGATGCGTGCAGGCACTGGGACAAGGGTCACTGCAGGTTACCTTCTCGGAGTACATGGAGGGGGAGCTGAGCGGGTTGACGACCAGCACGGTGGGCCCTGCGAAGGTGTGGATCAGGTTACCACCGTAGCGCTGGCGCACTGTGTGCAGCACGCTGGATTCGTTGAGATAGACGAGGCTCGCCAGGTCCTCCGCCCGGTCACAGGACGGCGGGTTCGCCTGGGGACAACAGGCAGCGTCGGGCAGGGAATCCCAGCCCCTACCACCGCCGGCACAGACCCACTTCTCGCCTTCCCCTCCTGCCCTGCGCCTGCCCTGCGCCTGCCCTGCGCCTGCCCTGCGCCTGCCCTGCCCACCAGCCAGAGTCAGGGCCCAGGGCTCCCACCTTCTCCACGTCATCCTCGTCCACTTCCAGCACGGCCCCATCGTGGTCCAGTTTCACCTTCACCTTCCCTTCGGGCAGGAGGCTCGCTTCATCCGCTCGCAGCTGGTTCGCTGCGAAGGGAACACGCCATGGCATGGGCAGGATCTCCCGGCACCAGACCCCCGTGTCCCGCCCTCCATCCCTTCCCGTGCCCGGGGACACGCTGACACCTAGTGGTGGAGCTCTGGCACTGAGGCCAGGCTGCTCCTCCACACCAGGCCCCACTTCAGCCGCTGCTCCTCCCCTGGCCGCGTCTCCCCCGCGCCGGCTGGAACCCGGCTGGGCGGCACATGACACGTAGGTGGCCAGGGACCTGGCTGGTTACCACTTGCCTCCCTGAGCCCTGGCAGGGGCGTGGAGGCTCAGGAGAAGGCACCCCGCTCTCACACTGCAAGGGCGCACGAGTGATGCCTTCTAGAGCCTCTGCTCCTCTGCCGGTCACCGGGCAGGTGAGAGCCAGGCTATAGCTCCCCCTCACGCCGTTAGCAGGCGAGCAATGCTCTGGGGAGCACCAAGGGGGCTGTGAGCAGAGCCATGGTCTAGCCCCACTGCCTGGCACTACCCCGAGGAAGCCAGGGGCAGAGCCCCCCACGGAAGGTGAAGGACAACACCCACCCCCTGAACTCACCCAAGGAGAAGCCATCCTTGTGGACCAGCCACACCTTGTCCGTCTCATACCAGGCCTCCTCGGCGGCGATCTGCTCCTCCGTCTTCGCCTGCCAGAGCGAGGAGAAAGGGGAAGAGGTCACGGCACAGGCTGCGGGGACTGGACCGGCCCAGGCCATCAGAGACTCCAGCACCACCTCTCACCTCTCATAGCTCCCCACTCCCCGCCCAGCGAGTCACTGGGGCTGGAGTGAGCAAACCCAGCCCTGTGCCGGGGCTCCCGCACAGGAAGAGATCAGACCCCAGGGAGCTCGGCCGTGACCCCAGGAGTGGGGAAGCTGTTCCACGCGACAGACTGGCTCTAGCCATCAAAGGGAGCATGCCAGCGCCCCTGCGTGGTCTGTGCAACACAAGCTCTCAGAGCCGCCACCCTGGTCAAGCCAACCTCACATCAGGTCTTAGACCAACACAACCAAGTCACTTGCCCAGGCGCAGCTGGGACGAGCTGAGTGTGCGACCCCCTCGCAGCAGAATCCACGCCCCAGAAAGGAAGAGCAGGGCAGCGGGGAACACCGTACATCCTGCAGAGCAGAATGAACCCAGGCCACGCGGACACAGGGAGAGTGCAGAGAAGGGACAGCCCTAAAACTCCAAGCCAAGTGAACAATGTACACAGCCCCCGCCCCCCTGCACAGGGCATGGAGAGCACAACGTGGCAACTCTGCAAACTGGGACAACACTAACGACACCTGGAGTCTCACAGAGCAACACCCCACACCCGTGAAAACAGGGCCCTGGGGCTCACGGGACAGGAGAACTGCCTGCCTTACCGGGACTGTCAGGGGAGAACCGGGGGTCAGGCTATTTGGCAAAGCTGCCCAACAGCAGGCTCTGCTGGGTGGAGGAGTTGTCCCGAGGGCAGGCACCAACCCTGGAGTAATTGGACAGGCCCATGTTCCTTCAGGGAGCAACCCAGGCTGGCCTGTGGAGCGTAGATTGGATGGGCCCAGGGGCTTTTCCAGCTGTCCGGGCTAAGACCTTGTCCCACCAATGACCTCATGCAAACATGCAGGGGAAAGGCCTCATGCAAACAGAAAGAAGGGGAGCAACACACCAGCACCAAAACAAGGCACCCCCCCACCCCCGACTCCTCAGCAACAAGCAAACTCACAGACACTCGGAAAACGTTAGTATGGTCAAGCAGCCAAACCTGAGGCAGGGACGCAGCAGAGGCTGGGCCAAACGTGGCTGCTGGGGCATCGTCCGCCTGTCCCTAATGAGGCCGATGGAGAAGCAAGGTGTAAAGGGTTAATGTCCTCTCCCCCCCGCAGGGGAAGCCGCTATGAGAAGCGAATGGAGCTGAATGGGACAAAACCTGCCAACCATGCAACGAGGGGCCAGTGGCAGAGCGTCTCTCCCGACCCTTCGGCACGCTGTCAGCACTGCCCCCAGGCACCCCCTCCAGTGCCCACGCTGCACTCAGGGTAGGGCTGTGGGCAGGGTGGCAGTGCCCTGGGTCCTACAGCTCTCCTGCTCCTGGGCTGCTTGGAGGGTCACAATTAACAACAGTGCCCTGCGTTTCCCAGCCTGCCCCCTACGCGCTTTGCAGAGCTGGGCCTCTGAAGAGAGGCCACTGACCTGCCCACGGTCACCCAAGGAGTAAGTGGCAGACCTGGAGTGCTGTGTCCCAGGCCTGGGCCTTGACCTCAGTGCTCTGCCCCGCCACACGGGAGACCTGGGGCAATACCGCTCTGGCCTGGGAGGGGTGGGAGTCCCCCCTCCACCTTGCCATGCCCCCAGCTATCCAATCCACAAGCAGCTGGGAAAACGAGGAGCCAGTGGGAAGGAGGGTCCCACCTAGGCTAACAGGCAGGCTGCCCAGACGTCGGGCACTGGGGAGGAAGCAATAAAATGGGCATGTTCTCCAGCACACAGAGGAACCCTCACCCCCTACTCAGACGGGTGAACGGGACCCCCCAGCAATGCACAGATTCTTGCTCCCCAAACGCAGCTGTGCACGTCTGGGAGCGAACGTCACAGAGTCCCACGCTCCGAGACACGCACAGCCCAGCGCCCTGAGAGCTGCGGACCCCGCCCACCCCCGGGTGACTGCACAGCCCGCTAGTCCCCCCAGAGTCCAGCAGGGGAGGCAGGTTTCACTGCTGACCAGCAGGTGGAGACAGCGAATGCACCTAAGGCAAGAGGCTCTCGATTGCCCATTTACCTGCCAGACTGGCCCAGGCCGCCTCCCTCGCCCCGTCTACAGCAGCCGGCCGGGTTCATCAGACCAGCCCTGGCTCGGGAACCTCGTCCACACTCAGGTGTTTGCAGCCTTCGGGACACAGGAGCTGACCCAAGTCCCCACTGGAGGTGTGGGGGGAGTTTACTGCCTATACCGCTCCGCTGCTCCGCCTGGCCCTTCCCCTTTGGGCACTGCAGCCCCAGGCCAGTACAAGGAGCAGGCCGTTGGAGCGGCGGCCTGCTCAGTACACAGGGCCTACGGCTGGAGTCAGGACTCCTGGGTTCTCTCGTCAGTTCTGCCACTGACTCGCCGAGGGACCTGGGCCAGCTGCAAGCTGTCCCAGTGGCTGTGACCCCCTTGGAGAAGCGCCCTGTGGCTGGGGACGGACAGCCAGCAAGGATGCGGCGTCCTCTGTCCCACTCCGTCAGCAGGTGAGGACCTGGCTGATGCCCGAAGGCCTGGGACAGTCAGCAGAGGCTCCCGCCTGCACTGATCTGCATTTCTGTCCTCTGCCGCCACCACAGCGCCAGGACTGTACTCAGCAAGCTCCGGTGCAGAGCTCACACCTCCTGCTTTCCCGCTGGGAAGGGCGGCAAGAACTGCGACCCCAAGGCAACTCCTGCACAGAGGTGAACCAGTCAGTCTGCAGCCAGGAAGCCCCGGTGCACAAACCCACATGAGCTATTCTAAAAGCTTGGGGAAGTCAGCGGCACTGGCCAACTCAGCCTCCCGCTGCTGGGAGCTGGGCGGCCCGTTCCCTGCCCCGCCGTACGCAGCCTCCCACTGCTGGGAGCCGGGCAGCCCGTTCCCCGCCCCGCCATACGCAGCCTCTCGCTGCTGGGAGCCGGGCAGCCCGTTCCCCGCCCCGCCATACGCAGCCTCCCACTGCTGGGAGCTGGGCGGCCCGCTCCCCGCCCCGCCGTACGCAGCCTCCCACTGCTGGGAGCCGGGCAGCCCGTTCCCCGCCCCGCCATACGCAGCCTCCCACTGCTGGGAGCCAGGCAGCCCGTTCCCCGCCCCGCCATACGCAGCCTCCCACTGCTGGGAGCCGGGCAGCCCGTTCCCCGCCCCGCCGTACGCAGCCTCTCGCTGCTGGGAGCCGGGCAGCCCGTTCCCCGCCCCGCCGTATGCAGCCTCCCACTGCTGGGAGCCAGGCAGCCCGTTCCCCGCCCCGCCATACGCAGCCTCCCACTGCTGGGAGCTGGGTGGCCCGTTCCCTGCCCCGCTGTACGCAGCCTCCCACTGCTGGGAGCTGGGTGGCCCGTTCCCTGCCCCGCCGTACGCAGCCTCCCACTGCTGGGAGCCGGGCAGCCCGTTCCCCGCCCCGCCGTACGCAGCCTCTCGCTGCTGGGAGCTGGGCGGCCCGTTCCCTGCCCCGCCGTACGCAGCCTCCCACTGCTGGGAGCCGGGCAGCCCGTTCCCCGCCCCGCCATACGCAGCCTCCCACTGCTGGGAGCCGGGCAGCCCGTTCCCCGCCCCGCCGTACGCAGCCTCTCGCTGCTGGGAGCCGGGCAGCCCGTTCCCCGCCCCGCCATACGCAGCCTCCCACTGCTGGGAGCCGGGCAGCCCGTTCCCCACCCCGCCGTACGCAGCCTCTCGCTGCTGGGAGCTGGGCGGCCCGTTCCCCGCCCCGCCGTACGCAGCCTCCCACTGCTGGGAGCCGGGCAGCCCGTTCCCCGCCCCGCCATACGCAGCCTCCCACTGCTGGGAGCTGGGCAGCCCGTTCCCTGCCCCGCCGTACGCAGCCTCCCACTGCTGGGAGCCGGGCGGCCCGTTCCCTGCCCCGCCGTACGCAGCCTCCCACTGCTGGGAGCCGGGTGGCCCGTTCCCTGCCCCGCCGTACGCAGCCTCCCACTGCTGGGAGCTGGGCAGCCCGTTCCCTGCCCCGCCGTACGCAGCCTCCCACTGCTGGGAGCTGGGCAGCCCGTTCCCTGCCCCGCCATACGCAGCCTCCCGCTGCTGGGAGCCGGGTGGCCCGTTCCCCGCCCCGCCATACGCAGCCTCCCACTGCTGGGAGCTGGCCGGCCCGTTCCCTGCCCCGCCGTACGCAGCCTCCCACTGCTGGGAGCCGGGTGGCCCGTTCCCTGCCCCGCCGTACGCAGCCTCCCGCTGCTGGGAGCCGGGTGGCCCGTTCCCCGCCCCGCCGTACGCAGCCTCCCACTGCTGGGAGCTGGGCAGCCCGTTTCCCGCCCCGCCATACGCAGCCTCTCGCTGCTGGGAGCCGGGCGGCCCGTTCCCCGCCCCGCCGTACGCAGCCTCCCACTGCTGGGAGCCGGGCAGCCCGTTCCCCGCCCCGCCGTACGCAGCCTCCCACTGCTGGGAGCCGGGCAGCCCGTTCCCTGCCCCGCCGTACGCAGCCTCCCACTACTGGGAGCCGGGCAGCCCGTTCCCTGCCCCGCCGTACGCAGCCTCCCACTGCTGGGAGCTGGGCAGCCCGTTCCCCGCCCCGCCGTACGCAGCCTCCCGCTGCCGGGAGCTGGCCGGCCCGTTCCCGCCCCGCCATACGCTCGCCTGGCTACTAGGAGGAAAGCATCAAGGCCAGAGGAAATGCGGCTCATTAGTAACATGAGTCCCTGCCCGCAGGTGGGGTGACTTGGGACTACTCCAGAATGGCTGTGGAGCAGGTCTAGTCTAGCACAGTGGCTGGAATGAGCGGGGCAGAGACCCGGACGGCGCAGGCCGGAGATGAGAGAGGTGAAGGAAGCCTTACACTCCAGCATGAGGCGCGTGCACAGACACCAGCCCAGAGGCAGACAGACGACGGTGGAAGTTCACCGGTGGAAGCAGAGAGCTCCTGTGGGCAGGGGTACAGTACCTGACTCTGTGCTGATGGGGAGGCCACAGGCTCCAGCTAATGGCAGCAAAGGCAAGAAGGAGAAAAAGGAGAAGAGAGAGAGTGAGATAAGCAGAGAAATGAAGGAAACTCACCCCGGCCAGCGACCCCAAACAGCAGGCGTGCGACTGCCAAAACCCCACGTCAGCATCCAACCACGCGCTGCTCAAACCAGCCGCTTCCCCACGGCTCAGGGACAACCACCACCCTTGTCAGGCCAGTGGGGGCAGGACTCTGACAGCAAGGCCAGCTCCCAGAGCCAGCCAGCTTCTGCCTGGCACCTCGCACAGGCTTCGGCGTACGCAAAGGAACTGCACGGCGGTGTCTCAACGGAGCCCGGCCTCCAAGCCAGTGCAGCCGGCTCTGCTCCCGGATGACAAAACCCCTCGGTCTAACTGCTCATCACCTGGTACAGCCACGAGCGAGCCAACAAGGATGTGACGCTGGGCTGGCTCCACAGCGGATGGGTCTGACCCCGGGGACTGCCGCCTGCATCACAGAGCAACCCTGCCCCGGCCCTTTAAAACCCCCATCCTGACGGGTGAAATCCGGGGCCTGACAGCTGTCTGAGCCTTCCCCGACTGCCAGCCAGGTTGGATTTCCAAGCGCCAGTGTTGCAGAGTGGAGCCCACCTCTGACTCCAGCCAGCCACCAGCCTCACTGCTGGGCAGCCCCAAGCTCTCTCCTGGAGGAGGGTGGAGGAAGCAGGTCACCCCACTGGTAATCAATGGCCTTGCTACAAATGGAACCACGCCTGGTGCTGCCCAGGCCCTGCCCCACGCCGGAGCCCAGGGAGCTCACAGCACTGGCCTTTCCACAGACGGCTGCTCACAGGGTTGGTACCAACAGGAACAAGTTTAACCCTCTACAGACTGCAGCCCTGACCGACTCCGGGCTGCGCCGCTCGCTTGCCAGCGGCCCAAACGCCACCCTGGTGTGAATCCAAGTGAGTAACTGTGGCTGCTGTCGTCCCCCCCCAGGGAGTGCAGCCAGGCTCCCGGACCCAGCATGCCATGCTCACTCACCCTCCCGGAGCAGAGGGACCAGCAGCCCATTGGGGGCAGCAGGCATGGGCTGCCCCTTGGGCACCGGAGGGGTGGCACACTCCCTCCTCCAGGCTGCAGAGCGCCAGCAGCCTCACCCCAGCGTTACTCTTCCACATGTGGAGCGAGTCCGCCTGGCCACGGCCTCTCCCGACGCTCGGCTAACTCCCACCCCAGGGAGTCAGAGGAGAGGGACCAGTGACCCCGGACCCGTGTCGGGACATCCCCTGCTGCGCTCTGGGACACTTGCCCCACCCCGCACAGGTGCAGCAGTTAGTCCGTGGCAGGCAGCTGAGGCATTGGAGAGAAAGCGCAGGAAGCAAATGGGAGCCTCTCCTGCATGCCTAGTGCCGGGATGAAAGGGAACGGCAGGCCCCCGAGCCGCACAGTGATATTGGATAGGGATAGAAGAGGGGCGTCCTCAGAGAGCAGAGCACAGGTCCTACCCTGCCTGCTAGCCAAGCACCCCTTAACCCCTGGGCTGCGAACCCCTGGACTGGTTATTGTAGGGTAACTGGGGCTGATAAGTATTTTAAACAGCAAGGAAAATGGTTTTTGTGGAAGAGACTCCTGTGACCCGTGCAGCCAGATGTGGGGGGCAAGGGGGGATTTGATCAAACCAGGGAGCTCCAGCACATGACACTGTGCCAGGCGCAGTACAGGGGTTAGAAGCTCCTGATGGCTCCCAAATGCCGAGGAGAGGTCTGAGGTGCCTCCCCGCCGCCCCCAGGCCTAGACACACACACTGGGAGCACACCGGCGCCCTCCCACACACCAGCCCTCCGGGTCAGAGCTGCTCACACACACGGGGCACGAGCAGGGCAAGCCACAGCACGCTGGCTGGGAGAGCTGAGCGGGTGCATGGACACTTGTACGTAGGAATAACTCCTTGAATTACAGAAGCCATGAAGATCCTCTCCAGCCTTCTGTGAGCTTCCTCCACTGGGGTCAGCTGGGAACCAGGGCCGGCTGCAGCCTGAAGGTCAAACCAGCATTAGTGTCACCCTTCGTGCCACTCACAGTCCTGAGCAAAGGAGGCAGCTGGGGAACCGGGTGAGGGCAAACTACTGGGGTGCTTTGCCAAAGGCAGGGCGGAACCTCTGCAGAGCAACTCTCCAGGAGCAGGGGAGCGGGAGGAAGCTGGCTGAGCAGAGGGGACGCTGCACTGGCCCCCCCACTAGAAGAGGCTTGGGTTTGCTGCAGTGCTTGGCAGCCACTAAGGGCAAGGAGGAAGGGAGGGGGCCGACCCAGCGCTCCCAAGATAGACAGCAGAGCTCCCTTCCTCAGCGGCGTTCACCCAGCACAAGGGGCCCGTGGGGGAACCGGAGAAGCAGTGAGCAGCATCCCGAAGCTCAGGCCCAGAGGAGGAGGGTGAGTGGGTGTGTGGAGGGGGGGCTCTAACACCGCCGGCTCCACTGGCTGCTGTAGCAAGACAGACTTGCACCGGGCTAGCGGCTCCCGGCCAAGGCACACGGCAGCTCAGGGCTACGTTTAACAGCTACATAGAAGGTTCCCGCCGAGTCTGCGCGCTCAAGGGCGGCGATACCAGAGCCAAAGGACTGCGCTCGCAAGCAGCGACCCGTCCGCAGAGCCTGGCCAGGCAGGCCGGGGCCCGGCAAACCCCTCCGGGGGAGAGGCTGGAGCCATGCCGGCGGAGCTGCCAGCCAAAGATCCTGGCTCTCTGGCCACGCTCCTGGAAACACACCCAACACCACAGCAACTATCCCAGGAACATGCTGGTTCCCGGGGGGAGAGCTCGGATCGTACGGAGCAAGGCATGGCACCCCCCCCACTCCGGCGCGCCCTGGGAAAACCAGCAGCACCCAGATGGTCGCGGAGCACTCACAGGAGCAGGCCACTCTCAGCCATTCACAAGGAGGGTTGGTTCCCCACTGACGCCAGTCCCTTGCCGCTAGGGTGACCGGAAATCGGGACAAATGATGGCGTCCCGAACAAGCATCGGTCAGGATCTGGTCACCCTACTTGCCACCCCCACCCCAAGCTGCCACTGGAGTGCCCTTTTCAACCTACGCCCAATGGGCCCAGGTCCAGCCCTCCCCACGCGGCACGCTGCCCAGGCACGGCCACTGCCAGGCTGCTGGGGCACAGTTCCGTGCTCCTGAACTAAGAGCTCGGCCAGCTCCCGTCTCAGTGCTCACACGGCTTTCACAGCCTCCCCTGGCCCCAGCTCCCCCACCCAGCAATTCACCACGCACACCTGCTGGGGGGATCCCGCTGCGGCTCCTGGGGCAGGCAGCTGCTTCTCCGCTGGCTGGGGTTCCTCCGTGGAGCGAGCCGGGTCAGACAGAGACAGGGAAGCTGAGTGACTTGGGTCTGCCCTTAGGAACCAGGCGAGGTTCCACCCCACAACGCCCGGCCCCACACACACTGCACAGCACACGTCAGGCCTGCAGACTAACCAACATTTCACACCGCACCGGGCTAGCACCGAAGGGGCCGGGAAGGGGCATGTGGTTAGGACGCTGGGCTGGCATGCAGGAGACACAGGTCAGGTTCCTGGGGCAGAGGGCTCACGGCGGCACGAACAACGGGGCCAAGCGCTCAACACCTTGGGCAGGAAGGAACACCTGGCTCTGCAGCGCCCCCTCCTGGCTCTGAGAGGCACCTTGAGAAATGAGGTTCCCAGGAAGCCCAGTGGGTGGCAGGGGTGTGCTGCTCTGCGCCAAGGGGAAGTACTAACTGTCCCTGGCTGGGCAGAGCGCCAGCGTCCTGCACAAGGGCCTGGCTCCCCCAGGCAGATCCCAGAGGTTCTGCCCGTTGGAGGAAGGGGGCAAAGCCTGCACCCAGCGTGGGAGCCTGCTCTGCGAACCCCCACTAATGCAGCCCCCTGAGCAGGCTGCTTGGCAATGGAGCAGCGAGCTCTGGCCCTAAAACACAACCCCGAGACGCGCTACGAACCAGAGCTGGGGGGGGGAGTCACCGCTGACTGCTGCTGGGCCCCACCCTCTCTCCTTATGACCTACCCGGAGCTCAACAAGGGGAACGAGCAGCCGCAGGGCTCCTCCTTCAGCCTGGCACGGGGCTAACAGGAGCAATACCACACGTTGGGACAGGCCCGGCAGCAGGCCCTGTGCACCGAGCCGGGAGAAGCGGCACCGGCACGGGGCTAGGAACGCACAGCGAGTGACGGGGAGCAGCTCACACCATGCACCTGGCACGTCCGAGCACTCGTGCGAGGAAAAGCCATGCACCCTGTATGAACAGAGCGTGGACACCACACTTAGCTCCCGGCACTCACAAGCAATGTTAGGGGTGACAGGCCCAGAGCACACGCCGGTGCCATGCATCACCGGTCTCGACTGCACACGCTCAGGCGTACCTTGGCTTGCCCCGGGGCAGCTGCTTTCTCAAGTGCCACTTGTGTCGGCTCCCCTTTGGCTCCTGAGGGTTGCACCGTCTGCTCTTGCTTTGCTTTGGCGTCTGGGGGGGCTACTGGCCCTTCCTCCTTCGCAGGAGATGGGGAGCCAGGTTTCTCGGGTCCCTTCCCCACTGGGGGTGTCTTCGGCTCGGGAGGTTTCGCCTCCTCCTGCTCCTCTGCTGGCCTGAGGCGAGGTCTGTGCGGTTTGGTTTTGCCTCGGGACATCAGGCTTCTCAGACCAACCGAGATCTCATCCTTGGGGCCAGCCGACTTGGGCTCCGGCTTCAGGGGGGGCGCAGGCAACGGGGGTGGAGACACCACCCTCGGCGGCGCCTTCCCTTCCTTCTTGGCTGGCGAAGCTGGCTCGGGAGACGTCACGTCCCTCCCCAGCTCCTTTGTGCTGCCAGAGTCCTCGCCGGGCAGGACTTTGCGCACCACCTTCCGCACCACCCTCACCACTCTCTTCCTGGACAGGCCCTGGCTCTCCTCTCCCAGCGAGCCAGCCCCGGATCCTTCCAGGCCGTTCATGGCCTGGGCAGGCGCGTGGGAGGGCAGCTGGCTATCGCCGTTGAGCAGAGGCTCTGGGCTCTTCACTCTCTCTGGACACTCTCGAGGCTCTGGGCTTCGGGGAGCGGGTGGCTCGTCTTCCCCTGCATTTGGATTTTCTGACTACAGTTACAAATACATGACACATTACAGGAGGGTATCCCCTTACCACAACACACACACAGAGCGGGAGAGAGGAGACACAGAAACCTCCCTTCAGCAGCTAACCCAGCCCCAGCCGCCCCTGCAAACCCTTCCAGTGCATCCACATCGCAGGTGACACAGAGAGAGGAGAAGAGTGTTCTGGGCTCCATCCTGCGCCCACTGCCATCAGCACCAGTTCTGCCATGGGCTGCAATGGGCGCAGGACTGGGCCTTGGAGCTACAGACGCTTGGTTTAGTGTTCACGGTTCTGCCAGGCCAGGACAAGCTTGTTCTGAGACCTCGCCATGTGACACGGCTTACGAAGGGCACCCCCCACGGAGTCCAGACCGGCACTGCTCTGCAGGGCACTCCCCAAGGACGGGCTTGGAAAAGGAGCCGTGGTGGACGGCTCTCTCTGGAGACAGCCTTCCTCGTGAGCTGGTGCTTTGACCTCTAGCACGAGGGCTATGGAAACACTCCCAGAGAGTTTCACCACATCTCCAGGCAGGAGAAGATGAAGTCAACGTGCGACCCTCCCTGCTGGGGCGTCTACCACCACAATGCTGGGGGACACCTGAACTTGCAGGTCCAGGCTCCACCCTGCATCAGGGGAGGGGGCAACCACAGCCCAGGGGATGGCGTCTGCAAGGGCCAGTCTGCTGGGGGGCGGGGGAGAAACCTCTCCCTGCACTATAACTGGAAGACAACCTGCAGACGACACCTCCCACCAGAGCCTAGACCAGCAGAGCTCCCCCCCGCTCTGGGCTCAGCTGCTCAAAGCACCATGTGCAGATGGCTGGGGCTCCTGTCTCCACCATGACAGCACGCAGCATGCACACACAAGTCCGGCACAGGGCGGGGGACTCCTCTCAGAGGTTTAAGGTGCTGCCAGACTCCAGCGGGACCAGCCCAAGACGTGGGCATTTGAGCCGAACATAATTAATTCAAGGCCTCTGCTGTGATTTTCCATGGTGAAGGGGGCGGCAGGGGCGGGTTCCACCCTGCCCCAACTGTCTGCAGAGAGGCAGGTGGATAAGAAACCTGGGAGCTGCCAATTCCTTGACAAGAAGGATAAACAAAGGGCTTTGAACTAACTCCTGGAGCCAAGTCCTGTGGCATCAGCTCTGCATCATGTCGTTAGTGGTGGCTGGAGCAGGAAAACCAAATTACTGAGAAACACTCCCAGGCCCAGAGGTCTGCTCTTCCCATCCTGCCAGGAACGAGTGGCTCACACCCATCCTCCCACGCCCAGCACAATCCACGCTGGGAGCGCGCAAGCAGCAGAAAGAGTGTCGTCGATCCCGGGCCGACGCAGATCCCGCTGGGGGTCTCAGGCTGCTGGGCTAGTCCCTTCTCTGTATGCAGCTCGTCCTGTCCACACCCCTCACCTGTCCCGCATACGCACCTGCCACGACTGTCACTCAGCTCTGGGCTTCTCTCCCTGTGAATTATTGACACTAACGGAGCATGTTACTGGTGATAGCGAAATGGATCCCCCTAGCACAGCGCTGGCGCTGCCCGTGCGGCCCTTGATCGGGCAGCCCCTGTTTGATCTCTAGGTCTCCAGCCAGCGGCTGGTACTTCGGAGGGGTAGGAACAAAGCCAGCTAGAGTCTGCATTCAGGCTGGTACCATGCAGGGCAGCATCTCAACCCCACTGCAGCTTTCTTGTCTCTAAATGCTGCCAATAGTGTCCCCCTGTTCAAAGCGGAGCCCTCAGAAAAGCCTCTCCAGCGCTCCACTGAGCTTTCGATTTCAAAGTGGGGGGGGGGGGCAGGGGGAAATCAGGTTTGGAACAGCAGCAGGGTTCTGCAGCATGTTCACGCGCTCAGCAATTCTCCCTGCACGCCTTGGAATTTCCTTCCCAGCTCATTTACCATCGCGTATGATGTTATTCCTCATGCAAACCACACGAGAACCTGTTATCGACCCCCAGGCAACCCCATCCCCCAATGCTCCAATCAAAGCCAGCACAGGAAAGAAGAGATGTGCTGAAGGTGGAAAGAGACCAGCAAGCAGCAGAGTGCCCGTCTGTGTGAGCAGCAAGCCCCCAACGGGTTAACCTTGCACAGCAGGTGGTGACAAAACCCAGGTTAAAGAGACTGGATCAGTCCCAGCCCCTGTTTGTGTCCCCGCTCCTAGCCAGAGAGGGTCGCACATCGCCCGGTGAGATCTGAAGCAGGGATAATGCGTTAGACTTACAATCTAGCCTCCTTAACGGACTGCACTGCAGCACAGCCGCCTTGAGAAACACTCTGCAGCAAGTTGACTGGGGAGGCAAAGCACTCACAAAACCAGCCTCTCTGGGGTGCCCACTGTGCACTGCACTCCCCACCCCACAGGCACTGCAGGCAGGACGGGGCCCACAGCAGAAGGATTTCAGAGGGAACATGGCTTGTGACAGCAAAAGTTCGGCAGGTGAAGGAGCCCTGCTTCTCTCTCGTGCCCCATGCTGCTCTGGGGAGCAGCTCTGTGCCTATGGGAAATGCTGTGGCATTCGCTTCGGGCTCAGCTGGATGTGCCATGACTGCAAATACCTTACGGGCAAACTCCTCCCTGGCGAGGAACAGGGATCCCCTGGAAAGGCGAGCCACGTCCCACAGCCCCTGGACCCGGCGGCGAGCGGGTGGCCGGTCTGTGCCGAGTGGCTGCCAGCAGCCCTCTTGTCAGCGGGGGAAGAGCAAGGCGTGGAGGAGCTCCCAAAGGGTCAGCCGGCAGCAGCCCACATGGGATCAACATTCCCAGCGCCAGGGACCTGCCTGCTGATACCGCATCAATCGAGATGTTCGCTGATTAATGCCACTGAAGTGAGAGGTGAGACTGACGCGTGTCCGAGGGGCAGCGTCTCCACAGCTCCACTCCCGCAGCCTGTGCTCTGTGTCTGAACAGCAGGATGGCTCTCTGGACACGGGACCGGAGGAGAGGAGGCTGCACCCAGCCCAATCTGCCAGTCATGCAGATTAGAGATGATGCTGTATGTATCTGTTTGTAAAGTCACTGTTATAGTGATACAGCCCCAGGAAGACGATCTGGGACTTTGGTAAGATCACCGCTTTACCAGCACTGTGTCATTTCTTTCCTCCGGAGGGGTCCCACAGAGCTTTGCTAACCACCAATAGACAGGAATCACTTGATCCACCTCTGGGGAGGAGCCGGGCAGCTCATGCCCACAACAAGAGAGGAAAGAAAGGGAAGTTTGGGGTGGGGACAGGAGGCAGCAGTGATCGCACCAGCCCAAAGAGCGAGCTGCCTGTCAAGCGGAGTCGGTCTGGTACCTGCCGTCAATGGCCTTTGGGTCTCAGAGGAGGTTGTCTGGGCCTGTGAGTTAGCACGAGGTGGATGCAACACTTAACGCTAGCCCCCCGATCCCACAGACACTTACTGCCCCATCCTCTTTCCCAGTTTTTTTCACAGATAAAAGTTTGTCCTCGTCCTTAACCTGGGGGATAAACAGAGAAGAGGGGCAGATTTCAGTCAGAGCTCTCAAAGGGACATCCAGATGCGCTCTCACACACTTTCCACTAGCACTTTCTGAGCACAAGAGCGTGGCTGAGATCAGAGCTGTGGGGGTGAGTCTGCTTCCAGAGACTTCGGCTCAGGCTGCTCCCATTTTTGTGCAATTTACTGCTGCCACCACAAGAGTCCAAGCAGAAGCAGGACCTCTGGAACTCACCGCAGCAGGACGCTGGGGCAAACAGCTTAGTAAGGTTCAAAGACGACAACAGTTATGAGACCAAGAGTAGCATTAGCAGATATATTAGCATGGAGAAAGTTACAAGGACTACTGATACTCATGCTTCAGAGCAAAGAGCGGTTGCTTGTGGGGCTCGGGAAGCATCAGCCCCCAAGGGACGCCATTACACAATGGAGTGCGTTATGGGGGAACTTTTGTGCCTTCTTCTGGAGCATCAAGCATAGGCCACGGCAATGCCAGGGACCCTGACAGTGCATTCAGTACACAGTAAAGCTTATGGCTTCCCGGACATTCGCAAGCATTGGAGACAAGTGCAAAAATGTTTCCCAATTATTTCAAAATCAAAAACCACACCGGGCCTGCTGAGGGGGAGAAAGCCGAGATGACATTGAAACACTCCTCCTGCCTGGCTTTGTAACACCACTCAGCCTAGGAGGCTCCGCTGCCCGAGGTCAGTAACATGCCGACATGCTCCAGAGCTCACAGCCGCTAAGCTCCGTCAAACAGGAGGGACTGTATTTGCAGTTGGTGACGTGGCTGGCAACTAAAGCCCCGTTTCCCCTCCCCAGGAGGGTTTCTGGCTTTCTGCTTGTTACTCAGTTTAGCTCTGACAACTGAGCTAAACTGAGCAACAAGTGAAAAGCCAAGTGCTCAGATAAGGAAAGTGACCTGGCTTGGGGCAAACTGCCCCTGCTCTTACCACATCAGATGCCGTATTGCATGTTAAACGTCATCGGCTAATCTCTCCAGCAGCCGTCCCTTTGGGAAGCGCCGGCGAATACAAGCACGTGCCTTTGCCCGCCCCAGAAAACTCCAGGGAAGGCAAGCGGTGACCAGGGCTTCTTTAAACCTGGCAGTGCTCTGAAAAGGCCTCTCTACAACAGAGGAAACTTTCCTTGGCCTGTATGAGTGTGCCCTGCACCCCGTTAGTAACAAGGGGTCGTTGGCAGCAGGAAGCACAGCAACGCCCCAATCAAGAGCTGATCTCTAGTCAGGGCAAGCCACCGCCCAAGGTGGGCCATCTTAACTGGGACAACCCAATTACAGGCCTGATCCAAAGCTCACTGAAAGCCATGGAACGACTCCCGTGGACTTCACTGGTCCTAGGATCAGACCCTACGAGAGGCCATTAAAAGAGAAAGTGTGAAAAGCAGTGTGAAAAGCCTTACCGTGAAATACAGTATTGGAGTCACAGCGTCGATAGTCCCTGCATTCGGCTGTTTCTCTTTGACCCCTACCTAACGCCTGCGCCCCAGCTGAATGCATCCCCGGGAAGTGGGATTTCAGCTCTTCCCATCCCTGTGTAGCGGCATTCACCGCTGACGGCTGTCCCCCAGCTTTAGCTGAGGGAAATACAGTCTCCCCTCCGCCCCCACATGAAGCAAGTGGCAACGGTTAGAATTCAAAGTGGTGAGGAACATCTTCCGTGAAAGGTCAGCCATGAGCGGGCCACCCACGGCATTAGTCATTCACTCACTCAGGCCATGCATGAGTAACCTCTCCTTGGGGTAATCCCCCCGATACCTTGGTACAAGGGGGAACTCAGCCCTCACTCCACCCGGACAGCTACTGTAAAACGCGGGTTTCAGGGTCTCATCATGTCACTGCTTCCGGTGCACCCAGCCTCTCAGCCAGCGAAGCCCTGGGTCCCGCACTGCACTCGGGCCCCCAGAGACCGGGGCTCTCTGGATCAGGAGCTATGACTACAGCTCGGGAAGCTTCTCCGGAGCATTTAAACAACACCCCCAGGAGATCCCCACCCTGGAAGCTCAGCGACTGCATTTAGATTCAGCTTGACTCATGGCACCAAAGAAGTCTCACAAGCTGAGGTCAGTGCACAGAAGGGAATCGGTTACTGCTGGCACTTGAGAGTAAGAACTCCCCCGAGAATGGCTCATGCTGGCTTGGGCATTGCTTGGGCCCATTTCACTCCAGAGCGTCATTTGCAAGCGTGAGCGACCGCACAGCTGTGGGCTCTCCTCTCTGCCTCCCTGCACAGACCCCAAAGCCAAGGTTACAGTAATGTTCTTACAGCACAGCTGGAGCAGGAGCCCAGATGTTAGCGCTGCTGAACACGGGTTTAGAAGACACAGATGTTAATGATGGGGGGAGCGGCTCCCAGTTTGCTCAGTTCACAAGGGGGAATTTGGCCCCTGTGCAGAGGACATCACTGAAATCCCGTGTCAGGCCCTGTGCTGGCCCACTGCACGGGGGGAATTGCACCTCAGGTGAGCAGCACATGGCAGCAGGCAGAAGTTCGCAACAGCTGTTTGAAACTAAGTGCCGGAGGCGCATGCTGTCTTGCTGTGCCCGCCCCGCCCCGCCCAGCCCCCACCGCGAGCAAGGGGGGACTCCTCATCCTGCAAGCTCCCCGAACTGGGCAAACTAGGGGCAGCTTCCTGGTAACATGCTGTCTGCTGGGCACACAAACTGCGCAAAGGCCGAGCATGGCAGGGACGGCAAACACAAGAGAGACTTCCCTTTTGTTCCCAGAATGCAAACCGTGAAGAAAAGGCCATGGCGATGTCACATGGAGCTGGAACCCTGACTGGGAGGAAGAAAGGGGAGAGGTGAAACATGCGTTCGAGCGATGATCTTGCTTCTTCCTAGAGAGGAATGATGGGCAAGGCACATGGCCATTCAGCAGGGGTTCTGGGCCATGCCTGGGCTGCATACAGGGGGAAGCCCTCCAGGGAAATTTAAAACAACAAATTCTGTAAAATGAGAGCTATTACAAGACGAAGGCATGAGAGCAGAGCCGGACTGAACGCTCTGCACACGGGGAGAACAGTCTGTCAGAGAACCAAACATCAGCCATGTCTCCAGACAGCAGCTCGCGGCACAGACTCTATTGGGAGATGCGTTGTCTTCGGTTTTCCTGCTAATTAGCTAAAAGCTGCTCCTGCCCGTGCTGTTTTCAGCAGCAGCTTTACAGGAGAACAGCAGCACAAGACAAGCAGGCAGCTAGTAAAACAGACAGCCCGCCCAGTCAGCGGGGCTCAGCTGCTGGTACCGCTCCACGGGTCCCCGGCAGGAACCCCGGCACTCACCGGCACATCTAGCCCGAGGAGTTACTGGGATTTAAGCAGCAACTATAAGTAAAAAGTAACCACAATGCAGATCTATACAAAGTGCCCCAATTACGCCCTCTAGGGCTAAGGCAGGGTCACTGACCTGTCACAGATTGAGGGGACACCCTGCCAGCTCTTACATACAGCTCTGGCCTTTGGCAAAGAGGAGAAATCGTGCCGTGTAAAACAGAGCGCGCAGCATTGACACTGGCTACACAGCGGTAAGGCCAATTACCGAGGATACAACTCAGCCCAGAGTCCCGCAGCTCAAGAAAGTCTGGCTTCTCCAGCGCCTGGAGAGGAAACAAGCTTCCTAGCTAAACTACGCCCTTTCCTATTTATCACTAACATGTGGCACCGTAAGTGTGCACAGTGCTACGCCTGCCCCAGAGAGCTCACAGCCCTGGAAGCACACAATGGTGTGCACACACACACACACACACACACACAGGGCCAACTCTCACTGATTTCCTAGCACACAGCTGATAACGGGCAGCCATGCTGTCCAGCACTAGGCACTCCCGTGAGCTATACACGCCCTGGCAAGGAAAGCCTCTGCAGCCCCTCTCTCCATTCAAACCACAAGACTGAAAAACAACAATGGAGTAAGCTAATGCCAGCACTTTGCCCCATGTGTCCAATTCCATCTGCGCTGCAGGTGTGGACAGCAGCTGAGAGGCTCAGCCAATTGACGGATGAAGACGTGGGAGGTGCTGGGCTCCAGTAGGATGCGCGAGGACCACCGGCGTGTGGTGGAATTGTTAGCGTGCCGAGCGAGGCGTGGAGCCCAGCGTGGCAGGACAGCTCCGCAATTCTCCACCAGCAGAAACCTGGTGAGCCGAATACAGAGGCCTCCTGGCAAGTGCCACAGCCTCCTCGGCTGCCCATCATCCCGGGAGCAGCCAGCGAGAGCCAGGCGTTGCAGAAACCGGCTCTCTGGAGGCCTGGGGGACGGGCAGGGTGCTGGCTTATCCCTTGTCTAGCCTGGAGGAAGTGCAGAACCAGTGAAAGGAAAGGGGGAGGCTCCAGCCACCACGAGGGGAAGGTTTACCCCTCTGAAGGGTTTGCTCTCTCTGTGAACTCCTGTTTAACGCCAGTGCCCCAGGCCCGCTCCGGAGAATGGATTTCACCGCCCCCCTGCCTTCAGCTGAGCTCCCAGCTCGTGTACTCAGGCCCCCAGGAACCGGCTGGCAGCAACAGCAGGCTGCACCCCCCTCGTCCCATCCCCCAGGGGCGTGCGACACCCGGCTACCCCCCGGCGGATTCAGAGAACAGCCTGGCCTCCAGCACGCCTGGTGGGATACGCAGTCGCCCTCCTGCTAGCAAACGTCGGGGAGGAGGGACCTTGTCCCGCTGGGCATCCCCAGCCGGCCCCACACACGGCACTCACCATTTATTCTGAGACGCTGACTGCGTGTCACTGCTGCTGGCTGCCAACCCCCAGAGCCCTGGCATTTCAGGGAGCCCAAACAGGGCGATGAGGGGCTTGGGCTCAGCCCCTGGGCACCGACTGTGTGAGGGCTGCAGCAGGCTGGCCAGGCAGGGACGATCCGCCCAGACCCCTGGACGCAGGGCTCAGATGGGGCTGTGGGAGGGATCCCTTTGGGGAAGTGAGCTGCTGCCTCCCCTCCCGTCCCCTCCCCTGCCAGGAATTTGAACTTGTTACACTTGTCGAAACTCTGACCACAAATTTGGAGGCAGAGGCATCTGTCTGGTTTCCTGCTTCCGGCTCCGTCAGACAGTCCCCGTATGAGACCAGCCCTGTCTCAGAGGGGAGCCCCAGCCCCAGCTCAGCACGGACGTATCCCGGGGGCCTCCCTCTCCCACAAGACCAGCATACCCCAGCTTCACAACTCAACCGACCCCGGCCAGCAGGGACGCAAGGATCAGCGCTGCGCACTCACAGCTGACGACGGTGACACCGGCAGGCTGTGTCCCGGCTCCTGGCTGGCGTGTGGCTGCCGTTAGCCTTGTGCCAGTGCTGCAGGGTGCTGGGCAGCGCCACGCCACAACCTTGGCCCGGCCAGCAGCAATTCCCACACAGCCCCCCAGCGGCAGGGCTACCTGCAGGCAGGTGCTGCTGCTGCCCCTCAGCACAGACTACGCTGCCGGGGCCCTGCTAATGCACCCGCCTTGGTGACAGGTTTCCTTACACACAACAGTGTAAGCCCCAGCGATGCCGACAGGCTTGCGACAAGGCCAGGGCTCGTTCCACAGAAAACTGGCTCCTCTGAGCAGCTTTTTATCCTGCACTCGCTTGGTCTCCAGCTCTCCTACCTCTCCTTTTATCTCTGTGATTCTTCATTCTGTTCCACTTTGCTTTGTCAGAATTCTATCGGCAGGGCCGGTGCTCAGACCGCTCTGGTTAGCTCCCCAGACACAGCGAGCGAACCGTTCTCCATGGGTCTGCTCAGTACGAGACTGATCACACAGGCAGGCACCAGACTGCTCCTGACAGGGGGCAGACAGGGCTCCAGGCTGGTCCTTTACCAAGCAAAGCTTTAAGTCAGGGTAGTCAGTAGGCGGGCCGGGGGCCAAAGCCAGACCTCCAGGCACTTTTGAACGGACTGCAAAATCTTTTTATTTACTTTTATCATTAATTAATTAATTATTATTTTATCTGGACCAAGAAATTTGGCCCTTGACAAAAGAGAATTGCTTACCCCTAGCCTAAGCCAATGCTGCAGATCCAGAGGGGAATTCAATGAACTCACCAGCGCCCAGACACCACGGTGGTGGGCACACAGCAAGGCCCCAGGCTGCGGGAGCAGTTGTACTCATCTCCCAGCCAACACCACTAAGTGCAATCCAGCCTCACTCACTGGCCGCGCCAAGGCAGCCCAACTCATTGCCATCACAGGCCCTGTCCAGAGGAGTGGCAGAATCTGGCTCAGCCTGGAGCCTCCCAGCCCAAGGATTAGGAGACACCCTTTTAACTGCAAGCATCACCAGAGGCAGCACGTTCCAGGGCTCGGACTCCTCCCCACACCTGCCTGCGCTACAGCCCTTTCCGGCCCCGAGAAGCTACTCCGGAGCAGCCTCTCTGACAAATAAAGGGGCTGGGAGACATAAACGTGCCGGGCAGCACATCTCCAGGGCAGGGCCTGGACGCAGAAATCTCCGGCTGCCCCGCACTGCAATGCAGGAGCTGCGCAGGCTCAGTGAGACGCACCTTCCAACCCGCGCGACCGGACAGGAGCCTTCCCCGGAGTGCTGGGGGCACGGCCATGCCGCTGGGAAGGGACGCGCCCGCCCCAGCAGCCCCGAGGGGTTTGCTCAGGTGCCGGCGTTAACCAACTCACCTGCAGGGCTCTCGAGACCTTAGCAAGTCTGTGTTAGAGTCACCAGGATGGTTAACCAGGGCTCTCCTCCGGGGACCACACTCCCCACGCAGCGGGCGGGAGCCGGCCGCACTCTCAGCAGGCCACAAGGGAAAAATCACACCTGGCCCACACGTTACAGACTTCCCCACGGGCACCTGCAAAGCCTGGATGCCCGTTGGACTGAGCCATGGCAGGGCAAATGACTGGGAAACATCAGCACGTCTGCAATACACCCGGGGAAGCATCTAAAAATAGGCCAGCCTTACAATGGTGGCCTGCGGGCCCTGCCGGGCCCCGAGCCGAGAGCGCTCCACCTCTGAGCTGTGGGCCCGCGCCAGGCACTCAGAGCAAGGGGAAGGAGCCCTTACCTGGAGAGCCGTCTACCTTACCAGTGAGGTGGGGCCGGGGCCCTGGCAGCGCCCGAGAGGAGAGCGCTGAGCAGGCTGCCGGGTAGGGCGTCCGCTGCAGAGAGAGCGAGCGTAACGCGATAGGTAAGCCAAGTGTCAGCTCCCCAGCGCTGCAGCCGGAGGCCCAGGGACAGCTGGGCTGATACAGCTACCCTAAAAATAGCCCAAGAATGCAAGCCTGCCCTGCTCCCTGTCGCCAGCCCCCACCCCCCACCCCCGTTCCCCACTCGCCTTTGCCTGGCCTTTGAATGCACACATGGGAAGAGCTGCGCCGCCAGGGTGAGGGCCTCGCTGCAGGGAGAGGAAGTGATGTGGGCGTCTGGCAGCCGGGCTGCAAAGGCTGCTCTGCGGAAGGAAACCCTCCTCCAAGGGGAGCGCGGCCGCCGCGAGCACCTCACCCGCCACGCTGGGGAAACAGGACTGGGCACCGCACCCGGCCCTGCGGAACAGCAGCTGTGGCCAGGGAGCCTTTGCACACAGGCTCGTGTGACAGGGAAGCCTGCATGAACCCGGGAAAGCTCACCCCCCACGAGAGGGGCCAGAGTCCTCCTGAGCTGAGACCGCTACAGCTCGGGGTGCGGCAGCCCCACTGTGCCCATGCCAGGGACTGTGTCCTGCTCCAGGCCCCGTGCCGTGGGAGGGGGCTAGAAGGAAGAAGCAACAAGCAGCGAAGGGAGGAGCCTGGTGTGCAGGCCGGACACAGGCTGACTAAAGCCTGGGCCATAGGGAGCGCACACAGAGCACAAATAACCCCTTGGGGAGCAGCAGAAATACAGCCGTGCTCCCCGGGCGGCGGCTTGCTCTGCTGGCAGCCAGAGCTTCGGAGAGCAGGGGAGCCAGCGACTCAGGGAAGGGATAACCCTGCGTGTCTACGCCAGCCTCAGGGGAAGTGTGCGCTCCAAGCAGCCAGGCTGGGTCCTTCTTGAAGAGCTTCCCCCAGCCGTTGCTCTGCCAGTGACAGCGTCACATCCTCTAACTGCTCAGCCTAGGGGGGCAGTGATCAGAGCCTGTGTAGACGCGCGAAGGAAGAAAGTCCAGAACACAAGGCCGGTGTCTTTCACGCTATGGCATTACCCTATGGATTCACACATACCCCTGGGGCTCGAGGGGCCAAACACGGGCGTCCCCCAGCCTGGCTCACTGGGTGTGTAATAGAATAGCTCACTGAAAGGTGACAGCCAGAGAGAGTTAATTAAGTCACAGACTATGACCCATGGCCAAACGTCAGAGACTGGTAGGAAGAGATGTAAATGAACAGTGCTTTGAAATGCAGCCGGCATTGTTAGAGAGAGAAGGGGAGATGTTTGCTCAGCTCTTGTGATGTAAGCAAACAAGTCTTGTCTATGGCTATAGCTCTGATTCAAAAATCAAAGAAGGGATATTAACATTTAGGAAGACACTTGAGTGAAATTGTATTCTTGTCTATACGTCTCTTTGAAGATTGTGGTAAAATGGATAAATTACGCTATGCTAATTGCCATGATGTTTGGGAGACGAAAAGTCAAACCTATTGTTTTCTCAGGCCAAAAGGCTGCTGGAAATGTATAAAAACCCTGGGACACAATCCTTCTTCATCTCAGATCTGCTTTGGGTTTCAAGAAGAGGAAACCCTGAGCCATAAGAATTGAGATCCCCAGTCACTGACTGGAGTCACCCTGAATATGGACATTGGACTATAACCGGTGGACTATTTCTAAAAGAACTTTTGGCAACTACAAACTCATCTCTGCGATGTATCTGAACCGCAAGAATTGAATTCAAGTCTGTCTGTATATACTCTTTTAACCAATACTCTCTCTCTCTCTCTTCTTTTTAAATAAATGTTAGTTTAGTTAACAAGAATTGACTATAAGCGTGTATTCTGGATAAGATCTAAGTTATAATTGGACCTGGGTGTGTGGCTGATCCTTTGGGATTGGAAGAACCTTTTCTTTTATATGATGAGAGAAGATTTTCAGTAATCATCATCATATCTGACATGTGTGTCTAGATGGAGGCCTGAGGCTGGGCACTTTAAGGGAACTGCGTTGCTTGGACTTCTGAGTAACCAGTGAGGTACTATAGAAGCTGTTTTGCACTGTTTGGTAAACCTAAGTATTGGAATATCCACCAGCTTTTGGGGTTTGTCTGCCCTGTTCTGTTTGCAGTTCACCCTGAGTGACCTCAGCTGGCTCCCGCGGGCAGCATCGTTACACTGGGGTACCCACAAGCAATGATTCTAGACCCAGCCAGATCACAGGGTCTACGGCTCCCTGGCTGCCTTTCCCAAACAGATGCCCATACATATTCCAGCCTAAATCCAGAGGGGTCCATATGTAGGACCTGTCACAGAGAAACCCAGTTCAGGCCCAACATTTGGTCTGCAGTGGTAAAACATCTGACACAGCCTCATAGGAACAGAAACAGAGCCCTGACATCTTACATATTTACAGGGGGTGGGAGAGGACAGGGGGGAGTTAACTCTTGTCCCCCCTGAATCCAATCCCAAGAGCACAGGAGCTAGCCATGGAAACTACGGCAACGGCCCGGTTTGTATTTATGGACTGAGCACAGTGAAACGGAGTGAGCAGGCAGTATCCAGGAGGAGAAGCCAACCAGAGCAGCTCTGCTCTGCTCTCCTTGGGGGGCTGGTAGCAAACTGGGAGAATTACGCTAAGAGGACCCCACGCCTCAGTGCTAGGGGGTAGGACGGGACCCTCTCCTCCCCAACAGGCACCTGGCGAGAGTCCAATAAGCCCATGGTGTTTGCCAGGGAGACAGCCTGGGTGTTTGGGACCTGCCAAGGAGAGGGGGCCAGGATCACAGACGACAGACCCAGTGTGGGAGAGAAGGTGGCAGCACTAATCTATCCGGTCTGGGCGGAGTAACATGGTGCAGCAGCTCCCGAGGGTGCGAGTACCCCCGTGAACACGGCCGCACGTGGAGGGCAGCGCACGCAAAGGCACAAAAACAATCCCCCGCTTTTCAAACGTCTGCCTTGGCCTTTCAAAACCCACTGTACCCAGCAGATGGCGCAGGCCTCCTGCTCTGCGCGTGCACCCTTCACTAGCCGTGACAGGTCTGTGCAAGGCTCACACATGTGCCCGGGTGAGGGCACCACCCACTCCTGGAGAAGCAGAGGCGTCCGGACACGACCCGGCTCTGGAGCACTTCCCTCGGGGAGACGGGGTTGGGGGGGACACAGGGGTGTGTGAAAGCAAAGCCACTGGAGCGGAACTGTGCAGCTGAGCCCTGGTGCCGACACAGAAAAGCCAGGTCCTGAAAGCTCGGTCACTAACGACCCCCTGGCCCTTCCCCCACAGGGGTGCCGGCCCCCGCGCTCTGGCCAAACCCCCGTCGGAGCGATTGCATCCAGCCATGCTGCAGCTTCACGCCCTGCTCGCAGCTGTCGGGTAAGGCTCCGAGTTAGACAGTACTGCATCGCTGGCTTAGCCGAAACTCCCACTCCGGCCAAGTGGGCCACAGGACCCCGGGACACAGAGCTTGTGGAGGGCTCCAGGATCCACCAGGAGGAAAAGTCATATATCAGCATGTTCTCGCTACAGGAACGCTCCTGTCTGCTCCAGGAGGCACGTCGGGCTGTCTCTAGGGGGCACCAATACCCCCATGGCCATTCCCAATCCTGCAACACCCTCATCCTAGTCCTGGGCATCCTCACCGGGGCCCTCCGCTTTGCCAATGGCCCACATTTGCTGGCATGCCCCCAGATAACACAGAGCCTTTGAAAGGGGCTCCCCTCTGCGGTCCTGCACTCAGTGAGCACTGAGGTAGAACATCGGCCGGGGGGGGGGGGGCGGGGGGAGAGAAGAGAGAGCGGTCCATGAAGACCCGCAGCCTGCAGTGCCGGAGGCCGTGACACCCAAAACAAGAAAGCCCGTGAGAAGAGCGATCTGGCTGGGAGAGCAAACCATGAGTCAATGGCCCTACGCTGAATTGCTCTGTGTCCCAGGCCAGAGTTACACACCCCTGCTGCAGCCAGCAGGCCTCCATTGTCCCTAATGAGCGCTAATTAGCAGTAGTTGTGTGTTCCACAGGCAGCGTGCATCCCCCGGCCCCAGATATCACGGTGGCAGGGAGAGGTCAGGCATCGGCGGGCAGAGCCCGGAGCAGCGCTGGGGGGCTGGGACAGAGACCAGCACTTCCCCCTGCACCATCTAGTCACTCGGGTGGAGGAGGGGCGTGGTGCTGCCTTCTCCCACCAGGCACCTCCATTGCTTATCCCGCCCCACATTCCCCTGCGCTCCCCCAAGACCGCAGCATCGTGCTGGGACCCTCAGCAGCAGAGGGGAGGGCAGGATGGGCCATGCTGCAGAACCCCAGGGGTTACATTTGGCCCCCCCATCCTAGAGGGGAAAAGCAGAGAAGGGAGCATCAGGGCAGGTCCATGGTGCCTTAGCAGCATCCCCTCCAGCCCGTGAGGGAAGAGCCCCTCGGGGACGGGGGGCTCCCCCTCCCCAGGTTCAGAAATATCCCTGCACTGCAGCCCGGAGCTGGGCCCGCAAAGCCAGGTCATTCTCGCTGGCTCGCTCCCCAACCACACCAGCCAAGTCGACAGGAAAGCGGCTTTTGCTGCAAAGCTCGGTAGTGAACGTACAACCGTGTCCATGGCAACAGACGGGAATACAGCCCTGGGAAGATGAATGAGATCTGGGGGTTTCCTCCCACTTGCTCCAACGTTTGCCAGAAGGGGGGCACACGAATGGCACAGGCCAAGAGATGGCGTAGCCCTGGGCAAACTCACAGCCCCCAGGCAGCAGTGCCCTGGGATGTGTCGCACAACCCCACAGCGGAGGATGGGCCACCAGAACGCCGAACTGCCCAGCCCTGCTATGCAGGGCCCATGGGGTCTCGCTGAACTCCTGCTGCTGAGACCTGCCTTTGCCCTGGGCCTAGGGAGAGTCCCCCTCCCATGCACCCCACCCCTGCAGCCAGCATGGCCCAGGAGCGATACGAGGGAAAGGCTCGCATTTGGCACAGCGAGAAGTTCAATACCTGTCGTAAAATAAGACACCAGGGCGGGGAGGTCTGTCAAGGTGCAGGGTCAGGCCCGGGACAGCCGCAAAGGCAGAGCCCGTCTCCCTGGGGATGGCAGAGGGAGCCGCCTGCCCTCCCCCTTCCACGCCCCCAGTGCAGTGGCCGGCAGTGGAGTCAGGCTCCGGCTCGGGAGGCTGGCTGGAGGACACTGCAGTCGGGTTTTTGCTTTTCACTCAGAGGCAGCCTGGAGCCCCCCAAAGGAGCGTGTACATCACCCCCCAGCCCCACACACGCTGCGTGCCCCCGTTCTGCTAGTTCTAAGGAACCCTGCAGCATGGCACGGGGGGACCGGCAGCCTAGGAGTTAACAGGCCAGCGGCAGTTGGCAGCGATAACTGCAGCGATGCAGTTGTTTCCCCGGGAAGGAACCAGCTCCGCTCAGATGCCAGGAGATAGAAGAAGCTGGCACCCGGTTAGACCTGTTTCCAGGCAGGCAGTGTGCAGCCCTGGGGCGATCCCAGCTCACCAGGACACACTGGCTTCCCAAGGCCAGGATCCACAGGCACCAGACGGAGGTGAAGAGACAGGGCTGGGGGTTTCAGAGCACTACCCACGCCTTCGCCATCCCCCACGACAAGGCTTTGCACTCTCCACCAGTGCACGAGGTGTGCACAGAGCTCGATACATACGTGGGCCCCGGCAGCCCACACAGGGGATCTGCACGGAGTTCACTTCAGCATCGCAAAGAAACACGCTTGGGTTGGCACAACGAACATGCCAGAACGGAGCAGCTGCCCCACGTGCACAGCAGCAGTGGTTAGCTGCAGTCCGCACCAATACACCGAGAGGGGAGACAGCTCAGAGCGATTCCTCGAGCTGGAGAGCAGACTCTAGCCGGTCAGCGGGCACTGAGCCACCTGCTCACAGCCCCCTGGCCACAGCAGCGCTGCTGACTGCACCTTCCACAGAGCCTGTTCTGTTCCCAGTCAATAAGGGGCTGCCTGAGATGCTCGCACGGCCCCTCGCCCATTCAGCACACAAACAGCTGCCTGGCGGCACGGGACGTTCCAGGGAGACCGGCGGTGGCCGGCAGCTCCCCACTCTCAGAGCAGGCACAGCATGGGTGGCGGCGGAGCGAACTTCCCCTGCGCTCCCTGGCTGCAGCCCCCACAGGCCTGACGGCGAGCCCGGAGGGACAGCTAAGCTCACAGCAGCTGCTGAATCAGAACCAAGACACTGGCCCGCATGGGTGCTTCAGAGACAGGAATGCACCTGGTCACTGCATATGGCTGTTCACAGCGCAAAGGGCGGGTTCCCTCCTGACTAGGGTGACCAGACAGGATATGTGAAAAAAGCGAGACATGGGGTAGGGGGGGTAATAGGAGCCCATATAAGAAAAAGACCCAAAAATCGGGACTGTCCCTATAAAATTGGGACATCTGGTCACCCTACTCCTGACCCCTGCAGTGGGGAACTGGGGCCCTGAAGCAGGAGGTTTGACAACCTTTATTCTTAGCCCAGTAGCCAGGCCCATGTGCAGCTTTCGCTTATCGCCAGGACAGCTCCCTTCTCATAACAGGCTAACAAGGAGCTGCAAGGACAAATGCCCCCGTGCCCAGGGAGGGGCAGGGACTTGGCCAAGGGGAGGAGAAGGCCAGGACTGAGCAGCCACAGAGCAGGGCTGTCCAAATCCTACAGCCCAGGAGCATGGGGCAGCAGACTCAAGGCCTGAACGCTGGAAAGTGATGCACGGCTCAGGAATGTGGTGGCGGCTGCAGCCAGGAGGTGCTTAGGGCGATGGGAGCTGGGGCAGAGTCTGGCGTGCCAATCCCATCTGCACGGATGACACTGGTGACTCTGCTGAGTTCAGACACGCCCTGGGTTGCAGGCCATGAGCCCTGATCTCCCGCTGGAACACGGGAGACTGGAGGTGGGTCTATCCTCCCCGTGCTCAGTCACTGGGGGATCCCACCAGCTATTGCAGGGAGACAGGTCTCCTCCTCTGCAGCGAGCAGAACAGTTCACTCAGACAATGACTGCCCAGCCCAAAGAGGGGGAGTTCTCTTGCTGGGGGGGTCTCTGCCACACAGAACACCACAGCCTGCTCTGGGCAGCTCAATGGGCCCATGGCCAGGCTGACAGAAAGCAGGAAGGTTTCCGGATGGCAGCTGCTGGGACACGCTGTTTTTCAGAGGATTAGCTTGGAGGCCAATGGTGCTGACAACAGCGCGCTAGCCCCCACAGCAGGACACCCTGCCCGACTCCAGAGGCACACTGCCTTCCCCTGCCGTGTTCCACCACGGCTTCCCGTGCGGCCGGTCTGACTCCAGAGGCACACTGCCTTCCCCTGCCGTGTTCCACCACGGCTTCCCACGCGGCCGGTCCGACTCCAGAGGCACACTGCCTTCCCCTGCCGTGTTCCACCACGGCTTCCCGTGCGGCCGGTCCGACTCCAGAGGCACACTGCCTTCCCCTGCCGTGTTCCACCACGGCTTCCCACGCGGCCGGTCCGACTCCAGAGGCACACTGCCTTCCCCTGCCGTGTTCCACCACGGCTTCCCGTGCGGCCGGTCCGACTCCAGACGCACACTGCCTTCCCCTGCCGTGTTCCACCACGGCTTCCCGTGCAGCCAGGCTGACTCCAGACGCAGCCCATTTTATTGTGGGGCTGGGAAGGAGGTTTGCTCCGCAACTTAAGGATTCCTCCACTGATCACCCAGCATCTCCAGGGCCGTGCAGCACCGACAGGGCAGGAGGAGGCCCCGGGGAAGCGGCCCTGGGTGTCCCTCATCAGATGGGAGGGGACTGACCTATTGGAGCAGGATCAAGCCGCCACCTGAACTCTGCACTGCAGGAACAGAGCTCCAGGGAGTGTCACACGGGACCCATCCCCCTCACTCGGATCTCGTCACTCCACTCGGGGCCCTGCACAGGGCCAAATCCACAACAATCCCAGACAAAGCTTCATCTCTCCCCATGGAAGCACTCCAGGGGTGGGGATGGCAAAAAGCAGCTCGCATGGTGCGGTCGGGGTGACGGCGGATCTCAGCTTGTGCCCAGCAGCCAGGGCACAGTGCACGCTGGCATCTGGACTCTCCCTTGTGCCACACTCCCTTAGGGCAGATGAGACCGGCTGCAATTTCCTCCATTCTTTGTAAACGGGCAGCCCTGGGGCCCCTGCAAAGCTGCCCCTGCTACCTTGGTGCGGTAACTGCACGTGGCCCTGCATTACAGATTCAAGGGTCTAGAGGACCGGCACCACGACAGGGGCTTCGATCCACTCGTGACAAAGCACGGAGCAGGCCATGGCTGGATCAATCGCCTCCCCCGCAGCATGGCAGAGACACGTTGCTTCCAAGCCAGGGAGTGCGTCAGGCAGAGGGAGCTCCGCACCCAGTGTGTCCTTGCTACAAATACAAGGCAATTCATTGCCAAGAGCAAGAGCCAGGCAACGTGCTGCAGCAGGAGACGCACACGGAACCACTCTCTCCTCAACAGTACGGACCACACGTTGGTTCCTGACTCTGCCCTGGTGCCACTGCACCTCCCGCTGCCCCGGCAGAGTGGGGCGGGGGGCTGAGGATGCTCAGAAGGACCGTGAGAGTGGGGGGAGCGAATCCCACGCAGATGGAGTGCCAAGAGAGAAGGAGCAACCCTCCCGGCTGTGGGGACACAGGAGCAGCAGAGGGGGCTGGCAGGGACTGAGAGACACCTGCGAGGTTTAGGTGGAGGGCAGCTGGGAAGACGATGTGTACAATGGTCAGTGCCGGAGCGCAGCAGAGCAGGGGGACGGTCTGGGGAAGAGAGAAACCAAGCAGGGCAGGGCAGCCCCGTTCCCAGCTGGGACACGAAGAGAGATGCAGCGGGACAGGGAGGACAGGTGCTGGACAGGAGCCCAGCATACACACCGGACAAGCCTTGGGCAGCCTTGGGGTTGGTCCTGCTTTGAGCAGGGGGTTGGACTAGATGACCTCCTGAGGTCCCTTCCAACCCTGAGATTCTATGATTCTATGACCTCTCCTCCCTGCCAGGGCTCAGAAGGCCGGCAGCCCAGCCTGCCCATGGAGCCAGGCATGGCGAGTTAGCCACAGAGGGCTGCCACGAAGCAGAGCACGGCTCTGACCTGGCCGGGCGTCGGGGGACGCTGGGAACAAGCAGAGGGCTGCAAAGAGACTGGATTCCCCCCCCCCCCACACACACACACACACTGGTTCTGTGCTCCGGAATGCCACTCCGGCAGCTCAGCCTCTCCCTTGGGCCCCTGCCTGCTCACAACCAGGATTTCTGCTCCACCAGCAGATTCCTCTCATTCCTCCGCAGAGCCTTATGGAGCAATTGCAGCCGAGACCACCCTAGCCCAGAAGCTGGAGACAGCTCCCTAGTCCTACCCTTCCTCAGCACCAGCCTGCCACCCCTCACCCCAAAGCCCCCCGCCCTGACCTCAGCCCCACCAACGCCCGAGGCCTATCGCAAGTCTATTCACTCCTGGGTGGGGTGTAGGAGCACACAGGAGCCACGGCCTAGGCAGGGAGCTGGGGCTTTGGAGTGGCTGTTTCACTAGGAGCTGGAGCACACAGATCTTACTGGGAGGTGGCCGGCGGTGCTGGGCCAGCCGGAAGCAGGCTAGGGAACTGGCCCAAACACGCTGGGAATGAGTCACTGGCCTATAGGAGATCATTGCCAAAGAGCCCTGAATGGCATGGACCACTCCATCGCGCCAGCCTGCTCCCTTTCATGGGGCAGGGGGGATCCACAACCCACCGCAGACCCTCTCAGAAGCTATGAGAACCATTGGCCTAAGGGGGGCCGTGACACATCCAGCTAGGTAGAGCCAGGATGACCAGGGCAGGGAGGGACAATCCTGTCCCGGCTCCCAGGAGCTGGCCTGGAGGGATAGAGAAGGGCTTTCCCCACATTCAGCCCTGCTCAGTTATCGCCAGACGAGGCCCCTGCTCCCATCACTCCTCACTTGCTGCTCCTAAAACATACCGGAGCAGCCACTCCACCACCTGCCCCTTCCTTCACTGCCAGCTCCAGCGAGGTCTCCCTGCCCTACACCCAGCAGCATGGGATCCAGGCAGCTCCAATGGTGGCTGAACAGGGAGAGAAATTACAAACTTTCCTTGGAGAAATATGAAAAAACCCCCAAAGTGTCTCCAGGATAATCGGAGCCAGGGAAAAATCCAGAGTATTTCCTGTGTCTCCTGCAACCTCTATTTCAATAGAGCAATGCAGGCCAAGCCAAGGGCTACAAATGGGGTCGGCAGCGAGCACTGTAATCAGAGAAACCCCCTCCCCCCAGCCCTTCTTTCAGCTCCTAACAGCCTCGGCTCTGGGGCTGTGCGCTCAACAAGCCACATCGGACCAGACACTCCCTGCCTAATGCTGAGATGCGGTCCCGGTGGGCCGGCGTTTGGCACCGGGAAGACAGGGAAGTCAGTAGGCTCTCAAAGAGAGAGAACCTGAGGAGCCACGACTTGGCACCTTTGGCCAGCTAACGCACAACCAGACCCTACAGTTTCCCTGGGCAGAGGCAGGAAGTCTCCGCAGCGCACCCCAAGAGCGGGACTCCCAGAAATCTTCCTCTGGAGTGGATCTGAGCAGAGCACAAGCACCCTGTGCACGTCTGAGGGGGCAGCGAGATGACTCCAGAGATAGCGATGCGTGGGGGCACTCTGCTGGCACAACCACTGAACCTCTCTCTGAAGTGCTGTAGCGCTCTGGGGCGTCTCTGGAATATTTCTGCCCCTGCCAGAAGAGAACGGTGCACACCGGCTACTTACCAGAAGAATGTAAATGGTAAATAAACAAATACAAAGGTGGAGCAGAGGCAGCCTGGCAGAAGAGGCCAGGTGTGAACTTTGGGCAGGGGGGGGGGCTCTGCTCAGAGGAGCTGGTGCATTGCATTTCAGCACCCAAAGGGCATCTCCAGCAATGGCGCGGCACATTCCTCCCAGCAACGCAGACATAAGCCCTGCTCTGCCGCCAGGCGCTCTGATTTCAGCTGCTCTCCTTAGCACTGTAAGCACGGCTGCCCCGGAAGTCAGCCTGACAAATCATCCTAGCACAAAGGGTTGGAGACAAATCCAGAAAGCAGCCCTGAACGCTGCCAATCACTCACTGCACCATCCACGTGACACAGCCGGGATGGAGGACACGGGGACAGCGCAGCTAGGCACCGCTAGCCACAGGTCAGCAGCGACTGGGAGTTGCTCCCCATGGCGGCTGTTCAACGTGTGGGTTCTCAGTCCAGTTCCCAACAGACACATCACAAAATACAACAGTCGGCGCTTAACTAGCCTCCCTGCTGGAAGCCTCCGCTGAAAAGGCAGCGAATGAATGGGCCCTTGAGACTGAACTCCCTTCTCACGGCAGGCAGGAGGGGCACCCAGGGGCACGGGAGGGAACTGCCTCTCGCTCTCCCCCCTCCCACCCCAGGGAGGGGCCTCGGGGAAGGCAGAGAGAAAGATAAACACAGCAAGGGAGAGGATTTAAACTAAATTGAATTTCCAGCTTCCTTCTGCCTCAGGCTCCCCTCCCAGGGGCTGGGTGAAGTGCAACCCTACCCCCTGTGATGCCAGCTGCCTGAGGGCCTGCTGGAGGAGACAGCTCCTCCACTGCACCATGCCCAGGGCTGGAGGCAGAGGCGCGGGAATCCTTCCACAACTGATGCTTCAGAATAAATCAGAAGGTAACAGACTAGCAGGCTGGGGGAGGCGGGCGGAGGCGTTGCCACGGAGCCTGTCTGCTCCCCTACGTCCCCCAGAGAGCAGATGCCGCTCTGAACTGCTCAAGAAACATCAGACTTCATACCAAGAGAAGTGAGCTCCAGGTGGGGCTGGCCACACAGCCATGTGTGCTCAGACAGCAGGGCGAGGTGCCCAGGATCAAGGCTTACAGAGACCCTACGCAGCTCACCTCAGACACCCCACAACTGACCAGCTGCTGCCATGAATGCCAGGCCCGGCAAGTTAACCATAACCCTTCAATGGCATGGTAAACGAGGGGCCGGAAAGGCCCGTGGCATTCCGCTCCACACACAGTGGCATGCTTCCCCAGTGCAGAGCGGGGAGGTTTCTCAAGCAATGGCCAAAATATGTATATCATTTCCTGTTTCCCAAAAATGGATCATTTTTATTTAAATTAAGAACAGAAACATTCCATGCAGCTTAGCAGGGCCTTGGGGAGAGCACGGGCCTCTCTGCAGCAGGTCTGCACCTTGAACGGCGCCTGCCGAGCAGTCAGACATGGGCGGTGCGCCGGGGTTTCTCCCGAGAGCGTCACAGAGCCACCCTGCCCCAGGAGGGAATGCAACACGCCAGCAGCGTTTCACTGCAAACAGACATTTCGTGATCAGGGCTGAACACTCTCAGCTTCCCCCTGAGTTCACAAGATCCACGCCACTCCAGAGGCGAAATCCCCTCCCCAGCACAGTGTCTTTCTCCAAGCTTTACTGGAGCAGGGTTCCTTAGTGCAAGACGGTAATCCAACCTCCCCACCCCGACGGCTTCAGTCCTGTAAGGGGTCATAGCTGCCAACGTGACCCCGTTCTGCTTTGGGAGTCACCTGCTCTGTGTTCCCTTTGGCTTGCAGAGGATTATACCATTCACAGCATTGACTACAGGCTGCAACATCTTTAGGCCCATGATGCCAGAAACCCAGATTTAAAGGCGCTCTTTATAGCAACTCCCCTGAAAAGCAGTTCTGCATGGCAAGGCAAGTCCCAGTGTCTGGAGCACGGCAGAGGACAGGAGTGGTCCATCTACTTCCACCCTCCTGTGCAAGTGGGCAGGATGAGCAGGAGGAGGGCGGGAGACTGAGGGCGTGGGACACTGCTCATGTGGAGCAGAGCACAGCAGGCAGGCAGAGAAGCTCTCAGCTGTTCCCCTCCTCTTCCTTTTGTGTCATTACGCTCAGCGATTCTGTACCCCTAGCTATGGAAAGCCAATAATTACAACAGGCTTGTACAGATCCTGTCTATTCTTACATAGCCCCCATCGCCACAGCATCTGAGCAGATCCATCCTCCCAGCACCCCGAGGAAGGGAGTGCTATTAACCCCACATGGGGAAATGAGGTACAGAGAGACAGACTTGCCCAGGGTCACTAGGGAGGAGGGAACTGAACCCAGGACTCCCAAGTCCCAGGCCGGCACCCTAACCACTGGACCATCCTGCCTCTCTTATTGGGTAACCATACTGCTAACCCGTGCACTTGTATGGCACCCCCTACAGAGGGTCTCTGTGCCTTGGAGCATTAGTGAATGGATCGGGGTGCATGCTTTGGTAACTAACTAGGCCATAATTCTGATGGCTGCTCATTAGCGTCAGGTTTGCTCTGCAGAAGTGTTCGGCAGCCCCCGGAGCTCACTGCATGCTGATATTTCCACCGTTAGGGAACCCACTCTGTCTCACGCATGGCATCTTTCAGCTGTCCTGAGCTTTCATGTGCAGCCTGTGTGTGTCACAGGGAAAGCGGCATCAACAAACAACCCTGCTGCTAACAAGCTGTCTCCCGAAGGATGAGCCAATGCTCCGTGTGCCGACGTACACTCAGAAGAGCCCACAGAGTGAAGGAGGCTCCAGCCCCCTACTGCCAGGTCCCTCAGGGCTCACTGCTAAGCCTCATCCACTCTCGCAGCTCCAACTCCCAGCCCTGCACAGACAGCTCCCACCCACCCCTGAGCTTTGCCCCTCTGTTCAGTCCCACACACCTGACATCTCCTCCTGAATACCCCCAATTCCAAACCCCGCCATACTGCCAGCACCTCCTCCCTGACTCTGCTCGCCCCTTCGCTCCTCACACGCAGCCACTAAATTCCACCTCCTCTTCCTCCAGAGCATCGCCACAGTCCCCAGCCAGCGACTCGACCCCGAGGCCATGCACCTTTCTTTACCTAGGAGACATGTGAGTGTCCTAAGCTGACTGCCACACTCCCCTGTATTTAGGAAAACCCATCAGGACAGCCACTGCAGACTGCCTGCGGCTTCCCCTCTCTGGAAAAGCGCCACCCCACCAAGCCCAGGGAGAGATTTCTGCTTTCTGGAGGAAGGACAAGGAATGGAATAATAGACCCACCAGGGCCTTCCAAGGGAAACAAAGCTCCCGCACCACTAACACTGGGGGCCAGGGGATTCCTCCTTGTTCTCCTCTCAGCCTCTAACACTGAGGGCTGGCCTTATCCAGGACAGGGCTGTGGCAGCCAGTGGGACCCACCAGAACGTGGAAGTCAGTAACCAACATCAGATCAGCGTTCAAAGCACAGTGTCATCCAAACCCTGGGCTACACTTGCCCACCATTGAGGGAATGCAATATGCCTCAGCTGAAGAATCGACATGATCCATTCCAAGGGTTTCTTCGGGGCACCAGCCATGGATTCCTAGCTCTCCTCTCTCAGGTGGGCAGGAAGAGATCCCAGCCAACAAAGCCAGTTAAAAACAGCAGCTGTGACACTGTATTCTGTGACTATTAATCAACTAACCTGCACAAAACAAGAGCTTCCGCCCTCTCCAGAGGCAGGGACACACTCCGAACTACAAAGGGAATGAAAATCTCAGACCTAAGGCTGCCTTCACTCTCAATAGAAATAGCAACAAAGAGTTATGAAAACACGAGTTACGAACTGACCAGTCAACCACGCACCTAATTTGGAATCACAAGTACGCAACCAGGCAGCAGCAGAGACAAAAATAAAAGCAAATATAGTACAGTGCTGTGCTAAACGTAAATAAAGGGAAAGTTTTAAAAAAGATTCGACAAGGTAAGGAAACTGTTTCTGTGCTTGTTTCATTTAAATTATGATGGTTAAAAGCAGCATTTTTCTTCTGCATAGTAAAGAAAAATAAAAAGGCACATAAACTCTGGCAAATGAAGTGTACAAATATAATTAGGAAGGCCCAAAAAGAATTTGAAGAAAAGTTAGCCAAAGACTAAAAAGTAATAGCAAAACACATTTTTAAGTACATCAGAAGCAGGAAGCCTGCTAAACAACCAGTGGGGCCACTGGACAATCGCAGTGCTAAAGGACAATGAGGCCATCGAGGAGAAACTAAATGAATTCTTGGTGGCTGTGGATGTGAGGGAGATTCCCAAACCTAAGCCATTCTTTTTAGGTGACAAATCTGAGGAACTGTCCCAGATTGAGGTGTTGTTAGAGGAGGTTTTGGAACAAATTGATAAACTAAACAGCAATAAGTCACCAGGACCAGATGGTATCACCCAAGAGTTCTGAAGGAACTCAAATGTGAAACTGCAGAACTACTAACTGTAGTTTGTAACCTATCATTTAAATCAGCTTCTGTACCAAATGACTGGAGGACAGCTGATGTGATGCCAATTTTTAAAAAGGGCTCCAGAGGTGATCCTAGCAATTACAGGCCAGTAGGCCTGACATCAGTACCGGGCAAACTGGTTAAAAACTATAGTCAAGAACAAAATTGTCAGACACATACATGAACATAATTCGTTGGGGAAGAGTCAACATGGTTTTTGTAAAGGAAAATCGCACCTCACCAATCTACTAGAATTCTTTGAGGGGGTCAATAAGCATGTGGACAAGGGGGATCCAGTGGCTATAGTGTACTTACATTTTCAGAAAGCCTTTGACAAGGTCCCTCACCAAAGGCTCTTAAGCAAAGTAAACTGTTATGGGATAAGAGGGAAGGTTCTCTCATGGATTGGTAACTGGTTAAAAGATAGGAAACAAAGGGTAGGAATAAATGGTCAGTTTTCAGACTGGAGAGAGGTAAATAGTGGTGTCCCCCAGGTTTTTGCACTGGGCCCAGTCCTATTCAACATATTCATAAATGATCTGGAAAAAGGGGTAAACAGTGAGGTGGCAAAATCTGCACGATACAAAACTACTCAAGATTGCAGTCTGCCTGGGACTTAGCTAAGAGCTACAAAAGGCTCTCACAAAACTGGGCAACTGGGCAACAAAACGGCAGATTAAATTCAATGTTGATAAATGCAAAGTAATGCACATTAGAAAACATAATCCTAACTATACATATAAAATGATGGGGTCTAAATTAATGTGCAGTGGCAGTCTAAAAAGCTAACAAAATGTTGGGAACCCTTAAGAAAGGGATATAGAAGACAGAAAATATTCTATTGCCGCTATATAAATTTATGGTACGCCCACATCTTGAATACTAAATGCAGATGTGGTCGCCCCATCTCAAAAAAGATATATTGGAACTGGAAAGGGTTCAGAAAAGGGCAAGGGGTATGGAATGGCTGCTGTATGAGGAGAGATTAATAAAACTGGGATTTTTCAGCTTGGAAAAGAGACGACTAAGGGGGGATATGATAGAGGTCTATGAAATCATGACTGGTGTGGAGAAAGTAAATAAGGAAGTGTTATTTACTCCTTCTCATAACACAAGAACTAGGGGTCACCGAATGAAATTAATAGGCAGCAGGTTTAAAACAAACAAAAGGAAGTATTTCTTCACACAACGCACAGTCAACCTGTGGAACTCCTTGCCAGAGGATGTTGTGAAGGCCAAGACTATAACAGGGTTCAAAAAATAACTAGATAAATTCACAGAGGACAGGTCCATCAATGGCTATTAGTCAGGATGGGCATGGATGGTGTCCATAGCCTTTGTTTGCCAGAAGCTGGGAATGGGCGACAGGATGGATCACTTGATGATTACCTGTTCTGTTCATTCCCTCTGGAGAACCTGGCATTGGCCACTGTCAGAAGACAGGATGCTGGGCTAGATGAACCTTTGGTCTGACCCAGTATGGCCGTTCTTATGTAAAGTTTCAAAACTGTATTAAGTTAATGTTTAGTAGTTAACTTTTGAAAGACCAGCCATAACGGTTTGGTCATAGTTACCAATGTTGCGAGAGACTTCTGACCCGTGCACCTGCTCTCTCCTGGTTCCTCTGCACCTTTGGGTGGCGTCCCTGGGTTCAGGGTTACATTCCACTGGCCAGATGTTCAGTATGCACTTCAGCTGACTACAGCTCTGCCCTGCTATTTATAGCAGCAAGGGACTTAGGGGTCCTGATGTATTCAAAGCGCTGTCTAAACCTATGTTCTTATTAACACTGGACTAAACCTCTGGCTGGGTCTCTCCCTCCCTTCACTGGCCTGAAGCGGAAGTCATTTCAGACCCCGAGGCACACCAGTCATGCACTGACCTAGCAGCAGCTGAAACGTTAACAGTGTAACTGCACTGCCTAGGAACAAACATCCTGACAGCAAACCAGCAGCCCAGGAATTTGGGGATGTCTCCAAGTTATTTCACCCTTCTTTGGCCCTGGTCACGGGGAGAGGGTTTGCCAAGACAGGAACAGGACACACTTCAGAGACTTGCGATGCCAACAACAGGCTGTTCTCCCTCGAGGGTCACTGGCCAATCAGCAGAGTGGTGTGCCACACACATGATCCAACCAGCCAGCCAGACCTCTGGCAGCTCTAGGACTAAAGGAAAGCACAGGAGATGCTGGTATGTCAAGAGGCAGCACAAACCAGTAGCACCAGGACTCCTGAGCTCTGTTCCTAGCTTTGCCGCTGACTGGTTGTGCGACCTTGGGCAAGTCTGCGCTTCAGTTTCCTCATGTGTAAATCGGGATAACACCACAGCTTCCTCGGGAAAGCGCTGGGTGATCTAGGGACGTGAAGTGCTGGAACGAGCTAAGTATCGACAACAGCTGAGGATTAAAAGGTCTCGATGCACAATGCTCCCCAGTCTTCCAACTAGCTACATTCGGCGCACTGACCACTACACTACAGTTCACACATGAGATCCTCCTCCTGCTGTCATGGAATCAATACCACACAGAGATGGAAAGAAAACGGTTATCCATCACCCTGGCCAACACAGGGCAGGTTCCCCAAGGACACATCTCAGTGCTCTGTTCAGTCAAAGTCAAGAGATGGCCCTTAGCTGCGAAGACTGACACACTGGGAAACAGTCGTGTGTCCTCCGTGTACTTCTGCTCAGTTCTACCCCATTCCTCCCACACCATTTGGAGACAACCCGGGCTTGTTCTCTTCTCTTTCGCCAGCCCCCCCAGGAAGTTGGATGGTGATGCTGTGTTCTTGTAAGGCTGTTCACGCTGCTGCGGTACACTGTAGCCACACTGGTGAGCAAGGGGTGCCGGCATTACTTTACTGACTGATTGTACAGATAAATGGAGAATGGAAATATTTGGTTTGAAGAATTGGAAAGAATTGTTTCAGCTTTGCAAATACAGAAGGAAAAAAGTCATTCCAATTTCTGCCAAATCAAGAGGGTTCTTTAAGGGCCTTTCCACTCTGGACTTTTAACTTCATCTGAAAGCTTGACGTTTGCACCTGGTTTTAGCTCCGTTCCAGTTCAACATGCTGCAAACAGGGCGTGGGTGGGCAGCATAAACCAGAGCAAACTGCTTAAAGCCATTGCCAGGGTGGGAACACAACACTGCAGGGAGCTGCCCTCAGCTAGGCACTTCCAGAAAGGGAGCGAGAACTACAGCATTTCGGCAGTGGAGCTCCTGGTCTCCAGCCTAGCTTAAACAAGGCTACCCATGGGAAAGGCATTCACACGGCAAGCAGACAGGCACTGCTGCGAGCAGAGGCAAAGGGTCTCATCAAACCTGAGAAGGTTTCACTGTATGTTCCATTCCGAACTTACATTCTCAGCATTCACCTTTTATTGGAAAGCTCCATCAGGATGCTCGGGCCATGTGAGCTCAGCTCTGAGCTCTACTGCTGGCCAGTGTCTCTCAGCAACCACAAATCCCTACACATCTTTAGCAGGCTAGGGCCATGACTTGGAGCAAACGGCAAAGGAAGTGGGAAGAACAGTGTAACAGAGACAGCAAGAGCCTCTGAAGCTGGCTCCCCACCCCCCACCTCTCCAAAGAGGAGATGGAGACTTTTTGACACAGAAAAGTAAGAGCTGTGTTCAGGGCTGCTCTGGAGAATGACTAGGCTACCTCGGTATCAGAACCCAAACTGCCAGACACGAAGCCCTAACGCACTGGCCACTTACAGAGCAGCTGGAGGTGCTCCCGGAGTTGGAGACAGCTCGACAGACTCTATGCTCCCGCAGAAATCTCGGAGATCTCGTGTCTGCCACTAAACCTTTGCCCTTTAAGAGCTCGATACAGAACAGCCACTTTCCACCTGCAGCAGGAGTTGTGCATTCAGATCCAGAACGCTCCAGGACACAGACAAGCCACAGCAGCATACGAAAGAGCAGGGATTGCTCCTGCCAGCAATGAGTAGGTCAAATCTGCTCATCTACCCTAGAAACCCTCCTCTCAGGAGATCACCAGCCAAGTGTCATCAGCAGAGAAGGCAGCTATCCACAGCGCAGCAACCTGCTCCCCAAGACACATGCTACACCAGCATCACCACCCGTCCCGACCTGGCCTCTTTCACAATCAAACACGCACCTCTGGCTACAATGATTTGAAAGCTTCCAATCAGCTTTATGATGATTTTGAGAAGAGGTCAACATACCGAGAGCGCGCTGGGGGGGGCAGGGGAAAGGTGCCTGCAACCATCAGAACTTTCCTGAAGCCTTAGATCCAGGTGGCACGGGGGAGAGGAAGCTAGACTCAAAGCATGGAGCCTTCACCAGCAAGCCGGGGAACTGCAGGCACGTGGGGGTACATGCTACTGGTTTCTCAACAGCTGCAGCTCCAGCTGCTCTGACAGTACCCGAGTCTCTCTCTATTTTACAGTTCAGCATAACTCTAGCAAAATCAGTCTGAGTGCCTGGGCTGGGCTCCGCGGGCCGACCAGGAGGCTTCTGCAAGCATCTGTTGAGCAAATACCTGCCAAACAACACAACTGCATCACAATGTGCGCAGCAGCACAACCAGCAAACACAAGCAATGAGGTCCAAGCTCAATAGTCACTCAGGGTGGAATTCGCCGCTCTGTGCACAGGGCCAGCACAACGCCTATGCTCCACAGGGCCTAGCTAGCCCTGCGCTGAGGCCTGAAGTAGGATCGGAGTCGTAGTTAGCCCTTGTGCTGACCCCCACTCCCTAAATCGGCCCATTGGGGCAGCCCACAGAGGCTGTAGCTTAATGCACCAATCTCTGCAATGTCTCCTAGGCCCCAAGTGGAGGTGCTGCCTTAACTCAGAATCTCTTTGCTTGTATGTCAGCCATGACATCACTGGGAAAGCTCTCAGACAAAGCATAAATCCATCCACCTGAATGCCAGAGGGTCTGGCTGGATCCATCTGCTAAGCAAAGCTGTGCGCGTCAAACCAGGGCCTTGCTGCTTCCCATCTCCTTTGCTCCGTCTACTTGATCCTGCAGCGAAGGGATGGCATTTCATTTGTGTCCACTGCAGCTGCAGCAGGCTCTCTGGTCACAAACGTTATCTAAGACTCTGCTGTAGGATGAAGCAGAAGAAACCAAGCTGGGGAGTGGGGGTAAGTTCTAATTCAGAACACAAATATCTGCCAAGTTGTTGCACAGAACGTGCCTGGCCTAGCCAGCTGATGTCCCATTGTGCTGACTCCGTGAGAAGGGCTGCCTGGCAGTTCGTTTATCGCTTGTGGGAAGGAATAGCTCCATTTTTTTTAAAGGCAGAGGAAGGGGAAGAGGGGGTTAGCTGGTTCTTAATTATTCCAGAGCTAAGTACCAAAAGGCTACGCTTATTGTAGGGCCTACCCAATCAAAGCAACAGGCACCACAAGAGCGTACACGGTACATGCTCCCAGAGCTTTCCTGCTGCCATCTCTTACAAGGCCCAGGCTACATTGCTGACGCTTGTTCTCATTTACCTAAGGGGTGATTCTGAACAGATTTAGCTACAATTGTGTGTGTGGACATTCTGATTTAAACCTGACTTATAATGGTTGCAAGCTAACTCACCACAACCCGTTTGAAACCAATAAAAGGGTCTGCACCAGTCTAACTCCTCCTGTTCAGTACGGGTATACACAAGCCCTGCGGAACAAATGACACCCAGCACATCCCTGGAGCCTTCCCGCCAGGTCACACATGGGTTCCCACCAGGGGTAGCCCATAAACTCTCAATCTGCACTGAAGACGCTGCCTGTGCCTTGTAATATCACCCTCTGCACACAGACCTTTGGTTCACCCTTTGGATCCTGAAGCCATTATGTTCCCCAGGCAAGGCACAGACCCAGCAAAACCTCGGCCCACCCCGATGCTCAGACCACTAGTGCGAAACCAAAGGCAAAGCCATTTGCTGCTATTTGCTCGGAGGATCATTTGCATTACAGTGAGCTCCCAGTCTGGAATTATGACAAGACACAGCAGGTCTCCTGCAGCCCAGATACCACCCCGAGCTGGTCTGAAAACCACCAAGACAAGAGTAACATTGGGAACCCAGGCCACTTTCACATGAGCTGAGGGTCAGGTGCTGAAAAGTGCATGCATTGCCCAGAGACCGGCTGCCTTTCCTCCCCATTCCAACTCGGTACCAGGCAAACAAGCCGTTTGGCTTTTACTTGGAGAGCTTCCTTGAACACACTCTCCACTGGAAGAGACTTCTTAGATTTTGTCGGTTTCTATTATGCTGCACATTTCCTTAGGACTTCCTACTCGTTTCTGCACCATAAACATCTGGCAGGTCGTTTAGCAGCTGATCCTACACTGCTGGCTGCATGCTTCACAATACGCATCCCTTTGGCAGAAGCCTGAAACAAGGCCAATCTTTCATTCTTTTTAGACGTAAAGGGTATTCTTGTAGAGGCAGCTGGAGGTAAAATGCAAGTGCATCTCTCTGTGTCAGAGGCAGGCTTAACTCTTCAGGGTCCTTGCATTTCGGGGGGCTGTGTCCAAACTTAAAATGACCCTGTCAGAATGAGAGGCTCAGTTAGTCAACAAGCCAATTTAGAGTGTAGCTGGGTGGCCAATGTACTAGCAAGCAGGATGCCGGCCACCGAGCCGTTACATTACTGTCTACACCAGGTACTTCACAAACTACGCATTGCGATTTATAAAACACACTTGTCCCACCCCTTGGTATACACACGGCAAAACTTCAGTAATCCCCCCCCTTGGGAGACACCCCCCGTTGGGAGAAACTCATATACACAGCGCGGCTCAACGTGGCTACGATAAAGCACCCTTTTTGCAAGGCGGTACTATGGCGATGCCTCTGGCGCTGAGCAGCAAAGCTCATTTGCCTCTAGGATCAGACTACTCTATGCAGAAACATTCCCCACTGAAACTACAGGAGACGCATCTAGACATGGAGCCACCACACACGTACATATGGTTCACAGCTGCAGAACACAGACTCCAAGCCAGGTGCCTGACACTCCAAAACCTCGGCACCTGCCAAACTCCCCGGCTCTCTGCAGCAGCAGACACGCTTTGGTTTTCTGTGTATCTCCTCCAACCCAGCTTCTGGAAACTCATCAGAACCTCCCTGTTCCACTGGCCTCATTCCACTCCACTCCACGGCTCATCTGGTCAGAGCAAAGCCAGACCCTGGGAAAGGATTCTGCTGAGCAAAACCAGCCCTGCCCCACACTGCTGGCACCTTCCTGGGTTGTTGAACCCCAACCCTCATTTAGCTTTCCACCGGGGCGGCTGTTTGTTTTCTTTATACATGTCCCTCCCTGGGAACAATACAAACAAAGTAGTCAGCTTCACTTTTGTTCAAGTCAGTTTCACACACAAGTTCTCGAGCCACAGCCTAGCCCAGCCATGCCAACAAACTGGCAGGGGGAAGGGTTAAATCTAGATCAAGAACTCTGGTTTCATTACACTGCAAACAGGAAAATGCCAGGATTGGATTTAATGTATTTATTTTTACACAAAGCTACATGTTGGACTTAAACCACTGGATCGTGTCCCTTTAAATAGCTTATCCTGTTTTCCAGGGCGAATTACCCAGGAGGCTCTCAGCTCTCCCGGGTCACCATCAGCAGGAATTAGTGAACCATTCACAGAGCACAGCCACTTTGGAAGCAGCACAGAATGCTGTGGCAAAATTAACCCTTTGCATGGTGGCATTTTCTATCAACCAAACAATAGGAGCGTGCCATAAGCTTTTGCTCCTCTTTATTAGGGATGTAAAAGGTTAACCGATAAGCAATAGTCTTACCGGTTAACCCGCCTTAACCGTTAACCCCGGGTTGGCCGGCCGACCCCAGCCACACCGGCGGGATCAACCCCAGCCACTTAATCGGTTAACTGCTTAAACGACCGATTTTTAATCGTTTAAATGGTTAACGTTTTAAACGGTATTTACATCTTTATACACATGGATGACAGCCTGTCAGTAGTTAGTATCTGGATTACCTGAACTGCCAGAACAGCAACTGAGCAATCATTTCACTTTCTTTTAAACAGCAGCAACACATTTAGTTATCTGATACGTACAACAATCCACTCCCCTGATTCAAAGGCATTACGGAGCTGGGCTTTCCAAGACCGCTTCCTGCAACACAAAGTGCTACCGGAGCCGTGCAGGGCTATCAGGAGAATGTACCGTTCTCCCGAAACAAAACAGCTACTGGCCCCACTTCACAACCGTGATTATAGTGAAAAAACTAGGGATATTTCACTTGCCCATGAAAAAGAGGTGCTGGCCCCAGTGAGCAGGCAAGGGGAATTTTGCATGGTTGTGCTAGAAGGACACAACATTTTCTTAAGGGCATGCTTACACTAGAAAATCTCATTTCACCATACACCTGCCCTGGCAATGTCAAACACGGCTTAGCACTCAGTGTAGACAAGGACGGCCCTGCTGAACGTCTTGTCAGCTGGTCACAGTCCACCCGAGGCGCAATGTTAAACATGACACATCTCTGCCCACACAACGCGTGAACCCTGGCTAGGGCCCTGGCAGGTACCAAGAGCTAACAACTGTAGCCAGGGCGGCTCTGCTCCCTCTCTGACCAGCATATTATATCCTCACAGTCCTTCACCCCACAAGCAAGGTATTTCCAAGGCCCCTGACTCCAACATGTAATAGCGCCCCAGGGGGAAGGAGAGAGTCAAGAGACCCAGATTTCAGTTGCTGCAATGGATCGAAGTCCGGGTCCTACTGGGCTATGGGAATGAAGAACAGTCTTTAGCTGAGGGAACCTCTGACCACATTCTCCAGTTCCCCACCCCTGGCTCTCTGCATGTGGAGCAGTGACAAGCACACCAGTGTATATGAGCTAAGGCACTACATGTTTCACCACAGAGAAACTGGGTACAAACCCTGCGGTTCTATTTCCCCATAATCCACACACAGCTGAGTAGCCGGCTCACTCCACAGGCCTGAATCGGGCCCCAGGAGCAGTCCAGGATGTTACATTTATCATGCAGGCATAAGGAGCACCAAGAACAGGGATCTACCCCAGGGGAGCCCAGGCAGACACTGCAGGCTGCTGTGACGACCTGCGAGGAGTCCAGGGCACCGAAGTCTGTGTAACACACAGCTGATCACAGCAGCTACCTTCCATGCGAGGCTCTAGCAGACATGCCAGTCCAGAAGGCTCTCTCCCACCAATAGCTGCTCCAGGTTCTCTTTTCCAGGGGCAGGGACTGGTCCAAAACACACGCACATCCCCTCCCCATAAATCTCCAGCAACACCAGGAGAAACCTTTTAAGCGGCTCTTACTTTAAATTGCCAAACCAGAGCCACGTTGGGGGCCACACGCGAATACCATCTCCCAGAATCCCCTGCTCCTTGCTGCCTATTCCTTTCAGATGGGAAGGGCTTTGGGCACTGCCCTCTCCGAAGTCACACACAAGCCGCACCAAACCAGTGCCCATGTGCGCTGTCCCCCAAGCCAGGGGAGCAGAGCTGGCTACACCCAGGGCTGGTTAGCGCTGAACGAACCAGAGACGGACACACTTTAGCAACGAGCGACACAATGGTGGCTACTCACATCGAAGGCCGCTCTGCGCAGCCCCTCGCTGCTCCTCAGCCAGCAGCGGCTCAGCTCGCTCAGCTCCAGGATGGGCTGCACTTTCAGCCGCACAGTCTCCCCCGACTGCCGGATCATCTCCACTATCTCGTCTCGAGATTTGCTCTCCACGTTCCGGCCGTTGATTTCCACCAGCCGGTCCCCCGGCACCAGCCCCAGTGCCAGGTCCTTGGTGCCAGCACCAGGCTCCGCAAAGTGCACCACCCGTCTGTACACCTGCCCGTCGGGGGCCCGGTCCAGCATGGTCGTGCGACGCAGAGAGAAGCCAAAGTCACCGGTGTTACGCCGCTGCAGCTCCAGCTCCCGGGGAACGGGGGGCTGGGGCGGCACCACCATGGGCAGCCTCAGCTCAGCAGGAAACCTCTTGCTGACCACCTCAGGCACCCCGGCTCGCAGCGCCGATGATGAGGGGGCCCTCAGGTGGCCCATGGGTGCTCCCTGCTTGCTGAGCTGAGTCTCCAGCATGCGCACCTCCACCTGCGGGGAAGGGGCGGCAGAGTGCTCGGAGGGCGTGGAGGTCTCCGAGGCACTCTCGTCCCGGCTCTTCTGGGAGAAGGAGAACCTCTTGACAATCATTTGGGAGTTCTGCTTGGCCAGGGAGCCGAACTTGGCCGCCCGCTGCAGGACCGAGCCCTTGAAGTTGGTGTCGTCCACCTTGAGGTCATCGCTGGAGCTGGCTGTGCTGAGATGGCCCGAGTCCAGGATCATGCTGCCCCGGTTGCTGTCCGAGTCTATGTCAGTGAGGTGCAGGTCTGAGCCGCTGGCCACCTTGATGGGAATGGGGTTGGAGATCTCCAGCCGGGTCTTGGACTCTCTCTTGGAGGTGCGGCTGAGGTTGAAGAAACCCCTGCGTAGGCTCATCTCCTCCAGGCTCCTGAGCTCGGCGGCCGACATCCGCTCCTTTTTCTCCTTCTTTTCCTTCTTGTCCTTCCTTGACCCATCTTTGTCTTTGTCCTTTTTCTTCAAGTTAAACATGTTGGAAGGGCTCGCGGGAGGCGCCCGCGCTCCCAAGGGCAGGGGCCGCTGAGGGCTCTGGATCCTGCTGCCTTTCTGCTGGGTCTGCTGCTGCACAGGCAAAGAACAAAAACAAAACATCTCGTTAGCCAGAGGAGATCACACAACTGGCACCTTCCAACTCCCCAGCCTGGACCTATGGCCCAGACTCTGCTGCTCTCCGGCTCGCACTGCCCGCTCCCCCCAGGGCACATACCAGGCTATCGAGCCCGCAGCTCCTCTGCACTGCACACATGGGTCGAGGGCACAGGGCAGCCCACCTTTTCCTGTTGCGTTTCAGATAGACGCGTCAGGGAAAGCCGAAGGCCTAGGGATGGGATTCCGAACACCTCAGTCCTAAGAGGCTGGTTCCCAGCCCAGCCTGGCGTTAAGCGAGCTCCCGTAAGCGTTCCATGGGCTATGCACAGTGAGGGGGCGGCTCACAGACAGCCGCAAGTGGACAAGGGCCCATGTCACAAGATGCAACATTCGCTCCCTATGGCCTGGCTCTAGGAGGCAGCGAGCATCTGCATCTCCACTGGACTCAGGCCCCGATTAACAACCCCAGCCAAGACGCCAAGGAACAAATGAGCCACTGGGACCAAACTCCCCCCTCACCCCAACAACAACTGGAGGTAACAGCATTCCCACCCACCCCCCTGTGCACAGGCAGGGCTGAGGAGCACGGGTGGGGGAGGCAGAAAAGCTCATCTCTCGGGCTGTCAATCTAGCAGCTTTCAACAGCACTAAAGACTCTTCCCAATAAGGAGAGGAGGCAGGTGGCTTTGCATGCAGCCCACCCACACTCCTCTAGGACGCCTGAACACAGCAAAGGACCCTCTGCCAGAGAGAACAGGGTTAACAGAGGCCTCCTGTGTACCAGATTTTCTGCCCTCCCCTCTAGCTCAAAGGGAACGGTACCAAGGGGAGAATAAGGTGGATGTCAGAGGCAGATGGAAAAGCTTCTTCCAAAGACAATTCCGGGTCCGCTCAGGTCACTTGGGCACATTTAGAAACAAAATCCCCTTCTTCTGCCCCCATCCCTCTACTTCTCAAGACCTGAACTTCCTCCCCTGCTCCCCCACCACTAACCTCTCCAGGAGAATTTCCCATGCATTCATCCCCGGCTGTGCCTTAGGCAGGTCGGCCATCAGCTGCAGGGGAATGCAGGGCCCGCCAAGGAAAAGGAGGAATTGCTTTTCAGAAGGCTGATTTTACTTGCAGGGTTTAAGCCCCCCATACAGAGAGTCCCTCCCTGAGACGGGATGCACACAGCCCATTCTTGCTTTGCTGTAGCTGTAAGAGTCTCTTGCTCTCTCACTCAAAAAGCCCCTTGTTAAAATAAACAGAGGCCTTGTTAGGCCGCGAAAGCCCTGCCCTAGGAATCTGTCCTGGGCCTTTCAAAAAGCAGCAGTGCCTCCTTCCCTCTGTCACAAAACCCCTGAGCGCTGAGGCCCCTCCCCTGTCAGTGACCCAGAAGAAAGGGGACCAAAGCTAACAGCAGCAGCTAGCTGGCCCTGCCTGGGGGAAGGGAAGCTTCCTGCAGGGAGCACAGAAAACACAGCTCTTACTAGTCATTTTTTTTAATTATTATTATAATAATAATAAACAGGATCCTGGAAACTCACGTCCCTCTGAGACAGTGATAAGTGTCTAAAATTAGCCTCTGCAATGCAGAACCCGTGATGCTGCCAGGCGACCTCTAGGAACAGTCGCTCTTTCATTCAGCTGCATCGCCCTGACTCTGGGGGAGGTACCCAGCCTGCTGCAAAGACGCTACAGACACATGAACATCCTGGCTCACTCCTTAGCCAATCAGTCCCAGCAAGAAGCAAAACCCCTGCCAGGGCTACTGCTCCAACTGCCTTCTCCAGGGCTGCCCCAGACACGGCCATTGCAAGAATTGCTGCATTACTCATATAGGGAGGGATATTTCTCCTCTCCTTTTATGGGGGTTTTAGCCAAAACCCCCGTTAGCACCCTGATAATAGCATACATCCAAAATCCGTGGGCCAACAGGTCTGAGCTATTATATGTGCCCAGAGCCAAAAGGAAGTCCAGAGAACACCAGAGGCGCACACTCTGTGGCGTCACAAAACCCTACCCTGTGATCACACCCTTCGCTGTCAGGTAGGAGATATGGCTCTCTCAAGACAATTCTTTCCTCTTCAATATTGCACACACAGATTCTGGCCAATTACACTCCAAACTCCACTGGGTGGTTTGTTTACAAAAACAAGACAAAATCAAACAGCTGTATGGGAAAAAATGTAAATGTCACAGGAAGTCAGGCAGTTAAAGAAATTACCCTTAGCACAACGTATCTGATGGGAGAATACTCCCGATTGTAAATATCTACTTTCAGAGCTGTCAGTTCCTGCACTCTGAGAAACAGAAGCAATTTACGTAGCGCGCGCGCGCGCACACACACACCCGCACGCACGCACCATTGTGCTGGGTTCCTGGGCTCCCTCTTCTGGCTGTGCAACAGCTGTAAGGTGAATACTGGCTGCACACTAAGCTGCCCTGACAACAAGGAGAGCGCACGCACGAGGCAGGACAAAGAGCGGGATGATTTCAGCCCCATTTCAAGGCACAGCGAACACACAAAACCAAAACCCAGCGCTTGACCAACGGAAGAGAGACATCAGGAGGCCCAGAGATGTCAATCAATGCTGGGTCAAGGTTGGAGAGCACCAGCAGCAGCAGTTTGTCCCTCCAGACTGCCTTCCATGCCTCCTACTAGCTGCTACCATTAATCTGCACTGCCTTCCTGTGAGCAGGAATTGTTAGACCCATTTCACAGATGGGGACACTGAGGCACAGAGCCGAGACGGGAGTTGCCCAAAGCAGCAAAGCTGGAATGGAAGCCAGGAGTCCCAAATCTCACTCCACCACTAGACCAACACTGCTTTCCTTTTATCTAAGTACTGAGCACCTTTCCTCTGACTCCTGAAACCAGTAATAGAGTAAGGGCTTGTCCACACTTGGAGTTATTCAGCAATACCTATTGCATTTTAAATTAACACCCTCCCTTAATCCGAATTACCTTTCAAACGTAGACAAGAGCGATTCTAGCCTGCGTGGCTCTTATTTAGGCACAGCAATGGCATGCTCTCTGCTGGGCAGACAAATGAGGAGACATGGTCTGTGCAGTGGGGGGATAATTTAAGGTTTATACTCTGTGCTGGATTTGACACCCCAACAGCAACTCTGCACATGTGTACCGCATGACTGCTCCCTCTCCTACTTCTGCCTCCTGGCGAGAGCCAGCCAGGCACGCTGGAACCCGTCACCTACACCGGCCGCACCTCTGCTCTGCTGATGAGAGTGGCTGCAATTTGCTCTATTTTATGATAACTAGGTGCAGCCCGGGGGCACCCAGGGAGCTGCTAGCCTGGCTCTCAGCTGTGCACACAGGGCACATACCACAGTGACGTAAGCAGCAGGGTGATCTGTCAGTCAGCGGAGCTGCAGAATGAGTGAAGATGACACACCAAGGGGCTAGAGCAGGAGACACAACAATCTGGAGGGTGAGGATAAGCTGACCTGCCTGCCCCCTGCACGCTTTATCAAACCTCCCCTCACCCCCTTATCAGCCACACGGCTCTGAACCCTCACCTACAGGTCACTCACCCTCCGTTCCCACCACCCAGACCGTAGGGGAGATGCAGCCGCTTGCTCCAGACTGAACCAGGCCCCGTGTCAGAGCAAAGCAAACAGCAGTTCCCAAGGGACCCACGAGACCACCCTCCTTCCCCATCGCAAGGTGGAATCTCCTCTCAGCCAGAATGACTCTTCTTCACTGCCACAGGCTGCTTTGGGAAGGGCTCTCACTCACCCACGGGGAGCGGTTCTCCTCACACACCCCAGCCAAAGGCACAGCGATCTCCTGCAACCCTCCCGAGAAGCATGACTAAGCCGCCTGGGCAGGAACACGCAGACCCAGGAAGGAGAACTGACACTTGAGATTGTTCACAGCACAGTCTGAAGAGCAGGTGTCTTTCCTTTGCTCTTCTGAAGCTGTACCCTGGCCATGCCGGCTCTGTCCTGAACACTGCAATGTCACAGGGACCACTGCAGATAGACACCCGCGGCTGGCCTGTATCGCTGACGGGCTGGGGCTAAGCGGAGCGCCCGGAGGAACGCCGCCGAATCCGTAGGACCAGGGACCGCCCGCAGAAACGCCGCCGACGGCAGCCTGAATGCCATGCTTGGGGCGGCATAATTCATAGAGCTGCCCCTGATCCGAATGTCTACATGGCAATTAAACAGTCCCTTAGCCCCAGCCCGTCAGCGGTACAGGCCAGCCGCAGGTGTCTACCTGCAATGTAGACACACCCTGTGGTCCCTGCATGGCAGGGCAGCATTACCTGTCCCCCTTTGCAGAGGAAGAAGCCGCAGCATAGGAAAAGGAAGTGACTTGCTCAGGCAGCAGGTCAGTGGCAGAGCTGGGAACAGAGCCCAGCAGTTCCTGACTCCGACCCACGTCCCTCTCACCCAGCACCCCAATGTCTTGTGGCCCATATGCAGCTTGTGTGAAACACAGCAGTGGAGACCTCATGCTCTTTCTCTACGTCCTACACCATGTAGCAGTCACTTGCCTGCTTCACTTCCATTCCCCACAGCCAGCCACAGCCCAGGAAGTCTGTACTCGGCTGTAGGACATTCCCCGCTTTCTCTCCTCCCAGCCCCCAAAGGGGGAACCAAGCAAGTCCCGTCCTACCCACCCATCCCAACTGTCACGGAGTATAGGGGAGTCCGGCCCTGCACCCCTCTTCCCCGGATTCACTGGGAGTCTCAGCCAGTCAGTAGAACAGAAGGTTTATTAGAGATGCCAGGAACACAGCCCAACCAGAGCTTGTCAGTACATCCAGGACCCCTCAGTCGGGTCCTTCCGGGGGGCAGGGAGCTTAGACCCCAGCCTGGGGCTCCCTGCATTTCGCCCCACAGCTCCAACCGGGGCAGGGAGGCCAGACCCTGTCTGCCTCCCTCGCCTCTTCCCCGGCCAGCTACAAAACTCCAACCCTCCAGCCCCTCCTCCACCTTTGTCTGCTTCCCGGGCCAGGAGGTCACCTGATCCCTTTGTTCTCACACCTTCAGCTCTCACCTTTGCCGGGCAAGGGGCCGGGCCATCTGTTGCCAGGAGACAGAGCCCTTCTCTGTGTCCAGGCCTCTGCCTTCTAGGGCTTTGTAACAATCATGCACCGTTGTCCCACCACCTAGATACTCAAGCACCGCATAGGGGAAACTGAGGCACCCACACAGTACTCAGGGAAACCTTAACTACAGTCCTAGTTCGTCACACCAACTCCTTCCTTCTTGGCTTCAAGTCCTGAATCATGCAGCAACTGCCCTGCCCGCTGCCCCTGCCCTACATTCTTCCTTAGACTGAGCAGAGGAGCCCTCCAAGGGGCTGAGCGGCCAGGAAGGGAAGGGGGGAAGCAGCCGGGGTCGGCACGGCAACAGTAAACCCAGACAGACGGGGATACTGACAGGAAGCACAGTCTCCCCAGGCACTTGGGGGTCTCGGCCCAACCTCCGCCCAGGCGGGCCCTTCCTTGCCTAGGGCGTGAGACTTTCAGGCTCCCAGTCAGGCAGGAGTGAAGACACTGCTCTGCCCTAGGGGCTCTGGGCCTCCACTCACACAGCGCCACAGGGAGCGAATGAGAGACCGAACTTCCCCACGTGATGACCGGCTCTTTGCAGGCTCCCACCCCACTCTCCAGCTATAGCTCAGCTCCTCAGAGCAGCCCTGCCTTCACATTTGCCTGCACAGCACCCAGCGCACGGATGGAGCTATACTACACACAGCCTGGTGACAGCGCACAGCACAACAAGGGCAAAAACCCACTTGAGCACTGGAGTGACTGCTCCAGTCCAGAAGCAGGGCTGGGCAGTTATCAGCCAACAAGCAAGGCAAAGAGAATATCACTATCAGATTAGCCTGACATGGCAGAGGTGCTGTCCCGCTGCTTCAGAGGGGGTGCATCCAGGAGCGGGGACAGCGAGGCTCACACAGAACAGAGAGACTAGCCGACGGGCATGATCACGCTGAACGGCCGCCATCTACCAGCCCCGCAGCTCCAAAGCGTCTAATGCAGAAGTGATGGCAGAGGCCCCCAGTGGGAAAAGGCTCCTGATATCAGCAAGGCGAATGGGAAATCTTACTGAGGGCTCCAGCACATTTTCGCAGGGACCAATTCTGCTCCCAGCACTTCCAGTGCCTCAGACCCACCCCAGTGGGAAGGAAGGACAGGGGAGGTGATGCCAGGGAAAGTAGAGAGGTTTCTTCCACAGAGGGCTAGGTTCCAAGTGAATCAGAGCGATGGAGATCTCAGCTCAAACCACCAGGACGCAATTGCAATGCTAAGACTGAGCGTCTCAGCCACGGATCTCACACAACTACTATCATTAGCCCCATAATCCTCCTCCGGGAATCATGCCATCCTCAGAGCCTGCCTTTCTATGGGGAGGGTTGGAGGCTGGGAGTTTCCTGCACAACCAGCAGTCAAAGCCAACACACCTGGATGGACGTGCACCTGAGTCATCAGGGATTTGAGGGGTCTGACAAGAACACACAGAGCCAGAGAACTGCAATGAACCAGGCACGTGGCAAGCATGCCGGGCCTCCTCTACTCCTGAAGTGCCTTATGTTCTCCACCCACGTGGCCCTGTCCCCTCTGGTATTTTGAAAGGTTTGAACCCCGTTCTTGCTAGGAAGGCACCAGTAGGCGTCGGATCTCAGCATAAGGGTCATTCAGCACTCTGCCGTGGGGCAGGACTGCTTCCCTTGCAGCAGGCAGAGTCACACAAGCAGAATAGAAAATGACAAGGAAAGATGGGATCCCAGCCTGGGACCATCCGTCGCCAGCTCCTATGGACCACAGACAGTGATCAAGATACCACTGCGATCATCACACCGCAGTGTGACTCACTCACCCACCCCCTCGGAGTCCCTCCAAGGGCAAAAAAACCTCCTTCCTAAAGCAGCCAGCCGTCCCCCTCAGCCACTCCCCAGCCAGGCCTTTACACGGGGAGTCAGTTACAGCTGGGGTGTTTGAGACAGGCAAGGCCTCCACAGGGTGTTGTTTGCTGGAAGGGACACAACCCTCACCCTTTCCCCCGCCTGCACGCGCGCGCACGCACACTCCAGCCCAGTCTTTGTATTCCCCCAACAGACGGGAAAGTGTTACAATTTGCATCGCTAATCAGCCAGCACTGCCAATTAATAGCACAAGCTACATGCTCCCAACGTAAAGCCCACTCCATTATTCACACTGGGGCAGCAGCAAGGCCTGGAGAGCCAGCCAGGTTCGCTAGCTGGATCCCACGGACAGCAACAAGAATGCAGAGGGATGGCGTACAGCACAGGGCAGGAACATCCCCCCTGTAAGGCCTTTCCAATGAGACTCAGCACTTGGGCAATCCAGGGAGACAATGCAGCCCACTGGCACCCTCCTCTTTCCTGTGGAGGGGGAGCCCACAGGACTACAAGTCCCATCATGCATCGGGCCGTTCTGATGCCATGCTGGGCCCTGGTGCACCTCTGGGAGGAAGAGGAGAGCAACAGCAATTTGTTCCTTTTGATACAAACTGGGTGCAGCCCTCGGGCTTCTGGCAAGCTGCCAACAGGGCCCCTGGTGGAGCAAGGTCTGGGAGCGCCTATTCTAAGCAAACATCCCTGGCTGGGACAGCCATGCTGCCACTCATTGCTGCTAGACACACCAGGGGCTGTTAGCTGAGGAGGAAGACATACTCATTCCAGTCAGTCAGTCAGTCTGAAGAACACCCTGCATACGGGCGGAGAGAGAGAGAGAGAGAGGACGGTACCTTCAAAGGCAGGCTCTCGCCCAATGCCCCAGCTGCTGAGCAGAGATCCCCCGCAGAGCCGATTTTCATGGGTCTACACCACCAGTGCAAACCCCGGGTCACCAGGAGAGAAATGATCCTTTGCTGCCGAATTGCACGCTCTGAGCTCCAAGCGCCTCTCTCACTGACTCGCTCTTGTGTCACATGGAGCTTATCTGGCCCTAGGTGTGTTCAGAGCAACTGCATACTTGGGGCATGATCTGGTAGAGTTAGCCAAAGGGAAGAGAGGAGATGGCAGGCCAGAGGCCTTGCCAGGGGGAGGAGGGGGGCTATTCAGAAAGGACAGACTCTCTCTGGGGCAGGGACGGAGGGGAAGAACACAGCGACACTTCACACACACAGCATGCTCACACTCCAGTCGCAAAGCACCTTATCCAAGGTACCAGCGTACCCATGTTACAGAGAGAGAGACTGAGGCACACGGCAAGGAAACAATTTGCCCAAGCTCACCGGAATCAGAGCACAGCCAGGAGCATACTCCAGAAGTGCTGATCCCAGCCCACTGCAACACAGGATGGGGGAGTATATATGTACACAGAGTTCAAATACTAGGCCACTTCGCCCTCAGGCAAGTTGCCAGACTAAAATATGGCAACGGTGTCTGCACGGCCCAGCTCAGCACTACCCAGCTCCTACCTCACCCTCCGCCCAAGCATCACTCCCTGCCACTCACCAACTCCACTGCTCGCTCTCCACCCTCTGCCGCCCAATTAACAATAGTTCCTCCAGAGCACTCATTAAACACTCCCAAACCTGCCGTATCCTAGCCACTCCCTTCCCCGCATTTGTACTCCGGCGTCCTGGATGGGGCTGCTTTCGCCCTTTGTGGCAGGGGGACCCATTCTTTGACACATCTCTCCTTCAGCCCTGAGCACCTTTCCATCTCAGTATTGATGTTTGCTTCTGGCACATACGTAGGGCTGGCCCCAAACAAAAGTGAATTCAGTGCTGCACTGGCAAGCCCAGAGACTGAATCTTCTCTATCCACAGAGCAAGTCCAGCAGCAGACAGCTTCCCTAGGCACCACTGCCTCAGCCCCGCCCTGCAGGGACACCCCATCAGTCCTTGCTCTCTCCACCCAGACCACTAATACAGGCGCCAACGACAGTAGCGGGTTTTGTGACGTGGGCACCTGTCTCACTAGGAAATAAAATGAGACCCACCAACTTGTTTCACAAGGACTACTGAACGGCTGTGTGATGGGAACGGCTCCCAGACACGAGCCAGCCTGGCCCCCAGCGGTGAAACTCTCCATACAAACCAGCCCCAACCCACCCAGTCCCCCTCACACCTTTGTATTCTGGATAAAATAATGAAAATGACAAACTGCTGCTTACCATTGAAAAACCAAAAAGCCTTTAGACCCCTTTTGGGGGAAGCACCTAAACTGAGACTCTCACCAGACAACTTCTCTGGAACAATGTACATTCTTCTTCAATGCAGTGGTAACAAAAGGACCTTGGAGCACCAATTTGTTGCTAGTCTCTTTCTGTCTGGCTCGGTAACATAACGGTTCAAGCCCTCTGTTCTGGACACTGGCTGCATTGTGCATTTAATGAGAGGACCCTATCTGCTCTGATTATACAGAAGTTTTGGCACACAGGAAAGCTGTCTTTCAGGCCCTGCCTAGCCTGTCCTGGGAAGTTGTTGTAGCACCTCCTAAGCAACCCGTGCTAAGGGCTTGTCTATAAGCAAAGCAGCACTGGTTTAACAAGAGGGGTGACTCCGATTTTGTTAAACCAGTGCAAAAGGCTACATTGAAACTCTCTTAAAACAATATAAACCTGCTTTATATCAATTTAGCTGAAGCAGATTAGGATCAGGTTTTACGCTAAATAGAAATAAGTCACTTTGAAACCAAAATGGAAGTGTCTACACAGGGGTTTGCACAGATTTAACTAAATCAGTTTTAAAATAAATGTAAGTTAAATCAGTGCAACGTTTGCGTGGACCCATGCGGACCAGGATTCTTACCAGTATGGTGCTAATGCTGTTTCCATGAACAGTCCAGACAGAGCCTGAAGTGCAGACAGGAGGCCCATGTCAGCAAGAGGTTAAAGCGCACATTTATGGGACCTTGCAGTACTTGCACCAGTGTAAAGGGTGGGTTGAAAGCACTCGGGATCCAATCATTACCAGCAGTAGGGTTCATTGACTAATCTGAGGAAATCAGAATTTAGCGTTTCCCTGTAATAAGGAAGATGAATTACAAAGCGCTATTTCCCAGTGTCCATAGCAAATCTCAAGGAGTAACTCAGTGTCTGCCTAACCTTAGGCAGATGCCAAGATGCATCGGGATGAGACAGATTCCTTCCCACACAAAAGGAGCTGCCCTTCTCTGAGGCAGTTTTTGATGTATTTTACAATGGCCAGCAGACAACATGGGGGCAATGAAGGAAACAGCCCAGCTGACTAATTTGTTCCTTTCAGCTGCTGTTGCTGCAGATAAACACTCCCCAGCTCTGGCTAAGGAAGCTAAACACAAACAAGCATGACTGTCGACAGTCTGAAGTGTCACTCTCTGAACTGGTGACACTGTCTGGAAGGATTTCCACAGTATTTGCACATCAGCACCCCACCCTCCTCTGAGAGCCCTACACAAGGCCATAACCCTGTCTGCTACACCCAGGTCTTGTTTGCAATACCTGCATCAGCACAAACAAGGGCAGTTTTGTAATAAAGGCGGCTACAAACGAAGATTGAATACTAATTACAAAATGTACATTGCAGAGAAATTATTCAGCACAGGGTTAGGTTTCGGGTGGGAGAGAAATTGAGAGCAATTATTCAACAGCATTTAACACAGTACAACCTGGAAATGCTGGGGGAAAATGCAGGTTAGAGGTTACAAGGAAGTCGCCCATTCTCCACACTAAGGTTTCAGTTCTCCCACCAGAGGAGCTATGATTCAGATCCTTCTTGCCAGTTGCTGCAATGCAAGGTTTGCATCGATACATTTCTGACACCTTATGCTTCAGGGGTGAGCAAATGCAGCTCTTTTCTGCCACAGCAAACAGAGTCAACGGGCAAACAAAGGTAAAGCGAGGAGTTCATTATTGTTCAAAGTTCAAGGCTTTGTTTGAATTAGACCCTACAAATACAGAAGTTACTTTTCATATGTTGTTACAGATCAGATGTTTCTCTGGCTGGAATCATACGGCTATTTCAGAAGTTAGATTGTACAGATCCGTGGCTAAGAAAATTGCCTGTACATTTTTTTAAGTGACAAAGGGTCCTGTGGCACCTTATAGACTAACAGAGGCATTGGAGCATAACCTTTCGTGGGTGAATACCCACTTCTTCAGATGCAAGCATTTTTTTTAAAGCACCCCTCCCCCAGGCTTGGAGCTCCTCAGCACCATGTGATAGAGGGAATTCTGAGGTCCCCCCCAAAAAACAATCCAGACCACTACCTTCCCCAAAGTATTTGATGCATGCAAGTATTGTTTTATGTCATTGTCGTACATTTAGTTCCTACACTTGTTGACCAGCGAATTTACATCTCACTTAGTTGCCTGAAACCACAGAGTTTCTGAATTCCACAGCAGACAGTTGCTATTCTATATATTCCTCCCTAAGCAAGTTAATTTACAGTAACCCCCTGGGCAGGAGCAGGCAGATCAAACCTCAGCCATCCCCAGTGATACTTTCGGCTGCTTTCTAGCTTAGGCCAAAAGTCTCAGCCCTGCCGTGCAAGGGCTACAGGCAGGCACCCAAACAGGTGTCCCCTTATCCACTCCAGTTCTCACTGGCTACCACACCCTCAATGGCACTTCGACTGCAGCAATGAGAGCAGCACTGCAAGTCAGTGAGCTGCCAGGGCTAGGGGGAGGATGGGAGGAAGCCCTACACTGGTGTGAAAGGTTTCCTTACGCACGAGGATTTCCCTACCTTGGAAACGGTGAGGCCAAGGACTAGCAGTAACAGCAGCACAGGGAAGCTGGAACAGGTTTGCATTTCCAGTCCCCAGCTATCAAGTATTCCCCAGGATTAGCCCCATTAGCCCTCCACATCTTGCTTCAATGTAGCAACGCAACTCAGCTGCCTGAGAAGTGAAGCAGAGCAGCAACTCCTTCCTTCTCCACCCCCCTCCCCATTGTTTTGTCCACAGAGAGAGAAAGGGGACCAGGTGCCAGCCAGCTGCTGCTCCTCAGAGGAGGCGGGGAAGGCAGGCAGAGAGTTAATGGCAGCTGAGATAATGGGTTCCCATGCAAAACCTTGTGCTGCCGCCACCCAGGAAACAGCCGGGCCCAGGGCTTCATTTGTAAGGACCGAGGGGCTGGGGCTCCGGCCATTGTTTTACTCTCCTCACTGATGCCAGGCCCAGAGGGGCCGGGGGCTGAGCCCTGGCACAAGGAAGCGCTTCCCAGAACCCCACCTCCCGGGGACCCCAGCCCGGCTCCGGGGGCACAGCACCGAGCCCTCGTCCTTCAGCACCTCGCTGCCAGGGCCCAGCCCCCCACATGGGCCATGCCCAGCACCCCCTGCACCCGGACCAGCCTCCACCCCCACCCAGAAACGGGGGGAGGGCCTGGCCCCACCATGGGCCCGAAACCAGGGCATGTGACACACACAGAGCAATGGGTGACACACACCCCTACCCCACACCAGACACAACGGCAGCCGGGTGACACTCACACACACCCCTACCCCACACCAGACACAACGGCAGCCAGGTGACACTCACACACACACCCTTAACCCCCCCCCCAGACACAACGGCAGCCGGGTGACACACACACCCCTACCAGACACAATGGCAGCCGGGTGACACTCACACACACACACACACACACACACACCTACCCCCCCACCAGACACAACGGCAGCCGGGTGACACTCACACACACCCCTACCCCCCACCAGACACAACGGCAGCTGGGTGACACTCACACACACACCCTTAACCCCCCCCCAGACACAACAGCAGCCGGGTGACACACACACACACACCCCTACCCCCCACCAGACACAACGGCAGCCAGGTGACACTCACACACACACCCCTACCCCCCACCAGACACAACAGCAGCCAGGTGACACTCACACACACACCCCTACCCCCCACCAGACACAACAGCAGCCAGGTGACACTCACACACACACCCCTACCCCCCACCAGACACAACAGCAGCTGGGTGACACTCACACACACACACCCTTAACCCCCCCCCCCCAGACACAATGGCAGCCGGGTGACACACACACCCCTACCCCCCACCAGACACAACGGCAGCCAGGTGACACTCACACACACACCCCTACCCCCCACCAGACACAACAGCAGCTGGGTGACACTCACACACACACCCCTACCCCCCACCAGACACAACAGCAGCTGGGTGACACTCACACACACACCCTTAACCCCCCCCCCCCCAGACACAATGGCAGCCGGGTGACACACACACACACACACACACCCCTACCAGACACAATGGCAGCCGGGTGACACTCACACACACACACCCCCCTACCCCCCACCAGACACAACGGCAGCCGGGTGACACACACACACACCTACCCCCACCAGACACACAACGGCAGCCGGGTGACACTCTCACACACACGGGGGGGGGGGGGGGGGGGGAGGCAGCGACCCGCCCGGTGCCCCCCCCGGCCGGGCCCCGGGACGAGCCGCCTCTCCCGGTACCTGGCGCCGCGTCTTCCCGGCCTCCCCGCCCGGCTCCGCCGCAGCCCGGCCCGCGCCCGCCCGCACTCACCGGCCGCCGGAGCTCGCGGCGCGCGGCCGAGACGGGCCCGGGCCGGGGGCGGGGCGGGGCGGAGCGGGGCCCAGCCCGGAGCGGCCCCGGAGCCGGCACGCGGCGGGGGAGCGGAGTGGAGCGGCCCGGCCCGGCCCAGCCCAGCGCGCGGCGCCAGCCGTGCACACCCACCCCCGAACCCCCCACAGCCTTGCACACCCATCGCCTTGCACCCCCTGCACCCCCACAGCTGTGCACACCCACCCCCCACCCAGCCCTGAACCCCCCACAGCTGTGCACACCCATCCCCCACCCAGCCCTGCACCCCCCACAGCCTTGCACACCCATCGCCTTGCACGCCCTGCACCCCCACAGCCGTGCACACCCATCGCCTTGCACCCCCAGCCCCCACCCAGCCCTGAACCCCCCACAGCCGTGCACACCCATCGCCTTGCACCCCCTGCACCCCCACAGCTGTGCACACCCATCCCCCACCCAGCCCTGCACCCCCCACAGCCGTGCACACCCATCGCCTTGCACGCCCTGCAGCCCCACAGCCATGCACACCACCTCTCTCATCCTTGCACACCCATCCCCCCACCCAGCCCTGCACCCCCACAGTGATCGCCTTGCACCCCCACAGCCGTGCACACCCATCCCTCACCCATCCCTGCACCCCCACAGCCATGCACACCACCCCTCTCATCCTTGCACACCCATCCCCCACCCAGCCCTGCACCCCCCACAGCCGTGCACACCCATCGCCTTGCACGCCCTGCAGCCCCACAGCCGTGCACACCACCCCTCTCATCCTTGCACACCCATCCCCCCACCCAGCCCTGCACCCCCACAGCCGTGCACACCCATCGCCTTGCACCCCCTGCACCCCCACAGCTGTGCACACCACCCCTCTCATCCTTGCACACCCCTCCACAGCCTCCCGTCCCCCACACCCAACCCTGCACCCCCCAAAGCCATGCACACCACAGCCTTGCACACCCACAGCCTTACACACCCTGCCTTGCACACACACCCACGCCCTTGTACATTCTGCCTTGTGCACCCAACCTTGTGCATGCCCACCCCACACCCCCTGTACCTCCTTCTGCAGCCTTGTTTGCTCTGTCTTGCGCACCCACTCCATGCATCCTTGCACACATGCCCAGCCACCAGCCTTGCACACGCAGCTTTGCACAGCCACTCTGCCTCCAGCCTTTTTCACCCAGCCCATCGGCTAGCCTTGCACAGCCACTCCTCCAGACACCACATTGCACACCCACCCTTGTACACCAAGCCTTGCATCTCCACCAGCCTGCCTACCTTGCAAACCCTTGCACACCCAACACCCATGCTCATCCTTACATACTCAGCCCCACCAGCAAACCTTGTACACACAGCCTCCCAGCCTTGCACCTCTGCCGGCCAGCCTTCTACACGCACAAATCTTGCACACCCATCCACACCATCCAGCCTTACAAACACACACACACACAAGACACCAACCAGCCATACACGCTCATACAAAGAGAGGCACCAACTAGCCTTAGACATCACACACACTCCCACTAACCTGCCTCACACACACACAGGCCATCCTTACACACTCACACCAGCCACCCTTAAACACACACATTCAGGGCCTGCCACGCAGCCCAGGAGATCAGGGTACATTTTTCCAGCTGTCCCACAGGGCAACTCACTTCATTTCTCTGGCTTTCAGTTCCCAGTTCTGAGAATAACAGCATTTCCCTGCCTCTTAGGGGGGTCATGACAAGAATTCCCCTAATGTGCTCAGATACGACAGGGATGGGCCGCACAGAAACCCCGGCGCAGATGACAGGTACGGTAACAAATACAATTATTTGTAGTTTCAGCTAGATACAGTATTTATTTGTTATGTCCTGTCATAAAGAGCTGCTGTGGTCTTCCCCAGAGGTGACTGCAATGCAGGGCTGGAGCCACTGAGATCTGTGTAAAGCACACCTCGGTCCATCTGGCTAGAACTGCACAGCATAGTAAACCCAGGCTGATCTTAGAACAAATGAAAAATGCCGAGGCTCCTGTGATGGATACGGAGTGTCTCTGTAGTGATGGACAGATACTGGATGTTGGGATGGTCACGTGTGAATATATTGGGTTGGGCTACTAGAGGGCTGTAAGGAAAAGCCAGCAGGAAGTGAAAGACTCGCTCAAGATAAGGCAGCCACCTCTCAGCAAACACCTGAGAGTTCATAGAATCATAGAACTTCAGAGTTGGAAGGGACCTTAGGAGGTCATCTAGTCCAACCCCCTGCTCAAAGCAGGACCAATCCCCAATTTTTGCCCCAGATCCCCAAATGGCCCCCTCAAGGATTGAACTCACAACCCTGGGTTTAGCAGGCCAATGCTCAAACCACTGAGCTATCCCTCCCCCCAAATCATGATTTAAATCATGTCAGGAAGACTTGATTTAATCATGGATTTCTACATAAAAGTGCATTCTTGTTGGTTGTTATAACCTTTATACATATTCTTCACGACTCAGAGATAGATGTAGGTTTCATTTTTAGAAGGTACACATTGTACATTTTTTAAGTGATTTATTTTGAAAACTTTTCAGATTAGTTTTACAGCTCTATCAGAAAATGAATGATTGTTTGGTTATTTCATTTACCAAAAGTAATTGAAGCAGCTATTTATGAAGTCATTGGGAGGTGAACTATCTCCAATTCAACAGGTTAATCATTAATATTTGGAGGATTTTCTTGCCATGCTGTATTAGGAGGAGAACATCACCAGACAGACATTTAAATTGTTTTATTTAACTAAAACAATGTTATGTTTTCTAGATTTTTTTCTTCAACAGCAACCATAATATTTTAACAAAACAAGCATATGGATTTTTGAATTTAGTTAAACATTCAACGTTTTAAAAAGCAGGTTTGTTTTTGTTAAAATTGTTTTTAACTAAAATAGTTACATGAAATATTTTAAAAAACAATAACAAATAAAATCGACTATGTCAGCCAGATCAACATGAGAAACTTAAAATATTGGCTTCTGCAGCTAACTCAGTCGTCTTCTCCTTTATTTTCCTGTTTGTTCATAATCTGGAAGAGAAAAACAAGCTTTCCTGCTTTTTCAGGTCCCAAATGATTTCTCAATTTAGAATGAATTAGTCCAAAGGAAGAAAATATTCTTTCTACACCGGCAGAAGCAGCTACTGCTGTTAAAAGTGAGATTATCACTTCAACAGTCTCTGAATTCAAGTGCTTAAGTGACTTCCACCAGTTCACTGGTGTGACTTTCTTTAAAACATCATTAGCAAACGTATATTTCTTGAATGGTTCTTATTCCCAAACTGGGTCTCTTTTACGGCCTACTACCATTATAGGTTTTCCCTTCTAGTGATAGAATGGTATGGTAGATCTCAAATCAATGAAAGCTACACTCAAAGACCTCAAGACTTCTGGAATATGCTGCTCAAACAGTTTCACTTTTGTTTCTACTGCCTGTGCCTCCCTTCTCACATTTATCTCCAGACTTTGTCTCCTTGGCCAGATCTAGTCCGCCCCCAACAATCTTCTATTCATTGAACTTTTTGAAACTGCACTTTTAGAGAGAGGTAAGGGATTGACTCTGTGTACACAAATTTGCAGAGGGACAATAGGGCTGAGGTCTCTTATTTCTCACCTCTATATATTATTTATTTATTTCAAAACATTTTTGCTGTTAACAAGCATGTTATCTTTGGAGCCACAAATCCAGTTTGAGAATTGCAAAACTAAGCATCTCTGATTGTATCTTCTAGACTGAGCACTGAGTCCCATTGGGTAGATAGAAAGATTAACCTAAATAATCTATACAGAAGCCCCTGGAACCCCATAAAATTGGGTCCCTAATCCATGAACTATTGGAACTCCTTTACAAACCTTTTCTTAAACATTACATGAATATATTGTCTCACACTATAGAATTAGAATTTATAATCCCTATTCCATGATGAGACTAGCTTCATAGGCAGCCTGGGCTCGATGAGAAGTTGAAAGCGGACATGGATTTTATCTGCTGCCAAGCACACTAAGGCAGCTTTGGGCGGCTCAGACATGAAGAAACACCCGTTCAGTATTCAGTGAGGTGAAAGGGTCACCCCTAAAAGCCAGGCTGAGATAGCCGTAGAAGGAACCCCTTTCGGGGCAGGGCTGGCCATGCCTTGCTGAGCAGGGTCTCTTCTCTGAAGTGGAGCGTGAAATAAAGCTGAAAGGTGCCGCTTACCTAAGGCCCTTTTGCATCTTTCCGCTGGCCGGGAGGCGAGGCTGGGCCTGCGTGGGGAACGGGCCGAGCACGTCACTGAATGGCCTCGAACATTCATTGTCAGTGGTTTGCAGAGGACAAAAAGGGCCAGTTTTTGCAGACACGAATGTACAATGGGGATCAGCCCTTCTGTTCAGGCAGTCAGCCGCTAGAATCCACCAGAACAGCAAAGTCCCCGCCCAGTGCCGGCAGTGTGGAACGCTCCCTGCCGGAAGGAGGGGGCTGCAGTGAGGGGCACCGGCCAGACTGACAGCGTGCCGGACCAGCCGTGTCACTGCCGATAGCACTAGGGTGACCCGATATTAGGGGCTTTGTTTTATATACGCAACTAGACCCCTCCCAAAAAAACTTGTCCCGATTTCTCACCCTTGCTGTCTGGTCACCCTAGAGAGCACCAGTGACTGGCAGCTCTCTGCTGGCGCCAGTAAAGTGGGAAGGTGCAGCACAAACCCGAAGGAGGCACCACCCCCGCTGTGCTAAATGGCCATCCCGCATGGGCGTGAGTTACCCTGGCCTTAGAGAAGAGCAGGGAGAGTTACTTAGAGAACTGCTAGGACCAGGCCACTTGTACCCGGGCACCTGCAAACTCACCCACCAACCCTTCGCATGCTGTTCTGCACCTTTCAGCGAAGGATCTCAGAGCTCAGTGACCTAGAGGAGCCAGCGCCATTCCTGACATCAAAGGAGTAACACCGTGGCAACGTGGTGATCTCCTACCTGCACGTCGGGCGGCTGTGAAAGGAATAACCTCTGACTAACAAACACCCGCGGCCTGACCCACACCCGGGGCCGGGTTGAGAAACTGGAAGCCAACTCAGGGGGGCAGGGGCCCCTGCAGAGAACAAGACTGGGATTGCTTTGGGATTATTGTCTTTCAGGTTTTGGAGGAAACTGTGATTCCATTCCCCTGCGCATGCATCTGTCTGTGAGCAGCGAGGGCCCAGCTCTCAGAGTGACTATTGCCACTTGGGCTTGCACCTGAATTTCAGTTTGCAGGGAAGTGTGAACTGACAGGGGACTTTGCTCCCGCCCAGCATTACTGGCCAGGTGTGGGAATGAGAAATACAAACCAGCCACCATCTTCCCGCTGGGGCGCCTCAGGCGTGAAGGAGCACTCCTCCGGGCTCCTGTCATAGAATCATAGAATATCAGGGTTGGAAGGGACCTTAGGAGGTCATCTAGTCCAACCCCCTGCTCAAAGCAGGACCAATCCTCAATTTTTGCCCCAGATCCCCAAATGGCCCTCTCAAGGATTGAGCTCACAACCCTGGGTTTAGCAGGCCAATGCTCAAACCACTGAGCTATCCCTCCCCCCCTGTCCCATGCATGTGCTCTAGCCAGCAGGGAAGCCGAGGCTGCTCCAGCCGCTTCCCCCACGAGCTCGCCCAACCGAGCTCTGCTGAGTGGGAGGCACTGGTGCAGCTTAGCCCTCGTCTTGCACTTCTCACATGGGCATTGCTGCAGCACCCAGCACTGCAGAATGAAAGTGCCCTCGGGGGCAGTCTCCCCAAACGACTGGAAGCTGCTGCTCTCGAGCGGCTTTGTGCCTTGTGTGGGGCACCCCTGAATTTGGAGTCATGTAACGAGGCACTGGTGCCCGTCCATCCAGCGTGAGGGCCCAGAAGGGACATGCATCCCTTGGAATACTCTGTCCAGCCTGAGTCACGTTAGAAATCGATAGGGTGACCAGACAGCAAGTGTGTAAAATCGGGACAGGGGGTGGGGGGTAATAGGAGCCTATATAAGAAATAAGACCCAAAAATCGGGACTGTCCCTATAAAATCGGGACATCTGGTCACCCTAGAAATCGATCAGCTGGTTCATCCCCTGAATCCCCCAGGCCCTGTTTCAATGCTGATGCTGGGGAGAGCGGCAGGACTGAGGAAGGTAATTTCTGTCTCATATATTAACCAAGGGCTTAGCCCTGCCAGTGCTGCTGAGACCAGGCCATGGGCTCCGACAGGCTGCTCCCAGCAGGAGAGAGGCAAGTCCCATCTCACCCCCCCCACCCCCACTCCTAGCTCCCAGGGCAGAGCCTTCCCTCCCCAGCTCCCTGCGCGATGTTGGTATCACTCCTTCCCTCCCACCAGTAAAGGGAGAGGCTGATTTATAGCAACCCAGCAAGTGCCCAGGCAGTCGATGGTTCCACCGCACCAGGGTGGCCCGGCAAGGAGCAGGAAGTTAAAGCCAAGGGCATAACCGGAGAGCCAGCCGCACGCCCTGGGCCGCTCCACCAGATGGGCTGTGGCCGACAGGCCCTGCATTGAATAGGCAGATTAGACACAGGCCTGGCAGTGGGGGAGGGGCCTTTGTCAGCGTTGCATTTCGGGCTTTCCTTTTGTCTTCCGCGCATGGGGCTGAGAAGTCCAGGAGCTGCCTGTCCAGCTGGAGGTGCAGCTGCTCCGGGCTGGGGCTGGCCAGGAGGGCAGGGTGCCTGGGTGCCTTTCCGTGAAGGCACAGCAGCGGGTTAGGCTGCTGCAGGTTTTCCCCTTGCCTGAATGGGAAGGGCACATGCCTTGTGGCTGCGCCCAGATTTCTCCAGCCAGGGCTCTCGGACGGGGTAAGCAGCCCTCACCCCAAGCGTGCACCGAGGCTCCATTCAGCAGCGGCTCACAGGCTGGTTGTGGCAGATCGCCCCGGGCAGGCAGCAGTTCGGCTGGAACCAGGGGCAGTCTCCCAGCTGAGCAGTGGCTGGGCATTGTCGCAGCTCCTGCGTTTGCCCCAGGGGGGGCTGCGCCGGCTTCCCATTGCATACCGAGCCTCGGGCCTGATCTTCGAGGCGCTCAGCGGCCTGGGCTCAGCGTATCTAGAAGGGCCCAGGGCTCCAGGAGCACAACAGCAGCTCTACGGAGCATTTCATTTTCCTCTATCCCCCCCACACACACACAGGGGTGCAGACTGGGCCCCCGTCGAGCTGCCTCGCCTGGGTCCCCCTGCAGCTCCCGGCACTGCGGGCTCTGAGCACCTCCCTGCTCGAGGCCGAGGAACCAGCCTCCCCTCCCACCCCCGTCCCAGATGAGACGATCAGGGAAAGTTTCCCCTCTTCCCCCCGCCCCACCCCACCCCACGCTCTCGTTGTGTCTGGCTGGCGGGTGCCTGGGTGGCTCTTGCAGAGGGTCAGAGGCCACCTGGACGCATGTGTCCACTGCCGGGCCTGGGCACAGACGGCCCAGCTCACTTCTTGGGACTGGCTCTCCCTCCAGTGGCCGGACGCGGTACAGCAACGCCAGGGGGCCCGATTCTGCACTCACTTTATCCCGGTTCGCCTGGTGCCGTCAGACAAACGTCACTGATATGGAAAGGGAGCAAGTAGCGCTTACACCACGTGCTGCAGACTAGGTGTGTCCCAGAGGTGTGTCCAAGGCTGCTGGCACAATTAGGTCACCCGAAGCTGCAGCTTAATTAGCCACATCCTGTGACTGTTAAGGGAACCTGTGTTGCTGGTTGAAATACGGGACAGAGGTGTTAGGAAAGGGACAGAGTCTGGCACGGTTACTCACACTGAGTAGTGCTTTACTCCCCCAGGGTACTTGCAGAGTGAGGTGCTACTTACCATGAGTCGGGAGGGATGGCAGAGTCTGACCTGAGACTTCAATGCACGCTGTCCGTATCTCAACTAGAGGAGAAGGTCTCTGGAGCAAGAGTAAATCCCTAGATCCGCTGGGCCTTCCATGCTCTGAAAAGCATCTGGCACCCAAGGAGGGCAACGATCTCACACAAATATTGAAGGCAGCAAGGAGGAGATTGTTCAGACAGGATGCTGACAAACTGGAACTAGTTCGGAAACGGGTTTATTGCTACAAGGACTCAGCGTCTGGGAACTTGCTTTAGAGTGAGAGACTAAAGACGTTCAATTGATTTATCTCATCCAGGAGAAGGCTAAGAAGTAACTTGATCATGGGCTATAAGGACCTACCTGGGGAAGAGATCTTGGATCCTAGGCAGCTCTTTATACGAGCAGCAAAAAGCAGAACAAGGTCCAATGGCTGGAAGCTGAAATTCAGACTGGAACTAACTAGAGCTAAGGCAGGATTTTCTCCCGGGGGGGGGAGGGAATTAATCATTAACAACTCACCAAGGTTCGGAGGGGGGGTTCTCTGTTACGTGACATCTCTCCATCCAGACCTGAGGAATTGCAGAGGGAAATGCTGTAGCCCAAACAGGGGATCTGGGCTCAGTGCAAGAATCCCTGGGTGAGGTTCTTCTGGCCTTAACACTCAATGAGACGCTGTGATTGGCGGGCACTTGGGGAAACAGGCATGTTCCTTATTGTTCTTGTTGAAGCCAGTTTAAGTCCAAGCAGCTCTGGGGTCAGTGGTGGATCAGCACAGATTCCTCTCCCTCCTCCCCTAGTAGGGGCAGACTTTCTCCAGGTTAGTAACACTCACTTTGTAAACACCTTTCTGAGCGCTACATTGTGCCTTCAGGCAAGGCCCTTCGCAGGGGACTGCAGGGGCTGCACTGCTGCAGGAGAGCGGGACCACACCCCACGCAAGCTCAGCTGTGCCGGCTGGTGTTTTGGGGGTCAGAGCCCGGGCTCCGCCTACTCCCCACTTCCCTGTGCCGGGGTAAGCAGGAAAGGTGCCCAGTGCCCACTCACCCCAGTGCACTGTGTAGCCCAGGGGTCTCAAACTCAAATTACCACGAGGGCTGCATGAGGACTAGTGCATTGGCCTGAGGGCCACATCACTGACCCCAGCCCCACCCCCACTCCACCCCTTCCATTAGGCCCCGCCCCTTCTCCGCCTCCTCCTCTGTGTGCATGGCTTCCCGCTGCTCCCCCCTCCCTCCCAGAAACCGCCAGACAGCTGTTCTGGCGTCGGAACTTCAGAACATAACTTGGGGGGGGCGTGGGGAGCCTGGGGGAGCGCTTCCCTGCAGCCCACCGGGCTCCCCACGCCACCTCCCACCCCCCCCGAGTTACGTTCTGAAGTTCCGCCGCCAGAACAGCTGTCTGGCAGCGGGAACTGCCTGGGGGTAAATAAAAATAAAAATTGGGGGGGTCGCGGGGAGCCCGGCGGGCCGCAGGGAAGAGCTCTGCGGGCCGCATGCGGCCCGTGGGCCGTGGTTTTGAGACCCCTGGTGTAGCCCACATGTGGGCGTGACGAGGGGCTTAGTCCCCTGCGTCGGCTTGTGGCCCAAGTCACCATCTAGCCCTAGTCCTGCGACCGTAGGAGCAACAACCCACTTTGAGGCTGGCTTCTTCCTACAAGCCTTAATTGATTCTCCCCAGGCTGGGGTGCTCCCCTGCCCCGCCTGTCTCCCAGCCCTGGTGGAGGGTACGCAGCCCTTGGCCCTTGGGGCAGGCGCCTGGCAACCACACTGCTGCTCCGCGTTCTCCTCCCCAGCGGTACCGAGAGCGGCTGTGCGCTCACTGGGACTTCAGGCTACCCCGTTTCCCCTCCACACGCCCAGAGCACGGAGCTGCCTCCTGTGGCATCAGAGCTTGCTGGATTTGGGGATCCCCCGGTCCCCACGTGCTGCATCGTAGATTCCTGGCCCTAGGAGTGGAGTCAGCAGCACCAGGGTCCCTGGGGGGAGCGCAGCCTTTGCAGGGGAGACACTGCAGGGGGAAGTCTGAGGGGCAGACCCACACTGGGGGCTGAGGGGGGGGGAGTTTGAGGGCAGACACCCTGGGAGGACATTTAGGGGTGTGGGGGCACTGGGGGCAGACACCCCAAGGGAGGTTGAGGGCAGACACCCCGGGGGAGGGTCGGGGCACTGGGGACAGACACCCTAGGGGAGGGTCGGGGCACTGGGGACAGACACCCCAGGTGAGGTTGAGGGCAGAAACCCTAGGGGAGGGTCAGGGCACTGGGGGCAGACACCCCGGGGGAGGTTGAGGGCAGACACCCCGGGGGAGGGTCGGGGCACTGGGGACAGACACCCCGGGGGAGGTTGAGGGCAGACACCCCGGGGGAGGGTCGGGGCACTGGGGGCAGACACCCCGGGGGAGGTTGAGGGCAGACACCCCGGGGGAGGGTCGGGGCACTGGGGGCAGACACCCCGGGGGAGGTTGAGGGCAGACACCCCGGGGGAGGGTCGGGGCACTGGGGGCAGACACCCTGGGGGAGGTTGAGGGCAGACACCCTGGGGGAGGGTCGGGGCACTGGGGGCAGACACCCCGGGGGAGGTTGAGGGCAGACACCCCAGGGGAGGGTCGGGGCACTGGGGGCAGACACCCCGGGGGAGGTTGAGGGCAGACACCCCAGGGGAGGGTCGGGGCACTGGGGGCAGACACCCCGGGGGAGGTTGAGGGCAGACACCCCAGGGGAGGGTCGGGGCACTGGGGGCAGACACCCCGGGGGAGGGTCGGGGCACTGGGGGCAGACACCCCGGGGGAGGTTGAGGGCAGACACCCCGGGGGAGGCTTCGGCTGTATGCTCCCCCCGCCCCAGGAATGCCCCCAGGGGCAGGGAGGAAGCCCAGCCCCCAGAGCCCCGCGAGGACAATAGCCAAGCCCAGGTGGAGCTGACGGGGCGCTTTGTCTGTCCCCTCTCACTGCTTAGTGCCACACAAAAGGGGCAGGCAGACGTCACCGCTGCCGCATTGTGCCGCGAGGAGCAAAGTGCTGAGCCAGCAGCCTGCCATGACCTCACTTGTTTGGAGAGCGCTGCAGGGTGGGCAGCCACCGCGAAGGCCCCAGGCCCCGGCAGCCTCACAGCAAACACAGGCCTGGCCTGGCCCATCCCGGCCCAGGGCCCTGGCCACAAGGAGCCCAGCCCCTCCGGCCAGGGGAAGGAAGGAGCCTCCCAGCCCAGGGGACTCATGGCCTGCAGGGGTCAGCAGTGGGTGGGCCTGGGTTGAAACCTGTTCACACCAGGCCACTTGGGATAATCCCAGGGCAGGGATGGGACAGAGATCCGGTTACTATGGTTACCAAAGAGCACTGGGGGCAGGCAGGATCGGGGCCCGGTCATGGAGTGTGAGGCCACCGTGTAGGCTGCAGCCAGGCTGCTGGTGAGACACTTTCTGCAGGACTCTGGTAGCTAGCAGGGGAGGATTTAACAGCGCTGCCCCGGCTCCCAGGCACAGAGCAGGGCCTCGTGATGCTAGGCCCCCCCCACCCCCCCGACACACACACGAGACAGCCCCTGTCCAGAGAGCTCCTCTGAACCCTCTGCCCAGCCTGGATTTTAGCTCAGAGGCTCCGGTTACCTACCCCAGAGGGGAAGCAGAGCTCGGTGAAGAGCGAAGCCTGCACCTTCCACGCCAGAAGTTGGTCCAATAAAAGATATTCCCTCACCCACCTTGTCTCCACCAGGACAAGGGTAATTCTGGGAGTCTGCACCCCACCCCGCTTAGCTGAAGGTCAGGTGCTGAGAAGAGCATGTGTGGCCCAGAGACTGGCTGCAGGTTCCTTTCCTCCCCCCTGACTCAGCACCACCCTGAGCAGCTTGGCATTCGCCTGCAGAGCTCCTAGGAGGCCCTCTGTGCTGCAGACCCTGGAGAGACCCCTCTGCTCAGCACCAATGGCTGTGAGCTGATGGTCCTGGAAAGCCGGGCTGGGGAACTAGTGAGCAGGGCCTTGGCGCATGGCCAGACGTTCGTACCGCACCAAGCCTGCGCTCGATGGGGAGCTGGCTCCCCGCTGGAAGGGAGGTTAATTAACACAGAAATCAAAACCTAACCTTCAGCTCTGATGCCGTCACCAGCTTTGGAGCTCCTAGAGAGGAAGGACAGCCCAGCGGTCAGGGTGCTGGCCTGGGGCTTAGGAGACCAGTCTTCAGTTCCTGGTTCTGCTACTGATTCCTGTGTGACCTTGGGCCAGTCACTTATCCTCTCCGGGCTTCAGTTCCCCATCTGAACCATGGGAATAATTCCCCTTGTGGGATAATCTGAGGGGTAAATCCATTAAAGATGGCGAGGTTCTCAGATACTAGGTTGATGGGGGCCGTCTGAGTACTAAGATAGATGGAGAGGGGTCCTCCCTCAGGGCCACTCAGCCCACACCCTAGATCTTCTCTGCCCAGAGAGCTGCTCCCCTTCCTTTATGTGCGTGTGGGGTAACAAGCCCTCTGGCTTGGCCAAGCAGCAGGACTCACCCCTCTCCCAGCAGCCGCTAGCAGGGTGGGGTGCTTCAGGCTGGTTATCATCCCCCCCTTCATTCTTGGTCTCTTTTTCTTCCCTTGCTGGGAAAAATCTGTGTCCCATTCCGCAAGGCTCATCTCTGAAAACGAGTCAAACCCTGGCCTGAAAAAGGAAACACCAAGAACCTTTCTGAGCAACCATGGGGGGCGTCCCTGGCAGGGGAGGGGAGAGGGGACAAAGATAGAACCCCAAGCTTGTCCCATGACAGAAGGATGCTGCCCGCTGGAAAGTACCAGAGCCACAAAGCTGTTGAGTCATTTGTGACCAAGATTAGCCATGTAAACAGCCGACTATGGCTCAGACTATGGGGCTGAGCTGCTGGAATCTCTGGGGCTCAGCAGAAAGGATCTCAGAGAAAGCATAGTGCTGACTGCTCTACAAACGCTGGCACGAGGCCCCGGCCGGCCGGGGGCTATATAACCAGAGGCGCTGAAGCAGGCAGATATTACATGGAGGAAGCAGCAGTGCAGGCTGAGCTAGGTGAGTCCTGGGGCTGACTTTTCAACTTTTCCTATCGCCTCATCCATTCTCTCTCCTTTTCCAAGAGCCAGGCAGACACACAGCCTCCTTCCGGCCTAGTGACAGGAGCCGAAAGAAAACTGCCCAGGAGTTAGCCCTTTGCAAAGACAGATTCATACACCACAGCTCTCACCTGGGCCCTTGAAAGCCGTGACCAAGTGTCTCGGGTCACACCTATGGTGTGACAACCAGCCAGAGACACTGACAAGGTAGTTCAGGAGGTTTCAGGTTAACACCCCCGCCCAGGAGCCTGGGGATCCGCCTCCTCCTTCGCGCGCTCCCATTTTCAGTAGAAATGATTTCCTCACCTCAGCACAGTAGTCAAGTCTCTAGCGGGTGCGTGGACGGAGCAGGGAATACGCGCCTGGAGGATGCAGCCGAGCGTAGCTGGGTGTACAGGTGATGTCTCTGTTATACCTGGAGACGAGCGGTCACGCGTAGTGCTTAATATCTATATCGTGGTAACACTCACACGCCCCGACTGAGCCTGGGGCCTCCTCGCACTAGGTGCTGTGCAAACAGTTGGGAAGATGTGCTCTCTACCCCACAGATCTTCGCACCCCCAGACATGGAATACACCCACTCACACACACCCCCAGACATGGAATACACCCACTCACACGCACATACACACACCCCCAGACATGGAATACACCCACTCACACCCACATACACACACACCCAGGCATGGAATAAACCCACATACACACATCCCCAGACATGGAATACACCCACATATGCACACACCCAGACACACACACACCTGCTCATACACACACATGAATTATAAGTTCTTCCTCCTATAGCCTGAGAAGGAAGAGACAGAGAACTTGTTTGGGTTCTGTTTCTGCATCAGTGGGGTGCTCCAATTCTGCTGTGATGCTGGGGGGTGGGGGCGGGAATAGACAGAACTTCCCCATGACAACGTTTGAAAACTAAATTGTGTGAGAAGGACCCACAGAAACAACAGCCAAGCCAGGAGCGCAGCTAGGCTGAGGCGCTCATCAATTGTTTAGTATTTGCCATTTGCCAGCATTTCTGCTGTCAGTGAACAAGGATACCAAGCAGGGGGATAACACCACATCCTTGGGGGTGGGGGTACCTTGTAGCCAGCCCTGGTGGGTGTTGTTACCTGTACAGGGGTGCAAGCCGGGGAAGGCTGATCTCATACACCAGAACCCCCAAATCCCTGCCATTAGGGGAGGAAGCTCATTAGCAGCACATCTGGCTGGAAGATCTGATTCTACTCCCAGGGACTAACCCGGCCCAGGCTAGCAGGGTGCTCCTGGCCACAGCTGGTGTCTGGTCTCTGCTGAGAGATGGCCCTGTTTATTTAACAGATAAAAGAGCCTTAAACGAGTCAGCAGATAACCCAGGGTCTCTAGTCTCTCCTCTGCAGGAGTTCCCCTCAGCTGCAGGGGGGAAGGAGGCTTGCAGGTGGAGGGTCTTCTTTGGAAACAAACCTCCTCTTCCAAGGGGCGCCCCAGGACCAGGGGGACCATCTCTGGGCACCAGTAAGGAGAAAATCACCCGCTGTTTGTCCCTAAATGCTAGGCCAGGCTAACATAACCCAGCCCAGAGCACTTCCTGGCTCAAAGCTAACCAGAGGGGAGAGAGAGAGATCAGCTCCATCTGGCATCTAGAGCACCCTCCCCCCCACAAGCCACCAGCTCAGAATCTGTCGGTCTGTTCTTGCAAGTGTACCTGTCCCCTACCGTGTGTGTGTGCGTGCGCGTGCATACCTGTACCAGTCTCCAACCATGGTGGGGTGTGTGTGTACCAGTCTCCAACCATGGTGGGGTGTGTGTGTACCTGTACCCAACCATGGTGTGTGTGTACCTGTACCCAACCATGGTGGAGGAGGTGTGGGGGGTGTCTGTACCTGTCCCCAGTTGCCTCACAAGGGTGCAGCTGTCCTGGGACAGTCTAAGTCCCGGCCGCTTTCACTTGAATTCGTGGTGGCCACTGAGAGCCGCGCTGCCCCACACTGCCCTGTGCAGGGGACAATGGGGAGCGCAGGGGGGCCAGGAGCGAAGGGAGGGGTGACCCAATGCATGACAGGGTGGTGGGCACCAGCAAGCGGGTGCAGAAAAGCGTTTTCAAAGGAGCCTGCTTGGCTCTGTGCCACCGTCACTGTGATGCGAATTGTGCTTTTCCCTCCTCCTTTTGCAGGCAGCGGCCCCGCAGCGAAGATGGCTCAGACAAACCCGCTGCCTGGCCCCATGGGCCCGTGGAAGGTATGTCCCAGCTGTACCGCGCGTTAGGATTTGTATCATGTAGGGCTCGAGGCCCCGCTGAGTGGGTACTACGCACACATGGCCCTGCCCACATATTAGATGTGACCAGCAGGGAGGGGAAAGAAGAAGAAAAATGACTGGGCCCAGGTGACCCACCAGTGGCAGAGCCCAGGTCTCCTGCCCCCCGACTCAGCGCACCCCAGGCTGTTTGCACAGAAGGCAGGGGGCAGGAGTTCCATGCCCTGGGTAAGGAGTGCACGCGCCCTGCTGGGGTGAATGCTCACTAGCCCAGCTTCAGAAGTCAGTTCCTGGGCAGGCATGTGCCAGTCAAGCGCAGCAGCCCACCGGTAAGGGAGCAAGGGTGGCTGGAGCAAAGCCGGCTGAGATTGGAGGTTTGCTAGTGTATTTGCAGCGTTCTGGGAAGCCGGGGAGCAGCTGCACTGCTGGGAGCAGTTCTGTCCTGCTAGGCAGGAGAGTGAGAGGAAAGAGAAGCAGGTGTGTAAATCTGGGGGGTGGACGAAGAAGCTGCTGCCAAAGATGCTGCCAGGGGGAGGTGATGATCTGGTGCAACAGCCCAGGACACCGAGAAAGTCCCTGCTCTTCCTTTCTCCACCTAATCCTCTTTGCACTGGAGAAGTTGGAGTGGAAGTAGCGTGAGGTCTAAGCGCAGCCCTAGGGCTGTCTACTGTGTCTCCGCGCACTCAGCAGGGCTGTGGTCGCGTCCATACCCCTCCCGGGGATGCCCCAGCCGAGTCCAGAGCTCAGCACCGGAGCCAAGCAGCTGTGTGGTTCAGGAGAGTGTGCCGTGGGTGAGGTGAGAAGGAACGTGTCCCTGTGGCCAAGGCCGGGCTGATCTCATGCCCCTGGGTGCTACACGTCCCAGCTGGGTGATAGAGCCCCAGAGCTGGAATAACAGGGGTGCTGTGGGTCAGCACTGAGGGGTGCAGATGCAGCCCACAGTGTCCAGCTGTAGATGGGGCATGAACCTTAATTCTTGTTCAATGAGCACCCAGTTCCCCTGGACGGTTACCGTGCACTGCACCCTGCCCTGGTTCAGTGACACTTGGGGGGGACGACTCTTCCTCTCAGCTCACAGCCTACGACCAAGAAAACTTCCAGGGAAAGAAGATGGAGTTCACCTCGGCCTGCCCCACCGTCATCGAGTGCGGCTTCGAGAACCTCCGCTCCCTGAAGGTGGAATGTGGCGCGTAAGTACCACGCTGGGGGCTCCTCCCGCGCGGCTTTAGGGAGCTGGCGAGGACGGCGCACGGACAGGAGAAGTAGTTTGGCCGTTACGCTAAAACACAGGCTACCAGCCAGGTGGCTACTGGGCTCCGCTTACCAGCTGGGGGGAAGCGAGTGTCCCATGGCAGGTCCTGCAGTGCACAACGGTGCCCGGGGTGGGAGGGAGCAGAGCGCGGCTGCACCGACACAGAACCATCAGCAATTAAAGTGAACAGCAGGGACAGGCTCATCCATGGCAGGCTGGTTTCTGGAGGGGCTGGCGAGGGGCAGGAAGGAACGGGGTCAGATTTTGGACCCTTCAGCCTGTCTCTGTGCTGGAAGCCTTAAGTCCTTCACGCATAGGCAGCAAATCCCCCCACCCCCCAAAACATCCAGAGCAAATCCTAGGCCACAGCTACCAGGCTCCGAGCCCGCGGTAGCCAGTCGCAGGCCTGGTCTGCGTGGGAAAGTCACAGCCCTTGGCTGAGATGGGGGGTGAGCCCAATAGTTCCGTTTAAGAGGGGAGCTGAAGCTGTAGCCAGGGCCTGCACGCTGGGGTGGCCTACGACACACCAACGGCTGGAGCGTGGGTTAGTGCGATTCAGCGGAATCCTCTTCCCAGGCGGCTTGAGCCAACCCCGAAAGCCCCCGCTAGTGCCCTCCCAGGGCTCTGCCCCGGATTGAAATTGCTGAACCCAGTGCAGCTTCCTCACGCAGCCAGGCCTGCCAGGGCCGACGTGGCTCCAAGGCAGCCGCCTGGGGAGAGCGGAGGGCCCTGCCCGCAGGCGTCTCCCCTCCCCAGCATCCCCGCAGACAGCGAGAGCCCGGTGCAGTTCTGCGGCCAGTGCTCCAAAGGGCTCCGCGAGCCCTGCACCGAACAGTTCTCGCGACCCAGGACAGCCAGCCTAGCCCCGCCCCGCCCGCAGAGGGACTGGTGGCCTGGGGCCCTTGACTGCTTGGGATGCCAGCCGTCAATGACCCCAGCTCAGCCCGGCCGCTGCCGTACAGGAGAGCTGGGCCCAGGCACTAGGAGAAGTCGCACTGCGCTGGCCCCGTGCTCTGCCCGGCAGCAGCATTCCTGCCCCCATTCAGCCACACGGCCAGCTCGGGAAGCAGCAGCTCAGAGGACCCTGAAGAGCCCCTGCCCGGTCGCTTGGCCCGGAACGGTGGGGCCACAGGCCAGGCTGCACAGCAGGAAACAGTGGAGCGATTCAGGGCTCCAGGAGCGGGCGGAGCCCCACTCCCCCAACCAAACCGGGGAATCCCCTGCCCAGCAGAGGGACAATGGCTCTGCCCCTTCCGGCCCACTAATGCCGAGAGCCAGCCTTGCGGTGAGACCCCCGCTGCAGCTGGGGAAGCGGGAGAGACAGGCCGACACTGCTAACGGGATTCAGGCACGGGCTAGCCAGGGAGCAGCAACCAGCTCCCTCCTCCGTTGGGCAGATCACTAACTGGGCCAGGCCCCTGGGGCTGCAGCCAGGATGCCCACGCAGCTCTCAAACCAGGCCGCGTGCTCAGGCGAGCTTCTTTCCCTCCAACCCTCCCCCTGCCCAACCACCCGCCTCCAAACGTTATGTCCAGCCGAAGTGGGGAAGCCCCATGAGAGATTCTAATAGACAGAGGGCCCAGCCCCGGCGCAACCCGACAAGACACCCAGGGGCATTGCTTCCCCATCCCACCCGACACCCGCGTCACTCGCTGTCCTCGGCAGCCAGGTGCAGGGACCCAGCAGGGGTGGGGGCTGTTTCAGAGGCTCAGAGTCTCGCTCCGAAAGCAGCGGCAAGGAGGAGAAAGGCAGCTGGCCTCTAACTGCAGAACAGAGATAGGCGGAAGCAGCCTTTCCTAGGCACAGCCGGGCCAGGCTCCCGGCTCCTTTGCAGGCCCTCTGGTGGGCAGCGCGGGTACTGGCCTCACCCCGAGACTCGCCCGCTCTTGCGTCCCGTGGACACACGGGCAGGAGAGGCGACCGGGGGAAGCGTCTCTCAGAACGGGGCTGATGCCTTTTTGCCGTGGTGGTAGAGAGGGGCCGGCGCGAGTGGGTGGGAGAAGTGGGGCAGGGGGCGGCGTGGCTCTGGCGTTAGGAATCCAGCCTGCGGCTGCCGGGGAAGGTTCTGAGGCGAGTGGGGAACCAGCACAAGGACAGTGTTACAAGAGAGCAACACGTGGGTGTTCATCGCCTATTACTCCCATGCCTAGTGAACATGCTGGAGCAAGGCGCCGCTTTGGAAGATCAAACCTCCCCCCGGCCTTTGGTGGAGGTTCTCTCGAGGCAGCGGAGGCCCCTCGGGACTCCTCCAGCAACACGCGACAGTCCCCAAATTTCCACAGTAAAAAACCAGCTGAAGAAAATCTCCCTTGTAGAGAAGCAAAGGAGGGTGGCGTTGGCAGAGGCCCCTGTAAGCCAGGGAAAGTGGGGACGGCCCTGGGAGTCCATTCCCTGGCACCGCCCCCTGCTCGCTGCAGCCGACGTGATGAAGCGGTGTGTCATGAGCCTGGCCCGGCTCTGGCCCGACCAGCAGCCACTTAGCCCAGGACAGGCCCTAGCAGCTGGGCTAGGCCTGGCACGGCTGGGAGGGCCCCGAGCATGAACTCACCCAGGTCGGTGCCATACAGGCGGCTATTCGAGCAGGGCCTGTCCTAACACTTGGCCCAGCTAGCAGCCCCGGGGTGCCATGCATCCACCCGTCCCATCTCAGGCCCCCAGGTCAGAGGGAGAAGCAGCAGCTTGCAGCCAGGCAGAGCTGGAGGCGGCTGAGGCCAGGCCTGGCCTCCTCTCTCTTCTGGCAGCGAGGGAGCCCACAGGGATTTTCTGTGCCCCATCTCCCTGAGTGACAGATGCTGGTGGAGCCGGCCGGGGCAGGCCTGCCTGCTTCCCCCCGCTTGGGTCTGGGGCATGAACTCCGGCCCGAGCTGCACCAGGAGGACCATGGAGCTGTGCTCTGTCGTTGCAGCTGGATCGGTTATGAGCACACCAGCTACTGTGGGCAGCAGTTTATCTTGGAACGGGGAGAATACCCGCGCTGGGATGCCTGGAGTGGGAGCAACGCCTACCACACCGAGCGCCTGATGTCCTTCCGCCCCATCTGCTGTGCTGTAAGTGCGAGTCCCCGGCCTCTTCAACCCGGTCGCGGTTCCCAGCAGCGAAGGGTCCCAGCACCCTGCTGCCGTCATGCTAAGTGTAGTTATGCAGAAAGCACTCCTCCACCAAGGGGCCTCCTGGGCTCAGGATCGGGGGGGAGAGGGGGGGGAGGGCTCACAGTTTTTTTGGAATGAAGTCACCTAAAACTTTTACCAGCTCCTGCAAATCAGCCTGACAGTCGCCTACTCTTCCCTGTGATGGATGCTGCTGGAAGCCTGGACTAGTGACAGGGAGACCATCACACTGGTGTTAGAGTCAACAGATTACAAAGGGCAGCTGGAGAGCGAGTGAGCAAATACAACCATTCTGATTAAAATCTTGTCAGTCTCTCCAGCTGGGTAGAACGGTAGGAGTGGAAGAGACTCCAGACGTGATCTAGTCCAGTCCCCTGCCCTCGTGGCAGCACTAAGAATGATCTAGCCCATCCCTGACAGGTGTTTGTCTAACCTGCTCTTAAAAATCCCCAATGATGGAGAATCCACAACCTCCCTGGGCAATTCATTCCAGTGCTTAACCACCCAGAGAGTTAGGAAGTTTTTCCTAACGTCCAACCTAAACCTCCCTTGCTACAATCTAAGTCCATCGCTTCTTGTTCTATCCTCAGAGGTTAAGAACAATTTTTCTCTCTTCCTTGTGACAATCTTATGTACTTGAGAAGATTGAGAGGGGACATGAGAACAGTTCTCTTCTCCAGACTAAACAGCCCAATTTTTCCCATCTTCCCTCAGAGGTCAGGTTTTCTAGACCTTTAATAATTTTTGTTGCTCTCCTCTGGACTGTCTCCAATTTGGCCACATCTTTCTTAAATGTGGCACCCAGAACTGGACACAATAGTCCAGTTGAGGCCTAATGAGTACGGAGTAGAGCGGAAGAATTATATCTCGTGTCTTGCTTAGAACACTCCGGCTGATACATCCCAGAATGATGTTTGCTTTTTTTGCAACAGCGTTACACTGTTGACTCATATTTAGCTTGTGGTCCACTATGACCCACAGATCCCTTTTCGCAGTGCTCCTTCCTAGGCGGTCATTGCCCATTTTGTGTGTGCGTTACTGATTGTTCCTTCCTACATTGAATACTTTGTATTTGTCCTTATTGAATGTCATCCTCTTGACTTCAGACTGTTTGTCCAGATCATTTTGAATTCGACTCCTGCCCTCTAAAGCACTCGCAACCCCTCCCAGCTTGGTACCGTCCGCAGACTTTCGACGTGTCCTCTGTACGCCCTGTAGAACACATGGAAGGGCCGTGCTGGATGAGTCCACCGGCCGTGCTCTCAGGAGCACCGCTGGCAGTGCCAACATGATGATGGGCTGTGGGCTTAGGGTAACGCAAGGAGGCTCAGTTGAACAGTTCTCCTGGCTGTTCTCCCCTGTTGGGGTGATTGCACAGCAGGGTTGGGCCCTAGGGGCAAGCAAGGCACCTCCGAGGGGGTTTTGGATGCACTCAGATTTCCCCCCCCCCGGTTCTAGGATTAGCTGGGCCGTTTCTGTAGAGTTGCAAGGCAAGCTACAGCCAGGGGCTGCTAAATGTCTGATGTGATTGGAAAGGGAAGTGCAGAAACATTGGCTGGCCACCCCTGCCGTATCCGAGCCCCTGGACAATAGGGCAGGGGATGTAGATGGCCGCACCTCTCTTTCTTTGGCGCAATGTTTCCGTACCTTCTGCTTCAGACCTGGATCTCTTATCCTGGTTAGTAGATGCGAGACAGACGGTCAAGGGGGGGTCAGAATCCAGGGCGAGTCCCTGGAGCGAGGGGCCCATCACTAGGAGCTGCGCCTGTTTCCTACCACACAATGTTTGAAAGATGCTGCTGGCTTCCCTCTCATGTCTGCTCTATTCCTGTGGCCCAGAATCACAAGGAGTCCAAGATGACGGTCTTTGAGAAGGAGAACTTCATGGGTCGCCAGTGGGAAATATCGGACGACTACCCCTCCCTGCAGGCGATGGGCTGGGGAAACAATGAAGTGGGCTCCATGAAGGTGCAGTGTGGCGCGTAAGTGAGACATGCAGGCTTAGCGCACCAGAGGCGTGAGAGCAGGAGGCTGGCTGTAGAGCCCAGTGCACATCTCTAGCGCTGGGTGAAGATCCCCAGTCGCAGCAGGGCCGCCCACAGGGACAGGCCTGGGGAAAGCCCAGCCCCGCTGAGGGAGCGGGCAGCTCCACCCTCGGCACAACACCTGCTGGAGGTATTCTGACCAGAGTGCAGCAGGTGTAGACACCTTGGGTACAGTACTGGGTTAGGTACACCCCGTTTTTCTGCCAGTGCAGCATGTCTGCATTAGGGGTTTACTCCAGTTTAACTCCATCAACTTGCAAATTCCTTAATGGAGGCAGGGCCAGGGCTATCCAAGTACGGACCATCTCCATTGTGGAAATGGAACATGCAGAATTCATCCTACAGACCACAATGGACATGGGGCACAATGCAGTTTTACCCTTTCCTTAGTCCTTCATCTGTGGCACTGCTCAAGCACATCAGTGCCTCAGCATGCAAGCATGGGCAGCCAAGGGCTTTCAGGTGAAGACAGCCCTACCTGGGCTAGGGTTCAGAGGAAGCACCTACTTTTCAGAGGAATGCAGCCTTAGAAACAGCAGCTCTAGCAGGAATTCTGCAGCAGCCAGAGGGTTGGTCGCACTCCAGAAAGTGCCACAATCTGCAGTCCTGTTGGACACAGCAGCACATGGGTTCACATCTGAGCACGACGACAAACTCATGATTGTTTGCAAATGGCTTACCCACAATAAAGCTGGGAAAGTAACTCCAGTTTGACAAGAAAAGAGCATTTTCTTCTTTAGTGCCATGTAGGGTCTTTTCCTCTCCCTGTTTTCTAGGAGCAGTTTAGAGGCAGATGACCTGGCTCTATTTCTTTCTGGGTTTGGGTGGGCAATTCACCAAGACGCACCTAGGACAGTTCTAGATTCGTAGACTAGGGGATTTCTCCCCTGTCCAAGTCCAACAGCTTTCTGACTCTTCTGTTTGTTCCAGATGGGTTTGCTACCAGTATCCTGGTTACCGTGGCTACCAGTACATTTTGGAGAGTGACCATCACGGTGGAGATTACAAGCACTGGCGAGAGTGGGGCTCACACGCCCAGACCTTCCAGGTCCAGTCTATTCGGCGTGTCCAGCAGTAGATACTTGTGTTCACAGGCTCTCCTATTTCAAGAGTGTCTTTGCTGGATTTCTAAAGCACACTGATCCCTATGGTGCTAGCACTTCCCCTTACAAAAGAGAGAGAGATTCCTTCCTTGTACTGTGGCTGCTGTTGGGACATCATTACTTCATGGTACTACTTGCTGCAATTACCAATAAATGTCACAAAGAAAATGCTGCCATGGTGTTTGTTTGCAGCTTTCCTTGCTGGACAGTTTGGACTCGGTCACTCCAGTGTTCAGAATTAACAAAGGGTATTGAAACTTGCATTAGGTCGTCTCAAATTCACATCATAACTAGCCAAGACATTGGGCCCAATTCTCCTTCCTGCCAACGACTTTACACAGAGGTAAGTCCATTGACTTCAGTGGAGCGTCTTGAGATTTACACCGGTGAGTTCAGAATTAGGCAGACGGTCTTCTCACAAGCACACTACTGCAGCAATTAGTCTGTCAGCGGGCAGGTTGTCAGCACAACTGGCTCCTTGCAAAGCCAACTCAATATAGGTCTATGGTGGACAAGGGCTGCAGTGAAAACAGGACTCTCACTTGGATTTTTACCATCAGCTGAAGCCTTCCGTGTTCAAACCACATGGAGCAGATATGGTCTCCTGGCCACTGACCTGCAGATGGGATGTTCTCCCCGTTATTAGCAGATCCACTCATTGCTGCCCTACAGCTATAAATGTTCAACTTCTTTTTCTCTGCCCCTCCCTTGAAGTGATAGACCCCCAAAGCTCTGTCCTCCTTCCCTTGCACTCCAAAAAGCACAGCATCACAGGAAGGGAGGTGGAGCAGAGCCCACCTGCCTCCTCAGCCTCTTACCAGTGCTGCCTTAGTTGGCCATTAGGTATTATTGACCAGCATTGCATTTGGTGGGGGTGTTCCCAGTGGGATCCTGCAGAAATCGGGTCTTAGCCCTACACTATTTAGCGTTTTATCGATGACCTCAAAGAAAACATAATGACCCCAAAATGAGGGGAGTGATACACAATGAAGAGGACAGGTCATTACCAGACAGCGATCTAGATCACTTGGTAAACTGGGCGCAAGCATAGAGTGTGTGTTTTAATACAGCAAAATGTGCACATGTAGGAACAAGGAAGGCAGGCCATACTTACAGGATGGGGGACTCTATCCTGGGAAGCAGTGGGTTTGTGGTAGATAATCAGCTGAGCATAACCTCCTAAGTGTGATGCTGTGGCCAAAAGAGCTAATGCGATCCTTGGATGCATAAATGGGGAAATCGCACGTAGGAGTTGAGAAGTTATTTTATCTCTGGCACAGATGCAGCCACTACTGGGATAGTTTGCCCAGTTCTGGTGTCCATCATTCAAGAAGGATGGTGATAAATTGGAGAGGAGCCATGAGAATGATTAAAAGGATTAGAAAACGCCTTAGAACGAGACTTAAAGAGCTCAAGCTTAAAGAGAAGGTTTGGGGGTGACTTGATCACAGTCTGTAAGTACTGACATTGGGCACAAATATTTGATACTGGGCTCTGCAAGCTAGCAAAGAGAGGTCTAACACGAGCCAATGGCTGGATTTGAAGCAAGAGATTCAGACTGGAAATAAGGTGAAGATTTTTAACAGTGAGAGGAATTAACTATTGGAACAATTTCCCAAGGTGGAGTCTCCATCACTGACCATTTTTAAGTCAAGATTTAATGTTTTTCTAAAAGCTCTGCTCTAGGAATTATGTTGGGGACGTTCTCTGGCTTGTGCTATACAGGAAGGCAGACGGGATGATCACAGTGGTCCCTTCTGGCCTTGGCATCTATGAATCGACATTATTTGGGTAGCTGCTAGATACACTTGCATAACCCACCAAGGCAGCTCTGTAATGGACAACTCTATACTTTGTTCTGTGCTTACATCCACAGACCCACTTAACTTCATGTCGAGGGCTCCCACTAATAAAGTGTTTATGCAACGCTGCATTTTATCATTGCCTGATAACATAATGCACAAGAGTAAAACTCAAGTAATCAGCCCCAGAATTTTTTTTAAAGTAACCCTGTAAGAGAGAGAATGAGAAAGAAACATGCAGACACCTACAAATTTTAAAATTTTTATTCAACAATTTACATCACTTATTGTCCGTCAATGTATTTGATCTACATAATTTTCTGTTTTTTTCCTGATAAAGTAGTAAATTTGGGTAACTTTTGAAGACCAGTTGGTGCAATATAGAATAAATGAAATTAAGGTAACTTTTTAAACATTTAAAGTGTGAAGTATGACATCTTCAGTAAAGATCTATTCTGCCATTACAGCGCATGGACAGCATCTATCCTTACATTCCGTGACATCACTCTGTAACATACGAGGCTGCAACAGCCTGCACGAGATACAGCTACAGCAGATATTTACGTATTACACTAAATGCTCTAGCCACCCCTCTCACAATCTGGAAAATGTCTACGTTTGTAACTGGGTACACACTATTTTAGCTTATTTCAAATTATTGGGAAGGGGACAAGAAAACAACTACCGTTAACATTGTGTGTGGTAGTACATAGCTACCCCACCAGTAACAGAGAGGGGCTATCCCTCTCGGACATGAAGAGGTAATTCAGCTCCTGAGCAGGTAAGATACAGGATCTGCTGTGATTTTAAAAACACATGCCAGGAAACTGAAGAGAAATGAGAACTATTGGCAGATATAGGAGCGCAGGCTGTTGTGCTCCTGCAGTTCTGAGCGAGAGACCATAAGTATGAGCCCAACTTTCTGGGTCTGCAGTATGCAGCTGAGTTTCAAAGTGCCATTAACACTGAAATAGGCAGGCAGGACTGTGGTTTTACTTTCCCCTAAGTAAACACGTTGAGAGCCTCCAAGTCACTTGGTGCCTGAGCCACTGAAGGCAGTAAGTACACATGTGACCTAGAAAAGCAGCCCTGCTCTGTACGGAAAAGCTCCTGTAAAATGAGTACGAATTTCAGCCACAGCTAAGGGAGCACATGGAAGAAAGCGGTTTGGGATACATCTCTAACATGAAACGCAGCCACTCCTACACACCAAGGGCCTGGGCTAGGTCACAGAAGAGTTTTCAAGGATGGTTCAATCAAACCAATGAAGCACATCCACACATCCGCATGAACAAAAGTAAAGACACGGGGCAAAAATCTTGGCTTCCTGGAGATCAAAGGGATTTTTGCCATCAGCTTCAATGTGGCCAATATGTCACCCATTTACTACATGCATACTGCAGCGATTAAAACAGCTGAGCCTCTCTCTTGCCTTGCACTATGGGCAAAGACTAACTGGGTTTTTTTGAAGTTGTTTTCCCTCTACACAGCTTACAATTAGTCCACCCCACACTTGTCTAAGCAAATGGGTTCTCTGTTAATCTAGTTTCAGGGCTGTCGTTTCAAATGGGATTGAAAAGCAGCAAGTGTAAACTGATCAGCCTCCCCCCACGCCTCCCCCCCCTCCCCCCCATGCAACTTCTCAGCTAGTCTGGCGGTAACACCTCCAGTTGTGTCCTTAACAACAGAAAGGACAGTCACTCAAGGATATCAAGGGACATATCCAGAAAACTGACACCACACCCTTCTCCCTCCTACTTAAATCTCTAAATTAGGCTTTTAAACAAACAAAAAAAACCAACAACCCTCAGGCTACTAAAAGAAGCACCAGTTTTCTTCTAGTTGACTGATAGCACAAAACTGCCATCTTCTGTCACACCCTCCGAGAGATGGTAAAGCTAACGTATGCAATGATAGCACAGGAATGCAAACAAGAACAGATAAGTCACTTCTGGTAATGAGACACAAATTAAACTTTCAAAACATGTGCATAGCTTTATTCATCTGCTTAGGACTAACCTTTTCACGGAGCTTCAGTGAAACCCGAGTGTGCAAAATGCATTTCTAAAAAGTAACGCAAGCAAGCTTTCACATTTACAGTGGCAGAAATACAGAGAGGCTTAAAACAGAAAAAAAAAAATCACTTTAGGGAGACTGAATCTAGAGATGCAGAAATGAGGAAAATAAGAATTGCACAGTTTATTATTCTGAGTCAATGGTTGCAAACAAGCTTTTTTTTCCTTTCCTTTTTTCTTTTTTTAAGCAAGGTGCATTTTCTTTTTTCCTTTACAAAACTTAAGGGGGGGGGGGGGGGGAAGAGAGAGAACAGGAGGAAAATCCAGCCCAATAAATGGAATTTTCAGCTTCTGCAGAAAACATGAATTCCAGAGTGAAGTTGATTCCCGACCTTCCACAGTTCCACAGACAAAGCATTACACCACCTTCTTTTGCTAATAGGGGGAAAACAGCAAGCCAGGTTTCCTTTAAACACACAAATAGGGGTCACGTTCAGATAGGAAAGGTGCCATATCATAGGATTTGAATTTTCCCCCAAGCCTGTAAAACAGCCACTATTCAGAGTCAATTTAAGATTATGCCCTCGTTTTGACAGCTGATCCAGCTGGTTACTGAGAACTATAGCCAATCCCAGATGGCAGAAGGGGGAGTGCGTTATGCCATACAAGGGGGGTGAGAAGTCCAGAATTACCAATGCAAAGCTCCACAACAACTCACTGGGGTGTTTAACTACTTGAAATATTTTTTAAAAAATTAAAAACAGGCATGCAAGGCACGTTATATTTAAAAATAATAAAAAAAGCAAACACTGGTCAACAAAAAATACAGTGCTGACAAGCTAATGAAGAAAGCAGAAAACTCTGCTCTGTATTTACCTACCATATTACAGTTTGACTTGTTTCAGAAGCATGATCACATACAATTTTAGACCCCTCAATTCTTCCCTCATCCTACAAAAATATTTCTACCCCCTTTAAAGAAAGTTTTCTACAAACAGAAAGATCAAGTAAATTCCCTTTTGTTCCTCCAGCAATCTCTCACTTAACGGCATGCAAGCTCTCCCGTCGAACAGGAGTGCATGGCTCGTGAGTGATCTGGCTGAGAAGCACAAAGGTGAATAGCTCTGGTACTTACTTCTATGCCAAATGAGCCAGTGCCATTATACCAGAGACACTCCCCTTCTCACTAACCTGTAGGTCTTCATTTATTTGTAATCATTCACATTTTTGTTCTGTAGCTAAACAAAGAAGAGACCAATCTCAAGGGCTCTCTGTGCTAGTGGAACATGGGAAAAGATAGCTAACTCAGATGCCAGCTGAGCTCCACCATCAGCCTCAGAGCAGCCGGAGAAGACACCAGGCAAAAATAAGTGTGTTTCACAACGCTGGGAAAGCAGAGCTGCGATTGGCTAGGGAGGTCAGATGATTTCTAATACTGCTGGTTAATCCTCACCATAAATTTCACATTGAGATTACAAAGATTATTTTGCAGAGATCAGCATTTTCCTTCCAAAGATCTACATGGCTAAAAACCAGAATATACAACAACTCAGACAGAATATGCTTCAGCTAGATTTCTTTGACCTAGGGTTATTCTTAGCTGTATTCACTGTTCCAGCCAAAGAGGAAGAGAAAGTGACATCTCAGGCATTTGCACCACCTTTCCAATAGCAGTCTGAGGGAGGGAGGATACACAGTGTTCTTTGAAGTTAACAGTTTTCTTTTGCTTGGATTGCATAGTAATTCTCATAGATGGTTCAGCACCAAAATTAGTTACACTCATCTTCCAAACCCTGTTATTTCAGTTTCTAGGTTACCCTCAGAATTAGTGGCTGTGTTACAGGAGGGGTCAAACCATCCTTAGAAGAATTATATGGTCATGTAAAAAGTGCATCACATTCTTGATTTTCAGAGTTACTGATAGCAGCAGTAGCATTAATCCAAGACGTGAACAAATTGTAGATTCATTCTTAAACGCAACACTTAATGAAATGTCTTCAAGGTCACAAGAAAGTCCTTCTCAAAAGGATAACTGAACATTTGACTAACATAGACCAAAAAGGGATAAAACCAAACTAAAGAGGCAAATTCTTATTTACATATTAAAACAAAAACATTCTTGTTAAAATACTGAATTTTGTAACACCTAAGCAAAAAATATGTATTTTAGGAATAAAGCAGAACCTCCTAAAGCAGTATCCGTTTTTTTGGAACCCTTATTTAGCACCTGAGGAAAGACTATATGGAAAGCAGACAGTTTTTAAGAAAAAACCGCAAGTTTGACAGTTGCTGAACGTTCATATGTTCGCAATATACAATTTTCATACCACAGAAAGAAATTGAATTTATTTTTTTAAAGAAGCTACTAAACTCATTAATAAGGCTGTAGAAAAGGGATACTGCTAGGTTACAAAATGGCTTTAGAACTCTGGACACAAGTGAAGTTTTTGGATTAACAGTCAAGGATAAATACAACTCCGTATCCCCCAGTGAAAGCGAAGGTCTGACTTCTGTTCCTTTAATGAGATTCCCATTTCACAACAGCAATCCAACACTCCTAGCAGTATGGCACTGAGGAATTATTACACTCTGATCACAAGGGTCACTGGCAATACAACACTCCTGTGCTGCCTCAGACATCCACTACTTCTAGTGTCATGGTGCTAAGTTATACAACTTTGAGGACTTGAGGCGGGATATAAGGAAGCCAGCTTTACCCTGGTGGTGTAATACAAATTGGGCAAATGAAGCTCCGTAATGCAGTGTGTCTGTAGAGGAGCCGGACATCTTCCAATCCTTTGCATCAGTCCAGATTCATGGCTCTCAACTGGTTTCACTTTTTCACATGGGTAGGCATACCTCCATTAACCCTACGGTGGCAAAAGCCAGGATTTCTATCCACTCCCCCACCATTCCCTGCTTCAGCCACACCACACTTGGTTAGCAACGATCTTGCAACCAGCAAGTGAATCTTGCCTCGTGCACCTGCAAAACCTCTTGTAGCAGCCTGAATCATATTTAGTCTTGCTCTCTCCTCTCCTAACCCCCTCACCTCCTCCCTTGTAAACAGCCTCGATAATGAAAGTGAACACTAAACACATACAAAAACAGCCGAGTGATAGGATTACTGACAGCACCAGACACTTGAGCAAGTTCTTGAAAATGCTATTACCAGAAAGAGCAAGACCTTAACACACAGAGACACTATTAGCCACGTGCAAGTTGTCCTGCAATAATTATGCATGTAACAACTTTCTGCCATGCTACCATCTAGAAATGTTTCTTCTACTATTACCACCTCCACCTCTTAGCAGCTGTTTATGAGGAAGGTGCATTTGCATTAAAATTATGGTCTTTGAAAGGAGTGGTAGAAAAACACTAATTGCCTATGAAAGTTAGAGAGGACAATTTCCATCTCTCTGAAGTTATTTTATCAAAGCAGAAAGTGATTCTTTTTGATTGAAATGGCCTGCTCTCCAGTCCCCTCCCCCAGCCATTGAGTACATGACAGAGTTACAAATGTAACCCCCAAATGGCTTTTCCATATTGAAAAGAAGTTTGCAGCAATTAAAGAAGGCAAACAGACAGATTTATGGTTCAAAACAGGTTAGTGACAAGAACTCGGCCTGGCCTTGCCAAACCAGAAGCCGTTCCACACTACACAGGTAGTTCTCAAAGGCGCACGCTAGATCGGCTAAGCAAGCGGCTTCTGCAGCTGTAGTCAGGTCCCCAAATGACTGAGCTGGGATTAGAAATCAAAACTTGCGAGTAAGCGCAGCCCTACCAGTCGTACGGGATATCAGAGAGCAATGCTGGCCTTTCTTTCACACAGCATATCTCCATCACGGGAGGGAAGGGGGAGCACAGGGCAAATGTTAAACCATTCCTTGGAGTGGACAAAAACACACCTCAGTCCACCAAGGAGAAACAGCCATGTGTTTATTTTGGTACACATTCAGGTTTCATTTGTGCAAGACACATTACAGCGAATACCCCAACGAAACCTGCCACTAACGTTTCAGATTTTAGTCAGGAGGGAGAGGACACGTACGTACACACACACCCCTCTCTCTCTCGTGCAGGAGTGCGGGAATAGTCAAATAAATATAAAATTTCACTTGGTCGGGGAAAGGGGAGGGGAAGGTATTGGTTGACTCATGGGGCCTACAATCAAAAGAGAAAGTTAAAAGAAGCCTTTAACCTGAATTAGTATCTTCATAACTATTTAAAAAAAAAGATCATGATTTCATTCTTAGTGCCACTTTCCAATACTACACTTATTTTAGGGTTTTGTTTTTAAAACTTATTTTACTCAGTGTAATAAAAACAAATGGCACAAAATAAATACAACGTTCGTTCTCCAAACGTGAACACAATGCTTGCACACACATTCACTCAGTTCCTAGTCTTCATGTCCCACCTCCCTGCATGCCCCCACACACCGTCTTCAGTCCCCAGAACGGGAGAAGGTGGCACCTTTTCTAGGCTGTATTTGGTTTATGCTACAGTACTAATACTCTGAGTCCAAGGAAAATTCAAGAGACCTATCAGTAACACAATAGCATTGTTTAAATGGGCTAAGTTAGTCACAGCTGAATTTGTTTTTATAAATTTACACAAAAATAATCAGAAAACAGATTAACTCTTCAGATTTTTTTAATAAGTGCTCAGTAAAGAATTGTGTGAGGACTTAAGGAGAAAGACTGCAGACAGAGAGGGTTAAGTGTTACAAAACAGCACAAAGGAAGTTTATTCCGTGGTCCTGCCTGTCCCTAGGCAATGAAGTTTATCCAACCTGTTGCCCAGAAATACTGCTTTTGTTAGCAAGCTGGAACTACAGGGCTCCCAGACCGAGAATTTCCTAACTCCTCAAAGCCAATGGTACAACCAATGGAGCTTTCGAGTGGAGGAGGAAGACGGTGAAATATTTTAAGAGATGAGATGCTCAAAAACACAATGGAGAGAACTGCAGAAGGTGTTTCTGCATCAATACCAACGGGCCTAGGGAAGGGGCAAGGCAGTGATGTGAGTAAAAGCAGGGGGAAAAAACATTTAGAGATTTTATTGTTTCTTTTGAGAACTTATTTTGTTATTTGAAAGATGCACTGGATTGGCTAAGGTGAGTTTCCTCAATACTCAGCAAAACTAAGACATTTCTAAACTCTAAGGGTCAGATTCCATTTAAAAGATACTGCTGTTCCGCTCCTGCATCACACCAGCCCCAAAAGCAGATGTTGGGGTGTAGGGACGCTGGTACAGCTTTATACCCCTTGCAAGCAAAACAGGGTTTTTTTATATGGAATCCAGCCCTTAAGGCGGCAAGTGATTACACAAGGCAAATAAATATACAGCGGAACTTTAAAGCCTGTAAAACAAACTAGAGACTTTGCTATTGACCTGAAATTTTTTTTTTTTTTTTAAAAAGCCAAACATTTTGCGCCTCATTCTTTTAAGTTATATTTTCCAGTTTGTTCAACACTTTAAAGCTCAAGAATGCATCAGTTCTCTTTCACAGAGAAACCGACAGCGATTCCAACTTTTGGCAAGCAGTCAGGAGACTTAATTAAAAAATAGGAAGGTGGGAGGATTAGATGCAGGGCACATCTGTAAACATATTGTACATTTGAAAGTTACAAACACCTGTAAAGGCGATACAGTTTATAGGTGAAATAGAACTATTCCGCAACTGGCCAACCACAAGTTTCTGAACCTGGACTTATATATAGAGTGTTTTAATACATAAAATGGAGTAGGCAATCCATAGTTATACTTTTAAAACTAAGCATGGCAGAAAGCGAACATTCTTAAAAAAAAGGTACAGGAAAAATTAAAAAGTTTCTTTGTCCCACTATGAACCTGAGAGCTTCATTCAGGAACAACCTCAATAAAAGCATGAATTAAACGGAAAAAAAAAAAAAAAAAAAAAAAAAAAAGAGACGCATGCTACATACCTGATTATTTTCTTTTAAAAGAGTAGATACATCTAAGCACAAATAGGCAAAAGTAATGGGGTTATTTCCTTCCCCTAATGCCCCATGGGATCCAGTCTGATTTTACCAGATGCTAACTCCTGTCAACTTAAATGCCCAAATATTTTAGCCAGCGCTCAGCTGTGAACATACAAGAGTTGTGTATGTATGGAATTTGGACAGGCCAGAAAACTTGTTTTCTTTCACTAATGATTAACTGATCAGTCTTACATTGGACCCCAGGAATTTTGCACCTAAAAACAAAAAACAAAAAACAAAAAAAAACACCCAACACATTTTTAACATGCTACACACAAGCTGCAGCGAAACAGTATGGATTACACAATTGGAGCCTGCACTCTCTTCCGCCTTCTCTGCTATTGCCAGAAAGCCTTCCTTTGTTTTGATTTTTTTAAAATTTTCATTCCTCCCCCACCCATTTTGCTCTTGTAATAAAATATATTTTAATAGAGATATAATGAGAAGCAGCAAAAGAGCTCAGAAATACACAGACTGCATTAAAATATAAAAGAATATTTCCAATGTCCGGAACAGTATTCCCTCACCCATTGCTTTCAGCGACAAATGGGAAAGGGTTACGATTCCCATAGGTTTTTTTTCCTCTTTTTTCCTTTTTTTTTCCTCCTTTTTTTAAAAAAAACATTTCTAAAGAGAAAAAAATAATTGAAGAAGGGTGAAAGTTAGCAGAACACAAACAATTTCTCTTCAGGTTTTCAGTGAAAACAGGAAAAAAGCACATTTAGTGTTAAGAGACAGACAGGGCAAATATGAAGCACCTACAGTTGATAGCAGGAGATATATATATGTGTATATATATATATTTTTTTTTGCTCCCAGTGATACAATGGCATGAAAGTGTGGGAACAGGGTTTTTTCCATATTAAATGCCTAAACCAATTGCTTGTTTTGCATGTTGTCTTTTAAAATGACACTCGTGAAAGAGCTCCTCAGTTGTAATAGTCCAAAGTGTAACCGGAGTTTTGTCAACTCTATAAAACCAACGTGTATCCCAGAACTGTAGAATTACAATCTTCCCCCCAGAAGAGCAATGCTTTAAGACAATTTTCTCAGCACCTGATGGGCTGTTTTACTCCTGGCAAGACATGCAGATTATATTCTCTGGAAAAAAGGTAACCCTGCAAACTTCAAGGCGTTTCTCCAGCATTCGCACAGGGTTCAAAGTAAAACAAAATAAAACAAAAAGGAGGTGGAGGGGAAGGGGAGATGGAGGATGGTGAAACATCCCGATTTCCCTGTGATTAGTGTATCACTACAGTCACAGAACAAGAAACAGAAACCTTGTAAAGTGGAAATGCCTCTCCAATGGTCACTGTTGCCCATGTTGATGACAGCAGGAACTTTAGAACCAGGCTTGTAAATGGAGTCTGTATTCGTTAATCATTTGCATTCGCTCTTTAAACAAAAACAAAAAACGAAACTAAAAAACCTATTCAGTACCGGAGATTAAATAATCATTTGTGAAGTCTGTTGAAATAAACTTTCAGATTCCTTAAGAAGTCTAATTACTTTCAGTCGCCATTTTTTAAATAACTATATATAATTTGTATATATTATCCTGTGATTCTAGTTATGGTTCCTCTGCCGCACTGAAGATTTAGGCGCATAAAAGCCTTGTGTCCCCTGTGAACAGCATCACGCTGCAGAAAGGTTATTACAGGCAGTCTTGTCCTGCTACCTTCATTGATCTGGACATTCCATGGCTTCATCGTAAGTGATTATCCTTTTGGGATCTGAAAAGAAAAATTAAATTCAGCTTTAAACAAACTGCGTTCAGGTTCTGAAGCAGAAAATATTCATCGGCAGGAGACTCGCAAACCAGCAAAACACTTAGCTAATTGTTAAAAACCCTCTTTCTCTCTCGCTGAACTGCCACAATTTAAAAGGCAGTTTCCTCTTTGCTGACAGGTCAGTGATCTACTTCCTTTATACAAAAGAGCTGTGCAGCGTTCCAGTGGACTCCCAGCAACAGCACCTCCAGCCAATGTATTCAAGAGCCTAATTGACTGCACACAGATGAGTTCTCACTCCCAGCATTAGATCAGTGCAGTAATACAGCAAATGTACAAAGGTCTTCATTTAGCGTTCTTCCCACGAGCGAAAAGAAACTTCATTTTCACAGCTGAAATCTGGATACCCAGGAAAGTTGAAATTTGGGTGAAGTCTGACACCAGCAATTACAAAATTACAGGAGTTATCAGAGCTCCCCTGATTTTTGCTTTTTACATTTCATGATGGGGCTTACGGTCCTGACTGCCACCAATTCTGAGCACCCACATCTTCAGCTAGTGCCACGGGGAGCCGACAGTGGTCAGCACCTTTAGAAGCCCCCGACATCTCACCCACTGCCTGCCTTTGCTCAGGACACTGCTTCACCATTCACAGCTCTCAAGCGGTCTTGGTTTAACATAAGAGCTCGTTACTCGTGTCACCGTTACATTTTTTAATATTCTTACCTTGCTTTTGCAAATTCCAAATAGATTCCATTTCTGTGAAGGCAAAAAAGAGAGAGAGAGAGAGAGATAGTGAGTGTTCTGCAGCACTACAGTACAGTTAGTGAAGCTTCACGACATGCCTTCATTTTCAGGCTTAGCACGACACTATCTGACCACTTCAGTGCAACAGTTACAAAGGGCCAATTTCTGTCAGCAGTAACACTGAAGTGCACGAGGTTGCACTGGTGCAACAGAGGGGAATTAGTCCTGAATGATCTGGTAATCAGAGGCCTAGAAGCAGCTGCAATGCAGCCTCAGAAGTTAGACACCCAACTTTGCATCAGAAACAAGACGTGTCACTTGCCACTTTCCAGTCTTCCAAATCACTACCCAACTCAAGAGTTACTAGACTGACTGGAATACCCCTTGGAAGCAACTATTACAACCTCTACAAGGAGCCTGAAGTGCTGATTTTTATGAGTAGACAGTTATAGCATGTGAAATTAAAACAGCCAGAAAAAGTAAGTGTCTCCTGGTTCATAGCACAGACCTGAAGCCTGGCATACATAATGGTATTTGACTAAGATCACCATGAAACCAGTAAGCAGCATTTCTGCAAACATATCAGAGAACGAGGACTTGTCTACACTTAAAATGCTACAGCTGCACCATGTAGACACTACCTCCTGTCTGTGTAGGAAACCCACCTCCCTGAGAGGCGGTAGCTAGGTGGATGGAAGAACTCTTCAGTTGACCTAGCACTGTCTACACTGGGGGTTAGGTTGGTTGAACTATGTCACTCAGGGGTGTGGCTTTTTCCACACCTCTACACAATGTAGTTAAGATGCCTTCATTTTCTAGTGTAGACCAGGTCTGACACACAAAAGTATGCACAGAAACACCAAAGAGATTGCCAAGCTACTTGCTCAACATACAGCGTTCGTTATAAAAGCACCATGGAGCCAATTTAAACAAATGCTCACTAAAAGAACGCACATTTTCTATTTACCTAGCCCCAACAAAGACACACAGTGACGGTGCTTTTAAATGAGTCTCTCCTACACAAATTCACATGCAGGGTACCAAAAGGAAGATACAAACACAAAAATGTGACTTCTCTAAGGAAGCCAAACTATATTTCATAACAGATCTTGAGTCTTCTTGAAAAGAAACAGGGTTATTCATTTAACAGGTCTTTATTTTATGGCTTAAAATATTTAAAGGAGGTTTATTTGTGTCTTAATATTGGAAATGTGGCTGTTATACTTGTGGGGAAGGAGCAGATACGCTGTAAAATAAAATGAATCAGCTTTAAGAATTCTTTTCCGAGAGCGAAGCCAGTAACTGTGCTAAGCGAGACGTGGATGGGAAGTGGGCAGGAACAGAAAATAGCTGTGGGTGAACAGCAATACTATTACTAAGGATGGGAGTGGGGGCCCACAAACACTGGAAATAGGCAATAAGGAAAAATGGCAGCATGGGAAGGGGGAAGGGGGAAAACGAAAATAGCTACAAAATTAATGATTTTAACCTGGTGCATGCCAAATGCTACCTCAATCGTTTGTACGGTTGTTTCCCCATCACCCACCTGTGTTTTGTTTGCTTTTATGGCAAGAAGTTGCGGATCGAAACATGCAGTGAGAACTCGGATAATGTAACAAAGCCAGTCACAAAATGTTACTAGGCCTGTTATTTTCATGTCATGAGAACACCACCACTCTGCACTCAGATGACAAAGTGCTTTACAAAACATTAACTGAGCCTCACAACCGCCTGAGAGAGGTTGGTGCCATAAGTGACCACTACTCATCGGTGAAATGCAGCCTTCTGGGAGGTGAAATGAAGCATCTATTGGAAGTGCAAAGTGGCGTTACACTTGCCCATTCAAAATGACAAGTCGCAGACATTTCCTAGCTACTAAAGAACATCACCGTTACGGATAGTCTTGTCCAAGGGGACGGGCAAGGAAAAAGACAACTGGAAACCATGAGCCCTCTTGCTAGCTACAGAACAATTAAGAAGTTACTATCAAATACAGTAATGATTCAAATCAGTTACATTAGAATAAAGAGGAGGAGGAGTTCAAAACCCTTACACTACCACTCTTTCATAAAAAAGGGAACAGGAAGAGTTCTTGGCTTCTGTGCTTTCATTTGGTCCTAACTGTATCAGATGCCATGAGCAGGCAAGCTGTACTACATCAGAGCATGTCTGGCACCGGGAGACAGACTCCTACAGGACTAAATAAGAAAGGCAAAAGTTGTCCGATGTTTGTAATCTAGGCCTGGTCTACGCTACAGAGTTTGGTCAACGCAAGGTAGCTTATGTCAATCTAACTATGGAAGTGTCTACACCACAATTTTGCTCCCGCGTGCCACTGACTTAACTCCCCCTCCACAAGCGGCACAGAAGTGTCAGTGCAAACACGGCACTGCTTACATCAACTGTCACTGGCTTCCCACAATGTCTCACACTGACTCTACAATCAGTGCAAGCGCTCCTGGTGAGGACACATATCGCCAACACACGGAGTGGAGTGTGGACAAGCAAAACCCACTTAATTACTGCAGTGGCTGAATGCCAACGTAACTTAGGTTGATGTAATTCTGTGGTATAGACCTGCCCTAGGAGAAAAGAATATAAAAGGAACACAGCTTGCTTAAGCTATGTCTCCACTGCTGCAGCACTTCAGTGTACACCCCTTCTACAGCAAGGGGAGGGGTTCTCCGGTCACTGCGTAGGCCACCTCCCTGAGAGGTGAAAGTTAGGTTGACAGACGAATTCTTCCATCAGCCTAGCACTGTCTACACAAGGGGTTAAGTTGGCTTAACTTGGTCTCTCAAGGACGTGGATTCTTCACACCCCTTAAAGAGACATAGCTGTGCCAATGTAACTTGGGGTAGACCAGCCTTTAGCCTCCAAAATGTGGTCTTTCTTTTTCTCCCAAGAAGCACAGGTAGAAGGGAAGGGGGCGATTGGAGCAAAATGTCCTGTAATTCCTGGCTATCAAAGCATACAGTCTGACAAATCCTGAAGAATGAACATAACTTATGAGCTCATCACATTGGTCTGAGACAATCTGCCATAAACCTGGAATTAACTATTCTGATAAATAAACAAATACATTTGTTCTAAATAAGAAATACATGTTCCTCTTCTCTGACTGACCTGTAACATTGAAATGCAGTCACCCCCTACTATCTGAACATTTTATTTACCTGCTGAAACACTGTTTCATGAAGGAAAAATACTTCTCTCCCCATTACAACAGAACTAATGAGCTTAACACTTCCATCAGTCTTAGGGCTAGTCTACACTTACCGGATAGATCGGAGGCGCTGGATCGATCTCCTGGGTTCGATTTATCGCGTCTTGTCTGGACGCTGGTAATCCAGCTCGACGCGAGGAGTAAGCGCCGTCGACGGGGGAGCCTGCGCGCCGCGTGTGGACCAGAGGTAAGTTCAAACTAAGATACTTCGACTTCAGTTACGTTATTAACGTAGCTGAAGTTGCGTATCTTAGTTCGACATGGGGGGTTAGTGTAGACCAGCCCTTAAAGTTGGATTCTTTGTTCAATACACTTTTCCTGGAATGAACCTGTTTGCGTTTTCCCCATAGTTCTGGATTATCTCGGTGCCTCACGCATTAGCTCTTCATATCTGGCAGCTCAACAAATTGACCTCTGCAGAAAACCCCTTTAAATTAATCAGGACAACGACCAGGGGGTGAAGGACAGAGAAAAAGGAAAGTTGCATAATTTGAAATGATTAGTAGAAGACTGTTTAGAATTGTAGGCCAAGGCCCTTCAATCTAGGAGCTGATTTCCCGGCTTTCCATTCTCTCTGTTTTGGGATTGTTTTTTTTACATACTGATGTTGGTGATGCTTCTGGTCTCTGGAAGTTTAAGAAGCTCCTAGCCTCCCTCTTTTTTCAGACACAATAATATGAGCTGCAACTTCTCTGCGCTCCCCACAGGATTTACAGCACTGACAGTCCAAAACGACTCTTTCATTTCCACACTCGCCTTTCCCTAGAGGAGACTTCAGTCACCCCCAGAAATACAAAGAAGAATTTAACCAGGACTCAAATAACCCATTCCTTAAAAGGGAAAGGATCCCCACCCACGCTCTAAACAAAGATACACAGTAAGTTCCTGCTCCAGGACCTCAACTCAAAGACTGCAGAGCCTCAAGAATTGGTGAAGTGTGGAAGCAAGGGGGAGAAAGATGCTGGATTTTCAGGAACAATGACAAGTGAAAAGGTGCATCTTCTCTCCAGAGACCCGCAAACCCAGAAAAATTTCACTAGCAAACCCTTCCAAGAGAATAAGGATGAGATTCAATGAGTCCCGTCCCCTTCCATGAGGTCTCCCAAACGCTGGCCTCTCCAGTTCCCTGCTCTATGAAGCTCTTCAATTCCATTCTCAGCTCTGGCAGGCAGGAGCTCCATCTTCCTGCTGACCTCAGGAGCAGGGCATTCCAGCAGCGTCCATTCTTGCAGCTCAAGATTATGGAATTACTACTTACCTGGAAATCAGGAATCCTGTTGTCTAAGGCCTCAATCCTACAATTGGACTTGACTCCTGCATGGAGCCCTATGGATTTCAACGGGGTTCCCAAGTCCCACACGTATGGCTCTGACAATACAAGAGGGCCCTAACCTAATGGGGGACTGTCATAAATATGAAGGGAAGGGGGAGAGGGTCTGATGCAGTGCTATAAAATCCTCTTTCCAGTAAAGGGTAAAGAAATGCAGGTAGCCAATCTGACCAATAAGGGGACAAGATACTTTCAAACTTTGGGAGGGGGGAAGGTTTTAGTGTGTCTTTGTCTGAGTCAGAGTGATCTTGGAAGACAGAAGGAACCTGCAGAAAATCAAACCTCCCTTTTCTGAAGTAAGTTTAGATAGCATAGCGCATAGATTTCGGTTTAATTTCGGCTTGGTGTATTCCCTGTGTTAGAAGGGGCAAGGGGGGGGGGGGGGTTATTCATGGTTTTCTGTAACGTTAAGGTTTTGTCCAGAGGGGGAAATCTCTGAGTTTGGAAATATAGTGCCCTGTGAAATAGTTACCATCCTGATTTTACAGAGATGATTTTACCTTCTTTATTTTTAATAAAATCCTTCTTTTAAGAAGTTGACTGTTTTCTATGGTGTTAAAACCCAGGGGGTGGGTTTTTAGATCACTGTGTAACCAATTGGTTGGGAGATTGTTCTCAAGCTTCCCCAGGAAAGGGGGTGTACGGCTTGAGGGGGTATTTTGGGGGGGGAGGGAAGTACAAGTGATTCCTTTCCTGGATTCCTGTTAGATATTTGATGGTGGCAGCGAGAAGCATTTCTCAGGGTGCAGGGAATTTTGTACCTTGGGGGATTTAACCTAAGCTGGTAAAAATAAGCTTAGGGGCTCTGAATGCAGGTCCCCACGTCTTTACCCTAGAGTTTAGAGTGGGGAGGGAACCCTGACAGGGACAGAAGCCTGGATATGATTTTACATAAAGATGGATACTTAACTTCCATAAAATCTCTCCCTCCAGAGAGCTTGCCAGTGGCCAACAGGTTACATAGTTCAGTAGGGCTCTGGGCTAGATGTTTGTTGATTTCAATTTACTATGTCAACTGTAAATATCCTGCTCAAAACAGAAAACTAGAAAGGAAGCTAGGGAGAGGGAGGCTTCCCCATGGTTTGATTTGTGTCCCTACTTGCTGGTCGGAGGGATTTATACTACGTTCTGGTTTTGTACAGGAAACAATGCATAAGGCTAAAGCTGTGTGTGGATCTTCAGTAACTCTGTACCATAGTTCTAGCCACTAATTAATGGATCCTGATCAGCAGGAAAAACACAAGACCAAAAAAAAAAAAAAAAAAAAAAAAAGGGGTCGGGGGGGGGAGGGGGGGAAATCAGAATTTTCTTACATTCAAGACCCACAAAAACATGAACGTGTCAAACTGAGACCGAACCTCTTCCACCTAACAGAAGGAAAACTAGGTTCTCTTTTTTCAGAAACAAAAGACAAAACTGCTGAATTCACAGCGCTGCTATTTTGTGTGACCCAGTTCACCACTCTAGTGAAAGCCGTTACTGGCGGGCCCCCACTGCTGCGCTCTACTTCCCAGGCCACTCTTGTTTCCTCATGGGGTGCAGCAGAAAAGCCAAGAAGGAACCAAGCAGGAGCACTGGGAGGAACCCAAGGGCAGGAAAGAACAGTAGATATAACTTTAGCTTTCTCTCCCTCCTCCGGGGTCTTCACTACTTTGTAATGAGACCTAAATCCTTCTTCCTTCAACTAACAGTAATTCTTACTACGAAGCTTCCGTTCCCACGCGCACCCCCTCCCCCCAAAAAACAACAAAAAACACAACACATCAGCGGAATCCCTGAAATGCAGCTACCTCTGACCTGGAACATGGCAGCTGTTTTAAACAAAGGCTACAATATAGGACTGTTTAGGATATGAAATAAGTTTTTAAAAAGGGAACATTTAAGCAATCCGAAAGTAGTTACTTCGCCCAACATATGGCTAGGACAAATATACCATACTCTTCTTTAAAAAAACAAAGGCACCACCAGACACGGTAAAGATCACAGTTTTATCTCAACGAAGAGATGACACCCCAATAGCCCCTAATGCATTGCCATGACTGGGTCAGTGCTGATCCAGAGGGAAGTGAAGCCCCCTGCATAGTCAACCCCACTTCCTGCAGATCTGGGGGTTTTCAGACTCCCATTCAAAATAGCCATCCAATCTCCAACCATGTAGCAACCAGGCTCAAGATTTAGCTAGTAAGATCTCGGCACATAGTTCATTCCTTTTACAGTACTGCAGTACCTAGGGGAGACGTACGAGTTGTCAGCAAAGAGACAGGTTGTTTAGCTCATCCAGAAGTTATGGGTTTGTTACAGAAATTACTAGTTGAAATTCTAGGACCAATGTTATGCAGGAGGTCAGACTAGATGATCATAACAGTCCCTTTTGGCCTTAAAAAGCAATGGAACCCTGGAGGCAAAGCAGGGAAAAAGACATTCAACTTTCACAGCATCCAGAAAATAACTGAAAAGGTGCACAAGCAAGCACTGCCAGACCCTCAGCACGTGTCCAGCGCTCGACATCCATGCGCCCAGCAAACTGGTGAGGGCAAAAGCACACTGGATACACGTGAATGAGCACAAACATTCCACTCCAAGAACTCCCATATCCAGCAATGCAGCAACATATCGTACAGCAAAGCATACCCTGTCCGGAAAGACAACGCTGCCCAGTGCCATTCCCAGTTGCCTCTGTGACTGTACTGCTGTGTGCCTCAGTTTCCCCCTCCCCGTCAGTAAAAGGACAACGTCTTTCAGTGGGAAGCTGAGAGTGTTACTCACAGTTTGTAAAGCGCTTTCAACTCGTGGCTGGAACATACCTGTACAGAAAGTATCAACCGAACCATCCTGTGTTTTAGTTTGCGAGGACTCAACTATGAGCATTACCAGATTAAGATGGAGGACAGATCTGAAAAGTGAGCCATCAACACCTCCTCCCTCTTGCCAGGCTGATTATTTGCTTTTGAGGAGAGAGCAATCTCCCCCCTCCCCCCAATGAAATCCAAACCACACTAACTGTTCAGTCTGCACAAATCTCCCCCAAACGACAACAGCTAGAACACAAGTCAGGCTTTCAGCTTCTCACCACTGGGAGATCGCATGGAACAATTTGTCAGCCTTACTGAATAGGAACATGGCAGTTATTGATCAGGGACACTGGAAAACTGCACAAGACAAACCACGGCAGAACCGTGGGGAACTTACTGTTATTTTGCTGTTCTACATATTCTGAAAAACTCTGTTAAACATTTTATTAGAGCTGTTTGTGCTGTGGCCTGACTGTAGGCCAACAGAACATAAGCAGAAAACGGTGCTGGTATTTTCATCCACACATGCAGATCACTGACTACGATGGCCCATGTCCTGTAACTGGATGTGGGCAGACAGACCCTTGCACCGGCATGGAGCTCACCAATTTCAACTGGGCTCTGCCTGGTCACCCACCAGGATTTGATTGCAGGATCATGGCCTTAACGGGTAATTACTTTTTGCAACTGTCTGTGAGGATGAGCAATATATCTCACACCACAGATCCATAAAATGGCACTTCAGAAAATATGCTCCAAATCACGTTGGAACCCTTTCAGGACAAATGTCAACATACAGATGAACCAGGAAGCAGAAAAATGGGAAGACACTCAAATTTGGACTTTTGTTTCCACTCCCCAAACCAGGAAAGGCATCTAATGAGTACTGACTTGTAAGATGCAAGCTAAGGTTCTTCCCAGCCACCCATGTCACATGATTTGTATGGCACTGATTACAAGAGCCATCCACCCATTATCTTCTAGGCTGAAGCCAAGATGTCATCTGGAAATTGGTATAGGAGAAGACTGGTTGAGAAATCAAGAAGGCACCTGAGAAAGACGTTGGGGGCAGAGAACTCCAGCTCACCCCAAACACATCCCAGAATCATAGTATGACCGGAGTTACTGCTCTGGATGGGCCAACAGAAAAAGTGTTTGTAGAGGAAGCGGACGGCAAAGGAAAGGGAAGAACTGCACAATTAGTTTAGAAGTGCTTTCATTCCCGTTAAGTGTTTATTTCTGCCACTGACAATGATTAGCTCCTTCGAAGAACGTGGGAGGGGAGTGTTCATCACCTTGGCTGTAGCTAGTACTGTTTAGGTGGAGACAGTCTTGCCCAGATGACTGAAGGGAAGAGATCTGAAGAATAGTGATAACAGAATGGCTACTTCGTTTCTTTCAAAAATAAAATTAAGCTGAGCAAAAACAAAATAAAAATCCAAATTTGCAACTGTTGCAGAAATCTCCAGACAGGGCAGGATGAGGCTTGTCTGGAACTTTACTTCCCAGTGTCCCTGGTTTTCTCGAATCTCAGCCAGCCTTTCAAAGACTCAACAGGTGCAAGGAACACGAAATTCTAAAGCTCTGCTTCATGACTAAAAGAAATCCTGAAGGTGTAGATAAAAATAAATGGATGAACACTAGGTTGTTATTCCCAATGAGAATACTAGAGCATAAAGGGTTAAGAAATTACAGTGTGATGACCCGGGATAATTTTTGAGTTGCTTAATAGCAAACAAAGCCACCAAGATTTCTATGCTTTACCTGAATAAATTGTGAAGGCCTCGGAGAGGTAATTTTGCACTCTCTCTGCAATGGGTCATAATGCATTACATTTCCACTTAGGCCATTAAAGAAATCTTGTCCCCCACTTCTGAGCAGCTGTCATTCAGCTCTCCCCTGAAAGGCATACTGCATGTAAGGCTGCCTGGAGCGTTTTTTGTTTTTTGTTTTGGGGGGGGGGGGGGGGGGGGGGGAGGGAAGAGAAGAGGGAGGAAAGGAGTGGGGGGGGGGTGTTGTAAGAAGAGGTAGCAAAAAAATAAAAAGGGAATTGTCCAAAAGGTAGATAAGCAACAGCAAGCCAAGAGAGCACCTAGCTAACTGAATTGCAGAGCTGGAAAGAAGAGGCAGAGAGCTTGTGAACATTCAAAGAATGAGGGGTAATTTTAGTCATTTTATTCTATTGGCTCCTAGCTGTAAATATCCGTGTCACGTCTCAGACACCTTGCTCATTTATTTATTTATTTATTTTTTAAGAGCAACCCCTGAAGCGTTGTCTGTGACAGACAGCCTTAAAACAAGAGGAACAAACCAGGTGAACCAGTGGGTCCACTGCTGAGCTTTCACCCCCTTCAACATCAGGAAGATCTACTTACCGTACAGGAGTTTTTTACACACTTACACACTTACACACACACACACACACACACACACACACACACACAGGTAAAACAGCTGCTAACGATTACCTCTTCCAAATCTCTCACTTACCCACATGAATAGAGAAGTGAGCACCTTTAACATCGCTTGAATGAATACATCAAGTGACTGCTAGAGTATTTTAAAAACAAACATTCTTACACTGCTATGGCCATCAAAGACTGGGAGCAAGAAGGCCGTTCTTAAGATCAAGGCATGCAACCTTTACAGGACTGGATTTTCCCAAACCAATTAAGGGAGAGCCCGCTTAGAAAACAAGTTGAACCATTACCTTTAGTGTGATATACAATAGCAGCCCTCAGGTCAAAAGAACCCCAGCTATCTTTCCTTTCTAGGCCTCTCTGGTACCTCTGATCTTTGGCGGAGGCTAACAAATTGTTCGTAGGAGAGGCCAAGGGATTCTCTAGTTCATAGTCCTTTGAGAGGAACACTAAAGCACCTTGGCTACTGGTGTCTGCCATTTGCAGGTCACCTATGTGATGTGGCTCCAAAGACAAGACTCCGATCTCACTAGCAGTCCCAGGCTTTATAACACCACTAAGTATTTGAGGGCTAGTCCGTTTTTCCAGCTCATAAGCCTTAGGAAACACAGGCTGTTCAGTTCCTGAGGCAATGATTTCAGCACCCTGTGAAACCAAAGTGGCAGGATATTCCCCTTGAAATGTCACTTCCATTATTTTATTATCCGTTGATTTCCCAAGAACACTCTCAGGCCCAGCACTGGGCTCATTTATAAACGATAAGCCCCACTGGTTCTGGAAGATATCCCCCAGGTTCTGCTGATTGGTCTGAGACAACAGATCTACCTGTGCTGCACCCAAAAGCACAGATTGCATATTTGAAGGGTAGATAAAAAGGCTAGACTTCTTTTGTTCAACGGCTGTTGAAGTTGTACTTATGTCCTGGTGTACTGACTCAGAAGAGGTTGATGTTAAAGTACTAGCAGCAGTTGTGAGCAGTGGCTGGGTCCCTGGAGAATATACATTTCCGTCAGTCCCTGCTAAAATGGGCCCATTCGAAAAGCTAGCAGAAGTAACCGATTTCATAGCAGACATGGGGACTTGGGACAGTCGACTGGGCATTTGGGCCTGCGTTTCTCCAGTAGATGAAGACGACGATGAAGAAGACAGAGACGAAGATGGGGTTTGAGCTGCTTTGTTGAGGTTTTCTTTAACTTTGCTTGCATAACTTATTTTAGGAACTATTTTAGCACTGCTGTTGTCCACTGGAAAAACTGGGGGTGGTTTAAACAGAGTCCACGAGTCCTCTTTTGATGCAGACGATGATGCATGCTTCCCCTTGGGCCGGTCATCAAACTTTTTGCTGCTAATCCCAGGTTTGGCATCAGAGTTTTTTCGTTGTACCTCCCCAACCCCCGTTTTCCCACGGCCTGCTCCTCCAGCCCCAGCTTCATACTTCCAAACAGGCTTAGTATTGTCAACTCTGTTTCCCTTTTGTTCACTATAGTCAGTCTTGAAACTCTCCAGTTCCTGTTTTAAGGATGGGGTATTGACCTCTTGTTGCATTATTTTGTCCTGCACCAGATTCAAGTTCTCACAACCCTTGGCACTGTTACGCCTGCCTTTCCGTTTCTTAGGTGTGGTATATCCACTCTCAGACCCACTGCCATCGTTATCTGCCCCTTTGCCTACATAGCCGTTAGTGATATAACCAGAACTATTTGTTACAACACCATTTGGAATGGACACTGCCTCTGGCTTGTCTGAGGATTGATTTTCTCTAAGTTTATTCTCATAAATTTTTTCATTCTTTTTGTCCATACTGTTTTTCTGAATGAAGTTCTTGGGTTTGATTCCAGCCTTCCCAAAGGTGCTGGCCTTAACAGTCTGCTTTGGGTTTACATTAGTGTCTACAAGTTGCTGGCTGCCATTCGGTACTCTGGAAGATGGGTTGGTTGTTTCATCAGCACACAGGCCCTTTAATGATACTTCTCTTTCTCCCGCGTTACCATTTAGCTCTCCATAGCCTAAAACAAGCAAAAACAACAAAAAGGTAAGAATTAAAACATGAAATGTTAAGCTTCAGATTGAAAAAACTATAATTAAACCCCTAAGCATAACCAGCTTCTTCAAATAGGCTTTTTAAAAAAAAGAGTAAAAAGTGTCCACCCTTCGATATGTGAAAGCAGGTCCTTACCACTTAATGTCAAAGTAAAGGGTACGGTCTCACCTCAATGACAGGAGTTAAGCACATAAATCCCACTAGAAGGAAACACTTCTCTATGGACTTTAACATGCAATAGAGCATTTAGCAGGCCTCTGGGTTCTTATTTTTTAAAGACTATATCCCTTTCCATACAGAAAGCAATCAGGCTATTATTCACAATGCTGAAGAGAACTGCAATGTTATTGTGGATTTTCAGATCAAGGAAGAGGAAAAATTCACTCCCAAGAAGCTACAACTGGAGAAATGGATCTTCCACCTTTGCTAAGTCAATTTCTTAAAACCAGCATATTATGAACATAGGGTCAATTTTTATAAGCTCCTGCCATCTCCAAGGTCTGCAATACTATTTAGAACTGACTGCCATGCAAAGCTGAAGTGCACAAATGTCAGTGATAAATACCTCTATGTTAGTTGGCAGGAAATTAGTTAACCATGACCAAATTCCACCTCTTTGTTATGAGACTGTATTTTTGGTGTGAAGAAGAAATGATATTTTCTTAGTAAAATTCTTATTCACTTAAAGGGATATGGTAATATGGTTTGATTCTGATAAGTTTAAGAATGCTTAGGACATTGCTACACAAGCTACTTCAAAGTCCCTGTTGATCAATAGGACTTCATCCAATTCATACACTGATTACGGTTCCACCTTGTCACTGTTTCTCAAACACTGCTTTTTGCACCCAGGACAGTGAGAGGCAAATAGCCCTAACTCTCACTTCATCCTCTCCCTAAGTACCAGCTGTGATCTATATTTTCCAGTGCTCATCAGCTTTGGAAATGCTTTTAGAAAATTTCCCATTGTAATGTTCCCTCACTTCATTTCAGAATAGTGTTAGAAGTGATAGGAGGCTCACCACTTCCATGCACGAGTTATTAGCTTTAAAAAGATAACACGACTGGAAAGAAATAATCTTCAATTCTTCAGGTGAACTTTTCCATCAGTGTGAGGCCAAGCCATTGAAAAACTACAGTATTACAAGGGCATCCTGGGGAAAATGGAAGTACTGGCAGATCTGGATTTAGGCACAGGAAACATAGGCCCTTACCTAGATCCCCACCTCATTGAATCATGTGATTATAACAGAATCTCAGCTGCCATCAAAAGAAAAAGTAGGTTTCTAGCCCTTGTGGTTGCAAAGAGAAATTCAAAAACATGACCAGGTGCAACTGATGCATTGATGTCTGCAGAAAAGTATGAACTGTTGCATGCACATCAATGGTGCACAACTCCAAGATCTACTGCTCTGGAGGGCCCCTCCATCACTACATCAACAGAGGACTGTATTTGTGACAGGGGAAGAATATAGTGGGTTCAGTCCACCCACCATAAACAAGTCAGTCACAGAGCTCCCTGCTGCCACCCCTTTAAAGGGGGAGGGCCTGCTGGAGCTCTTGGGGAGGGGGAAGGGGATCCATGGTGTTGACCCCAACATAGGGGGCAGGGGGGGAAGTGATCACTACTACCACTTCAAGGGCAGATGGGACCAGAAAGGCCACTTCCTCCCCCCATGTCCTGGCATCTCTGGGGCCTCAAATTACCTTAATATGGCTTGAGCATGTCAAACTTTTCAGATGCAAGAAAACTCATGTTTTGGGCCTGATTCAGTTACACTGTTGTAAAAATGGTGTAATGCAGGTGACACCCTGGTCTAGAAAGCTCAGAATGAATATTTTCCAAGCAGAAAGTTTATTATTCTTCAACTGCTATGCTAAAAACTCGCTCGCAAAATTAAGGGATCTTGCATCTTAAAAAACTCCTGCCTGGTCTACAACTAAAACTAAGGTCAACTTAGCTACATCGCTCAGGGCTGTGAAAAAGTTCAGGCCCTGTGCAACACAGATAGTTCGACCTAACCCATACTGCAGATGGAGCTAGGTGAGTGGAAGAATTCTTCCATCAATCTAGCTACGCCTCTCGAGGGGGTGGCTTTACTACTGCTCCAGAAAGACCCCGTTTATTGCTGTAGAGTCTACGCTGGAGCGGCGTAGCTGCAGCTGGGTTGCTGTAGCGCTTATAGTGCAGACATGCAGCTGCCAGGCATCTGAGGGGAAGCGGCCATATCTTGGGGGACTCGGAAACATGGAGATTCCTGCAAGAACCCCATCGCTCCGTTTGTTGAGGTAGTTACACAGTGTCTTACTGTGTTTAACCTATCAGCAACCGCTATAAGTTTTCCAATAATGTAATGGTGTTCATATTGTTGACCATAAATACTTCAACCCAACAAAGCACAGATTGATGGAATTCTGATGGATAAGCCAAGGATTGAAAATTATTTTCAGGGTGACATGCAGAGAGCAAGTCTTTTCAAGGATAAGATACTGTATAAGGCCTTTTGAGACTCAGATTTCTGACATCACTATTTAATAAAACAAAATAAAGAATATGATCATAAGACCACTATGCATCAGGAAAACTAATGGATTTTGCTTTTGACTTTATTAAGAGTGTCAACAGCTTCAAGTTCCAGTTTTCAGGCATTTACATGAACTGCGTAAATTGTCTCCAAGCTAATGCTTGGAATACAAGGTCTTGGCTCGACACTGTAAAAGTGCACTTCAAATAGAGCAGCTTATTCTGCCACTGTCAAGTTTTAGAAACAGAAGTAGGTTTCCAGATGTTTTGTTTGGCCATGAGACCCAAAAAAAGACCTCAAACGGGCATTTTTAAACTGGAATTTGACAGGCATTAGTCCAAAGGCACACTACAGCCTTCAGATACATTGGAAAGTTAACTTGGGTATTATTTTCATTCAGTTATTTTGCTTAATAACTTGCTTCAGAATATACCTAGTCAGTCCCCTATTGCACTCACCTGCAGATGATTGTGTAAGACTCATTAGCATGCAGGTTTGGGGCACCTTGACATCTATTTCTGATACAGTCCAGGTCCCTAATAGCCTTTTGGGTAGCCAGCACAAGAACATTTCAAAAGACTAAATGCACATGGCATTCTAACAGCTTTCTAAATTTTACTATAACATACAATTAAGTGTTCAAAACTCACACAGGCATCAGTAATAGAAGTTTTAAAAACAAAGCCCTGGCCACACTGAGATTTGAAACCATGGCCCCAATCCTGCAATGTGATCTGTGTGGGTGTGGAGCAGACTCTGTGCGCGTGGGGATCAGTCTGCTTTAGCCACCATGTTTAAATACTGTTCTTGGCAGAAAGATGCTAACACAATTCCAAATTTCTGTGCTAAAGGTCTTATTCACCCAACATACCTATTTCCCTGTTACAGAAGGTTATTTGTAAGTTTTAGGATTTTTTTTATTTTTCTGTCATTAAAGTGGCTCGTGGGCCAGAGAAATGTCTGGAGACTCTTCCCTTCAGCTCCTTGAGAACAGCATTTAGGAATCCCAGTCCCATGCAGAGTCTAATAAAGTCCACAGAAAAACTCCAGAGTGACTTCAATGGATTTAGAATCAGATCCTTACCCACAGTTTAGTTTTCAATGAATGGAAGTGAGGTATTTGGAATGAATTCTCCAAAGGACCTTCTGGACGGACAGTTATAAAATCACTTAAAGACCAGTCTCACACCATGAAAGGCAATGGGAGTTTTTCTATGGACTTCCTTGGAAGCAGAATCAAGCCCCCAGAGAAGTGGCTGGGATCTCTACTTTTGAATACAGCCTTCCTTCCACGAATACAAAAGCTAGGATTTGACCTGGGTATTAAAAGGAAGATATTGCAGAGCAGTTGCAACATACAGCTAACTCACAGGCAAAGTAAGAAAACCAGAAAGGAATGATTTTCTAATCACAACGAGACAATGTGCTGTCACTCTCCCAGGAAGCTTTATGAAGCTTAAAATACTGATGCTGAATTGTGTGGAGAATTAATGAATGTGCGGTGTTATTTATTGTCTTGTATCACATTTTATAATTTGACCAATTGTTTTTGTTAGGGACAAGCACTAATACATTTTATCTTTAAATACAGTAGCTAGACAAAATAATGCCAGGACAGGGGAGAGATCTGCCAGCACTTGGCACTACCACTTACGCCCATGCACCAAAATCAGTGCTGGTGTCATGGTGGCCATGCCGAAAGCCCACATCCTGAAGGGATGAGTGAAGGTTATTAACCACTCTTGTGCTGGGGCTAAGAGCACTCGTTCTAATGAGAGCACACACTCTAATCCACGCTTGAACTAACTGTTCAGAGTGAACATTTTTCTTGTATATTGTAAGACCATTGTGGGAATTTACGGTTCATTTAGTTTTAATTCTACAAGAAATGTTTTTTCACACAGTCATCACAATACCAGCCAATAGTGTTACTGGGTTTTTTAGTAGCACAACTATCCTATCTCTGCCTGTTCTCTCACAAACCAAGGGTATGGCCACACAACAAGTGCTACAGAGACACACCTGCAACTACATCACTGCAGCGTAGACACTTGCTACAGCAATGGAAGGGTGTTTGTGGTTGCTGTAGTAAATGCACCCCCTTAAGAGGTGGTAGCTAGGTCCACAGAAATTATTTCATCAACATAGCTGCCCCTACAGTGGGGGTTAGGTCGACCGATGTTGCACAGCTGTGAAATTTTTCATATCCCTGAGTGATGTAGGTAGGTTGACCTAAATTTTAGGTGTAGACCAGGGCAAGGAATGACAGCATTTGGTCTGTAGTGCAGGTGCATACCCTACTTCTAAAGGGGCTGACTGAATAAGCCATTCAGTAGTAGAGGTGTTAATTCAGTACATGCCAGGATAATGCTGGGAGGTGAGAGATGTACTGCATTGGCTGGAATTGCCATCTATGGCATAAGATGGCAAACTTAGGTCCTGACCCCTTATGTATACCCTAGCCCTGGTGAAGAATGTAAAGCGTGTCCTGGCAAAATTCAAATGTGTCTAAGGTCTCACTCATTGTTTCAAACGGATATGAGATTCTTGACTTTGCAGCCTTAAACCATTATGTAGGGTTTCTGTGTTATTTGTTAAACAACTACTGCACCCAAGAGGTTGCTGCTTTTCAGTAGTAGATAAAACAATGCCTCAATATACCCAAAAAGCACTTGGGGATCTGTGAGACTGAAAGACCCCATATTGTACAGGGCGTTTTATTTCTCAGGTCCTAATCCTGCAACCAGATCTGAGCAGGCAGGCCCGTATCCCCATGTGGAGTCCCACTAATTGTGATGAAAATCCAAATGAGTCTAAGATTCCACTCTCAGAATCAGGGCCTTAGAAATCTATTGCCATGATGTTATTACAGAGTAATTTCTTTTTGATCCTTCAGCAAATCCAGCCCATCAGCCAAGTTCTCTCTCAGTCTAAAGAATTCCCCCGTTTCTCCAGACATGGAGGCAAAGCTGCCAGTGCCTGCATTTGAAGGGCACAAGCGGGTTCCTGAAGAGTGGAGTTTGGATGCACACTGCAGGAAATGTTCTATGTCACCGGGATGTTCTAGAATCTGTCACAAACATGGAGCCCCAATAAAACCAATTTAAGCTTAATCCTGCTTCCTGAGCGGACTCCCTCGACTCTCTCCTAGCCTCCAGCCCAGTGTTTGATCCACTTCCAGCGGGGAGCTTTCGGACCAAACGGGCATTAAACAAACCTAAGGCAAAGCCCGTAAATCTCCCCAACAGGTGCTGGCGGGGAAAGGGGCCCGTCCATACGCCGCTCACACAAAGGCCGGGGGGAGAAGGCTACACAGAGCCATCTTTGCCGCACAAACGAGCACCTCCATTAGGAACGAAACCTCCGCGTGCCCCGGGGCCAGGCCGCCGGGTGGGAGCCGGGCTGAGCGGGGTGCACCCCAACGTGCCGGGCCCCCCCGGGCCATGTGCTGCTACTGCCAGGGGCCGGCCCGGCCTCCCCGCCCGTCCCACCCACAGCGCCGGGCCTGGCCCCGGCCCCGCCAGCGCCCCACGCGGCCCAGGCCCTGCGCGCTGCCCCCCGGCTCCCCCCGCCGCTCGGCGCCCAGCCGGGGAGCGGGAAACGTGCCCGCTGAGGCGAGCCCCGCGCAGGCCGCGCCGAGACGCCGCCCCCACAGAGCGGGCCCGGCGCGGCCGCCCCCGCCCAGGCCCAGCCAGGGGCCGCTGCGGCGGGAGGCGGGCCTGGGTGGGGCCGGCGCGGGGGGGTCCCAGCGCCCTAGGCCCGGCCGGCGGCTCCCCGCGCCGGGCCCGGCTCCCAACATGGCGGACAGGAAGCGGCCCGAGAGCCGCGGAGAATGTTCCAGCCGGCCCGGGGGAGGGGGCCGCGGCCGAACCCCCGCCCGAGGGCCCGGCGCAGGGCCGGGGGTCCCGGGCCGCCCCCGCCGGGCCCGCGCCGCAGCCGGGAAGGTCACGCGGGCCGGCGGGGCCGCTCCCGGGGCAGGCGGTCACACGACACGGCAGGGGCCGCTCCCATCCTCCCCCGTCACTGCCGCCCCCCGCGCCTGCCCGGGACCCCCGCCCCGCGGCCCGACTTCCAGCCCAGCCCCGGCCCGCTCCCCGGCCTCCTCCGGCCCACACTCCCGACCCCCGCCTGGTTCTCTCCGCCCGGCCCAATCCCCGGCCCGGGTCTCTCCCCTAGGCCCAATCCCCGGCCTCCTCCGGCCCACACTCCCGACCCCCGCCTGGTTCTCTCCGCCCGGCCCTATCCCCTCCGCCCGGCCCGGGTCTCTCCCCCAGGCCCAATCCCCGGCCCGGGTCTCTCCCCTAGGCCCGATCCCCGGCCTCCTCCGGCCCAGACCGGTTCTCCCCCCGGCCTAGTTCTCTCCCCCCGGCCCAATCCCCGGCCTCCTCCGGCCCGCACCCCAGACCGGTTCTCTCCCCGGCCTAGTCCCCTCCCCCCGGCCTCCTCCGGCCCACACTCCCGACCCCCGCCTGGTTCTCTCCGCCCGGCCCTATCCCCTCCGTCCGACCCGGGTCTCTCCCTTAGGCCCAATCCCCGGCCCGGGTCTCTCCCCCCGGCCCGATCCCCGGCCTCCTTCGGCCCGCACCCCGGCCCGGTTCTCTCCCCGGCCTAGTCCCCCCCCCCCCGGCCCACACTCCCGAGCCCCGGCCCGGTTCTCCCCCCGCACCTGTTTTCTTCTTCGGCGTGTCGTGGGGCGGCGGGCCCGCGTGCTTGTGCTCATGTTTCAGCAGCGGCTTGGGCGCGGCCTTGGGGCCGCCGTCGGGCCCGTGCTGCAGGTAGGGGCTCTGCGGGAGGAGGTGGTGGTGGTGGTTGTGGTTGTAGTAGTAGTAATGGTGGTGGTGGTGGTGGCTGTGCGGCTGGGGCTGGCCGGGCTGCTCCTCCATTGAAAGGGGCTGCGGCTCCCTGGCTGGCTGCTGCGCGCTGCACCGTCCGGACGCGGGGCTGCTCGCCGGGCACACTCGGCTCACACTCGGGCTGGGGCAGGCGAGAAGTGTGGCTCTTTCACTAGCGCTCTGCTTGACTGGGGGATCCTCGCAGACTGACAGCTTCTCTCCGCCAATCAGGAAGCTTCCAGGGCCTCTGTCCCCGCCCACGACCCAGCCCCCCCGCCTCTCCATCGCCAGCCAGCGCCGAACCATTTACCCTCTGCAACCTCACAAGGGTTGGGCCTCCAACGTCAGCACTATGGTCTCTGTCTCTGCCCGTCTCCTTCACGCTGCTGTCTGCAAACAGCACTTTCCACACTCGCCACGAACAAGCAGGTTTAAGCGGAGCCAAGCAGATTCCATTTCTGGAGCACATTTGATTCCCCTCTGTTTCCTCCCCTCCCCCCGACCCCTTTTGCAAACTGCGGATTCTCTCGTTATTTATTTTTCTAACGAAGGAGGGGAGCTGAAGCACGAGGAAAATGCCGCCAGCCCAAATGGACAGTCTTCAAATAAATAAATAATGCAGACGTTTAAAGAAGCCTGCAAATCATTTTGTATTCTGGATTCATTTTCCATTGCATTCAGATGCTAATCTCTTCATTTCCATGGAGGGATTATAAAGCTCCACAGGGCAGTGTCTGTGTAATTTTCTAAAAGGGCACAATGCAGTTTTAACCAATTTTTCCTTTGTGCAGGGAAGAATCAACATTTAAAGTTTCCAAAAGGAAATGAAACACTGCAGGTAAGATCAGTTTTGCTGCTAAGAGAAAGTTCCGATTTAGGACTCGTTTAAATGAAAGGGGGTGGTGGATATTTTACCATATTTTTTCTCTAACAATAGTTAAATTATGGGGGGAAAGAACTCCTCCAAAAAGTGTATTTGGCTGGTCATTTTTTGTATTCCCATTGCTATTATTTCAGACTTTAAGGGTTGAATAAAAGCTTTTTCCATCTTGATTCTGCATAAAAGTCTGTCATAATTCTGTTTTGCAACTCTACAATCTCACATCCTGGAAATGAATGTCATGTCCTGATTCAGATTCTGACTTCACTACAGGATCAAATTAGAGGAAGAATAGGAAGGTTGGGAAGAAGCAAATACTCATTTAAACATAAATGAGCCAAATCCTGCCATCACTTTCCAGGCAACCCCATTTAAGTCAATGAGGTTGCATGGGTGTATGTTTTAAGCAGAATTTAGTTTAAATAATTTTTAAAATTAGCAGACTGAAATTGATTGAGCCAGGGATTTTAATTAGCAAATTATAAATTTTTGTATTTGCACTAACACTTATTAAAGATGTCGGAGTCATAGGTGCTGGAATTGGGGGTGCTGCCACACCCCCTGGTTTGAAGAGGTTTCCATTATATGCAGGGTTTACAGTTTGGTTCAATGGCTCTCCAGCACTCCTGGTCAGAAATTCAACTACAGGAGTAGGCTGAGAGAGCTGGAACATACTGTCTTATTCTAGAACTCCAGTAGCAGAGCATCAGATGAAAGCATACTCAACCAACTAAACAAAACACAAAATAGAAATGATGGAATCTCACATTGATGTCAATATACAAGGATTCAGCAAACACAGTAAGTGAACGTGCTAGGTCAGACCAATTCAAGAACCACAAACATGGTTACATGTGGGACAGACAAGATTCTCCATGCCCTTTGCAGGATGTTGTATCCTTGCTTTGCACCATTCACAACAAGGTATCAATAACTCATCGCTCAAAGAGACCCTGTTACCTAGATCTCATCCCTTAAGTACCCGTGCAACTCTTCAGTCACGTACAACACAAAATTTGGCAAAACAAAGTAGGAAAACAACTACAAGGAGAGTGTCTTTAGTGAGAAAAGTTTCCACATAGTAGGAAACATCTATCCCTTGTTATTACCAATACTAGTAAGGAAGAAAATAAGTGTTATTTATGCACTATTTGGCTTAGAATTATTTTGTTGATACAGAATCCTAGAAACGTAGGGGTGGAAAGGACCTCAAGAGGTCATATAGTCCAGCCCCCTGCACTGACGCAGGACTAAATATACGTAGACCGTCCCTGCCAGGAGAGATAATTACTCTCACTGTTAAAAAATGTATGCCTTATTTCCATTATGGGGGCAGGCAGAGCTGTCCCTTGGCTTTGGCGAATCGGGGCAACCACCCTGGGCCCTGCGCTTCAGTAAAATCATGAGGAGGTGAGGCGGGCGGGCGAGCAGGGTGAGGAGGCAGGCGGGTGGCTAGATGGCAAGGGGGAGTGGGAGGAGGCGAGCAGCGGCCACCGGGAGCCCCCCTACCAGAACCTCCCCCTCCCCCCAGCGCCTCCTGCCCACCAGCGAGCCCCGCCAATCGGCGCCTCCCCCCAGCACCTCCTGCCCGCTGGCAGGCCCTGCCAATCAGCGCCTCCCCATCCTTCTCAGCGCCTACCACGGATCAGCTGTTTTGCAGCATCAGGAGGTGCTGGGGGGAGGGGGGAGAAGGAGCAGTGGTTTCCCCAGGAATTGAAATTAGGGGGCGGGTGTTCGAATTTACGGGGGGGCTGGTCACTACATTGGCATGTAACTAGTTCACAAAACGGGGGGGTGGGTAGGGAAATCACGGGGCGGGAGGAGCAAGAGCTCAGCACGCTCGGGGGAGGGGGTGGAACTGGGCAGGTAAGAGGTGGGGCGGAGTGGGGGTGGGAAGAAGCAGGGCGGGGTGGGGCCCTGGGGAAAGGGATGGAGTTGGGGCAGGGCCTGGGCGGAGCTGGGGGGGGAGCACTCCCCAGCAGATTAGAAACTCTGCGCCTATGTCCTGGGCTCTGCATCCCCTCTGGGATGGCCCTGCCCCTGATGCTGGGTCCCCCTGAGACCTGTGTGGGCAGGGAGCGGTGAGAGTCCTTCTTGCCACCCACAGCGGCCGGGAGCAGTGGGGGTCCCCCTTGCCACCGCCGACGGCCGGGAGCAGCGGATCCCCCCTGCCGCCTGTGGTGGCTGGAAGTGGCGGAGGGGAGCTGTGGGGCTCTCCCCTGCCCCCCGCGGTGGCCGGGAGCTGCGGAGCTACCCCACAGCTCCCAGTCGGCACTGGGAGAAGTCACAGAGGTCTTTTGAAGTCACGGATTCCATGACCTCCGTGACTAAATCGCAGCCTTAATCATAAGGCCTACATACAAGGGGGGTGAATTAACCTTTCACGGACAACCGTAAAACTGACATTACCTAACTTTTGAGAGCTTGACTTTGCAACCTTAATGTACATCATTTTAATAGTTATAATTCAGTAGTTCCCAGAGATCCCAATCAGAATCAGGGCCACATTGTGCTGGGAACTGTACAAAGACAGTCCCTGCCCCACAGAGTTTACAGATTACAAATGTTATTTATACAAAATGTAGTTGGCAGTTTACAAATCAAACAGCAGAGGGCAGTTTTGTTGTGTAGGTGGTAAAACTTCTCCCACCGTAATTCTAACTCCCACACTTACATTTTTTCTCGTTAGAGATTTGAGGAATCTGAAACATAATGAGATCTTTGCTAAACCTCCACACTATTTCAGTTTCTTTTTACACATTACAAGGTACACGCAGCTTAACACTTATTTAAAAAAAAGGTTTTGCATTTTTTATTTTGATCTGTAATTTCTGTGACTGTCTGTCCATATTAAAGGTAGTGGCAATTTGTTCTTTTTAGGGACTGTGACACCAGCAGACCAGGTGCTGGCTCATGCGGAGCTCCCCATGTCTCAGTTGAACACTGACAAATACAGAGCTGGAATTAGTCTGGCTCACCTGTGTGTTAGTGTTGTTAAAATTATAAGAATTTATATGTTAGAAGTATAAGAATGTGTTTAATCTTTGGACTTTATTGAATGCTTGTGAGCTGCTGCCTGCATTGATCTCACTTGTAACATCTGTATCCCAGGTAATATCTGAGCCGTTGTGTTGTGAGCCTTTGTGACTGTGTAAATCACCAGACAGGAGAGACATAAATCAGTGTGAAGGGCTGCTCTTCAGCAGAAAGTGTCCATTGATACCAGACCGAGTATTGTGGGATGCTGCAACTGGAATTTCCTTACATATTGTCAGCCACAGGACAAAAGACTTCTGTTGTTCTGCCCCCCTCCCTATGAAGATGAGTCATGCAAGTGGACTCTTTCCCTCTCCTTTCCACACCAGCTGAGTTTGCAGCTCAGAGTACAGGGCAGGAGGGAGATAAAAACCCCAAACAAAAGGAATTTGGTATCTCTATGCTGCTTGGACTCTGAGGGGCAAAGTGTTTGTAGGCATAAGCAAGAGATCTGCAGCTGCTTACCTGGGTTAGCCCTAAAGAACATACAGAGCTTGTTGATTATAGAAGCTTCAGATTGTAACCCATTTGTGTATCTATGTTTACCTCCTTTAACCTTGTAAATAACTCTCTGGTTTCACTTTCCTATTTAATAAATCTGTAGGTAGTTTATTATAGGGTTGGCTCTAACCATTGTCTTTGGTGCAATTGACCTGGGATAACTGCGGAAAGTTGACGGCTGACGCTTTCCCGTCGACTCCTGGTGGAGTACCAGAGACGACAGGAGAGCGCTCAGCGGTCGATTGATCACGTCTAGACTAGACGCGATAAATCGACCCCCGCTGGATCGATTGCTCCCCGTCAATCTAGCGGGTAATGTAGACAAGCCATAAGGCTATATCTACACACGAGCTGTACCGATCCAGGTATGCTACTGTAAGATCACTTGTGTAGCCAGGAGAGAGCGCTCCTGTCACCACAATTAAACCACCCGCCAAGAGCAGCAGTAGCTATGTCGGTGGGAGAAGCTCTCTGAGCAACATAAGTTTTGCCGAAATAAATGGTAGTGTAGACATGGCCTAAGGGTTGCAGCCAGGATTGACAGGTCTTCAATTAAGATGTCAAAACACCCCCTGCAGTGGGTGCCTCTAGCATCATCCCCTGCAGTCTCCTCCCCTCCTGAAGGGCTCACCACTTCCTTGTTTCTCCTCAAGTTCCATCCAGCCTACCCGACTCAATTCAATCCATTTTAATTGAGTCCGGAAATACCTTATTGGCAGGACAGTTGCTGTTAATATGCAAGAGTCATGGAATACTCACATCTTTGTCAGAGGCCGGTATAATCTGCCCAGGACAGGGTCATGCAATGGGGACCAGATTGTTCTTGCAGCCTTTCACCTCGAAGATAAAGGTGCATATATTCTCACTGGGTTCCGTTACTACATTAACAAGAGAAGGTAACGTTGCATCTAACCTGGAGTCCTGTTTCCAAATAGTCTTGTCCATGTTAAGTAAAGTGAAGTCTATCATTGAACTCCGTTTCTGCATTACACTATGTACGTTATTTATGGCCACAAAGAAAGACAATGTGAAGGATCCTGTGTATAGAGTCTGGGACTGAACTCAACCAAAGAGATCTAGCAGAGGTAAAAGAGAACATGAGTGCTTTTTGGCTGGTAAACACACTTATATTTCTTTCTCTCTCCTGTCTAACAGTTTAAACATGCCCATTGAACAGTATGTACTTTATCAAATCTTTTGTCAACCACATTCAAGATGTATCCTCGTGGCCACTGTGTTGTCAATTCTTCATTTACTCTCCAAAACTACTCGGACATCAAAAACTGCATTACTGGAGAGCTTGTTAACTTTCATCCCTAAATTAGGGTTCTTCAAAAAGCTTAGAAATCGTTTCCTCTTTCACACGTAATGACAGTATCAGTCATCATTTCACAGGGAGTATCAGTATGAAATACCTGATTTTTCTAGGCCTCAGGCCAGAATGGTGTAAATGGGCCTTAATGTAACAGGATCAGACCCAGGGTGTTTTGTGTAGGCAGTAGGTGGCATTTGTTTCTGGTGGCTAGATCCATGTTTTAGTAGGACTGGATCTGAGGAATGTCCCTTCTTGTAAGCACGTTCTCGTGGTCACACAGAAATGGGTAACATCTGCTGCCTATATCTGCCTGAAATATGAAACTTGTGACCAAGTAAGCTGGAGGTGGGTTCTTGGATGCAAAAGGGAAGCCATGCAGGAGGCAGGCTGACAGGTCAGCCTTCGCCAAGCCTGCCTTTGAGCCTCTGCTGTGGTGACTTGTCCAGGATGTCACAGAGACTTGGATTTATATCTCTGCCCAGGCTCCCACCTCCTTGGATCATGCAGGGCCCTGGTATACTCCGGATGAATCCTGCTCCCCAGGCTGCAGACAATGCCACAGAATGGCCACAGAACTACTGCAGCAGGGCCCCAGAGCAGCAGCAATCAAGACAGGCTTGCTGTCTGTCTGCGCAGGGCACGTACCAGGGGCTGCTTGCAGGGGACTCTGATCTCTGGAAGACAAGACAAATACTTTAGAAAACCAAACACTCTGTGTCTGTTCAAACACAATAGTTATAAGGTCACTCGTTCATCCACTTCATTTCATTTCATTCACAGTTGGACATGACACATTTCTTTGGTGCAGGGACTTGTGTGTGTAGAGCAGAGTGATTAGCACAGGAGGGCACAATCCCTGGTTTGGGGTCTCTCAGTGCTACCACAATACAGATACATATCAATAATACTGTTGATTTTTGTAGTTATTTATTTTATTATTATTGTTTTATTCATCTAGCTGAATTCCAGGGGGCTCAGAGATGGTTGACTAGAATGACTGAGGCATGGGGAAGCTCTCATTTGAAGAGAGATTGAAACAAATGGAACTGTTTGCCTTAGAGAGGAGATGAGTAAGGAGACAGAGGAAAGGTGTACAAGATTATGAATGGTTTAGAGAAGGTAGATTAGAATTTTGAATAAAAAATCCCCAACAGCCAGAGGTGGGACACTAGGTGAAGGAGGGCTCTGAGTTACTACGAAGAATTCTTTCCCAGGTATCTGCCTGGTGTTTCTTGTCCACATACCCAGGGTCTAACTGATCATGATATTTGGGGTCGGGATGGAATTTTCTCCTGTGTCAGATTAGCAGATTTTTCGCCTCCCTCTTCAGCAAGGGGCACAGGTCACTTGCAGGCTTAACTAGAGTAAATGGTGAATTCTTTGTAACTTGAAAACTTTAAACCATGATTTGAGGACTTTAGTAACTCAGCCAGAGGTTTGGAGTCTATTACAAGAGTGGGTGGGTGAGGTTCTGTGGCCTGCAATGTACAGGAGTTCAGACTAGATGATCACGATGGTCCCTTCTGACCTTAAAGTCTACGAGTCTAGGAGAACACAAGAACAAGGGCACATTCAGTGAAACTGAAAAGTAGGCAATTCAGACCTGATTTTTAAAAGTTAACGATTTTTCACACATTGCACAATTGGTATGTGGAACTCCTCGCCACAAGATATAATTGAGGGCAAGTGTCACAGAGTGTGGGGGAGTCAGGGCCCTGCACCCCCATCTTCATGCAATTCACCGTGACTCAGCCAGCCAGTAAAACAGAAGGTTTATTAGACGATAGGAACACAGTCCAAACAGAGCTTGTAGGTACAGACAATGGGACCCCCTCGGTCAGGTCCATCTTGGGGGGTAGGGACCTTAGACCCCCTCAGTCCAGGGCTTCCTCCGTTTCCCCAGTCAGCTCCAAACTGAATCTCCTCCAGCCATCACCCAGCCTCACGCCCTGGCTCCTCCAGCCTTTGTCCTGTTTCCTGGGCAGAAGGTGTCACCTGTCCCCAACCCCCCTCCTGGGCTCAGGATACATGCTCAGGTATCGTCCCTCAAGTGAAGTCACCCCCTGATATCCCATCACCACTGCCGACAGTCCCAGTCAAACTCCCCTGCAACATTCCCAGGTCAATCCTCCCCACTCCCTACTCCGTCACAGCAAGACTTTAGCATGATTTCAAAAAAGGTGGCAGTTTAGGCGGCTAACAAGAATATCCAGTTATTATAGTAAATATTCATATGTAAACCAGGGTGCGGGCAGGGTGATAAACTCTCCTACTTCAAGGCATAAACCAGCTTCTGACTGCTGGGGGTTCTGTTACTGGTATTGAGTAGCGCCAGAGGACCCAGTCAGGGATCGGTACCAGGGACTAGACACACGTAACAAAAAGACCATGCCTGCTCCGATGAAGTGGGTACTAACCCACGAAAGCTTATGCTGAAATAAATTTGTTAGTCTCTAAGGTGCTACAAGTTTTTCTTTCTTATTTTCATTTTGCTGACACAGACTAACACGGCTACTACACTGAAACGTACAATCAGAGTGTAAAACAAGAACCAATAACAGGAGACAGACAGACAGGGGAGGGAAACATAAGCAACAATCAAACAATTATGAACAGCATGCTAAGCAGTGGTCACAGCACATCAGCTGTGTCCACAAACACCTACCACAGGGTTCTTGCACCTTCCTCTGAAGCATCAGATACTGGCCATGGTAGGAAAGGGGATACTAGGTGAACCCCTGAATTTGATTCAGTATTGCAATTCCTGCATTGTATGAACTGTTTAGCATTTCTTAAGCACCGGCACTGTACAAGACACAAATTAAAGCTGATCTCTGCCAAGCTGCTTACAATTTTAAGGCCCTATCCTGGAATCGAGTCACACAGTCAAACACATGCACATGGCCTCCCATTGGCTTCAGGGGGTCCCTACCCATGTGGATCTGATAGCAGGATTAGGACCCAAAAGACAGACACAGAAAAGACAGGAGGCATTGGGATGCCCAGAGAATGAATAGCCTGGGGTGTTTTTTATGAAAATGACTCGTGCAACACTGGAGAAGGGAGTCTTTAGGTGGGATCTGGATGTTGGCACAGGCCTTGTCCACACTACCCAGTTTTGTCGACAAAAGTGCTCCTTCTGCCAACAAAACTCTTCTGTCGCTGTAAATGGCTTCCAGAAAGTATCCCACAATGCCCATCCTGACCGCTCTGATCAGCAGTTTGAATTCCGCTCTCCTGTACCCAGGTACACAGTCATCCGCCCCTTCCCTTTTAAAGGCCTGGGAATTTTTGATATTCCACTTGGTGTGCTCGGTGTGGAGAGCTCTCATCGTATCTTCCCAGCTGACCATGGCGGCCCCACGTAGCAAACACTCCCCCGCTTGGAGCACAGCTGAGTTGTTGGATCTGCTGGCACTGTGGGGAGAGGAGGCTGTGCCGTTCAAGCTTCACTCCAGCCATAGTTAACTTCGATCCATATGGTCGGATTTCTCGTGGCATGTGGGTTAATGGCTACGAACGGGACACACATCAGTGCTGTGCGAAGAGAAAGGAGCTGAGGCAAGCGTACCACAAGGCAAGGGAGGCAAACCGCAGCTCTGGTGCTGCACTGAAGACCTGCCACTTCTGTAAGGAGCTGGACGCCATCCTTGGCGGCAACCCCACCTCCATCGCCAAGAGACCCATGGATATTTCGGCAGGGCTGGAGGTGGCGGGCGATGGACTCAATCCCAAGGATGTAGTTGTGGATGAGGAGGTCGAGTTGGAGGATGATGTGGAGCACACGGCAGGGTCATCCAGTGCCGTAGCAAGTCAGGACCTCTTTCCACTCCGGAGGCGTCTAGCCAGTCCCAGCAGTGCGTCTCTAGTGCGTATGATGCAGAGAGGAGAGCCTTGGTAAGTGATCTTTTTGAGTTGATGCTGCTCAGTTATATGAAGTAGAACCATAGGCGGTGACTTTAGTCAGTGCCGGTGAGTGCTCACGCCCCCGGCCCCGCCCCAACTCCACCCCCACCCCCATTCCACCCCTTCCCCAAAACCCCGCCCCACCTCCTCCCCCGGGCCCGCTGCATTTCCCCTCCACACACCCCCTGGGGGGGAAAGCGGAGCAGGGCACCTCGGGAGAGGAAGCGGAGCCTGATGAGCTGGGACACAAATCAAAGCTGATCCCTGCCAACAAAACCCCCAGTGGAGATGCGGCTCTGCTGAGAGAGAGGTGTGTTCCTACCCCGGCAGCAGCACATCCCATCAGGCCAGGCTGCAGCTACACTAGTGGCCTGTGCTAACATATAGCTATACTGACATAGCCTCAGCTGTTCTATATTGTGGGGTGGAGATCTCCAGTCTGGCTGTACATAAAAATCATTCACCACTGAAGCGCAGCCAGCTAATTAGAAGCGCACAGCAACACTACACAACAGTTTAGGACATGAATGGAAGAAAAATCGTGTCTCCCATTAAAACTGCAGCACAAGTGGAATTTTAGCGGGGGGGTTGGGAGGGGGGAGAAAAATAACAACATTGGAATTGGGCCAGGACACTAGTTTTAAGACCCCAACTCTTGTGGAAAGTATCATGGGACTTCTCTGAGTCCCATTAAATGTGAATATGATTGATTATCAATGAGCATCTTTAGACTGTGGTAGGCACTGTCCTGGTCCTGGAAGCGTACATAATTAAATCCTTGACCTCTTGGATCCAACTCAACCAGGAGACCACATAAAAATCATTCTTACCAAAAAAATCCCAAGGTTTGTCTCATTGGCAATTTATCTAATGGCTGCTAAGATATAGAAATAATAGAAGGAGAAAAGTGAGACAGTAAAAAGCAGCATTACATTGCTATGGCAACTGGAATTTTCAATCTAAACACCTTTTTGGAAAAGAGGTTTAATATCCAGAGCTCTGCAGAACGCTTGCCAAACAGAGTAATTCATATTGTTTCAGCCATTGTTGCCCTCCTAGGCCCCGATCCTGCAATTGGATCCATGCAGACCCTTTGTGAGCACACAAATGTGCAATGATCTGCCCCAATAGGCCAGGGCAATTCTATTGGTCAAACACTGCACCCCAAAATACCCCTGGCCCTGCAGTCACCTTAGGGTTGCTTTCTAAGGGTTTGATCAGTCACCAGTGGGGTTCTGGGGATCACCTCCCCTTCCTCTCTGGCCTTTGATCAGTAAAATCACAAGTGATTCCAGAACCTCTGGTGAGGGCCAGCGCTGGCTTTGTGGTGGGCAATCCCCTTTCCTGCAGCAGGCTGTACCAGTGCCCAACACCTGCAGTGTCTTTGTGTAGACATTCTGCCATTTTAAGTGCCATCAGGTCAGGGATTATAGAAATTAGATTCTCTCTGCCCAGATTCTGGTCCCCATACTCACCCCGAAGAGCATCTTGCCTAGTGGATAGCCCCACTGAAGGTACCATTCAACGTGATAAGAGGATGAGAATCTGGGCCTTTGGCAATCCATTGCAGCTTCTGTCTGTGACATTTTGGGGGAGGGAGACAATGGGTCACATCCCTCCCAACTTTGCCTGGCCAGGAAAAAGATTGTTCGTTTTAGGCTCAAATGTACCCTCATTCCACACACACACGTATTGTGGAGGGTGAGTGGTTATTGCTGACTCAGGGCGCAGAGGTGGTGGGAAACGTGGTACATATTAAAGCAGGGAAGCTCTGGTGTTTGCTGCTCCTTCCTTTGGTTTCTGTGCCCGTCTTAGCCGGGTGCAGCCAAAATGGGCTCAGTTTCTTGTGAGAGGCAGGGACAAAGCGCCTGTTTCCTACAGATAGCTCAGATGCTTCTGGAATCCTGTCTGACAGCTAGTAACTCTGTATGCAGGAGGGGGGACCCCTAGTGTTTGTGAACCATGGGTCATGGACCAGAGAGATACGGGTGACCTAATGGGTCCCCCTCTAGGCAGGCTCAGGCCTCAGGAAACATTGTTTTCTTCAGTGCAGTTTCTAACACCTTGTCAAGTCTCTTTTTCCGCGCCCTCCCCCCATGCCTTGGGAGGCTAGTCCATAACCTCGGTCTTGGCTACCCTGGGATTATCCCCGGTTTGTGCCATCAGCGTAGCTGCACCAATGCAGGAAGGCAAAGCCTCTGTTTGCACCAGCGGGGCTTTCCCCTGCTTGAAACGGAGGTAAGCTGCTGTGGTGCAGATTGTGGCTTAGAGCAGCTTCCTCTGTCTGTCCTGGGGTCCGCACCGGGGGTGGGCCAGGTGGCTGGAGTTGGGGCAGATACCCACAAAGGCCAGGCTCTAGAGCTTTCACTGTCAGGAAGCTTTGCCTGCTACCCAGCCTACAGTTTCCTTTGCTGAATTCTACCCCATTGGCAGGGGAGGGGAAGTGCCCTCCCCATTGCATGGGGCAGCCTGTTTCCGAGAACAGCAGCATTTCACAGCCACTCTGCCCGGGGGTAAATGACTCCAGGCCGAAGGCAGTGGGATGCTTTAGGGCTGCATGGGGTGAGGAAGGAGATGAGTTGCTACTGCCTCCCATTATCCACAGAGCTTTTGGAAAGGAGCAGAGGCTGATGAGTGGCCGTCATGGGTGGGTGGGTGGGGAGCATGGAGTGTCGAGTGCCTACAGGAAAGAGGGTGAGACATTGGGCTCACCCTGGCAAAGCTGATCCCCTGAGGGCCCTGTGAGCTTGGTACACCATGTGACCTCTTGTGCCCTGTCCCTAAAGCCATCCTGATGTAAGCCTCGGTCCCAGTTTGTATCTGGAAGAGGGCCCTACACACAGTGAATGACTGTCCCCAGGGGCTTTGCACGTGCGACATTCCTGTGTCACACCAACCCAGGCCACAAGGCCCAGCATAAAAGATGAGGAGGTGTTGGCCAGTGGACAGGTCTTGGAGCCCAGACACCTGGATTCTTTTCCCAGTTCTGGCCTTGAGCTGCTGGGTGACCCTGGGTGAGTCACGTCCTCCCTGTGCCTCAGCCTTTCTTCTTGTAAAGCACTTGGAGCTCTGTGCAAGGGAAGAGCTGAGTGCCACCGCACAACCAGGCCACCTGAATGCATGCACCTGCAGTGATAGTGTTTGGAGAAAGGCCAGCAAAGAGCAACAGAAATGATTAAAGGTCTAGAACACATGACCAATGAGGGAAGATTGAAAAAATTGGGTTTGTTTAGTCTGGCGAAGAGAAGACTGAGAGGGGACATGATAACAGTTTTCAAGTACATAAAAGGTTGTTACAAGGAGGAGGGAGAAAAATTGTTCTCGTTAACCTCTGAGGATAGGACAAGAAGCAATGGGCTTAAATTGCAGCAAGGGAGGTTCAGGTTGGACATTAGGAAAAACTTCAAAACTGTCAGGGTGGCTAAACACTGGAATAAATTGCCTAGGGAGGTTGTGGAATCTCCATCATTGGAGATTTTTAAGTGCAGGTCAGACAAACACCTGTCAGGGATGGTCTAGATAATACTTCGTCCTGCCTTGAGTGCAGGGGACAGGACTAGACGACCTCTCGAGGTCCCTTCCAGTCTTACGATTCTATGGAGCAGGTGGGAGGTGAAAGTTCTGCAGAGACTGGGTAGAAGCTACGCAGGGAGGGGGGAACTGGTGATCAAGAAGCTGTCAAGTCCTGCCACATGCACAGTGAGTAGCACAGTATCATTGAGAAGTGGCCTTTGTTATTAAGCTAAGTGTTGGCATGGCTCGGAGCTTCCTCACTGTGGCCTCCTTTCACTAGGGCTGTTGGGGTTAAAGGAGATACACGAGCCTCGGGAGCACCAACCGTGAATGTTAACGCTGCTGGAGCCGTGGGCGCATGCTATGGAAGAGTTCAAGCAGTGCAACATGGTGCGCAGACGCTCTGACATCAGGTTAAGCCTGTTTACATTGGTTTCGCTTGCACCAGGGTACACCAGGCCCAGCCGCTCCCTGGGCATTGCGATGGCTTGTACGTTTGTACGTACACATGCAATGTCCTGCACACAGACCGTATGCAGAGATCCCACAGTCATGTACTCTAGCAGGGGTGCCACCCTGCTGGGTGATCATACAGGCAAGCAACCCTCCATATAAGCATGGTGCATTTCAAAGCTGCAGCCTGACACTGTGGGGCAAAAAGGCATTTCCTCCCTACTTGACCTAAATCTGGGATGTTTGTTCCACCCTGGAGGACGTGGGAGAGGCCCACCAGGACTGGGCCCCTCCTGCCAGCTCAGGCAAGCTGGCAATGCATTCCCCCATGCACAGAGAAGTCCTTTCACCCTCCTGGGCACGAAAGCAAGGGGATTTCTTTAATGCCAACAGCCCTGCAGAGAATGCAGGAGATAGTCTAGTGTGCTGCAATTTACAGCCAAGGGCAGTTCTGTAATGTGCTTTTCTGCTGTTTCCAGCTTGTTAGCAGAGGAGATGGCCCCTGAAATGGTTCCACCACTGCTTCTGCTACTGGTTTATTGTGCAGGGCAGAGCAGGCGTTCCCAGGGTCTTGTGACGCTCTGCTGGGGAAGCACATTGTTTTCACGGAGCTGCTCTGTGTGTCACACACCAGCCTGAGCCTTTTCTGCTTCCTTTCAGACAATGGGTAAGGAAGCCTGCTGAGACCCAGCTCCCACTGGTACAAACCTACCTTCAGCTGGGATCCGGAGGAGCCAGTAACTCACAAGAATGATTGCAATAGGCCTGGTCCTGGGACCGCAGAACCGGCCAGCGGACTGAAGCCCATGCACCACAGCCACCAGCTGGGGGACCAATGCACCAGGCAGGCCCACTACCTCGCAGCATCAGTGTGAGGTAAGAATGTCCAGAGCTGTGGAGATCAGCATCCCCATCACACCTGCCGATCTCCAGGGCCTTGGAAAGGTGGCCAGGTCAGTGTGCTCTGGGGAGACGCTCAGTGGGCTGGGTCCCAGCTCAAAGGGACCTGGAGAGTTTTAACCAGATTGAAAAACTAAAAACCAGTTTGAACTGATCAGCTGAGCAGTAGGGCATAAGTGAGCATCAGCTTCCATGGGAGTTGGACTCATTTATTTCAGGCCCAGACTTGCTTTGGGTGTGCGCTGATCTTTGCCTATCACTGCAGCCAAGACCCAAACCTGGACCCTGATGGCCTGGAGTCAGCAGCTCCCCAAGGTGAACCAGGCAGGAATTCCCTCCTGGCCCAAGCTGGGAAGAGCTCCCTTCAAGTGCTCTTGTCTGCAGTCATCTCCCTGGCTAGGCTGCTCGGGTGTGCACAGGGCTGGTCTCGGCTAGAAGCCGCCTCCCCCTTGTCCAAGCTAGCAGAAGCTCTAGGGGGCTGCTCTTGGCTGGAAGCCCCTTGCTGCTTGTCAAGGCCGTTGGAGCTGTGCTCAGCTGGGGTCACCTCCCTCTCCATGGTGTAGGAGCCATTTTGTGTTGGCTGTAGCTGCGTGTGGCTCTTCGCAGGCCCTGCAAGGGCCTTTCACAATCCATTCAAGTGACAGTAACGAACACTCTTGCCCCCGTTATGGCGCTCAGTGAAAAGCAGCCTCGGCCGACCACGCGGTGCTTGGCTAGCAAACCCTCCCGAAGAAGCCCAGCTGCATAAGCTGGTCTGCTGACAGAAATCCATAAAATAGCCAGGAAATAGGACACCTTTGAAAAATGGCTGCTTCTCCTTCTGACCCCCCGCCCCTAGGAAGTGTGTTTAACCCCCACTCTGTGATTGGCTCCGTATCACGCCCTCTATGCTGCCGCCCAGAGCCCCCCACCTGGCCAGAGGGTGGGGGTCACCGAGCTGACGTGTTCGCTGTCTGGGAATGAAGAGCGTTACCCTTGCAGATGGCCTGCATGCTGCCCCACCCATGCGCGCTGCCGCTGGCCACTACCCTGGAGAGGGGAGCCTGTAAAGTGCTGCCCGTCAGAGCACCACAGAAATAAAATCCCCAGAGGAAAAGGCTCGCAGTGAAAACGCTCCATCGCAGTTAATGATACAAACCTGGAGGGGGCTTGGTCTGCCCCCATCTTGCCATGCTGTGTCCTGCTCTCCTGCTGCACTCTCTGTCTCTCTGTCATGGTTCAGCATTTCTCCTTCCTAAATCCCGCTTAGCTGGTTCACCCGCAGCCCTTTCCCCTGGCTCTACCCGGCTCCTCTGACCATGCCAGCGCGCGCGCCGGCTACCTTTAAGAAGGAGGCTGACCTGCGAGCTATTCTTAGCTGTGCTGTAAAGTCATGGTGCTATTTTCATCCCATCTCTGTGCTGTGAGCTGCAGGCTGCTGACAGGCTCTGCACCCACGATGTGCCACGAGCACCTTCGTTGTGAACACGGCTGGATTGTGACCTTGGACCTGGGCTTGTCTGCCCTTCCCGGGGCTGCAGGGGCTGGTTTATGGGCGTTTCAGGAATGAGCAGCATTCCTCACTGCTTGGGAATGACAGAAGCTGGCCGGAGCTCCTGCCGTGCTGTCCTTTGGCCTGCACCGATTCTGGGACAGCAGAGGGTGCTGCGGATCCACTGGCCCCAGCACACACCTGACTTGCCAGCCTGTGGGGCACAGGCCCACTTACAAGTGGGCAAGGCATTTGCACAGCTTAGTTTGCCTCGGGCCAGCTGGTGTTCGGGGTGGGTGAGTGCAGCCGAGAGAAGGGTGGTACATGGGACCCTGTGCAGGCTGGCAGAGGGGAGCCTTGCACGTAGCCTCATGCTGGGCTGGCTGAGCTGTGGTGCCTGGGAGCTCTAGCAGGGAGTGCGCCGGGCAGAGGGGCCGCTGGCCTGAACACTTGTTCTCTGGGGGAGGAAGCCTGGTGGGGATGTGCAGAAGTGTGGAGCATGAGCAACCCGAGTGGGAGTCGGGGGGGGGGGAGAAGCAAGTGGGACTGAGTTGAGCAGAACCGGAAGCCAGGAGGATAGGGGAGATGAGCTGGCTGAATGGGGAGCAAAGGAACCCCCTGAATCAGTGTGTGAGTGAGCGAGAGGGGAGTGAGTCAGATGGGAAGGGAGGAAGAGCGAGGGGAGGAGTGCAGGTCACCCCAAACAGCTGCCCCTCCAACAAGCCCAGGAGGGCCCCATCTCGCCTTTGCAGGGACCCTATAGCCACTCCACGTTATATGGGGTTAGGTAGCCCCCTCCCTGCAGCAAGGTGACTAGGGGCCTTGCACCTACAAGGCTGTTTAGGCGACTGTCCCCTGCCCCCCTCCACTAGGATTTCTGGGGGACAGAATGAAGACCCCAGAGGGAAGCAGGAGCATGGAAAACTCATCCCCTCTCACTGCAGCTGCTCAGGCCAGGAGCATCTTATACTCTGTAGCCCGGCAGGCGGGGAGCCTGCAGAGGCTGTTAGGGATCATGGAACACCTCTCGCCCCGGGCCTATTTACAGCTGCAGTGTGGGGGGGTTGCTTGCCAACCCTTGCTGCCCTTTTCCTGACTCTAAAGTGAGATGGGACCCACAGGGCCCGTCGGGAGGCTGGGGACAGCTGGATGGACACACAAGGCTGAGATTTTCCCTTCAAAGTGGGACTCAACCTTCTAGAGTGGCGTGGAGCTGTTGGTCCACTCCTGTCCCCCTGTGAAGTAAGCTGCAGGGCTCAGACTAACAGGCCCAGGAGGCAGCAGGCCCCAAAGGGGAGTCGTTCCAGCCCTGGTTGTGGGTCAGACTCCCGTTGTCCTGACCTGATTGTTCCTGCAGCACTCCTGCCCTCTGGACTTTCCCAGGAAAGCTTGCTGCTGCCCCTACCTCATGCTCCTCACAAGCTGCATTTCCACAGTGTTGTGCGTCAGAAACTCCAGCACACTGCCCGGGCGGGTTGTGAGTAACAGGACTCTGTCAGCTGTCCAGATGGTGCCTGTGCCCTGACCATCTGTACCTCAAACTCTCCTGGCACCATGTCATGCTTGCTCCGCACAGCGCTGTAACGTGGCCCATCTAAGCAACACAGCGCCTGACACAGCTTTGGGGGTGATGTCAGTGGGCATTAGGCACTAGGTCAGGGCTGGGGCTCGAGGGGCCCTTTGGGTATAAAGCAAATTTTCGAGAAAACAAAACCTGGTGTGGATAGAAGCTGGTCCTCACCAAAGCCCTAATCCCATGGCAGGTGCTCATTCCATTAGCAGCCCCTGCCTCCTGAACACTGGAATCAGAAACGTCAGGCTGGAAGGGACCTCGGGAGGTCGGCTAGTCCAGCCCCGGCACTGAGGCAGGACCAAGTAAACCTAGAGCAGCCCTGACCCATGTTTGTCCAACCTGGTCTTAAAAACCTCCAGTGGCGGGGATCCCCCGGCCTCCCTTGGGAGCCTGTTCCAGAGCTTCACTACCCTGAGAGTTAGAAAGTATTTTCCTAATATCATAAAAACAACGCGGAGTCCAGTGGCACCTTAAAGACTTTCCTTAAAGGACATAAGCTTTCGTGGGTAAAATAAACACTTCCTCAGATGCATGAAGTGAAAATGGCAGATACAGGCATAAATATATATTGGCACATGAAGAGAAGGGAGTTACCTAACAAGTGGAGAACCAGTGTTGATGGCCAATTCAGTCAGAGTGGATGTGGTCCACTCCCAATAATTGATGAGGAGGTGTCAATACCAAGAGAGGGAAAATTGCTTTTGTAGTGAACCAGCCACTCCCAGTCCCTATTCAAGCCCAAATTGATGGTGTTACGTTTGTAAATGAATTGTAGCTCAGCAGTTTCTCTTTGAAGTCTGTTTTTGAAGTTTTTTTTGTTGAAGTATGGCTACTTTTAAATCTGTTATTGAGTGTCCAGGGAGATTGAAGTGTTCTCCTACAGGCTTTTGTATATTATCATTCCTGAGGTCTGATTTGTGGCTATTCCTTATAAACCTATTATCCTCTAGGTGCTTACAAGCTTATTGTTTAATCATTTGTTCCAGTATCTTTCCAGGTATCACTTAGTTTGGGGATTGGGAAGGTTTTACTGGGTCTGTTTCCTGTTGAATCGCCGCTCTTCGTAGCCAGGGAAGGCTCAGGTAACAATGTGAGCAGGTGTTGTTCCTGTCCTGCTCTCAAATACAGTCCACATGCCCTGTAGAGCCCAGACTCCCCCTGCCTGGAGGTTTGTTTGAATAAACACAGATATAAATAATACGGTAACAAAGCTCAGCTCAAACTTTCTGCCCAGACTTGGTTGGTCAGAGGGGTCCTCCTTCAGGAATGCTCAGCCCATGTCCTAGAGATCTTGTTTCTAAGACAGTCACTCCTATCTCCTTTTGCTCTGGCTGGGACAATAAGCCGCCTGCCTCAGGGAGTCTCCAGGACCCATGTACCCGCTTCTAGTAGGAGCAGCTCCTGATAACAGGATACACTGTTTCAGGCAAATGCTGCCAACCTGTTAGAGGCAGATTCATTCCCTTATCCAGGATTTTCTTTATTTTGAGTGTCGCTGTATTTTGTTGGGTGTTTCGGCTTGCTTTAACTGGTTTCCCTTTTCCGCAGGCCTGATCTACGTTACATGTGGCGCGGCCTTCATGCTAGTGAAATCGTTCAGCCATTGGAGCGTATCTTGTTCAGGACTGTCAGATCAGGCTGGTAGGAACATTTTGTTGGTTGCTTGTTTTGATGCCAAACAGACGATGTGATGGCTAGGATAATATCTTTGTTTGAATGTATCTTTTTGCCTAACAGAATGGAAGAGAACTGGGGTGGGTCTGCCCGGGATAGTGAGATATCACCAGTAACACTGTGTCTGGACCAGGAGTCTTTGGACCCAATGCAGTATGGCATTCAGTGGCCCTTCCTTTCCACGGGGAGCTGGGCACAGCACCAGCACTAAGCGTTGCCTGGTGAAAATACTTGACTAAGACTGAATAGTCTAGCGCGCTTTGTTGCATTCTTTCCATCCCGCACTTCAGCAACCTTGCCTTGGGTTTCACATACACAGGGTAATAAACATTGTGTAGTGAGAATGTCTCACAAAATGGAGAGAACAGATACCTGTCAGTTTGTGCAAAGCATCAGCATTTCCTTAGAGCAGGGCTTGACAGACATTGAACATTACTAGCACTAATTTAATCTAATCATCTATCTATCCCCATTCGCCCCCTCTATCTATCTATCTATCTATCTATCTATCTATCTATCTATCTATCTATCTATCTATCCCCATACACCCCCTCTATCTATCTATCTATCTATCTATCTATCTATCTATCTATCTATCTATCTATCTATCCCCATACACCCCCTCTATCTATCTAATCTATCTATCTACCCACCCCCATCCACCCTATCTATCTATCTATCTATCTATCTATCTATCTATCTATCTATCCCCATTCGCCCCCTCTATCTATCTAATCTATCTATCTACCCACCCCCATCCACCCTATCTGTCTATCTATCTATCTATCTATCTATCTATCTATCTATCTATCTATCTATCCCCATTCGCCCCCTCTATCTATCTATCTATCTATCCCCATACACCCCCTCTATCTATCTATCTACCCACCCCCATCCACCCTATCTATCTATCTATCTATCTATCTATCCCCATACACCCCCTCTATCTATCTAATCTATCTACCCACCCCCATCCACCCCATCCACCCTATCTATCTATCTATCTATCTATCTATCCCCATACACCCCCTCTATCTATCTAATCTATCTATCTACCCACCCCCATCCACCCTATCTATCTATCTATCTATCTATCCCCATACACCCCCTCTATCTATCTAATCTATCTATCTACCCACCCCCATCCACCCTATCTATCTATCTATCTATCTATCTATCTATCTATCTATCTATCTATCTATCCCCATTCGCCCCCTCTATCTATCTATCTATCTATCCCCATACACCCCCTCTATCTATCTATCTACCCACCCCCATCCACCCCATCCACCCTATCTATCTATCTATCTATCTATCTATCTATCTATCTATCTATCTATCTATCCCCATACACCCCCTCTATCTATCTAATCTATCTATCTACCCACCCCCATCCACCCTATCTATCTATCTATCTATCTATCTATCTATCTATCTATCTATCTATCTATCTATCCCCATACACCCCCTCTATCTATCTAATCTATCTATCTACCCACCCCCATCCACCCTATCTATCTAATCTATCTATCTATCTATCTATCTATCTATCTATCTATCTATCTATCCCCATTCGCCCCCTCTATCTATCTATCTATCTATCCCCATACACCCCCTCTATCTATCTAATCTATCTACCCACCCCCATCCACCCCATCCACCCTATCTATCTATCTATCTATCTATCTATCTATCTATCTATCTATCTATCTATCTATCTATCTATCCCCATACACCCCCTCTATCTATCTAATCTATCTATCTACCCACCCCCATCCACCCTATCTATCTATCCCCATACACCCCCTCTATCTATCTAATCTATCTATCTACCCACCCCCATCCACCCTATCTATCTATCTATCTATCTATCTATCTATCTATCTATCTATCTATCTATCCCCATACACCCCCTCTATCTATCTATCTATCTATCTATCTATCTATCTATCTATCCCCATACACCCCCTCTATCTAATCTATCTATCTATCGGTCCTTATGCTTCACTCATCATTGCACCTGTTATGTGAGTCCCACTATTAAAGCACTACTGAAATCAGGTTATCACTTGTCTTCAACAGTTATGTAAGACATCAGATTTCCACTCCCATTGCAGGCATTTTACTAGACAATACACTGGAGCTCGTTTTTCAGAAGGAATCTCCCAATATGGACAGTTGTCTGCATGGAAAGACACCAGCACATACAGTAATGAAGAACATGCAGCTCGCCACACAGACAGTAATAAGAACAATAAGTCTCCCATCAATTGTGCAGACACAGACAAGTGCCCAGAATATGCTTTTCTTGCCATTCTCCTGTGTCACCTCTAGAGAGTGCAGTTGTAAAGGAAGAAATAAAAACTGCCTCACAAACTCCAGCTGGTAATGTGACTCAGGATATTCAGACAGACAGGAAAGATGTCTGCCGATTTTCAGCTGTGCCTGGATAACAGCACCGGGGCACCAGCTAGGGGCAGGACGGAGGGCATTGGAACCCCCATGCATTCTTTAGCAGTATGAAAGAAAACCCTCCTCAGGCACTGAGATCAGGATGTAAGTCAGGTGTGTACACTTCATGTGCTAAGTCAAGTTAAATGAGTGAATCAGCAGATCCCCAGTGCAGTTAAAGGTGGGCAGCCCACAGGGTGAGCCTTCCACCTCCTCCCCACCACCACATCATGCCTGTGTACCTCAACCCTGGCTTGAAGGGATTACCTCTTGGGGTGAAGGGAGTTCAGTCTCCATAGACCCTGCAGTTCTTGGGTTGTCTGCCAAGAATGCCCACAAGTGGACCAGTGTTTATGGTGTGTTTTGTATATACAGCGACACCTGGCTGCTAGGAACTGGACTGAGATCACCAATTCATTTCACACAGGGCCCACTGAACACCTGACAGCTTTTGGTCACTGCACATCTTCTGGTGTTGGAGCCAATGACACAAAAGTGAAAGGCTGCATATCACCCCATTACAAATTCCTTGAGCCTTCCCAGCTCTTTAAACCTCTGACTTGAGCTCCTAGCCCTGTTCCCTGCCTGGAAAAGGCATTAAGTCTTGGAATTAATCCTTTGGGATGAGGGTCTGCACTGTGGAAGGCGATGCTCCCAACCTACAGAAGAAATGCAGGAGGGGTGAAAAGAATAGTACCCTCTGCCTAAGGGGAAAGGTGCAATGGGAAAAGGAAGAGCAGATCTCAGCAGTCCATGCTATGCTTCACCCCAGAGGGTAGAAGAGTGACCAGAACTCAGTCAGATCTGCAACGGTTCTTGGCTTCTTTATCTACAGTGAGCCCACACTGCACTTCCCCAGCTGATGAACCTGGGTGCTCCAGACTAGCTGGGCAGCAAAGTGGGTTCGCTCCTCTCGTCACGCCCCAGCCACAAGTAGCTTCCCAAGTGAACACTCCATAAAGGCTGCTGCAGTTGGAGTGTTTTGGTTGCATGCTGAGGCATTCATGTGCCCCTTGCTCAAGCTTCCTGTTCTCCTGGAGACAGGCCCCGGGATTGTTATTGGTCGGCCATCCAGAGCCAATGGGAAGGGAGCACTTTTGAAGGAGGGCTGCAATTGGGAGGCTACTGGGGAACAGACTGTTGCTGCCTATGGATGAAGCTGCAAGTCTGGCACAGGGAGCCCTGCACAGATAGACACCATCTGGTGACGTGCACATCTGTATAGAGCAGCATCGGCGCTGCACCCCCTGGCTTGAAGTGGTTTCCATTACACACAGGGTTTGCAGTCTGGCTCAATGGCTCTCAGCACCCCCACTATGCAAATTGTTCCAGCACCCCTGCAGAGCAATGCTCAGTTCAGGGGCCATTGGTTGCCACTTGTGACCCCATGTGTGCTTCCCTTGCCACGTGGCAGCTGGTCCCTGTGGGAGAAAGATAGAGGCTAGGCACGTAGCAAGGGAGCTGTGTTACGGGCAGTGTAGGGCACCGGGGATGAAATGCCAACGCTAGCTCCCTTTAGTCTGAGGATGTCACCGCTGTCTGGTGAGCCACTGGGAAGGTGTGTCAGCTCCTATGTGAAAACTGTGCATGTTTGACCCAACGGCAGCAGCTGAAGAGAGCGCCACGGGATTTATAGCGCTTATTGCCTCTCACCTGGTGGCTTATGACCACCCTATTGATCTGAGATGCACAGAGACTGTGCCACAAGCTCACTCACCCTCCTTTCCTCCTAGTTTGTCCCCTACCCCCTTCAGATGGTATCCCAGAAACCTCCCCTGCCCAAACAGGAAAAACATCGGTGGCAAAGATTTGCTCAGCCAGTGAGGGCTACATTAAAAGAGGGAACCAACACCCTTTCCTTGTGCCTATACAATAAGGGGTCTCAAACCTCTCTGGCTTGTCCTGCCCTGCCTGGGACCCCTCTCCTTTAGCCTCTCACATTACTGCTTCAGTAATCACAAATGCTTTCAAATAGATAGGAGGCAAGGGGAGGGACGGTTAGTACTAAGAGATCCTGAGAACATCGGGGACACTGTCCTTTTCGGTGCAGTATCTGGTGAAGACACACAGAGTTGCTACGTTCAGTGGGATGTTGGTGATGTGCATTCCCAGGTCCTTCACTTCTGTCTGGGGTCTCCGCATTCCACTACAGCCCATCTCACATCTGTGGGTGGTGGAGCCTTCAGCAAGGTCACAGCAAGCACCGACAGGCACTGATGGGTGAGTCATGCTGCAGTAGCCAGGGTTGTTAGCAACAGGTTTGTTGATCAGTATGCAGTCTAGCTCCTGGTCTGGAGTCTCATTTAAGAGCAGAGCGTAATGTGTCACAGATTTGTTGTGCAGGGCTATGGAGGAGCAAGGACCATATTTTCAGTACCGGTGCTTGTTTGTCTAGAGCATAGTGAGATTCATCTCCTAGAGGCATGTTTCAAACCATGTGACGCTGCATGCTTTCTTCAAAAGGAACATTACAATTCAAATCCAGGTTGGGTTGTTGGGGGGAGCTGTTCATTGTAGCTCTAATCTGGCAGACCAGCAGCACCACTCAGGCAGGGAGTGAAAGTGGGGGCAGAAAAGATTACCTGGATTGAAAACCGAGATCCAGGAGTTAGTGAGGGTACAAGGGGACTTTTCCTCTTTATTATGTAAACTACCAGTCAGGTAAACACAGTCCATGGGTGTTCAGGGTAAAGTAGGGCTGGGAAGAGTTCTGTACGGAAAAGAGAGGGGAGTTAAGGAAGCACCCCGAGAAGTTACTGCAAGTGGCTGTTTTAGTCTCATTGCAATGATGTTCTGTTCAACTTGCCAAGGAAGTGTTCCTGTGCCCATATATTCCTCCTAACGCTCACTTCCTCTCAGGGTGCCACCCTGGCAGCCGTTCCCACTAGTTCTCAGCTAATGCAAGCTGTCTTACTGACTTGTCTTATAAGGGAAAGAAAACATCATGGTGGTTGGATAACTATAGTGAGTAACATATCCTCCCAGGATCATTGTATGAGTCACCTTCGGCCCTTCTCAGCCAAAGGCCTCTTGAGAACAGCTCCTGTCCACCCGTCTGTCCAGTCATCTCATCTGCCTGGTGCCCTGATGTATGGCAAAGGCTTCTTCTGTGCTGCTTCTTACCGTCTGCTACATCTTTCCTTAGCCCTGCTGCAGGGTAAAGACCTCTCCAACAATGTCCCTCCCCGTCCACCCCATCTGAGCGAGCGCCTCTTCAACACTGATCACAGGTTGAATGGACACAGATTTGGAGGCCTCTCATCATGCTTGTTCCCAGTCCAAACTTTGTTTTCTTTTGTTTTTAAAGAGGAGTCAGGGATACCCTGAGCTGTGACTATGTTTATCAGACTCTCGGTTACCTCTAACATCTGATTTAATTTATCTCAGGGTGACATACACGGTTGGTCTGTATCTGTCATAACACATTGTGAAGGGCCGTGATATGGCATGAGTGGTGCATCCCAGAGTGGCATGTCCTAACATACAACTGCCAGGTAGGACATTTATGGAGATCCCAGCAAAACAGTATATATACAGTGAGAGTGTGGAGCGGGGAGGCCAGACAGCCCTGAGCAGGGGATTACTGTCAGTCAAGGGGCCATGGACACTGAACTCACTTCCATACTCCGTGACCTCTAGCGGAGTGACTGGGTATGTACAGTAACTCACTTCCATACTCTTTGTATAGACATGATGGTTAATTGAGTCAGCATTGAATGGATCTAAAAATGGTGAATGTTTTACTGGACTTTACTCAGCTATTATCATGGGTTCCACGTACAAGATTAAATACAATGAAATAGACTGATCACAATGGAGGGTGAGGTGGAGAAAGTCATGCTATGTAGAGGTTTACCAGGGGCTTGCATGGAGACCAAGTTGGATAAAGTGAGAGAGAAAATCAGGAATACATTGTTTGCTGTTTTTTATGTTGTGTTTTTCCTGATTACAGTCCTTGAACCACAGAGTGCTCAAAAAAGGCCCTGATCATGCATTCTGATACAGAGCAGACACATGCAAGGCTCCACACAGGGGCAGGAGTCCACCTGCATGGGTCAGCTTGCAAGATCAGGACCTAAGAATCGCCTCAGGGAGAAATCCAATCAGCACATATATCGTAATCTATATGAGAGTTGGAGACGATGCTCAAGTAACTACAAAGTTAGATCGACAGAAGCTGCCTTGCATCAACCTCGCTGTGCATGTGTCTACACTTAAATTTGTCTCCTACGGATGTAAGCACCCCGTTACAGCGACACAGTAACATCACCTCCCCAAGCAGTGTTGAGCCACGGTCGATGGACTGTGGTAGATACAGTGCGAGTGTAGATACTCTATTACTTATGTTGACCCTAACTGTCCTCCATCAGCTGTCCCACAATGCCTGGCACTGACTTCTCTGGTCACAATTGTGAGCTTCACTGCTTAAGGTAACAGAGACTGGAAGGCTCCTTCCCTTTGAAAGGCCTGACAATTTTTGAAATGCCTTTTCCTGACTGTCCGGCTTGGCGAGCACACCTAGCAGCTCTCCATTGTTGTGTGCAATTGCCCAGCTGACTAGGATGGCTGCATGCTCCTGTGCTCTGGCTTGGAGTTGACAGGAAATAGTAGATCTCCCGGGCCTGTGAGGAGAAGAGGCTATGCAGGCCCAGCCATGGATCAGCTGTAGAAATGTGGACATCTACAAGCAGAGGCCAGGGAGGGGAACAGTCAATCTGGTGCCAAGCTCTGCAGAACTGCCGCTTTTATACAGAACTGCTGCCGTCCTTGGCGGAGACCCACCGCCACCCCGCACACCCCTGTGGATCCTCTGAGAAGACCGAGTCACAGGCCCTTGTCATGAACAGAAAGGGCAAGGAGGAGGTGGAGGAGGAAGAGGAGGAGGATGGGGGACGTGACTGGGGGAATCCAACTATGCCGTGAGCCAAGACTTGTTTGCGACTGCACTGCAGTCCAGTCCTTCCAAGCAGTTGAGCACAGGAAAGCTTGATGCAGGGGAAGGAACCTCAGCTACTTTCCCCCTTTTGCTTCACAGATATTATGTAGTACCCACTTGACAGCCATAACCATTGATTTTTTTTCACTAAGATCCAATCTTGTGACTAAATAACGCCAGCGTCCCCTCAGTCTACCAAAGGCACATTCAACTGTCATTCTGCACCTGCTGAGCCAGGAGTTGAAACTTTCCTCGGTGCTGTCGAGGTGGCCCATGTATGGCTTCCTGAGTCGGGAGCAAGGGGTAGGCTGGGTCCCCCACAATCGTGACTGGCAATTCAACATCACCAGTGGTGATCCACTGGTTGGGAAAGAAAGTCCCTGCTTGTAGCTTTCTTAACAGTCCTGTGTTCTTAAAGATGCAAGTGTCATGCACCTTCCCTGACCAGCCAACACCGATGTCAGTGAATCATTCCCGGTGATCCACCAGCACTTGCATAACCACAGGGAAGTAGCCTTTTCTGTTGATGTATTCTGTGGCATGGTCGTCTGGTACCAAAATAGGAATATGCGTGCTGTCTATTGCTCTAACACAGTTCGGGAACCCGACTGCTGCAAATTCATCCACTATGTCCTGCACATTGCTGGTAGTCACAGTCCTGCATAGCAGGAGACAATTAATGGCCCTGCACACTTGCATGACAACAGCCCCCACAATGGATTTTCCAACTTCAAAATGATTTTCCACTGACCAGTAGCCGTCCGGCATTGCAAGTTTCCATAGTGCAATCACCACTCACTTCTCCACTGTGAGTGCAGCTGTTGTCCCTGCACTGGAGACATGGACAACCTCAGCACACAGATCCAGGGATGTGGCCTTGTGCATCTGAAAGTTCTGCAGATGCTGCTCATCATCCCAAGCCTGCGTTCTGATGCGGTCTCTCCAGTCAGTGCTCATTCTTGGGCCCGGAATCGGTGCTCTGCCATCTACAGCTGCTTTAGGAACGCCAGCAACAACCCTGAACTGGTTCTCCCGAGGTTCCACAGCAATCAGTCTTGCAAGAAATCGTCATGTTCTCTGCTGATTTGGTTCTTCTTATGGCTCTGAAAATACTGAAGGATCGTGCATGCTGTGCTTGCAATGCTTGTGACAATAGTGCAGCGCTGTGCAGGCTCCATGCTTCTGTGAGAGATGGCAAACACCGAGGAAAATGATGGGATGTAGATTACATTATGGGATGTAGACACTAGCATGCTGGGAAGTTGACCCTTGCTCCCTGTCACTCCTGCATGACTCATTTCTGACCCACCATGCATTGCCAATCTTCCCAAAAGACAGTGCGCTGGATAGTGGCAGGTTGCACACTGGGATACCTACCCACGGTGCGCCACCCTGTGCATCGACACACACACTCCTAGTGAGCACGCAGAGTGCTGACACAAGGAGCAGCCCCCAAAACAGTGTGCGTGTCATACGGGAAAAATACAAAATTGGCAAGAACCAACATTTAGTTTGGCAAATTTTGAAAATATTTCAGAAAACAAACCTGTGAAGAGCTCTCTCAAAGCAACACACGCCTCTGCTGAGATCCTGATTGATCCTGGCTGCCACAGGCTACAATGGCACATTGGCTGATTCGCAATTACACAAGAACGGAGCAGTCACTCTGGAAGGGAAAGCTGTTGAGTCACACTGTCCACCTCTTTCCCAGCTTTGTTTGGTAATGTTCAGCAAACCTAGTGGTTAGAACAAGGAACAGGAAGACATGAAGCCTGGGTTCAATTCATCCCTCAGACACTGACTTACTGTAAGCCATTTTCCCTCTCTGGGCCTCAGTTTCCCTCTTTGTGACATGGATAATAATACCTTCCTGTCTCACAGAGCAGTCATGAGGTTTAATTAATTTTTGTAATTATTGTGTGTGAGACAAACTCTTTGGACGAAAGGCACAAGGGAAAGGTGAAGCATTATTATTGGTGTGGCTAATGCAGGAAGTATATGTGTAATGGGGTCAAGTGTCACTTCATTTCTTGGAATTACCACATACCTGATTGACACAGGGATATGGTCTGACATGACGCCTTTATTCCAGCTGGTAAACATGTGGCATGGCGGTTATACTCGCATATTTTGCTCTTGTTGATACAAAAGAGATGACAAGCCAGTTCACTTTGACCACCTCCCTCCAGAACACGTTTTTCCTGTATAACCTTGTAACCCGTAATTAGGGCCTCAGCTGAACTGTGGGGAATGGTGGCAGGTTTCATGGGCTAGTAAAAGTCAAACAATCCTGATTCTCTTGCATTTCACAGTTGGTCATGGCTAAGCAAACAAGAGTACCCACTGCCAGGGTCGCTTTTATTAACATATAATTAACAGGGGGTGAAAGTTAGTTTCTAATCAATATACAGTAAATAAGAGAATAAAGTTTAAAATGTCAGTCCCCTGACAGGATTTGAAGCAGCACTTTATTGGCTAATTGTTTATGCCCTTTACTCTGCATGCTGTTTTTTATGCTGATCATTTCCCTTACAAAATCAGTGAAAGTGGCAGGTCATAACAGCAATTTATAATAGCCAAATGTCTTTGGTTCATGCTTTAGGATTTATTTTAGGGTCGGTATTTCTTTAATTTGTTACAAAGGGTCAGACTGAGAGAGTACCTGGATGGGAGGCCTTGCAGGAAGCGCTAGATTGAGCAGTCTGCGATGCTGTGCCTCTAGCAGCCAACATTCAATCTAATCTTAATTTTACCTCTCTAATCTACCAAAAGTATTTATAGAACGTCCGTTCTTATGGAATGTAGGCCCCATTTCTCCTGAGTCAGTTCTCAATCAGTGCCCCACTGTGGTACACCACTGGTACTGCTGGAGGTGCTGTCTTTGTGCTGAGACATAAAACCAAGATCACTAGGGTTAGAAGTCACTTTAAGAACCTATGGCACTGCTACAGAAGTAGGGGTGTTAACACCAATATCCTGGCCAAATTCCCACTTCAGGTCATTATAATGTGTCTTGAATAAATTTCCACTACCCTTTCCCTTGAACACGGTATTCTTTTCTACTTCCTGTCCTAAACAATTGTGCAGTGCTGATGTGTGTTCTTAATGGCCTTGACTATACTAGAGTAGAAAAGTTACAGTAGTGTCACTAAACTGATTTTAAATTGATCTAGTTAAACTAGCACAAGTCCTTAATGTAGGCAAACAAACTGGTTTAACTTTCTTAGATCAGATTAGCTTGCATCAGTAAAATTACCAAATTAAACTAAACCAATGTAAACTCTTGGGTGCCTGATAGGACCCTCTGAAAGGGTAGCACAAGCAAATACAGGCAGCAAGAGGAAGCCTAACAGGGCTTGAAGAAAAGGGGACTAAATAAATCTAAGTGTAGATTTATTTCATGTTTGGTTTAACAGCTGACATAGAAAGTCACAGTTTGTAATGACTTTTGTGTCCACAGGTTATGCTGTGGCTTATTACATGCCATGACCTGTTAAAGCAACCACAGCAGATCCTTATCAGCTGCACCAAATGAGAATTTGGCCCTCCTTGTTATAAATTTTAAAGGCAATGCAGTCGGCAGGAATGAGCACAAGGCTGGAAGTCAGGAGATCCTGATTTCTAATCCTGACTCAGTGTGGCCATAGGCAAATCACTTCCCCATACTGTCTCAGTTTCCTCATAGGTGAAATGTGCATAGTAATACCTACCTCCTAGGGATGTTGTGAGAATTAGTTAGTTAAAACCCATACAGTGCCTTGAACAGATAATGCTCTATACAAATGATAAATATTACTATTGCAACACTTGCAATAAGAGCATTTATCATTTCTAAGTTGTTTTTAACATTCCAAAAACATACCCTCCTATGCTCATAATGTTTTAGGAGACTGGGCAATATAAAAAATAAAATCCGTGCTTTAGATCTGGCTGGTTGGAATGTGGATGGCTTTGCTTTGGTGTCATTAGAATGGATTAACGCATCAGGTGATGTGCTACAAACATCTTTGGCAGATGTGTGACATCCAGACTTTCTGGAATGGCTGCAGGCTTCAAGGCTGGGTTGATCAAATTAACCTTCAGTTTGCCTATCCCAACGTTTATAACAACATATGCTGGTGATGATGCAGTGAAGACAGTAACCAAGTTTTGATAGTCATCTATATAGGCCCTGATTTTCCTGATGGGAATAAAAGAATATGGGCTCAGACTCTCACATAGTGTAGGTCAGTGTAACTCTGGAGCTATTCTGATTTGCACCAGCTGAAGATCTGGCCCATTAATTCCAGATAACCACTATTCCTATCCCCCTCCCCGCAGTGTTTTTACTCAGGATTAAATACTACCTGATAAAAATATAGATGTTGCTCATGCCAACATATTCCTGATTATTGCGGTTATCTGATGGCTATCAAGAAAGGCCTAGGAAACTCAGGTAATTAGGTGTTATCCTCAGTGCCTGTTGGACAGTGTCCCCTGTTAAGGTATCAAGTACAAGTTAGTTTAAAGAGAGTCTCACAGGAAGTTGTGGTTTTGTTTTGCTTTTTTAAGCATTATCAACGATGTTTGGTTTGCAACATATTCCTATTTCATAGCCAAGGTGCCTCAAACTATCTTCATATTATGAGTTAAAATGTATTGAGCACTTTACAAACTATAGGGGACACAGTCATCTCACATATGACTCAACATTTAGATTTGGTAAACACAAACTTTTCCAAACCCAAAGTCCAATAGAACTGTTTCCATTAATTTGCCATTGAAATGTCAGTGTAAATAACTGTTTTCAAACCTTCCCCTAAAACTTGCCCCCATGACTCTGAAAAGGAAATAGACTATAAACACAAATGAAACTGACCAATGATTTCCATTGCTCAATCTGAGAGAGAAACAAAGAGAGCAATTAAACAGCATGCATGGGGAAAAGTGAGATGTTTAAATTCCTCTGGTATTAGTCTATAGGAAAAGCAATGCATGTGCCTACAATGTATGGTTTTTAATTAATCCTCACAGAGCACCAATGTGAGATCAGTATCACCCCCGCCCATTTTACAGAGAGGGAAACTGAGGCAGAGACACCAGTGGCCCACCCAAGTTCACGAAGGCATAACCGTGGCAGGCAGGCAGGGTTAGGAGTCAGGAGTTCCTGTGCTCCGGCCACGTAGCCGCTGCCTCTGCTCGGAGCTAGAGACAGGGCAGCGGCTCTCCCGCAGCAGCCAGCCTGGGCCAGGGGCTGGGCATTTGTAGCTCTCTCACCTGGGCAGCACCAGCCACAGGCAGCGCAGTGTCACCGCTACGCCTGGCACCCCGCCGGGACCCCCCCCATTCGACCCCCCCCGCGGGACCCCGCCCGCCCGCTCTCCCTCTGCCCCGCCCCGTCTCTGCCCGCGCCCCCCGCCGGACCCCACCCGTCCGGAGCCGCCTCCCCTCCCGCGGCCGGGGGGGGCGAAGTCTCGCGAGAGGGCGGGCGGGGGCCGCTGGCTGCGGGCGGCGCGGAGCGGAGCGGCGGACGCGGAGCAGCCGGAGCCCGGGAGAGGCGCTGAGGGAGGCGGCACCGAGCCGAGCCCGGCCCGGCCCGGGGACCCGCTCCGCACCGGGGGCACGGCCGGCCCCGCCCCGCGCTCGCTGCGGCCCGGCCCGGGGCTCCCGAGCAGGCGGGGCCCAGGCGGCCTCGGCTCCCCGACCCCTGCCATCTTAGCGGCCGAGCCCGGCCCCGGCCCGGCCCGGCCCGGGCCGCCTGCCGACCGACGGAGGGTAAGGGCCGGGGGGCCGGGGGCTCTGTCCTTAGAAACGGGGCGGGGAGCTGCCCCTCCCGCCAGGGGCCGTTGGGCGGGGGGGTCATTGCCTCGCGCCGGCGGCCTGGGGGCAGGTGTACCCCGAACCCCCCCGCGCTGCTGCAGTGCTGCAGTCCCGGCCCCAGCCCAGCCCGGGGGGGGGCGGGGGGAATGGCGCTTCCCGGGCCAAGCTTCCTCCTCCCCCCCGCTGGGCACCCATGGCGGGGCCGGCCTGACACCCCTCTCCAGACCTCTGTCATTGGGGGGCGGGGGTCTGCCTGCCTGCCTGCGGGCGACCCTCCGGGGGAGGCCTGGGCTGGAGAAGCCTGGAGGTGGCTGTTGTTTGTCTTTACACTGGATGGGTTTGTGGGTGTGATGGATTGTATGGGAAATGCTCATCAGTTCCTAGATGTATATTCCTCCCTTCCCTCCTCGCATGAGGGGCAATGTTCTGTATTCCCTCGGATACAGTCAGGTGCTTTGTTTGTTTAAATTGCTCTTTTATTCCAAAGATCCTATTCCATACTGGAGACTTGCTCCTCCCAGAGTGGTGAGTTTTTAGTGTAAATACCATTTTGCTCAGTGCAGATATGGGATTTAGGCGAAAATGACCTATGTAAAGACCTCTTATTGCTTCCCTTCAGCTGTGTCTGTGTTTAGTGACTGTACCCATCTGTAAAATAACATTTTCCAAACATTTTATTTTGTCAAATCAAAATATCTAATTGGATCTACATTTCTGAAACCTCTGTGTCAGTGTTGCTTTTGGTTCTTGCAGTACTTATTTAGAGATGTCTTCTAAACTGATTTGCTGCAAACGTTGGAAATATTAGGATTCGACCTTATAACAGTAAAAAATCCAGTAGGTACATTACATATTACAGGCACTCAGATAGCATAGTGGTGGGAGCGGTACAAGAAATGGAAAATAATAGAATTAGAACCATGTTGCCTAGTGTCAAGATTTAAATATCTTACTGAATATGAAAAAATATAATTAGATTTGAGACCCTTATTCTGTTTATTTTCCTAGAAGAGAGCTAATATTTATTGTGTTTGTATCTCCTGTTTATCGTGGCATGGAGTATTTGATTAGGTGGCATTTTAGTGAATGAGTTGGTTAAATAGCAGTTGCTTTAACTAGTTGAACAAATTGTGACCTTCACCTTTGATGACCACATTTTTAGTGTCTTTCTAGCAATTTCTCCATAAAGGACAGATTAATGAGATGTTACTGTCAGGTTTGAATGTCATTGATTGGTTAGTATTAATGCTATTTATAGTGAATATATCACGTTCTCCTTGTTTTATGTATTTGCATAAAGGTTGTTGTCTTGGAATCTTTAAAAAGAAATGTTTCAAAATGCCATTTCTAATGTGCGAAAGTACATCTTGTTGAATACTGTAGTTCAGAGGCTAAAATTTCTGAAGAATAGCTCTAGTGTGTAGTACATTGTAATAGTGAAGACATTATCAAAGCAATGGAAAATCTGGATATATTTTGGTACTGGGGATGTGGATTTGTTTACATAGTTCATGATTACAGAATAACCCATCCTATTCCTATATATGTGATTTAAAATATTTCTCTCAAAACAAATTTGAGGTTGCATCTTGATTCCAGTTGTTCCTGTTAACTGTTTTATAACTTTTGTTGTTTTGTAGCTTTTGTTACTTATGTCCAAGGACAAAATAACTAACAACTGATTTGAGCCTTCATGTTAGATTGTTCACAACATTGTCCTAGTTTATGCTAGTGTGTTTGCCTCTGGTTTTAGAACCTTTCTTGGTATGTATTGACACAAAAATGGAGATACATTTGAATCCTAACTTGACATCTGAACTCGAGAGTGAATTTTTCTTGTGTTGTGGCTGTTTCAGTAAGGAGAAATTAATTTGGAAAGTTCTGTTTAAATATATGTAGCTTGTTGGTTAAAATAAGAGTCTAAAGTGAAGTGCCTATAGACAGGTCATTATCAGAGAAGCTAAAATTAAATGGCACATGTCGAGGGCCAGATGTTGGGGTCAGAATGATGTATGCCTACGGTTATTTAAATCCTAAACTGAACTATTGAAATGGTGTACCTCACGTTACACCTTACTTTACAATGGAATTTAAAAGGAACTTTAAAAGAATTTCCTTTAAAAGTTATTTACTCTCTTGTACCGATTTATATAACTTTCATCTTTGTCTTTGCTCTAATTCCCCAATGTTTATTACTTGAATAAAATGTTTTAAACAGAAGTTGTAAGACACAGCTAGCTTTTTAGAATTAATGAGTATTATTCAAAGAGAGAGAATCAAATATCACACTGCTGATTACAGTTTTGTAATGTAAGGTCATTTGTCAAATGTCTCCTAATACTGCATTTCCTGCAATGTATATTTTTGGTGAACAATAGATAAGGTAAAGATTTTGTTTTAAAGATTGTACAGATAGATCATTGCTGTATAGTGAGATTAGTTCCACAATTGACAAAATGTGTGTAGTCTGCACGCGTGCATTTCCATATTTGTTTGATTATTTGCTAATTGCAGTCTATTTTTTCTACCTCTAAAGCTTCATGTTGTAGTGACTCTCTTGTCCTAGAAAAGGTGTAGTGTCACTCTATTCACTCCAAGCAGATCATTGCTCCTAAGTCAACCGAATGGACAGTACAGTTCACTTGGAGAATATTTCTGTTGTGTGTTTAGCAAACAGTGGAAACCAGCTATTTTATTAAAGAAAAATGGACATTTGGATAGATTTGTGTCAAACTTAATGAAGACCTGTGGAGAGACAATGGCAAATGTCATAATTCTTTTTCTTGAAATGTATGTTGATGGCCAGTCAAGTAAGTATACTTAGACAATTTTTTGGTATATGTTTATTTTAGAATCACATAGGCATGTATATTGGTACATTCAGGCCCATATTAGAAGCTAAGGATTTTTGTTCAGCTATTTAAGATAGAGCATTGTGGTTCATGATCCTATCCCTCCAAAATATAAGGGCTAGCCTCATATTTCATATACCAGTATGTTATTAAGCATCATGATATTATCTCCATGGCTCCATAAGACAACCCTAGCAAAGTGGGGAACCCATGTTTAACTCTAGATTTGTTCTTTCATTCTGCAAGCTCCTGTCAGCACTAGAAACATCCTCTGTGGGTGACAGCAAACTTCAGTTACAAATAACTCATGGCCTCAGTCAGCCATGGTTGAGAATGGCTTACCTGCAAGTATATTCAGAGCCATTTTAACAACCATTATGGGTATTGAAAATGGATTGGCACTGTCTACACTAGTGACCAAATTATTCTCACTCCTGAATTGACTTGGTGTAGGGAGAACTCCTGGTGGATACAATTGGTCACCCACTGGTCATTTGCTACCAGGTTTAAGTGACTGAAAAGATAACTGAGTAGAAAGGGGTGCTTTAAAGCACTTCTTTCAAAGTTTGCAGAAGGAGTTTTTAAAAAAGAGTGCACATTCTCCATTGTGATTTTAAGAGGAGGAGAGACTGGGAAACAAAATGGAAAAATCCCAAGGATAAAAGGGCATAGAACCACTAACCACCTCCTGCTCAGGCAAAGTGATGGGGAAATTATGTTTTGAAGGGCTAGTAAGCAAAAACAGTTCACCCTGCAAAAATGCTATTTGGAGCATAAGGACATAGAATTAGAGTTGAAGTGCATTTTTTAGGAAAAAAGTGTACAACACTGAGGGAAAGAGTGTAGATCTGTTTAAAAGTACAGTCACCATTTTAAACAGCTATACGATTTTCTCCTTATGTATGTACTGACATACAGTGCAAGAGCACATTAACATACAGAGGAAGACGCTGTCCCTGTCTCAAGATGCTTATAGTCTGTCTAAGCAGCTCAACACGTTGGGTGACCCTAAGGAGGTTTCCCAGAGCGTCTTTTGGGGAGGAGGGAGAGGAATTGATAATCAGTATCTGAAAGGATGATTTTGTTGCCATGGTTTAGCAGTTGAGGGCTTGTAGTAATTTATCAGAATTTGAAACAGTTGTTTGTTGTGTGAGTTCCTGAGGAATCTGAGTTTCATAATTCCTGGTTTCTTTGCCAGAAGAAGTGACATCACAACCACTATAAAAGTAGTTTGAAAATGGCCTAGTCTGTGGTTGTTTTTGTCTACACACAAACCAATGCAGCATCAAACTAAAATATTTGAAAAATTGATTTAAACTGGTGTAAACTCCTGTGTGGGCACACTTAAATAGATTTACACTTGTATTACTTTAGCTTTTTGCCACTGATTTAATTTATCTTTAACTTATATTGATTTAAAAAACAAATCTAAGTAAAACAGTACAATTTATTGTGTAGTTAGGGGCTTAGATTTCCAATGTTCAAACATGTTGGCATTTAGAGGAAGGATGGTTAGGTTTGGTTTCTAAAACAGGAAAAAAGCACTCTTAGTCCAGAATAGAGCATCCACACACAGTTATTCTGAAATTCTTGTTCCACTTTCAATTTACATCCTACCGTAGACTTGGTCTATACTAGAAACGTACATCAGTGTAGCTACATCTCTTGGGTGAAAAATCCATAACTTTTGAGATGTAGCTATACTGACCTAAACCCCTGTGTAGACAGAGCTAGATTGACTGACAAAATAATTCTTCTATCCACCTAGCTACTGCTTCTCAGGGGGATGGATTACTGCGACTGATGGGAGAAACCCTCCCATCGAAGTAAAGGCAGTGTCTACACTGAAGTGCTACAAATACAGCAGTGGAGTTATAATGTTTTAAGAGTGGTGCATACCCTTAATCTGGAATAATTTTCACATTTTAGAAAACCCCTAAAATAGATCGATGGGCCCAACTAGTCACTGAAAGTGACGCTTCATTAATGTGAATGGGCAATAGTTCAGACTTTTGCCTCTGGTATTGTTTGGCTGTAGGCAGTTTTATTCGGGGTTGGGTTAATGGGGCATCAGCACATAATTTTAGATGGTGAACACTATCTTCTACAAGAGAAAAAACTAGAAACTGAATTGTATTCCATTTTATTTTAAAAAGTAAAAGTTTAGATTCTGAGGAAAAAAAAAAAAAACCTAAAATTATGACACTTGCAGTTTTTCTTTGGCTGTGACTTTCCACTGACAGTGGCTATAACTAACTACAGCCATGAAGATATTTTTGTTATAGTAAGGCATAATGTGCAGGGTGAGGTGTTTCCCCCCCCCCCCACCCGCCCTTCACAGGTCTATAAAACATCTATGTTTGAAGAACATATGAGATAAGTTAAATCTTATTTTAGGGTAGTTTTCTAGTGAAATGCCTGTGAATAGTTTCTGTGATTTTAATTACACGTTAGCTGTACATCTGTGATGTTAAACCACATTTAAAAATTCTTCTGGCTGTCTTATATGGATTCAAGAGTTTACCTACAATTCCGTTTGAGACTGAACATGGATGTGTGTTATACTCAAGGCCCTTCATATTGGGTTTTTATTTTGTTTAAAAATGACTGGGAATTTCAGTGTTGATTCTAAAATTTTAAAAATGGGTGAAAATCAGTAACAATGAAAGGTAGGAATGGGGGATGCTCAGTACTCACGTAGGTTGGCGGAGGGGTGCCCGGTACACATGGGAGTCAGTGAATGGGGGGGGTGTGTAGCAGGTGTTTGGGGCCAAGGGGCTCCTGGTACTTATGATGGTGCAGTTGAGGAAACCATCCGCTCCCTGTGGGCCTGTTGTTGCAGTGATCGGGTAGTCTCAACTGCCTGGCTCCCTGCCCATTTTGCTCCCCCATTGCAGAGCAGCAGTTACCAACTGGAAGTTACCCTCCTTTGCGCAGGCGTGCTGTATCGTCTGGCAGAGACTCTACAAGGGGGAACTAAGCCACCATCTCTCCTTCTGGGACGGGGAGTTACTTCAAAAATCCATCTGAAAATTGGGAAAACCTGAAAAATGGCTGTTTTTTAAACTTGGGAATTTTTGGGAAAAATCGGGAAAAACCAAAGTGCCTTAGTTATACTATAATTCTTAGAGCACCACCTCAGTGAGTAAAGTAGTCTTCAGCCTCTCCCTTACCTCAGATACATTTAAAACCCCCTGCCTTTAGTAGCCTGCCTCCCTTGGCCGAGCATCGGAAGGCACAACTCTCTCAAGGGGCAGATGGGCCGCAGGGACCAGCCCACCTCTTTCTGCTGCTGAATCAGCCTTCCCACTCTTCCTTGTTGGTTCCTATAACATTTCTTGCCCACTCCCCAGCCTGGTCTCCTGAGATTTACTTACCCTAACTCCTGCTGGTTGCAGACTTGAAGGGATTGGGAACCAGCAACATGGGAAAGTGGAGCACATGGTGAGGGTGGAAAGAAGAAGGGCTGGGGTCTTGCAGAAGGGAAGTAGTTTAGATCAGTTCTTCTCAGCATCCATAAACCCTTCTTCCCTGGCATAGTGCCACTCCATGGCAACAGCAAGCCATGGGCTGTTAGCCTACTCTACAAGAGTTAAATTGCATTAGAGCTCCCTGTTCGCAGTATTAGGCACGTTGGCTTATCACTGTTTTCCCTCCCCTTTCTCAGAATATAATGCTGCTCTCTCTCTTCGGTCCTCTCTTAATTGTTGACTATTCCACTCTCAAGGCCAAGAGATCAGGAGGAAGGTTATTTGTGGAGTTTGTCCTAATGCTGCTTCAGAGACAGGCCATCAGCACAGTGAGAGATGCGGTATCTCTGGAGCTTCTGAAGCTGGGTCTCAGGGACAGTGCAACCTGCTTTCTCTTCAGTATTAGACTGGTTTGTAGTTGTCACTGACATTAACTCCTACTTCGCACTTCCTCCCCCAGAGAAACATAAACCAATCTGAGAAAGGAGGTTGTGGGTAGGGGATATGACTCTATTGAGATTTGAATGTCACTGTCTTTTCCTCCACTCCTACAAATATGTGTTGCTTTTGTACTGTCTTGTTGGTGTGAGGTATATGCTTTGGTCTCTAAGGGCTGGTCTACACTGGGGGGGGGGAGGGGGGGATCGATCTCAGATACGCAACTTCAGCTACGTGAATAACGTAGCTGAAGTCGAATCTTAGATCGATTTTTAAAAGTACTTACCCCAGTCCACACGGCAGCAGGCAGACTCCCCCGTCGACAGCGCTTCCTCCGCTCGCGGAGCTGGAGTTCCGGTGTCGACAGGGAGCGGCTCTGGGATCGATTTATCACGTCTAGACGAGACGCGATAAATCGACCCCAGAACATCGATAGCTACCCGCCGAATCGGGCGGGTAGTGTAGACGTAGCCTTAGTCTCTGTGCTGGAAAGCAACTGAGTTTAATGACAGTTAAAATCACTGGTGGATCATCCATGCTTTTGATGGGACTGAATGATAAATTTGTGTTCCAGAATTGTGCTTTGGCCTTGGTAGTAATGCCCCAATGAATGCAAGCATACATTTTGGAATCCATTTATAACATGATTGGCCAAGTCCACGTAGACAAGATGACTGTAAATATATGTTAAATAAAACACAAGATGAATGCAGAACAATAAGCTCATCACATGATCTCCAACTACTGTAACCCTTATCTTCCCATACCTCTTTCCCCAACCTTTGTCAGTCACCCATTGCTGTATTAGATCTAATTTAAGGCTTGTGTATGTTTGGGAATTTTGCACTGGTGTTGCTTCACTAGTGTAACCCCTTTGCAATGTAAATATGTTGCATTGGTATGCATATGTTATCAGGGATAAATTGCACTCGTCCAGTGTGTCTGTATGGCAGAGGTTGCAGCGCTGTAGCTGCATTTATGCAAAAATTCCTAGTGTAGACAAGCCTGTAGATTCAGCTGCTTGTGGGCATTTGACTTTAACACAGATTCATGTAAAGCAAACCTTGAAAATCTTGAGATACCTGCTAGTTAGAGGCTGGTATGAAAGATGGAGAGGGAGTACTAGTGTGGTTCAGGGACAATGTCCTGTCAAGAACACTAGCCTCCATTCCTATTCATAGTTTTTTAAAAAGGGGGAGAGAGAGAGAGAGAGAGTGGATTTTTACCCAGGGAAATGGCTTAGCAGGCTAGAACTGCCAGTGAAGAGGAAGGCGCTATCTCTCAGAAATGGACCTGATTCTTATCAGTGTCACTGCTTCCTGAAGGCTTCTAATTAGTTTTGTTAACACTGACCACAGTCTTGTTCATTACATTTTGTTGCTGCTTGGGAAAAAAACTATGCACAGGGCTGTAGGTACTGGAACTGTCAGTGTGCAGATTCAGGAAGCTATCACTGCCTAAATTGACATTTCACTATTGTAAAAGATAGAAGTCCCCCACCCACCCCCCTTTTTTTTGGGGGTAAAAGGAGGATTTATTTTGGCAGAAATTGAAGTCTTAGAACCCACCTTAGGAATTGCCATATGGGATCAGACCTGTGGTTCATCTAGTCCAGTATTTTATCTCTAATGGTGGCCAGCACCAGATGCTTCAGAGCAAGATGTAAGGAACCCTGCATTGGACAGATGTGGGATAATCTGCTCCCTATGAAGGCTTCATTCTAATCCCTAATGGTCAAAGATTGGTTTAAGTCCTGAAGCATGAACCCAGAGAAAGTTTTATACTTGCCTCTGGAAAGTAGGCAAGTGGATTTTTCAGGCGTTTAGTGGAGCACCATGAACATCTATGAGACTCTAAAGACAATTAATATACTAAAACAAAAATGTGACTAGTGAATCTAATGTATATTCTTAAGAGTATTTTACTATTTACTAATAGTTAACCTTTCATGGTGTGCTAATTAGCATGAGAGGTTGTGTCCGTTAGACTTCGTTTCTTAACATTTCCCACTATGGCTTACTGCCAGTGCAGCTCCGCCAACGGTAGTGCTAGCATAGACTGGCTCCTGACATTTCAACTGCTTTATTTGTTATGGTAGTTAGATAACAGCAGCTGGTCTGTGCTAGTGCTTGTACCACTGGTACAACTGCATTGGTGGTAGCCATGAGTGAACAATTCGAGTGTATGTAAGACTGAAGAGTGTTTACAACTATACCCCCTAGTGTGGATGCAGTTATATGTTGGGATATTGTATTCCTGTAAGGAAAGAGGAATGAACTGTACTGCTATAAGCCTTTGTTGATTTGGGCAAGTTTTATTGGTCAATCAGGTAGTTACACCAATATAAATCCCTACGTGGAGACTCTGAGGACTGGTCTGCATTAGACATTTTATCCAGTATAGTAATGTCAGTTAGAGTTGTGATTTTTTTTTTTTCCCAAAGAGTATTTCTATACTGGCAAAACCCTAGTGTAGACTAGTTATACCAGGAAAAAATTGCTTCTGCCGGTATACTAACCTGTAAAAAGTAGTTGCCACAGCGGACAGTGGTGACTATACATGGCCATACATGATGATAGTTTACTTTCTTTTTCGTTTGGGATCATAAACTGTGATTCACCCTCTTAACAGTACTAGTAAAAAATTAACCTCGTGTTTTTGTTTGCACTTTAATTTTAACTGCTGTTTTGCATACAATAAAGTTCTGTTTTTGGAAAGTCAGAGTATCTCTATTAATTCACACTAACCATTGCAGAATATACCTAGTGGGAGGCCAAGACCCACTCAATATATAATCTAATGTACACAAGACGGACACTATTTTATGAAAGCAACAGAGAGCTCCGTTGTGGCTGACTGTTAAAATACTCTTTTAAAGCCTCCCTCAGCTGCACATCTCCGCAGTTGGCTCATCTAATAGACCTTGTGTCCGGCTGTTCACATTCAGCAGAGTGCCGCCCAACCTCGCCTGTCCATCCTGGTGGGAGCTTTTCCCCTTCGGTTCACAGATGTATGCAGTACACAACATGCAGCTATAACCATTAGGTATTTTTCTTACCGAGATCCAGTCTAGTAAGTAAACAATGCCAACAATCTACCAAAAGCACATTCAGCCGACATTCTGCACTTGCTGAGCCAGTAGTTGAATCTTTCTTTGGCGCTGTCGAGGTGGCTAGTGTATGGCTTCATGAGCCAGCAAAGCATGGGGTAGGCTGGGTTCCCCAGAATCATTATTCACATTTCAACATCGCTAGTGGTAATCCGCTGATCAGGACAGAAAGTCCTGGCTTGCAGCTTTTTGAAAAGACCTGTGTTCTTAGAGATGCAAGCATAAGGCAGTTTCCCTGACCAGCCTACATTATCATCAGTGAGGCATCCCTGGTGGCCCACTAACACTTACATAACTGTAGAAAAGTAGCCCTTTCTGTTGTTGTACTACTCTGTGGTGTAAGGTGGTCTGGTGTCAAAATAGGGGTATGCAACACCCCACCGCAGTTTGGGAACCCCATTGCTGCAGTTCCATTCACTGTTCCCTGTATATTGCTGAGAGTGACATTCCTGGTAGCAGCAGACATTTAATGGCCTTACACCAGTGGTGGGCAACCTGCAGCCCATGTACGCGGCCTGTCAGGGTAATCTGCTGGTGGGCCGCGAGACAGTTTGTTTACATTGACCGTCCGCAGCTCCCAGAGGCTGCGGTTCATAAAGGACAGTCAGCTCTGTAATTCAGGAACCTAGCTATATGGACTGCTGAGAGCATGTGGAGGTGAACCTTTCCCCAGTCATCTCACATCATCCTTGTGACTGTTTCCTTGCTCATTCTTCTGCTGTAGGTTCCACCCTAATTGTTATCAGTGAATGTTAAGGTTTTGGTTTTGACGTAAGGCTGGTCTACACATAGTTATTTCTGTATAGACCATGCTTTATACTAGTATAACTGTGTCCACTCTAGGGGCTATACTACTAGAACACTTTCTAAACTGATATAATGAAAACAGTACAAAACCTGTGTGTAGATCAGCCCTTAAAAGCCCTGAATGGCTTAGGACCTACCTCTTTGTGAGAATTCTTTTGCCTTGTACTATACTTATACTGCCACATCTGCATTCAGTGGAGATGCTCAGGTCAGAGCCTGTGGGTATAAAAGTCAGCAAGCTGTTTCTGTGAGGGGCTCTCAACTTTGGAACTGACACTACCCTCCATGGTTTGAAATAGCCTAAACTTGTTGACTTTCACTCTGTTGCAAGGCCCATCTGTTTATCCAGGCTTGGGAAGGGAGGGTTGTGATAAGGTCTGGTATTTGTGGCAGTGAGGTGGTTGTTTGAGTTTTGAGTCTGTCAGCTTATTTTTTGTTTTTGAGGTGAGGGGCATCTGGTGGTTCAGTTTTTTCCCCTGGCATATAAATGTTGTTTGTTTTGTTTGTTTTTTTTTAACAAAACTCCTGGCATCCAAGGTGAGCTATACACCACCTCTGAACACTGCTACCAGCTGTGGGTGTATGAATCCCTAATTGCATTGTTGTTTGAGACTCACCAGTTGTCATGCCAGCATTTCTGGTGGGAGAACACAATGGAAGGAATAGCCCTAGGACTAGGAAGTTGCAGGCTGGTGAGGGAGAAAGTCTGTCCTGCAACCTCTGTTTATAATCCTTTTCCTGGGTTAGTTTCAAACAATAGATGCTTGTTTGGTTGATCCTGTCAGTGTAGTATGGCGCCTAACTTAATAACAAGACTGAATTTGTTTTGCCCTGTTGAGAAATAAAATGTATTATGACTTCACTGAAATACTAGTCTGACTGAAGTAGGCAGCCAGCTAAGTCAGCCAGCGGATGATTGATTATCTTATATGTCTGGTGGAGATGACAATTTATATTTAAATTAAAAAAAAAAAAGATTTTAAATGATCTAGACCTATCATGCTTTTCAGTAGCTACTTCTGTAACCAGATCTTTTTGGTTTTTGTTTTTTACCCTTCTCCCACCTTTCCTGCTTTTGTTTTTAGCCCTCACTTGTTGCATTTTGTTTCAAATTCGATTGTAAGATGTTCAGGGCAGGGAGCATGTTGATCCCTTTGTTTGCACAGTGGCCAGGACAGTGGGGCCCAGTCCTGATTGTGGCCTTCTGACACTTAGGACTGGTCCACACTGGAGGGGGGATTGAGCTAAGATACGCAACTTCAGCTACGAGAATAGCATAGCTGAAGTCGACGTATCTTAGATCGAATTAAAATTACTTTGGGTCCACGCGGCGCAGGCTCGCTCCCCCGTCGACTCTGCTTACTCCTCGCGCCGAGCTGGAGTTCCGGAGTCGACGGGGAGCGCTTCTGGGATCGATTTATCGCGTCTCATGTAGACACAATAAATCGATCCCAGAAGATCAATCTCTACCCGCCGAATCGGGCGGGTAGTGTAGACGTACCCTAACACAATATACATAATTCTAAGTAGTTTAGCATTCAGAACCTTTACCATTCAGCTTTCCACTCACATTAGTCTGTCAGTTGGAAGTATTACATGAGCTACAAGTCTGCTTTGGCATGGTGTAGTCAGCTTGCATACTTCAGCAGGAGTGGGTTCTCTCTGTCTGGTGAATACAGGCAAGGTATGAAATCCTCTTCTCTACAGAAAACATACTTGTCTCTCTGGTGTATAATTTGTTTTTATGCCTACCATTCAGCTACCTCTCTGTCACTCATGCTGTATATTTTACAGGCCCTCCTAGAAAGGTGTTATTCAAAATAACTGCATCTTATGAAAAACTTTTTTCCATGGAACCTTTAAGTAAAAGGGATTTCAAATCTGTACTCATTTAAACTTATTCAGCTTTGCTGCATCTTATTACATTTTGGTTGCAGTAAAAGTCTCACACTTATAAAAAACAAAATCAATAATATATTACTGTAAATAAACTGCAGTTATGATGTGATATTAAAGGTGGCTGCATGGGTAAATAATGGGTATGTGCCTTTTTATTTTTTCCTGCTTTATGAAGAAAGTCTCTGAAATATTTTTTTAAACATTTGTTTTCTCTTAGGAATATCATGTCTTAACTTCCCTGGTTTTGCTGGGAGATTTCTTGGAGGGCCAGACAGCTGGAGTGTAAATTTTTATCCCAGTGTGTCTCAGATGTTTTAGTTATACAGGTGTTAACAAAAGCAAGCAAACCAAGAGTTTTAAACTATTGGACGACGAGTCCCTTTCCCTCTCAGTTGCTCAAGTTTTTCTTTCTTTGTACTTGTGGTGTTGTGGTTATACTCATTCTCCAGTTCAGGGTCTTCCAGGAAAATAACAGAGGAGACAAGATCTGGATTTCTAATGTGAAAAATGAGCGCCCTGACTGCTCTTCCTCCCCTTCTCTGATTTTTTGTGTGAAAAAAGCTGTCTGGTTTACTTTACACAGTATGGCTTTAGTAGAAAGCAGGCAAGCACATATCTATTTTCTTTGCCATTTATGCCATTAACTTCTTAAAAATAAAAGTATATGTAAGGTTTTTTTTCCTGCAGTGTATGCTGCATATCTTGCATAGTGTGGTGTACATCAGAGCTTAGATGTGATTGGCGACTGGTAACGAGCACTTTACAAATACCTAGCCATTCTTTTTGTACGTAGGGGTTATTTTTTTTCTTTTTCAGTATGTTTTCCCATCTTTATGCTACTGTTTATTTGGAGGTATTTTAATAAGCACTATGTAATGGTGCATTGTTACTCTTATGTCAGTTTCTACCAGAGGACACCTTAGATGTTTATATAAAAATTGTGGTAGTACTAACAGTGCCATTCCACCAAGATTACTGTTGGGTCCTGGCCAGATTCAGGGGAGCAGCCAAAACCAACAACCTGCCTGAAGGCGAGAAAAAAATCAGCCTGTGTATGTCCTAAGAAATGTAACATAAGAATATATCTAATTTGGCTCCAAAACTTCTTCCCATGTCTGGGAGGAGCACTATATTAGCTTAGCAGTAGCTGGCTTTGTGGAGGTAGTTCTTTGGTTATATTTGCATGTGATGTCTCTCCTGGTATAGGTACTTCTGTTCATCTAGAACCAGAGTTCTTAGAACTATTGGACTAGCTTCTGTAAACTCTTTGGATCATATAATCCTCTAACAACTTTGCCAAATCATCTTCAAAGAAGCTGTTGCTTGGAGCTGTGTAAGTGGCTAGTGATTAACAATGCCAGCTTCCTGGTGCAAACTGCGGTCATTGGTAATATTAAATAATAGATTTTTGGTCTCTGAGAACTCATCTAACTGTAGTAAGGGTAACTGGGTGGCAGGCAACATTAGAGATGATGTTCCTTCCCTGTTACTTTCAGGAACCTTAATTTTTTCTTGGACGTTCTTTACAGTTTGCCTTCAGAAAATAAATAATGTTTCACGACACAAAGTTGAATTCTCAGTTACTCTGTATCCAGCTGGGCATATGGGTCAGCTGCATGTTTTATTAGGGGGCAATTTCCCACATTTTTCTGGTCCATTGTCAGGGCAGTATCTCATTTTCTACCTAAAGTATCAGGATGTTCTACTTTCTCTCTTATCGTACGTCCAAAAACTTTATGAAGTGGTCACTTGACATTCCCTATTAACAGCTGGCCAATGGATCCTTTCTTAATAAAGGAAATGTTCCTTGAAACGTACGTGGTGTTTTTTTTTCTGTCTCTGTTCATGCTGGAAAGCATAAAGCATAATCTGTTCTTCTGAACTTCCATAAGAACAGAGGCATCAACTTTCCAGGTATGAAATTATTCTTGTTGTTCAGTTACAAGCAGGATATGGTGGCGTATAAGGTGTTTCAGAACCTGCAAAGAGCATTCTTTTTTGTGCATGTGAATTCAGTATTTATAGAAGGCATCAGATTGGCAGCCTTGGAGATTGTGGTGATTGGAATTTTATTTATCCTCCGAGCAGGTAGCGTACAGGCAGCTCTACTGCAAGAATCCCCAATTTGTGCCTCAACAGTGTCCTTCAGAGGCAGCCTGTAGAGGCAAGGAGATCGTTCAGTCTGCATGCCTGTTAAATTGTCCTCTCTGCTGAGACTGCCAACAAGGGAGGCAGTTAGTGACAGTTGTGATATTGGTTTTTGTGATGTGGATACTTGTCTCCTGGGACTTGTATAGATCTCACCATACTCATTTCACTCACTTCTAAACAGCTGGATCTCAAACAACTTTTGGTCATCACTCACTTGGGCTGAATTAAAACTCTTTATCTAGAGATTAAAGGGTCTATATCCCATTACCACAATCACTGAGTCATGCACTCCCCCATAAAGAAGATTTTAACCATGTGCCTCATGGTGCAAATAATATTTAGGTAGAATGTAGTAGAGATAACAATTGGTGCTGCTGGCTTTAGTAAGTGAGTGGCACTCTGCAACTGGGGAAAAAATCAAACTTAATAGTACTTTACATGTAGATAGCACCTTTCACCCTATGATCTCAAAGCACTTTACAGTTGCTGCAGAATGTAGTGGTGTATAGTGATTAGAGTAAGGAACTGGGGATTGAACCTGGATTTTTATTCTCACCGTTGCCATTGATTTGCTATGTGACATTAGACATGACACTTCATCTCTCATTGACTTATCCTCATTTTACAGATCAGTAAGCTATCACCTAACTTCTGCAAAACACTTGAGATATTCAAATGAAAGACGCTTTGTAAGGATGTGGTGGTGTTATAGATAACATTGATGAATTAACATGTAACTCCATCCCTTCATAAAATAAATATATATTCCTATTTTATAGGAGAAACCAACACCTTGAAAGTCTGAGGTACACAGCAAATCCGTTGCAGAACTGGGAATAGACCTCAGGTCTGACTTCCAGTTATCACCTTTAATGATTGGCTAACCCTTCTGATACCAGAAGAGTCCGTTGTCCTCTTGGGATGTGGGAGATGGAAGGGTGAGGGAGGAGTCATTTGCCATCCTTTTCTTTCCTCTCCCAAACCCAGTAGAAGGCCATCAGCAGTGCCAAGTGATCCAGGAATGGAAGGATAGCAGCGGAAGGCCGGAGGAGATGTGCATTTTCTTTCCCCTCCCGGGCTTTATGGGGAGTTCTCAAAAGAAAGTTAATGTAGCTTTAAACTGCATTCACTTTTTCATGATCCACCTTTGTGCTGTGGAACCCCATTCCCGTTCATGTTGGATTCCAGTGGCAGTTGGATGGTCGAGGTAACGGGGGTAGAATGACTTCCATGCAATTGTACTGTCCTGGAGGCATTAGCAAGAGGCCCCAGATCTGGTGTGGAGGCACATGGCATTCATATGTCTTCCAAAATTCACATTGGTCTTTGGGGTATAAGAGAGGAATCCTCTACCCCTTCCCCCTCAAAAGAAGAAATTGAGGATAATTTGCCTTAAGAGTTCTTCAGCACAAGGAAGTGATCAAGTCTACATGCTTGTTTTACACTAGAGTCCCCATCCCCATGCCCTTCTTTGTCACCATTGCTAACTAAGCTGAAGCTTCACTTGGAGGTAGCTGGGAAATTGGAAGAAATAAGTCTCTCTTAGACACAGCTAAAGAGTTTGGAAAACACCTTTATATATCTATGTGAGCTGTGCTGGGATGAATACTTTGGTATTTGCTAAGGTAGGAATCCTTTAGCTTTGCACAGATGTTTGTCAAAACAAATTGGTGAGTTTAATTTTGCGCTTGAGTAAAGATTCTCTCTCTCCAATACACTCCCCCTCCCCAGATATGACTAAATTAAAAATAATTAAGAAAAACTTGTAGCACCTTAGAGACTAACAAATTTATTTCAGCATAAGCTTTCGTGGGTTAGAATGCATGCATCCGATGAAGTGGGTTCTAACCCACGAAAGCTTATGCTGAAATAAATTTGTTAGTCTCTAAGGTGCTACAAGTTTTTCTTTCTTATTTTCGTTTTGCTGACACAGACTAACACGGCTACTACACTGAAACTTAAAAATAATTGTTTTAATTAAATAGGAATAGTTTATCTCATTGCTTTTTTATTGGAATGTTTTCTGTCTAGGCTCTTACTAAAATCTGTCTTATTCTCCGAATGTCATCTGCTTTCATAAATAAAATATATTGTCATAGTAAAGGTGTTTTGTAGTTAAAATGTTGCATTCTACTTAGCCCATATTTAATTTGCCTATATTTCAAACTCTTGTCTTCCGCTAAATTAGGTTCCAGTCCTGCATACGTTTGTTCAAATGTGCAACTTTACTGTCATAAGAAGTTCTATATCAGAATCCAATTGGACTAGTCATGTGAGTAGTTATCTACATGCTTAAGTGTCTGCAGAATTTGTGTCCTTAGTAATCTAACAGGCTATTAGTCAGGGACCTGTATATTACTCTGTGATCCCAAGGCCATAAAATTCAGTGTGGAATCTACTTTTTCTGCAGAACTATGCTTCACAATCTCAGCTTTTAATTAAAAAATAAAATAAAAAGAACTCTGTCCCTTATACTTGTGAAAAAACAGCTGGTTCATGGTTTATTATTTAGCCAGTGCGGAACTGTCTCCCTGAATCCGTGGACAACTTGAAACAATAGCTCTGAGAAGTCTGATTTTCTCCGTCCATATCAATGGGATATGGACTCTGAAACGGAAAGCTGGTGATTTCCATATCGGCAGTAGTTATGTCATTGCTGATTATGTAGCATACATACAATTATTTTTTACATCCCATAATCCCAAATTGCCTCCTACTGCATCTCAGTTGCCAAAAGCCCCAGCTGCCAGAACTTTCTTGGGCCTCCCATGATGATAACTTCTCTGATGTGGTCATGCAGAGCCAATACAAAAATCTATGGCTGGTTGAAATGTAAAAATGTGGGAGCAGCAGAAAAACTGAATTTAGTATCAACGACTAATACCAGGATACCGTCCTGATTGTTTTATTTTTATATTTAATTCAAGAAGACCCTCACATTTTAGAATTTAAATGAAGTTGCTGCAGAATTTCCTGCCTGCTACATCAGAGTGCCACAAAATTTAGGTTCAGCTTGCGGCGGCAACCATAAGGTCTTGATGGTAATTATGGTAGATGTTCAAATACCCCGGTGAGGAGGCCATATAAATACCTGGACAGACAGACAGACTGGATGGATGGTAGGGAAGCTATTAATAGTAAAGCATCCCACTTTTCATGCATTCTTTCCCCTTTACGCACAGGGAAGCTGTGCTAGGCAGTGCAGGGAAACTGAAGGATCTAAGGCAGGGATGGCCAGCCTGAGAAGGAGCCAGAATTTACCAATGTACATTGTCAAGGAGCCACAGTAATACGTCAGCAGCCCCGCCGATCAGCACCTCCCCCTCCCTCCCTGCACCTCCTGATCACCTGTTTCGTGGCGTGCAGGAGACTCTGGAAGGGAGGGGGAGGAGCGAGGGCATGGCAGGCTATGGAGAGGAGGCGGGAAGGGGTGGAGTGGGGGGCAGGACCTGTGGCAAAGCCAGGGGTTGAGCAGTGAGCATCCCCTGGCCCATTGGAGAGTTGGCACCTGTAGTTCTAGCCCCGGAGTCGGTGCCTATACACGGAGCCGCATATTAACTTCTGAAGAGCCGCATGTGGCTCCGGAGCCCAGGTTGGCCTCCCCTGCTCTAAGGGAAGGGTGATATACTGCCCTTTCTGGCCTGAACGATTAGCCAATGTTTGGTGCCTTGCCAGGTTGTGACTGTTAGGAAAAAAAATTGATGACACAAGTCAAGTATTTCTTCGATGCAGTCCTGTTTGTTTGCAAAGAATGTCCACAAAGTCCTGTTTCCCTGAACACAATAGAAACAAACAGCAGCAGACAGTTTCCTTGCTTACAGTTTCCAAATCTGCCCCTCCAACAAGTCCTGTGCTCCAAGAAATTCTGTCCTTCTGCTCTCTCTCATGGCCACTTTCACAGTTGTTTCTCTCACTGTGTGCTGGCGTTTTTTGTTGCATACTCACTCTCACTTTCTCCAGAAACAATCCCCTAGCTTCTGTGTTTGCAATCAATCTAGGGAAACTCCTCAGACCACACAACGTCGTTCTGTTCAGGCTGTGCCATATGGTCGATTGCCTTGGGCAGCAGCTTCTGTTGTCTCCAGCTATTTTATTCCATAAAGGGGCTTACTTGCTCCTTCCATTTAGTCTGAAAGAAGGGTGGTTAGCACATCCATCAGCTTTAACCACATCTGTGATAGCTAAAATATCGTTGTGCTGGAAGGTAGTAATAGCTATTTCCTATGCAATGTGTTCTGTTTATGTCACTCCAAGGCCATGTCTACACAAGAAAAATCACCCACTTCTGACAGTGCTTATCAGCACTGCTTCCTCCACCGGTACCCAAAAGCTGGAGTTGAAAACAGTTTAAATGCTAGTATAGACACGACAGCATTGTTTTCAGCATATATAGAAGGGCTTATTGAGAGCACATTCCACAAGGACTCAATCAAGCTTTCTTTAAAGGTGATGAAAACTGTTTGTCCCATTTATCCTAGCAGTGAAATACTTTTCATACCAACTGAGGGGTGGGAGAAGAGGTAGTTGCTGACATTCATTTACTTCTTTTTCTTATCGTGTATGGGGCTAGAGAGTTGCTGGACTGAGAGATTCTGTTCACCAGGTCTTGTGTACAAAAACAGCATATGAAATACAAGGGCTCCTGCTGTGTGCTATTGGAAGACAGTGATGTCTTACCATTGCAGTGTGGCAAAGGTAATAGAATTCAGAGCAGTTGTGTTTCTATCTTAGCTGTAATTAACTTTTTCTAACTTAAAATCCTGTAAAAATTGGTTGTGTGTGTTAGGATAACTTAAGTGCTTCCTTTATAAATTTATGCCAGACGAAAGATCTATGTACACTTGTGTGGGACACAATTCCTGCCAACCAGGTTCTTACAATTTGAAGAATCAGTGTAAAAGAAAATACATTTTGAAAATGTTTCCAACACATCTTTGACCTATCCACACTGGAACTTTAAAGTATGCTAGCACCTGTTTTAGTGGACATTGTGTTTAAACGTTTTATTTTTTCAAACAAATTCCTCTAGTGTAGATTGAGGCCTTCATCTTTTGTTCCGTATTTGCAGGATAATGATTAATATACCAAAATAAGAAAAAGGCTAGCTAATCTTCTCACTAAAAACCTGCAACACACTTAAAAAAAACACAGTTGATGCATTCATTTGTGTTATTTTTGAATGTGCTATTATAGATTATCTTAAATTGTCGTCTTAGTTGAGAGGAAGTTAAGCACTGACATGCAAAAGTCTCTGATTTGATTAGTATTTTAATGAACCTTCTGCAAGAAGAGATGATGTATTTACCAAGTATATTGCACTGAAAGTAATTTTTCTCTTCAGTTTTATAAGTACTTGCAGGTGTTGCTATAAAAAGAACCTGCAAGTTTTGATAATAATTTTGACTTTCATTGATGTTTCTTACCCCCATGTAATTTGCCCATCATTGTGATATTCAGACTTCAGATTTTTAAATGTAATTAATAGGGCTGTCAAGTGATTAAAATAATTAATTGGACGATTAACCACACTGTTAATAATAGAATACCATTTATTCAAATATTTTTGGATGTTTTCTACATTTTCAAATATACTGATTTCAGTTACAACACAGAATACAAAGTGTACAGTGCTCACTTTCTATTTATTTTTGAAGACAAATATTTTCACTGTAAAAACCAAAAGAAATTGTATATTTCAACTCACCTAATACAAGTACTGTAGTGCAATCTCTTTATCATGAAAGTTGAACTTACAAATGTCAAATTATGTACAAAAAAATAACTGCATTCAAAAATAAAACAATATAAAATTTTAGACCCTACAAGTCCACTCAGTCCTAGTTCAGCCAATCGCTCAGACAAACACGTTTGGTTACATTTGCAGGAGATAATGGTGCCTGGTTGCATGGCACTGTTGTAACCGGCTTCACAAGATATTTACATGCCAGATGTGCTAAAGATTCATATGTCCCTTTATGCTTCAACCATCATTCCAGAGGATATGCATCCATCCTGATGACGGGTTCTGCTCGATAACAATCCGAAGCAGAGCAGACTGACGCATGTTCACTTTAATCATCTGAGTCAGATGCCACCAGCAGAAGACTGATTTAAAAAAAAAATTTTTTTTTGGTGGTTTGGGTTCTGTAGTTTCCGCATTGGAGTGTTGCTCTTTTAAGACTTCTGAAAGTATACTCCACACCTCGTATCTCAGATTTTGGACAGCACTTCAGTTTTTTAACCCTTGGGTCGATTGCTGTATCTATTTTTAGAAATCTCACATTGGTACCTTCTTTGCATTTTGTCAGATCTGCAGTGACAGTGTTCATAAATCAAACAACATGTGCTGGGTCATCATCCGAGACTGCTGTAACATGAAATATATGTCAGAATGTTGGTAAAACAGAGCAGGGGACATACAATTCTCCCGCAAGGAGTTTAGTCACACATTTAATTAATGCTCTATTTTTTTTAACGAACATCATCGGCATGGAAGCATGTCCTCCAGAATGGTGGCCAAAGCATGAAAGGGCATAAGACTTTTGTCTTAGCGATTGGCTGAACAAGAAGTAGGACTGAGTGGACTTGTAGGCTCTAAAGTTTTACATTGTTTTGTTTTTGAGTGCAGTTATGTAGCAAAAAAAATCTACATTTGTAAGTTACACTTTCACGATAGAGATTGCACTACAATACTTGTATGAGGTGAAATGAAAAAGTGTTTATCATTTTTACAGTGCAAATATTTGTAATAAAAATATAAAGTGAACGCTGTACACTTTGTATTCTGTGTTGCAATAGAAATCAATATATTTGAAAATGTAGGAAAACATTGAGATACTACAGTAATAGGGGGTATATAAGTACTTGAGAGAGCGAGCAAAGATTCAGGAAGAAATGATAAAAGCTGTAGCTTAATAACACACACCTGTAAGTGAGGGGAATTTGAGGAAGCAAGTCGTCATGGCCATTTCGCACTCGATCTAGTGTTCTCTCATACCAGCATGTCCACTCTTCGTACTCAAGTGGTTTCCAAAACTACTACAACAAACCTTTTGTTCCTATGAGCTTCTAACATTCGTGTAAAAATGTCCTCAAGGCTGAAACTTCTTACAGAGCTTCATCCTTAGAGTAGGAGTATGTGCACCAAATTTCCAAAAGTGTATGTAAAGCAGTCAAAACTTCTTTTGTCTGCTGCTGTTACAGCGCATCTCATTAGCATGGATTTTATACTTACATTAAGTGGGTATTGGAGTAAAAGGCTCCATCTATACTAGGATTTTAAAGTATGATGTTAGCTAATACATGCTTACATGTTTTAAGTCTAGTGTACATAAGGCACATTGCCTTTAGCATGTAATAAATTGGTTGAGTTAGTCTAGCTCCCCTTATTAACATGTTAGTTAGTATGGTTTAGTTTACACATTTTTTTAAAAAACAGGATCTTGCAGGAAGCATGGATAGGGAAAGTGATGTTCAGAAACATGTTAACTGATCACAGTCAACCTTAAGCTGACCCCCAGGCTTGACTGTTGGCTAACACATTTGTGTATGTGGTTTGTCCTGTCTACACTGGGTGCAAACTCCTTTTTATAGTCAGTCACATCAGTTAAAATATGTTAATTAATACATTTTAAAACACAACCTCTTTTCTCCATACAGGCATGCCCTAAAAGTTTGTATGCTACCCCGACCTCCATACAGTCTTAGTTTCTTTGTGTTTATTCTTGATTATTAGCAAGCACATGTATAAGATTAGGATACCTGTTACCTTCCAGTAATTCTTGATGGCTTTGAAATAAGTATTAATAAGTCTGTCTGTCTGTCTGTCTGTCTGTCTGTCTGTCTGTCTGTCTGTCTGTCTGTCTGTCTGTCTGTCTGTCTGTCTGTCTGTCTCTCTCTCTCTCTCTCTCCCCCCCCCCCCCCCCTCCCTCCCTCCCTCCCTCCCTCCTCTGCTGGTCACTTGCTTCTTGTACTTCAGGTACCTAACAGGGATAAGTCCTGATCTTGAACCACTGGCCTCCTAAATTGCTGTGCGTTTTGGTTGACATAAGTAAGTTTTTTTTCATCCAACCAAATAAAATTAGCGTAGTTGAAACTGTACCATAAAATTGAATATTTACCATCTTGGGGTTTCCAGAAAACTACTTTATAAAAAAAAAAAAAGAGAGAGAGAATCCAGCCCTTGTAAACCTCACTAGGGATGTGTGTCTTCCGCTAGACAAAAAGGAGAACAAAGACAGGGTTTGTTTTTGACTCATCCTCTTCCCACATGTGAGTTAACAACTTGTTCTGCTCAGTCATGTGAAGATAGGAGGGATAAATACTCAATTTGAGCTGGACTAATGTGGACTAACTGCTTTTTCTTTGTAGGGTTCATAGCTGAGGAGGACTGTTACTGTGTTGTAGAAATGTGTGAAACTATAAATGTTCAGTATACTCTATTTATGGACACTGATAATCTGATACAACAGACAAAATCATCTTTTTAAACTCATTGTATGTAAACAGTGTATATGTCCTTGCTTGTGACAGAAATATGTGCTACCATTCACGGATCTGCTTTCTTTAAGACACCTCCTCTGGCTCAACTCCTCCTACTATCCACTTTCCAATGGGAAAGCACTTTTAGATCCTTAGATGGGTCCTTTCTTTGTAATGGAGAAATTGGCCTTTCACTGGACAGTCTCTTCTCAACAGCTTCTTCCATATTTGTACAGTAGTGAAACAGATTTCAAATAGATACATTACTAGCAAGTAGCAAAATACTTTATAATTTCTGTGCAGTCTTTCAGTAGGCTTTTTCTTAGAAACTGACATTTAGTGTATCTTATAAACTGCTATGTTAACTATTTTTTCATAGCCAAGGAAATTGGAAAGGATGTTTGTTTGAGATTACTAAGAGATTAGTGATCATAGAAATTGCTGACCCATGGTCCGTATAGTCCTACATCCTATCTCTGAGTACTGAGTACCAGATGCTTCAGAGAAGGTGCCAGAACCACCATGAAAAAATCCTGTCTAATCTGTCAGTGGATGTTCTCACCCTTGTGGCAGTGAGTTCTGCAGTTTAATTCTGTACTGTTTTTTTTAATTATTTTTTTATTTTAAATTTGCTGCTTTCAATTTTACTGTGTATTCCCTTTTTCTTGAAGTCTGAGAGGATAAGTAGGATCCTGATTTACTTTTTTTTTATACTACTTTTTTTTTACCTGTATAATATCTTCTCTCTAAATGTAGCAGTCCCAATACTTTGTCTCCCCAGATTTCGAATGTTTATTGCCACCCATTTAAGAACATAAGAAAATAAGAATGACCACACTGGGTCAGACCAAAGGTCCATCCAGCCCAGTGTCCTGTCTACCGACAGTGGCCAATGCCAGGTGCCCCAGAGGGAGTGAACCTAACAGATAATGATCAAGTCATCTCTCTCCTGCCATCCATCTCCACCCTCTGACAAACAGAGGCTAGGGAGACCATTTCTTACCCATCCTGGCTAATAGCCATTAATGGACTTAACATCCATGAATTTATCTAGTTCTCTTTTAAACCCTGTTATAGTCCTAGCCTTCACAACCTCCGCAGGCAAGGAGTTCCACAGGTTAACTATGTGCTGTGTGAAGAAGAGCTTCCTTTTATTTGTTTTAAACCTGCTGCCCATTAATTTAATTTGGTGGCCCCTAGTTCTTATATTATGGGAACAAGAAAATAACTTTTCCTTATTCACTTTCGCCACACCACTCATATTCCTCCTTAGTCTCCTCTTTTCCAAGCTGAATAGTCCTAGCCTCTTTAATCTCTCCTCATATGGGACCCGTTCCAAACCCCTAATCATTTTAGTTGCCCTTCTCTGAACCTTTTCTAATGCCAGTATATCTTTTTATGTTCTTAACATCTTGTTTGCTTTTTGGGGTGTCTGCAGTCTTTTTTGTGAGCGTTACAGTTAATTTAGAACTCAGGTATATGTACTAGTACATTTATTATTCCTTCCAGTGTTGATTACTTTGCATTTTTCAACACTGAATTTCATCTGTCATTTTGCTGTCCACTTGCCTAGCTTTTGTAGGTTCCTCTTAAGTTCTTCAACAGTTGCCTGTAGACATAACTAACCTACATAATTTTGTCATGTGCAAACTGTCAGATCATTCTTCATTCCCTTTTCCACATAACGAACATAAATATTGTACAATACCATCACAGGTGCTTGTACCATCACTGTAAATCTCTCCTCCTGTTGAAAATTAATCATGTAGTCCTACTCTTTGATTTGTCTTTGAGGAGGTGTCTCATCCACGACCGTACTTGACTTTTCATCCCATGATTACTTAACTTTCGTAATAGTGTCTTGTAAAGAGTTTGTCAAAGCCTTCTTGATTGTCCAAATAAACTTGTAGTTGATTCTTCTTTACCTGCTATTTTGTTGGCAAACGCAAAAAATCCTAGTAGACTAGAGACACCCTGCTTTCCTCTACAGAAGCCATCCCTAGCTCATCATAACTATCTAGTTACTTTATAGTTCTATTTTTATAATTATTGCTTCAGTCAATTGTAGTAAAACTTACTGGTCTGTATTACTGGATCACGCTTAGCATTTTTGTGAAGATTACCAGTAACCATTTACTTCTATCTAATCCTCTGGTCCTGTAGCTAATTTTAATGAAAGACTGCATACTTTTGTTAGCAGTGTAGCCACTTCATTGTTAAGTTTCTTTGGAATTCTTGGACATGTACTTGCCTGGTCATGGCAACTTGATTCTTTTTAATGTATGAACATATTCCAGCACCATCTCTTTTGACATATCAGTCTGTGACAGAACCTCATCTTTGTTACCTAGAAAGAGTAGGTCTGGGTTAAATATCTTTTTCGGCGGTGAAGGTTGAGGCACAGAAATAATTTAGAATCTTTTTAATACCCTTATCCTCCTTAGTTACTGTTTTTCTATCTGGTAGTCCAGGGGATTACCTGACTTCTTCTGGAGGCTTTGTACTTAAATAATTTCATATTTGTCTCTATTTGATCTTCAAATGTCCTTTTAGCTTTCCTAATTTCTGTTTTATCTTTTTCCTACTGTAGTTTGTTCCTTTTTATTAGCTTTGCTTGGGTTGGATTTCCATTTTCTGTATACCTCTTTGGCTTGAATGATTTCTTGAGCTTTTCCATTTAACCAGACTTTTTTTTGTGTGTGTTCCCTCCTGCCTAGCGTTTTGGCTGGAGTTGCATACCTTCTGTGACTCTGTTATCGTGTAGTCTTAACTAGCTTTCATGCTCAGTTTTAGGTTATTAATTTTCTCACTTCTGAATGTAGGGTCTTTTTGATTAACTTCTTCTATTTAAATTCCCCTTTCTAAATGTTAGTGTGTCAGTGCTAGTTTTGGTATTGTTCCTTCCCCAAGGGCATGTAACTTCATTATATTGAAGCGACAAAGGGTCCTGTGGCACCTTATAGACTAACAGAGGTATTGAAGCATAAGCTTTCGTGGGTCAATACCCACTTCTTCGGATGCAACATTATATTGTATTCATTGGACCCTATTGTATAGTAGCTCAAGTAATAGTTATTTTTTGAGCCTATATTACTTAATACTAGGTCAAGAACAGCCAGCCCTATTGTGTACTCAGACATTAGCTGTTCCAGGAAGCAATTGTTTAAGGTGTCAAGAAAATGTTTCGGTTTATAATCCCACTGACATTTGTCCAGTTTATATGCCAGGAGTTAGGTTGTCCATTATTACTGTTTTATTAGACTGAGTTGTCTCTTTGATCCACCTCAGCATTGTGCAGTTGGTATCCTTTACTTGACAAGGAAGCTGGCAGTAAAACCTACTAATATATTGGAATTCTTATGACTTATGATCAAAGGAGATGTGAATGTAAAAGTGTTGGAAGAAAGAAATAGCCATAGGGGATTGGCTGTAGTTGATTGGGAGTGGCTATAGAAGGATCAGATTAGTAATTTTTTTATGTAGCAAGGGGTAAGTAGTTGGCAACTGTAGGCCAGAGTGTCTTAGAAATCAAGGTCTGTCTAAATATAGGTAGGACTAGTTGGAGTGCCATTAAAAACTGAGGCACCAATCTATCCTCTTTTAGCCCCTATTGGGATATACCTGAGACCTTTGTATTCCATTTTGACAATGGATCTTGGTTCTTATCTGTAAGCCATTGTTGGCTCAAATTAGCTATCCTATTTTTCTCTAATCAGAGTTGAATGTCCAAGGAGGCCCCTGTTTTCTTTTGTTTGATTTAAAGATGTCAATTTATAGGAAACCCTGAGTTAAAGGGATTTGTGGTCCCCTCCCATCCCCCCACCGAGGATGTTGTAAAATACCACTGTATGCTGCTTATGTCTCCTTAAACCCAACTAACTGTGGCACATGGGTTCATCTTGTCTCCAAGTGTTGAATAGTGTCTCTCTGCTTGTAAAATTAATTTCACTAAATCTGAAGCCTTTTCACTGGACAAGACAACTGCTCTTTAGGACATATTACCTTGCTGCCCTACAAAAGAAGCTGTAAATATCTTTCTCTCTCACTAATTAGCACAGACACAGTTGTCCCCTGGTCATTTCTAAAATTAGAACAGACCTTGTAAGAAGTCTTCACAAGCTCATCATACTTCTGTTGTGTCAATTTGATTCAAATTATACTAGTTCTAAGACTTGAATGCTTGGTCAAAAAAATGTGACATTTACTGCTGTTTGATGTCATCCGAAAGATTCTGTAGGTTTGACTGGTATGACCTGAAGTACTGTAGAAGACTGGGTCTTACAGCTGCCCTGAGAATTGTATTCCCAAATTATAAGTTGTACTATTGGGCTTCAAGACTCCAGCCATTGGAGAGTCTGGATGCAAAAGATTCTTCCTCTTAGAATTATTGGTACACCACAGAATATTGTTCAGAGCATCCCCTTTGAAAGTAAAAACTGTCCATATTTTCCTCCCCTCCTTGCCCTTCCACGCTGACACTTTTTGTTCAGTTTGGCTGTGGTGGGACAGATGCTCACCCCAGTCAGGAAGGTGTTAAAAAGCTCCTCTGGGCACAGTCAGCCTCAGCCTGGTGCATCTGTGAGGCCTGTCAAGCCTGGAGGGGGTGGCTCCTTAAGAGAGGATCCAAGCCCGGTGCAGGGTGGTGCTTGAAGGGCAGCAGAGCTTGAACACAGCTCCCTAGCCCCACAGAGCAGGGGCTTCTTACCAGGAAAGCTGCTGAAGAGCCTCTGCCGCCTGGACCCTTTGAAGAGATAGAGGGACCCTCAGTACTGTGTTAACCTTTTCACAGCCCAGGGCCATCAGCCTGAGACAGGAAGGGGTCGAGAACTCTGACCCCCTTGATGCAGGTTACTTACCTTTTGTCTTGAGTGGGAACAGCAGGGTAAGCCCAGGCTGTTTTATGAGCTGCAGGAATATTTTGTTTGCCTTTTTCAATTAGAACTGCTGTTATGCCCAGCACAGGGGAGAGCTGCCTGCTGAAAACAGCTGGAGGACCTCAGTCAGTCGCTGGCTCAGGGACAGTCTTCTTGCTGAAGAGCTGCCCAGTTTTGGTCCCCCTTCAGAACTATAGGCAAGATGGATGGACAACCCTGTTGTAGACTTTGTTTCTTGTTGAATCTACTGTTTTTCTAAACTAATTTTTTTTTTTAATGGCTGCATCTGTGCTGAATTTTCAGCTGGATTTTGGGACTGAGCAACTTAATTGGCTTTCTGTTTGTCGTGAGACTCTGAACCATCACATGCCCAGGCTTGCCCCTCCAGCCCCTGTTTAATCCCAGCAAAATGGTAGGCACCCCATCCCTTCCGGGCTCCCTGAAAAACTGTCTCAGAACCAAAACCAAAGAAGAGTTGGTTCACCTTTTCCTTTATATAAGAATATATATATCCTATATATATTTTCATTTATATAAGAGTGCATGAATGGTAATCTCTGCTGGCTTCTGTGGCAGGGGGAAGCCACCCTACACACACTACAGTCCAACCCGGTGATCTCCCATGTCTCCCTTGGAGAAATTTACCCTTCCCAGTTTGGCTACCCATGTTCTTTGACATAGCCAAAAGATATAAAGCACTAAAAGGGGAATTATTAGTTTGTTCATTGTTTTTCTTTTTTTTAATTATACTTGTGGGTCAGGCTTTAAATCTCCAATTTAAAATGGATAGATATTTTGACATATCAGTTTGTATTTTAAGCCCTCTTTTTTTCCCTCACTCTAGCTTCAGGCATACATGAATATAAAAGAAAAATTTGTAAAAAGTCAATGGTTTCAGTAGTTAGTTTATTATATTTATGATGGTGGTGGTAATTTTCACTGTCAACTGGAAACCATTCAGGAAAATGCTAATAGTGCGTTGAGAGGATAATTTAGTCTCTGCTTCATATGCTCCTTGGAACTGACCCATATGCAAGAAACAAAAGCCCTTTTCCCTTTTTTGACAGTTGTATGATGAAACTCATTCCTCATCTATTTTATGCTTTTACATTCAATCCTGCCAGTGGAAATTGCTCTTAAAATTTAGTAATTGTTGACGCTATATGTGGATTAGAGGCTGTAAAAATCCTAAATACCAGTTTCCAAGTGGAGCTATGGGTGAGCAGCAGTTTCAAAGGCCAATGTGGTGCATTTTGGTTGGTTTGTTTGGATTGTTTACTTTATAATCTTTAACGTTAGCTGAAATAGCTCAATTTTTTGTAGCTACTAAGACTAGTAACATGAATTCATTTTGAAGTGTGGTAGGTAGGCTGTGTATTTAGCCGTGGTAAGGCATCCAATACCTGACACTAAAGATCAGTGTTTTCATAGATTTGACTATAGCTATGACTACGCCACGAGCACGGGGTGTGATTCCCAGCTCCTGTAGATACACTCATACTGTCGCTCATTTCAGCTAGCACATTAAAAATAGTAGGGTAGCCACAGTACGGGGCACGGCAGTGCCGCCACTGCTGCCTGTGGTACTAGGGCTTCACTGCCATTTTTAATGTGCTAGCTCAGATGAAAGTTACCACAAGCATGTCTGTGCAAGATGGGAATCATACCACTGTCTCATAGTGTAGACATAGCCTATGTACAGGGTATTTGATAGTGTGGACAGAGGCAATAACTTGCCTAAAACAAAACCCACTCCAAAGTCATAAATGACTTAGGGTATGTCTATACTCACGCGTCTTGTCATAGAATCATAGAATCATAGAATCTCAGGGTTGGAAGGGACCTCAGGAGGTCATCTAGTCCAACCCCCTGCTCAAAGCAGGACCAACCCCAACTAGATCATCCCAGCCAGGGCTTTGTCAAGCCTGACCTTAAAAACCTCTAAGGAAGGAGATTCCACCACCTCCCTAGGTAACCCATTCCAGTGCTTCACCACCCTACTAGTGAAAAAGTTTTTCCTAATATCCAACCTAAACCTCCCCCTCTGCAACTTGAGACCATTACTCCTTGTTCTGTCATCTTCTACCACTGAGAACAGTCTAGATCCATCCTCTTTGGAACCCCCTTTTAGGTAGTTGAAAGCAGCTATCAAATCCCCCCTCACTCTTCTCTTCTGCAGGCTAAACAATCTCAGTTCCCTCAGCCTCTCCTCATAAGTCATGTGCTCCAGCCCCCTAATCATTTTTGTTGCCCTCCGTTGGACTCTTTCCAATGTATCCACATCCTTCTTGTAGTGTGGGGCCCAAAACTGGACACAGTACTCCAAATGAGGCCTCACCAGTGCCGAATAGAGGGGAATAATCACGTCCCTCGATCTGCTGGAAATGCCCCTACTTATACAGCCCAAAATGCCGTTAGCCTTCTTGGCAACAAGGGCACACTGTTGACTCATATTCAGCTTTTCGTCCACTGTAACCCCTAGGTCCTTTTCTGCAGAACTGCTGCCCAGCCATTCGGTCCCTAGTCTGTAGCAGTGCATGGGATTCTTCCGTCCTAAGTGCAGGACTCTGCACTTGTCCTTGTTGAACCTCATCAGATTTCTTTTGGCCCAATCCTCTAATTTGTCTAGGTCCCTCTGTATCCTATCCCTACCCTCCAGCGTATCAACCACTCCTCCCAGTTTAGTGTCATCTGCAAACTTGCTAAGGGTGCAGTCCACACCATCCTCCAGGTCGTTGATGAAGATATTGAACAAAACCGGCCCCAGCACCGACCCTTGGGGCACTCCACTTGATACCGGCTGCCAACTAGACATGGAGCCATTGATCACTACCCGTTGAGCACGACCATCCAGCCAGTTTTCTATCCACCTTACCGTCCATTCATCCAGCCCATACTTCTTTAACTTGCTGGCAAGAACGCTGTGCGAGACTGTATCAAAAGCTTTGCTAAAGTCAAGAAATAGCACATCCACTGCTTTCCCCTCATCCACAGAGCCAGTTATCTCATCATAGAAGGCAATTAGGTTAGTCAGGCATGACTTGCCCTTGGTGAATCCATGCTGACTGTTCCTGATCACTTTCCCCTCCTTTAAGTGGTTCAAAATTGATTCCTTGAGGACCTGTTCCATGATTTTTCCAGGGATTGAGGTGAGACTGACTGGCCTGTAGTTCCCCGGATCTTCCTTCTTCCCTTTTTTAAAGATGGGCACTACATTAGCTTTTTTCCAGTCATCCGGGACCTCCCCCGATTGCCATGATTTGTCAAAGATAATGGCCAATGGCTCTGTAATCACATCGGCCAACTCCTTTAGGACCCTCGGATGCAGTGCATCCGGCCCCATGGACTTGTGTTCGTCCAGCTTTTCTAAATAGTCCCGAACTACTTCTTTCTCCACAGAGGGCTGGTCACCTCCTCCCCATACCGTGCTGCGGAGTGCAGCCATCTGGGAGCTGCCCTTGTCTGTGAAGACAGAGGCAAAAAAAGCATTGAGTACACTAGCTTTCTCCGCATCCTCTGTCACAAGGTTCCCTCCCTCATTCAGCAAGGGGCCCACACGTTCCTTGACTTTCTTCTTGTTGCTAACATACCTGAAGAAACCCTTCTTGTTACTCCTAACATCTCCAGCTAGCTGCAACTCCAAGTGTGATTTGGCCTTCCTAATTTCACTCCTGCATGCCTGAACAATATTTTTATACTCCTCCCTGGTCATTTGTCCAATCTTCCACTTCTTGTAAGCTGCTTTTTTGTGTTTAAGACGAGCAAGGATTTCACTGTTAAGCCAAGCTGGTCGCCTGCCATATTTACTTTTCTTTCTACACATCGGGATGGTTTGTTCCTGCAACCTCAATAAGGTTTCTTTAAAATACAGCCAGCTTTCCTCGACTCCTTTCCCCCTCATGTTATTCTCCCAGGGGACCTTGCCCATTAGTTCCCTGAGGGAGTCAAAGTCTGCTTTTCTGAAGTCCAGGCTCTGTATTCTACTGTTCTCCTTTCTTCCTTGTGTCAGGATCCTGAACTCGACCATCTCATGGTCACTGCCTCCCAGGTTCCCATCCACTATTGCTTCCTCTACTATTTCTTCCCTGTTTGTGAGCAGCAGGTCAAGAAGAGCTTTTCCCCTAGTTGGTTCCTCCAGCACTTGCACCAGGAAATTGTCTCCTACACTTTCCAAAAACTTCCTGGATTGTCTGTGGACCGCTGTATTGCTCTCCCAGCAGATGTCGGGGTGATTAAAGTCACCCATGAGAACCAGGGCCTGTGATCTAGTAACTTCTGTTAGTTGCTGGAAGAAAGCCTCGTCCACCTCATCCGCCTGGTCTGGTGGTCTGTAGCAGACTCCCACCACGACATTACCCTTGTTGCTCACACTTCTCAATTTGATCCAGAGACACTCAGGTTTTTCTGCAGTTTCATACTGGAGCTCTGAGCAGTCATACTGCTCTCTTACATACAACGCAACTCCCCCACCTTTTCTGCCCTGCCTATCCTTCCTGAACAGTTTATATCCATCCATGACAGTACTCCAATCGTGTGAGTTATCCCACCAAGTCTCTGTTATTCCAATTACGTCATAATTCCTTGACTGTGCCAGGACTTCCAGTTCTCCCTGCTTGTTCCCCAGGCTTCTTGCATTTGTGTATAGGCATTTAAGATAACTCACCGATTGTCCTGCTGTCCCAGTATGGGGCAGGAGCCCTCCCCTCTTGCACTCACCTACTTGTGATTCCTCCCGGTATCCCACTTCCCCACTTACCTCGGGGCTTTGGTCTCCTTCCCCCGGTGAACCTAGTTTAAAGCCCTCCTCACTAGGTTGGCCAGCCTGCTTCCAAAGATGCTCTTCCCTCTCTTCGTCAGGTGGAGCCCGTCTCTGCCTAGCACTCCTTCTTGGAACACCATCCCATGGTCAAAGAATCCAAACCCTTCTCTCCGACACCATCTGCGTAGCCATTCGTTGACTTCCACGATTCGACGGTCTCTACCCCGGCCTTTTCCTGCCACAGGGAGAATGGACGAGAACACCACTTGCGCCTCAAACTCCTTTATCCTTCTTCCCAGAGCCACGTAGTCTGCAGTAATACGCTCAAGGTCATTCTTGGCAGTATCATTGGTGCCCACGTGGAGAAGCAGGAAGGGGTAGCGATCTGAGGGCTTGATGAGTCTCGGCAGTCTCTCCGTCACATCACGAATCCTAGCCCCTGGCAAGCAGCACACCTCTCGGTTTTCCCGGTCAGGGCGGCAGATAGATGACTCAGTCCCCCTGAGGAGAGAGTCCCCGACCACAACCACCCTCCTCCTCCTCTTGGGAGTGGTGGTCGTGGAACCCCCATCCCTAGGACTGTGCATCTCATGCCTTCCAATCAGTGGAGTCTCCTTCTGCTCTGTTCCCTCAGATGCATCATTCACTCCACTCTCTGCACTAGTGCCTGTGGAGAGAACATGAAAACGGTTGCTCATCTGAATATGCGTTTCTTGTACATGGACTTGTCTCATACTCTTTCCTCTTCTGGAGGTCACATGCCGCCAATTATCCTCGCTGGCCTTCTGTCCCCGCTGCGCAGCCTGCTCTGAATCCTCACAACACTGCGCCCGCTGAAGCCTATCCTGACGACTATCCAGGAACTCCTCATTTTCTTTTATGGAACGCAGGGTTGATACTCGTTTCTCCAGACCTTGAATCTTCTCCTCCAATATAGAGATCAGCTTGCACTTTGTACAGACAAAGTCGCTTCTATCCTGTGGAAGAAAGACAAACATGGCACATCCTGTGCAGGTCACGACAGCGGATCACTCAGCATCCATAGTTCCTTCCTTCGAAGAGTTTTCTCACTTGTGGCAGAAGCTACTCAGGGAAACCTGCAAGGGGGATGCCTCAGTAGGTTCTCTCCAGGCGAACTCCCAGGCTAACTCCACCTGTTTGCTTCTCTGCTATGCGCTGCTCCGCTGGTGCGCAGCTGACTGACAGTCTTTTTAGAAGAGTTCCCCCGTCTGCAGCCACCTGGTTGCTCTGCCTCTCCCTTTAGTTTGGGTAAAAAGAATTAGCAATGGCAAGGATAGCTTGCCCCCTTCGCACTCCCCTTCCAAACTCCCTCTCAAACTCCCCTGTTTGCAGCCCCTGGTCGCTTGTGCACGGCTTTATAAAGCCCCGGCCTCCCTGATTGATTAGCCCCGCCCCCTGGTGTAGAAGCTCACAGCTTCCAACTGCCAGCCACAGCACACGGTCCTGCAAACAAACAAATGAACAAACAAACAGACAGACACAAGCTCAGCACACAGCAAGTACCCCCAAACACACACTACAGACAGCCACTTACCCCAAGGGTCCTGTATTTGCTCCTGCTTTACCTGGAGCAATTCCTCTCAAACTCCCCTGTTTGCAGCCCCTGTTCGCAAAGCTCCCTGGTCGCTTGTGGACGGCTTTATAAAGCCCCGGCCTCCCTGATTGATTAGCCCCGCCCCCTGGTGTAGAAGCTCACAGCTTCCAACTGCCAGCCACAGCACACGGTCCTGCAAACAAACAAATGAACAAACAAACAGACAGACACAAGCTCAGCACACAGCAAGTACCCCCAAACACACACTACAGACAGCCACTTACCCCAAGGGTCCTGTATTTGCTCCTGCTTTACCTGGAGCAATTCCTCTCAAACTCCCCTGTTTGCAGCCCCTGTTCGCAAAGCTCCCTGGTCGCTTGTGGACGGCTTTATAAAGCCCCGGCCTCCCTGATTGATTAGCCCCGCCCCCTGGTGTAGAAGCTCACAGCTTCCAACTGCCAGCCACAGCACACGGTCCTGCAAACAAACAAATGAACAAACAAACAGACAGACACAAGCTCAGCACACAGCAAGTACCCCCAAACACACACTACAGACAGCCACTTACCCCAAGGGTCCTGTATTTGCTCCTGCTTTACCTGGAGCAATTCCTCTCAAACTCCCCTGTTTGCAGCCCCTGTTCGCAAAGCCTGTCGGAGGAGTCCAATCGATTTTCTGGGTTCGATTTATCGCGTCTTATCTAGACGCGATAAATCGAACCAGGAAGTGCTCCCCCGTCGACGCTTGTAATCCTGCTCCATGAACGGAGTAGGCGGAGTCGACGGGGGAGCCTGCGCACTGCGTGTGGACCCCGGGTAAGTACCTTTTCATTCGAACTAAGATAGTTCGACTTCAGCTACGTTATTCACGTAGCTGAAGTTGCGTATCTTAGTTCGAATTGGGGGGTTAGTGTAGACCAGCCCTTAGTGATGGAGGAACCTTCTGCTGATCATCTCTGTGGTCGTCATTACACATCGAGTCCGTCCAGATTCTTCATGTTGTGGGCTGTATTTGATACCTAATGAAATGGGAAGTGACAGAGTATGGTAAATTACTTTACAACACACACGTCTGTTGTGTGCCTCCACCTCCGCTTTGTGAAATTCACCAGAATTTAACAAATACCTATTTTTAAAATGGAAAGATATTGAATTTGTTAATACTTTTAAGTTGAATCTATGGGAGACTGTGTTCTGCATTGTACCTCTACTAATCTGATTTACACACAAGCCTGCAGACTAATCTTAGAGTTTTATTCTTTATAGCCTTTTGAATAGCCTTCTGGAGCTAAGGTTGTTCCTTTGATGCAGTAATACTTGGCACAGTCTAATAATTTCTAATTGTCTTTGCTTCTCACTGGCTTTAGTATGAGTGTGATTCTGAAAGTTGATCACTGTAGATACGTAGCAATCTCAACTAATATAATTAATAGGCTTCTGCAGTGAATTCTAAATATAGTCTGTTCCCAATATGTCTGTTTATTACGTTTAATACCTTGAAGATATTGCAAATAATTACCCATGATACGTGGTGGCACAGATGCATTTTACTGTCGTGTTAGTACATACTGGGTCAGACCAATGGTTCATCTAGCCCAGTTTCCTTGTCTTCTGACAGTGGCCAGTGCCAGGTGTGTCCGAGAGAATGAACAGAATAGGGCAATTTCAAGTGATCCATCCCCTATTATCCAGTCCCAGCTTTTGGCAGTTGGAGGTATAGGACACCTGGAGCATGGGATTGCAACCATCACCATCTTGGCGAATAGACATGGATGGGACCTATCCTTCATGGACTTACCTAATTCTTACTTTAACTCAGTTATACTTTTGGCCTTCACAACATCCCATGACAATGAGTTTCACAAGTTGACTGTGCATTGTGTGAAGAAGTACTTCCTTATGTTTATTTTAAATCCGGTGCCTATTAATTTGATTGGGTGAACCCTAGTTCTTGTTATGTGAAGGGAGAAATAACACTTAACCTTTCTCATACCATGTATGATTTTGTAAACCTCTACCATATCTCTCCTTAGCCATCTCTTTTCTAAGATGAATAGTCCCAGTCTTTTTAATCTCTCCTCATGTGGAATCTATTGCGGGTATTGTTTTTGTTGCCCTTTTCTGTACGTTTTCAATTCGAATGTATCTTTTTTGAGGTGAGATGACCGGAACGGCACGCAGTATTCAAGGTGTGGGCGTACCATGGATTTACTGTGCTAGTGAGGCACTGTCTTATACAAGCATTACAAGTGAATTTTAACAGCCCTACTGCGGTTGTCCTTAAACTTTTTGCTGTAAGGCCTACATAAGACGGGGCTTAAATTTACACTTGGCCTGTAGCAGCTGAGGATGCAGAGGTTTGTTTGTATTGCCTTTAAGTATCCCACTGGGTCTTAGTCACGGGGTGGGGTCTTACTTTAGCAAGGGATGACATGGGTAACAGGTGGGCAGAAAACACAAAAGAGAACAGGTCTTCCAAACGTGGTTTTTTTCCCCTTTCTCATTTTGCAAGTCATGATGTCAGTGGTTATGAGGGGTGTGTATGTATATAATAAACATAATTATAGGCAGCATAAAATTTTATGTACACATGGACTTTCACGGGTGCGTTCATGCAATTGCTACTAATTGATCAGATTAAAGTAATTTGATAAAAACATTTTGGCCTGTAATCAGTTTCAGTGACATTACCAGTGCCCAGTAGAATAAACACAGTGCAGACTAGTATGTGTAAAAGGAGTTGGTCAGAATTTATACCACTGTGATCCTTCTTTGGTTTGAATAGAATATAATTTTTTTTGAATTTTATCAACTTTTTGGAGTAACTCTTTGATTCTGAGTGAAATTGTCAAATTAAATTACATTCTTGTCATTATTAATATTTGATAGAATATCTTTTCTTAAATATGGATGATCACCAAAGAGGCATACTTTGCTATGGTTGTATTTATGGGTACAATTTGAGTTTTATTCACCAATGTAGCTGTACTAATGCAGAGCTTCTAGTTCAGAGGCACTGCATTGGAGCAAAAAGTGCATTGCATGCATGCAGCGTTACCCTAAGTTTGAAAATTAAAGTGCTGTGGTATATGTTTGGCACAGCAGGATTTAGATAAATCAGAATTAGCAGATAAAATAAGAAGAATTGCCTTCAAATACCAATGATATTGAGAGGTTTGAGTGACTTCATATGAAGAGAATACAATAGCAATTGTATGAAATACCAAAATTCATAAGAAATGAATCCTTCAGTTTTCAGTGCAATTTAGTAGTGATGTCCTATTTTGTACTATGATATATCTGCATTGTTACTGCATCTAAAATAATGCACTTTCCACCCTCTCCCTGAAATCTCCTTTCCTTCTTCTGACTCCCACCTCTCCCAAAAATTAAAGCATCTTTGTTCCAAGAGAGGGGGGGTAACAAGGTGGATAAAAATAGATTATTTTGGAAAAAAAATATTTTTATTTAAATTGATTTTTTTCTGATTTTATTTAAATTATATATTTTTTCTTTTTAAAAATAAACCTGTTTAAAATGAAATCTGAATTTAATATAAAATATGTTGCAGCCTAAACTTATTCTAAGCTCTTTAAACATTTTTAAATAAATATATAGAATCCATGAGCCTCTATCTAAAACCTTGAGGTAAAGGCTGCTTTTCTATATAAAGACAGAATCAGGGGAAAACATCTAACTTTTGAATTTGAGCTTTATAAATATGGCACTCTAGGTCATGTACTGTATTAAGGGATTGTTTTGTTTAATAAAAATACATTTTATATACTGTTTTATGTATTTAATTACCTTCCAATTACTATCCTAATGCAACTTGACAAGTTAACAAGAATCTGAAAATATTAAGCTATATAATTGCTTAAATAAATGTATATAGTTATAGTGTACCTCGTAGGTAGCAAAAAGTTGTACCAAGTCTTGTGTAAAGGCTCTATTTGGTTGTAAAGTAACATATTTTAATGGTTATATCAACCAACGAGAATGCACCTTTCTTTAGAAAATGACTGAAATAGCAATGGAAAATTTGATTAAAATCAGTTATTTAAATTTAGGCTTTCCACTTGGTGATTTAAATCATGAATTAAATTGCTGATTTAAATAGTCTTGATTTAAATCTCCACCCTGGGGGGTAGAGTGTTTGACTGGTAGACTTGCTGAACCTAGTGTAATTCTTGCTTCAGAAAAAGACAAGGGGAAGTTAACGTTAAAACTTTTTTTTTTTTGTAAGTAGAAATATTTCATTGTACAATAAAGCAAAAGACAGCAAGACCTTGTAAAGCTATCTAATGGATACTTGTTCATTTTAAACTTACACAAGGATAGGCATAACATCATGTATACCTTTGTAACTATTGTAATTATAGTAGTAATTATGTTCAAGATTCAGGATAATCAAACTTTTTGACAATAAAGGAAGAACATTTATTTTAAGGTATTTGAAATAACAGATGAATAGTCCTGACGTTTTTGCTGGTCCCACTGTAATTTGCCATTTACTATGTGAAGTAAGGCAGAGAACCAGCCTCACACCACTTCTGGATGAGTTGTCAGTTAGCCTGGAGGGAGTTTCAGCACTGGTAAAAAGCCCTGCCTGTTGATGACATTTCACAGGCATACTCAAAAATCATGCCAAGAATGAGAATAGTGGCTAGTTTGAGGGGGGACAACCCTGTAATCTGTCTCCGCTCTGTGTAGCTAGGATTCTCTCTCTCTCTCAGATGCACTATGAAGGGGACATGTGACTTTTGGCCATATTGGCAGGTTTGTCCAAGCCTAGACCCCACTGATTAACAGATGTACGGGAAAGAGCATTGTGGGATTGCAGCAGTTGCTTTTGAGCAACAATGTCCTTTTTGTAAGAATCTGATGCTTTTTAAAAGATGTAACATGACATCATTATCGTTGATCCAAGAAACATTCCTTCAATAATACTGAGTGTGCTGTGGTTATCGGCTCCCTTCCCCCATCTCCTTTCTCTTGCTTCTCTGACTTATGGTTTTTGTCTATTGTTCAGCTCTAGGCTGTAAATGCAAAACAGTTGTCTTTTAATGTCATGTTCTTTTTAGGGCTGGGATCAAATGTAATGCTGTTGATCTTTTTGCTTTTCTATCACATCTGCTATAAATAAAGTACATTTCAGGTGTCTACTAAATTGCAGCTAATTCTTGTTCTCTACTGTGTGAAACCTTAAGAGATAAAAATAGATAATACTTAGTCCTGCCTCAGTGCAGGGGACTGGACTAGATGACATTTCATGGTCCCTTCCAGTCCTACCTTTCTGTGATTATAGATAAGATGAAACCTGTACATTTGACTCCATCTAATTAAGCTACATTTTATATATAATTCCTGTGCTTATCATATGTTTTAATATACATGAACAGATACATTAATGGGTTGACATCAGTGTCACTGTAATGGCACCTGCATAAATACCTACATAAAACATATTAATTTTATTTGCGCAACAGTTCATAATTCCATCTAATTTCTTATACCCAGTCCATCACTGTGGTATCTGCATGTGTAATTGTTCCTTAGTTGCTGAGAATGGGCTATCATGGAAACACATTTATGGATATATTACAAATGTTTAAAATCCTGGCTGTTTGGAGGTACATTATGGAAATCCTGAATTTTGCTTGATTTTCTTGCATCCTATCTACCAAATACCTCTTAGCCAGACAAGATGGAGAGTCAGGCAGCATTGATAACTAGGTATGTCTTGGCTGTGCTCACACACAATAGTGCTTTCCATGTAGTAGGTCTGGCAGTTGCTTGAAACTAACAAGGATCATGTTGACTTTGTCAGTTTCACAAGCTGCCAATGGCTAGAGGAAAATACTACTATGCACAAGCACTCTAAGGAGCATTATTTTTTTCTATAATTTATGTAGGAGTCGCTTCCGGGGGGGGAGGGGAGAAACCAATGATTCAACAGAGATCTGGAGACTTGAAGAGAGGTGGGGGTATAGAGACCAGAAAAGGAGAAAATTGGACAGGGATAATGACCTTAAAGTCAGATTTGTGGTCCTTGTCTGCTATGAAGTTAAAAACCTTCTGTAGGTTTAACATACAAAATCTAAAGTGTGGAAGTATAAACCTTGACAGAACAAAAAGATTTGGAGAAGAATGTGGATAGTATGTTAGCTACTTGCCAGTGATATAGTTGTTTAGGTTGGTAACATTTTATGGCGGATTGTGAGAAACTCCCAATGCCAAGGCCTTGTCCTCGTTGGCGAAAATGTGAGTTTTTAACATGTTAGCAAAAATCCTAGAGTAGACAAGGCAAGTTGTTGTTTTAACTTGTGTTAGCTGGTCCAGGTAAACCCTAACATGTGAGAATTGCAACTTCCCTGTCTACAATAGGATTTTAACACATTAAAAGTACAGCTTTTTTCCTAGAGTAGACATGGTCCAAAATGGCCAATAAATTTTGGATAAATGTAAGGCAAAGCATACTTAAAACACAAAACACTTCACACATGCTAATGGCTTCTGAACTTTTAGGTTGTTCTGTGAAAAGCTGTTGGAGATGGCTTAATGAAAATGGCTTTATGATGTGTTTATAGCAGTTAAAGGAAACCTCAATGCTTGAGTTTGTCTGAAGGGACAGACAGACACATGTTACTCTTTCTGATTTTGGTCACCATCCCTCTGGTGTGGGTTGTGATAGAAAATATCAAGAGCAGGCATATAAGATATAGAGGTCTTGAATTTTATGTATCAGAAGAGACTGAAAAGGCAGAGGGTATAGGCTTGTCTACACTTAAAATGCTGCAACAGTGCAGCTGCACGGCTGTAGAGCTTCAGTGAAGATGCTGCCTACGCCGATGGGAGGGCTTCTCCCACCAGCGTAGGTAATTCATTTCCCCGAGAGGCGGCAGCTAGGTTGTCAGGAGAGTTCTCCAGTTGATGTAGGGCTGTCGACATTGGGGGTTAGGTCGGGTTAGCTGTGTTTTTCAGGTGTGTGGATTTTTCACACCCCTGCACAACCTAGTTATACCAATCTAATTCTTCCTTTGACCTAGTTACCACCTCTCGGGAGTTATCTAGGCTGATGGGAGAACCCTTCCCGTTGGTGTAGGTAGTGGCTATGCTGAAGCGCTACAGTGGTACAGCTGCAGCATTTCAAGGGCAAACAAGCCCTTATTTAACTGAAAGAAGTGTTAAAGGTGATTTGATGGAAATATTGAAAATTAGTGACAGTTGATCAGTGCCTTCTTTTTAGCCTGTGGTATAATAAAAGAAGAAGGTAATACTGAATTAAATGAAGCTAAAGGACAGTACATTTAGAACCAAGGAAGGTTCTATAGTTAAGCAGTAGAATTCACTATTGCCAGAGGTCATTGAGACACATACTGTTGGGTGGATTTTTAAAAAGGAGAAGATAATTGTATAACCATTAACATTTATATCTCTGCAAATGAAAGATCACATGGGGAATTAAGCCTTCATAAGCTGGTTGTTTTTTGTAGGCCCGGAAGGAATTTTTTCCCATTAGATTCCCTGCATGATTGGCTAAGTGGATTGTAGGTGGGTGTTTTGGTTTTCATTTTTTGTGTGCCTTCCATAGAGAGAGAAGTTGCAGGCCTCTGTTGAAGGCAGGATACCAGATTTACGTAGCAGTTGGACTGATCTGGTATAGCAACTCCTGTGTTAACAGCATCACTCGTTATGAGTGGGATGCTTGGTCTGCAAGAAATTTGGACTCTGCTCATATGTAGACTTCAGTAATGAGTTGCTTTGCACTGGCTCTGAGATTCGTGCCAGTAGTGAGTTGCTTTGCACTGGCTCTGAGATTCGTGCCAGTAGTGAGTTGCTTTGCACTGGCTCTGAGATTCGTGCCAGTAGTGAGTTGCGTTGCACTGGCTCTGAGATTCGTGCCAGTAGTGAGTTGCGTTGCACTGGCTCTGAGATTCGTGCCAGTAGTGAGTTGCTTTGCACTGGCTCTGAGATTCGTGCCAGTAGTGAGTTGCTTTGCACTGGCTCTGAGATTCGTGCCAGTAATGAGTTGCGTTGCACTGGCTCTGAGATTCGTGCCAGTAATGAGTTGTAATGGTTTTCGTGCAGTAATCCATGCTGAAGAGGCCCTAGTCATACCGATGAACCAAGGCTTGAGGCAGTACTTCCAACCCAGATAATCAGTCGGCTGCCCAGCAGGATGCCATCGACCAGCCGAGCGGGCAGCCTGAAGGACCCAGAAATTGCAGATCTCTTCTTCAAGGAAGATCCAGAAAAACTCTTCACGGATCTCCGAGAGATTGGCCATGGAAGCTTTGGAGCAGTTTATTTTGTAAGTAATTTGAACAGACAGTAACTTGTGAATATTAGCTGGCTAATTTTTAACTCTGGATATTGCCTTTTTACTACTTATTGAGGAAAATTAAGTCTGAAACATTGAGGTTTTTATGGTAGGCTCTTTGGGTGAGGGATGGTGGTCATGTCATGTGTTTGTACAGTGTCTAGGACAATGGGGCCCCAGTCCCTCAGTAGAGTCCCTAGGTGTTACCACTGTATTCATAATAAGAAAAGCTGGGTTGGGGTCCATGACTGGTGCTCTTAGGCATGACAGTAATACAAACATTAAAATTGCAGGGCCTCACAGCAGCAAAGTTTGCAATTTTTTCCCCACATGTGTGTTTATTAAAAATTGACACTGTAACCAAAACCTGTACAAAAAATATCAGACTGCTTAGAATTTTGTAACATGTATCTGTGGTGTGAGAGAAGTTATCGCCTAGGTCCCCCTCCCCCTCTTCCTCTGCCACAGCCTCTGCCTGCAACTGCTTCCCTTTTCTTGGATTTGACTTTTGGTTCAACATCCACTCTTTTTTTTTTTTTTTTTTTTTTTTGTCAGAGGCTTTTATTTTAAACCAACCAACCAATGAAGGTACAGTTTACATTGAGAATCTAGTTTTAGGCAAGTCAGGCTTTTCAATTATTTGTTAGCAGTCGTAGGTGGGATCCACTCCTGTATCTTTTTACGTGTTGTAGAGTAAGGGACATACTGCCCAGGAGTGCCACTCAGATTGAATGTGTGCTTCTCCCAAATGAATTTACGAGCAGTTGGTGGATGAGTAGTTGGAGGGTCTTCAGTTATGCAGTGAAGCCAACGATGCCATTCCGGTGGCACCATGCTTCCATCTATTTCCCAGAATGTATTTTTGCCATTCATTTCAGTCGTATAGTCAACCCATCTATGACGACCAAAAAAATACTTTTTGTCTTCATAATACTCTTGCAAGGCAAAGTGCTTGAAAAGAGACAGCTTCCATCATACATCAAAGAGTGTGGTGCATCAGCAAGTAATCAAGTCTGTGTAGTAAAACGAACTACAGTGACTCTGGCTTGGTTAGCCAATTAAAGTCCTGCTTACCTTTCTGGCAATGTTAACTGCCATTAAACTATCTGCCTGCAGCTGAAAAGCCCAGACCCAATCTCCCCATTCCCCAGACCCCACATACTAGTCACAGCACTAACAGGAAACACGTTCACCTGAGGCTCATCTTGGGCATGCTCAGTAGTGCACTTCTTCTTGGTCTCCCCCGGCTAACATCATCAGGGTCCATATTTCTGCCCCTCTTCATGACTGGTAACTCAGTTCTATTGCTCTGCTCAGCTCCTCTTCATTTCAGCCCCTCCGTTGTGACTGGCAGTACAGTTCTGTTGCTCCATACTTCTCATCCCTTCCCATCCCCTGCCCCTGAGAGCAGCTCAGTTTTCTTTCTCCTCCCGCCACTTAGCCCCTTCACAGCCGTTTTCTCTCTAACTGTCACTCAGTCTGCTCCAGCATCCCCTGCTGTCCTTATCCAACAGACAGGAATCCTAATACTTGTCCATATAACATTTCTACTTGATCTGAGGATTTCCCCCCGCCTGCTCTCTGCTTACATAGCACAGCTGAGACATGGGATATCTCTTAGCCTCTTACAGCTACTTCATTTGCAATATACTATCTGTTAACCTAAGTGAGACCTTCATTAAAAAGCCATTTTCCGGTGCAAACCTTTTCTCATTTATAATTATAACAGGCGTGGCCAAACCTGTCCATTTTCTTACAGAGAGCTATTTGTGTCAGTATTTTATGAGCTTCCTATTCATTGTTAATAATTGCAGTAGACCATGTTGGGAACCTTCCAGCACAAATTTAATGTAGCACAGATGAACTAATTAGGAAAAGCTTCTTAATTTTGTTCCTTGCTTAAAATTGTGAGCTGCCACTATCTGGGAACAGATCAGTGTGAGCAAATGTTTTATAATGAAGTAAATGCCACAGGTGAACATTGCTTAATATCATTAAATTCACTGCAGAGAAAACTGGAAATAGATTTCATATCAACTCACTTCTCCCCTCTGCCCACTTTGACACAATTTTAAAATGTTTTCAACCTTGCTACGTATTATGGCACATAAATGTCATAGCGGATAGTTAACCAAAACGAGTACATAGTTACAGGTCGCCTGCATGCTGTGTGGTAGGGATGCTCTCAAACAGCAAGAAAAGAGGAGCATTCATCACATCAGCATCTCTGTGAGCTCCATGTTTGTTTCAAGTTAAAAATCATTTAAGGGTTGAATGCCCTTTACCAGGACACCCTTCAAGCAACATGACAGGTGCTGCCATGAATTTAAATGGTGGAGAACCCACCCTCCCAAGCTTTTCAACCCTTCTCTTCTCTAAACGCTCTCTCTCTCTCTAAGCATTATCATCAGAAAGTTCATTAACAAAGAGGGATTTCTACCTTACTGTGTTCAGATTGTGCTTCTGATGCACTGCAGGTAGGAGATTAGACAATCTTCCTAAAGGACAAAAGGTAAGCTTTGCATGATGCTGCTCAAATGTTTGTGTATCATGTGTCTTTTGTTAATAAAGGAGTGTGCCCTGTAGATGATGTGTGGTATGTTACTGTATATTATTATTTTGCATTTTAAGCCTCAACACACAAACTAGACATGTGATTACAGTATCTTTTTTACTCTTGAAAATCTCTTGTAAGAAATTTTGTATCTGAAGCTATTTTATAGATAGACATTATATACACACAAAGCTCTACCCAAAAAGATGAGATGGACCTGGTGGGTGGGGAGAAATTTAAGGTAAAGATTATGTATATGAAGTTAGATTGGGAGGGCATGAATGTCTCATTTCTGATTTTCTTGCAAAACCAGTAATTCCTTACTAAAATAAAAATTATCGTGTGTTCCATCAGCAATATTCAATTCTTGGATAATACACTATTAAAGTGTTCTCTAGTTAAGTTAAATGTAGTTAAAACTTCAAAGGAGCATTGCCAAAGCTGCTGTACTTAAAGCATCAGCTTTGTTATGCATTTTGCGTCACACGCATGCATCTTGTATCATTAGTCTAGCTACTCCATTCTTGGAAATTTTGATACCTTCCCTTCTCTTGAGGACTGAACACAATATGCATGTGCATACATGCCTGAAATCTCAAACAAGCCCTGGGTTGTACGATCACCTAATAAATGGGGTGGCATCATCATAACAATGCAGCCCTTGTTTTGGATGTCATACGGATTTTTCCAGGCTAGGGAAGACACGTTAAAGAAACTGGGTGCCTTTAACTCTCTGGCTTGTCAATCTTCACAGCTCTTTTTTCTTTTCATATTCAGATTCTGGCAGTTATTGACTGATGATGTTAACTTATCAATGATTTTTGTGTGTTTGAGGTGGGTATTGTTTGGGGGGGGGGGGGGGGTTGGTTGTTTTTTTAGTAAAGAAACTCTTTTTTTCCCCATCTGCTTTCGTTGTGCACAGCTTGCCCCAGGAATGTTAGTAATAATACACATCTAGGAACTGTTTAGGAACTGGAAAAAGCCATATGTCCCCAAAATCTTGCCTTTTGAATTGTATTTTAATTCTGTTTTCTTTTTCTTTAGTATACCTCTTACTCTACCCCCTCATGCACATGTCCAAAACCAGGTCTAGATTTCACTCAAACTCATACTCTTTTGATCATCTTCTGTGATGACTTATTCTATAGGTCTATTACCTATACTTTCTATCCTGCTCTCCCAAGTTTTAGAACATTGTATGAAGTTTAACTACAATTCCCTTAATTATTTTCATGAATTCTGTTGGCTCACCTCAGGGTATTATCACCCCAGTAATTACAAGGCTACCTATTAAAATTTTGTTTTTAGTATCATCTTTGCTGCCCTAATTCTTCATCCTTTTCAGTGCAAGAATAGCCTTTCTTGTATACCGTGTCAGTAACCAGTGCTATGTAGAGTACTCCAGAGAGGGCAAGGAGGTGGGTTACCGACTCTTTTGTTATGTCTACATTCCTTTTGCTGCTTTAATCTGGTATCTTGTTTATTGTAGCTGTTCACCAGTTTGATTATTTCAGTGATTCTCTTCTCCCTCGCCCAAATAAACCTCAAATCCGTTGTGATAAGTGTGCTAGGTGATTGTTCTAGTCAACAAATATTCCCAAGATTTTCTTTTCTCCCAGTCTAATTGTTCTACCTTGAATATTTGTCATCTGTTGGACCAATCACCCAAATAATCCAAATATTTTAGATTTTTTTTTTGAGTATGTGGGACAAGGGAAGTATTTTTATGGTAGGTTCAGGGTGGTATTTTAAGCACTCTGTTAACCCTCCAGTATCTCTTGCTACATGAAACCTGTGCAGTGTTGTTCATAATTATTTTCTTAATTGTTTATTGAAGGTTTAAGGGTAGTAATTCTCCAAGCAGTATAGGAATATGGACAAACAGAAAGATAGTAGCACAACAACAGAAATTGCAGCTGGTATGGAAACAAATAAGAATATCGTCAGATGAGTGTAGCAGGATGTATTCAAGAGTATAAAGTATAAAACTAAAGCAAGTTTTAAAAAACAAGACTTATCTGAATTTTGCCTCCTTGGGATGGAGTCTGGCCTTGTGGTGAAGGTGAAGGGCTGGGAGACCGGAGCCCTGGGTTCCCTTCGTTGCTGTGGTGCTGATTACTTCTGTCATCTTGGGCAAGTCAGTCCCCCACTCCCTGAGTCTGTCCCTCACCAGTCTGTTGCGAGACTAAGTTGATATTAATCTAGTGCATTGGGATCCTTTGATGGAACCACAATATAAATTTGTTGCTATATTCCAAGGTCCCAACCCCAGAGATTTGTAGATTGGGGGTGAAATCCTGACCCTGTGGAAGTCCATAGGAGTTTCACTATTGACTTCAGTAGGGCCAGAATTATACCTTCAGTGTCTTCATCGGGTACACAGCCATGGTTGATGTTCATTATTGATAGTTGGGCTGCCAAAGACTGTTGCAGATGTTTATTTTATTGTGATGAGCAAAGGGAATTTTCTCAAGAAGGATGTGGATCCAGAGGTTTAGATTTTTGCCTGGCCATAGTGGTGTTCTTCCAGTAGATCAGTGCTAGATGTTTGGCTTCCAGGGTACTCTTCAAGAGCCACCTATTCCCACTTATTCAAAATATCAGGTATGCTGGCATTTTCTAATATCAAAGCAGGTTCATCCCCATCCGTTTTGGTATCTGTAGTTCATCCTTTCAAATAATGAATCCAGTAGGGGATACAAGGGCCCTCTGAAACAGGGTGTATTAATGTTGCCCTGTTAAAATCCACACCTCCAGCAATTCAGTAGGATTTTAACCTGTGGATAAAAATCTCAGGAAGATAAATAGAGAAAATTGCATGAGCAGAATTATTTCTCAGTTGAATATTTTTTCACAGTTTTCATGAGGTGACAACAGCTCTTTAAATCTTACTTCTTATTTCTGCCTTTTATTTCAGCAGAAACGCAGGGCGTGTGTTGCTGTATTTTGGATTGGCAGCAGTCCTCACTTAAGATCTGCTTTGTGCTTAATAAATTACAGCCCTAGCTAATACTAACGGGCATGGTTGTGGCAGAAGAAACAGTTGGGTCTATGAACAGTTTCCTCTGCCTAGAGAGGATTTCGGAGTTACAATGTTTAAATTGTACTGGTAAAAAAAATAATGTTTGCATTTTTAATAGTTACCTTAAATAAACGGCTTGAAATGTAGACTCGACACTGAAATGCAGCATCCTCAGTTACAAAAAGAAAATGGTTAAAGCTAGTCAGAAGTTCTTCATCATTGAGATAAGAGGGTTTCAGAATTCACTGTCAACAATAAATGGCAAAGTATCAGAATATGGCTGAGAAACCCCTTTACAAACTCTGGAGTCCTAAATGTAATGAAATTTCTGGAAGCCTGTGTTCGATAGATTACAACACTGAGTGATAAGGTCAGATTTGCTAATTTTGCCACCTGAAATTTAACTTGAGTGTTCTTTTGTTAATTGTAGTTTGAGATTGCAGCAGGTAAGGTAAGTTAGCTTTCTTCATACTTTCACCTCCTACATTGTTGGAGATCCTTCATTGTAAGGCTGCATTGAAATTGCTAGTAGAGTTAGTATTTTAGTACTAGCATCCTTGAAATTCATGACATACACCATTTTATTAAATTTAATTTTGGCTTTGTGGTCAAGTCAAACACACATGGGAGATAGGCCCTGAAGAGTTCCCTGCCTCCTTAGCCATGTATGGAACTTTCAGCAGAGGATTGGATGGGATTTCGTTCTGCTAAACAACATGATGCTATCCTTTTTACTTTGAGGCTGAGTGTGCTGTTCCTTGAGTGTTCCAGGGCCTTGCTAAAATGTAATGAAAATTATAATTAAAACAATAGCTTTACTTCAGAACACATACATTGGGTTCCCACTGACAGCATTATCATATTGTCCCCTCCCTATATTGTCATCTTGTCTTAATTTAGATTGTAAATTGTCTGAGAGCAGAAAATCAGTCTGTAGCATGAAGAGCCATTAACATTTATTGTGCTATACCCATCCTAGGGGTACTTAGTTGAAGCAATCTCAGCACTGTTAGCAATTATCTTTGAGAACTCATGGAGGACTGGTGAAGTCCCAGAGGAGGAGGAGGGCATACATAGCACCTCTCTTTAAAAGAGGAACAAAGAGGACTGGGGAATCATAGACCAGTCAACCTAACTTCTATATCTGGAAAGATACTGGAACAAATTATTAATCAATTTGTAAGCACTTAGAAGATAATAGAATTGTAAGTAATAGCCAACATGCATTTGTCAAGAACAAATCATGCCAAACCAACACAATTTCCTGTTTTGACAGGTTTACCGACCTAGTGGATAGGGAGCAGGGAAGGTGTAGATGTGATGTATGTTGATTGTATAGTAAGGATTTTGACATAGTTCCATATGACGTTCTTATAAACAAACTAGGAAAATATTAACTAGATGAAATTACTATAAGAGGGAGTGCCAAACTGGTTAAAAAAAATGATTACAAAGATGAGTTATTTCGACGGTTTGCTATCAGACTGAAAGGATGTATTTAGTGAGGTCCTGCATGGGTTTGTCCTGGGTCTGGTGCTTTTCACCATTTTCATTAATAACTTGAAAAATGGAGTGGAGAGCAGGTTTATAACATATGAAGATGACACCAAGATGAGAAGGGTTGCTAGCATTTTAGAGAAAAGGATTAGAATTCAAAAAGACCTTGACAAATTGGAGTATTGGTCTGAAATCAACAAGATGAAATTCATTAAAGATAAGAGCAAAGTATGAAGCTTAGGAAGGAAAAATCAAACACACAAAAACTAAAGGGGAATTGCTGGCTAGACAGTAGTACTGCTGAAAAGGATCCAGGAGTTATAGTGGATCACAAATTGAATGAGTCAGCAATGTGATGCAATTGTGAAAAAGGCTAATATTATTTTGGGGTGTATTAAGAGGAGTATCACATGCAATACACAGGAAGTAATTGTCCTGCTCTCCTCAGCACTGGTGATGCCTCAGCTGGAGTACTTTGTCCAATTGTGGTTACCACACTTTAGGAAAGATATGAACAAATTGGAGAGATTCCAGAGGAGAGCAACAAAAATGATAAAAGGTTTAGAAACCTGGATCTTTGAGGAAGGGTTAAAAAAAAACCTGGTCATTGTTTAGTCTTGAGAAAAGAAAACGAGGGAGGACCTGATAAGTCTTCAGATGTATTAAGGGCTGTTTTAAAAAGGATTGTGATCAATTTGTTCTCCACGTCCACTGAAGGTAGGACAAGAAGTAATGGGAGTAATTTGCAGCAAGGAAGATTCAGGTTAGATGTTAGGAAAAAACTTTTAACTATAAGGATAGTTAAATTCTAGAATAGGCTTCCAAGAGAAGTTGTGGAATCCCCATCATTGGAGGTTTTTAAGAACAGGTTGGGCAAACCTGTCAAGAATGGTCTAGGTTTACTTGGTCCTGCCTCAGCATGGGGGGCTGGACTATATAGTCTCTTGAGGTTCCCTCCAGCCCTACATTTCTATGATTTTATAAGTTGTAAATAATGCTGGACAAGAAATGCAAGAATCAGAATTTGAAAATAAGCGTATGTCTCTTTATAGCAAACACCTTCATTTATGTTATCTACTTTGTATCACACTCAACATTTATCCTTTCCCTGCAGCCTCAGAAAGGTGTCCAGTGTTTGCAGCTGATGTCAGAAACATTGGAGTAATTTTGGCCATATGATATTGCAGTATGTTCCCTTCTGTTTGGAGTGGAATGGGAGAGTCGGCCTTGATTTCACTTGTTCAGATTACTTATGGCAGGGCCGTGGGGAAGGGCAGAGTTGGTTAGAGAAGATCTATTCTGCTGCTTAAAATCAGAAAAAACACATTTACAGAGATGCTCTTTAGTGTAGAAGCAACTTACAAAGAGCTGATGGATGCTGACAATAGATGGCATGAGTTGAGAATCACATCCCACAAATAGGAGTGTGATTTTTTTTTTTTAATTCAGTTTCTGAATATATCCAACATTCATCACCCCTAGTGAAATGTATTATTTTAACTTTCTATATCCAGGCTAACTATTAAATGGATAAGGCCTTTTCAGTACTTCTATTCCAATGAGAAATCATTCTGTGTTTGTTTTATTTTCTTTCTTTATGATATTGATACTTCATGTTTTAATGTTACAGGCACGTGATGTGCGCACCAATGAAGTGGTGGCCATCAAGAAAATGTCATATAGTGGGAAGCAATCCAATGAGGTATGTGGAATATCTTGTATATTAAACCCAGATTGCTGTGATATTCGCTGACTTGAATTAATCCAGGCTGTCCCGAGGGAGAATCTTTATAGAATAGTTAAGATGAATCGGAGCATTGTGTAAACAGAATACGTTTCTTTGAGCATTTTCAACATGCTTCTAACTAGTCCGCTCCTGGCATGTTATGCGGGATTTATTTCACCCAGTCAGGAAGAGCCATGTTTTATGGAACTGCATAATATGTAAGCAAAATGGTAAAATAAAAAATAGTTTGTATCAAGATCGACAGCATTCAGACTTAATAGGAAGCTGAGTTGCCTTTTTAGCCTTAAATGTTCCATTCTGAATTCCATTTAAAAAAGCCACCCTGTTGCTTGCTAGATAAAGGCTTGCTAGGAATGATAGCAATGAATACAATAGAGACAGGGACTCAGAAGGATGCCTGCCTGTAAAATGTAATAATAGCAGATCAAGCCAGAATTTATCCTTTTCCTAAACGGACTCTGCTGAACAATATCATTTTGAGGATCTTGAAAGCAAGAATGAAAGAGAGAGAAATAAAATAATAGGAAATATGATAAAGCAGTATAAATGTGGGGAGATTCTCCGGGCTGTGGATAAGGTAGACTTTTAAGAGCCATCAGTAAGGCTAAACATTAAATATTTTAATGGTGGTTCTCAGATTTTTTTTGTCTTTTTCTAGAACACTCTAGCAGAGATCATTAGCTTGTACTTTGAGATTTTGAAGCTCTGATTTGGAAGCTTGAAAAGCAATGGCTTGGAGTTGAAGAGCTTGGTTGGAATGCTTCCTGATAGTGAAATCTATTAGGTTATGGAATAGTCTCATAGAAGTGGTACAAGTGCTGTTGCCCAACACATTCAGAAGAAGATTGTTCCTTATACTATATTCTCCTGTGCTTTAAGCAGTCCTGCACTGGCAAAGGGATGGATTAGCTGACCTAACAGCGCCTACCCTTTTGGTTTCCATGAACAGACCTAGACTTGCCACCTGTACTTTGAAGAATTGAAGTATTAATTTATTCTTTGGCAGTTTCTGATACCAGTCTCTCCTAATCAGCCTTGAATCTGAATTTCATAGCTAAACTTCATGTGTTTCTTTTTTTTTATTCTGTTACTGCAGTAACTTGTTTAACTGTGTCTTAATGAAGGTATAATTTGTACCTACTTCTTGTCCTACTGTTTTTAATTACAATGAACTATAAATATTCTGTTCACATGAATGAAGTGAACTGTTCATGCTTCAAAAATAGGTTCTGATTGTCTTCAATGGATGTGTGTATCTTTATTTTGAAGAAAAAAGTCAGTTAAAACATTTTCTATTTTGCTTTAAAAAAATTATTTGAAGGAAGGTTTGCTCAGATTGTAATCTAGCCTATACACTGCAAATCTCTCCAAGGCACTACAGTATCATTTATGCATTCCTTTGTTTTAATGGGATGTTCTCATTGGCTCTGGCAGAGACCATCTAAAACAGGAGCATGCCTTGTTCCAAAACTAAATTGAGGGATCTTTGAAGTATGTAGTGCTGTGCTCTTGATTTGTTACTAGGGCTCATCTACGTGAGAAGATTATACTGGTATAACCTAAAGTGTGAATTTAAACCAATATAGTTATACCAGTATAACCTTTCACGTGGACATTCTTACGTGTGCTTCATTTTGTTTTTTAAATGTAGCTTATGTTACTTGAGAAGGGGTTTAAACTAAACCAAAAAAGCCAATCTTATACTGCAATAAGTGTGTCCATAGGGGTTTCTAATGATATAACTCTACAAATATAACTGGTAAAACTTCCATGTGTAGACAGACACTTTCTTAGTCAATAACCTGCCTGGACTGACCCTGTTTTTGCTGTCTCTGGAAGCATAGAACTGACGAGCTGAATAACAGTTGATGTACAGTAAAAGCTCTGTTATCCGGCCCTGTACCAACTGGAAAGCTCTATAAACTGACTTTTCTAATCTTCATAGAAAGTCCAGTTTATAGTCCAATTGGTACAGGGCTGGCAGGCTCCTTACCTGGCTCTGCGTGGCTCCCCAGAAGTGGCAACATGTCCCTGGTGCTCCTAGGTGGAGGAACGGCCACGAGGGGTTCGGAGTGCGGGAAAGGGTGCAGAGTGTGGGCTCTGGGATGGAGTTTGGGTGCGGGAGGGTTCTCGAGAGGGGTTTTGGGGTGCTGGATCCAAGGGGTGCTCACCTCAGGCGGCTCCCCACAAGCAGCGACCTGTCCTAGCTGCTCCTAGGCAGAGGCGCGGACAGGTGGCTCTGCCCTCTGCCCACAGGCGCCACCCCCACAGCTCCCATTGGCTTCGGTTCCTGGCCAGTGGGAGCTGCGGAGCCAGCACTTGGGGTAGGGCAGGATGGGATGCTGCTTTTATACCTTAGATTTATCAGTAATGTCAACTCTGGCCTTCTTTAATTGTTTTAAAGGACTTCTCAGGGATCCCAAATGTCTATTGAAGCCCTCATTCCTTAGCTGAAGGGACAGGGTGGTTGAATCATTAAATACATCCCTCTCTGAAGAGAGTGCTAAGCAGGAATGTGTAAGTGTTTACAAAAGCTAACAAAACAAGTTGTAATTAATCTGATTAAAAAACCAGTAGCAGAAGGACTGTTGCATGGATGTAATTCGTAAAGTCCTGTGTATAAAAAAAGACAGAATGACTGAGAACTTAACAATTGGACATTAACAGACCATAAATCCCAGTGATGATGATGATCCTGGTGATATTCTAAACAAAAAGAGCTCTCAGCCGGGCTTGTAGCTGTTTCCATTGCTGCTTGCTGATTCGACAGACACTCAGGGCTGGTCCACACTAACCCCCCGGTTCGAACTAAGATACGCAACTTCAGCTACGTGAATAACGTAGCTGAAGTCGAAGTATCTTAGTTCGAACTAAAAGGTACTTACCGCGGGTCCACACGCGGCAGGCAGGCTCTCCCTTCGACTCCGCATACTCCTCTCACGGAGCAGGAATACCGGTGTCGACGGTGAGCACTTCCGGGATCGATTTATCACGTCTAGACAAGACGCGATAAATCGATCTCAGAAGATCGATTGCTTCCTGCCGAACGAGGAAGTAAGTATAGACGTACCCTCAGAGTGACGTTTGGGTGTTTTGTGTGTGCTGATTGTGCTAATTTCTGTACAGGGGGATTGTGCAGGTATATGCTGCTGTGAGGTGCTGTGTGTGTGTTGGGGGGGGGAGTTGTGTATGCTGTCACACAGGTGTAGCATTTGGGCCAAGTAATCCACCATCTGTGCTGTCGCTGTCATACCACCAATGAAATTGTTGCATATAACTTACCCGTAGAATAAGGATTATATTGGTTGTTACCTCTGATATCACAACGGTCTAGTACTCTTGGCATGAAGTTTGTGAGCTTGGTGAAACCTTGTTCTGGGTTGAGTTAAAATCCCATTGAGATAGTTATGAGGGCGAGTTCACATTTTAAGTGTAAACCCCTACCTCAGACAAATGGGGGAGAGGGTTCGCATGCTCGGGAGCTTTTGGTTCAGTATTGTTTTGGGTAAGGGTATGCATGTGTGAGAACAGACAACAGAGAGGGAGGCAAGAAAGCCACGCAGGAGCCTGGAAGTACAGTGTGACCCTGGAACAAGCTAGAATGAGCTTTTGGAACCTGTGTTTCCTGAAAAGGCTTGGGGTCTGTAAGCTAAGAAAATGCTTCTATCATTCTTGGTTCCTTCTGCATTCAGAAAGATTGGACTTTGTATGTTCCTTGTAAATAAACAAAGGGACACCAATGGTGTAGAGACTTGCTGTACATTGCATGGGTATAACTGGTTAATTCAAAATGGCTGAGAACTGAATTGGATGGTAACAGACTGCTGAATCCGCTGATGGTTGAACCCGGTGATATGCTGAGCAAAAAGCGCTCTCAGCCATGCTTGTAGCTGTTTCCATTGCTTCATGCTGAATGACAGGCATTCTAGGCTCCAGAGTGACACACAGAGTAACAATCCTGGATTCTGATTAGGTAGATCCTATCCCACTCCCCTTTCAATTGTTCAGGATTCAGTCTCTGTTTCTATGTCTATCTTTTATGGCCCTCACTTCTGTAGTATTTGACCACCCTTGTTGACGTTTAATTAGTTCCCCCGTCACCATAAGGTTTTCAGAGTAGACAAAATCTGAATTTTTGATGTGAAAAGCAAGCAAACATTTTTTTTTGACAAAACTTTCAAACTACCTTTAATCCATTATGTCTGAACAAAAAAGAGAATGAACCCATTTTTTTTCCTCTTTGCAGGTCACCTTTACTTTCTAAATTAAATACGATGGCTTTTCTTTTCAGTTTGAACTTTACATGAATATAGGGTGACAGCTGGACAACTCTGTGCATAGGTGATAAGATGGAATGTTGGCATGAGGTGTAACAGTACAAAGTCATCGTGTAAATAGAAGGCTCGAAAAATGTATTTTTCTGGTCTTATAGGTATTCTCTCCATTCACATTGTGAAGGACTCTTTTTGAGCGTGGATTTTGTATTGCTGTATTTTGTTAAATTGTATTTATATTATAGGCCTTGTGTTTACAATTCTATCTTGCATGGGTCCTAGAGAAGGTATTGGACCTGAGGGCTGATAAAGCCCAAGAAATCGGAGAAATTCCTTCTGATTTTAATATGAGGGAGATTTTTCTGCTTCTGACTAACATCAGAGCTGTTGTTGTTTTTTTATAATGTATTTGTGTCAATGTTAAAGGGACACTATGACCTTGAAATCTAGTCACTTAAAAAACTGAGTTAAGTATCTTCAGAAGCTAAACTCATCCCTCGGTGTTCTTGCCCAATTTTATTTTTCTATCACATTTTCCTAATTTTTTAATGCTTTTCTCCCCCGAAACCACATGTGCAGGGCAAACAAAAGGGGGCTGGGTGACCAGCTCTCCGGGGGAAATAGTGAAACTGACTATGCACAAAGTGCTGTCAAATGCAGAAAGCGGGGGAAAAAACAGATTTTTTCCTATAATCCTAAAGTTACAGTAATGTGAGGTGCAAAGTGGGTGAGGAAGTAATATCTTTTATTGGCCCAGCATCTGTTGGTGAGAGAGAGAGAGAAACTTCCAGCCTTACACAGAACTCTTCCAAGAAGAAGAGGAGCTCTATGTAAGCTCGAAAGCTTCTTCTCTCGCCAGTAGAAGTTGGTCCAATAAAATATATTTCCTCATCCCCCTTATCTCTCTCATATCCTGGGACCAACACAGCTACAACAACACTACATACAGTAATGTGAGGTGTTACTTTTAACAATATATAAGAATATATTGTCATAGAACTTAACTCTGTTTTATATTGGGGGTTTTTTTTGCTTGTTGAAAACTATTCACTTATCAGTAAATAAGGTAATTTAAACGGCTATATGTAAAGATTGAAAGTGATAAAGGAGAAATGATATCAAGAACATAGTCAAACAGTTGGTGAGTGGCAAATTAAGGTTGACCTGAAGTAATGTACTTACTAACAGCACTGGGTCTTACACCTCCCAGACTGGCTTTAAGGCAACTGGCAGTGACAGAAGGTAAGGCAGTTATCCTGACCTCCTTCAGCCTGGGGTGTGTGTTTGACTGGCTGGGAAAACTATGTTCTCTAAGAAGGGACAACTTAATTTTTGGAATATGAAGTGTGGACTCCGCAAGAGAGCTCATATGTTGTGGTGTTGTGTTCTGCACGTATATGTTTAAAATATTACATTAATTGAGAGAACTTTGCCGTAAAATCCAATTCTTTAACATTTTTATTCTCTGGATAAATAAAATTGTAAAATATGATACTTTCTTTATGCAAAGTTGAGCAGTATAAGTCATAGTATTAATATAACTTTTTTCGAATTCCAAACTTTAAATATTTTGAGGAGGATTGCAGATCTTCCCCCGTCCCCATCCCCCATTTTATCTTGGTTAGGTCATTTTTTCTCTCTCTCCCCCTTCTTTTAAGTAACAACTTTGTAAAGTTTCTTCCTATTCTTTTTCTTTTCCACAGAAATGGCAGGATATTATTAAGGAAGTCAAGTTCCTACAAAGAATAAAACATCCTAACAGTATAGAATACAAAGGCTGCTATTTGCGTGAGCATACAGCATGGGTAAGCCGCTCTCCACTCTGCACTTCTCTTGTTTTGGTCCAGGGCAAATGTAAATAAATACATGTCTCCAGCTGGCTGCAGGGGAAGGCACCTGAAATCTCTGTCTCCTACAGAGAGTGATAAGGAAAAGGTGCAGCCCCCAAGATGCTTAGAAATGTGCAGCCAGGCTCAGTGGATTCTGTGAGCCATGTAAGGCAAGTCCAGAGACCCTGAAAACTTTCTCCTCCCTTCCTGAAGGGGTATATTGATATTAGTGCCCAGAATTCATTTGATTGCTCGGTTGTTAAATAAAAACCAAGTACTTGGCCACTTGATTCTTGCTTGGAGGAGAGGACGAATGCATTTCATTAATTTTCACTGCATTGGGAAAAAAATGGCAATTTTATTTACTGTCTAACAGTATATCTGATGTCTCAGTGAGCTATTATCTGTGGTTCAGTGTTTTACATTTTGACTGTGTTCCATATATAGCTGATTCATTCTTTCTTTTAAATGGATAGTCAGATTATTAAATTGTATTTTTAAAATCAGTTACTTTTTTTTAAAAAATTCTTCCCATTTGGACAGTCTAATTTACTTTTACCCATTTTATGCCATTTGTTTATTTTGCCTTTTCATTTTTACACCCTTTGGATGACATAAGGCTGAATAATCAATTTCACTTTCTGGCTCTTATGCACAATACTAGTGGTCCCCCAACTGTGGGGCACGGCCCCTAGGGGCACAGTGGAGCCCCAGACCAGCCCCCACGGCGGGTGGGGAAGGAGCGCTACCCAGTCCTGCTCTGCTCACAGCTGCACTCTGGCCCTAGCCTCAGGTCTAGCCCCAGCCTCGGCCACAGCTCTGCTCCTGGCCGTGGCTCCTGGCTCTCACCTTGGCCTCGCTCCCAACCATGGCTCCTGGGGGGGCACAGACCAGGTAAGGGGGGCGCGTACAAAAATGTGTAGGGACCACTGCGCTAGACTAGTGCTGCAGTGTTTGGGTTGCAAACGCTATGGAGGAGTGTGTGCATATACAGTCAAAAAGCCTTTCTTCATTTGAATTGCTCATTGCATATATATATTTATCTACATACAGGAAGAGGTTGCACTAAGAAGTACATCTTCAGTGGCATATCACACAGTTCATTGATAAAATTGCAGTAGTTCAATATTACAAAACAATTGTGTATTACATTATATTAATGTGTAAATACTATTCATAAATCAATATCTGTAGTACTATAAAAATATTGTATAGGTCTTAAAGTTTTTGAGAAATCTAATTATAACAATCTAAATAGAAATACATGGTTAGCCATAAATGATATGAAAAACTTATTGAATATAATTTTAGCATCCCTGGTAAGTAATTATGTACTCTATTTATCTCTTTTGTATGTAATTTGCTGTGGGCACTATTCTGCCCCCTTTACTCTGTGTGATTCCTTACTAAAAGAGCAATTCTGTCCATTTCAATGGGAATTGTTCCTATAGTACTGTACTGCTCAATCTCAGTAAGGGTGGTAGAGTAGGGCCCTATGTTAGGAATAATATTAGATTGTTGTATCATCATATTTGGAAGCTGGTATTCTCCAGTTAGGCCTAGTCTACACCAGGAAAGGTTTTCAGGTGTAGCGAAGATGCTATACCAGCAAATCCACCTAGTGTAAATGCAGTTTATATTGACAGCTTTTGCTGGGAGAGCTTATACCAGTGTCCTGAGCAAAATAATCTATACCAGGAGAAGCACGTTTATACTGATATAACTGATCTACACTAGGGCTTTTGCTGGCATAGCATGTCTTTAATCACACCCTTATTCAACATTGCTAACCTGGCAAAAGTATCTAGTGTAAACCTCACACCATTCTACTGCTTTTATGTTATAAGGGTACCTCACTGAACACTACCCTTGCCTTATATACAATATGTAATTCTCTTTTCTTCTCTTTTCCTTATCAAAGATGTACAGTATAACTAAGCTTGAGGGGAATTTAAATTCACTGGAATTTAAACAAAACCATGGAAATATAGCTGTTTGGGATTGTTTTGTAAAATCTGTTTTTCCAGTACCTAAATTATCTTGGGCCTAGGCTTATTTTTCCGAAGGTTTGTGAGATGCTGGTAGTTTCAGCCAGAACACAAGGCAAACTCCTGTTGTAAGATTCATAGTACATGACTGAATGCTGGATCGCTAACTATTCACAAGCCGATGAAATCTAGTCACCTTTTATTTATCTCTAGGTATTCTGTAATGCATTATTTTGATTTCTCCCCACACAGCTTGTTATGGAATATTGTTTAGGATCAGCATCAGACTTACTAGAAGGTATGTCTCAAAGATTTCTTTGATTGAAACCGAGAAATTTATAATCCAACAGATTATGGATCAGAGTTGTTCTGCAATGTTCAGTTATTTAATTATTTGGAGGGAGGAGGGGGAGATATTGCAATAGCTAAAAATTGTACATATCTGCAGTATTTTTCTGTAATGTATAGCTTTCCAAGGCACACAATTTGTCTTCTCTTACTATCTTTAAACGAGTCTTCAGCCATCTGTTTGTATTCCTTGAATTTAAGATTCTCCTTTTATGCATCTTCAGAACTTAATTCTGCAAACCCTTGCTGTCAGGCATAATGCTTAGTGCCAGGGGTAGTCCCATTGACTGCAGTGCCACTACACCCAGTAGCAAGGGTTTGCTAAATGAAGCATTTTGTTAGTTACCTTCACTTCCTGTCAAACTGTTGAGATGAGCTACAGAGTAGTTCATTTGGCCTCTGGAAGAGTTCTGGGGAAAAAAGATATGTTGTCATTTTTTTGTTGAGGTTCATTAATGGTAAATTAAATATTCATCTCAAACACCATTGGTAAAATGGTTGAAAAGCTGATGAGTTTAGATGTGAATTTAGCAGTGTGGCCTTTTTTTGATAGAATGAGTAGCTGCAGTGTTATAGTTAGAAGATTACGTCGGATTCCAGATTGTATAGTATATTATCAACTTGTAAACTGGGTGTGCACTTCTCATGCAGAACATAGGCCTTGTAAAACTAGAACTTACAGGTCTTTTCTAGGTCTGTTTACATTTTTGAAAGTACGCACTGAAGGTTGTAAACTGTATTGTTTTCTTTAATAATGAATTTCAAATGTACTCTTTCCTTAAGTTCATAAAAAGCCATTGCAAGAGGTGGAAATAGCAGCAATTACCCATGGTGCTCTCCAGGGACTAGCATACTTGCATTCTCACAATATGATCCATAGGTAAGTACTTACAAAGTTACTGTGTCACACACTTGCAGGTAATTTATCTTGTTGATTACAGCCTGATCACCCCAATGATGGAAATGACATTTAAGATTTGTAAGTAGAGATTTTTTTTTCCCCGCAGTGTGCATATGTTCTAGAATTAGTAATTCACAATAATTCTAAAATGCCAGGAAAATCTCCTTATGTAATATCTTTTATGTCTGGTTTACTATAGTAGTGACTTGAATTTGCTATGCTTTTCCCACTTGATATGGTAGAATTCAATGGTGATGCTCATCTCTTGAAGCACAGAACACCAAGGCTGACTAAGCACATAGTTTAGCTAAATAGCTTTTTGGCAACTTCAGTGTGAAAGTTGCTTGATATTTTTTTCACATAAAGAAAAGTAATAACCCTCTTAAAAACTAGCTTTATGTGAATACACACACAAGGAAAAATGGCAATAAAGGAAGTCAAACAGTCTAAATAATTTTTTAAAAGATTCCTGTCACATTTTGGTAGGAATAAAATGAGTTAGTTATTGGAACTATAAAATTTTTTTTGTAGAATGTCTAAAAAGGAGAGCTAGCCATCTCTTACGGTTTTGATGCATTGCAGTCATGGCATTTAAATAATTCTTGGTGCTGTTAGAAGTCACTGAAATCTAAAGTTTATTTTTTAAGCCACTAAACTAGATTCCAAGATCAGGCATACTATTAAGGCTATGACCCCTCATTATTGAAACTCTCGTACAGGGGTCAGTGTTCTATAACTTGAACCTGTGAATGATGGCACACTCCATTGTGGCTGTCTTAGGGATGCTGTCCTTGCTTAGGGATGTAATAGTAATTTTTGTATTCCATAACCAGAGATATCAAGGCAGGAAACATCCTGCTGACAGAGCCAGGCCAGGTGAAGCTTGCTGACTTTGGATCTGCTTCCATAGCATCTCCTGCTAATTCGTTTGTGGGGACGCCATATTGGTAAGGAAAGTTTTAACACACCTGTGGCTTCAAGAAGTAACATTTTTTGGTAGGCTGTCTAATTTGTTTGGGCCTTACTAAAATCCACTTTTGAGACAGTACAGTTCTAGTAAAATCAAAATGAACATTGCAAATATAACATTAAGTGCTATGAAAAGTTTGGTCTGTTCAGATTTTAAGGAAGGACAGTTCAGTGCTCTCCTATGTGTGTGTAATATTTTTATTTACTTTTCATAAATTGTATATACTTTGCTATTATATTTACCCTGACTGTAAGTAGCTACAGTGAAGCTCCTAAAGCAAATATGTGCATACTTTATTCAACCAATACCATGATTTGAAACTTCAGACGCTCTCAGGGCATCGGGCTGTTCAAATTACTAAAGAGGGTTTTTTCATAGGAAAGGCCAGATTGATTGAACAGAAATCTTTGCAGACATCTTGTATGGTTTGACCTTCTACATCTAATCTGCGGTGTTTATAGAGCTTCACTCGAAATTGCCTTGTTTTGTTACTCCCTTGGACGCCTGTGGCACCGGCCACTGCCAGAAAACTGGGTACTGGGCTGGATGGACCCTTGGTCTGACTCAGTGTGGCTGGTTTTTATGTTCATGCCGTAGTTGCATCACCAGTATTGGTTAGCCAACTAGACTATTGGAGATGTGGGTGGAGCAGGGAGTTGTAATGCTCGTAAATGTGAAGAGCTGGGTATAGGGCAAGAATGCATTGTGTAGGTTTCCCCACATGGCTTTGCCAGTGCGGCTCTACCAGTTGTATTGCATTCTGGAGTTCACCAAGTTGGGATCCAAATCAAGACTGAAGTGACCCAGGCCATATGCCTGGTCTACAGTGCAATGTTTCTTTCCATCTTAATAGTTCAAATTAGTCAATTTGTCACATGGCCAATTAGGTTGAAATGCTTATGGAGTATTGTAATGATTGTGTCGAATTTTATGAGAATTTGATTTTATGTTTTAGGATGGCCCCAGAAGTAATTTTAGCCATGGATGAAGGGCAGTATGACGGCAAAGTAGATGTTTGGTCTCTTGGAATAACATGTATTGAGTTAGGTAAGTCATCTTCCATTAAAAGTACTAGACTACCTGACAGATTTTCCTCCATGTCCAACTTGTGGTGTAAATGCTGTAGAGTACATTTAATTTCTACTAAAAAGAATGTTTAAACTTCATTTTGTGAGTCTGAATTGTTTAACCCTGGAGTGTATTGGTCTGAGTTACCAAGCACGAGACCTGTGCTTACTTCCTTATTCTGATGGCTTTAGGACATGGTCTTTAGAATGAAGTGATAAGAGCTATGTCAAAAATCAAGAGTAAGTTTCCAGTTTCGTGTTAACTGAAGTGGCGTTTTCATGGCACAAAGAAAGAGATTTTTACAGACAAGGAAAACAGCAAACCCTCTAGCACTTATGGGGTTTACGCTCGGTGTGGGGTCAGTTAACCTTTGAATGGAAAACCATGATCCACACAGAGAAAAATGTAGAAAATAGACCTTAAAGTACCAAAATCACATACGGCTTTAAAAGTGAAAAGCAAAATGTTAACTTCAATATTTGTATACAGTGTAAAATTTCCTTGAGGAGTCCTATGTTAATGAGACTTGGTTTAAACCAGGGGTGGGCAAACTTTTTGGCCCGAGGGCCACATCTGGGAATAGAAATTGTATGGTGGGCCATGAATGCTCACAAAATTGAGGTTGGGGTGCGGGAGAGGGTGAGGGCTTTGGTTGGGGGTGGAGCCAGAAATGAGGAGTTCAGGGTTTGGGAGGGGGCTCCAGATTGGGTCGGGTGAGTGAGGTGCAGGGGTGGTGGTGAGGGCTCCAGCTGGGGGTGCAAGCTCTGGGGTGGGGCTAGGGATGAGGACTTTAGGGTGTAGGAGGATACTCTAGCTGGGACTGAGGGGTTCAGAGGGCGGGAGGGGGATCAGGGCTGGGGCGTGGGGAGAGGCTCCGGGGTGCAGGCTCCGGATGGTGTTTACCTCAAGTGGCTCCCGGAAGCAGCAGCATGTCCCTTCTCCAGCTCCTATGCCGAGGCACGGCCAGGCGGCTCTGTACGCTGCCCCGTCTGCAGGTACTGCCCCTGCAGCTCCCATTGGCTGCGGTTCCTGGCCATTGGGAGCTGCGGGGACGGCGCTTGGGGCAGGGGCAGTGTGCAGAGTGGAGCCCCTTGGCTGCCCCTACGCATAGGAGCCAGAGGGGGGCCATGCCGCTGCTTCTGGGAGCTGTGTGGAGCCATCCACAACCCTGTGCCCTGGCTGGAGCGCTTAAAACGGCTGACTGGCTGGATCCGGCCTCCAGGCTGTAGTTTGCCCACCTGGGTTAAACAGACAGCTTTGTAGCTATATTCAGAGTGTGTTGTCACACATGAATAAATTTGTCTGGAAGATCTCTTAAGGAAGATTTGGAACAATCCAGCCTTGAACTACTAACACCCTCACCCAGGAAATAAATCATGGCACTGCAGTTAGAATGGGCTACTTAAAGCAGCATATCTGCTTAAAGGGTTACAAGTGCGTGAAAATTTCCTCTAACCCTAAAGTATTATAATTTCATGATAAAGATCCAACTTGATAATAGCACTTCGATGCCAATGCTCCCTAAGGTGGCAAAGTTATTCCTTCGTGCATCTCAGCGTATCTGAGGCTATATTAACTGCCTTGTCATATCTTATTGTTTGTTCTAAAACGTCATTGATTGAACGAACAATCTGATTGGCTGGTGAACATTCTCAGAAACACACTAATCCATGTGAATCTCACAGTTTAGCTAAAAATGCTGTCTAACATTCCAGGCTGTCAACTTCATTTTCTTCCAGTACATAAGAGACTTCTTCAGAGTAAAGATTTTTGTTGCCAATGTAAAGCAGCTTTAAGGGGTGTGGCTATCATGACATAATCATGCTCTGAGTGGACTAGAAAGGTTTGGCTGGATCCAGTGCCCCAAGAATGCAGTTAGCTCATGGTGACCACACCCCTTTTGTGCCTTCTTGCATACTGAATTTCTGCATGATGAAGTGTGCTTGCTTTTTGGTAAAATTTTTGGCTTGAAGCGGGGCATCATCCCTCCGTTTCAGAATTCTGGTTAACTGGTGGGACATGAGGCTATTTTACTACATCCCAAAACATGGAAGCGTGTCCATTGACATCCATCATATATATATTATTGTGAGGTACTTGGTGGGAGGTAGAGAGGAGAATGTGTGTATGCCAAAGCACCAGTAGTACATAAAAAGCTGAAAACAGGAATTGAATCCGATGTTAAAAAAAATTCTTCAGTTGCATTTTCCCCTGGGTATAAATGTCATAATTTGAACAGTTTCCTTGGAATGTTTGCAGTGAGCTTCAGTTTTCTAGTTTTACCCAGCAAACATTCTGAAGAACCTTCTATTCTGTTGTTCTGGTGAGATCCTTATTAAAATTTCATACTGTGTTGGTCCTATGAGACTACACAAGCTTGCAAGAGTAAGGAGAGCCAGAGAGAATCTACCCTCAAAATAGTAACGAATTAGCTTGTTATTGACAGTCAGTGAAGTATGGTTGTGACCGCTTCAGTAACCAGCTTTGTCCACAACGCTACCATCCTATTGGATTTTGAGTACTTTTAGGTTTTAAAATAATTGTGTAACAAACTGGCCAGAGCCCATATTGTGGTTGTGCAGCCACTGAGTGTGGCTCTTGCTGCTGATGTATTTATATGTTGATAATTTAGAGTGAGTACTCCACCATGCCAACCCACAGAATTTGAAAGCTTGACACAGGACAAGGCATTTGATCTTCAAAGAGCTTTCATCTTCTGCAGGGGTAAAACCAATGGTAGGAGCACATCTTGTTGCAGGGTTAGGGTTGGTTTGGGTCTCCATGTTCAGGCATTAGTGGTCCTACTGTTGTGTTTTTATAAGCAATGGGAATAAATTAAGGGGAAAACTGAGAGACTGTTTCCCTATATAAAAATTATTTTCTTTTATGTATAGCGGAAAGGAAGCCTCCTTTGTTTAATATGAACGCAATGAGTGCCTTATATCACATAGCGCAGAATGAATCCCCTACACTACAGTCTAATGAATGGTGAGTATTACTGAGAGAGAAGCGTTGTGGGGACTTGCTATAAATGGAGTGCTTTGTCATGCTGAGTTCTTGAAATGGCTGGATTCCTGTTGGGAAGATGTGAGCTGAAAGGCTGATAAGTAGGTGCACTGTACATTTCATGTGCACAAAATTCACCACTGAATAAGTGAATATTTTAGAGATTAGGAATACAGCAAGTCCAGAAACGGAACAGACTTGCTGTAAGAACATAAAATCCCATGGTAAGTCATGTGTCAGTAAACATTGGAAACCCAGAGGTTAGCAGCAAATGATTATTTTTATATTATTAAAAACATAGTTTATGAAACCCAAATCTTGGTTTGTGGAACCACTACCTCATTGAAGAAAGCCATTGATTATGTATTTGCATACAGATGAATCCATTTTAAAAGTAAAAAACTTGGTAATAATTGTCACGCTGTCTGCAGTGGCTCATGACCATGAGTGCCTAGCCTACCTCAGGGCAGACACCTCAAACTGGTGGTGTGTTCTAGATTTAGATTTCATCAAGCCAGTAACAAATGTGAACTCCTGAATCACTGTAACAGTCTTACCATGGAGTCACAGACAGTCCCCTTTTGATTCTCCAGTCTATCTTGCCACCCAGACAAACTGGACTTAGTGATAAAAGATTATTTACACCAAAAATCACACCACATTTGGGTTGCTTCCAGGCACAGGAGACCAGTCGCCTACCCAAGATCAATTGGTATCCTAGATCTTACACCAGAGACCACGCCTGTAGCCGATCCTGTAATAAACTATCTAAATGATTACCAACTAGGAAAAAGGAATGAGAGAACTCTTTACAGGTTAAAGCAGGCAAACAAACTACCTGTGTTAGTCTATAAGGTGCCATAGGACCCTTTGTCGCTTAAACAAATGAGGTATCATCTAAATCCTAAGAGTGATAGTTGTAGTGGTCTGTCTATTCAAAGCCTCTTTCAGGGCAGACTCAGTAGGCAACCCCGGGGATCTCTGGCTTCAGTTTAGAGTCTCTGGCCCTTCAGAGTTCAAACAGCAAAAAAGATGGAAAATTTTCCAGTGGCTTTGTTTTATTTCCTTCATTCAGCTTCAAAGCCCGCAGGACAAGCTTCCTTGCAGGTAGCATTGCCTAGGTGGGACAGGGTCATTAACTAATCCTTTGTATTGTGATGATCCTTGATGGCACATCTGATTTTGATAGTTCTCATGGATGTGCAGAGCGGGAGATGATTTCCATGCCTGAATTCACAAGTTCAGAGTAAACATTTTCAAAGTTATACAACAAAACTTACATATTTTCTTACAGAATGGAGTACAGATATTACAAGCGAGACTAATGCATGCGGCAATTTACAAGCACTTCATAGAGACTAAACACATTCTTAATAAATACCTATTTGGAGCAAAACTAACATATAAGTGACCTAGTCTTGTATCCAGCGACAAGGCTGTCAGTTCTTTCAGGAAAGATGTGGACAAATTGGAGAAAGTCCAGGGAAGAGCAACAAAAATGATTAACGGTCTAGAAAACATGACCTCTGAGGGAAGATTGAAAAAAATGGATTTGTTTAGTCTGGAGAAGAGAAGACTGAGAGGGGACATAAGTTTTCAAGTACATAAAAGGTTTTTACAAGGAGGAGGGAGAAGAATTGTTCTTAACCTCTGAGGATAGGACAAGAAGCAATGGGCTTAAATTGCAGCAAGGGAGGTTTAGATTGGACATTGGGAAAAACTTCCTAACTGTCAGGGTGATTAAGCACTGGAATAAATTGCCCAGGGAGGTTGTGGATTCTCCATCATTGGAGATTTTTAAGAGCAGGTTAGACAAACACCTGTCAGGGATGGTCTAGATCAGTGATCTCCAACCTTTTTATGCACAAGATCAATTTTGAATTTAAGTGCAATCCAGGATCTACCCCGCTGCTTCCCCGAGGCCCCGCCCTGCTCACTCCATTCCCCCTCCCTCCGTTGCTCGCTCTCCCCCACCCTCACTCACTTTCATCAGGCTGGGGCAGGGGCTTGGGGTGCAGGAGTGGGTACAGGGCACAGGGGCTGACTTCCGACCCCGCCTGTGGGTGCTGTCACCCGGCGTCGGGGGCGGGGCCCCGCCCCTGACGCCGGGCGACGTTGCGGGGCCCCGCCCCTGACGCCGGGCGACGTTGCGGGGCCCCGCCCCTGACGCCGGGCGACGTTGCGGGGCCCCGCCCCTGACGCCGGGCGACGTTGCGGGGCCCCGCCCCTGACGCCGGGCGACGTTGCGGGGCCCCGCCCCTGACGCCGGGCGACGTTGCGGGGCCCCGCCCCTGACGCCGGGCGACGTTGCGGGGCCCCGCCCCTGACGCCGGGCGACGTTGCGGGGCCCCGCCCCTGACGCCGGGCGACGTTGCGGGGCCCCGCCCCTGACGCCGGGCGACGTTGCGGGGCCCCGCCCCTGACGCCGGGCGACGTTGCGGGGCCCCGCCCCTGACGCCGGGCGACGTTGCCGGTGGGTGCAGAGCACCCACCAATTTTTCTCCGTGGGTGCTCCAGCACCGGAGCACCCACGGAGTCGCTGCCCCTGGTACAGGGTGCTGGCTCTGGGAGTGGGCTCAGGGCTGGGACAAGGGGATGGGGTGCAGGCACAAGGCCTATGTGCTAGTTGAATCTGATAGTAAAATTTGTCCCATCAAAATGAAAGTGTTTTTACAGTGTTGAAATTTAAACACCATTAATGATGGCATTCAGAGTCATGTGGGCCTTTAGATAACAGGTACAAAATTTCCTTTCCTCTTGAATTGCACAATATTCTTGCATTCTTACTCTGAGACAGTTTGGCAGTTGAGGTTAAAGGATCTACATAGGAGCCATGGAGTCTGGCTTGACTTAGATTTGTTGTGTCAAGTGTTGAGAGGTTGGTTTGGGGTTGTTGTTTTTTTGCCCGGGGGGCGGGGGGAGGGAAGGGGTGGAGCAGAGGTGGTGTTTTTGCTACAGATGGTTCCTTAATGAGGTGTTTAAAATGAAGAAGTCATTAGTTAACTCAGTTAACTTTTTTCTCTCTCTTGCAATAGGTCTGATTATTTTCGAAACTTCGTAGATTCTTGCCTCCAGAAAATTCCTCAAGACAGGCCTACATCAGAGGAGCTTCTGAAGGTTGGCTTTCTTGTCCTGTCTTTTTTTTCTTCGGATGGTGTTAGAAAGAAAGGATTGTATGAAGTATAATGCTGTACAGCACTTTTTCTTTCTCACCTGCTGCTCTTCTAGACCAAGGTTAAACAATGCTTTGTCTGTTATCCCTAATACCCTTAAGCTAAAGAACTAACCAACTTTGTGGACTGCACTCTTTTTTGTAAGCATTCCTTACTTTACTACTCAGTGTCTGAAGCAGCTAGCTAGATGATTCAGCGATCCAGCCGTATCTTCATAGTTACTAATGGAATATTCAGCAAGTGCCGTAGGCTGACCACCAAATCTTAGAGTTTCAGTTCCTGAAACTCTGTGCCCTTTGGTTGCTATGCTTAATTCTGACAGAGCTGTCATGCATTGGTTAGCGTAATATCTTTCTTTACTTCTCCTCATCCTGTGCTATATACGCCCTTGCAGGCTTTTACACTATTCCAGCACCTATGTGCTTTATACATAGATTTGAAAGGTACCCTCCAGTTTAATCAAGTGGATTTTTCTCCCACGTATTGCTTTTCTTGATACTGATGCATGTCGCTTGTTTGCAGAGTTTCTCCTGTTACGTTGCCTGGCTTCTTCTCCTTCTCCCCTCTCCCATGTGCTGTATATATTTAATTTCCTTTTCTCTAGTGGTGAAACACAGTAAGCCCTGGGCTACACTGGCGGGGGGGGGGGGGTGTGTGTGTCTATCTACGATACGCAACTTCAGCTACGTGAATAACGTAGCTGAAGTTGGCATATCGTAAATCGACTTACCTGGCCGTGAGGACGGCGGCAAGTCGATCGCTGCCGCTCCCCCGTCGACTCCGCTTCTGCCTTTCACAGAGGTGGATTTCCGGAGTCGACGAGGAGCGCGTTCGGGGATCGATTAATCGCGTCTAAATGAGACGCGATAAATCGATCCCCGATAGATTGATTGCTCCCCGCCGATCTGGCGGGTAGTGAAGACAAGCCCTCAGTGTCTTTAAATGGTTGCAACGAGCTGATGCATGCCTAAGTGAATATACTTAATTTGACAATCTACTAGTAGGTATTGATACAGCCTTACACAAATGTGACTTCTGTGGACTCTCTTGACAATATCAAGTGGCATTCAGGATTTTGTTTTGGTTAATTTTTCATTCTCCTTGTAAAAGCTATGGCATTGATTTTTCATCTTTTACTGTAATGGTGCTTTTTATTAAATACTTACGTTCCAAGTTCTTGCACTGTCAGCATATGACTGCTGACAGCGCAGGTTTAGATGGTCACCTTTTTGTATGTTTTAATGCTTAAGTGATCATGAGGCTTTTCCGTTCTTTACATTTGCTAGGATTTTCCATTCAAAAAGTAAACATAATTCTCCAGACGGGCTTAGTGGAAGTGTAGCGTGCCATGTCAGAATTCTAAAGTTCAGTTTTATTTTCAACAATACACTTTTTAATTAAAGAGAATTGTGTTGAAAAATAAATGTTCGTGAATTTTATGAATTGCTATCAAAGTAGCAAACAGCTGTATGCCAATTAATAGGGACACGTAGGAAATATGACAAATGTTGGAAATTGCAGTACTGCTTTCCAAAATAACAGAATGAAACTGCTGGTATTGTTAATGCTGACTCACATCCCGGTAGTACAGTTCGTCCAGAAGGCTGGCAAAACACCTTCAAACACACACAGATTAGTTTCCATTCACCTTCTGGCAAAATGCAACCATCAGTGCAGTGCAATGCAGCAAGTGAGGGATTGGGGGTGGGGACAGGTACTTGTACCTGCTGGTGTGGGCCCTGTTTAAGGGTCCTAGACACCATTTGCCCCTGTCTCTCTCCATGGTATAATAAAAGAGCTAATTTAGATTCAATTGAGAGTCTTGTTGCATCATTGGGGATTTTTAAGAGCACGTTGGACAAACACGTGTCAGGGATGGTCTAGATAATACTTAATTCTGCCATGAGTGCAGGGGACTGGACTAGATGACCTCTCGAGGTGCCTTCCAGTTCTATGATTCTAAGTCTTTCTAATAATTTGAGCAGCACAGCACAGCAGTTACAGAACTGAAAGTGAGAGGGAACCATAAATGTTCAAAACCTCTGTGTTATGTCTCATGCGAAAGAGTCATATGCGAGTTTTAGATAAGTTACTGATCTAGGCCTTGTCTAGAATAGGAAAAAGGCTGTTTCCAAAAATAAGTTCGTTAAGATCTTAAATGCCACTTAGCAACCAGTATAGACAGAGCTTAACACCTTTAATAAACATGTTAGCTGGTTGTGATTGACTGACCAGCTAGTGTGTTTTAAAGGTGTTACCACTCAGAAAAGACCGGGTTTAAGTGCTATTTAAAATCAATCATCCTTTTCCTTAGTCTAGGCAAGGTCTCTGAAGGAAGAGTTCCACTGAACTGAGTTGCAGACCCTACTTTCCTGCAGCATCTCCATAGTCCATGGATGTCTCCCATCAAAGTCCTGACCAGACTCAATTCATCTAGGTTCTGAAATCTGATAAGACCCCAGCCTGAGCTAGTATGGCTGTAGGCTACATTCTTATTCTACCTATTTAGGGAGGAGGAAGAAACACGACCAAAATTCATAAAGGTAGTTTTCAGCAAAGTATATGCACTGGAGATATGAAATTAGTCACCTGTGTGTGTGTGTGTTCTGCAGCACATGTTTGTTCTTCGGGAGCGGCCTGAAACAGTGTTAATAGACCTGATTCAGAGAACAAAGGATGCAGTGAGAGAACTGGACAATCTGCAGTATCGCAAAATGAAGAAACTCCTTTTCCAGGAGGCACACAATGGGCCTGCAGTAGAAGCACAGGAAGAGGAGGAGGTAAGAAGAGCCAAGGGAGACAATGGAGATATTAATAATGATCATTAGGATTGAGAATAAACTCATTAAGATGAATGGAGGCTGTTCCTGTCACTCAGAGTTATTGCTTCGGGTTGCTGCAGCCTCTGGCCTTGTCCACCCTTGATTCTAGCCAGCCACAACAGGGCAAACTCCTAATGTAGGAACGGAAAGCCAGGACTTGCACCTATACTTGAAACCAGGGTGCAAATTCTGGCATTCCTTGCCGCCTTGAGGGGTTTGTGCTGGTGCACCTTCACTGATCCCTGAAATCCGAGCTAATCGCAACCTAAACAAGGCCACTGGCAGTCATCATTGCACCAGTTACATCTGGTTCATGTTTTGAAGGTTTTTTCACCTAACCATAAAGGGTAGAAACACACTTGAAAAATAAATAAATAAAACATTAAAGCCTAGATTCTGGAGCACCACAAGCCAGAGCCAAAGCCCAATTCTCTCCTTGTGCAAAGGGGACATGAGTAAATTGTAAAAGTGCTGGCATCACTCGTAGGGGAAGATAAACTGCTGTCAAAACAGTTACTGGGGACACAGTATTGCTGATTCACTGTCGAGCTTAACTTCCTAGCGTTCTCCCTTCTGAAAACAATCTGACAGCAGCCAGCTTAATCTTGCAGCAGATCTCTTCTCTCCCCACCATTCCCGCAGAAGAAACATTTAGTAGCACATGTCTGAAGAATGGGCAGCTGAAGTGACTTGGCAGATGGATGCTGGTATAAAGGTGTCACATTAACGTATTGTTTGGCAAGATCAATAACTTTACAGTTGTGATGGACTGTTATTTTAAACATGGTAGCCAACTATTTTTCCTCCCTTTAGGAGCAAGACCATGGCGTTGGCAGGACAGGAACAGTGAACAGTGTCGGAAGTAATCAGTCCATTCCCAGTATGTCCATCAGTGCCAGTAGCCAAAGCAGCAGTGTTAACAGTCTTCCAGATGCCTCAGATGACAAGAGTGAGCTAGACATGATGGAAGGGGGCCACACCGTGATGTCAAATAGCTCTGTCATCCGCGTGAAGCCTGTGAGTGTTCGCTTTCTAGCCCGGCCAGCTTGGGCGGTACTGTGACTTCACTTGGTGTGAATGGTGGTGTGGTGTGCGCGGGGTTTGGCTTGCTATTACAAGAGGCATAGCTCATTGCTTCCTATCTCGCAATATAGTAGTGCAGATTTAAAAATTTTGTGCCGAAAGATTAATGTGCATTAAAAAGAAGTCCCGGTCAGAAGGCTGACGTAAAACTTTTTGAAAAGCCTGTTTTATTAAATTGGCTGCATAGCAATTTTGTGGTGTTTCAAACCCAGTTTGGGATTGCCCATTGGGAATTGGTTTATTTAGTAAATGCCCTGGGCTTATTGAGTGCAATTTTACAGGGCAAAAGCTGTAAGTGTTCTTCCTCCTTTTTACTTCCTCATTAGTGGGTTCTCAAATACTAGACCCACAGCAGTGGCAGAGAACTGTTCCTGAGCCACCCAGCTTCCCATTACTTGACTGAATTTTTAATTAATGAACCAAGTTACACAGGAAAAGAATTGCAGCATTCTGAGCATGGCATTCTGTGAAACCACTTCCCTTGCTTACCTTGGAATGATGAACAGTCTCCCTTTGAACCATGCTGCTCTTAGTACACAGGGATCATGATACACTTTTCAGACTCTTATGTTTTCATAGTTAATGGTGGGAGTGGCTGTAATTTTTCATTTAATAAGGTATAGAACAAGGATAGATGCCTTTCCTCAGGCAGTTGATTAGCATATAACATAGTTAATTACCAATTGCCTGATGATGAATCATAGATTCAAAGCATAAACGTATAGAATATGACTGCAAATCAAAAGTTTGTTTTCCTTTGAGTGTTTCTACAATTAGTGAAATTAACCTCGTTATCTGGCATGATTGTGAAGAAGGAGCTTGTCCGTCTGGTTGGGTTAAAGATGATATCTGCTATGTAGTATGTTGGTTAGAAGTAGCCTGTTGAACATCTCAATAATCTGTTTCCCTTTATTATTTTTTCCACTCTCACTGGTGAGGAAGTTGCTTTCCTCTTAGCCATAACATTATGAAATGAAATTTCAGCATCCTAAGTTCCAGGGTCAAGGTTTCTGTTTTCTATTGTATATTTTCAGCTGGCTTATTTTCAGCAGTTGCTTTTCAGGATTAGTGAATCTGATGCACTTTTGCTTCTATTTTCTTAAGGTTGTCTTTGAAGCACACTCAGATGACAATCTCAGTAACATGGATTCTCCTTTTTCACTCTACTGTTAATATTTCTCCCAATGTTAAGGAGGAAGAAAATTACAGAGAAGAGTCTGATTCTAGAACAAGGACATCAGAACCACAGTCTCCACCCCAAGTATCTCGCCACAAGTCACATTACCGCAACCGAGAGCACTTTGCTACTATACGCACAGCATCACTGGTAGGTTTAGTTTTTTCTGTTGCTTAAATTGTAAAAGCATAATGAATTTGGAGGTTTAGCTATAATGTTACTTGCAGCTTTTAGGATTTCATCAGAATGTGAAACTCAAAAATGTTATCACAGAAATCGTTAGAGCTAACTTACTAACATAAATATAACCCCCGGGACAAGTATTTTTATATAGCTTATTTATTTTCAAAAACAGTGCCTAGTAGTACATAGGGAATCTGCAGCATCAAATGGTTTATAGTTTCATGCCACAAAACCAAGTATTCCCGTCTAAATTTTACACCCTGTTTTTTGTATGTGTACTCCGCATGCATGTATAAGTTAGTCAGCTGAACCAGTTCTCCTTAATACAAAATTAAGATTGGCAGTCCAATATGGTGTTTCCATTGTTGCATTGCTGTGAATACAAGATCAGGGGGTTTCACAACAACATTTTTAGTGGCTTCAGAGTGGTGCTACCAACTCTTGCTGGTGCCCGCTCTGACAAATTATCTTAAATACTTAATTAACTTTAGGAAAAACAAATAACTATGCACATGGACATGTCCAAATCCGAGTCATTTATTTATGTAGGGTTTTTTTTGCAGATTCTGTAATTAAAATAACATACAATTGAATTTTAGTGTACCTGGCCTCCCATCCCCTCTAACCCTGCTGCATCCCCCGGTCCCCCCACAGATCCCCATGGCCCCGACTGCCTCCCCCAGCCTCCCAGCACCTCCCCAGGCTACTCATTGCCCCCCTGAGCCCCACTGCTTCCTTCCCCTCCTCCCTCCACTGCCCATGAGCTCCCTTCTGCTGCCTCGCACCGCAGGCTCTTAACCATGGTTCCTGGTAAGGCTGGCCCTGCTGAAGCCCAGAGCCCCACGACTGGAGCCGGTGGAGTGCGGGGAGGGGTGTCCTGAAGCCTGGAGTCCCACGCCTGAAGCCCCCCAGCTCCTGTGCGCTGCAGGGAGGGGCTACTTTGCCCCCTCCCCCATTTCTGCCCATGGCTGCAGGAAAACCTCCTGGTGGCCACATTTGAGAAATGCTGTTCTAGATCTTGCAAAATAAAAAGTGTATCTGTAAAATTGTCACTAGCCAGCATTTTTCACAATTCAAATTGATGACTTTCCTTAATTGTTACTAGTGAAACGCAGAGAACTTTTAACCCCTCTATAACTGGACTCATGTTTTTCCAACATAAACATTAATATTGAATGCATTTGAGGTGTCATCTTCTGTGCCTCTGGTGTTGGAGAAGTGAATAGCACCATATAAAGTGGGGTCATATTTGTAAAAGTTCAGGCCTTTGAAATGAGACACACAGTGCTCTCTGTGCTAAACACTTCTAGACTTTTGAGAATATGTTACATTAAATCATGTTTGGCTGAGATTACAGCTATTGCAGAAATACTGCTCTAAGCTAAGAGAGAAAGCAAAGTCACACTTTAAGTTGCTGCTAGTACAGGGTGCTACCCTTCGCCTCTGAAGTTTTTTTCCTCCGTAGAAACCCCCTTGAAAACAGAGTTTGGTCAAAATGCTAAATAAAGATGGCAGTGCTCTTTCTCTCTTGCTTGCTCATTTATAGGCATTGTTAACAACTAAGAGAAGCCCATTAGGGACCCATTTGATCCTTCTGTGTGTTACAGTAGAAAGAGAAGGCTCTCTCTCTTAGTCAAATCAGTTTTTAGCTGTCTGCTGCCCCTGGAACTTGTGCTCTTCTTTCCAACAAAGTTATACATTATTATTGAATCATTTTATTGTGTAAATTGAAGAATGCTGAAAAAACAGATTAAGATGCATTAACTTTTTATCCTGGTATGGTTGTCTTACTAGGTGACAAGGCAAATGCAGGAACATGAACAAGACTCTGAGCTCCGAGAACAGATGTCTGGCTATAAACGCATGAGACGGCAGCACCAGAAACAGCTGATGGCACTGGAGAACAAACTGAAGGCAGAGATGGATGAGCATCGCCTCAGGTTGGACAAAGATCTTGAAACACAACGCAACAGCTTTGCTGCAGAAATGGAAAAGCTAATTAAAAAACACCAAGCAGCCATGGAGAAGGAGGTAGGAGATTAAGATTTAGAGGCTGGCCTATGTTTGTTAATTACATTGAATTGTCCACTTCTCCTCACTGAAGAAGAGATGACATTGTAGTCTCTTACATGTCTGTTTTCAGGAACCAAGCAAATTGATAATTAGAAAAAGGCTAATACGTCACCTCCTTACACTAAGGGGTTTATGTAACTAGAGGAAAGGTATGTCCTGCATCACAGTGCATTGTACTAAATGTTAGCATACTGAGCCAGAAAGAATTACAGTAAGGATTTTCCTTTCTATTGTCCTGTATCCTTTGTCGTCTTGATTTTATGTATGTTTTAAAAGTGAATTAAGTGCATTCTTCAGAAATGACCAGAAATCTTAGTAGTAGAATAGCACTCTTGCCTTGTATGGGAGTTATAATTCAGATAAAATGATCCTACACAGAAATGTCAGTTGTGCTTAGAATGTTCATACTTTTACTAGTGTATGAATATACTTATTTGTTAACAAATCATGATGGACTAGTGCCACCAACGAAGATGGTTGGTGACAGTTCTGTAGGTGTTCTATCGTTGGTCACTGGGTGGAACTATTCCAGTCTATATCGATCTTTATACCATGCTCATTGTCATAGTGTCTGAGGGTATGTCTACACTGCAAAAATAACAAAAGCCAGGGCAGTAAATCTCAGAGCCTACGTCTACACACTCAGGCTTGTGCTACATCACTAAAAATAGCAGTGTAGACATTCCTCCTCGGGATCTGAGACCCACTCCCTTTGCTGGCTTGCAGAGCCCAAGCTCCAGCCAAAGCAAGAATGTCGACATGCTCTTTTTAGTGTCCTAGCACGAGACCGAGTCTGCAGACCCGGGCTCCAAGACTCACTGCTGCAGCGTTGTTTTTTAAACAGTGTCGTCGTACCCTGAGTGTCTCTCTAAGGCTTTCCCTGTCATGAGGGAGTTGACTTTATTACTAGGTTAAAAATAAGCTAGAGCTTAGCTCTAAGTAAGAAAGCATTGAGCAAAGACTGTTGATGGGTGCATTCCTGGGGGGAAACTGAGAGATGAGAGAGAGCAGATTGTGCACAGTCCTAGTTCTCTTTGAAAGGTGCGGTGAGTATATGTTAAAGGTGCAAAGCACTAGCGATTCGCAGGGGTCTGACATGGAGGTGGAGGTCTGTTACGCTGATTGAGTCACAGAAATTCATTGTGTTTTGTCCTGGTGTAGACTAAAGTGATGGCCAATGAAGAAAAGAAATTTCAACAACATATTCAGGCCCAGCAAAAGAAAGAACTGAACAGCTTCCTGGAGTCCCAGAAGAGAGAATACAAGCTCCGTAAAGAACAGCTCAAAGAGGTAACCCGCCTGCTATGAGAACAATAAAGTACTAATGTACTAATACAACTGGATTTGTATGATCAATTGTACTAATACACTGAACTCCTAGAATCAAGAGATGCCAATATGCTGCAAAGTAATTTTAATCTGATCATGGCACATTCTGTATTGTGATTCCAGTCAGACACTTATTGAAGACGTCACTTGTAATATTTGTCATTGATCTTAAAACAGAAGTGGGTGTTTTTATGTTGGCATCCGCATAGTTGTCTACTGAAGTACAGGTTTTTCCACTCTTTAATACTGTTTCCCAGTTCAGCGCCAGCAAGGTGCTTACAAACTTAAGAATGCTAGGGAATGAGAGAGTAGTTTAGGAAAAAGAGTTCTCACTGTTAAGATGTAAAGCAGCATACTATGGAATGTATCTTGTAGCTGCATCTCTTGTAAATAGAAGACTATTCACTATTGTAATTAGTGAAATTCTTCATCACTGGGTTTTCGATACCTTTATTGGATAAGCAGGAATGTAGAGCAGTGAAGGTGAACTCGCCAAGTTTTGCTAAAAAAGTAACTTCTATAAGATAGTAAAAGGAGTGGGAGAAGCTATTTAGTGTATTATTTTGAAAATCGTGACCATTGTCAGATCCAGAAGAAATTATAGGTGCAGACTTCCTGGTTCCCTTTACAGACTGACTGATATCACACCACCATAGAGTTTTTGAAAGAGCCATTTAATTCTAAACTATTAACTCCTGTGATTCAACTTTGGAACTAGCAGTTAACAAATCCAGAAGCAAATAACCCCAAACATAGATATTCTCTGAGAGGGAAGTAGTAGGGCTGAGAGACCTGTAAAGCTGTGATGGGTTGGAATTTTTCTCTGGTCATACAATAGATAGTATTTAAAGGGCAATGCCCTCTGATGTGTTGACTCTCCTTGATAAAATACTGCGGCATTCTGTGTGGTATTAACTCTTTTATATGTGGGGACTAGTCTAATAACCATACTGGTCCATCTAGTATGTATTACTTCTCAAATTAAAGGGAGATCTTGAGTAAACAGACTAATTCCTGACTTTGACAAAGTCGTTTTTGAATTGAAGGGTGTCTCAAATTGCATATCAAATTTAGCATCCAAGTTTGAAAACATGGCCAATCATCTCTCCTGTTTACTGCCTTATACTGTTTCTTTGTAAATTTTGGGTCCTTGATAACTGGGGCCTGCCTTGGGGACTTAAATGTATTATAAATATCTCCATGTAATGGCCCCAAATCACTTAAGCATGTTCTTAAGTGCTTTGCAAGATCAGGGCCATATATAAACAATATTGGTAAATGACATAGGATGAAATTGTCCTGGTCCCATTGTCATCCCAGCTGTGATATGTCAGTGGCTGGGTCATATACTTGTATGTATGCATAAATCTTAGACCATTGCATTAGCTGTTGGAATGAGATGGAAAGGTTTTTTTCCTCTGGAGAGGCCAATAGAAGTGCCTCATAAATTGGAATTGACACGAATACACGTAGCATTACATCATCAGTGGTAGAATATATTATTTTCAAGCTTTTGTATCCTTTTACACTTGTCTAAAGGAAACTCAAAGGCAGACCAGTGTTTTGAAGTTAACTTAGTGACAGACTCAAGAAAATGTACAATTAAAGCAGCCAAAATTCAACTTGTCCCCCTGGAATCGCCGTAGATATGCAATATCATGCACTTTGCTGAGAGTTCTGCAATATCTGGGCACAAGAAGACGAAGTAACAGCCTAACTGAAGTGTTGATTATGCAGGTCAGCACAGTTGTTCAGTGTCAAAGAGCTTAACATGATTATTCTGAAATTAATGATCCTGGTCTTCTCAGGAGCTGAATGAAAACCAGAGCACTCCAAAGAAGGAGAAGCAGGAGTGGCTCTCCAAACAGAAGGAGAACATTCAGCATTTCCAGGCAGAGGAGGAGGCCAACTTGCTGCGGCGCCAGAGACAGTATTTGGAGCTGGAGTGCCGCCGCTTTAAGAGAAGAATGCTTCTTGGGCGCCATAACCTGGAACAGGACTTAGTTCGGGAGGTGAGAGGGCAGGGGAGGAGTAAAAACCCATGAACCATGTTAGTCCCAAATACACCCTATAGGACACCTACTGTGTAGCCAAAACCCTGTGCTTGGTATAGGATGTGGTGTTGCCTGATCTAGGGTGACTTTTGTAATAGATCGATTTAAATGGGCGCATTGTGGTGAAAACCAACATGCCAGTTTAATGGATTCATTATCAAAGACTCACTGCTATACATTATGTAGGGAAGTGTTAACAAAAGCAAATGGATAATAGTAGACAGCATTAAAAACCTCTTTAGAAAGCATCTACTATGGTTAAGGCTGCGATTTTGTCACGGAGGTTGCGGAAGTCACGGAATCCGTGACTTCCAGAGACCTCCATGACTTCAGCCTGCGGCAGCTAGGAGCTCTGAGCCACAGTGGGTGGCGGGGATACCCCACAGCTCTCTGCTGCCGTGGGCCCCGGGGGTCCCCCCAAGCGCCGAGCCACCGTGAGTGGCAGGGCTCCAAGCCACAGGCGGCGGGGGATCCTGGAACTCCAAGCCACCATGGGCAATGGGGCCCCTGAACTCCGAGCTGGGGCCTTCCCAGCTGCCGCAGGCAGTGTGTGGACCCCGCAGTTCCCCATTTTGTCAGGATATTTTTAGCAAAAGTCCTGGAAAGGTCACGGGCTTCCATACATTTTTCTTTCTTGCCCGTGACCTGTCTGTGACTTTTACTAAAGAGTTCCATGACAGAATCTTAGACTTAACTACGGTACTTTGGAATTGTTTAGCAGCCATGACAGAAAGAAGCAGTGTGAAGTGATTTATTTTATCACCTTTCCTGATATCTTATACCTGATACCTACCACAAGTAAGTTGTAGAAGAACCCTGGTGTAGCATCTAAATTGCTTTGGGTGTGCTTCGGTTGAACCACTGAAATGCACTACAGTGAATGTGATCTCAATTAAGCTAGGTACACAAATAACTCTCGGCAATTAATTCTCGCTCTGTGGCTCAGGAGTTAAATAAAAGGCAGACGCAGAAGGATCTGGAGCACGCCATGTTGCTGCGACAGCATGAGTCTATGCAAGAACTGGAGTTCCGCCACCTCAATACCATCCAGAAGATGCGTTGCGAGCTGATCAGGCTTCAGCACCAAACTGAGCTCACAAACCAGCTGGAATACAACAAGCGACGAGAGCGTGAGCTAAGGCGTAAGCATGTCATGGAAGTTCGACAGCAGCCTAAGAGTCTGAAGGTATTGTGTAATATTGAAGCATGGTTGAGATGGGGAGGGGGAGTAAAAGGCCATGTTTTGTGCGCCCAGGCGCAGTGCATTGCAGGGCTGGTCTACCCAACAGTTACAACTATGTCACGGGATCAAGCACCAGAATGGTTCCAATTTGTGGTGCACGGGAGTCCTTAAGCATGTTCTGTAACTGGGCTGAAGCCCTTTGCACCACACTGCCAGCCTCGCTGCCTTTAAGGCCTTTCATGAAGCTCAGTTATTCAAGGAGAGGTTTATAACTACATAGGACTTGTCTTCATTTTGTTAAAAAAGCAGCTCTTCGCAATGCCTGCCTTACCTACCCAAGCGACCAGATGATCTTGCTGTCTTCACTTTCATCTTTCCCCACCCACTGCCTCATTGTTTCCCATAATCATCTATTGTTCTTCCCTTAATTAAGATTGTAACATTTTCGAGAAGGGCACTTTGGGCCAGATCCTTAACAGGTGTGCATTGGCATAGTTTGATTGACTTCATTTGAGCAGCACTTGATAGCAGCCGAGACTGGTCCTGTCTATTTTTGTTCTGTATGGGGCTATGCATATATGTTGAGCTACGTAAATAATGGGACATGGCTAAGGTCCCCATTACACCATATGTATTGGCAGTAACTGGATCCCATTATTGGGTTGGATTTGTGTTGCAGGCAGGCCCCTACTACACCATTCCCTCACTTCTTTAAAAAGATGCTGTTCAGCAACTGCAATTCGACTTCCCTTTTAAAATTGTTAAATTCTATTAGAAGTTGGATTTTAAAGATTTTTATCCTCCCAGCCCTCCCTCTCCCTACCCCTGCCCAAAATAATCCACCCCTCTCCCTGCCCAAAATAATCCACCCCTCTACCATGAAGTAATAATTTTTAAAGCCTAATTTTGCTGCTGCACATGGAAATAAAATGAACAAGCTCTCCAGCTAACAGACTATGGATGTGCTCCCCTTAGTAGTGTCAGTGGACAAGCAAATGCAAATAAAAAACATTAACCAATGCAATATCAGAAGGGAAAAGAATCTAATGCTAAACCGTCTCACGTTCTGTCCTGTGCTTACACGGTGTCTTGAACAGAACTGTCGCCCCTCTGTCATGGAGTCTGTTAGTGTTTCCATTATAAGCCCTTCTCTTCATCCATAGAAGTCCCGTTGTCTCATGTGAGGTGCCTAGCAAACGGGATACAAGGCCCTTCACATCGCTGCCTGGTCCTGTGCAGAGAGAGAGACCCCTTCACTCCACCCAGGATTTCAGCTGTGCCCAGAACAAAATGTGCCGTGTGCCTTATGGATCATGGGGTTCCTTTGTTGCTCTAGGTCTCTGGGTGTCGTGATTTGCCCATCTGACTCAGTTCACACCAACTGTAGGTTGTTTTCTTGACAGAAATTGTCTGGAAAATAACCAGTTTGGAAATAGTACTTTTGCAGTGTGAAAAGAAATGATTGGTCAATCTCATACTAGTATTCAATAGTTAAAAACTGACTGCGGATCACAAGGGACCATCTGATCACTGTGTTCAAAATCTCCAAGGATATAGTACAGAAATAGCTGATGACTTCACAAAGAAGCAGTACTGCATTATGAGCTGAATAAAACTAAAGCAGCTGCATTAGGTTGATCCTTCTGAAGTTAACATGAATGAATTCTGCCTCCCCAAGGTGATCTGGTACAAGCACAGACAGACAATGTGTCCATATTCATTCCCTCCCTGAAATCGGCCCCTGGTTGGCAATTACAGCAGAGAAGTCAAGAGACATGACTGGGTCATGGAGACTGAACTCTCTTACAGGTCATCCCTGCAGGGCAGGCTCCAACATGCTGGAAGGGCGTGTGGGAAGCTTAAACTGCTGCCTGTGCTCTACCTGCTCGGTGATTAATGAAGGACTTAATCACCGAGCGGGGGCGGGAGGATAGCTCAGTGGTTTGAGCATTGGCCTGCTAAACCCAGGGTTGTGAGTTCAATCCTTGAGGGGGCCGTTTAGGGATCTGGGGCAAAAATTGGGGATTGGTCCTGCTTTGAGCAGGGGGTTGGACTAGATGACCTCCTAAGGTCCCTTCCAACCCTGAGATTCTATGATTCTATGACTTCAGAGTCTGGAGCAGGCAGTCCAGCACCTTTTGCCAGCACTAAATTTGTGTACACACAACACTAATATTGAAGACCATTGGAATAACAATACTGCTCGAAGTCCAATACTTGCTTTATTGGAACTGTTCACTAGAATGAACTCTCTCCCTCGCTTCTGAACAGTGCATGCACATGTTTTATTGACTGCCGTTGTTATCTAGATTCTCTCTTCAGACATGTTTTCCTTTATTAAAGGGTCCAAGTTACAGGGCTCTCCTTTGACGCTTACTGAATCCTTTTATACTGGGAGTAAGCTTTTCACAATCAGATGTCTATTGCAGTCCTTGGCTGCTCCTGAAGGAATGGAACTAGAAGTAATCCTTCAATGAAAAGTTCTCTGTTAGAATTATTCTGAGTGTCTGTCTTGTTACTCTTTCTGGTAACTCGCAATGCGAGGCCAGCATGATCTTGTCATAAACCTGACTGGAAACCTTCCCCTTCCCCTCTGTTTCCTGTTGTTAAAGCCTTTGCATTGGAAAGCAGTAAATAAAATCTGGTGTCCAAGAGAAACTTCACAGAAAGTGAGGAGAAATGCATTGTTACTCCCTGGCTGTGGCCAAGTCTTTGATAGAAATGCATGGCCTACAAGCACTTCCCTTCAGGGCAGGGGGTGGGGAGAGTGGCCATAAGGGCTTTCCTGCAGGGAAATGGCTGTTGGTTAATTTAGAAAGGGTAAAAGTCCCGTCTTCCCCTCTGTGATACAGGTATCAGCGGACTAGAAACAGAGTGCATGCAGGCATTCTGCACCAGGGGATTAGGGTGTTCTCTGGAAACCAGGCCAATGTTTCTCCAATGCGGCCACCAGAGGCTTTTCTTGTGGCTTAGAGCCTCCTAGGCAGTAACTTTGGGATGGGGGCGGGGGGGCAGGGTTACAAGCAGTGACCCCTGCTCCCTCTGGAGCCAAAAATGTCAGAGGAGCAGGCAGCCAGTGAGTTCCCCACCTTCCCGGGGGTGATGAGGCTCAGGCTACGGTCTTGGGGTTTGGGTCTGGCCTTGGACCCCAGCACAACAAAAGACAGGAATGTGCACAGAGCCTTATTTGTGTTTCTATTCTGTTTAGGTCCAGTAAAGAATAGAAACAATTGTACATTATTTTTATTATTGAGTGTGCAAAAAACCTCGACATAAATAAATTATGGACATGGATCTGTGCATATTTATTTGTTTTTCCTGAAGTTAATTAACTATTTTAGGAAAAATTGTCAGAGCGGCCACCAACAAGAGTTGGTGGCTGCACTCTGAGGCCACCAAAAATGTTGTTGCGAGAACCCTTTTCGGCAGTAAGGTATTAAGGAAATCGAGACCAGGGTTTGAGCTATTTTATGCTCCCACAGGGCCCTTCTAGGTAGCCACAAATGCTGTGCTTTAGCTGGACTAACTCTAGCACTGCTTAGTAGAGTGGCTGACAGTCAGGAGGTGCTAGTAAAAACAACTGTATTCCCTGTCCAAGTGCCAGGGCTTCTCCATGGAACGGGGCAGGAATCCATTCCCACACCCAGGTGCCTGCTACTGCTACAGCACTTTTAAACATCAAAACCATGGAGAGACTGACTGTGTAGCCCAGAGTCAGCGCTCTGCGTTGCCACTGCTGAAACCTCTGATTTTGTTCTCAGTCTTTCTGCTCTTCTCCAGTCTGTCAGGGGCTGGGAGCGTCTAGGTTTAATCTTCCTTTTTGGAGTGAACACCACGTGTAGCTTAGCTGTGACATCTCAGAGGCTGTCCCTGCTGTTCCTTGTTTGGCTAAAGAGAATCCCATCCAGTCCTCAGGTGGAAGGGTGGTGACCATAGTAATAATTGTATAGCACCTGCCAGCCCAGGATCTCAAAACACTTTACAGGTCCCTTGTGAGGAAGGTAAGGATGAACCAGATGCGAACACTGAAACACAGAATTAATTTACCTAAAGTTACACAGCAAGTCAGTAGCAAATCCAGGTACTTAACCCTATCTAATGACTCCTAATCTTTTGTTTTAAGTACCAACTGACAGTTCTTGACAACGCACACAGCTTTGGGTGCAAAAGGAGAGCATAGGAATGACCTCAGGTCTCCAGCAGGTGCCCCGGGGGCGGGGGGGTACTTGTGTATTTGAATGTTTGTTCGATTAGGCATGATACTACTACATACGATGACCCCCTCTTCCAGATAGAAAATGTGGGTGCCCTGCTAACCAAGTAATGTCACCAAACCAGTACTGGTCAAAATTTTCCTTGGTAAGATAATGCTTTACTGCAAACCCTTATGAAAGTCAGGTCTTAGCATCAAAGGTTAAAACACAAATTTCCTTCATCGAATCCTAAATCAAAAAAGATATTTTTCGGTATACAAAACATTGCTAATTTGCTTTTTTTCCCACAATAATAAATCCAGGCACAGTCATGTGTAAGTAAGGCTTTAACGGCTAATAACTATTACGCCTATCACGCAAGAAGTCTTCTTGAAAAGCAACACCCAGGACTGAATCCAGTCCAGTGGCAAATGAGTCCCTTTGTGTAGTGACAGCTGTATGTAGTCCGGAGCTTTGATAGAAAAGTGTCATCTCTATTCTAATTGTTTTGCACACCAACAAAATGTAACTAGCAAAATGTCAAAGCAGCTGTAGCATGATCTTTGTCTCTTGTATGCTCATCTCTTTACTCTTCACACTTTTTATATTGATATATATTTGTGGGATTTATGAACTCCTACTCTTGAATATGAAATGAAATATCACTGAATATCTTGCTTCCATATTTGACATAGACTGGGTTTTTTCCTCCTTCTCTCTAGTCTAAAGAACTACAAATAAAGAAGCAGTTTCAGGACACATGCAAGATCCAAACCAGACAGTACAAAGCACTGAGAAACCACCTGCTGGAGACCACACCAAAGAGTGAACACAAAGCTGTCCTGAAACGGCTCAAGGAAGAGCAGACCCGGAAACTGGCTATCCTAGCTGAGCAGTATGATCACAGCATCAATGAAATGCTCTCAACACAAGCTGTGAGTTGCCTCTGAAACCTAGTATACATCTGCTCATCCCAACATGTCAGTTTGCATTTTGACCTGTAGTCACCCTGACTGAAGGGTTGTTTTCTCCCTTTGCCACACATGCAGCACCCAGATTCAGATCCCAGACTTAGTCCTTCCTCTCATACTGCAGAAGCCGCCTTCAAATCCAGAGGAAATACTCACTACCCACTTCCGTCAGTCCTGAGTTACCATGACGGGTGCATAGGAAGTGTTTCCTTTTAATCTGAGGGCTGCGTTTGCACCTGCATCTTTGAATTCAGCTGCTGCTTATGGAGCACCAATATGCTACTTCAACCTGGCCTTTTAGTGGGTTAAAGGCTTCTAGAGATTAACCTGAAATGATATTGACACCAACGTTGAAAGCTTTGTAAATGCCATTTTAACGAATGACCACACTATATGCATAATACTTTGAGTCCCTGCTGCAACTGCATTAGAATTTTCTTTGCATATCCTTAGTGCAGTGGCTCCTAACCTTCCTCGTTTGGAGACCCCTTTGAGACGGATCAGCAGATGGTGCACTCCCAGCTGATCATAACTGCTTGCTCTAGGGCCCAGCACAGTGGCCACTGTATCTCCTTTTCCTGTTCATTCGCCTCTTGAATTTATTTTTCTCTTTATTTGCCTTTGCTCACCCTCTCCTCTCATTCCAACCCTATCAGAAGCTTATGCTGCTTGCTTTTGGGAAGGGTATGCTGATGGCTCCATAGGCGGGCCCCGATGCATCTCCCTCCTGGGGCTGAGTCTGTGGGAGCGGAGAACTGAAGTTTGAACGAGTACGTTGCTACCTGAGCCTGCATCTCTGGACATTGCTTCCTAATATAATATCTGGAGACATGCCAATCTCCTAGAACTGGAAGGACCTTTCAAGGTCATCGAGTCCAGTCCCCTGCCTTCACTAGCAGGACCAAGTACTGTCCCCTGACAGATTTTTGCCCCAGATCCCTAAATGGCCCCCTCAAGGATTGAACTCACAACCCTGGGTTTAGCAGGCCAGTGCTCAAACCACTGAGCTATCCCTCCCCCTTCCTGTGTTGGCGGGTACTGGGGAGCAGGAAGGAAAGCAAGAAGCTGCCCACTGCTTTGAGAGCACATTTGCAAGGGAGCTGTTGTGAATCTGGGCTCCTGCAGCTTTTCCTGCCCTCTCTGCTCTGCACACACGAACGGCACTCCCACGCTGGGTAACACAGCCTTAGTGTAGGCATGGTGAGAGTTAAAGCTCATTGTTGTATAACTAGTTTGAGGCTGTTAAGCTGAGCTGCCAGTTACTGTTCTGCATTGGCAGGGAGATGTGCTAGGAGCCCTTTCCCATCTTGAACTAGGATTCTGTGCAAGCCTCCAGTAAATCTGCATTGGAAATTTGGCATTCCATTAATCCACTTGTATGCAACACACAAGAACTTCTCTTTCTCCCAGCTTCCCTCTGGCAAAAGCCAGAGCTGTAGATGTTAGTACAGTTTAGCCAGCCTTCAGCTCTCCCTATAGGGGCCAGAGCTGTTTAGAGACCACTCTATAGTGTAGCTTGCGGCAGCATTGCCATCTTACTGCCCCTATTGTTTGTCACTGTGTTCCCTGCTCACTGAAAGTGGATACAATAGAAAGCAATTGTATTGCTAAGAAAACAAATGTTTTCCCCCGTACAGTGTGTCACGAGTGGCTGTCCCACAGTGAAACATCTCTATTGTCTTCCTCCTCACAGCTGCGTTTGGATGAGGCACAGGAAGCGGAGTGCCAGGTTTTGAAGATGCAGCTGCAGCAGGAACTGGAGCTGCTGAATGCGTATCAGAGTAAAATCAAGATGCAGGCTGAGGCCCAGCATGATCGGGAGTTGCGTGAACTGGAACAGAGGGTGTCCCTTCGCAGGGCCCTCCTGGAGCAGAAGGTAAGGGCGGCTGAGGGGCCTTGGGAGCAGCAGTCAGTATTGGCCACGTTCTAAGAGTTTGACTATGAAAAGCTAATGTTAATACTGGGGTTTGACCCTTCCCTGGGTTCTCTCACCTGGGAGGCAAAATGGCATCATACTAGTCACTGGAGGAATTCCTCTTGTCCCATCAGTGATAGCGAGAGGGAGAATGGGGTCCTGGTCTGCCCAGGGCGACAGTGCTATGGCACATTGCAAGGCTGAGGTGCAGTGTGCCTGGACCTTGGGTGGGGAAAGGGGAGCGCTTTGTATTGAACTCCATGACCACCACCTCCTCCTGGCTGGACTGCAGGGCTGCATCACGTTCTAACTGGTGGAGGGAAGGCTGCTGTGATGGTGAGTCTTCAGATCGAAGGGGAAAAGCAGTGTTCTCTCCATTGTCCCTCGGCACTGGATTCTCTCCAAATTCAGGAGAGGGAAGGTGTAACACACCAAAGGAGAGTTTCTGTACGTTTCTCTGGTATCAGGAATAATGACCTTGAAGTAGAAAGGGTAGAGTGCACCAGCCCAGATTTGTGATGGGGGCAACCCTGAACAGAAATGTTTGTTGTATGCAGCTTCACTCCATTGAAAGTCTATGAAGATCCAGCTGTGATACCTTCGTAAAATGGCTTTGATTAAAGTTAGACAGCCATTGAGAAGAAACACGATAGTCAAATCATAGTTAAAAAGTCCAGCGATCTGACCCTAATCCCGTTACAAGTTGGAGCAGCCAAACACAAAAACAGAGACTCCACTGAGCTCCAGTGCTTGGTATAGAATTGCTTACCTGTACCAAGCACGTCTCCCTGTGCTACACCGAAACTGTGTATTGTGGCTGCATACTAAGCATGTCACAGCAAAGGGAAATACGCTCCTGGCCTTCGTCCTGAGGAATTTCCCCTGTTGACTTACCCCTATGGGGTGTCAGACATTGTAACTTTGATGCTGTCCAACAATTAATACATTTATGGCATAGAAGTAAGTTATACTTGCTTCTCCCAGAGCTTAACCAATGTATGTTCAGCCACCAAAGACCACTCATCTGAATTATGCTGCTTCATCTAATGGGCAGTGGGAAAACTAGTCTAAGAAAGCTGCATCTTCTGCTTACCCATGGCTCTTTTGCAGGTTACTGAAGCTTCACAAGTGGCTTAGTCTGTGAAAACTAAGTTACTATGTAGTAACTTTCTGGTGTAATATATGCCTCTAAACTGCAGTGTTATGTTTATTCCCATTAAAATGTCAGTTTGAAAAACTAAGTTTACAACCCAGCAATAATCTTGGAATCTGCTTTAGGTTAAATATTTGTATTGTAACTATTGCTACCTGGTGGTAGTCTGAGATGTATCTTTTGGAAGCATGTGTGTAATAGTCTGCTAGTCACTTGGTTTTGTGGGTTCAATTCAGGCATGTTCTGATGTTGCATTGCGCATAACCAAGAGAGAGTCTGGCATCGAGTTACATTAGAGGCTGAAATTAAGCCAGTGATTTAAAGGAGCACAGGTTAGCCAAAAATGAGTTCAATGCAAATTATTCGTTATAGGCCTGATCCAAAGCCTACTTGAGTGGCAGGTCCCTATGAATCGGCTTTTGGCCTCAATTACGATGAGAGGAAGTTTAGCACGGCTCCGTTCAGGGAAGAGAAAGAGAAGATCTTGGGGTCCTTTTGCTTTGGCTTCTGTTGTCAGAACTGTTCTCAGGGCCAAGAGACCCTGCAGTATTTCTTTTTTTTAACTGATGTGCCTCTTTACAATGATGTGTTCAGACTTTAATGCCACTTACCACCTTTAAAGTAGGGTCGTAGCAACAAAATTAAGTGGTTCAAACAGCAAGAGCCTGTATACCACAGACATGCACAATGCATATAATTAACAGCTAGCAGAGAAACTCAAAGCTTGAGCTAACAATGAGGCTGCATTTCTTGGGCTGCCTGGGTGGAGTTACTGGCCACCCAGTACTGGCACCCAGGGCTGCCAGGGTGATTAGTGGCCACCCAGGAAAAAAACAGGGACCCATGTGGAAGAAATGGGAATGTGCTGTTTCTCACAGGATTGTCCTTTCAGTTGTTGTGGGCTGTCTTGAACCTTTTGATGCACAATGATGTGATACAATGTGTCCCACATGCAGGCTAACTGAACCTTTGACTTATGACTGGAGACAACTGTCGATTTTAAAATGCCTGTGTATTTTTATTGGTTGTCTCTAGCAAAGTACATAGAGCTTTGGCCCCTTCTCAGTATAGCGCTATTTATGGTATGATGGTGCCCATCACTCTAGGAATTGACCAGTGTATGTGGCTTGGATGAAAGCAAAGGCATATACGTAGCCAGCCTCCTCAGTTGGCATTTTCCAAAATGGTGTAAGTTTCTTCGTGTGTCAGTAATGAGCTTTGCCCTGTACACAAGGGAGTTGCTGCTCTGAGGAGTGTACGTTTTAAAGATCTAGATGTATAATATGCTTCCCATGCTGCTTCAAGTATCTCGCCCAACAAGACCCTCTGAATCTCTAAGTCATCTGTAGATTTAACACAATGAAATGTATAAGTCCACACATGCACTTGAATTGTATCTAAATTCTGTTTAACTTTCAACCTTCACTGATTGTAATAGTTTGGGCAGGGCCTGGGAAGCCTTGCTAAGCACACATGTGAACAATTGTGAGTAAATAGATTTATTAAGGATCCTGAATATCCATATTTCACAAAACAGGGTCGTTCTTCCCTGGTGTTTGCTGTCAGCCAGCCGCTCCGTGGCTTCTAGGCAGAGTGAGCTGGCTGCCTACCTAGCTTTTACCTGCCTGAGCCTTATGCAGGGAACTAGCTCCTTGACCTCAGCGGGGCTCGCACCACTTCTCAGATCAGCACGTGAGGGAAGGCAGCATCTCAAACCCCAAATGGTGGAGGTGATGACTCGTGCTGGAGCAGATTGCTTCCTGAATTCTAGATTCAACTACTGTACATATTCCCTGAGAATGCTTACAAGCAAACTTGGGAGCACTGGGACCCCTCTGGGGTGAGAGAGATTGTTCCATGTCGGAGTGTTGTTGCTGCTGAAAGAAGTGGAGATGTCAGCATGCAAACAAAGTTGAAGCAGAGTCTGTTGCTGTTTTTTTCCCTTTCCTTCATTCTTTGTGACCAAGCCCAATAGCTCTTCGATGGCATGGAGAAATAATGGAGCAATTATTTGGTCTGAGTGTTTAACCCCAGGAATTTCAGCAAGAGGAGATAATAAATCACAGGCCAAAATTCACCCTTGCGCAGGGGGGCCATCAGTAGGTCTGTGCACCATATTCCCTGTGCCTCAATAGCTGATGTCCATGCCTTGTAAAAGGGCCATTAAAAAGTGATTTGGGGTGTTCTTACTGAAGAGAGACAGTGTCGTATCAAGAGCTGGAGATGCTCCCAACTCTGTTGGTCATTTGCAAGTCATCCAGCTAATAATCTGCCCAGAATGCAGATATCTCCACCTACGTTAGTGTTTTGTTTTCGAAGAGGGAAGAAGCCCCATTGATCACATGTAAGAGAGAACAGCAGGGTAATGAGACATTAGAAACCAATTTAGGAAAGGAGTAAGGTCAAAGTGATGAACATAAGCCCAAACCAATTGGAAGACTGGCTCTGAAGGGGAAACCAGGCAGGTCTGTTAGTAAGTTGCCATTCTGGTGGTCACTAGGTTCAGCTGACAACAGTTCAGACCAGTTGATGTTGCATTGGCAGGTGACTGATGACCATGCAGTCGTTCTGCTCGAAGCACCTTGTCCCTAGGTCAGGGTGTGTGCAGCAGATTTGAAATCTGAGTTTCTGAAGACATAGCTGCAATTTTGGATTTGAATCCCAAAAGCTCCGATGTACTGTGTGAAACACCAGGAAATAGGATGGCAGAACTCCTCGCGCCTGGGTCTCAGCCCTGCTGTCCAGCCCCTCTTACTTTCCAGTGCCCAGGTCCATGTGTCAGAGAAACCCTGGATTGTTATTTTGCATTCATAATGAAGAGTGTGCAGCTGATCTAGTCTTTGGTTGAACAGCAAGGCCATGGATATGTAAACTCACCCTTGCAATGAAGCCGGTCGTGCTTGCTGTCTTTCTAACGGTGTGCTGCTGCTACAGACTCCCTTTTCTCTTTCCTTCCCTCAGATTGAGGAGGAGATGCTGGCATTGCAGAATGAGCGCACCGAACGGATACGAAGCCTGCTGGAGCGTCAAGCCCGCGAGATCGAAGCCTTTGATTCAGAAAGCATGAGGCTAGGTTTCAGTAACATGGTTCTGTCCAATCTCTCCCCCGAGGCGTTCAGCCACAGCTACCCGGGAGCTTCTGGCTGGTCCCACAATCCTACTGGGGGTGCGGGACCTCACTGGGGTCATCCCATGGGTGGCCCACCACAAGCTTGGGGCCATCCAATGCAAGGTGGACCCCAGCCATGGGGTCACCCCTCAGGGCCCATGCAAGGGGTACCTCGAGGTAGTGCTATAGGGGTCCGCAACAGCCCCCAGGCTCTGAGGCGGACTGCTTCTGGGGGACGGACGGAGCAGGGCATGAGCAGGAGCACAAGTGTTACTTCACAAATATCCAATGGTTCACACATGTCTTATACATAACTGAAACAAGAACTGAGGGTGGCAATTCCACTGGAGCTGTCTGCCAACAGAAACTGTCTACAGATACGTCCCAGCAGCCTCCTCAGTGCGGGACTGCAGAGTGATGCTGGGTGAACATGGAGTATTGTATTCATTTTGTAAAGCACTCTGTTTTGTGTTTACTAACTGGGATGTCATAGTATTTGGCTGCAGGGTTTGGTTTTGTTAATGTTTATGTTTTGGGGGGGACTGGGGAGGGGATCTAAGACATATATGCAACTAGTCAGAGAAGTTGGCTGTCGGTTATGGCATTAAAGCTGCACAAGGGCCTCAGACTGCTTTCATCACCCCATCCCTACAGAGTGGTAGGAAGAGTTCAAACCTTCGCTAATGTCCAAAAATCTTAACAGCCGCCTGAGCAGACCGGGTGGGCTGAAAATAAGTCCCTATCTGGCGGAGGAACAGCTGTATTTTCTGCCCATTGTTTATCATGGACTTGGCCACATTTCTAGGTGTAGTCTCAGGAAGAGAGGGATTAAAGGAACTGTAGGTGAGGTAGAGGGGCAAGAGGAAAGGCTTTGCCTGCTGAGATGACAGGGATCAACACAGACCCTTGCCACCCACGTGCACACTTTCTATTGCACTAAGAGGTGAGCTTTCTCCAAGGGCCTAGGGCGGCGTCCTGGGCACCCCGTTGGTAGATGTGTGTGCAGGGGGAGGGCCAGGAATGTTTAAAATCCAGCTTAGCATCTTTGCCACTCCCCTGGCTGTGCTGGTGGCAGGGGAGTCGTGCTTTGGAGGAGGTTGGGAAGAAGAGCACTTGTATGGCTAATACTGTGACATCTCACCTTAGCTAAGCATCAGAATAATTCTTGGAGCCCTAAATAGTTCTTTTGCTGTGTTCTTCAGAAACCTTGGACTTGCAGCCAATCAGTCTGAAATGCCAGAGGTATTTTGAAAGATGCCATAGTCACAAAATGCCATTGATCGGGGGTTTCATTACTACACTACATACACCAATTTATTATCTTTTGGCTTGTTGCAATTTCCTGTTTACATGTTGAGTGTAGCCAACTGTTTAAATGTTTAGTTGCCATAGTGTACCAGGAGGAGCTGAGCCAATGACTCTTTACCAGCTGCTGACTAACCTACATCATCACTGTAGATCTTGCTGCATGTGAGGCTCCTTTATATTATTTTGGTTGCCGCAGTTCTTTACAACTTTACAGGCCATTGAGACTTAGCGATCATTTGGCAACATGTCACACCACATGTAGGAAGCACTATTTCCAGATGGCTCTTTTCAGAGCTGCTGTACTACTGAAAGGGAGCAAAAGAGGTTGGGAAGTAAATTTTAAAAAATTAAATTAAAAAGGTCAGGGAGTCTGAAAATAAATGGAATGACTTTTGTGGCTATGTCTCAACCCTTAATGCTGGAAGTGGGAAGTGTCGTGAAAGACTAGTACCAATGGTGGGGAGCTCTGGGCAGGTCAGCACCATGAGATTAAGATGAGAGCAGATAGATTAAGCTTGGTTTGAGGTAAAGATTTTCTTCCTGGGGACTGACCAGCCAGAGTTCTTTGTAAATTACTTTCCTTGCACACTAATCATTTTGAAGAAAACACTAGCTGCTAACTCTAGGATTTGCCTTTAACATGTTTATAGGGCTCAAAAGCAAGGTTTTCCGAATGTGTTTGTCCATGTGACATATTTATATAGAAATACTCCAGTGTCTCGCTGCTGTTCAGTTTTCTCAACAGTGTGACATTCTTTTGTTAACTAAATTATAATCCACTCCAGATCCTTAACTCTTAGCCAATGTCTGGTGAATCCAAACTTCAGGATTTCCAGTCTCGGTATATCATATCGCTCGGAACAAAGATGGACACTTTACCAAAATACGTTTGATTAACCCTTTGGCAGGGCCTGGTAGTATTAACAGTGTACGCAGAAGTTTGGGATGAGGCGGTGGAGCCACTGGGGAAGATGCCCGTTGGTTACCCTGTAGGACAGGTATGTTTGGGACAAAGATGAACTCTGACTCCCTATTCCCTTTGAGACACTTCTCTATGTGGGATGGATGTTGTCTCTTCTAGCTGTTCTTTTGCATTAAAATGTTCAAATAAAACAGGAAAATGAAGGTGATTTTCCTTAATTTCAAGAAAAAAAAATCAAAAGCCAAAAACCTATATTGGATCTTACCACCTTGGTGTGGAGGGTGTATCCAGAGCATGGTGCTAATATGCAATGTTTAGAGGTTCTCACCTCATCATAATCCCAGACAGCAGCAGTGTTGGGCCACCACTGTACTTCAAAATTCAGGGGTTTCATTCTTTTGCTTCTGTTATGGTTTGAATTTGGCCAAAGTCTCTGGCTTAAATTGAGCTACTTCAAGAAGAGTTCCCTCAAACCATCTATTTGTGTAATGTAAAGCATGACTAAATGCTGGACCCAAATGATGTCTATCCCATATTGGCTTTTTTGTATCCAAAAGAATTGTGTAGTAACCATTTTTACATGTATATCATGTGCAGACCTGGACTAGTCCAATGAGTTAATATTTTAATTAAAATAGTTTGCAAAAACTGATTCAGATCAACTGGTCTAAATGTGTGTGTCTCTGTATGTACATGTGGGGAACAGAAGCTACCTTCCGAGTGAGTTTGATCTCAAGAGATATCTCCCAATTACTCAGTTGTTGTAATCTGTGGGAATTGATTCATATTGTGTATACGAGGAGGTAAATTAGTGTATATATAATGTATATGTTATAGATATCATATATATCACATACATAGCTTTGTGAGATATATGTATAAATATAAAATCAAAATATTCCAGAGACGCAAACACTTTCTGAATCAGTTTGCAAACTCCATTTTAAAAAAATTAAAACGAACTACTCCACACTGTACTGTACCTCCCACCCACTCACACTGCTGCGCTGTACTGTATCCACCCACCCACTCATGCTGCCGCGCTGTACTGTACCCACCTGCCCACGCCGCCGCGCTGTACTGTACCCACCTGCCCACGCCGCCGCGCTGTACTTGTACCCACCCACGCCGCCGCGCTGTACTTGTACCCACCCACCCACGCCGCCGCGCTGTACTTGTACCCACCCACCCACGCCGCCGCGCTGTACTTGTACCCACCCACCCACGCCGCCGTGCTGTACTTGTACCCACCCACGCTGCCGCGCTGTACTGTACCCACCCACCCACACCGCCGTGCTGTACTTGTACCCACCCACGCTGCCGCGCTGTACTGTACCCACCTGCCCACGCTGCCGCGCTGTACTTGTACCCACCCACGCTGCCGCGCTGTACTTGTACCCACCCACGCTGCCGCGCTGTACTTGTACCCACCTGCCCACGCTGCCGCGCTGTACTTGTACCCACCCACGCTGCCGCGCTGTACTTGTACCCACCCACTCATGCTGCCGCGCTGTACTGTACCCACCTGCCCGCGCTGCCGCGCTGTACTTGTACCCACCCACGCTGCCGCGCTGTACTGTACCCACCCGCCCACTCAGGCCGCCGCGCTGTACTTGTACCCACCCACTCACCGCCGTGCTGTACTTGTACCCACCCACTCACCGCCGTGCTGTACTTGTACCCACCCACTCACCACCGCGCTGTACTGTACCCACCCGCCCACCCACGCCGCCGCACTGTACTGTACCCACCCACTCACCGCCGCGCTGTACTTGTACCCACCCGCCCACTCTCGCCGCCGCGCTGTACTGTACCCACACACTCATGCCCCAACCAAGGCTTTAAAAATATTGTAATCTGTAAATTGTGAAAATTACTCCCAGTGTCTCAGCAAGATGCTAGTTTTCCATCTTCTATTTGAGGATTAACACTGGGAAAATGTCTCTGGGTATATTACTTTACAATTTTTATCACAGTATTTTAAAATACTGGTGCCAGCTTGACACCTACAGTATATTATTCTGTGTTTGTGTTTTTCCCCTTTGCACAGACCTTACACTCTGATGAAAGTTTAGTCCAGAGGTGCACTAGCAGGAGAGTTGGCATTTTTCACCTCTAATCATATTACACGTCTTTCGGGTTTGTTAATTCAAATCAGTGCAAGGGACCACGTTTGCTTTGTTTGTTGTGGTGTCTGGAAAACAGAGGCCACCTCTCCCGTCCCCATTGAATGTTGTGCACTTAATTCCTTGAAAACAACACTGGAACTTTCACCTGCATTCAATCTACCCCTGTAAACTTCAAAGTGGTTGAAAGACAAACACGGGACTGTCCAGTAACAGAGCATTGAATGGAGAAGTCCCCGCGGACATTTCTTATCTACAAGTCCTGCCTTGGGGCAGACTAGGGCTGCTGTACTTTCAGTACATCCGCAGTCAATTGTCTGTAATACAGTGCCCAGAGTACACGGTGCTGGACACTGGAATAATACTGCTTATTATCACAAAGGGGGAACTGGCCAGTTGAACTCAAAACCGTGATCCTGTCCACTCTTCATTGGCGAAAATAAATTGTATTATACCAATACCTACTGATACTCTGTTCAATACGCACATCTCTCTGGAGAGAGATCTAATGGTATCTCATTTGTATGTATATATACACTGTGTGTGTGTGCGCGCGCACACAACGCATGCTGTGCATTTCTGTCAGGGCACTTAGCATTCCCTCAGCTGATAAGCTGACAGGACAGTTTGTGCAGCGGGGCTGTTATGGGGAGGATGTGAGCAGAAGTGCACAAGGGTTGACTGGAGTGGGCAAGCCCTGGTTTAAATCCTGCCCTGTGTTTTGCAGGCTGTTGGAGGGTTCTGTAGCTGCTGCGGGCGTGTGAAAGGAGGGACGGGCGGTCCTGAGGGGTACAGCAAAGTTCGAAGGCAGCGCAGAAAGCAAGGTTGCATTGCACTATGGAAGTAGCATGGGGAGCTACTGGTGCTGTTTGCAGCATGCTTGGAGTCAGTGTGCTCTGAGGAAGGGCAGTGGTACATAAGAGTGAAATGCTCCGCAGTCTGAGCTCAGAATCCCTAGGGGTGGTTCATCTCAAAAGATCACAAACCCCATATAGTCTTCATTAACTTTCTACATTTCTGGGGTTCAGCTGCCACTAACTATAAACACTGCTCTCTGCACCTTCGGTGTTATTCCGTGTGCATTAAGCTAAGACCAAAACATAAGATAAAACTGTGAAGTTACTTCTTCTTAGCTCCCTTCTTTATCCTTCTCCCCACCCATTCCTTCCAGAGCATGGGCACGTGTCTCTAAGTCCCGTTCCCCACCACCAGTGGACAGCGGTGGGGACAGCACTGGGAACAGCATCATTTTCTTCCTTGATGCCCGGTCTGTGTGCAGGCTTCTGAGTGAGGGGGTAACAGCTGGACAGAGTCAGCCCTTAGAACCTGATTTTCTAGGTCTGGAAACCTTCTGCAGATTCCTGGCATCTCCCCCACCCCACCCGCCCTTGGATAGCAATGAGGCTTCTGGCAGTTTGGGGAGAGGTGGTCTGTTCCTGCGTGTGTCAGGTCAGAGTTGCCCATATGAAGGGCATCTCCTTTGTTAGTGGGGGGTGTTCCTGCAGTCTCAGACCTCGCTAGCGTAACAGCATGCCACGCACAAGGTCTCTGTTCCTCTTGGTGTGTGTGGATGCTCATGGCAGTGGTGTGTACATACCAAAGGGAAGCCACCAAAGACCTGTTCTTCTGGGTTATAGTTACTCTCTGCAGTGTGGCTCCTTTGAAAGCAGGGTTGTAGCCTTTCTTTTTCAGTGTCTCCAACAAGCTTTTGGCTTCCCTACCCTGTCAGCAGGAGTGTCTGTTCTTTTAAAACTGTCCATGCTCCTGGTTTAAAGACTATGGGACCGTTCCACCCCCGCACTTCCCTGGACTCCCATCAGATTGTGAGCTTAGAAGTGGGTTTTGTGTCCTTAAGAAAGGTTGGTAGCAAGAACTTGGGATGGATGTATGTCTTGCTGTGTTCGTTTGAGTATGCACTGTCAGGATTCGTTTCCGTGGGAGCCAGTGGAGAAATGTTTGCGAGACTGTGCTTAGGGGTGCAGGGAGCTTTCAGATCCGGGAAGAAGCCAGCTGACTTAGTGGTTTTATTAAAACATTACCGCAAAAGAGAGACGGACGCAGATAACCCTGATTCCTGTTGTGTAACAGAATTGAACCAGTTGGGCCTGTCAGGGTCACTCACATGCCTGGGATACCCCGTTCCCAACCCTTGGCTAAGTGCCGGAGGAAGAAAGCCTGGCTCTGGGGAAATATCGCATACAGCAGCAAACAAGCAGTTGCCCCGAGCTGTGGGCCTCGGAATGCCTTCACTTCTGGAGGTACATTTACCCCACCTATCTGCCATGCAGCCATGTTCTGTAAATCCAGGGTGAGCCCCTCTGGATGCACACGCTCAGCCTGGGAGTCTGTAGGTAGTCTGCCAACAAGAGACGGGAGTTACCACCACTCAGTGTGCACAAAATCAGGGGTATCTCCTGTCCCCTGACTTACCCCTCCCAGTACGGGTACCTCAGAACGTGCACCATTCGCATTTTCACTGGCAATTGGTGGTGTGATTGTGAGTGAAAATATTGTAATTATCTGTAAATATGTAGTTAACAAATTGACCTCGTTCCTGTATTTTTTAAGTTTTTGTACTAAAGTTTATAGATACAGTATGTGCCAACTAGAGAGGAGCTACTGTCATTGCCAGGTGTAGCCCAGGCTGGGTGACACTGTAGGATTCCTGCTAAATATTGGAAGGGCGGGCGGGGAGATAAGGGAGAATAATGGCTTCATTTGCTGTCGAGGTGGAAATGCTTCTGGAACTAACAAAACATGATTGAGCCGTATCTTTTATAGTCACCATTTAAGTTGGGTTCCCTGTGTTGTAGATGTGGGTATGTAAAACCTCTGCCCTTTCAGTCTAAATGCAAAGTGCGGTGATGTGGACAGTGCAAAGGATAGAAGTGTTGGCTTGGAGCTTTTTCTGGGGCTGATACTCACATAAACTAAGCCCAATTTCTCGCTATCCCTTTCAACAGCACCCTTTTCTCTTATTTACAGAATTGTAAAGAAAATACATATTCTCCCCCCCCCCAAAAGCGTTTTGATGCCAGGATAATCTAAAGAGCATGTAAACCGTTGGAGAAGAAATTAATGTTATGAAGCTCATTGCCTGCTTTTAGTGCCAGTATAATACATTTCTATGGCAACTCTGAGCTCAGCAGAGTTTGGAAATGAGCACACAGTAGTTAATGAACTGAAGTATGTAATCGCTGCTTTTGCATGGCTTGGCATCAGTGTTAGACTAGGGCCACCTGAAAGCACTGGAGGCAAATTCTTGATTGGAAATGGTTGTTGCTTAAGTTTCCCTTGACTAAATGCATTGCTGAGGCATGGTGTGTGCTCCTAGTCATTGCATGTGGTCAAGGAATGGAATATGCAGAGGTGGGGGACAGTTCTCTGCCATCGAGCAGGCTCTCCGTGCAGACTGGTGGGTGTACTCCCACTGCCCTGCATGCAGATGCTTAGGTGGTTGAGATGTGGCCACAGCTGGCTTGCATTGTAGTTTGTTTTCAACACCCATTACTAAATGAGGGAGTCTTTTTCCCCTGGATTGCATATGAATGAAATAATCTGTCACACCTCACTTGTCCCACCTTCACTGAGTAGCTCATGGCGTAGGCAAATCTGCAACCCTGGAATAACTCTGAGAGCTAGAGGTCTACAAGAAAAGAGAGTTTCATGACCACCACTAGAGAGACCAGTCATTGGAGGATGTTTAAGTTTCCCTGGAGGCTGTTGGGATGTGAACTCTTCAAGACACTGACAGGATCAAAGAAGGGAGGAAAAGCAGAGATAGAGAGGTGTGGGTGATGGGTGTGGTTTCTGGCAATCAAAACCACCTGCTTCCTTTCTTCAACCTTCCTTTTTCTCCTAACCCCTCTCAGCCCTCTCCCGAGCTTGCTTGGAAGAGGGACACTTTATCTGACCCAACCAACTCAAATGGGGGGTGGGTCTGATATAAATAAATTAACACTAAAAATCAAATATAGAACGTTCTACATAAACAAAAGGCTATACCGACTTGAAAATTGTAAATGCTGAAGTTTTTATTAACACTTGGGTTGCTAAAATTCCTATTTATGTTATTCCATGGAAATCATTAACCCATTTAAAACTTAAGGCGAACAGTTATGAAAATGCCGGATTAACAGGAGGACTTTAGCTGTCAGAGCCCCCTTGGTTTAGTATACAAGAGAGGTAGCATAACATGCATTAAGAAGGGTAGGAGAAGGCTGTGTGAGGTGTGTATAGTGTATATTTTTAAAATAGCTTGCTTGTATTGTGAAGACTTTAAAGACAAACTTGAGAATTCTAACATAACTATTAACAAATTTAACATAAGTTATCCCACTGGGTTCGGAGCGTCTTGAATGTATAATCTTTTTGTAACCCAGAATGATTTATTCTTCTACCAGTCAGCCAGACATCTTATTTATATGTTTAATTTTGTATATCACTTTCCCTTTTGTTGTCATGATTTCCAGCATGCTTCTGGTGGTTTGCACAAGTATTGTGTAAACTAAAATTTTAACTTGAACCTGACATTTTTACTTTCTTGGATTTTCTTCCTCCACACTTTTTGGGGAGACCTGGGGGGTGGGGTGTATTTTCCATTTGCAGCTTCTGGGTGAATGCCTGGTCTTCTGCCAGTCGTCTAAAAATGCGTCACTGTCAGTTGCTTTATAAGAAAATAAAAATGTCACCTTATCAGTTCTAGGTAACGCCTGGGGAGGAGGGCAAGTGCACACCTGTAGCAGCACAAATCTGGCTTTGGTTGCGAAACGAAGGCAAAGCTTGGCCTTAACTAGGTAGCTGAAGAGCTACCCTAAGTCCCACGTGTTCTCACCACAGCCAGACACAGGCCCAGCTGCCGTGACCTGCGGTGGGAGCTCTGCTGGTGCGAGGGCTGCAGTGGGTAGCCATGTTCCCACAATGGTAGTGGGAGTTAAAATCACCATGTCCCTCTCGGCTGCTGCCTGTGGGGTCACTGTCACACTCCTTGCTGTGTGCCTGTTAACCTGTGGGTGGGAAGAGCGATGCTCTCAGACACCAATTAATGTTTGCTCTCCCCTTCCCCCCCCCCCCCCCCCCCCCGCTTCCCTAACAAGCTTCCGCTCATGATCAAGAACTCTTCCCTAAGGCCCCAGCCTCTGTCCTTGGCCAGTAGGGGGCTCGTTCATTCTGGGGCATCATGGGGGGCGGGTGGGGGGGCGTAATCAAGGCTTTAACAAAGCAAGGCCAGGAGCCGAGCATCACTTTATTGTGGGTGGTGCTACACACACCATTATACTGAACAGAGGCCTGAGTCTTCCAGGCCCACTTTCTACTGGGATAGATCACCAAGGGTTAAAACAGGGAAACTGGACTCCTTCCTGCTCGTGTTTCTGTTCGCACCAGCTGGGAGGGGTGAGTCTACAGGTGTGCATTTTCCTTCTGGTAGAAAATGCCACAAGCACTAACTGATAAGGCTTATTGTACAGTATATTGTCAGTATTCTGGTATCCTTCTGGTTCAACATACATTAGCGTTCATATATAACCTGTATTAATTGTATAGATTGTGCATTTAAAGCTGTTACCAAGTTGTCAGAAAATAAGAGAAGAGAAAATAAGGTCGTATGTAATATTTTGTTTGTAAGTATCCTTTGTAACAGAGCAAAGGAAATGTTAAAAAATCAACTGTAATAAAGTAATTTTAGTACATGGAGCGTCTGCTGCAGGTTTTGAAAGGTGGGATTTAGCCAGGACTCGGGGGCTAATGCCGCCTCCGGTGGAGAGCGCCCGAGGATCAGGGTGTGGGCTTCGCATCTCCTCCGAACGCTGGTCCTGCAGCAGCACAGTGCCCTCCCATGGCAGGGGCATGCTGGAGATTGCTTTGACCCGGGGGCACTCTCCCCCCCCACCCCCGGCACGCTCGGGCTGGCCGCTGCGAAGTGTATGTCCTCGTGGGCTTTCATAGGCACAAGGGGAGGATCAGTGAGCCGTGCCCAGCCTGGGCCATTTTCAGTGCGGCGGGAACACACCAGTCACGTCAGCCCCGTAGGCTTTCAACAGGCTGCTCCTGTGGGGAGGGGATGCGGGGCCTTTGGGTGCAGTGCCTGCCGTGCTGGTGTGAGCGTGTGGGAAGGCTGGGCACCGCTGGGTGCTGCTTGTCCTCTGACGGGGTGACTGCGCAGCATTGCATGGCCCTGGGCCTGCCTCTCCCAGGGGCGCTACCTGGTGTAGGACCTCTGCCAGCTGAAGATCTCCTGGAGGGGGCAGGCGGCGGAGGAAGCCTCTCTCTTCTGCGGGCCACCCCTCCTGCACCGGTGCAGCCCCTTCAGCCTCTCCTCCGCGCGGAAGAACTCGGCAACGGCCGCCAAGTACTCCAGCGTCACCTCGTGGCTCCAGGAGCAGGGCCCCTCCCGCAGGAAGCCGCAGTGCCCGCCGTGGGGCGTCAGCAGCAGGAAGAAGTAGGGGCTGCTGCGGAAGAGCTCCATGGGGAGGGTGCTGGCTGGAGGCCCCCGGACGGGGTCATCGGCGCTGCAGATGCACAGGACTGGGACGGCTGCCTCGTCCGCGTCCCGGAGGGGGTCGTTGCGATCCCAGTACGCATCCCAGGTGACGGGCTGCTGCTTGGTCTGGCAGAAGAGGGTTTCCTCAAACTCCCGGAGCGAGCGGCTCCGGAACAGCCTGCCCGTCTCCACCACCTCTGCCAGCGCGGTGGTGTACCTGGAGGGGACAAAGGCGAGAGGCCGGGGCGCGGCTCACATGGAGCGTCTGTGCCCTCAGTGTTCACCAGTACACCGCTGCCCATTGCTGGGTGGTCTCGGATTTCTCAAGTGTTTCAAGGGTGTCCAACGGCTGCCATAGCTGGCTAGTGGCACTGCCCTACAGCGGCTCTGGGCTACGAGCCCCTGAATCCCACCTCCAGTGCCTCATCTGTTTGGCTTAGTGGGGGCCTGAAGCCACAGCATGGCAGGAGTGCTAGATACCATGGTGACGGGCACGTTACAAATGCCTGGCTAGGCCGTGGTGTTTGTGTGCATCTGCCCCTGCGTTTGTGACACACCCAATCTGGATTGGCCCTGAACTCCTCTCTTCATCCTCGCCGGGCTCCCCCCGGGGGGAGCTGGGTACAGCGTGCCCTGCTTCGAGCCCGTCCCACCCAAACCTACAGCCAGTTAGTGCCGCGGGTGCATGTACCCGTTTAATGCCTCTGCTTTTGCAGTCCCTGCCCCCTCAGCTCGGCAGGGCCCCGCGGCAGGGGGGGCCTGGGGGCTCCATGGGGCCAGCCCTCCCCTGCTGCAGTCACTTGGGTTGGTAACCATAGTGACGAGGAGAATCTTAGCACCTGGCCTCCCGTAGGTGGCTCTGGTTCCCATGGCAGCAGGCTGAGGCTGCTGCATGTCAGTGTGGGAGATGGGGGGGCATGCTGTGTGTGAGGGGCCCCGCGGCCGCCCCAGGGTGAGTCTGGCACCCAACGCTGCCCCTAGGCCAGGGCATCCCCAGATCTCCAGCTGCCCGCGAAGGGAGACCTGCCCCATCCCTGGCTCCCACGCGCGGGGCGAGGGACCGGCATCGTGTTCCCAACACCAATCCAATTCAGGAGCCCGAGTGTCCCCCTGCCTCTGGGCTGGGCTCCTGAGCAGGGCTTTCTCCATCCCCAGGGGTGGTGACTTCCCTTCCCTCCCCCAGAAAGGGGCCCCCTTTGGCGCTGGCCCAATGGCCTCCCTAGCACCCGGCGCCGTTGGACTTCTCCGTGTTCCTGGAAGTGTCCATTGATGGTCCCAGGCTGCACGGTGGTGGTGGTGGGGGGGGGTACGGGGGGGACACTCAGGGTAATGAGGTGCAGACAGGCACCATCAGCCCCAATCAGGTGCCCCCGGAGGCAGACTGGCCAGGGAAGCGGTGAGGCCAGCGGGGTCCTGCTGCCGTTCTGGAGCTGCTCAAAGGGAGGATTTTGAGCTGGTGGGGCTGCCCTTACCTAGCACAGCCAGGGCCTGCTCTACACACGCACTGTCTCCCGGGATAATGCAGTTGGGGTGTCACTCGGCTTACAGCCCTGGTGTGGACACCACTCTGGAGGTTTCAAGGTGTCTTACGCCTGTATAGCTTATCTCCCCCCCGCCCCCAGGAGTAGCTAGGCTGGTGCAAAGCCCCTGGATAGCTGTGCCCACGGGCGGGGGCCGAAGAGTTTGTGGTACGTGCCAGGAGCCCTCAGCAGGGCCGGTGGCTGGGCTGAGCAGTTTGCCCCAGGGCAGATCTATCTCTGGGGAGAGCTGTGCTGGTTTCGGAGGTAAAACTTCAGCAGAACTATTCCAAGCTCAGGTTTGGGGCTCGCTGAGGTAGTGACCGTAGCTTCCCCCACCCAGCCAGGCCGTTCCCTGGCTGCCCGGCTCCAGGGAGTTTTGGCAGGTTTTAAATTTGGTCTGGGGCATTTCTAATGCGCCCATCGGCGTTGGAACGAGGTGACTCCGCTTGTAACAATTCACACCCACCTGGGCTCCCCACTCGCTCCCCCAGCCTCCCAGAGCGTGCGGCTGTACCCGGCTGTGCCGTAGCAGGGGCTGTCAGCTGACCCTGCCTCGCTGGCTTCCCTTCACGCTCCTGGTGTTGAGCTGTTGAGCCTCCGGGCTCCTGCCTGTGCGCTCCCTGCTCGCTCCGGCTATCGGCCCAGCCTCTGCGGGTCTTCTCCCCTCACCCACGGGCCCCGGATCCGGCCAGGCATGAGTTCCTGGGGTTGTGAAAGTGCAGCTGGCTGCCGAGCAAGTTACCCATGCGCTGACCTGCCGGTGCCCCTCAATCCTGATCTGCAGCCCCTTGCTCCCCCAGCCCTGGGATCCCCCAATCTACCCCGCTCGGCTGATGCCCCCGAGCCTGCCCTGCCGCCCCAAAGAACTTCGTTCCTGTTCCTGCCGCCCCCGGGCGCCCCCAGGCCAGTGCAGCCAAGAGGGGCTCAGAAAGTACCCACCTGCTGAGGCCTCGTTTCTGGTGTAGGAGCAGGCTCCACTCATACAGCCAGGGGCACCCGGTCTCCAGCCACTCCTGGCACCTGAACACGGGCGAGATGCAAGCGGCTGCGGCCAGGTAGCTGGAGGAGCCGCACTCCCCCAGGTAGGAGAGGAGCAGGCCTGAGCCCGAGCCCTCGCTCACGGCGCAGAGCACGGAACCGGGCTGCCGCACGCGGATGTACATCACCGCCTCCTTGAGGTCGCCTGGCTCCCCGAAGGCCTGCAGCTTGAGGCTGGCAAGCGGGCTGCCGTTGTGCCCCCTCCGGTTGAAGATGACGGGCTTGTAGCCCTGCTCCAGGGCCAGCAGGCAGAGCTGCAGGACGCCCCTGGTGACCTTGCCGGAGGCATTGGGAAGGACAAGCAGCACCGGGGTGGTGCCAAAGGCTGTGGTCGCTCTACTCCGCTTGCTGGGGCCCCGGGGCCCCATGACCCAGTCCAAGGCGACCAGGCCCCCATCAGCCAGCTGCAGGAGCTCCCGGGCCAGCTCCGGCCGGCGGGCAGCAGGGAAGAGGAGCTGGAACGTGGTCTGGAGCTGAGGCCAGGTCCTCCACAGCCAGCGCCCGCTCTGCAGGGCAGCGCCCCGCCGCAGGCTCCTCAGCAGGCTCTGGGCCAGGGCGGAGGGTTTGCAGATGAGCCGGCAGCGCCCTGCCTCGGGTCCCTCCTCCCCAATGACATTGTCCTCATCTTCTTCCTCGCCTGCACCCCTCGGCTCCCGGCTGGGCAGCAACGTGCCCCGGCCTGGCCCCCAGAGCTCCTGGGCTACGAGGCAGAGGAGGGCTAAAGCCACGGCCCAGGCCGCAAGGCTCCCTAGGGCGAGCATGAGGTCCCTCGCCCAGCTGGGGAAGAAGTGTCTCCTGGAGCCCCCCCCCCGCATGGGCTCCGCATCGGCCCCCCTTGTTACTTAGCAAATAATGGATTTGTTTGAGGGCGAGTGTGCCGATTGGATGGGGGTTGTGCAAGCGTTAACCCTTCCCCTGCCAGGCGCGCTCACCAGGGCCCTGGCTAGCTCCCTCCACGATCTCCTCTCTCCAGCTGGGGGGCGGAGGCGGCGTTGCTGTTAGGAAGCCACCAGCTGCAGGGAATGTTCTGCAGCCTCCTCCCTCTTTGGTCTCCCCTGGTCCAGGGGGGTCCTGGCTCCCTGCAGCCGGAGGGCGGGACTTGTTCACATCCCTAACTCCCCCCTGCTCGCTGAGCCCTTGAAGACAGGCAACCCCCCCACCCCACCCCCCTCCTCGAATCCCCCATTCCCCATCGCAGACAGGTTCCTAGGGCCTGTACCCAAGACTGCCCCTCCCATCCAGCTGGGCGAGTCGAGGGGGGTCTTGGTGCACTGGCCTTTCCCTGGACCTGGAGCAGGTCGGGGCGGGGGGGAGGGACCAGACCCCCGCATGAGGCCTGGGAGTGAGATGCCCGACCAGAAGCAGGGAATGGGGCTCATGCAGGAGGAACCAGGCGCGGTGCATTGACCTGGGCACATGGGAGTTCAGGGGAGATGAGCCCACGGCTCTTCCAGCCTCAACCCACGGCCCGGCTGCGGCCGCGGAGCCGGCGTCTGGCCCCACGGCCCGGCTGCGGGCGGGGAGCCGGCGTCTGGCCCCACGGCCCGGCTGCGGGCGGGGAGCCGGCGTCTGGCCCCACGGCCCGGCTGCAGGGAGGGTGAGGGTTTCTCATGGGAATTTTCCATCGCAAATCACTCTGCCCCCCTCCCCTGCCTGCCCCATATGGGTGGCACAGAAATGGAGCCATTACACCCTGTACCTGCCCTGCGGGCCCCTGAGCACCATGGCCACTCCTCGTGCGGTGGGTGTAATTCACCCCCATCCTGCTCCCTCTACCACACACCCCACGGGAGGAGGGGCAGGGCCTTGTTCCTGAGGGCGCTTTAGGGCCCCGGTCCTGCACTGAGAGCCGGTGGGTGATTTTGTAGGCTCAGGCTGTGAACCTGCCCTTCGTCCCTTCCTTGTGTCTGGGCCTGGGCTCCGAGCCGGGATCTGTGTGCACCGTGCAGTGGGGCTCTGGGCACAGCAGCGCCTGGGGGGCCAGGGGCCTGGCAGGGGGGAGAAGTCTGTTTCTCTGGGGTAGGAAAGGCCCCTGGGGACATGGGGCCTGTGTGTAGCTCCTGCGGCAGCCGGGGGCGGAGGGAGGGGAAGGTGAACGCCGGCTGGGCCCGGGGGGGCTGCTAATCCTGCCACAGCGCCACGGCAATGGGCAAAGTCCTCTGCGCCCCCGGAGCACGGGCCAGGCGCCCTGGGCCAAAGTCCCCACGTGGCTGCACCAAGGGCCCCCGGGTGGGGGTGGGTCTGCCCAGGGCAGGGCCCCTTACCCACAGGCCATGGGTGGGCTGAGCCATGGGGCAGGCTGGAGGGGGGGCTCCACCAGAGACCTCACGGCTTAGAACTGTGCCCACCCTGGGGCCTGGTAGACCGCAGGCGCTGCCCCTTATCTCCCCAGCCCCCCACTGCCACATACACCCCACTCCCTGCCCCCCACCTTTCCAGCCCCCACTGCCCCATACACCCTACTCCCCGCCCCCACCTCTCCATCCCCCGGTCCAGCCCACCACTTCCCAGCCCCCACTGCCCCATACACCCCACTCCCCGCCCCCCACCTCTCCATCCCCCTGCCCCAGCCCACCACTTCCCAGCCCCCCACATCTCCCCACTGCCCCAGCCCAGGGCCGGCTCCAGGCACCAGCTTGCCAAGCTGGTGCTTGGGGCGGCAGGTGAGAAGGGGGCGGCAATCCGAGTCCCGCGGCGGCAATTCGGCGGCAGGTCCGCTCTTCCCGCGAATTGCCGCCGCGGGACTCGGACTGCCGCCCCAGTCTCGCCTGCCGCGGCAAAGGGGCTGCAGGTCCGCCGCTGTCCCCTTGCCGCTCCGGAATGGGACTGCCTGCGTCGGGGGCGGGGCGCCGCTACGTCTGCCTGCGTCGGGGGCGGGGCCCGCTACGTCTGCCTGCGTCGGGGGCGGGGCCCCGCTACGTCTGCCTGCGTCGGGGGCGGGGCGCCGCCACCCCTGCTGGGGGCGGCAGAATTGTAAGAGCCGCCCCCGCCCCGGCCTGCTCCCCCCCCCCCCGGGCTGCTCGGGCCGGGCCGTAGGGAGGAGTCACCGCGGGACTCGGCTGCGACACCGGGCGTGGGCAGGGCCCGGGGGTGGGGGGGCCCGAGGGGGACTTGGGGTCCCTCGCGCGTTAACCTTCGTTCTTGAACGTGCCGTTGAAGGTGGGGCTGCCCCCCCCCCCCCCCCGCGGTAGGACCCCTTCCCGGGCCCTGCCGCCGCTCAGCTGGGGTGACGGGCCCCCACCAGCCGCCCCGCGTCATTTCGACAGCCCCGTGGGGGCCCCGCAGCAGGGACCCCCTGGCGGGGGCAGAGCTCAGCTGGAGCCCGCCCCTTGCCGGCCTGGGGGGGCGGGGCGGACACGGGGGGGCGGGGCACGTGCGGCCCCTTTGCAGATTCGTGCCCGGGCTGGTCCCTGGCCCCGCCCCACCCCGGGCGCGGGGGCCCAGCGTCGGCTCCGGCCCCTTTAAATCCTGCACAGCCCGGCGGAGAAGCCGCTCGCCCGCTCCCATTGGCCTCCCCGGAAGCCAGAGTCCCGCCCTCCCTCCGCCGAGCCAATGAGAAAGTGCCCAGATGGCAGCCCTGCCCCGCCCCCACACGCCTCGTCTGGCTGCGCGGTGCCCGGTGGCGGCGCCCCCTGTTTGCTCCCCGCGGGCGGCTGCAGGTCAGACCCCGCGGGCAGCGTGGGGCCGGGCGGTGCCCTGCGCGCCCTGGCCCTGCCCCGGTACTGCCCCCTGGCCCTGCCCCGGTACTGCCCCTGCCCCGCCACTGCCCCCTGGCCCTGCCCCGGTACTGCCCCCTGGCCCTGCCCCGGTACTGCTCCTGCCCCTGCTGGAACTGCCCCGCCCCTGCCCCCTGGCCCTGCCCCGGTACTGCCCCCTGGCCCTGCCCCGCCACTGCCCCCTGGCCCTGCCCCGGTACTGCCCCTGCCCCTGCCGGAACTGCCCCGCCACTGCCCCCTGCTGGAACTGCCCCGCCACTGCCCCCTGGCCCTGCTCCTGCCCTGCGGGTGGCTCCCAGCTGGGCCCCTGCGCTCGGGAAGGGCTCGGGAGACAAAGGCAGCAGGTGCCTGCCAAGGACCGGCGGGCATCCGGGCACGGCTGGAGCGCCCGGGCTGCACAGTGGCCTCGCCAGTCCTTGGATGCGGGTGCTGCCCCCAGCCAGGCCGCACAGGCATCGCCCAGCCACCGGGCCTGGCGTGCCCTAGAGCACCCGTCCGGGGCCTGCGAGTGCCAGGCCCCACCGCAGCACTTCAGGGCTCTGGCTCTGTCGCCCACCACTGGCCCCTGCTAGCATGCAGGAGTCTGCCTCTCGGCCTCTGCCCCTGCTCCACTGACGCCTCGTCTCTCCTCCCCCAGCACCGAGGGGCTGCCTGATCCAGCCTGAGCCTCATGCAGGAGTGGGTGAGTCTGGGGACTGCAGGGGCTGGCTGGAGAATCGGGGGGCAGAGCAGAGCTGCCTGGGTGGGGGGGGCAGTCACAGGGGCTGATGTCCTCAGCGCACCCCCCCACCCCCACCTCCAGCATCTACCAGCCCAGACCCATTTGGGGCACTAGGGAGCAAGCCAGCAGCTAGAAAAATGTCATTGCTCCCTGGTCGGCAGATGCCCAGTGGGCAGCCCATGGCGGGTGCAGAGGCAGGAACTGGGGCCGGTTTTCGATAGCACGTAACGTATCAGGCATCCAATCCAAACACATGAAATCCCAGCAAGGCCCATTCCTCATAGACCCAGAGTCTAACTGTGGCCACAGTTGGCGGAAAGCTTCTCAATGCCATTGCTAATGCAAGTGTGTGCTCAGAACAGGCCTGTTCCGGAGGAAATGGAGATCGAGTTTGTGCCTGTCCCTGAACCTTCCGGCCTTTGGTTAAAGCAAAAGTGTGTAGTGCCAGGACAGCCGGAGGGTGTCTGTGCCATGTAATACAGCTCAGGCTCTGGCACTCGCGGTGGAATGGACTGATCTGAGACAATGTAATTATCAAACACAGATTTCTGCTCGGCCAGAGACACTTGTGTAACGCAGACATGGTCCGACTGTAATTATTTCTGACTGTCGCTGACTACCACGACAGTACCTGTAAAGTACTTCTAGACCAGGTAAGGTCCCTTCCTGGGGATATAGCGTGGGAACACCGCAGTATCCCAGCGACTTGTATGTAACCCCTCCATGGAACTACTGCCTGGCTAATGCAACGCCCCTCGCGCGCTGTTTGCACACAGTCATTTGCCGAATCTGTCTCTGGCGTGTGTGGTGCGCTGTTGCTGCGCCTGTCGCAGCCGCATGCATCCGAACACACCGCATCGTCCCTGCAGCGCCTGCTCTCAGCTACTCTGCCCAAAGCTGAGGCTGGCTGCTGGAGCAGGCGCTGCACCATCGTGTTAGGAGCAAGATGTCCCATGCCAGGTGTCACCCCTCAGGTGCTGACGGGACCCTTGAAGATGCCGAACTGTAGCATGTTGGCTTGGACTGCAGTTAGCGACCTTCAAATCTTGCCAGTGACCTTGAGCAAGGCCTACTGCTTGGTTCTTGGTTGCCTCTCTGGCCCAGGCCACACGGCAGGCAGGGAGGAGCTCCCTTGTGAGGTTTAGCGCCACGCTTAGGGCACCACCTGGGGCAGGGGTGAGTCTGGGTCCGGTTCCTCCTGCTGCCTGATGAGATGGGATTTGACCAGCGAGCTGCCAGTGCCGGCCTTTTGTCTTGACTGCGTGTAAACGTTATGTGAGCTAGAAAACCTGCCCCAGGGCCAGCTGCTGCAGCCCCCAAACTCATTACTAAGACCCCTTGGTAAATCTGGCTGTAGCCTGCAATGCCTGAGGGGCGGGTCACTTCCCCGTCCCCAGCGCCCGGTGCTGGCCGTGTGGGGTGCCAGCTGGAGCTGCCACGGGGGAGCTGGCAGAGGCTGTGGACGGCCGAGGGTCTGGGTGTACAGGGCAGCCGGTGGTGTGGGCAGGAGGCAGAGCCAGGTGCCTGGGGCACTGCGGGCAGGTGAGCACAGGGGGCACAGATGGAGGGAAGGGATGGGAGTCCCCATCCAGCTCTCCCCGGGGAGCGTGGCCTGGCACCCAGGCCCCCTGCGCTCTGTACCTGGCGGCAGGCTAGTCCCTTCCCCTCCGTAGTAAGGTGGCACTGCCAGCCCAGTGAATGGGGTGGAGCTGGCCCTGTGGGCACTGGGGCTGGCACTAGTCTTACAGGGGAACCAGCAGCTGCTCCCCATTTCTGACCCACCCCCCCACCTTTCTCGCCCCCAGGCCGTGCTGAAGCGCCCCAGACCCCGCCGCTTGCTCTCTGTGGGGAGGCGGCCCAGGGCAGCCCTGCGAACCCCCCATGTGCTAGACACGGCACCGCCGGTGCCCAAGGGACACCTCCAGCTGCACGCCAAGATCAGCGGCAGCAGGACCAGGTCGGGGAGCCCGACCCCAGCGCTCCCAGGAGCCAGCGTGGCCCCTGGGCACAGCCAGGCAGGGCGTGGGGCGACCCGGGAGCCCAGAGGTGCCTGGGATCGGCTGGACACGGCGCCACCCTCCGGCAGCTCCCTGAGCACCCGTGCCACAGCGGGGCAGCGGGCAGCCCCCCTGCTGCCCCCAACAGACGCTTCGCCGCGGGCCAGCCCAACTCCAGGGGGAGTCAATGGGCCTGGGGCTCTGCCCTCCCCCCTGGTCCAGCACCGCCCGGCCGGGCCCCAGAGCACGCCTGGGCGCCTGGGATGCCCGTGTCCCCACCGAGAGCAGCCCGAGGCCGTGGCCCAGAGGGGAGCCGTGCCGGAGGGGCCGGCCCCACGCGCCTACGTGGCCACGCCCCGCACCGAGGAAGCGGCCTGGGCTGCTAGCGCCCTGACCTTCCTGCTGGTGCTGCTGACGCTCGCCGTCCTGTACACCCGGCTCCACCGCAAGTGCCGGAAGAGCCAGAGCCTCTACTGGGCCCCGGGCGACCAGGAACCCCTGTCCGGTGAGTGCCCACAGCACCCCCCTCCCCCTCCCCTTGGGAGTGCCCACAGCACCCCCCCTCCGGTGAGTGCCCACAGCACCCCCCTCCCCCTCCCCTTGGGAGTGCCCACAGCACCCCCCCTCCGGTGAGTGCCCACAGCACCCCCCTCCCCCTCCCCTTGGGAGTGCCCACAGCACCCCCCTCCCCCTCCCCTTGGGAGAGTGCCCACAGAACCCCTCCCCCTCCCCTTGGGAGTGCCCACAGCACCCCCCCCTCCGGTGAGTGCCCACAGCACCCCCCCCTCCCCCTCCCCTCGGGAGAGTGCCCACAGAACCCCTCCCCCTCCCCTTGGGAGTGCCCACAGCACCCCCCCTCCGGTGAGTGCCCACAGCACCCCCCTCCCCCTCCCCTTGGGAGTGCCCACAGCACCCCCCCTCCGGTGAGTGCCCACAGCACCCCCCTCCCCCTCCCCTTGGGAGTGCCCACAGCACCCCCCTCCCCCTCCCCTTGGGAGTGCCCACAGCACCCCCCCCTCCGGTGAGTGCCCACAGCACCCCCCCCTCCCCCTCCCCTCGGGAGAGTGCCCACAGAACCCCTCCCCCTCCCCTTGGGAGTGCCCACAGCACCCCCCCTCCGGTGAGTGCCCACAGCACCCCCCTCCCCCTCCCCTTGGGAGTGCCCACAGCACCCCCCCTCCGGTGAGTGCCCACAGCACCCCCCTCCCCCTCCCCTTGGGAGTGCCCACAGCACCCCCCCTCCGGTGAGTGCCCACAGCACCCCCCCCTCCCCCTCCCCTTGGGAGTGCCCACAGTACCCTCCCTCCCCCTCCGGTGAGTGCCCACAGCACCCCCCCCTCCCCCTCCTCCTCCCATCCCCCTCCCCTCAGGAGAGTGCCCACAGAACCCCTCCCCCTCCCCTTGGGAGTGCCCACAGCACCCCCCTCCCATCCCCCTCCCCTCGGGAGAGTGCCCACAGCCCCCCCCCCCCCAGGCCTGACCACTCTGTCTCTGGGCAGCTCTTCTCAAGAGGCGGCTCCAGTCGGCCCCCAGCAGGCGCAAGAAGCGGCGGCCCCAGCAGCGGCGGCTGCTCCCAGGGGCGTCGAGCGAGAGCTCCGACTAGCAGGCAGCCACAGGGGGTCAGCAAAGCTGGGCGGGGGCTGGCTCTGACCCCCCCCCCCCAGGAGCACCCCGGAGCCCACCCCCACCTCAATAAAGTGTGTTGAGAGAGGTGCTGTCTGGCTGCTCCTGCTGCGTGGAGGGGCTGCACTGGAGCTGGGGGGCTGGGGGGGGGGGCAGGGGGAGCCGGGGGCCAGTACATGGGGGCGGGGGGAGCTGAGGGGAGCTGGGGGAAGCCAGTAGACAGGGGGGTGCCAGGGGCCAGTAGATGGGGCGGACCGGGGGGAGCTGGGGGCCAGCAGATGGGGGGGGGGATGGGGGGAGCCGGTAGACAGGGGTGCCGGGGGCCAGTAGACAGGGGGAACCGGAGGGGAGCTGGGGGCCGGGGGGAGCCGGGGGCCGGCAGACGGGGGGGCCGGGGGGAGCTGGGGGCCGGCAGACGGGGGGGCCGGCAGATGGGGGGAGGCAGGGCCACAATCACATCTTTATTTGATACAAATGTACAGTACAGGCCCCAGCCAGCCTGGGCTCTCCTCCGCCCCTTCCCCCCTGGGCACCAGCTCCCAGAGGCGGTCGGAGAGAAACCCAGACTCGGCTCCTGGGGCAGCGGCAGGGCCCGGGGGCGCCGCAGGCTGGGGCTGGGGCTCACACACGCACAGGGAGAACATGCCGGGCGCCAGCCATGGCAGGGCTCCGGTTCCAGTGTAATGCTGCGGGCAGCGCCCTGCACTGACCGGGGCTGATAGCGCGAGGGGGCGGCTCCGCTGCCCAGCACGAACAGCTACACACTGTACAGGGGACGTGGGGGGCTCCGGGCAGCGAGGGCGGCTCCCTGCTGCCCGCTTAGTGGTTCCTTGGCTGAGGGCGGGAGAAGGGAACGAGGGGCTATGTACAGGGGGGCACAGGCAGCCACGCCACACGGCTGGCGACAGAACTATTTACCAGTGTCCATAGGGCAGCATCGGCGCTGCTGCGTGGGGAGGGGGCTGGGGCAGGGGCAGCGTGGGGGGAGGGGGCACGGCCAGAGCCGCGCTCTGCCCCACACGGGCAGCACGGGGGGAGGGGGCACGGCCAGAGCCGCGCTCTGCCCCACACGGGCAGCGTGGGGGGAGGGGGCACGGCCAGAGCCGCGCTCTGCCCCACACGGGCAGCGTGGGGGGAGGGGGCACGGCCAGAGCCGCGCTCTGCCCCACACGGGCAGCGTGGGGGGAGGGGGCACGGCCAGAGCCGCGCTCTGCCCCACACGGGCAGCGTGGGGGGAGGGGGCACGGCCAGAGCCGCGCTCTGCCCCACACGGGCAGCGTGGGGGGAAGGGGCACGGCCAGAGCCGCGCTCTGCCCCACACGGGCAGCGTGGGGGGAGGGGGCACGGCCAGAGCCGCGCTCTGCCCCACACGGGCAGCGTGGGGGCAGGGGGCACGGCCAGAGCCGCGCTCTGCCCCACATGGGCAGCACGGGGGGTCAGGAATGGCGCATGCTCAGGTCCCGTGGGCACACGAAGGACACTTGCGTTGGCTATGCCCCGGCCCCACGGCCTGCCCGGGGCGGGAGCCGCCGTGGGGATCAGGCCTCACTGCTTCTTCTCGCGCGTGGTGATGGTGACCAGCTGCTTGGCCGCCTTGGCGATGTCGTAGGCGCACTGGATGACCTGCTGCGTCAGGAGCTGGTAGTCCACGGGCGCGCCCGGCTCCGGCGGGACGGTCTTGTGGCACTCGCTCTGCAGCCGGTAGGCGCTGGCACTCAGCAGCCGCAGGGAGCTGCGCACTGTCTCCAGGGCCGGCTTCTGCAGCAAGGGGAGACAGGCCTGGGACTCAGCTCCCATGGCCGGCCAGGGGCGGGCCCCAAGCCCCACGGCAGCACCTGGGCACAGGACAGACGTGGCCGGGGAATCGGGGCCCCCCGGCTCCTCTTACCTTGGGGAAGAGCGAGGCCATCTCGGCGACGGCGGCGTGGATCTTCTCGGAGCAGGGCACGAAGCTGGGGAGAAGGCAGAGCCGTGAGGCCTGGCCCAGCTCCCGCGCCCAACCCCGGCAGACACCACCCGGAGAAAATGCCCGTAGCAGCAGCTGGGTGCGGGAGCAGCCTCCCCCTACCCCTGGCACAGCACCCCCCAGCAAGGGGCAGTGGCAGCAGCACACAATGGCCCAAGAGAAACTGAGGCAGAGCCCTTAGACCAGCTGGAACTGCAGGGGGTCGTTGGCCCCCAGTCCCGCCCCCATCAGGAACATGGGAACCTGGCCAGAAAAAGGGGGGGGGGGCTCAGCTCTCTAGTGCCCATGGCTCTGATCCGCCCCCAGCCCCGCCCCCATCAGGAACATGGGAACCTGGCCAGGAAAGGGGGGGGCTCAGCTCTCTAGTGCCCATGGCTCTGACCAGCCCCAGCCCCAGCCCCGCCCCCATCAGGAACATGGGAACCTGGCCAGGAAAGGGGGGGCTCAGCTCTCTAGTGCCCATGGCTCTGACCAGCCCCAGCCCCGCCCCCACCTGTCGTGCTTGAACTCCTGGGCGGCCCGCAGCAGCTCCTGGATGTTCTTGGTGACCTGCTCCGTCTTCAGGATCACGTCCTCGGTGCTGGGCAGCCCGGGGTCCAGCTCCCCGTCCAGGGCCTCCAGCTCGTGGTGGAAGTCCTCGTCCTTCCCCAGGTCCAGGAACCGCTTCCCATCCATGCTGCAGGGGCAGGGGCAGCAGGCCATGAACCAGAGCAAGCCCGAGTCCAGCCAGGGAGGAGGCAGTGCCAGGCGCATGGGCGGCATTCACTCCCCAGGAGACCTGCCCCAGGCTGCTCCAGGGCCCTTGCATTGGGGGCTGGGCCCCAACGGTGGCTGGGATTCCCAGCACTCTGCCCGCCAGCATGGGCACTGGGCCTGGAGAGCAGCCAAGTGCCCCAGGGCCCTGCCCCTCCCCTGAGCAGCACCTCCCTGGCCCCGCCCCTCCCCTGAGCAGCACCTCTGGCCCTGCCCCTCCCCTGAGCAGCATGTCTGGCCCCGCCCCTCCCCTGAGCAGCACCTCCCTGGCCCCGCCCCTTTCCAACAGGCCCCGCCCCTCCCTTGAACAGCACCTCCCTGGACCCGCCCCTTTCCACCAGGCCCCACCCCTGACCTGAGCAGCACCTCCCTGGCCCCTCCCCTCCAGGCCCCGCCCCTGACCTGAGCAGCGCCTCGCCAGCCTGCGTGTTATCATAGTCGCTGTCAGTCCCGCTGCCGTGCCGGTCTAGCTTGCTGGTCTAGAGGGGAGACGGGGCAGCGTCAGGTGCAGGCTCCACCCCTGGCTCCCCACGGGGGACCATGACACCCCCTCCCCCATGGTAGGCTCCTGGACCCTACGGAGCTGGGGAACCCCGCGATGGGGCTCCCTGTACAGAGCTCTCCCCGGCCCTGGGCATAGGGCTGGGACCTGCCCCAGGGATGGGCACAGGGATGATGCGTCCACCCCACCCTCCCAGAGAGGAGCACCCCCACACCCAGCAGCAAGGGCTTAACCCCCCAGTCCAGTCTGCCCCATGGCCGGTCCCTCCCCTCGGTTCAGAGCGAGTACGTCACCATGTGCCGGGCGCTGTCCTGTGCACCGGAGAGCAGCGGGGAGGAGGGGGGGAAGGGCACCGAGGAGGCAGACACCCCCTTCCGGATCTGCAAGAGCACAGGGAGAGTCGGGGCGAGTGGGTACGAAAGGTGCCAGCCCCCCAGAGTCACAGACAGGCCATTGGCACGCGTGAGGCACGGCTGACTCCCAATCGCCGAGTTCTGCCTCGCTCCCACCCGCCCCACTAGGGGGTCCCAGGCTAACCCCCCCCCAGTGCGTGACATGCACACACGGGGCATGGCTGGGCTGCCCACGCACACCGCACCCAGTGGCGAGAGGGCACCCCCAGGCCGGGCTTCCCTGGGGGGAAACAGAGCCAGTGCCACGGGGCCGCGTATCACACGAATGACCCCTTGGGCTCCCCCCTCCCGCCGGAAGCCAGTCCCAGGGTCCCTCCTGCCCCCCCGCCCAACGCCCTGGCCCCCTTACCCGGTACACGCTGGCCGGGATGTGCATGTACACAGCTTCATCCTCCACCTCCTGGTGACACAGCAAACATTACCCCCAAAGCCCAGGCTGCTGGGAGCTGCCTCACAACAGTGCCCTGCCCCACGGCCCCCGTGCCCCAGAGCGGTGAGCGCGCCCTGTCTGGCGGGCAGGAGAGCACCGAGGTTCAGCCCCCGTGTGCCCAGCCTGCCCCCCTCAGACGCCACCGTGGGGAGTCCAGCTGCCTCGTGGCCACTGACAAACAGCATCGGCTCCCGCTGCCCGGCCCGGCCCAGGCCCCATTCACACAGACCAGTGCCTCAGAGCGGGGATTAGGACCCAGGAGTCTGGGGGTGGGTCCCTCTTGGCCACGCTGCTGCTGGGGACCCAGGGGAACCCCTGTTTGGCTCCACATGCTGGGTGACTCCCCCCAGCACCCGGCAGCGCAGAGCTGCGGCACCGCCAGGCGAGGAAAGGGTGCCCGGAGGGCAGACCCGGCAGGCTGGCACCGGCAGACTGCAGCAAGGGGACACCCGGGGACGGGCGCGGCCCTGACCCCACCCCAGGACTCACGCTGGCGTGGAAGGGCTGCAGGCGGCCGACCAGCTCGTCCACGGGCTGCCCAAAGGGCTTGAGGGCAGAGCCCGGCTCGTACATGGAGAAGGCCTGTCGGTCGCGCCGGTGAGCTGCTGCCGGGGCCACGCCATGGCCAGGCTCCGAGCGCTCGCTGGGGGCCGGTGCCGCGGGCCCAGGGCCCGGCTGCTGCCGCATCTGCGAGTTCTCCGCCTGCAGCTTGTGGATCTGGAGGGACGGAGCAGCGCATGGTGGAGACGCCGGCACCGTGCCCCGAAAAAACACACCCCCCCCGGACCCACAGACACCCCCCGGCACCATAGTCACTTCCTGCCCCCGGCACCGGGCCCCACAGACACCCCCCTGGCACCACAGTCACCCCCTTCCTGGCCCCGGCACTGGACCCCACAGACACCCCCCGGCACCACAGACACACCCCCTCCTACCTCACCCCCAGCTCCACAGACGCCCCCCCCACAACCCTGGGCCCACAGACACGCCCCTCCTCCCCACCCCTGCCCCCCGCACCACAGACACCCCCTCCTACCTCACCCCCAGCTCCACAGACGCCCCGCCCACAACCCTGGGCCCACAGACACGCCCCCTCCTTCCCGGACACCAGGCCCACAGGTACCAGATCAACAGACAAGCCCCCAGCCCAGGTGCTGCTGTGGGGAGAGCGCTGGGGGGAGTCCTCTCTCCTCGCCATACCCCGGAGCACCCTCCTGCACCCCGAACCCTCATCCCCCCCCCCCCCCCAGCCGGAGCCCCCTCCCACACTCCGAACCCCTCCCCCCCGCCCCATCACCTCCGTATTGGTGCACATAACATTCACTGTGACACGGGCGGGAGTCAGCGGGACGCGGCCCAGCACCAACCTCACGCTGCAGCCGCCGCAGCTCGTCGCTCAGGCTGTTGTTCACCTTCATGAGCTGCTGCACCTTGGCCTCGGAGGCTGCCAACGCCTTCTTCACCTCCAGGTACTCCTGCAGCGTGATGGGCCCGTCCGACAGGTCCGAGGAGTCCATGCTCTGCGGGGAGAACCACTGAGCACGGCTGCGCCAGCCACCCCGAGACACAGCCGCCCCCAGCCCCCGCGCCCGGCACGCACCAGCCTCCCCGAGCCGCCCCGAGCCCCCAGCCCCCACACCCGGCACACGCCAGCCTCCCCGAGCCGCCCCGAGCCCCCAGCCCCCACACCCGGCACGCGCCAGCCTCCCCGAGCCCCCAGCCACCGCGCCCGGCACACGCCAGCCTCCCTGAGCCGCCCCGAGCCCCAGCCCCCACACCCGGCACGTGCCAGCCTCCCCGAGCCGCCCCGAGACACAGCCGCCCCCAGCCCCTGCGCCCGGCACACGCCAGCCTCCCCAAGCCGCCCCGAGCCCCCAGCCCCCACACCCGGCACACGCCAGCCTCCCCAAGCCGCCCCGAGCCCCCAGCCCCCCACACCCGGCACGTGCCAGCCTCCCCGAGCCGCCCCGAGACACAGCCACCCCCACACCCGGCACGTGCCAGCCTCCCCGAGCCGCCCCGAGCCCCCAGCCCCCACACCCGGCACACGCCAGCCTCCCCGAGCCGCCCCGAGCCCCCAGCCCCCACACCCGGCACACGCCAGCCTCCCCAAGCCGCCCCGAGCCCCCAGCCCCCACACCCGGCACGTGCCAGCCTCCCCGAGCCGCCCCGAGACACAGCCGCCCCCACACCCGGCACGTGCCAGCCTCCCCGAGCCGCCCCGAGCCCCCAGCCCCCACACCCGGCACACGCCAGCCTCCCCAAGCCTCCCCGAGCCGCCCCGAGCCCCCAGCCCCCACATCCGGCACGCGCCAGCCTCCCCGAGCCGCCCCGAGCCCCCACACCCGGCACACGCCAGCCTCCCCAAGCCGCCCCGAGACACAGCCGCCCCCAGCCCCCGCGCCCGGCACGCGCCAGCCTCCCCGAGCTGCCCCGAGCCCCCAGCCCCCACACCCGGCACGTGCCAGCCTCCCCGAGCCGCCCCGAGACACAGCTGCCCCCAGCGCCAGCGCCCGCGCCCAGCACATGCCAGCCGCCCCCAGCCCCCACACCCGGCACGTGCCAGCCGCCCCAAGCCCAGCACGTGCCAGCCGCCCCGAACCCCCGGCCGCCCCGAGCCCGGCACGTGCCAGCCTCTCCCGGCCGCCCCGAGCCGCCCCGAGCCCTGCACGTGCCAGCCGCCCCGAGACACAGCCACCCCCAGCCCCCGCGCCCAGAACGCGCCAGCCTCCCCCAGCCGCCCCGAGCCCCCAGCCCCCACACCCGGCACGTGCCAGCCGCCCCAAGCCGCCCCGAGCCCGGCACGTGCCAGCCTCTCCCAGCCGCCCCAAGCCCCCGGCCGCCCCGAGCCCCTGGCCGCCCCGAGCCCCTGGCCGCCCCAGCCCCCGCGCCCAGCACGTGCCAGCCTCCCCCAGCCGCCCCAAGCCCCCACGCCCAGCCCCAGCCGCCCCCAGCCACAGCGCCCGGCCCCGGCTGCCCCCAGCCACAGCGCCCGGCCCCGGCCGCCCCCAGCCACTCCACCCTTCAGCCATGGTGCCCAGTCCTGCCCCTCCCCGCGAGCACCGCGCCTGCACCGGAGGAGCCACCGGGCAAACGGGGCCTGTCCAGGAGCAGGGCCGTGGCACAGCGGGCCCCGCCGGGCCCCGAGCTGCAGAGGCTCTGCCCACCCCACGGGTCTCCTGAGGGCAGCAGGGAGCAGGGTCCCCCAGAGGCCGTCCTGGAGCTCACCCGGGCGCGGTTGTTGCGGGCGGCGCTGCGCAGCGGCTCCTGGTCCGTGTCCTCGTCGGAGGCGACGCTGTCGTAGTCGTGCTGGTCGTCCGGGTCGCTCTGGCTCCGCACCGGGTAGTCGACAGTGTCTGGGGGGAGACGAGGGTCCCGGCGCCTCAGCACCCACAATGCACTGGGGCAAGGAGCCACAGCTAGCTAATGCCAGCCCAGTGCTGGGGCACCACGGTCATGCTGCCCCCCAGCCGGGTTGCCACGGCGAGGAGAAAGCTGCTGCCCAGCCCCCCTCTCCCCTCCCCCATCCTCCCTGGCCTCCCCCTCCCCTGGGGTTCTCCGCCCCCCCCACTCACCTGTGGGGCTCACCAGGCTCTTGCCCTGCTGCCGTCGCTTGGCCTCGCTGAGGATGTCGATGATGAGGGTGGCGAACTCCCTGGCGTTGAACCGGGCGAGCTTCTGCCGCCCCTGGTGGAGGGAGAGGGGGTGAGCCGGGCTGCAGCGCCCCTGGGGCCCCGGCCGGGCTGCCCCGCACCGAGCACCCCGGCCGATCCGGGGGCCGGACAGTGAGCACACCCCCACTGCCTGAAGGGGCTGCGGGTCGGGAGTGAGGGGCACTGCAGAGCTGGGAGCATGCAAAGGGGACCCTCTGGGCCCCCAGCCCCAGGGGAGGTGCCAGGCCCTCGGGGTCGGGGCTGGTGTGTGTGGGGGGGTTGTACCTGGTTGCGCGTGGCCGAGTACTCGGGGTTGACGGGCAGGAAGGGCACAGCACTGCGCTCCGTCACCAGCGTGCTGTGATTCTGCGTCGTGAGCCAGACTGCAGGGAGCAGACGGGCAGCGGTTACCGGGCCCCCTGGTGCCCTGCCCCCCCCCCCCCACGACGCAGCCCCAGCCCTGCGGGTGCTCGACATGCTGCACCCCAGCACTGGGGGGAAACGGAGCCAGAGACGGCCCGGACCAGCCCAGGCAGCGAGCCAGGGACAGAGCAGGGTTTGAACCCAGGAGTCCTGGCGACCTCGCTCTCTCCCGGCACCCCCACTCCCTCCAGAGAGCCCCCGCCCAGACCCAGAGTTGGCACATCCAGGCTCAGGTGCCCCCCACCCCTCCTGCCAGCTAGGAGCCCCCAGCACAGGGAAGGGGAAGCCCCACTGCTGAGCCAGACAAATGCAAGGCCCCGGTGCCAGGGGCCTCTCGCCCAGAGCTGGGCTCCCCCCTCTCCACTGCAGGGGGCTGGACCCCTCCAAACAAGCCCCTGAGAGCTGGGCTGGGACTCGCCCCATGGCCGGGAAGGAGCCCCAGAGCACAGGGCTGGCAGGGCCCAGTGAGGGCAGCACTAGCCTGGGCACGGCTCCAGCCTGGCACGAGCCTGGCAGCACCGTCTGGACAATGCCAAGGCCAGAGCGTGAGCCCCGGCCGGCTGCTCCAAGCACGGCCCCAGGGCAGTGCAGCCAGGCCAGGGCTCACTGCACCCCTCTCCCGGGCACCCCGCTGCACAGCTCTGCTCAGAGCCCAGTGCCCGCCCGCCCCGGGGGCTTGTGGGCAGAGCTGTGTTGCTGGGAAGCCCCCCCCCCCTCCCGTCCCCCCGCCTCGTGCGGCTGCCGGGCTGGGTTACGGGGGGATTTCGCTCTGGTTTGCCCTATCCCCGACAGCACCCGGAGGTGACCCCATCGCCCCCACACACTGGCACCAGGGACTCTGCCTCGCTCCGCGGAGCTGGGCCCCTCTGTGGCCACCCCCCATCCACCCTCTCTGGGGAGCAGGCCTGGACTGGGGTGGGGGGGGAAGGCCCAGCCCCTGGCAGCCAGCCCTGACAGAGAGCAGCAGCCAGGGCTCTCCCGCCGAGCGGGGGCCAGCAGCCTCCGCCCGGGCAATCGTCTGCAGGGAACACTGTGCAAATGCCCCCCAGAGGGAGACGGGCTCCCGGGGGCCACATGGGCAAGGGCAGCAGCCCAGCCCAGGACAGAGCTGCCAGCCGCAAGCCCAAGCCCAGAGGGGAGGGAGAAATGCCCCCAGCTGCTCCCCACCCGCCCACCCCTGCGGCTGCTCCCAGCCCGCCCCCCGCGGGCCCTGCCATCTGGGGTCTCCCGGGGGAAGGATCCAGCAGGGGGGCAGCCGGCCGCTCCCTGCCTGGGAACCCCCCAGACCCACCTCGAGCGCCGCCCGACGGCTGCCCGGCCCCCGCAGCCCTGCCCAGCCCCGGCTGCGCTGGACGCTGGAGCCCACGGCCTGTGGAAGGAAGTTCAGCAAGGGGCCCCCCCCGTCCAGCCCAGCCAGCAGGCAGCGCTGCCAAGGAATGAGGGGGGCGGGCCCAGCTCCCGGCTGAGGGGCGGAGGGAGCCAGCTGCTCTCGTGTCTGAGCCGCATCCCCAGCCAGGCCCCAGCCTCCCCCGCACCCGGGAAGGGCTGGGCCCAGCGACCCTGGCTGGCTCATGGGCACCCTGGCCTGCTGGCCTGCCCCACCCACCGCAGAGGCCCCGGGCCCTCCAGCGCCCGACTCCCGCCCCGGCGCCCCAGCCAGCTCTCACCGCCCCGGCTGCTCACGCACCCGGTGCCCGCCCGGGCTGCGGCGCTGGACTCCCCCACACGAGCCGGGGGGCACTGGGGGCTGCGCGGAGCAGGGATCCCTGGGGACACTTGGCCCTGAGGGAGGCATTTCGTACCAGCCCTGCCCTCTCCGGTCACTGGCACCGGGCCCAGCATCTCTGCCCCCTCCAGTGCACGCCAGGCCGGAGAGGGGCGGAGGGTCTCCGGGGCCCCCTGGCACCACCTGCGGTGGGGCCCCTGCACCGCGATCCCCAAGCTCAGGGCAGCAGCATCTGCAGCTACATCACAGCCGGAGCCCCCAAAAGTGCCCCCAGCCGGGGAAGCCGGGGGCAGCGCCAGGGGGCAGCACGTCTTGGGGCTAAGCCCCGGGCACCGGGATCCTGCTACCCAGACACCGAGGGGTCTTCACCGGGCCTGGCAGAGCCACCGCCCCTGGGAGCCCAACGGCCGGGCAGAGCCAAGGAACCTGCCAGCCAGCCGGGGAGCGTGTGCTGGTGAATGGAGCCTGGGGTCCCTTCCCAGCTCCACTACGGAGGCACCGGGGATAGACCCATCCCGAGGGGCACCTCAGCGCCCCTCTGCCCTGCCAAGCACCGAGTCCAGCGAACGAGAGCACCGGGGCAGCTTTCCCCACGCGCCCAGGGCAGGAGCCCGCCGGCTGCGCCACGCGCAGTAACATCCGCCGCCGGAGAGCCCAGAGCCGCACGCAAGGCCTGCCCTTGGGATGGGAGTGACAGCCAGAGCCGCGCCACGCTGGGCGTGGGGGCATGAGGGGTCTGGGCTCTCCTGCCGCTGGCTTCCATAGGGAGCGGGCACCCCGGCAGCCCCAGGAGCAGCCCCACACATGGCAGCCCAGGGGGCTCGCAGCTGGGCACAAAGCCAGGGCCAAACCCATCCCTGGCTCCCCAAGGCCCCATCCCCCCCACAGCGCAGCGGCAGCTTCATTCCACCCGCCTTCCCCAGCATCGCCCCACACCCGACCCCCGGCCTGGCACCATCTGCCCCCCACCTGGCATCACCCGCCTCCCCAATGCACCGGCATCACCCCTTCCCCAGCATTGCCCCACCCCCATCCTGGCATCTTCCACCCCCCGATGCCCTGCCGTCGTTTGCCCTCTGCCCCTCAGGCTGGCGCCACCCCCCGCCCTGGCATCACCCCCCCCCCGCCATGCACCGGCATCGCCCCCCCCGCACGCACCTGCGTCGTTCTCCCGCCGATCCACCTCGTCGTATACGTCCATGGCCAGCTCCTCGAAGAGCCGGTTGCTGAGCTAGAAGCAGAGAGGGACGCGTCATAGGGGGTGGGGGCAAGGGCGGGGGATTGGAGCAGCCCCTCGGCCTGATCCTGCCCACGCCAAGCGCCAGCCCCCTTGGCACCAGGGCCCGGGGGGGGGGAGGGGAGGGGGTTCCCAGGGGTTGGGATCAGCCCCGCCCCAGGGCAGCTGGTCTGCAAGGGGGGGCGCTGCAGGCCAGGGTCCCCCCACAGCGGGGCCCAGCCCCACTTACCGCCTGTAACTTCTTCTTGGCCACTTTCGCCAGCTCAGATAGGTCCAGGCTGCACACGGCCGGGCGGGGGGAGACAAAGCAAGAGGGGTCACTGCTGGCCCGCGCCCCCCGCCAGCCAGCCCCCCGGGGCGCCCTCGGGCAATGGGCCGAGCCGCATGGCCATAGACGGCATTCGGCTCACCTAGCCACGACATACCGACCCGGCACCACGGCCAACGGCTAGATCTGGGGCACAGGTGGGGCGATGTGGGTCAGGACAGGAATAGCAGGGGCTGCAGGTCAGGAGTGAGGGGCACCGGCAGGGCTGTGGGTGGTCCCAGGATTGGGAAAGCAAGGGGCTGCAGGTCGGGAGTGAGGGGCACCGGCAGGGCTGTGGGTGTGTGTGGGGTCCCAGGGTTGGGCTAACACGGGGCTGCAGGTCGGGAGTGAGGGGCACCAGTAGGGCCGTGGGTAGTGGTGGGGGTCCCAGGCCTGGGGTAACAGGGGGCAGCAGATCAGGAGTGAGGGGCACCGGCAGGGCTGTGGGTGTGTGTGGGGTCCCAGGGTTGGGCTAACAGGGGGATGCAGGTCGGGAGTGAGGGGCACCGGCAGGGCTGGGGGTGGGTGGGTGGGGAGCCCACACCACGCCCCCTGTTGCCCCCCCTCTTTCAACCCCTTCCTGCCACTCCACAGACTGAACCAGCTGGCAGCCTGTTAAGGGGCAGCCCAGCTGGGTCCCAGCGGCGCGTGGGCGCGGCGCAGCCGGATGCTAGAGACGAGAGCGGAGGGGACAATACCTCTGCGCCGTGCCCTTGGGGCGCGCCCTGCACTCCGGAGACGGCAGCGGAGGGGAGAACAGGATAAAGGAGGGCGTTAAACGCAGTCAGAGCAGGAGTGGCAGGCCACGCCCACGCCCCAAACTGCCACGGCCACGCCCACAACTGCTGTGGCCATTGCTGTGCCCACACAGGCCATAGTCACGCCCACGCCAGCCACGCCCCCAGCCCGGGCTCTCACAGGCAGACCCACGGGCATACAGCCACCACTGCCCCGTGGGCAGCGCCCAAGCCAGGGACCCCTCAAGAGACACACAGGGGAGCGAAGTGGCAGGCTTGGCACTGGCCACAGGAACCAGACATGGGGGCACTGGGTACGGGGGCCCACAGGGGCCCCCTTCTCCTCCAGCACCTGCCCCAGCTGCAGCCCTGCCAGGACGCCCTGGGCCCTCTGTCTCCCGAGCTCCGGTCCATGGGGCAGCTGTACCATCCCTGCCACAGCCAGGACCAGCCAGCCCCCAGGCACTGATGGGGGGCTGGGGGACGTGATGCTGCTGGGCGTCGTTCCGGGGACAGGGGGGTGCTGGCACTGCCCCTTGGCAGGACCTCAGTGGGGACAAGGCCTGGGGGACCCTGGAGTCCGAGTGCCCCCTTGCCAAGGCAGGGCACTCAGGGGCAGGGGGGCAGGTCCCAGACCGTCGACCCGACCCAGCGTGCACCGAGGGTGTGGGCTAGCGGGGGAGGGGAGACCCACGCTGGTGCCCCCTCCCCAGCTCAAGCCCCTCGGCGGCGGAGTTGATCAGTGGGAGCAAGGGGCAATTCCTGCAGTGCCCACAGGGTGGCAGCATTTCCTCCCTCACGCGGGGCGGGCGCTCACCTGTCTGCCATCTGCGGGATGATGTAGTGCCCGTTCTTGTGGTCTGTGCAAAACAACATCGGCTCTTAGCCGGGCCGGAGCCCCCACTCCCGGCACGGTGGGGGGGGGGGGGAATAACGGGGAGCTGCCCGGAGCCCCCACCCAGAACACCCACAACCGGGCAGGACGGGCCCTGGAGGCTGCTGGGCCCTGGGGGCGTCAACGTTCCCTTGGCGGGAGCTCCGTGCCACGCCCAACAGGGCATCGACCCGTACGGCAGGCGGAGCCCCCCCATTCCCAGCGAGAGCCCCCCATGGGCCCCACACGCAGCCCCCGCCTGCCCCTCTGCTCACCATCCCCCAGCAACCCCAGGCACCCGCTCAAATCCCTCCCCGCCCCCCCCGGCTCACACCCCTCCCCAGGGCGTGGCCCCCCCGGGGCTCCCCACGGTCCCCGCACTCACCCGGCTTGCGGCCACACAGGTAGAAGGCGAGCCGGTCCGTCAGCTCGTATTGACACTCCACCAGCCGGTCCGCGAGCTCCTGCTGGGCCGCCTGCCTGCGGGGTGGGGGGCAGAGGTCAGACCAGGAGCAGGGGGGTGGGGGCGCAGAGGTCAGACCAGGAGCAGGTCGCCCGTCGGGGGCACCGGCTGCTTTGCGCTTGGTGCAAGGCTGCGGCCAGCAGAGGCTCCAGGCCCAGATGCCTCCGCGCTGCCCGTGGGCCTCTGTAACGACTGGCCGGGGTCCGCGCCGGGCAGCCGCTCGCACTCACCGGGCGTAGTCGATGGGGGTCCTGCCGTTCACATCGGGCGCCCCAGGGTCGGCACCGTACACCACCAGCAGCTCAGCCTGCAGGATCTGCCCAGCCTTGGCAGCAACGTGCAGCGGGGTGGTGCCCTTCTCCTAGGCCAGGGCAAGGGGGAGTCAGACACGGCCAACTGGCACATAGCACCAAACCACTAGAAGGGCACCAGGGCCGGGCTGGCAGGGGGCTGTGGGTCGGGAGTGAGGGGCCCCAGGGCCAGGCTGGCAGGGGGCTGTGGGTCGGGAGTGAGGGGCACCAGAGCTGAGATAGCAGGGGGCTGTGGGTCGGGAGTGAGGGGCCCCAGGGCCGGGCTGGCAGGGGGCTGTGGGTCGGGAGTGAGGGGCACCAGAGCTGAGATAGCAGGGGGCTGCGGGTCGGGAGTGAGGGGCCCCAGGGCCGGGCTGGCAGGGGGCTGTGGGTCGGGAGTGAGGGGCACCAGAGCTGAGATAGCAGGGGGCTGCGGGTCAGGAGTGAGGGGCCCCAGGGCCGGGCTGGCAGGGGGCTGTGGGTCGGGAGTGAGGGGCACCAGAGCTGAGATAGCAGGGGGCTGCGGGTCGGGAGTGAGGGGCCCCAGGGCCGGGCTGGCAGGGGGCTGCGGGTCGGGAGTGAGGGGCCCCAAGACCGGGCTGGCAGGGGTGTGATGTTATTGACATAAGCTGGGACCGTATAGACCATTGTTGCAACCAAGGTCCTGTAGTGGCACCAGATCTTGTATAAAGGGGGTCAAATGGGGTGTCTAAGACCAGGTGATGGTTTGCTGAGGACCATCAGCTACACAATGACCCATTGAGAAAAGGCAGATGTGCCTTGTGACTCAGCAAGGTCTGCAGGGAGTTGCCCATGTGACTCCAAACTCCACTTTGCTGTAATTTTCCACAGTAAGAACAAAGCGGTGTCCTTACACCTGGAAGAGACTATAAAAGGCTGATGCCTCATCTCCATCTTGTCTCATTCCTGCTTCTTACCTCTGGAGCGACTTTGCTACAAACAGAAGCTCTGAACAAAGGACTGAATGACCCATCCCAGCTGGGGATGTTCTCCAGAGACCTGATTTGAACCTGCAGCTTATTCCATCACTGAACCAAGGACTTTGCCATCACTGTACGTCATTGATTCCATTTCCATTCTAGTTCTAGCTCTCATCTAGATCTTTTTCCTTCTATGAATAAACCTTTAGATTTTAGAGCAGGGATCTCAAACTCAAATCACCACGAGGGCCGCATGAGAACTAGTAAATTGGCCCAAGGCCGCATCACTGAAAATTTTTCATACAATGATACAAAAGTATAGTCAAAAATGAAAAAAAATGAAGAGTGATATAGTATTCTATTAAAAGTCACTGTATGAACTTTTTAAAACCTGTGATGCAAAGAGGGGTTTTAATAAAATATAAACACTCAGTAATGTTTGGAGCGTGGCTGCCAGTGGAGTTGGCGCCTATGGCGGGCCGCAGGAAATAACTCCGTGGGCCGCATGTGGCCCGTGGGCCACGTATTTGAGACCCCTGTTTTAGATTCTAAAGGACTGGCAACAGCGTGATTTGCGGGTAAGATCTGATTTGTATATTGACCTGGGTCTGGGGCTTGGTACTTTGGGATCGGGAGAACGTTTTTCTTTTACTGGAGCATTGGTTTTCATAACCATTCGTCCCCATAACGAGTGGCACTGGTGGTGAGACTGGGAAACCGGAGTGTCTAAGGGAATTGCTTGTGTGTGACTTGTGGTTAGCCAGTGGGGTAAAACCGAAGTCTCCTCTGTCTGGCTGGTTTGGTGCCTTGGAGGTGGAAAAACCCCAGCCATGGGCTGTCACTGCCCTGCTTGAAGCAATTTGTCCTGAATTGACACTCTCAGTTGTGTCGCGCCAGAACCAGCATCGTTACAAGGGGGCTGCAGGTCGGGAGTGAGGGGCCCCAGGGCCGGGCTGGCAGGGGCTGCAGGTCGGGAGTGGGGGGCACCAGGGCCAGTGAAAATGGAAACCCTGGGGTGCCTGGCTCTGAGGTCCCCCTCACCGCCTGCTCTCTTTCTAGGGAGCCTTCCCCAGCCCCACATGGTCACTGGTCTCTGCCCCCCTGGAGCAGTCACGGCGCTGGGCACTAGGGGGCAGTGCAGCGCTGGACTAGAGACAGGCCAGCCGTGGGGCTGGGGTGGGGGCTGAGACGAGGCACCCCCTGCTGCAGCTGTGAACCCCCTGGCACCACGCCAGGCTGCTGCCCCCTGGCGCCCAGGCCTGCCCCAGCCCCCTAGGGCCAGCACAGGAACGGGGACCTCCCCACTGCCCTCCCGAGCCAGCACGGCCCAGAGCCCCTCCCCGCCGCGTCCAGAGGCCCCGGCCAGGCCTCACCGGGTGGAAGAAGCTGGGCTGGGCACCCAGCGAGAGCAGACGCAGGCAGGTCTCCAGGTTCCCCGTCCGCACGCTCGAGTGCAGTTGCTGGAGGAGACACAGCAGAGCGCCCGTCAGTGCCCGGCCCAGCCAAACCCGCTGCCTCCCACCCCGCCCGCCTCTGGCCCCCAGGCACGGCGCCTGGCCCCAGAGAGGAGCCCTGGGGCTGGTTTGACCTGGGAGGGGCAGGGCCGGGCAGCGCATGGCACTGGGGATCCAGGCCCAGAAAACCTGGCATCCCCCAGCCTAGGACCCAGCAGGGCTCGGGGTCTGTTCACAGCAGCAGCTGCCCCCGGCGCCCTCGTAACGGGGCAGGACTCAAACCTGGGCCCACTGGTGCCGAACGCAGGAGTCTCCAGTGTCAGTCCCACCCAGCGCCCGTTGGAGGCACCGAGCGCCCCCGGGAAAGACCCCCCTGCCCCCAACAGTGCCCAGCGTGGCGGCCGGAGGGGTGGACGTGCTCCCGCCACAGCCGGGCGTTCCCCTCTGGGATCCAGCCCCGGTGCTCAGCACCACCCCACTAGAGCCCCGCACCCCCAGGCCCCCACCTTGCTGAGGTCCTTGGCCGTGACGCCGTCGTCGTCCCGGCAGGGCAGCTTGTGCACGAAGGCCAGCATCTGGTACTTGGCCCGGATGAACTCGGACTTGGTGGGGCTGGGGGGGGAGGGGACAGGGTGAGACCGGGCCGGGCCGGGCTAGCAGCCGCCCCCCCCCCCCCCGCCCCCGGGACACTTACTGCACTTTGTCCTGGGGATTGGCCTTGCGCCGGCCGCTCTGCACCTGCGCCGGGTCCAGCAGCGAGTGCTCCCAGATGGAGTTGGCACCATTGCTGGCCAGAGTGTGCACCATCTGGGGAGAGACACGCCGGCTCAGGGCAGCTTCCGCCACGCGCCTCACTGACCCACCGAGCTGCGCAGCCAAACCTCAGCTCTTCCTGGAGACCCAGGGCCAGGCTGGCAGGGGGCTGCGGGTTGGGAGTGAGGGGCGCCAGGGCCGGGCTGGCAGGGGCTGCGGGTCAGGAGTGAGGGGCACCAGGGCCGGGCTGGCAGGGGCTGCGGGTCGGGAGTGAGGGGCACCAGGGCCGGGCTGGCAGAGGCTGCGGGTCAGGAGTGAGGGGCACCAGGGCTGGGCTGGCAGGGGCTGCGGGTCAGGAGTGAGGGGCACCAGGGCTGGGCTGGCAGGGGCTGCGGGTCAGGAGTGAGGGGCACCAGGGCTGGGCTGGCAGGGGCTGCGGGTCAGGAGTGAGGGGCACCAGGGCCGGGCTGGCAGGGGCTGCGGGTCGGGAGTGAGGGGCACCAGGGCCGGGCTGGCAGAGGCTGCGGGTCAGGAGTGAGGGGCACCAGGGCTGGGCTGGCAGGGGCTGCGGGTCAGGAGTGAGGGGCACCAGGGCTGGGCTGGCAGGGGCTGCGGGTCAGGAGTGAGGGGCACCAGGGCTGGGCTGGCAGGGGCTGCGGGTCAGGAGTGAGGGGCACCAGGGCCGGGCTGGCAGGGGCTGCGGGTCGTGAGTGAGGGGCACCAGGCTGGCAGCGTGGAGGTGGGGGCGGGGATGGCACAGGCAGGCATGGGGGGGGGTTCAGGCCAGGAAGCCGTGGGCATGAGCCCACTAGCAAGGCAGGGCAGGCAGTCCAGGAGGGGACCAGCTGATGTAACATGGAACAATCCCGACGCCAGCCCCCGGAGACGCTGCATCAGGCAGCACCAGGGGAGGGGAGCAGCACAGACCCCTGCTGACCCCCCCCACCCCGGCGCTGCCCCACACCCACCTGCAGCAGCGGGCAGGGCCAGGGGCTGTGCCGCAGGTGCTTGACGGTGGAGATGTGCCGGCCCAGGCTGCGGTGAACGCTGCAGCACTCGTCGCAGATCAGCACCCCGCGGTTAATGGAGGCCCAGCCGGGGTCTGCGGGGGAGGAGACGGATTAGACACCCACCCCGCAGGCCTGGCACAGCCGGCCCCATGGCCCCACCGGTGGCTAGGCCAGGGACCTTCCTCAGGAGCCCTGGGGCCTCGCGCCAAAGCTGAGACCCACGGCGGGTACCGGGCACCGGACACAAAGGCCCAGAGCACCCGACAAGCTGGTCAGCATGGGCTGAACGCCCCGGCTCTGTGGGCTGGGAGCCAGGACTCCTGGATTCTCCCCGGCTCACACCGACTCGCTGTGTGACCGGGGGGCTGGGAGCAGGACTCCTGGGTTCTCTCCGGCTCACACCCACTCGCTGTGTGACCAGGGGGCTGGGAGCAGGACTCCTGGGTTCTCTCCGGCTCACACCGACTCGCTGTGTGACCGGGGGGCTGGGAGCAGGACTCCTGGATTCTCCCCGGCTCACACCCACTCGCTGTGTGACCGGGGGGCTGGGAGCAGGACTCCTGGGTTCTCTCCGGCTCACACCGACTCGCTGTGTGACTGGGGGGCTGGGAGCAGGACTCCTGGGTTCTCTCTGGCTCACACCCACTCGCTGTGTGACCGGGGACACATCCCGTCTCAGTGGCAGGTTGAATTAGGGTTTGTGAAGCACCGAGGGACAGGCAGAAGGTGCTGCCCCAGGTGCTCACTGCCCCCTCGGCGGGCACCAGGCACAGCGGGCACCAGGGCCACACAGCCTGAGCAGAGCCCCGAGCCCCAGAGCTGGAGCAGGGGGCAGCTGCTTGGGGCATTTCACGCTGGGGTGGGCAGGAAGCCCCCAGGGGGCCCCGCTCAGGGTCTCTCGTCCAGTGGACAGACCGTGGGAGAAGCTGGCGCATATGCCACCCGGCAGCCCAATGCCCCTCCCCCAGGTGCAGAGCCCAGACAGCCCCGGACACCTCCAGGGGCACCGACCCCTCCCACCCTGCTGTCTGGGGGTGTCAGTAACCTGCCCCCGCCCAGCGCTTCCCAGGGCCCCTCTGGCTGCTCCCCCCATCCGCTGCCATGGGGACAGTTGCTAAGGTTTCCCTGGCTACAGCTAAGGGACTCGGCCTGGTAGCTAGGGAAACCCTAAGGTTTCCCCTAGCAACCTGGCACCAGGCCTGGGGCGGCCTGTTGGCCCACGGGGGGCAGGGAGCAGCGTGGGGCCGGGTGTCAGGCCTGGCTCGCAGAGGGGGCTGCGTTCTGCAGTCCCGGGGGACCCACCAGCAGGCCCAGCGCCCGCTCCCCGGACCGCCAAGCGCAGGCGCACACCCAGGGCCCAGCCGAGCAGACGGCTGGGGCTCCCCACTGGCTCAGACAGGCCTCGGGAACCTCCCTGGAAGCCGACCCCGCTGGGGCCTGCGGCTTGGGGCAGGGGGGCGAAGGGCAGAGAGCAGCCCCCACAGCTTGGGTCGGGGGGGCGTAGGGCAGAGAGCAGCCCCCACGGCTTGGGGGGGGGGCGTAGGGCAGAGAGCAGCCCCCACGGCTTGGGGGGGGGGCGTAGGGCAGAGAGCAGCCCCCACGGCTTGGGGGGGGGCGTAGGGCAGAGAGCAGCCCCCGCGGCTTGGGGGGGGGGCGTAGGGCAGAGAGCAGCCCCCGCGGCTTGGGGGGGGGCGTAGGGCAGAGAGCAGCCCCCGCGGCTTGGGGGGGGACGTAGGGCAGAGAGCAGCCCCCGCGGCTTGGGGGGGGACGTAGGGCAGAGAGCAGCTCCCACGGCTTGGGGGGGGGCGTAGGGCAGAGAGCAGCTCCCACGGCTTGGGGGGGGGCCTAGGGCAGAGAGCAGCTCCCACGGCTTGGGGGGGGGCCTAGGGCAGAGAGCAGCCCCCGCGGCTTGGGGGGGGGGCGTAGGGCAGAGAGCAGCCCCCGCGGCTTGGGTCGGGGGTGTGTAGGGCAGAGAGCAGCCCCCACGGCTTGGGGGGGGACGTAGGGCAGAGAGCAGCTCCCGCGGCTTGGGGGGGGGACGTAGGGCAGAGAGCAGCCCCCGCGGCTTGGGGAGGGCGTAGGGCAGAGAGCAGCCCCCGCGGCTTGGGGGGAGCGTAGGGCAGAGAGCAGCCCCCTGCGACTTGAGGGGGGGCGTAGGGCAGAGAGCAGCCCCCGCGGCTTGGGGGGGGGCGTAGGGCAGAGAGCAGCCCCCGCGGCTTGGGGGGGGGCGTAGGGCAGAGAGCAGCCCCCGCGGCTTGGGGGGGGGGCGTAGGGCAGAGAGCAGCCCCCGCGGCTTGGGCGGGGGCGTAGGGCAGAGAGCAGCCCCCGCGACTTGGGGGGGGGGCGTAGGGCAGAGACCCAGCTCGCTGCCAGGCCGGGCGGGCACAGGGATTGCTGGGAGCCCCTGCCCCGTTCTCAGGGCCCACGGGACCGCCCTGGGCTGAACTCGCCCCTCAGAGCAGTGGGCCCCGCACCCCCAATCCCAGAGCAGCTCTGCCAGCTCAGAGCCCAGCCGGCTTCACGCCCTCCCCCGCCCGGCAGCCTCCCACGCACAGAGCTATTCCCAGCCCCTCGCCCGCGTGCCACTCCCTCAGGGCCGCGCCAGGTGCCGGGGGGCCCCAGGGAGCATCAGCGTCCCAGAGCGGTGCGGGGAGCCCGGGGTGCGGGACGCGGCGGCATGGGGGAGCTCTCAGCAGCTGGCGAGGGGGGGGGGTGCCCAGCCCTGTGCTCAGACCCCTGTACCAGCCTTTTGTGGGCAAAGAAACTCGTCTCGCCCTGCGCCAGGGAATCCAGGGCTGTGCCCCACCATCCCCAGCAGGCCGGGGCCCAGGCTCGGAGCATCTCGGCGGGACAGCCAGGGTAGCCCAGGGCCTGGGAGGCCACCGCCCACCGCCCCACCAGCGTCCAGGGGAGGCCACCGAGCAGCCAGCCGCCCCATGGGACTGTGCCACTGCCCCTTCCCAGGGGAACCGCCCCATCGCCCCCTCCTGCCCCTGCCCCTCCCCAGAGCCTTCCTGTGCCACGCTCCCCCCACACCCCCATGGCAACACCGGCCCCTCCCCCCAGCCCAGCCGAATGGAGCCCTTTGTCCTGGCACTGGCCCGAGAACAAAAGGCCGCTTGAGATGCCGGCGCTGCGGCTCGGAGCCTGCTCCCCTGCCCCCGCTCCGAGGGGCACACGGCCCTCGCCACGGGGGGCCCAGCCTGGCTGCAGGGGGCCCCCGAGCCAGCTCTCACACACGGCAGAGCTGGGCATCAGCTCCGGCAGGCCCCCCCGGGGCAGGTCAGAGCCTGGATCCCGGCAGGCTGCTGCCCCCCGCCCCGGGCCCTGGAGACCCTCGTGAGGGGAGCCGCCAACAACTTGTCACGGGCTCGGCCCCACTTCACCAGGCCTAGGGTGAGGGGCAGGGAATCCACCCTCCCGGCCCCATGTTCGGGCCCTCTTCTACCACGAAGGGGCACCAAAGGCTCTGCCGGTGCCCCTCACTCCCGACCCGCAGCCCCTGCTTTTTCTTTTGTGTTTACACAGAGCCTGGCTCCATGGGGGGCCCTGGCCCATGGCTGGGGCTTGCAGCACTGGGGTGACACCCTAGTACCCCAGCCCTGGGCCCCCCATGCCCAGTTTTGCTGCTGCCCCGGGGAGGAGGAGACATTTATGCTGCCCCCGGGCAGTTCTGTGCCACGTCGGCCCAGCTGTGCCCGGCACGGCCCCTGGCAGCCTCCCGGCTCCCTCGCCACCCCTCCCGCCCGGCCCCCCAGCCACTGAGAGCCTGGATTCCTGCAGGGCATGTCAGCGCGCCCCCCAACCCGCTGCAGCCCCCACGTCTGGGGGGAGCAGAGCCCCTGAGCCTCCTGGGAAGGGGGATGGCAGCCAAGGGGAGTCCCTGGCTAGGGCGGTGCCTGGGGGCTGCACCCATGGGGGCTCTCCCTAGGGCACGGGGCAGGTCACCAGGGACTGTGGGGGTGGGGCAGCCACCTCCCTCGGAGCCAGGCCAGGGGTCGCAAGGCTGCGGAACGGTCCCTGGGAGACCAAGAGCTTCGTGTGGGACCCAGAGCCAGAGCCAGCCCTGTGTGTGCCCTGCTCAGAGCCAGGGGCCTCCCCCACACTGCTGTCCTGTGTGGGACCCTCCCCCCAGCTCTGCCCCTGCCCCACAGCCCCACCCCACAGCCCCTCTATCCCAGCCCTGCCCCTCAGCCCTGCCCCACGGCCCCTCTATCCCAGCCCTGCCCCCCAGCCCTGCTCCATGGTCTCTCTATCCCAGCCCTGCCCCTCAGCCCCACCCCACAGCCCCTCTATCCCAGCCCAGCCCCACAGCCCCGCCCCACGGTCTCTCTATCCCAGCCCAGCCCCACAGCCCTGCTCCATGGTCTCTCTATCCCAGCCCTGCCCCACAGCCCTGCCCCACGGTCCCTCTATCCCAGCCCTGCACCTCAATCCCATCCCACAGCCCAGCCCCCACAGTTCTGGCAGTGCCTCACTATCCCGACCCGCTGCCCCCTGCCATGCCAGCCCAGGCTCCCCGCCCCCACACATCCAGCTGCTCAGTCTGCAGGACAGCACCCGTGGGGCCCAGGCTGGCTGGGAGCTGGAGAGACACGTTATGCAAAGTTCAAACCACCCATTTGCACAGCGGGGGGGCGGTCTGAGCTCAGCCTCCGCCAGGCTGGGGGGCCGAGCGAGAGGAGGCAGCCCCAGCACCCTGCTCCCGCAGCCGGCCAGGGACTCAGCTGGAGGCAGGATGCTGCCCGCTGCTCAGCTGCCTTAGGCTGCCCACAGGCTGGCGGGGGGGGGCAGCACCCAGGGCTCCCCCAGGGCTGAGAAGTGCAGGTGACGGTGCCTGGGCTGGAGCTCGGCGGGCGGGTGGCTGCCTTCCCATGGCCCCCCCAAGCCCCGAGTGCAGCCCTTGGGGGAGCAGCGCCCGGACCCCAGCACATCCAGACAGCCAGGGGCTGCCCCAGTCCAACATGGGAGCCTGGGGGAAAGACCCCCACCCAGCTCCTGCGCTGCTATCACACCCGCAGGGACCCCCACCCGCCCTCGGCCCCATTGGCACCGTGCCCTGCAGAAGGCAGCCCAGCGCCCCACGACCCACCCCAGCCCCACAGCCCAGAGCCGGGTGCACCTGCGGCTAGCACGGGCTGGGCACTGGGGAAGCTGCAGCCCCAGCTCAGAGCCTCCGGCTGGGCTCGAATCCCAGCGAGCTGGGCCGGTCAGATACAAGCCACGGGCCCACGCACCACCGGGCGGGCCCACCAGCCACTGGGGAACCCCCGTGCTCTGCCCGACATGGGCCTGGCCAGGAGCCAGCACTGGAAACGGGCCCCAGTCCCGGCAGAGAGGGAGGTCTGGGAAGGGGCTGGCAGGGGTGGCCGTGACAGGCCTGACTAGCCCAGGACAAAGCCTTCGCGGCAGCCGCGGCCCAGCCGGATCTCAGAGCCCGGCCGGCGCTGGGCTGGGGGAAGCGGGTTTGGGCTGGTCACTGGAAGGGGGTAAATTCATCACGAAGGAACCTGCGGAGGGGTCGGGGGGGGGGGGGGGGGGCAGTGCCAGCCTGGCCCAGCTCTGCAATTAACCCAGACCTGACCGGCTTGCGGGGGCCCACAGCAGGCTGGCGGCCCATGAGCCAGGCTTCCCCTGGGCGCAGACTGAGCCCCCGCACCCTTTCCCTGTGCACCAGCCAGCATGGCACCCGTCCCCCCTATCCCCCCCGGGCGGGCTGGTCCCGCAGGCTGCTGCTACCCCATGACACAGTAACACAGGCTGACGCCTGGGGACAGGACGAGGCCGGGAGCCCTTCGCCCTGAGAGAGGGGATGGGCCCCGGGGAAGGGCCAGGAGCCCTGCTGCTCCTGGCGCCAGACAAAGTCCTGGGATAGTGCAGGGGACGTTTCTGCCTCGTCAGTCCGTCCCTCCCCCACCCCCAGGCCGGTGCCGGGGCCCTGTCCGGTCTCTGCCCCCGGAGACTCATCTGCCCTGCTGCCGTGGGGGTTCAAGGCTCATGCCTGCAGGGCCGAAGGAGCCCCCCGAGCAAGGCAGCCTGGGGTCGCCGCTGGCAGAGGGTCCCAGCGATCTGCCCCCAACATGCCTGCGGCTGGAGGCTCAGACCGAACCAGGCCAGGAGGTAGCCAGGGCTCAGGCTGCATTGTCTGGCCAAGGCGGGAGAGAGGAGCAGCCCCGCCCAGTCAGACTCACCCCCGCTCAGCGGGGAGGGGCCCCCCCAGCCTCACAGCCCTGCAAAGACGCTGTGGGGCAGGCCTGGATCACGCAGGGAACCTCCCTGCCAAGCTACGCAGGATAACGAGCCACCCAGCCCCATTCTGTAGGACCTACACAAATACCTGGCCAGCCCCTGTGCCCAAGCAGTGCCCGCAGGGAAGGAAACAAGCCCGAGGCCCAGGCAGACGCCCTCCCTTTGGGCTGTGAGGGGGGTAGGGGCTCCTGGTCTGGGGCGGGTTAGTCCACAGCCTCCCAGAGGGTCAGACCCACAGGGATGGGGCAGTTTACACAGGCCAGCTGCTGCCCCCTGCCCTTTGGGACACCCCCCGCTCAACAAGACCCTGCAGAGGGGCCCAGAGGCTGGAACGGGAGCCTAGTGGGTACTGCAGGACTCCTGGGTTCCACCCACGGCTCTGCTTGGGCTGCCACCTCTGTCGAATGGGGACAGGGGCCTGGCTGCGGGGGTGAGGGGGTGACAGGACCCCCAGCCCCCCACAGGGCCTAGGGCTGAATGCAGGGGGGGCATTAGCCCAGCCTCCCAGCAGCGCCTCCCCTAGCCCTGGCACCGGGTCCCAGGGCCGAGTTCCCCTGTTGTCCCTGCAGAGGAAACCTGGCTGCTGCGGATGGAGCAGGGCCCTCCCCATGCTTCCTTCCTGGCTGTGCTAGAGAAGCCTGGCCAGGGACCAGCCCCAGCTGCGCTCGGCTGACTGGCCAGCCCAGGAGCACCCAGGCGGCAGCCCCCCCACCCTGCCCCCCTCTGCACTGCTCTCCGGGCGGGGGGCGGAGCTGCTGGGCGAGCGGCAGGTGTTTTCCTTTGCATGGGGGGGGGGGTCCCAGAGCTACCGGGAAGGGGCCTGGAGGCCCCCGTCAGTGTCAGGCAATGGCCCGAGGATGCCGGTCTCTCCTGGCTGGCTGTGGAGGAGTACGGGGAGATGAGCCCCCTGCCCGTGGCACAGTGTCGCCCCCCCCCCCCCCCGAGCGCTGGGACCCCCTTATTTCCAGCACTGACACAGCCCCCCAGGCAGTGCCCAGGCAGGGTGCTGGGGAGCTCACTACCTGTGAGGGGCGGGCGGGCAGCTGGCTCCCCTCTGGCATGGGCACCTCCCGGCTGGGGATAAAGCAGGGGCAGCGGGCGAGCGGAGCAGGTGGGGGGGAGCTGGCTCCAAGCATCCCACCTCTGTGCCCCAGGCAGGGGCTTCTCTCCCCCACGGCGGGTGACGGGGAGGAAGCGACAGCCCAGCCGAACGCCCCTGCGCAGCCCGTGTGTCGCCCCTCCCCCAAGTGCTGAAGGACAAGCGTGGGCACCTCGCGGGCACGCGGCTCGTACAGGCATCTGTGTCTGTGCTCGCAGCCTGCGGGCGCCCCCGGGAACAGAGCGCGCTGCCGTTGGGGAGTGAGGCCTGCAGCCCCCGGCCCGCCTGGCACGGCCAAGCCCACAGCTCGGCTGGGATCTGCACTCGGGCTGCCGAAGGGCACCGCCCAGGCCACAGTGCAGGGGCAGCAGCATCCCACTGAACGGCAGGGACCAGCGGGGACACTCAGCACCCTGGGGTGCCCAGAGGCAGGGCCTCTGTTGGTGCTTACTGGGCTTTTCCAGCTGCCTCCCCGGGGGGGGGGGGGGGGGGGGCCCCCGGCAGCAGCTGCCTCTGGGACCCGGATGGGGCGACAGACGCTGGGCTGGGAACGCACATGCCCTGCGCCGTGTGCCAGGCACTCACCCAGCCCCTGCCCACCCCGAGCCCAGGCTCACTACTGCCGCACACGCCCGCCCCCCGCCGGGGAAGCGCCCGGCCCCCCGTCTGCAGGAAGCGGCCCTGCCGGATTTTATAACTCATTTCCTCACGTGGCGAGGGATTGAAGGAACCGGTTCCCAGCTCCAGTGAGGAACCCCTGCCGCGCTCCGCCTCGGCGTGAGATCCTGGGGCACGGCTCCAGGGCCAGCCCCCGGTGCTCTGTACCACCAAGCACCGCGGCACACACCTCCGCCCCTCCCCACCATGCCAACGGGAGAGCTGCCTTCCTGGCCACGCCAGGCCTGGGCTCGCGAGCTGGCGCTCTCGTAGGGGCTAGGACCCTCCTGTTAGCGAAGGGAAGGACCCCCAAGGCCCCATTGCCATAGGGGGCTATGCTCCCGGCCTTGCCCCATTGGCGGGGCAGATCCTTTGGCCTGTGCCCATGGCTTGGAGGCAGCGGAGCAGGGGGGCGGTACCTGGTGTCTCCGGCCCAGCGCCTGGCAGTGCGATGGACGGACAGACAGACGGACACGCTCATTCGGCACAGGGCCTTCGGACGCCGCAGTCCCGCCGATTCCAGCGCAACGACCTCACTGCCGTTCACCACGCGCCTCCTCTCCCGGCGTCGGCCTGGTTCTGCCCCCGACCATCCCCAGAACCAAATCCACGCCGGAGAGCCTGGGCCCAAGGCTGGGGGGGCACCAGCAGCGCATCCCTGGGGGTGGAACCCACCCGCCAGCCCAGCTGCCGGCCCATTCTGCGGCTGGCACACGGGCAGCGAGCACCCCTGGGTGGGGGTGGGGCTGCCAGTGGGGCAGGTGCGATGGAGCCCGGGGTCGGGGAGCGAGTGCCCAGGACAGGCACCGCTGGCAGGGGCGCTCGGCGAGAGCCCCCCCGAGACCCCGGCTGCTCTGCATCCGAGCCAAGACAAGGGGGGCTCCAGGCACCCCTGGAAGCCCCCCCTTTGCCCCTCGAGAGCTCTGCCCCAGTGGAGAGCGGGTGGGGGGGCTTTGACACCCTCTGTCCCTAGCGCAGAAGCTCCCGGCCCCCCAGTGCCGGCGGGGGGGTCCCGACAATAACTGCCCAGCCGGGCCGAGCACCCCAGCGCCAACCCCCCTCCCCGGCGCCAGGCCGGGCCGGGGGAGGCCGGAGCCCTCACCTGGGGCGCTGCAGTCCGCGCACACCTCGCTCCGCTGCACCTTCCGGGACATCCTCAGCGGCGAGGCGGCCGCGGCCTTCTGGGCCAGCGTGGGGCCGGGCCGGGCCGGGCGCTGCGTCTGGGGCCGGGCGCTGCGGGGCTCCCACGGCTCAGCTCCTGCAGGAAGCGGCGCAAGCCCGGCCCCTGCGCGGGGAGGGGTTCGGCGCAGGCTCCCCCCGCCCGGCTGCCGGAGGAAATGGAGCGGCGGGCGCACGGGGGCGCAGCGCAGCTCCAGCGCGCAGGGGCGGCGGGCAGCGCTTCGCCCTGGCCCGCCCCCGGCCGGGCAGCGGGGTCTGTCCCCAGCCACGGCCTGACTCCCTGGCCCTGGCCGAGTCACCCCCGGCTACTCTGTGCCTCAGTTTCCCCAGCGGCACCTGGAGGCCCTGGCACTGCGGAGCCTGGCACTAGGGGGGCCTGGGGCAGGGCCTGCCCACGGGCTCCCTCCCTGCGGGGCGGGCGCTGTCCAGGGTTCTCCCTCTGGCCTGGCCACGGGCCTTGTTCCCACCTTGGAGTGGAGGCCCCCCCCGCCCCCCCGACCATTTATTTGTTGTCTTGTCCCCCACTCTGGCGGGTTCCTGGCTCCCCCCCCCCCAGGAGGCGGGTTCTTTGCTCAGGTTGGCTCCACCCACTCTGCCAGGGTTTCAGAGGTGGGGCTGCCTAGCTGGCTGCTCCCCCATTGCCCCCCATGCATGGGGAAAATCCTCATCCCCCTTTGTAAAGCCGCCACCTTCTCCTCCTTTACACTCCCTGCGGTGCCACCCACAGCTCCCCCCATCCAGCACCGACTGCAGTGGGTCTTCTCCCCCCACCAGGCCCGGCCCCTCTGACACCCAGAGCAGGCGCTTTGGGGCAGGATGGTCTGTCACTAGCACGACAGAGTCCTGAGCTGGCGGAACCCAGTCAGACCCTGGGCGTCGGTGGGTGGGATCGAACCGGGGACCTCTGGAGCTTAGCGCACGAGCTAAAAGCCAACGGGCCCTTAGCTAAGGCTGCAGCGCAGACTATCGGTGCCACTAGATGGGACAACACCCCCCCGGAGGTGTGTGGGTTACGCTGGGACTTGGTTTTGCGGCAGCTGCTGCTGCTGAAAGTCACCCAGTCTCTGCCTGATCACTGAGATGAGCCGTCTTCCCCTCCCCCATCTCTCTTATCTGCTCCCCCCACATGCCTGGGAGACCTTCCTAAGTATCCTCCACACATTCCCGCATGCTCTCCAGGCCTCCTCACACCCAGGCCTAGTTCTGCTCAACCGCCGCCTCCAGGTCTGGGCCCCAGATAAGGCAGCGGAGGAGTGAGTCGAAGTGGAATTGGGTTTCTCTGCGCCCCCCCCCCCCCCCCCGGCCTCTGCACTAGCTGACTGGCTGCACCCCGCCGCTCCCAACACGCTACATCTCTGGAGTCCGGAACCTTGGAGCCAAACCCAGACGCCAACTCTGCAGCTTGGGCCCAGCTCTGAAACGCCCGGGGGCCCTGCGTCCGCAGGCTCCATCTGTGCCACGTCCCGTGGACACACGACGAGAATCCTCCCGTCCCAGACCGCCCGTAATGCTGCTAGGACGGAGCCCGGGGCTGCTGCCAGGCCAGGCCTTTCAGCCCAGCCCCGGGGCGAATCACACGCACCCCTCCAGCACTGGTTCCCAAACAGAGAGACCCGCCCCACAGTGGGTCGCGGGAAGTTTCCAGATGGGTTGCAGGACTCAAAGCAAACACACACCTCCCAGCCCAGTGCGAGAGAGTGACACCCCTCCACACACACCCCAGGCCGCGGGACAGGAGACGCAGGGGGGGCTGGTTCCTTCTCAGCCCTGCCCCCGGGCTCCCCTCTGCACCGGCCAGGCTTAGGTTGCAGAACAAGGGTGCAGCTATGGATGGTGGGTTGGAAAAAAAGACAAAATTCAGTTGGTGGGTCACTCAGTAAAACGCCTGGGAGCCCCCGCGCTGCCCTCGAGAGCTGAGGGGGGGCCCGAGAGACTCATTTCTAAACAGCCCCAGAGCTGGTCTGGGCCCTGGCCTCCCGCTGAGCCCGTCCTTCTTCACCCACCCGGCACAGGCAAGGGTTAATCCTCCCCTTGTGCCCTCACTGTGGAGCTAGGGCTGAGGTCACAGGGGGCGGCTACCTCAGCAGGGGAGATTGCAGGATCTGTTTCTGGGCGAGAACCCCAGTGATGTCTCAGAGGGGCCAGCCGCACCTCGCAGGGACACTGAGCTCGGGGGCAGGGCCCGTGCCCAGCACGGGATGAGCACGCACAGGGAGCTGGCCCAGCTGAGATGCCAGGTGCATCTCGAACTCTCGAACCCCAAGGAACAGGCCGCCTAGACACAGCTGAATGGCGGCATTAGCAGAACCACTTTGTCCCAACCACCAAGAAATCCTTTATTCCCTGACAATCCTCTGGGCTGGTGGGAGCCAGAGGACAGAGCCCTGGGCACAGTCATCTTGTCCTCTGAATGGCCCCAGGCTCACAGTCGAGTAGCAAAGCAGCCAGCAAGAAGCACAATTAATTTCAAATGGCCCCTGGGCCTCCCACCTGGAAGAAAAGGAGAGGGGGACAAATCCGCCCCCAGCCCAATAGTGCCGGCCTCCCCCATTCACACTGGGGCGGTGCCAGGAGCCACCCAGTGCAGCGCTAGGTGCTGCCCACGTCTGGGACGGTCAGGCCTCGCCCTGAAAACCCGTCTCTCATCCCCTGTGAACCCCCTAGGCTCGGGGGCCGGGATCCCGAGGGCAGGGAACGCGGGGTCCCACACACCGGCATTGCTGCTCTAGGACCGGCTTTGCAGAGGTGCTGAGCACCCCTAGAACCCACTGACGTGGCTGGCGCGGCGGGGTGCGGGGTGCTCCTCGGGGGCAGGCCCTGCCGCCAGGGAATGTTCCCGGTGATCGGGGCGGAGCGGCAGGCAGGTCTGTGCTGGGAACGCGGCGACAGTCCAAGAGTGAGGCTGCTGGGCCGCAAGCTGCCAGGGGTTCTGCTAGGTGAGAAGCGCCCGTGGGGCGGTGTGAGTGCGGAGCCGCGGTGTGGGCGGGCTGGCAGGTTACCTCCCCCCAGGACAGAACACAGGCTCGCAACTCATGAGCCCCCAAATAGCCCCGCTCCTTCCCCCATCGCCTCCTGATGTTGCAGGAATTGGCAGCACTGCAGAAAACACCATCCACAGGGCGTCTGGAGGGGGGGGCAGGGGTTCTCCCAGATCCCAGCTCATCTGCAGCCACCGCCTGCCCCCCAGCCCTGTGCCCAGACACCCGTAGTCTGGGGGAGGCTCTCCCGCGCCGGGCCTCCCCTGGGTGGAGGGCAGAGGCCAGCACCTGCCAGCAGCAGCGGATCTGTGCTTTGCAGTAGAGAATGGCAGTGCTCCGGCAGGGGAGTCCCCCCAGCATGGCCTGGGCAGCGTGGCCAGCCGGCCGGGTGGGTCCTTGCAGCTCGGTGGGGGTGGGGGTTCCCCTGGTCAATGCGCAGGCACTGGCTCTGCTCCGGGGGAACCCACACCCTTGTGGCTGGCTCCCAGCCCACAGCCTAGGCACACCGTCATGGAGATCTGTACTGGGCCAGAGTGCAGGGCACCAGGCTGGGAGTCAGGAGGCCTGTGTGTCATTCCCAGCTTCGCCACTGTCCTGCTGGGTAACCTTGGGCAAGTCACTTCCCCTCCGCCCATGTCTGCCGAGTACAGCTCTGTGGGGCATATGCCACACCCAGCACAACGGGGCCCTGAGCTCCGCTGGTGGGAGGCAAATGTGTCTGAAACAGCAGCTCTGGGAGTCACGGGCTGAGAGGCTGGGACCTGGGCTAGCTCCAGGATCATAATGGCTCCTTCCATCTGGAAAAGCCAGGACTCTAGAGCACACAGAAATAACAGCAGTGACATCGCGGCGAAGGGCGGGGTTGTAGCCTCGGTGCTGACCAGGACATTTTTGCAGCACTCCAGATGTGATGGGTGTCTACATTCCCCCCCATATGTATGTGTGCGAAGTGCCACCTCACCCTGCCACTTCTGGGGTGGAGCATGGCAGCTGCTGAACAACGCAAAGGAGAACTACGTAACAGGGTGAAAATGCCGTCCCCAGCTGGGCGTGCGGGGGCTGTTCTTGGAAGACTGACTGTCGCATTGTTGTGGTTCTCCGAGTAGCACCCCCGTTATGCTGGGCTCTGCCCGTACAAAGCTGCAGCCGCTGCCCTGGAGCGCTTGCACACTGGGAAGTAAAACAAGGGCAGGAGAAAGGGGTCCGGCGGGAGCACCGTGAGCTGGGCCCTCGCTAGGAGGTGCAGGTTGAGGACCGGAGTTTGGAAGGTCACTCCAAGCACAGAGGAAAGCAAGGGGTCACCCGCAGGAGAGCCAGATACTGTGTCCTACAGCCCCTGCTGCACCTCTGGCCTGGCCGCTTCCTGTGTCTGTCTGCCCCAGTCTGCCCCCGTCCCTACCTGCCGCTCATATACCATAGCCGCTTTGCTGTCCCTGAGTTGCACCAGAAACGGGGCAGATCACAGGGGCGGTGTTCACACTGCAGAGAGGAATCCCACCACAGGGGCACTCGCCTGCAGGAACAAGGGGTGAGGGCCCCCCCAGGGCTTTGTCGTAAGAACGGCCAGACTGTGTCAGACCAATGGGCCAGCTAGCCCAGTGTCCTGTCTTCTGACAGGGGCCAGGGCAACTATCGAGTGATCCAGCCACTGTCATCCAGTCCCAGGTTCTGGCAGTCAGATTTAGGGACACCCAGAGTGTGGGGTTGTGTCCCTGCCCATCTTGGCTAATGGCCATTGATGGACCATCCTCCAGGAACTGATCTAATTTAGTTTTGAACCCAGGTATACTTTTGCCTTCACAACATCCCCTGGCAAGGAGTTCCACAGGTTGACTGTGCGTTATGTGAAGTGGTATTTCCTTATGTTTGTGTTAATCCTGCTGCCTGTTCATTTCATTGGGTGACCCCTGGTTCTTGTGTTATGAGAAGGAGTAAATAACACTTCCCTGTTCACTTCCTCCACACCAGTCATGATTTTATAGAGCTCGATCGTATCCTCCTTTGTTGTCTCTTTTCTAAGCTGAACAATCCCAGTCTTTTTAATCTCTCCTCATATGGAAGCTGTTCCACACCCCTCATCATTTCTTTTTCCTTTCTCTGTACTTTTTCCAATTCCAATATATCTTTTTTTAAGATGGGTTACCAGATCTGCACACAGTATTCCAGCTGTGGGCGTGTACCATGGATTTATATAGTGGCATTATGATATTTTCCATCTTATTATCTATCCCTTTCCTAATGGTTCCTAACACTGTTAGCTTTTTTGACTGCTGCTGCACATTGAGCAGATGTTTTCAGAGAACTCTCCACAGTGACTCCAGGAACTGTTTTGAGTGGTAACAGCTAATTTAGACCCCATCATTTTGTAAGTATAGTTGAGATGTTTTCCAATGTGCATTACTTTGCATTTACCAACATTGAATTCCATCTGCTGTTTTGTTGCCCAGTCACCCAATTTTGTGAGATTCTTTGTAGCAAAAGAGTAACTGTTTGGACTTAACCATCCTGCGTAATTTTATACTGACTGCAAATTTTGCCACCTCACTGTTGCAGATTGCTAATGAATATGTTGAACAGTATTGGTCCCAGTACAGATTTACCTCTCTCCGCTATGAAAACTGACCATTTATTCATACCATTTGTTTCCTATCTTTTAACCAGTTACTGATCCATGAGCGGACCTTCCCTCTTATCCCATGACTGCTTAGTTCATTTAAAAACCCTTGGTGAGGAACTTAGTAAAAGGCTTTCTGAAATCTAAGTACACTGTAGCCACAGGATCCCCCTTGTCCACATGCTTGTTGACCCCCTCAAATAATTCTAGCAGATGGGTGAGGTGTGATTTCCCTTTACACAATCCATGTTGACTCTTCCCCAACAAATCATGTTCATCTGTGTGTCTGATAATTCTGTTCTTTTATAGTTTCAACCAGTTTGCCTGGCCTGTAATTGCCAGGATCACCTCTGGTGCCTTTTTAAAAAAACAGTGTACACTAGCTATCTGCCACTCACCTGGTACAGAGGCTGATTTAAGCGATAGGTTACAGACCACAGTTAGCAGTGCTGCTAGTCCATATCTGAGTTCCTCCAGAACTCTTGGGAGATACCACCTGGTCATGGTGACTGATTACTGTTTAATTGACAATTTGTTCCAAAACCTCCTCTAATGACACCTCAATCTGGGGCAGTTCCTCAGATCTGTCACCTGCAAAGAATGGCTCAGGTGTGGGAATCTCTCTCACATCATCTGCAGTGAAGACAGTTACAAAAAAAATCATTTAGCTTCTCCGCAACAGCCTTGTTTTCCTTGAGTGCTCCTTTGAGCACCTTGATTGTCCAGTGGCCCCACCGGCTGTTTGGCAGGTTTCCTGCTTCTGATATACTTCTTTAAAAAAAGGTTTTGTTAGTTTTTGTGTCTTTTGCTAGTTGCTCCTCAAATTTTTTGTTGGCTTGTCTATTTATACTTTAACATTTGGCTTGCCAGAGTTTATGCTCCTTTCTCTTTTCCCCAGTAGGATTTCACTTCCATTTCCCCATCAATGTGACCTACTCTGTCACTCCTGTATATTTTGTACCCTGGCATTACCATCTCCCATTGATTGGGCCATGTTGATTATCACTTCAAAAGTTTCTTTCCTACTGATAACAGTGCCTTTAAATTAATTAGCCTTTTACAGTTGATATGGTTACTTCCACCTTTTCATGTTTCTGAGTGTATAAATATCCTCTCACTGTATGTTCCATTCTATGCATCCGATGAAGTGGGTACTAACCCACGAAAGCGTATGCTGAAATAAATTTGTTAGTCTCTAAGGTGCCACAAGTATTCCTTTTCTTATTTTCTTTTTGCTGACACAGACCAACATGGCGACTACACTGAAGCCATTGATTACTGCCATTCCACCAGGTCTCTGTGATGCCTGTTATTTCAGTATCTCATTTAATACCAGGCCTTCAAATTCACCCATTTTAAACTTCTAGCATTTGTGTACAAGCACTTCTAAAATGTGTTAATATTTAGTTGTCTGCTTTCATGTGATGTAATCGAACGGGACTCTTTTTTGTTTGACTGTTTCTCTTCAGTTCCCACCTCTACTTTATACTTCCATCCTCTCCTCATTACGAGGATGCAGAGTATCCCCTTGAATAAATCCTCCCTTAATGGCTGTCTGGCCGAACCATGTGCTCCTCTGCACCGATCCGCTTTCCCCCAACCCTTACTTTAAAAACTCCTCCGCGACCTTTGAAATGTTCCATGCCAGCGATCTGGTTCTGTTTTGGTTTAGGTGGAGCCCATCCTTCCTCTAGAGGCTCCTCCTTTCCCAAAAGGTTCCCCAGTTCCTAATAAACCTAAACCCCTCCTCCCTACACCATCGTCTCCTCCACGCATGGAGACCCCACAGCTCTGCCCGTGGGACTGGCCCTGCGCGTGGAACTGGGAGCATCTCAGAGAATGCTGCCATGGAGGTCCTGGACCTCAACCTCTTAATCTAGCGGCCTCAATGTGGCCGCCAGGACCCCTTGTCCGGCGACCAGCAGCTCCTCCCAGCACGGCACATACGTCTGTCTGGGTGTCTCAAGGAGGCCACCGGACAGATGTGCGTGCAGTGCTGGGGAGGAGCCGGGGGTCGCGGTACAGGGGTACCAGTGGCAGAGCGAGAGGTAGGAGAGGGGTCCTGGGGGCCAAGTGGAGGCTGGTAGCTCAGATGAAAGGCCAGGGCCGGCCTGGTGGCATGTCAGGCGCTGGGGCTCCCAGGAGGAGCAGGGCGGGACACGGGGCCCTTGGGATGGAGCCTAGTGCCCAGTGACCCCCCCCGGCCGCCCCCAGGGGCTGTGGGCAGGGGGGAGCATGGGCGCTGCAGGCCCAGCCGAGGGGCTGCGGGAGCCAGGGCCGGGGAGGAGAGGCCAGGGCAGCCCCTGGCCGAGGCGGGAGGGAGGAAGAGGAGCCTGGGGCCGGGGAACTACAGCTCCCATCAGGCCCCGCCGCACGGAGCTCTCCAGGCGGCGCTCGGCGGGGCTGGCCCCGGAGCGCAGCGGAGCCGGGCGGGGGCCATGCCGGGGCCGGGGGGCCCGCTGGGGCTCGGGGCCCTGGGGCAGCCGGCGCCGCTTGCTGCCGCCTGCGCTCCGGGTGAGCGCTGCGCTGCGCGGCGCGGCCGGGCGCTGCCCTTTGTGTGCGCGGGCGGGGCGCGCAGCGCTGCCCGGGGCCCGGCGCTCGGCGCTGCAGCGCCCCCGCCGCGGGGTCGGAGAGCCCCGGAGCCGGGCCCGGCGCGCCGGAGATCCCCGCCCAGCCACATGCAGCCTCCGCCCCGCGCCGCCGGCAGCCCCCCGCCCCTGCGCCGCCGGGCCCGGCGCGCCGACAGCATGATCACCGCCGCCTCTGCCGGGCCGGGGCCGGGGCGCGGGTACCCGCTGCACCGCCTGGTCTGGCACAACCGAGCCCGCGAGCTGGACCGGGAGCTCAGCACCCAGCAGGTGGGTCCGGCCGGCGGGCACTGACCCCGGCTCAGCCCGGGACTGGGCGGGGGGCGCCGGGGGGGCTGATGCGACAGAATCGCCCCCCCCATTCCCCCCCCCAGCAGCAGCATCCCCGGGAGCGGCTTCCCCCGGCTGCAGCCCGCCGGGCCCTGGCTGGGCGGCTGCAGGGAGCCTCCCATTGGGGGGGGGCAGCACAGTGGGGCCAGAAGGGAGGTGAGGAGGGGGCTGGGGATCCCGCTCTATGAGTTGACACCCCCACAGCCCCTTCTCCCCAGAGACCCCTCACTGGGGCCAGGGGATCCAGGCACCCTGGGCAGAGCCCGCGTGGAAAGCAGGCGACAGGAATCCCGACGCCCAGGGCGGGTGTCCCGGGCGCTGGGTTTCCCACCCTGGGGTGTCCAGTGTTTGTAGAGAGGAACGTGCCGGGGCCGGGGTGCTCGAGGCCTAAGGAAAGGGGTGCAGAGCAGGGTGCCGGCTTGGGACCAGTTGGTTCACCTCTGCCAGGAGCCCAGCCACAGAGACAGCTGGCTTATGGGACCACCGTGGGTGATGCTCTGCCCCCTTTTCCCACCCAACTGCCCCCTGGGTTTGGGAGCTTGGTGGCTGCCTCGGGGCTTTGTGCCAGCGCCCGTCACCATGGGACCAGAGCCGTTCCCGCGTCAGTCGGCTGGCACAGCGAGATCCCCTGGCACATACCTTCCCCCTGGCAATCCCCTCACGCACGCTCCCAAGGATCGCCTGCGATTTGCCTGGGCCACAGGAATCCACACCCAAATCCCGGTGACTGTCAGTGGACGCTGGTCACCTAATTCCCTTGGACTGGGTTGAAAGTCCCCGCGTGGGTGAGAGACCGTAGGAGAGGAGCGCTAGGCCGCGGCCCCTCTTCCTCCTTTCCTCTCCCACCTGGGGGTGGTGGGGGGGGGGGTTGTTATAGACACTCAATATATGTTTTGCCTCACAATTAATCTAGAGTAGCTGGAGGTGCCGTTGCCGGGAGCCGGAGCTCGGGAAAGGGGCAGCGTGCGGGTCAGCTCTGCGTTTAGAATCATAGAATCTCAGGGTTGGAAGGGGCCTTACGAGGTCGTCTAGTCCAACCCCCTGCTCAAAGCAGGACCAATCCCCAATTTTTGCCCCAGATCCCTAAATGGCCCCTCAAGGATTGAACTCACAACCCTGGGTTTAGCAGGCCAATGCTCAAACCACTGAGCTATCCTCCCCACCGACTCCGTTCTGGCGTGGCTCGCCCTGGGCACACTCACACCGGGCAGCGAGTCAGAGCTCCGGGGCCGCTGGCCCTGGCAGATAATTCCAGTGTCACAATATGAATGTACCAGCCTTGGGGTGGGGGGGGTTCTTTGTCACCGTTATTCAGCTAATTAACCCCCCCCCTGTCCCCCCAAGCAGCACAAAGCTGTCTCAATAGTACGGTGTTGTGGGGAAAGTGGCAACCCCCCGGCAGTTCTGCATTCGGGCATCCCAACTCCCTCCTTTGCTGCCCGCGCTGTGCCAGGGCACAGCTCCCTGCGGCTGAAGTTGTGTGCAGTGTGGGACGATGCCTCCGTTTGCAGATCCTGCTGGTGCCCAGGAACCGTGAGCCAAGGCCCTCAGAACCGTGCAGGATCAGGTCCTTAGCTGTTAGACACACAACCTCTGACGCATCTTCTTCCGGCTGGGATATTTGCTATGGCTGCAAGGGTTTCCTTTACCTTGGCTGGCTGGTGCCACACCCGTCTGAATTGTAGCAGGCAGCTGTGGCGAGATCCTGCCCTACTTGTGATTTGCATGGAAATGGAGAGGCCACGTGTGAGCTCCTGTTTTCTCCTCTTTCCTGATCCGAGCAGCCTGGGGGGGAATCTCCTGCCTTTTAGTTCACTTGTAATCCAGGGTCATTTTTAGCAGCAGCTCGGGGAGGTGGCGAGGTGTGTGCTGGCCCTTTCCCATGCCCAGAACGGGCCGGGCGAGTGGACAAATAGCCAGGGGGATTTTACACCCCGCTCGGTAACGTGTCTTTGGAACGTCGCCGCGGATTTTCCTCTGAAGGAAAAATTCTCCGAGAGGCACGAGGTCTCTCCCCATTGTGTGTGTCGTGGTTGGAAGAGGCATCAGGAAAAGGAGGGTTTGGTTGGTAGGAGCTGCCTGGGCTGGAGGCCGGCTTATTCTGAGGGAGAAAAATGCCCTGCCCCTGGTGCCCGCGAGAGCCCTGCGCAGTGCCCAGCTGGCCGGCTCGGAGCGTCACTCTGGGGCTCCAGGCAGCCCATGGCCTGGAGGGGAGAAGAGTCCCCGTCCTCCTGCACCGCCTCCTCACCCACAGCCCAGACTGCTGACCCTCTCTGGCCGGGCAAACCCGCTGGCCGAGTCCCCGTCCTCACCCGCCATGAGCAGGGGCAAGAGCCGACGGCTGCCTCAGGGACTCACCCGCCCCAGACAACGCGAGCCGGGTGCTGCACAGACCCCCGGCCTGGGGACCAGGCAGCAGCACGTGGGGCCAGCCCCCGAGGTCCCGAAGGCCCAAGTGGGGCCCTCAGCAAACAGGCCGAGCTCAGCCGCGGTGTGAGCAGGGGAGTCACAGGCGATGCTGGGTGCGGGATGCGCTGGGCCACCCATGAAGGGGGGGCTGCTGCAGGGAAGGGGGGACAGCCGGGGAGCACAGAGCTGGCTGGGGTGGGGGGGAAGCCTGGGCAGTAGCCATTGGTGCTGCCATTCACCCAGCTTCTGCTTTCAGTCACGTGCTGATCGGTCACCCTGGTGTAAATGGGGTGACTCTGGATTTACACCCAGAACACCAAGAGCCAGCTCTGGTTCCTGGTCCACAGTGGAAGGGCCCTTGTCCCCTCCCCTCCCCTCCCTGGGGCAGCACCCCACTGGGCCCAGCCCCCAGGAAAGCCCTGCTCCCGCAGCTGGGGGGTGGGGGAAGCTGCTCCCGCAGCTGGGGGGTGGGGGAAGCTCGTTAACCAGCTCCTAGCTGGAGGGCCTGGGTGTGTGTTTTCTTTAATTAGTGAGAGCCCTTTTCATCAGAGCAATTAAGAGCCAGCGAGCGATCACCTTGGAGAGCGTTTAATTAACACGCCAGCTCCCGCTGCACCGGAGGTGCCGCTTCCAGAACCCGTTTTGTTTCTGGGGCAGCCCCTGGCAGTGCCCGGGTCTCAGTACCGCGGGCTGAACCGAGGGGCAGCGTGCGCCATGGCCCTCCACTGGGACAGCTGCGTTTGCCAGGGCTGGGCCGGGCTGGGCCCTGGGAGTCGGGGCTCTGGCAGCAGAGATGCCAAGACATGCAGGATGCAGGACTTGCACCAGGGCTGGGCCGGGCGGGACGGTGGGTTGGGGGCCTGGCAGGAGCAGCGCGTGGGGATGTTACCAGCTGGATGCAGCTGGCATGTGAATGGGAAGCACTGAGGCGGGGGACAGGAACCAGGGCCCGGGGAAGTCAGAGCTGAGCGTCAGGGAGCCCGTCTGCCCGGCGGGGCGAGGCTGAGACCCCTAGCGAGCTTCTCCCTCCCCAGTGTTGGGAGTGGGGCACCCCGAGGTGAATGGGGGCGGGGGGCGAGCTCTGCTCCCTGGGCGGCTTGTGGGAGACGCCCCAGCCCGACTGACAGCTCCAGGGAGCCTGGGGCAGCTGCTGGGGGTGAGGAGGGAGCGGTTTGTGCCAGGCCATGGGCCGGCTGGTGCTGGCACCCCTTGGCCCCCGGCCCGGCTCCTCTCCTGGCACCGCGGGCAGGGGGCTGGGCAGCCTGGCAGCAGTGGAGCTCCTCCCCCACCCCCCCAGGGGGTCACAGCTTCTCTCAGCAACAAGAATCGGCCCCTGGGAGCGAGTCCGACAAAGGAGCGCAGGGCAATTAGCACTGGCGGGGGAGGGGCTCCAGGGAGCGGCCGTCTCCCAGCAACCTGCCCCCCCCCCCCCCAGGGAACCTCCCTGTGGCAGAGCTGCCAGGAAAGGGGGGGCCCCACTCACCCAAGTCGGGCACTGGGCTCCCCCCAGCCAATGCCCCTCAGTCCAACCTGCAGCCCCCTGCTGCTCCCCGCCGGGGGGCGGGGGGGGCTCCTCTCAGGGCCCCGGTGCCTCTAGCCAGGGGGGCTGAAAGAGACGCTGGCCCAGAGCCGCCACCTCCAGACAGGGGCAGCCCCCTCACATCACCGCTCTGCCTGGCACCAGCTTCCAGCCAGGGACCAACCCGGCACCCCCCAGCACAGAGCGGGGCACTGATCCCCCCCCCCCCCCAGCACAGAGCGGGGCACTGATTCCCCCCCCCAGCACAGAGCGGGGCACTGACACCCCACCCCCAGCACAGAGCGGGGCACTGATCCTCCCCCCCGCCCCCAGCACAGAGCGGGGCACTGATCCTCCCCCCCGCAGCACAGAGCAGGGCACTGATCCTTCCCCCCCTCCCCCCCAGCACAGAGCGGGGCACTGATCCTCCCCCCCGCCCCCAGCACAGAGCGGGGCACTGATCCTCTCCCCCGCAGCACAGAGCAGGGCACTGATCCTTCCCCCCCCCCCCCCAGCACAGAGCGGGGCACTGATCCTCCCCGCCCAGCACAGAGTGGGGCACTCACAGAACACCCCCCCCCCAGGCAGTCACATGAGCTCCCCCCGCCCGGGTCCCGCTGCCCCTGGACCCAGCAAACCCAGCCTGTCGCCTCAGTTTGGCACGAGCCCCCCAGGGACACTGGGCTTTCCGCGGGGGATGGGAACGGAGCTGCCCCGCACAGGCGGGAGCGCGGGGCGAGATGGGAATGTGTGCAGCAGCCCCCGGCTGTCTCCAGGCCTTCAGGCCCCGGGGCCCACGGTGCAGAGCTGGGCGCGGAGGGGGGCTGGGCCAGGGCCTCTCACCAGCCGGTTCCATGGGCAGCCCTGTGCCCACCCCCACCTGCCCCATGGGTGAGGCTCAGACCCCAGCAGGGCTCCCCCCCCGCCCCCCGGAGCACTGAGACGCCAGGGGTCCCAGTGCCCCACAGAGAAGGTGACGGCTGGGAGCAGCTCCCCGAACCGTGTCCCTGGCTCACCCCCAGCTCAGCCCCTCTGGGCTCTCCCGCCAGGTGGACATGGAGCAGCTGGACCCGCGGGGCCGCACGCCCCTGCACCTCGCCACCACGCTGGGCCACCTGGACTGCGCCCGGGTCCTGCTGCAGCACGGCGCCGACGTGGCCAAGGAGAACCGCAGCGGCTGGACAGGTGAGCGGGCGGCTCCGGGATGCCTGGGGGAGGCCGAGAGCCAGTGCCGGGAGCAGCCCCACCTCCTGTGCCGGGGCCGGCGCCCGGAGACGCTGCCGTTTCTAGGCACCAGAGCAGCTCTCTGCAGGGGCCGGCACCTAATGGGCAACGGACACGCGAGGCCAGCTCCACTGCACGGGGGGCCGGGGGTGTGACAGAGCAACCAGGCGCCCAGTGTGAGTTCCTGGAGCCCCCTGCTAGCCCAGCCTGGCTCCCCCAGCTCTGCTGGTGCCCCTCACTCCCGACCCGCAGCCCCCTGCTCGCCCAGCCTGGCTCCCCCAGCTCTGCCGGTGCCCCTCACTCCCGACCCGCAGCCCCCTGCTCGCCCAGCCTGGCTCCCCCAGCTCTGCTGGTGCCCCTCACTCCCGACCCGCAGCCCCCTGCTCGCCCAGCCTGGCTCCCCCAGCTCTGCCGGTGCCCCTCACTCCCGACCCGCAGCCCCCTGCTAGCCCAGCCTGGCTCCCCCAGCTCTGCCGGTGCCCCTCACTCCCGACCCGCAGCCCCCTGCTAGCCCAGCCTGGCTCCCCCAGTTCTGCCGGTGCCCCTCACTCCCAACCCTCAGCCCCCTGCTAGCCCAGCCCCTTATCGCTGTGCCCCAGCTCTGCCGGTGCCCCTCACTCCTGACCCGCAGGCCCCTGCTAGCCCAGCCCCTTATCGCCCTGCCCCAGCTCTGCCGGTGCCCCTCACTCCCGACCCGCAGCCCCCTGCTAGCCCAGCCCCTTATCGCTGTGCCCCAGCTCTGCTGGTGCCCCCCAATCCCAACCCACAGCCCCTCAGTACCCCCCCAACGTAGCGGCCCCCAGGGCTCCTGGCCGACACCGTGGAGGTGCTGGCCAGCCCCCACCGCAGCGCCAGCCTGTGCTCCTGCAGTGGCTCGGGGCAGCCCCGGGGGGGACCCTACTGACCGATGCGGACGCCCCCTGAGTGAAGCAAACTCAGGAGCCTCACAGAGCTCTGGCTCGGGGCGCTGCCAGAGGGCGAGGCCAGGCTCCTCCCTGCGCTGGGGCAGGGCCGGCGGGCAGAGGGGACGCGGCCTGATGCCCCCTCTGTCCCCCCAGTGCTCCAAGAGGCAGTGAGCACCCGCGACCTGGAGCTGGTGCAGCTGGTCCTGCGGTACCGCGACTATCAGCGAGCCGCCAGGCGCCTGGCCGGGATCCCCGTCCTGCTGGAGAAGCTGCGCAAGGTACGCCCCCCCCCCCTCCTGCCCTGGGCCTTGCGGGAGCCGCCCGCCCCCTGCCCAGCCCCATGTGCTCACCCCAAGGACTCCTGGCCCCGCTGGGCGTGAGGGGATCCCGCGGGTGGCACCGGGCGCCCCTCAACCCCGGCCTCTCTCCTCTCCCCAGGCGCAGGATTTCTACGTGGAGATGAAATGGGAATTCACCAGCTGGGGTAAGTTCTGGGGCCTCCAGGGGGCAGCTGGGCCCAGCTCTCCCCCCCCCCCCCCCAAGACAAGCGGCAGAGCCCCGTTGTTCCCCCCACCCTCCCCATGCCCACGGGCACTGCTCGCATCTCCCCGACCCCTGTGACCGCCCCAGGCAGCCCTCGGGTCCAAGGGCCGCCTGCCAGACCCCCGCCCTGCCGGGGACCCCAATGCCTCTCCCCTCCCCCGCCGGGGACCTGCTGCCTCTCCCCTCCCCCGCCGCACCCCTGCCCTGCCGGGGACCCCAATGCCTCTCCCCTCCCCCGCACCCCCGCCCTGCCGGGGACCTGCCACCTCTCCCCTCCCCCGCCGGGCCCCTGCCCTGCTCCCCCCAGTGATGGTTTGGGGAATTGTAGCCCATCCAAACCTGGCCCCAGGATGGGGTGCTGGGTCCCAGGCCGGTGGGAGGCCCCACGAGGCAGCGGGGGGGAGGGGGGGGGCTCTGGCCGGGGGGGACATGCCCCTGATGTTTCCCTCCCCACAGTGCCCCTGGTCTCCAGGATCTGCCCCAGCGACACCTACAAGGTGTGGAAGCGCGGCCAGAACCTGCGTGTGGACACGACGCTGCTCAGCTTCGACCACATGACCTGGCAGCGGGGAAACCGCAGCTTCGTCTTCCGGGGCCAAGGTCGGTGCCGCCCAGCCCTGCCTGGGGCGGGAATGCCCCCGGCCCCCCTCGGTGCTCCCCGCCCCCCCCGGCCCCCCTCGGTGCCCCCCGCCCCCTCGGGGCTCCCCCCCCCGGCCCCCCTCGGTGCTCTCCGCCCCCCCCACCCCCTCGGTGCTCCCCGCCCCCCCCGGCCCCCCTCGGTGCTCCCCGCCCCCTCGGTGCTCTCCACCCCCCCTGCCCCCTCGGTGCTCCCCGCCCCCTCGGTGCTCCCCGCCCCCCCCGGCCCCCCTCGGTGCTCTCCGCGCCCCCCCCCCCCGCACCTGCCAGCAGCCGGGCATGCTGCCCCGCTCCCCCCCACCGCAGCCAGTCGCTGGGGTGCCCTTGTGCTGCAGGTGCCGGGGCGCCTGGGGGGGGATCCCGCTGGGGGAGCAGCGCTCCGGACGGGCCCCGCTTAGCCCTGCTGGTGCTCCATGCCTGGCGCTGGCTGCTGCCCGCTCCCCTGGCACGAGGGTCGCCGGGGTCTCGTCCTGCTGGCTGGGCGGGCGAGTGAAAAGCCCCTGTCTAGGCACCAGGTGGCATGCGGGAGACGCCAACCCTGCTGGCTGGCACCCTGGAGCTGGCAGCCAGAGGGGCAGTTATGGATGGGGGAGGTGCTGATGTCCAGGGAGGGGGGCAGCCCACCTGGCCCCTGCTCGCTGCCAGGGGAGGGGGGCTCTGCCACACCTGGAGCAGGGCAGACACAGGCACGGCCCTCCTGCACTCCCCCGCCCCAGCCCGCACCCCCTGCGCCGCTCTGCAGCCCCCGGGGCCGGTGCTGACGTGGCCTCCTCCCGGCAGACACCAGCGCGGTGGTGCTGGAGATCGACCACGACCGGCAGGTGGTTTACTCCGAGACGCTGGCGCTGGCCGGCCACGACCGCGAGGGGCTGCTGGCTGCGGTGCAGCCCACCGAGGAGCAGGTGATGGGCCGGCTCACCGCGCCCGTCGTCACCACGCAGCTCGACACCAAGAACATCGCCTTCGAGAGGTGGGCACATGCCGGGGGGAGGGGGGGCTGGGAGGCAGGCGGGGGTCCCTGGTTCTGGGCGGGGCCTGGCCGATGGGTGCTGGCGCAGGGTGGGGGGCGGCACGGGGGGGGCTGAGTGAATCCCCCGGGGCTCTGTCGCTCACGGCTGCCTTGTCGCCGTCAGGAACAAGACGGGGCTCCTGGGCTGGCGGAGCGAGAAGACGGAGGTGGTGAACGGGTACGAGGCCAAGGTGAGGGGCGGGGGGGCACAGGGCGGCCTTGCCAATGGCCGTGGGGGGCAGGGAGCAGGCAGGGGGAGCGAGTGTCCCCTCCCCAGCTCTGGGAGGGGTGGGGGGACCCAGTTCAGCACAAAGGTCGGGGCACGTCCGGGTCTCCTCGCCGGCAGGGCTCGCCTGGCCCAGCCAAGGCTTCTCGGTGGGGGCAGAGCCACGAGGCCCCCGGCTTTGCTGCCCCCCGAGCAGCTGGGCCGGGGCAGTGGGGCCTGAGCTCCCACCGGGCCCCCGGAGCCAGGGAGAGCAGCCTGAAGAGCTCCGATCACAGCGCCCCCTCCCCTACCCGTCCCGCTCCCCAGCCCCTGGCCCCACACCCCTGGGGGGCTGCAGGGCCGGGAGCGCTGCAGCCTCTGGCGTTCGGGCTCCTCCCTGCAGGTTTACGGCGCATCCAACGTGGAGCTGATCACGCGGACGCGGACGGAGCATCTCTCCGACCAGCACAAGGGCAAGAGCAAAGGTGAGGGCCGGCTCCGCAGGGCGGGGGATGGGCCCTGCCCCCGCAGCCCCATAACGTCCCCGTCTGCCTCCGGCTGGGGGGGCAGGTGGGCCCCGGGGCTGCCCTGCCCCCGCCGGGGAGTCGCTGGTGTCACAGCCCCAGCTTGGTCCCCGTCTCTGCAGGCAGCAAGACCCCGCTGCAGTCCTTCCTGGGGATCGCCGAGCAGCACGTGGGGCCCAGCAATGGGGTGAGTAGCGGGGCGGGGGGCGAGGGAACCGGGCGGAGCGGCCCCAGCCTGGCGGTGCTAACGAGGCCTTTGCTCGTCCCGCCGCAGACGCTGATCACACAGACCCGGAGCCACACCAACCCCACGGCCATCACCCCCGAGGAGTACTTCGACCCCAGCTTCGAGCTGGGCAGCAGAGACATGGGGCGCCCCATGGAGCTCACCACCAAGACGCAGAAGTAAGGAGGGGCAGAGGGGGACCCCCGGCTGGGGACAGGTGGAACTCACCGCTGCAGGGGAGTGGGGCAGAGAGAGCAGGAGTGGGCCGGAGGCTGGTCTGGGAGGGAAGGGCAGGGCAGGGGCCTGTGCTGGGGGACCCACTGGCTGGGCACAGCGCCGGGCCGTGCTCTTGTGGGGCTCTCTCCCCGCTGCAGGTTCAAGGCCAAGCTGTGGCTGTGTGAGGATCACCCGCTGTCCCTGTGCGAGCAGGTGGGGCCGATCATCGACCTCATGGCCACAAGCAACGCGCTGTTCGCCAAGCTCCAGGACTTCATCACGCTCCGCCTGCCGCCCGGCTTCCCTGTCAAGATAGGTGAGGCCACGCTGCCCCTGCCCTGCCCCGAGCCGGCCGCTCCCTGGGGCCTGGGCCCAGGTATGACTGGCTGCCGCCCGCGGGTAGGGGTGTCGGCTGCCAGCGCCTGAGGGGCCCGCAGTCTGCACGTGCCGGCCCCGGGCCCCCCTCACTGCGCCCACTCTCTCCCCCTCCCAGAAATCCCCATCTTCCACATCCTCAACGCCCGCATCACCTTCGGGAACCTCAACGGCTGCGACGAGCCCGTCGGCTCCGTGCGCCGCAGCTCCGGCAGCGAGGCGCCTTCACCCAGCAGCGATTCCTCCAGTGTCAGCAGCTCCAGCTCCCTGGGTACGTGGCACCGGGCACGGGCACCTCACCTTATGGGCTACCTGCGCACCCATCACCCCCTCGCGCTTTCTAAGGGAGGGGGAGTTTGGCTTGTGCACATTCGCAGCCCATCTCTGACCGGGCTTGGCCCCCCTGTTGGCGACCGGCCAGTAGCCGCTGTGCCCAGTCCTCCTGGCCCCCTTCAAAAGGGGGGCAGGGAAATGGGGCTGGCAGCTCCCAGCATGCATTGCAGCACAAGCCAGCAGAGTGCATGCTGGGGGATGTAGTCTGCAGGGGATGCTCGCTGCGCCGTGTGGCCTGACGGGCGTCTCTGGTCACCGCAGCCTCCTGCCGGGCCTGTGAGGTGGACCCGTCGCTGTTCGAGGCCCCGCCCGGGTACAGCGTGCTGGGCAGCCAGCGGGACGCCATGCGCGAGGAGGATGACGACCTGCTGCAGTTCGCTATCCAACAGAGCCTGCTGGAGGCGGGCACCGAGTACGACCAGGTGGGCTCCGCACCCCCTCTGCTGAGCCAGCCGGGGGTCACGGGACGGGAACAGCCTCGTCCCAGCGCGTGCTCCTGGGGCCGCCCCTCCTGCCGGGCACCGGTGGGGTGCAGGGCGCGGTGAGCACCGGGATCCTGGGGCCGCCCCTCCTGCCGGGCACTGGTGGGGTGCAGGGCGCGGTGAGCACCCAGCCTCGGGGGCTGCAGGACCAGCTCTCGCGTTAGTTCTGTCCCAGCCCCACGGCACAGACACCCTGAGCCCCATACGCAGCTCTGCAGGCCAGCCCGGCCTGGGGCAGGCCCCCACTGCCACGCGTGGCGGATCCTCCCCAGCCCCTCCTTGGCGCTGGCGCACCCTGGGCAGCAGCGCCAGCCAGAACGGAGGCCCAGGGGCTGCTGCAGCGGGGCTGGGGGCTCTGTGCCCACTGGGGGAAATGTCTCCTCTGCTCGCTGTGGCCACGCTCTGGGCCTTGGCCGAAGCTCCAGCCAGGCTGGGGGTGGGGGTGGGGGGCGGGCGAGGGGAGGTGGCAGGCGAAGGGTTAATGCGCTGCGGCTCCACCTGCAGGTGACCATCTGGGAAGCTTTGACCAACAGCAAGCCGGGCACGCACCCCATGTCCCAGGAGAGCCGGCCAGGAGACAGGTGGGTCAGGTCTGGCTCGGCCTAGCCAGGGTCAGGGCTCACAGGGCCTGGCCTAGGAGCCGTGGGGTGGGTCTGTCCCACACGGCCCAGTGGCCCCAGGCAGCATAGCCCCGCGGCTTTGTTCCACGGCGGTGTGCAGCCCAGCCTGGAGAGGGGACACTGGCTCTCCCCCAGCCACCTGCCCGGCCCGTGCCTCAGTTTCCCCAGCTGTAACAAAGCTGGCCACACTCCAGCGCCTTGGGGACGCCACCAGGGTCATCACCCTGGGGCCTCCTGCTCGCTGGAGGCAGGCGTGACCGGGCACGGGGAGCTGCTGTGCCCGTCTGCCCCGGGCACTTAGCCCCTGGTCTCCAGGTGCGGCACTGGGCCCCGCGGCAGCCTCGGCACCCCGCTCACCTGTGCTCTGCTCCCCTGCCCCCCCCCAGGACACCCCAGCACACGCCTCCCCCCCGGCAGCCTCGGCACCCCGCTCACCTGTGCTCTGCTCCCCTGCCCCCCCCCAGGACACCCCAGCACACGCCTCCCCCGCGGCAGCCTCGGCACCCTGCTCACCTGTGCTCTGCTCCCCTGCCCCCCCCCAGGACACCCCAGCACACGCCTCCCCCCCGGCAGGCCGGCCCCCAGCAGCAGGGCGGGGGCAGCGGTGGGCCCAGCCCCCTGTTCCGCAGCTACGCGGAGCAGCTACGCCTGGCCATGGCGTTGTCGGCGCGGGAGCAGGTGGAGGTGCAGCGGCGCACGCGGCAGGAGGAGGAGGAGCTGCGGCACATCCTGCAGCTCTCGCTGACCGAGCAGTAGCCCAGCGCCTGCGACGGGCCCTGCCGGGCGGTGGCCTCCCCTGAGCCCCGGCGGGGCGGCGGCCGTGAGGTGCCAGCGCCGGCCCGCCGCAGATGCCGCCGTACTGAGCCATTCAGACCATGCCAAGGACAGGGCCAGGCGCAGGCCTGGCCCGCCAGGAGGAGACTCTGCTGCGTCAGAGGGAGGTGGGAGCCCCCGTGACGCCGCTCACGGTGCCCTGCACCCCAGAGGGAGTGGACTGGCTCCCCGTGCCCCCCGGCCTCCTCGTTAACCCTCGCCTGCCCTGGGCAGCCCCAGGGACCTGGGCCCGGCCAGCGAGGGGCAGAGATTGCGGGCCCGGGGTGGGGTTTGGAGAATGGGGAGAGGGCACCACGCCGGGGCTGTGAGGCAGGGGGCACCCCCAGCCCCATGACTCACGCCCCAGTCGGCGGGCACTCACCAGCAGCTGCAAGGGCTGGCAGAGCAGGGGGTGGCGAGCCCAGGCCTGGGCTAGCAGGGGGCTGCGGGTCAGGAGTGAGGGGCACCAGCAGAGCTGGGGGGCTGGAGGTCAGAGGGAGGGTGCTAGCTAAGTGGTGTGGGGCCCAGAGGCCGGGCCGGACAGGGTGAGCTGCACAGGGAAGCAGGAACACCAGGAGCTGCTTCCCCCCCCACCGCTGCCTGGACTGGACCCCTTACTCTGCCCCTCCCCTCCCCTCCCCTGGCAGCTGGGCCTGCTTGAGCCTAGGGCAGGGCCCAGCTGCACACACCCTCCCCCCCACTATGGGCCCATGGAGGCCGCCAGGGGCCCTGCCCCCTCCCCCAGTCCTGCTGCCCACAGCCCCTCCCCCCGCCTGGCTGCATGGGGCTCTGGCACTGCCCGCGGCCAGCCCCGACACGTTCACTCCCATGGGGTGGGGGGGGCCTGCTCGTGCCAGGCCCTGCCTCACCCCAGGGCTGCCCCCAGGAGCTGGGCCAGGGAGCAAGCGGGGCCACCTGGGCTGTGGCGGTGCCGGGGGAGCCCGGCACCCAGGGAGCCCATAGGGAGGTGGGCACAGGGCAGGTAACCGCTGCCCTCCATGCTGACCCCCTCCGGCTGCAGGCACCAGCCCCTCCCGCTGCCCTCAGCACGCGCCAGTCCCAGGGCTCCGTGGCACCGACCCAGCATCAAGTGCACTTAGCCGGGAGCCAGGCCAGGCCTGCCGGCCGCTTTGCCACTAGCCACAGAGCCCCACCGGCCCGGCCCTGCCGGAGGCGCCCACACCAGGGCCGTGCCCAGAGATCCCTCCCCAGGCAGCTCACTTCGGGTGGGCACTTACCAAAGCCTGCTAGTGGGGGGAGGGGGCGGGGCAGGTGCTGCATTCCCCAGAGGAAGCACTGCCCCCCGCTGACAGCCCGGCCTTCCTGCCCCACACCAGGGTCCTTTGGGCTGCCCGGCTGGAGCTGACTCCGAACTATGGGGAGTGGGGGAGTTTCTCTGCCTGGGCATCCCCCTCCCTGCCCCAGGCCGGGGGTGTCTGCCAACACCACCATTAGGAGGGGGAACCCCTCTCCCCGGGAACAGCCCAGCATGGCATGACTCCCTCCAGTGAGCCGGGGGGGGGGGGGGGGGGCTGAGTCAGGAGCACCCCTGAGCCCAGCCACAGGGTCCTGCGGCCAGGCCCAGTCCCCAGGTCCCTCCCAGCCCATCCGCTGCAGCCCCATGGCCTGGGCTGAGGGGTTCCCGAGTGCCCCCCGCAGCACACACTCCTCACACAGGGTCCTAAACCCCCGAGTAACCTTACATCAAATGGTGCTAACTCCCCGTGCCCCCCCACCCCCGAGAACACAGCAGCCCTGGGCTGAGTCGGGGTCCAGGCTGGGGGCACAGGACTTCGCTCGGCTTGCACCGAGGACAGACGTTCTGGCATGCCAGCGCAGGGGGGCAGCCCCGTGTGCCCGGCTGGCAGGCAATCCCCCGCCTGAGGGGACACGCCGCCCGGCGAGGAGCCACCACACTGAACCCAGGGCAGCAGCGGGCGCTTGGCTCGCTCCCGAAGCCGTGACGGGGCAGGGACCTTTTCTTAACCGCCCACGAGACACACACACACCCCCCCCAACTGGACAGCAGGGGCTGGGGCGCGTGGCCGCGGCCTGGCAGGTGGGCCCGGGCCCACGGGCTGCCCGCACGGTGGACACCAATAAAAGTCTTTAACATTTGTCTCTTAGCAGATACTGGCTCCATGGGGAGGGGGGGCCCCCAAGCCAGGGTCCAGTCCCTGGCAGTGGGACACAGCCGGGCACACGGGTTCGCCAAGCAGCGACCAGAGCCTTGGCTAACCCACCCCCGGCCCCAGAGACGCCCTGTGCAGGGACTGCTGGCAAGGCAGTGCCAGCCCCACGGGGGGTGCTCGCCAACGCTGCAGGAGGTAGGGGGCACTGAGCACTGGGGTTACCCTAAATCCCCCTGCTAAATCCCATTTCCCCCACACACCAAAGTGCCCTCTTTGGGATGGGCCTCGCCAGAGCGGGCCCTGGGGCTGGGGAGAGCTGCAGCCCGGCAGTGATGTCCCCCTCTGGCTGATGCACATCCGGAGCAGCCCCCTGGCTCCGCTGGGGGGTGAGCACTCGGGGGCAGGGGGGGTACTCCCAGGAGAGCCCCCTGAGCACGGTCTGTGCCCCCTGCTCACTAGCCGAGAGGTCGTGTGGGCTAGTGGTGAGTGCGACACTTCTGGGGTCCAGGGGCCTCGCACAAGCCCCGTCCCTGGGCCTCAGCCGCTGCCCGGGGGGGAGCGGGGGACATCCAGGGGGGCTGGCTGCACACATGTCCCCAGCTGGGCAGCTCAGGGGGTGCCGGGCTAGACCCCACCCCGGGAGTCACCCACTAGCTGGGCACGTGGCCTGGCACGTAGAACAGGGCTCAGCGCTGGGGTCCCCCAGCCCCCCAATGCTCGCCCCCCCACACACCAGGCTAGGAGAACGCAGCCGTTTATTGCTGAGGGACAGGTACAATCGCAGGGGGCCAGGAGCCTGCAGTAACACCCAGCCCCCAGCGCCACCGAAGTCCTGGGGCTTCAGCTGGCCTGCCCCGGGGGCGGGGAGCGCCTCACCCAGGGGGAGCCAGGCTGACCCACGCGTGCATCCCCGGCACGGTGCAGCTCCCCGGGAGCCAGCTCATGGATGGGGCAGGCTGGGCTGGGGGGTCCTTCTGCAGCCCTCCTGCCCCCCTCTGCTTTGAGGCCTCCCAGCTCAGTGCCTGCCCGTCCATGGCTGGGGTGGGGGATTCCCTGAGCCCCCCGTGTGCTGCACCCCACGGTAGCAGGCCTGAGCGATGCCCTTCCGAGAACCCAGCCTTGCCCTGGTACCCCGACCATGCAGTGTGCGCTGCGGGGGAGCCGGCTGCCAGGGCTCCCAGCCCTTCCTTGGAAAGGGTGGACCAAGGTAAACAGCCCTCATGCCAACTGCAGGGGGCCTAGGGGATGGGGGCCTGCCCAGGGAGGGCCAGGCAGCAGGCCTGGGGGAGGGAGGACAGGCAGGGGCTGGACAGGCAGGGGGCCTGGCGGAGGAGGGGCAGGCCGGCCCCCTGCCTAGCAAGCCCCCACAGTGCAAGAGATGAGGGTTTGCCCATGAGGCTGGGCACAGACCCCCAGCTCTGACCCACGTAACCACTCTGACCTGGCTGGGGAAGAGGGCAGAGCTCAGGGCAGGCAGCCAGGGACCTACGGGTATCACAAACCTGCCAAACACCTCCCCCTCCCTTGGAGCATGGGGTCCCTCCCCTCTGCCCCCTGCCCCAGCCCGGCAGGAGGCTTCCCCACACCTCAGCCACAGGGTGGGAAGCAGAGTCAGTTGGGGGGGGGGGGTGTCGGCGTCTCTCGCCAGCAGAGGCCCCAGGGAGCAGCCCCTAGAGCCAAACAATCCACCGCCACCGCTGGGCCCCTCTGCAGATTGCCCGTGGTGCCAGGGCTGAGGCTGGCCGCAGGGGGGCCTGCCCGCAGCTCCGGGGTCAGGGTAAAACACGTCTCCCAGCTCCTCCCCGGGGGGGTTGGTTTGAATCCTTTACATAAGGCTGGGTCCGCTGGCGCCCTGCCCGCCCAGCCTGGCGCGGGGGCTGTGGCGCGGGGGCCGCTAGGCCGTGCCGTTGGTGAATTTGCAGAGTTTGTTCTCCAGGTCAGAGATGCGCTTCTCCTGCGCTTGGACGGTCTGTCGCAGGGATCGGATCTCCTCCAGCAGATCCTCCAGGCTGGACCGCTGCAAGGGGGCGAGCAGGGGCAAGGCTCAGAGGTGGGGCTGCGCGGGGCGGGCTGGTCCTTCTCTCCCACCCCCAGCCGGTTACCACGGTCTCCACCTAATCTGAGCTGTGCAAATGGGCATCGCAGCCCCTTCTACAGGGCTCCGGAGTGGATGCTGCCAGGCCCATGGCAGTGCCCCCATGGCTCCCCGCTTGGCAGGGAGGGTCCCAGAGAGGGGCCGTCAGCAGGCGAAAGAAAAATCCCGTGGCAAAGCCCGGCCCCTCCAGCTAAACGAGACAACAGTCAGTGCCCGCGTGGCATCCCGCCCAGCGCTGAAGAGACGCTCCCGGCCCTGCACTAGCCGTGGTAAAACTGCCCCGCTTGGGCCCTGGTGGGGCAGAACCCTGAGCCCCAGCCGTAAGCAGCGACTCCACCAGTCAGCAGCAATAGTAGACTCTTATCCACCTGTGTGGTTCAGATACCAGAGGGAAGCCAAGGCCCCACGCTCTCCTCGTGTGCCTGGTGCAGCAGCAGAGGGCAAGGGACCCCCGGCGGGGACGAGCCTGCCTTGCCCCCTCCTGCCCCGGCCAAGCGGGGTCAGAGCAGAGCGTCCCCTGGGGAAGGCTGGTGGCTGGGCGGGCGCTCGGGGACTCCCTGCAGTCCCGGGTGAGCCTGGCGGGGAGGCTGGCAGGCCCTAAGGCGGGGGCACCCGGGCACTCACCGAGAAATTGGCGTCGCAGGTGGAGTGGCTGCGGCGCGGCCCCACGGGAGGTTTGTTGTCCAGGATGTTCTTCCTGGTGACCTTGAGCTCGCGGTTCTTGACAGGCACGTAGCCGTCCCGCAGCGAGACCAGGACGGGCTCCGCGTCCTTCCCCGCCAGCCACTCGGCCGCCTCCAGAGCCGGTTCGGGGCCGGGCGTGTCCGGGTACAGGTCGTCCTGGAACAGGTCCGACTGCGGGGAGCGAAGGGGCCCGGTGAGGGACCGTAGCATGGAGTGCCCAGGTCTTGGGGTGCCCCATCGACCCCACCCCATGCCTAGCGCCCCATCTACCCCACGCCCCATCCACCCCGCCCCTCCCCGCACCCCATCGACCCCGCCTCATGCCTAGCCCCCCATCTACCCCACGCCCCATCCACCCCGCCCCTCCCCGCGCCCCATCGACCCCGCCCCTCCCTGTGCCCCATCGACCCCGCCCCTCCCCGTGCCCCATCGACCCCGCCTCGTGCCTAGCCCCCCATTCACCCTGCCCCTCCCCGCATCCCATCAACCCCACTCCATAACCTAGGCCCCTCTGCCTTGCCCCTCCCCCAGTCCAGGGCTCCAGGACCCCCACGTCCCGCCAGGGCGCAGCCGCCAGGGCAGCAGGGGCTGGGGCCAGGGGGTCCCCCACGACTCACCTTCCGCGGCACCGTCATGACGATGGGCTCGCACTTCCGCTCGTGCAGCTTGAAGAACCTGGATAAATGAGGCCTGTGGTTACAGGCCTGGCCTGGAGCCCCCCGGCCTTCCCCCGGCCCAGCCCCCATCCCCTTGCAATGGCCAGAGCCCCACCAAGGTCCAGCCCCTCCCCCAGCAAGGCCTACCCCCCACTCCCTCAAGTCTGTGCCATGGCCCTGCCCCCACGCCCGCCAGCAGGGCCCCTCGGGGTTATGGGCCGGGCATGGAGACCCCCGCAGGGGCCGAGGGCCCCCGGGAGCTGCCACGGGCCCGTGGGAGGGATCCAAGGGCTTGTGGGGCAGTAGCTACAGGGGTGTCCGGGCCCCTGGCAGCCCCACATGCCGTGGGGGTTAGCGTGAGCCGGGCCCGCCCCCAGCGCCCCCGCACCTGGCAATCTCGCACTTGCTGACGTCCAGGCCTCGCTTGGGCATGAAGCCCATCCCGCGCTGCGGCTCCTTGCTGCTGTAGGTGCTCAGGTAGTGCACGTAGGGCGCCTCGCCCGTGATCTCGAAGTAGCGGATGCTGCTGTCGCCCTGTGGGCGGGACAGGCCGGGGCATCAGCGCTGGGGGAGGGGGCTCGGCCGCAGCGTCCCGCAGGGCACTGGGTGCGGGATCTGTCCAGGGCCCAGGGTACCCGCCCCAACCTCCGGCCACGCAGGGCAGGGGGATCCCGCCCCCAACTCCCCCCAGCCACGCAGGGCAGGGCAGGGGGATCCCGCCCCCAACTCCCCCCGGCCACGCAGGGCAGGGCAGGGGGATCCCGCCCCCAACTCCCCCCGGCCACGCAGGGCAGGGCAGGGGGATCCCGCCCCCAACTCCCCCCGGCCACGCAGGGCAGGGCAGGGGGATCCCGCCCCCAACCCCCCTCCCCCCAGGCCACTCGGCACCGGGATCCCGCCCCCCCACTCAGGGCACCGGGATCCCGCCCCCACCCCCCACGCAGGGCACCGGGCGGTGCCAGGGCCCAGGGTGCCCTCTGGCTGGCCTGGCACAGCGTTACCTTGCCGCACAGGTAGACGATGCTGGAGTCGGGGTCGTAGAAGGGGAGCAGCACCCCATTGCTGGTGTCCATCTCCTGCAGCGCAATGGGCTCCTCGAAGTTCTTCTGCGGGGGGGGGAGCACGGGTGAGGGGGGGCAGGGCGGCCCGAGCGGGTTAGCCACACACACGCACACACACCCATTAGTGACCCAGGCCCGGGGCAGGCCCACCCCCTTCGGGCCCCTGGCACCAAGCAGGGGACAGCTCTGGCTCTTGGGGGCTGGCCCGGTTCTCCCTTCATCTCCCCCAGCCATGAACAAGGGCAGCCAGTGGGGCCAGCCAGCCATGGGCCCAGCCCGCTCTGCCCGCCCTGGCCTGCCTCTGCTATTCACCCTCCTGTCCCTCAGCCAGGCTCAGCCCTGCCCCACAGAGCTGTGTCCCAGTGCCGCCCCCCCCCCCCCCCCCAGCAGCAGGGGCAGCCTCGGGCTGACTTTGAGCATGCCCAGTGCCCCACTGGACAGGCCCTGCCCTCCCTCCCCTGCCCCAGAGCATCTGTGCCCCCTGACCAAGCTGACTCTGCTCCCCCCCGCCCCCCCAGGCAGGGTGAGCTCCCCCCCCCCCCCGGAGCATCTGCCACCCAGCCCGCACCGGGCCAGTCTTGCCCCCACACTCCCAGCATGCACTGCAGTTCTAGCCTACTCCACTCTCCCCCCCCCCCCCCCCCACCATGCAAATTCACATCACTCCAAACCCTGGGAACTTGGCATCATCCCGATGGGACAGTTCTGCCCCCGCCGTGCCCGTGACTCGGGGGCATGGTGCCCTGCTCCGAACGGACGCAGCCCAACGGGCATCCTCCTCCGCCCTGGCCACGGGCCCCCTGGCACTCAGAGCAGCCCTGGCCCCTGGGTTTGTGTCCCCCACCCCACAGCTCTGACCCCTGGCCCTTCGAAAGAGCTGGGCCTGCCCTGGGCAGAGCCCCGTGCTGGCATGAGAACTGACAGCTGCTGAAACCAACCTGCCGGGAGGGCTCAGTGTGGGTGTGGGACTGGGGGAGCCAGCCTCTCCCCCAGGAACCCCGCTGTGCTGCCCAGAAGGCCGCTGACACGGGGAGGCAGGGACCTTACCCATGGCGGGTGTGCGCAGAGAACGGGCCTCATGCCCCCTCCTGCCCCGCCCGCAGAGGCTCTGGGAGCTGCCGACAGCCGGGAGGGCACTTGTGGCACCGCTCATGGGTGCGGGCACTGCCCACGGAGTAGCAGGGCAGGGTGTGTGCCTGCGGGGTGAGGATGCCCAAGTCCCAGGCGAGCACCCCATGCCGCGGTGTTACCGGGTCCCACAAGCCCAGCTCCCGCTGGCTCATGCGGGTAAAGCCCGTGGTAAAGATGTGTCCTTCCCGCGTGAAGACGGCCCGCATGGGCCTCATTCCTTCGTGGGGGGCAAACCTCTCCTGGGGAAGACAGGCAGCGTGTTACCGGGGGTGGGCGGCGCTCCGCCCCCTGCCCCTACCCGCGTCCAAGGGCCCGGAGCCCGGGGGCGAGGGAGAGCTGGGCGCAGCGCGTGGGGAGCCCATGCCCAGCGAGACCAGAGGCCGGCTGCGGGGCAGTGCCCAGTGTCCAGCAGGGACAGCCACTAGGGTGCGCTGGAGCAGAGCTGGGAAGGGAGTCGGCCCAGGCCACAGAAATAGAACCCAGGAGTCCTAGCACCCTCTGCTCTGACCATTAGACCCCACTCCCCTGCTCTGAGTACCCCCTCCCCAGCAGCGCCGAGTCTGGGGCTGTCCCTGCAGGGCCTGGAACGTTTGAAATGGGGCCAAGGCCCGGAGTGGGGTGCAGTTTCTAACGCGCTGGGGAGCCCCCCAGGGGAGCGTGGGGCATTTCCTGTTCACTCCAGCCGAGGCCTCTGTCCCGCTGAGCAGCGGGTCCCAGGCTCTGCGCCGAGCTGTCTCTGCCACGCAGACACTCGCTGGCAGAGCCGCTGGCTAGGCCTGAGGAGCGCAGCCATCGCCTTCTCCTACCAGGTCCCAGAGCGCCAGCTGCCGCTCGCTCATCTTGCTGAAGCCCGTGGTGAAGATCTTGCCATCCGCCATGAAGATGGCTCTGATGGGGCGGGCGCCTTCATGCGGCTTGACTTTCGCCTGGCGCCGGCAGTTAGAGGGTTAAAACCAAAACACAGACACACACCAAGCTGTTAGTTCGAGGTGAGACCCGCCCCCGGGGAGCATGGCACACGGGGAGCATGGCACACGGGGAGCATGGCACACGGGGAGCATGGCACAGCCATCCCCCTGCCCCCGCGAGCATGGCACACGGGGAGCATGGCACACGGGGAGCATGGCACGGCCCTCCCCCCACCCCCGGGGGCATAGAACGGCCCTCCCCCCACCCCTGCACATGGGGAGCATGGCACGGCTTGCCCCCCCGCCCTCGCACACGGGGAGCATGGCACGGCCCTCCCCCCGTTGCCCAAAAGGAGCAGACACTGAGCAAACCCTAGCCGTGAGGTGGGCACTGGGTCTTGCTGGGGTGGCAGGGCCGGATGGACTCTCTTCCCCACAGAGGGCACAGACCAGGCAGTGGCAGGGTGAGCGTCGCCACCCTGGTCCTGCCCCCTAGGACAAGAGGGGTCTCCGTGCTCTGCCTCTGGGCTGAGCCTGCCAGCTGTGGGATCCATCCTGCCTCCTACCAGTCATCAGCCAGTTGCAGCCAGGAGCTGGTGCCCGGCTCTTAAGCCCCGAGGGCAGCCAGTCAAGACGCCCGCGGCCATGGGGCTCAGGGCATGCAGGGCCCGGGGGATCACGCAGAGCTGGTGACAGGCACGGTTACAGGCGAGCAGAGCTGGGCGTTCACACTCAGCACCACGGCCACGGCATTGCTCCCGGTGGCAGCGTGCCAGGGCCCCGGGGCCGGACTCACCGCCACCAGCTGCCGCCTGCGGGGGTCGATGACGCGCAGGTGCTTGTCCTTGCAGGTGGTGACCAGCAGGCTGCCGGTGCGGTTCCAGCCCACGCTGTAGATCAGGTCGCCGTGCAGGTCGTCCAGCGTCAGCAGCACCTCGCCCGTGCCCACGTTCCAGAGGATCAGCAGGTTGTCTCCGCCTGGGGACGGGTGAGACGGGACGGGCGTCACTGGGGGGCTGCGCCCAGCCCGAGGGCTGCAGCCCGGGGGCCCGGCCGGGGCCCTTACCTGCGCTGAGCAGCACGTTGCGAGCCGTGGGGTGCCAGGCGATGATGCCCACTCTCTTGGAGTGCCCCTCCAGCGTGACGATGGGCTCCGTGAGGTTGCGTGTGGGCACGTAGTCGGGGATCTGCCAGACCTGGGGAGCGGGCAGAGCGCGCGGCGGTGAGGCTGGGGCACGTGGCCCTCTCCGGGGGGGCAGAGCCAGCGCGGGGGTACCCAGGGGCCTGCGGGGGCCGACGGCTCCATGACAGTTATGGGCTCAGGAGCTGCAAGCGGCTAAGAGCCCAGAGCCAATTAACTCCTCCCTTCATCCTCTGGCACGGCACCTGCCCCAGGCAGCCGTGGAGAGAGGGAACCATGGCGGAGCTCTGGGCAGAGAGGGCACTCGGTGCCCCCAAAGACACAGGCCTGGGCCCCCGACTACCTGCCCTCTCCCTCGCCCGGTTGTGCCCAGAGAGCCTGGCGGGCAGCGCTCGCTGGGAAAGGGAACGGGAGCACATGGGGTAGGAAACCAGGGACCGGCCTTGCTACGCACTGCTGGGGGGGGGGCAGGCCCCCCAGGGACATCCCTTCGCTAGCATTGCCCCGGGGTGTTGGCGCAGTGAGGGCTGGATCCCAGCCTGGCCTATCTGAGGAGCCGACACCATCTACTCTGCCCAGCCCCTGGGTCTCCCCTTTCCGGCTGCCCCCGTCCCCCCCGGAACCGGATGCCCCTGGGAGGACTTCTGCCTCCCCCGTGGCTGCCTGCTAGAGACAAGGGGAGCCACGGCCCCCCGAGCAGCGGGTGCTGCGCTGCCCCCCCCCCCCGACCTTCCCCCAGCCCCAGCACTGCCTCCCATGCGGCTATTCTTAGGCGCTGAGTCAGGCAGCGAGCGCCGCGTCACCCACACCGGCAGGCGCCAGCTCGGGCACGTGCCAGCCGGCTAAATATAGCCCCCACACTTCCAGTGATTTCCAAAGGAACAGCGCTGAGCCGGAGCTCTGCTCCCCCAGCCCCCTGGCCACCGCTGCAGCCCCCCCAACCGCCCCCAGCCACCTGGCCACCACTGCAACCCCCCAGCTCCCCTTGCTGCAGCCCCCCCAGCCACCTGGCCACCACTGCAACCCCCACAGCTCCCCTTGCTTCAGCCCCCCACCCAGCCCCCTGGCTTCCGTTGCAGCCCCCCAACCCCCCCCCAGCCACCTGGCCACCACTGCAACCCCCCCAGCTCCCCTTGCTGCAGCCCCCCCAGCCACCTGGCCACCACTGCAACCCCCCCAGCTCCCCTTGCTGCAGCCCCCCCACCCAGCCCCCTGGCTGCCGCTGCAGCCTCCCAACCGCCCCCAGCCACCTGGCCACCACTGCAACCCCCCAGCTCCCCTTGCTGCAGCCCCCCAGCCACCTGGCCACCACTGCAACCCCCCCAGCTCCCTAGCTGCAGCCCCCCCAGCCACCTGGCCCCCACTGCAACCCCCCCAGCTCCCCTTGCTGCAGCCCCCCCACCCAGCCCCCTGGCTTCCGTTGCAGCCCCCCAACCCCCCCCCCAGCCACCTGGCCACCACTGCAACCCCCCCAGCTCCCCTTGCTGCAGCCCCCCCAGCCACCTGGCCACCACTGCAACCCCCCCAGCTCCCCTTGCTGCAGCCCCCCCACCCAGCCCCCTGGCTGCCGCTGCAGCCTCCCAACCCCCCCCCAGCCACCTGGCCACCACTGCAACCCCCCCAGCTCCCCTTGCTGCAGCCCCCCCAGCCACCTGGCCCCCACTGCAACCCCCCCAGCTCCCCTTGCTGCAGCCCCCCAGCCACCTGGCCCCCACTGCAACCCCCCCAGCTCCCCTTGCTGCAGCCCCCCCAGCCACCTGGCCCCCACTGCAACCCCCCCAGCTCCCCTTGCTGCAGCCCCCCCACCCAGCCCCCTGGCTGCCGCTGCAGCCCCCTAACCCCCCCCCCAGCCACCTGGCCCCCACTGCAACCCCCCCCAGCTCCCCTTGCTGCAGCCCCCCCAGCCACCTGGCCCCCACTGCAACCCCCCCCCAGCTCCCCTTGCTGCAGCCCCAGCCCCCTGGCTGCCGCTGCAGCCTCCCAACCCCCCCCCCCAGCCACCTGGCCACCACTGCAACCCCCCCAGCTCCCCTTGCTGCAGCCCCCCCAGCCACCTGGCCCCCACTGCAACCCCCCCAGCTCCCCTTGCTGCAGCCCCCCCCCCAGCCCCCTGGCTGCCGCTGCAGCCCCCTAACCCCCCCCCAGCCACCTGGCCACCACTGCAACCCCCCCCAGCTCCCCTTGCTGCAGCCCCCCCAGCCACCTGGCCCCCACTGATGCCCCCCCACTGCAGCAGCCTCACATGCACATTCCTGCAGCACCTCTGCAACGCATTCACCCCCTGCAACACTCTCAGCCCCCAAAACCAACCTTGTCACCCCCCAGAGTACGTCCCCCTTCCCCCCCAGCACCCTCCCCTCCAGTACCATCCCCCAGCCCATGCTCTCCATTGCCCCCGAGCCCCCCGCCCCGTGAGAGGCCCTGAGCTAAGCCCCCGGCCCCCATACCATGACCGTGGTGTCCTCGGAGGCGCTGGCAAGGACGTTGTCGTTATGAGGGCACCAGTCGATGTCCAGCACGGGCGCCGTGTGCCCGGTTACCAGGGGATGGTTCTTATCCACGCGCCCCGTCTGGAAGACACGGGCAGGGCAGTGAGCAGGGGCCAGTCGGCAGCGCCCTGTGCCTCCCGCCTCTGCCCCACAGCTCTGCCCCACCCGCAAGGGGCACCGAGCTGCCCGGCCCCCGGGGCCACGGCCAAGGGCGGCCAGCGCTGGGCAGGGGGAGCTGATGGCAGCTGGGCGGAGCACATCCTCCTGCCCGTGCCAGGCTACCAGCCGCAGTATGTCGGCCCCTCTCACCACGCCCTGGGCCCGGCTCCGGGGCTCCAGTGACTGAGCTGGGGGGTGTCAGCACAGATCCCGGTGGGACAGGTGCCCACGTCCCCACACGATGAGCATCCTGGGCACTAACCACCCCCTCCCTCGGTAGCGCCCTCAGCAGAGGGGCAGGGAAGCCAAGGACCCCACCTCAGCTCCTCACACTCCCCAGAACCCCTCCTGCCAGCCAGCCAAGCTGCACTGGGTCAGTGACATCAGCCCCTGCAGGGCCCTCCCCCGGCATCTCCTATACACTCACCGACCCCCAATTCCCTCGCCCCCTGGCATTGGCCCCAGGCAGACAGGGGGCACCCGGCTCCCACAGGGCAGGCCCAGGTTTGTCAGCTCCTCAGCCCGTAGCTCTCAGAGCGCGGCTCGAAGCAACATCACCCCCACTGCACAGAGGGGAAACCGAGGCACAGGGCAGGGAACGGGTCTTCCCCAAGGCCCTGCAGTGAGTCAGTAGCAGAGCTGGGAATGGAACCCAGGAGTCTGGACTGACAGTCCCCAGCAGGCTACGCCTCCCGCCATGGAATAGCCCTACAGTATCTTCTCCGGTCAGAGCGGGCGGGGCTTGCACTCAGGACTCCTGGGTCCTAAGCCCAGCTCTGGCACCGACTGGGACAATCCTGTCCCCTTGCTAGGCCTTAGGAGGGAGCCCCCCACAAGCAGCCTCTGACCCGCCTGCCCCTTCCTGTGCCCCCCCTCTGCTGTGGGGCCCAGCCCCAGCCCCTCCCCGGGCCAGCGAGCTGCACACACCAGGGCAGCGCTGTCCAGCTGGGAACTCGAGCTGTGGAAACAGTGACCCCGTGGTTTCCTGCTGTCCCCTCGATTGTTCCCAGTATGAGTCACAGGTTATTGTGAGCACAGCCTCCCTGCGCCGGACAACTGCTCCGATCCATCTCTGCCGGAGCCCGCCTGGCCACGGGCAGCCCGGCGCAGGAAGGGGGCGCCAGGTCAAGGTCACGACCTGTGGGTGCTGGCAAATGGAATCCCCAATGCCCAGCAGGGCTGGTGAGCACAGGAGGATCCCGGAGGCAGGGGATGGGCAGGTGGATGGGGCAGTGCTGGGGACCAGACAGGACGGAGTGAGAGGCTGGTGGCCAGAGCCGAGGAGCTGAGAGAGGCTTGCAGCCCGGGGAGGTGGGGGGCAGCCGGAGCAGGACAATGATCTTCCCAGAGTAAAACATCCCAGAACTGCTGGGACAGACCCCTGCACTCAGGCCAAGGCAGGATCGGGCCCCGCTCTATAGCCCCACTGCTTAGCCCGATGCCCACTCCCAGCAGTACCCATCCACCTGCCCCACTGACAGGCCCTGCTGCAGTCTGGCTCCCTCCAGCATTGCTTGAGGGGTAGCAGGAGCCGGGGTGGGGGGGAGCCCAAAATCCTGCCCCACCCTCTCTGCTCCTCCTCCTGTCTCCCAGCCAGGCTTCCGGCCTGCTCCCCCGGGCCCCCCAGGAGGAAGGCAGCACAGGATGCACCTCCCCAGCCCTCTTGACTCACCGGCAGCTCCTGTCCGCTCGCTCGCGGCTGGCTACAGGAGCCATGGAGCTGCCGACCCTGGGCCCGGAGGCCCCCCCGCCCCCCGGGCAGGTCATACACACCTCTCTCTGCAGCTGCAAAACAAGCCAGTCCCCAGAGCCCTGATTCATTCCCCGAGCAGCCCCCGGCACTGTGTGCCAGCCGCCCAGCCCTCCTGCCGCTACCCACGCCAGTGCCCGTTCACCCCCGGGGCAGCGTGCCCTGCCGGGGGCAGCTCTCCAACGGCCGAGTCTGTAGCCAGGGGTGCGGGGCCCGAGCCCCCTGCGGGGTTCGGAGTGGCTGGCTGGGAAAGGGCACCGTGCTCTGGGAGGGGGCCCGCCGGCGCCCCACACCATGGCAGCTCCTGCCCGCTGGCTCCTCGAGAGCTGCCCCATGTGCTGTGGGGAGGCGGGGGGGCTCCCTTGCTAACAAACCCCGCTTGTGGCAGCTGCTGCCTGAAAGGAGCTGCCCTCGGCCGGCGTGGCCAGGCCGTCCCCAGCACCAGAGGAGCCGGGTGCCCGGTTCCTAACTCCCCTCAGCCTGCGACCTCGTGCCAGAGGGGTGAGGGTAGAACCCACCCATGCCCCGTGTAGAGGAAACCCCACAGCCGGGCTCGGCTGCAGGCCCCTAACCAGCACATGAACCCGGCCCAGCCCTGGCGCCCGCCCCACGTGGGGCTGCTGAGGAGCCAGGGGGCTGGGAGCTGGGCTTTGTTCCCCTGGCCATGGCCCCCCCGCCCCCAGGGCAGGGTCCGGGTGTCACAAATGCTGACTGTGCCCCTTTGCTGAGCCTGCTCGGCCGCCCCCCTGATGGGAATTCAGACCACCCCAGCCCCGTTCCCATGGCGACGTGCGAGGACTCAAACAGCGCCAGGCCCGAGACGGCAACAAAGGCCTGGCAGCTGCTCCCGCGTGCCGGCCTGCGGGGAGGGGCTGGCAGATGCCCCCCACGCCCGGCACCGCCCCCAGCCAGGCCAGCTGGACTGGCACCCGCCGAGCCCGGCTGCCAACGCTGCTCCGGGGGACTCACCGCTCCCTCCTCCCGGCCCTGCTGCTTCTCTACGAGCCAGGGGCCACGGCACAGGAAATGCCCCGCTTGGTGCCAGCCCCCCCCCCCCCACACACACACACAGCCACGTCCACCGGCTCCTCCTGGCCTGGCCACGCCCGCCACGCACTCACCTTGGCCAAGGGCAGCACCATGAAGGCCCCTCCGCCGCCAGACTCCACGATGATGGCCACGAACTTGGGGTTGACGGCGCAGAAGGAGCTGTCCCACGTCACCTTGGACACCCGGATGTCCTCGTACATCTGGTCGGCCTTCACCGGCTGCCCGAAGACGTGCCGGAACTTACTCTGGCGCACCACCCGGCGGCTCATGGCTGGCGGGAGACAGGGGGTCAGCGAGGGAGGGGACAGGCCCCCAGGACTGGCGGTGCCCTCCCTGCCTGGCCCCCCCAGGACACAGCAGGCCCCCGCAGGCTCCCGCCCGGCAGAGCTTGAGGGGAGCCCAGGGCCGGACTGGCAGGGGAGCTGGGTTGGGGTCCATGATGAGCGTGGATCCAGCCTCTCTCCTGCCCCGGCGGCTCAGAGGATCTGGCTGGCGAGAGCAAGTGAGCGGGATGAAGGGGCTGCTTCGTGTCCGTGCCCCATGGCGGGGCCCACCCGCAGAGCAGGTGCAGCAGGGCGGGGGAGTTCCCAAATCCTACCCCCCAACCCAGCTCTGCCAGCGCCCTTAGCCACAGCACCCGCCTCCGCCAGAAGAGCACCAGAGGCAAGCCCTGGAGCTGAGAGAGACGCTGGGGAGCCAGGCAGAAGGGAGCAGGGCGGGAGCCTCCCTCCTGGGGCTAGTGGAGCTCTGCTTCCCCTGACCCCAGCCGCTCTCCTGGGACAAAGCCCAGCCCAGAGAGCAGGTGCAGCCCCAGGGGACTACCGGGCTCTGGACCCCAACTGCCCTGAGTCAGCCCATCGCCCCCCTGGTCCCGTGGCACCTGCTCTGGCCAAACCCCAGTCCTGGTCAGGCAACTCCATTAGACTCCCTACCACCAGGCCCCCGCAGCCTGTTGGATCAAAGATTTCACCTCATTTCCTGCCCCAAACTGCTGGCACCATTACTGTGTAGGCGTTAGACAGCCACCACATTAGCCTTCAGAGGTGGCTGCATGTGCCTGGTGGGTAGATGGTTTCCCATTTCCCACCCCAAGAGTTCTGGGTCCGGGGAGCCCAGGCACATGGGGGGGCTCCCTTGCCTGGGTGGGTGCAGCTGCGGCACATCACCACCATCCTGGCAATTGTGACCGTGACAATGCTGCCCCCGCCAGCCATTCCCCGGGGGGGCCCCAACGCCATCCCCTGGTGGGAAGCGGCAGCAGCACCATGGTGTTGGAAGGCCCCAGTGGCTCGGTCTCCTCAGGAACACCAGCTGCTGCAAGCACATGGTCCTGCTCTCTGCGCTGGCCTCATCGGGCTCAGCACCCACCAGCCGGACTCGAGGGTGGGCGGGCGGGAGCCTTGGGGCGGGGGAAGGAACGAGGGTGGGGCTGAGGGGGCCGAGGGGGGAGGGAAGAGGTGGAGTGAGGGTGGGGCCTTGGGGGGGGTGTGAAGTGGGGACAGGGCCTCAGGGCGGAGCAGTGGCGGAGCACCCGTGGGGAAAAGGAGAAGTCGGCGCCTGTAGCTGGCCTCCCATAGAAGGGCCCATGGCTCCGGGCTGGGGCCCGGGGGCCATAACTCCACCCCTCAGGCCCATGGAACTTTCTCGCACCAGGGCAGAGCCCAGCAGGGCAGCAAACAGAGCGCCCCGCGGGGCCGGTCCCAGACCGCGGAACAAACCCCCGGGAACTCTGGGCCTCGCCAAACCTCCCCAGGGGCCCGGCTCCCACCAGCCTTCTCTGCCACACACCCGGAGCAGGGCGGCCGTACAGGGAGCGGGGGGAACCCGCTGCTCACACAGCTCTCCCCCGAGGAGCGGAAGAGAAAGCAGGAACCACAGGGCTGTCGCTGGACGGTGCTCAACACCGGGGTGACAAAGGTGAGCCCTGTAGAGAGCAGGGCAGGGGGCAGCTGAGATATGCAGTGGCCTGGGGCGACGGGCGACTGGCCCCTCTGGTGGGGGCTGAAAGGGCCGGGAAGGTGGCGACTTGCCCGTAAGCTGTCTGAGCTGTGTTTGTACAGCACCTGGCACAGGTGGGCTCCGGGTGCGAGCGCCACGTAACCAAACACGGCAGGCCTTGCCAGGGGCAGAAGATGGTACAAAGCAGGGGAGGTCTCTCTGGGTGAGTCCGAGAGCACGGAGCCTGCTCTGGCGTGCCGGCGTCCCCCCAGCCTGGCCCTGCTCGTGGCTTTGCCAGGCCTGGCTGCTTAGCCACATCCCATCCCCGAGGGAAGGAGGGAACTCGGTTCCCTGGAAGCCATCTGCTGCCAGGCTGTGGCTGGGCTCCGTGGGAAACTGGCAGGCCCAGCCGTCTGGCCCCCACGGGACGCTTTCCATCCACCTGCCCCTCTGAACGCGGCTTCCGCTGGGGGGCTGGCGTTCTCCGCCAAGGCTCATCCGTGCCGCAGGCCAACCCCCGGGCCAGGGGCAGCCCTGAAATCGGACATTGCTCCCGCCACGACACGCTGGGGCTCTCGGCCTGGCCCCCTCCCCTTCCCCTTCCCCTCCACTCAGCGCCCAGAGGAATAAACCTCCCAGACGCTGAGCCACGTACCAAACACTCAGCCTTCCGCAAGCACCCCCAGCCTAGCAGCTCCGAGGGCCAGCGCGCTGCCCCATGTTGCCCCCACTTCACCGGTGGGGAAACTGAGGCAAGGGGCGGGAAGCGACTTGCCCAAGGTCACCCAGCAGGCCTGTGTCAGGGCTAGGAATTAAACCCAGGTCCCGGCTGCATGTGCCCAGTGGCTTGCTGCGGTTCATCCATGAACCCCGTCTTTACCCCGGCTCGCCCTTCTCCCCCGACCGAGCTGCGGGGGCACCTCACCCGACGCAAGGCTGGGGCTGCGGAGCTGGGGGTGCTCTGCCCTGCCCCCCAGTGCAGCCTGCGGGACTCTGGGGTCGCCCCTGGCTCCGAGCCCATCCCTGCTCCTTCCATGGGGAGCGCAGCCCGGCGGCTGGCACGGGGGGGGGGGGGGGGGGAGTCCCAGCACCAGCACAGCCCCCCCCCTCGCTGGCCCCTTCCCACAGCCCTGCGCCCCCCCGCCCCCAGCACCTCCTGGGTCCGCACCCGCGGAGGCACCTGCCGCCTCCCAATTCAATCCGGCTGGCAAAGCGCCGCTGCCCCCAGGACAGGGGCCCTGGGCTGGCTCCACACCCCGGGGGTCCCGAGCTTCCCCCGCCCCAGCAGCGGCCCAGCCCCCAGGGAGCCCCGCGGGCCCCGCGCTCCCACCCCCGGACCCCGCAGCCGCTAAAGAAGGAGACGCTGCGGCGGCGCGGGACGAGCCAGGGTCACTTTCCTAATATAGGCACGTCTCGGCCAGCGGCGGGGACCCCGCGAGCCGAACCGAGCCGGGCCCCCGCGAGCCGAACCGAGCCGGGCCCCCGCGAACCGAGCCGGGCCGGGCCCCCGCGAGCCGAGCCGCCCCCACGAGCCGAACCGAGCCGGGCCCCCGCGAGCCGGGCTGGGCCCCCGCGAGCCGAACCGAGCCGGGCCAGGACCCCGCGAGCCGAACCGAGCCGGGCCCCCGCGAGCCGAACCGAGCCGGGCCAGGACCCCGCGAACCGAGCCGGGACCCCGCGAACCGAGCCGAGACCCCCCCAGCCCAGCCCGGCACCGGGCTGCCGCGGCACAGGCGGGCATCATCCGGGGGCCGGGGCCCCTCACCTGCTCCGGGGCGGCGCGGCGGGGGGCGAGCTCGGGGGGAGCTCGGCTGCGCTCTGCCCAGCCCGCCGGGGCGGCTCGTCTCGGGCTCTCGGGCTCCGGGGCGGAAATGGACGAAGCGATTCGTGCGGCTCCAGCCGGCCCAGCCCGCGGCAGCTGCTGCCAGCCACGTGCGACCGGGCCCGGGGAGCCAACAGCTGCGGGGGCCGGGCAGAGCCCCCGGGGCGGGCGGGGAGGAGCCGGCTGGGCACCAGCTGCTGCCCCGCCCCAGGGAAAGGGCCGCCCCCCCGAGCTCCCCCCCAGCCCCAGGGAAAGAGCCCCCCCCCCGAGCTCCCCCCCAGCCCCAGGGAAAGAGCCGCCCCCCCCCCCGAGTCCTCCCCAGCCCCAGGGAAAGGGCCACCCTCTCCCCCAAGTCCCCCCCAGCCCCAGGGAAAGGGCTGCCCCCCCGAGCTCCCCCCCAGCCCCAGGGAAAGAGCCGCGACCCCCCGAGTCCTCCCCAGCCCCAGGGAAAGAGCCACCCCCGAGTCCTCCCCAGCCCCAGGGAAAGAGCCACCCCCCCCCCCGAGCTCCCCCAGCCCCAGGGAAAGAGCCACCCCCCCCCGAGCTCCCCCAGCCCCAGGGAAAGGGGCGCCCCCCCCGAGCTCCCCCCCAGTCCCAGGGAAAGGGCCGCCCCCCCCGAGCTCCCCCTCAGCCCCAGGGAAAGAGCCGCCCCCCCCGAGTCCTCCCCAGCCCCAGGGAAAGAGCCGCGACCCCCCGAGTCCTCCCCAGCCCCAGGGAAAGGGCTGCCCCCCCGAGCTCCCCCCCAGCCCCAGGGAAAGAGCCGCCCCCCCCCCCCCGAGTCCTCCCCAGCCCCAGGGAAAGGGCCACCCTCTCCCCCAAGTCCCCCCCAGCCCCAGGGAAAGGGCTGCCCCCCCGAGCTCCCCCCCAGCCCCAGGGAAAGAGCCGCCCCCCCCCCGAGTCCTCCCCAGCCCCAGGGAAAGAGCTGCTCCACCGAGTCATTCCCCCCCCCCCCAGCCCCAGGGAAAGGGCCACTCCCCCGAGTCCCCCCCCCCAGCCGCCTCTCAACCCCAGGGAAAGAGCTGCCCCCCAACCTCCCCCCCCAGACCCGGGGAAAGGGCTGGCCCCCCAGTAACCCCTCCCTGCAGCCCTAGGCAGAGGCACGGTGGGACTCTCCCCCAGGCTGGGCAGTGCCCAGCAGCCGTGGGGTGGGGTGGGGTGGTGGGATCCTGTGGAACCTGAAGGCCCCTGCCTGGCTAGGTCGGCTCGGAGGGTTTGGGTGTCACCAAAACAATCCATTGGACAAACCTAGGAGCAAACTGCTGGTTCCCTGCCCACCCCCGCTAGTCTGAGTGGGGCCAGCCCTGGGGTCGGGTGCAATCCGTGGCTCATGGGCTACAGCCCCTGCAGGACACCTCCTCCTCCCCCCCCCCCCCCCCGACAGCTGGATGGACAGACGGGTCGCAGCAAGCTCTTAGCTTAGCACCAGAGCCCGCCATGAGGGGCCAATGCTCGTCAGACCGTAACGAAGTCCCCCTCCCACCCCCTCAGAGGCCACCATTCTCCCCATCACACAGAGGGAAACTGAGGCGCAGGGAGCGCAACTGGATCACGTGGGAGCCAGTGGCTGGCAGGAATAGAGCCCCACAGCCCCGCCCGCCAGGCTCCGCTGCATCAGGGGGCCGCATGGCCCGTCGCAGCCCCTGCTGGCTGCAGAGGGGAAGGGGCAGCAGCGCGGCCTGCACGACCAGCCAAGCAGGATCTGGACCCTGGGGGTGCATCCCAACCCGGGGGGGGGGATGGGGAGCAGCCCCACACCCCTTCACACAGCAGCGTTGGGGTCACCGCAGCGGCTGCAAAGCAGGACCTTGGCTGGTTGCTGCAGCTCCTTGCAGGGAGGGGGGGGGGACGGACAGCCCGGCACTGGCCAGCTCGGCCGTGGGTCCCACCCCAGCAGCCAGGCCCTCCCGCGAGGCCCCGGAGAGCGTGGGCAGCTCCTAGAGCCCCCGAGGAGGCTGGCGGCTCAGATCCTGACAGACAAGGCCAAGGGTGGGGAGCGAACGGGAGGCTCAGCAGAACCGGGAGAGAACCCAGGTGTCCTGCCCCCAGGGCCTCTACCCGGCAGGGCCGCCCTGTGCTGGGCACGGCCCTCGGGGGGGCTGAGCCGGGACTCCGAAGCTGCCGGGAAAAGGCAGCGTCTGGGTCAGAGGGGCCGAGGGGAAGGAGCAGGCCCAGGCCCCGCGGGTGTCAGCACAGCCAGGGCCCTGGTGCCAAATGCCACCAGCACAAGGCATTCTGGGATCCCGCTGCTCCCGGGGCTCTGTCTACTTGGCTGCTGCCCAGGAGCAAAGCCGCAGTCCAGTAACGTTCCCTACGCACCAGCAAACCCGCAGGGCCTGCAGCCACCCCCGGGGGATTACGGGGATTGTGGGGCTCAGGCCAGCCAACGAGAGCGGCACGGGCCCTACAAGGGCACCGAAGGGAGCTGCGTGGGCATTGGCCGAGCTGCGCGGCCCCAGAGCTCTGGGGGGGAGTAGGAGCGAGACAGGACAGGCACCTGGCCCGGGCCGGCACTGCTGGTGGAGGGCACAATCCCCTCAGGAGCTGCGCCAGCCGCCGAGGGCCGAGCGCCCGCTCGGTGGGGGCCATGGTGCGGGGGAAGCACCTGGGCCCGCCCTGCCCCCATCTGTGCACACGGCCCTTTGCCCTCTCCGCTGACCCTGCAGTGGGTGCCCCCCAGGGCAGTGGGGACGTGAGCGCCCTGGAGCCACCCTTGTGTCTCCCACCCAGCTCCCAGAGTGTCCATGCGGACGCCTGGGCTCCGGCAACAGCCGGGGGGTGCCCAACGCCCGGGCTTCAGCCTCCTCTGGCTCCTGCTGGCCCAGGCACCGCACCGGGGGAGGTGGGAACGTTCCCCTACGGCCAGTCTGGCATTCAGGGGGAGGGTGAGAGGTCAGGGCCCCAGGAAAGCCCTGAGCACGGCCCCTCTGCTCTGGGCACAAGGGATTGTTTGGAGCCAGCCCAGCGCCCGCCCCCCCCTTCCATCCCATTGCTCTCTGCACCGCCCCTTTGCCAGCCCCTGCAGGAACTCGGGCCCTGGCGTGAGCACAGGGTGCAGCAGCAGTGCCTGGTGTCCTGCGGGGAGAGAGGGGCAGTGGGAGCGCAGCTGGCCCTGGGGTGGGAGCTCGGGATCTGCCCCAAGGGGGCAGCAGGCAGCAGAGACGGTGCTGGGCAAAACGGGGATTTGCTGTGGAAGCGGGACCGTGCAGGGAGCCTGGCGGCGAGGGGCACCGAGAGTCAGACCAGGCAGGCTGGCCAGGGGACAGAGGGAGGCCGTGTGGGCGGCTGGGGAAGGGGGCTGGCCCTGCACATGGCCCCACAGGAAGGAAGGGCCCCGGCAAAGGAGGGTGAGGGCTGATGCCGGAGGGCCGAGCCAGCAAGAGGAGGGGCTGGTGCCCCTTGGGGTGCCGGGGGCTTGTTGGAAGCCTTTTTGCCACGCGGGCCATTTCGTTTGTCCCCCTGGGTGGGGATTGGATGCTGCGGTCTCGTGTAGTGGGTTTGTTCTATTGGACGTTGCCTTATAGGATCAGCCCTGCCCCAGTCCCAGGTTTTTCCTTGCTAACGGTGGATGGTTTTCTCCATGGGGCTGGGGTGCCTCTGTCTCTCCTCCCCACAGGCGACTGGCCAGCTGCTTGGCCCACCGTTCCTGCCTGGTGCCAGCCCGCCAGGGAGTTATCCACCAGCCTCGGGCCAAGCGGGGACAGGGGAGGATAGAGGAACAGGCACTCGGGTTGCAGCCGTTCCAAGCCTCCTGGGCAGACCTAGGCCAAGCCCCCTCCCGATTTCAGAGGGCACCAGCGAGCTGCCCTGGGCCAGATGGGAATGGGCTGGGGGAGGGGAGGGGGGAGAAAGATCCTCGGTCTGCAGCGACCTGGCCGTGGGGGACACAGGTGCCCAACCCAAGGCAGGGGAATGCCCCCAGCCGCCCAAGGTGAAGCTGACAGCGAGGCCCAAACACCAGCAGTAGCTGGGGGTTATGGTGGTGCCCACGCACCACCCCTCGAAGCGGGCAGCTCACCCCTCTTGCAGCAATGCCGCCCGCCAGGATGCCCCAGTAGAGCCCAGGGGAGATATACGCGCCCGGGGCATTGGCTGGAGCCTTGCCCCACCCCGCTCACCCTCGGCCTCTCCGCCTGCAGCCGGCGCCATCCCGGCCCAAGCAGGCCGGCGCTCCGGGCGTTTCCTCCCCTTGTCTCCATGGCCGCTCGGGCCGCGTTAGCGCTGGGCAGCGGAGGCTCGTTGGGGTGGGTAACGGGGACGGGCCTCTGCCCTGTCGGAGGGACTTGTCCAAGATCAGACGCAGGCGGACACCCGACACTCCGGAGTGGGAGAAGCCGCTCCCTGCCCTGGCACAGATCCTGCTCCACCCAGGCCAGCTGGTATCCAGCCCACCGTCCTCTCGCCCAGCCGCAGTGGAGACTGGCCCACGGCTTCTTCTAGGCCACGTACAGCAGGGACGAGAGCAGGGGCAGCAGCCCCCCAGCTGTGCGCTCTTGTTGGGGGTGGACAGACTTAGAGGCCAGGAGCTTTGGGGTAAGCGGACATCCCCGAAAAGGAGGTAGGGGGTGTTTTGCTGCTGGAGGCTGGTGTCCCCCCTCAGCCCAGCAGGCTGCAGAACCGGCGGCCCCGGCCCCGGCGGTAGCGCCCTCAGCCTGGAGGACAAATGAGAGGGCAGAGGCTGGGCCCAGGGCCAGAGGAAAGGAGGAAGAAGGGGAAGGTCGCCCAGGTGTGATTTGCTGGGGATGCATTTTGCTCTTACAGCTAGAATCCCAGGCCTGCTCCTTGGTACGGGAGTCCAGGTCCCACCAGGCCCTGCCCAACCCCCAACAGCACCTCAGCGCTGCTTAAGCCTTTGAGTGGAATAGTTCGGCTTAACCCCTATTCCCTTCGGTTCCCTCCTCTTCCCCTTCGCCCCACTCGCTGCCTTGGGACACGCTGCAGACGCCAGACTCCTCCGAGGGCTGCTCCGAGTGCCAGCCCTGCCCCAGCTAACGAGGGAATCGACGCACCTGGCTAAACGCCTCATCCCTGCAGGCTGGGTCAGGAAATCAGGGCAGGAGACTCGGATCCTGTCTCAATTATACCCTAAGCATGCAAGAGAGCTGCCTTGTGTGTCCCCCCAGCACGCAGCTCAGTGCTCCGCCGACCCCACTGCTCGCTGGCTGCCCAGCTAGCCGCGCTGCCCAGAGCTCCCGGGAAGGAAAGTAACTCGCCCGGCTGCAGTCCAGGAGAAACGTGCACGTGGCAATAGCCAGGGTGCCGGGGATCTTTCCGGGGCGAGCTCTCCCAGCACAGCTTGGGGGTCGTTGGTTGGGCAGTGGATTGAGAGGAGAGCGCCCCCGACTGAATCGCCACCCCCCGCTTCCTGCGGCATTAGGGACGACTGCTCCTTGGGCACCTCCCCTCCCAACAGCGACCAGGCCTGGCCCTGCGAGGGGTGCCATGCTGCAGAGCAATGCGGTGAGGGGACAGGAGTTTGGGCTTCTCTAGGGCACCTCCCGCCAGGGCCTAGGCAAGGGCAGTCAGGACCCATGGCAGAGGCCAGGATTCTCCTCCTCGGTGCACGGGTTACGCCCAGGATTTCCCAGGAGATGGGGCTAAGGGCAGGTTTCAAAAGCACCTAACACTAGCCTGCCCCTGCTCCCAGGACTCCTGCCAATCACAACCAGCTGAGGTGCTAGAGACCCCCACCCCCAGTTCGACCGTGCCCTCCAGGGACCATGTACCAAGGGAAGTGGTGGTGCCCCCGTCTCGAGGCAGGATGCCCTCTCCCGGGAGATCTGCATTAGCCAGCGCAGGAGCAACCGGACGAAATTCCACCACCTGGGGTAGTTGGGAGGGGAGACGAACACGGGCCATCACGTAACAGGTTGGCCTGGCAGTGCCTGGCTAGCAGCACCCTGCTCGTGCTCACCACCCCCGCCCGCGCCCTGAGCAAAATGGCTCATGTTGGGAGTCCCATGAACCCCTCACGGTACCAGCCCTGCCCCCCCGCAGAAACTGAGGCACCCAAACATGCTTCATCCTCAAAATAAAATTTATTTCGTAACAAGAACATTTAATCTGCACGTCAGTGCACGCGTTCACATTTCCAAACGTGGGTCCGAGTCTGGGACCAGGGGGCACATCCCACTGGCTGCAGAAGATCAGGGGAGGGTACAAGACGAAGCACTACCCCCCCCCCCCCAGTCTGGAACACCGTTTCCAGCTGTCTCCGAGCACCTTCCTGGGGCAGGTGCTGCAGGGCCGGAATTCTGGAGCAAGAACAGTTCCTACAAACCAGTGCACCTACGTCACATGTGTAGGGAAAAAACCAACCCCTAAAAGGCACCAGCGCCAACCACGGATCTTGGTGTGCGTGGGCGGAGCCCCTCGCTGCCATCCGAAGGCAAACTTGGCTGCTCTGGCCTCCACCCCAGCACCAGCCTGCCAACCTCTGCCAGCTGCCAGAGAGGTTAAGCTTCAGCCCCCTTCCTGTCTCCTACAGATTCGCCTTCAGGAAAGGGATGTGACCTTTTGAGCTGGGTCACCCCACATCTTGGGAGCAGGTCACTCACTACAGGGAGAACCGTCATGCACCCCCCTCCCAGATAGGCTGCACAATGCAGGGAACCTGAAACTACAGGCTGGGGTCTTGTTACTGCCCCCAGGCATGTGCAGGGGGGGTCGGATTCCCTGGCAGCCTGATGTGCAGGGCTGAGGCTCTAGACAAGTGTGTACCGGTTTAAAACCCATGTCCCGACCTTGGCCGTAGTCTGGAAGGAAGCCTGAGGTGGCCCAGGAACAACATGGAGCTAAATCCCGCCCTGCTGAGAACCAGAACCAGGGCCAACCGAGGCAGGGCACCAGAACCAACTCAGCATTCGTACGAGCGCTTGGAATGCGCCACCACGACTGAGCAGAAGGGGATTCTTTACACGTTTTCTTGAGCAGCTTAACGAAAGCTACACCTCAATGAGTGCAACAGACCAGTTCACGTTTCACACACGATCCGGGAGGACTGAACCCCATGGCACCCTCCGTGCAAGGCTCGCACGGCCGGAGCTCAGGGGCAGACGGAATGGCTGAGATATCGTCCAGGAGTCGGGCACAATGTAAACAACGTATCCTCCAAGAGCTTTGCAAGCGATCGACACAACAGCTGCTTCGTACGGAAATGCCCGTGTGGTTTTTAAACACGTATCACAATCAGTGACGCTGCTCAGCGAGGGAGGGGACTGGAAATGCTGCTGCGTCCCCTCAGCCAGGAAGGCGCCTGCGCTGGCTAGACCGACAGATCACCTGGGGCGTCTTGGCCAGGCCAAGCAGGAACCCAGACAGGCTCCCAGATCCCACCCTCCAGCCGTGGGCGGAGAAGTCACCGCTCACAGAGCGATGGCTGAGTGGATTCTGGCCTAGCCTCCTGGCGCCATGACCGGGTGCAGCCAGACTAGCTGGGCCCGCGCTCGAGTCATGGGTGCCCAGCACCCCAACAGAACACGGGGAAGGGGCAGGCGCCAGCTCTGTGAAGAAGCCGAGTCCTGTGGCAAGATTCCTGAGCCCCACTTCTCTTAAAACGCCCCATTCCCTCCTCCCGCGGGGACGCTTCCTGCAAGCCGCCTGCTGCGTTGTTGGCAGGCCACGCGCCCGCCCCGGCTCATGCTGCTCTGTACGTTTGCCATCCAGCACTGGGCAGTATGGAGTGCAAACGACGTTTCCCACTGTCCCCTCAGAGCAGCCACCCCCCTTCCCAGTGCTCCACGGCGCACGGCCTGCATGGGCCAGCATTTCAGCCACGGCCCCTCGGACGTTCTGGGCTCCTCTCGGCCACCTGCCTCAACAGGACAATCGCTGCGGCTACGCGTTGAACTCTGCGCAGACCCTGGTGCTGCAGAACCGGCCCTGCTGGGCGCTGCTCCAGCCGCGAGTCCTGCAGTCAGACACCGCAGCACTTGGTCTGAGTCACGGGCATTGCATGTTCACTTCACCCTCCAAGCTGGTGTGTCCAAGCGAGCCCGGAAGCGAGCCTTCCAAGCGAGCCCGGAACGCCGCCCTGGGCAGGGCTCAGCCCCCATTGCAACGAGCAGCTGCTAAAAACGCACCCTGGTTTTGCTGGTTACTTTGGTTGTGGCGGGATGCGCAGCCAGCGCGGTTACCACCAACACCCCCCCCCCGGCGGCACAGCACCGGGATGGCGAGTCGGCGTGTCGCTCTTCTACAAAGCGCACACTAGTCATTTGCTAGAGGGAACATCTGTGAAATGTGCTGCTCTGCACCACTGGAAACCAGCCGCCAAGGGTCAGCCCTGCCCTGCGCTCACTCCCTAGCAACACCGGCTGAACCTCAGAGGCGGCTCTGAAATACAATCTCGTCGTTCTGCAGTGGAAGAGGGTAACCTTCGCTGGCAGGGCTCTTGCAAGACTTGAGGAGGATGGACACAGTTGGCAGCAGCGGGCCATGGGCTCCCACTTGCTGGGAGGGAGGGCAGCGTACAAAGGGAAACCCACTCAAGCGTTCGTGCAGAGGCCAATGAACACCACTCAGTTGGATGCGGGTGGGTTTGTTTTCCAGTTTACAGAATGCAAGAAAACAAGGTAAGAAATAACAAAAGTTATCTAGATAAATACGGTATGTACACAAACTAGGGGGGAAAAGGGAACTTCCAGACAAATCATTGCTCCGGGTTCAGTGTTAAGGTGAGAGCAGAGAGAGGGGAAACGTAACAATTAAATCAGCCTTCGGGTTTGAGAGCCAGCTGTGTGTGTGAGTGTGGGGAGAAGAACTCAGGCAGCACTAGAAAAAGAACAGGCTTAGGGAGGGGGAGAGAAATGTGAACAGATGATATGGCCATTAACTCAGAAGGCCCACAGCAGTATTCAAGTAATGAAAGGGTTAAAACCCTATAGAATTGTTTGTTTTAAAAGAACACAGGTCAGTTCCCCCCCAATTGCTGCTGTTACAATGGGTTCTTTCCGATTCTGAAATGCAATGAATTTGGCAGCCCCGGGTTTGGCGCAGAGGAGAGGCTGGTTCGGGGAGGGATTTGCTGTTTGAAGCTAACCAGTCTGGTCTCTAGCCACATTGGTCATGATCAAGACACTTTGTGCATTTGGGGGAGGGGGGTGTGGGTTGTTTTTTTAGTCACATTGGAGCCACTCCCTGGAAACAAACCATGCGACGTCGGGCAAGTTTGCGTTCCAGAGTCGGCGCCCCAGCGAGAGGCTGAAAAGCGCAGCCCAGCCCTCAGCTGCCTTTGGGCGACAGACACAAGCCAGCCCGACGGGTTTGCACTGAGGCAGTTTCAGAAGCAATTTGTCACTCTGGTGGAGTTCCAGTTAGCTCGAGGTGGATCAAAAAAAGCCACGAACAAACCTTGGCACAACCTTCATATTTACACCAGCTGCCACTCCGATAACTGCCCCAGCTAGCACCAATTTGTGTGTGTGTGTGTGTTCAAGTTATTTGTGACTTGGCTCCAATCTAATCTAACCCTCAAGACTTCACCACACAGAGATGAGCCAACTGCCAACAGCAATTGTCACTTACGAAAGGTGTTCTTTGAAAACAAAGAATATTGAGGTTATTTGAGTTAAAAATAATTAAAAAAATAACAAACGGCCTTGCAGTCAGCGTCCCACACAGAACACAACCCAAACCTACATGCGCCAGGAACAGTAAAATGACAAAATATATAAAATTAACAAATAAAGTGCATGTTCCTTAAATATTACACCTGCCCCTTGTATGAACACAACAGCACGGGTTTAGTCCCAGCTGAGGGCTCCGGATCACATGGTATTATAGAAGGGATTGCTTGTCCGCTTTTTGTCGTTAGCCGTTTTTAGTCTCCTTGGAGGGCGAGTTCTACCGTGTTGCTGTCTAGGCGCTCCAGCCAGTCTTTGAGGCGGGAGAGAGTCTAGTACCTGCGTCTGTAGCCGCGGAAGATCCTCTTCAGAGCTAGTCAATCTAGGATCTGCGCTGGGGGACACATTGTGTGGAGCTGAGCCAAACTCTTTGGCGTACTGCACTGGCGGCCTCTCCACCGGCTGGCTCTGGGCAATGCACTCCCTTGTTTTAAGCTGCTCTACAAAATGCTCGGTGGGCTTTGGATCCTGGCGAATAAGGGGAGAGGAGGCACCAGGTGGGCCTTGCAAGCCGTGCTCTGGCAATGCCCCACGCTCGCCTTGGCCAGTCCTGGGGGAGGCGGGCAGCAAGTCAGGACGGGTCAGGCTGGCATGGGAAGAGGCCGACTCCTTCTCGGATAAGTCATCTTGAGAGAGCTCCAGGCAGCCCAGCTTGGCTAAGGACGCTGAGCGTTTCATCTGGGACGGCGTGGTAAGCCCCGCTTGCCGCACCCGGGCCTCAAGTTCCGTTGCACGCTGCTTCACTGACCCGGGAGGCTCACTCGGGGCTTTGATGCTGGGGCTGCTGGCGCTGTGGGGGAGGCCGCAGGGGAGGAAAGAGACGTCCATGGCTTCAGTGCGGTTACTGACGAAATGCAAGTCCTCACTGCTCAGCTCCATCGAGGCACCGTCCCCCTTCCTCGAGAGGCTGCTCGGTGCCGCTGGCTCATCGTCCGTGCTCGTGCCGTGCTCCGTAACGCCCTCCAGATGAACTGCGCGTTGGGGACAGAGGTAATCCAGGCCCGCTGCAGGCGAGCGCGTCGCCTGGCCACCCAACGAAGAGGTATCTGGGTTAATCAGTGCCGCTCCGTACTCTTCCTCGGGGCTGCCCAGGGTGAAGGTGGCCCGCCCCATCTCCTGGTGCTCTTGTACCAACGGGTGAAGCACCGGCAGAGTGTCTGGATGTACAGGTGCCGTCTCGGCGCACACCGAAGGGTTCAGGTTTTCATCGACTGGAAGCAATGCTGCTGTGTTCTCCAGCGCGTCCCGCTCACGGAGCTCAGGTGGCGTGCCCATGTGGGTGTACTCGATAATTTCTATCCTCTTGGGGAGGTGACCAGGCAGGGCTGGCTCCCCAGAGCCATCCAGCGACGCCAGCGGAGACTCCCGAGCAGGCTGCACAGGGCAAGGGGCGAGGGGTGGGGTCAGGGGCGTGTCAGCCGGCGGCTCAGGGCCATGAGGCAATGCACCCTCGGCTGCTGGGCTCTTCGCCCTGGCCTTGTCGCTCTCGCTCTCTCGACGGGCAGGATCCAGATCCCGCCACGGTTCCTCGGTCTTTCCCTTCGGCGCAAGCTCAGGATCATGCTTGCAATTCTTGCGAGAAGGTAGCAGGCACGCGGGGGGGACGTGCTGGTTCTCTTGCTCCTGTCTCAAGCGTTCCTCGAACTCCAAGGTGGCACGTTTGACAGATCCCGGACACCACTTCGAGCCAGGGTTCAGACCCTGCACTCGGAGCTCCTGCTGGTCTTCTGCGGGATCGCTTTCTTCCGCATCCGACACACAGGTCGAGAGCTGGAAGGTGGGAGCACCTCCCGGGTCTGCTTTTGGAAGGTCTTTTGCTGCTTCCTGCTGTGCAATGCAAGCTCCTTCGCCCTGCTCAGCCTTCCCGGGTTTATTTTCAGATGCCCAGACCACCTCTACAGGCACCTCGTGGACTGTATTCCTCTTCGATGCTTGGGCGTGGTTGGCTGAGCCCTCCATCTTCGGCTGGCACAGTCCTCCGCCCTGGTTGATGGATTCAATTTCCGTGATGATTTCTTTCACCGAGATTGCGTTTTCTGAGTGGGATCGTGTGAGCGGGCCCGTGGTGGTCAGTTCAGAGGTGTCCTGCAAACACAGAGACTGTTATTACAATGTGCACGGCAGCCTCGCTGACAAAACACCTGCAGTCAGACAATGAAAAAGCTCAAGCCCATGGTGCTAAAGCAGAGTAATGGGCCCCAGGATCTCACTCCAAGCAGGCAGACTGGGATGCTCACTACTGGAGCAGTTCCAGAGGTGCTCTGGTCTCAGTAAAACTTCCACTAGCCTAAGGTATTTAGATGCCAAACTAGCTGAAATGCCAGGAGATTTAGGCACCCAACTTCCATGTGCTTCTTATTTAACATGCATTTAAAGGCAAAACTCAGGTCATTTAAAAAGAAAATAAGGATAAGAGCGAGAGTTCTCCCCCTGTACAGAACAGGAATGAAAATGACTATGGATCGCTTCAAATCCAGCAGCCAGGATATGTACGCTAAGGCCCTTGGTGGAGTCTAAACGTTCCATGATCTCCACTGGAGAGCAGCTGGGGCCGCTAGAGCACAGAGCTACTAGTACGCTGTCAGTTGTGCCTTGTGTGTACTGGACTAAAATATTAGGCAGAACCAAGCAGGCTCGGAGCAAGGTGGAAAGGAGGCACCAGCACTGCGCAGAAGAGAAAGCTATTTCAGTAGAACAGCTCCCCAGGAAAAGGCAGGTCTGGGACTAGCCTAGATCAGTTAGAACTCCAGCCTGGGCTGACTGCAGAGAGAACTAGGGCGGATTTCACTGAGCCCAGCAGAGAAAGGGGGCAGGAATTCAGAATATTGGGAGCTCAACTACGCCAACCACACGTCTCCTGGGGTGCAGAGCCGCACCACTGAACGGCACGTTTACCACACTCCGATATCTGACAAGGGACGAACTCAACGGCCATTCGTAGCAACTCTCCAAGTGACAGGTGAGAACGTAAAATCAGCAGCCGTAATAACCAGCCTTCCAGCTACTTCGGGTAGAGAGTCTAGATCCCATTCAACAGGTCAATGATTTACATATAAAAAGTGTCCTCTTGGAGATCCCCCCCCCTGAGCTCGCTAAGGACACGAGTTACCCTTCTGCCGGCGAGTCGCAGTCCGAGATGTGAATGGAGAACTGTCTGCAGCACTTACTACATTTAAAAAATCCTCATTGGAAGACAGAAAATCGAATAAAACCAACAGCTCAACCGACGAGAGCGCGCACGCTCTGGAAGAAGCAGCCGGCACGCCACTACGATACAAGATGTTTAGGTCTAAAGGGCTCTAGATTCCTGTTCCATTCTACATGGCATTAAGACTCTAGACAACTGCCAATCAGAGGGCACCAAACTGCAGCGTCCTGCTCTGCTGGTGCAACTCAGTCCTGACCCGCAGCCCCTCTTCCCCTCCCCGCTTTGCTATCCCAGCAATCACTCCCACAGAGCTACCGCCGTCCCTTCATCCCGATCTGCTACCCCAGGCCTGGAGCTTCCCACCCGAGAACACGCCGATCTGGTCAGGCTGTTTGGTGGGGTTTGTGATGGGGACAAATAACGGCACCGGATGCGGTTCCCCGGCTAGGGGCATGTGCTCGGAGTTGGGAAGCTCACAGGAGCTGTACTACCACCACCTCGCTGCTCTCCGTATGCAAAGCTTGACAGCTAAGAGTCTATCAATGCAACTGACCATTAACTAGAGGACCAGAATGTTGCCCATCTTCCCACTGCATTAACCACACAGCAAGAGAACAGCCATTAGGAGCATTCAAACAGCCGTTCACAGGAAAGCAGCAAGCCACTGTTACCTTGGGTTGTTCCTCCTCTGTGGGAGGCTCTTCCGGTGCTGCAGGGGAGTTGCCTGCAGAGCTATTTCTCCGGGTATCTACAGCAGTCTCTGCCGGCAGCACCTCCAGCACAGACATCTTGGAGACCCCGTTCCTTCCGCCTCCCTGCTCGTCCATCCTGGAGTGGGAACAGGCGTGAGACCGGCTCTCTTGGGACAGCTCCTCAAACTTCTCTAGGGCGCTGAGGAAATCAATCCTGTCTGTGGTTTCAGGCTGGGAACTGAGCTGTGGGCTTGGAGAATTCTGATCAGGTGACCTGGGAAGGTCTTTTAATTCCTCCATGGGTACCAAATGCACGTCCAGGTCAGTTTTAAGGGCATCTGTCTCTAGATCATCCACAGTCAGACCAGGGAACTCCAAAGGCTCTTCAAGTTGCATCAAGGCCTCGGAAGAATGGCAATTATCCAGGGGAAACTCTGACTCATCCAAGCAGCATCTCGCCGGACACCCGTTGATGTTGTTCAGGTTCAATTCGTCCTCTATTTGTTCCGCACGGAAGCCCCTGGCCGTGAACTCCAAATGGATCCTCCTCTCTTTGGCGCACAGCTCCTCGATCACGTCCGTGTCCTGCTGGAGCAGACGGCCCACGTGCGGCCCCACCGAGAAGACGGGAGACGCAGGCTGGTGGTTGTCGTTTGCCGTGGGCTCGGAGAGCTGCTCTGCGGACGTGGTGATCTCCTTTTTGCTCAGCTCCAGCCCGGATTTGCAGATGGGCTGGAGGTGCTCCGAGAGGTCGCTGTCCGAGTGCGACCGCCACAGCTTGTTGTGCCGCTGTTTGCTGCGGGAGAAGGGAAATGTTAGTCACGGTCAGAAACCACCGGCGGATCTCACATGCTTAAAACACAACCCTGGGCCAAACCCTGGCTGGCGTAAGTGGGGGGGCCGCTTCCACGGTAGCCTCTGGGCCAGATGCAGCGGCGACAACCAGTCCCTTCCACTGAACGTGGTCAAAGTTGGTCAGAAAATGAATCCACATGGGCCACGCTCGCTCAGTAGGCATCGCTCTAGCACTGCGGGCCAGCAGCTTGCATGCCAAGGGGGCAGGTGACAGCAGCACAGTAGGAAAACCAACCAGTAGGAAGGGGTAATACAAAGCAGGCCTCTGCCCGCTGAACTGTCTGCTCCCAGCACCCCCAAACGCCTGCAGGGGCAAACTCCACCCTGCGGGGAGTGGGTAGACCTGCAATGGACTTCAGAATACCTGTCTGTGCAATGCGCATGGGTGTAAGCCAAGGGGGGTAGGTGGTGGGCCTGGAACAAAAGGATGCCCGATTTTCCCTCGGGGGCTCCGACACCACTGGGGCACGCTCTGGTAAAGAACTGAGCTCTGGAAACCAGAGAGCGGTGTGGGGGCTGGGACATCCTGCATGGTTACAGGCGGCCAAAAATAGCATCTTGTTTGCAGGACAGAGGCCCAGGACAGCCACCCCCCTCGCTGCTGGAAAACATCCTTGGGAGGCTCCCAGCAGTCACAGGCTCGAGCGAACGTCAACTGTTGCTGGCCCATCAGCAGCACCTGTTCTGAGAACTGTTGTGTCCGCGGCCCGCACAATGGGGCGATTTCTCCGAAGTGGAACCGGACCAATGAAAACACGCGACCTGCTCAGCCCTGCGCTCGAGAGATTTTCCTTCCTCCGCTCGCTGCACTTTCACCGGCTCCCCCTAGGAGGAGAGCACACACCGCACCACGCTGCAGGCGGCCAGCCAAGTCTGTGGATGCCCTACTGCAATCTCGCCTGCTTGTGTGCCGAGATCCCAGCCAGCCCAGCGAGCACAGGTACACTGCTTAGCTAAGACAAGGCTGCACGTCTCTGGTGGGGAATGCCCTATGGCGAGGGGTCCTCACAAAATAACCCAGTGCCGAATTCGATTGCAGACCCAGTAATCAGGCAGCAAGAGTCTGTGTGTGTGAAATGGGCCAGGACCGGATCCCTCTGGACAGTGGGGAGGCTGCGTAGGGCCCCAGTACGGCTGTCAAATACACACTCTCGGTTCCCGCTGGGAACTGACCCGACAAGCATAACCTGAAGACGGAGTATTTTGTCTGCAAATATCCGTTAATGCAATGACAAAGCAGCGACTACCGCTCCTGGCAGTCACCATGTATTCCTTCCGTTTGTGAAGGATGCTGGGATTACAGCATGAGCCGGGACTCAGGAGGTCAGAGCTCCCGGAGGGCCCCCTGCCTGCCTGTCCTCGGGCACACTGCTGTGTCTGTGCCCCAGTTTCTGTAAAATCCTTCCCAGGGACACTGGCTAAATGTAAACGCTTTAGGGCCTGGACCGGGTCTCGCTACACTCCCGTGTGCCGTCCAACGCCCAGAACAACGTGCCTGGCTTGGGACTGGACCCTGTCTAGACGATACAGTCACACACATCCGGCAGAGCTTTCTGGGCGGTGCCTGTGTGATGATGAACTCGGCATGTGTGTTTTAGTCTGAAATTCAAGTCACCTGTTCGCATGAGCAAACTGGATTTGCCTAGTGTGTTATCTGCCTCCCGCAGAGCCTGAGCCCAGGTAACAGCAGCAACCGAGCCTGATTTCAGCCTGTTAATTTTTAACCTTGGACGTCTCCCATTGGGCAACCGAGACAAGGTGCCAAAGGCAGGTTCAAAGACCACAACCGACTGGTGTCTGAAAACCAACAGCCTGGAGGAAAGCTTTGGCCGTGCTTATCCTACACAGACGTCTATGCTGCTTTGCCTGCTTCGTTCCACCGACGTACCCTAGCACCCAGCACAGTCTCCGCTGAGAAATCAATGTGTCAGCACAGACCTCTGCCGACAGAGCGGCTGGAGAGGGGATTTGGGGGGGAAGCTCTCCTGCCCTCTGGAATAGTAACCGCAGCATGTGCATGATTTCTGGAGAGACTCAAGGGGGCTACCAGTCTATCTCGGGTACTTACACAGCTCCCCTTTCCCCAGAATCAAGAGTGCCTCTCAATCTTCAGCAGATTCCTCCTCAACACCCCATGAGGCAGGGCACTGCTGTTATCCTCATTGGACAGATGGGGAATGGAGGCAGAGAGACTAAGTGACTTGCCCAAGGTTACACAAGAAGTCTTTAGCAGAGCAGGGAATTGAACCTGCATCTCCAGAGTCCCAGGCTAGCGCCCTGGACCATCCTTCCTCCAGCATTCCCTGAGCTGACGGCCCAAACCAAAGCGTAGGCCGTCGGGCTGCCACGCAGCCTGGCCCCCCTGGTCCGGCTGCACAGTTGGGGGCGGAGGTGAGGGGTTCCCTGTTGAGTCTGCCGTCTCCATTCAGCCACTAGTTCTAGCGCTCTCAAAGCAAACTTCCCTGGCACTGGACACAGCATTGAGAGCTGCAGCTTCGCCTCCCGGGGAGAGGGTGGGATTGAGGACGAGAGCGCCCCACTGACGCAGCGTCCCTCCAACCGGCAGGGATGCGCCTCGCCCGCACTGGGCCGCCAGCGCTCAGAACGGTCGCCCAGAATTCCCGGGGCATGGTCAGGGTGGAGCAGAGCAAGTGGACGCTGGCGCTCGGGAAGGTCTCTCGTTCCCCGACCCGTGTCTCAGGCTGGAGCGGGGCAGCGTGAAGGAGCTCGCTCAGGCCCTGAGGTTCAGTCACTTTCTCCGGTAGCCGTTCCCATGGCAGGCGGCCCCAGGCAGTTTGGTAAAGGGAAGGTTCATGCTGCGCAAGGCACAGCACGGCCCTCGGACTCGGCCCCTGCCTGACACTGTCCGAGCGCGCGCTGCCCAAGCTTGCTAGGAGGGAGAGGAGAGTTTAATGAGGTGAAGGAAACTCTCTGGCCCAGCTGCTAATGGCGGACAGTGCCAAGGAGCTGAACGTCCCTGCTGCTGGGACAAAAGGCGCCATGGGGCTCCGTGTTACGGCTGGAAAGCAATATCCACGCCCCCTTCACCTTCCCAACAAGGTCACCAGATAGTCCAAGCACATGGCTCTCCTCACAAGCCCTCGACTCCACCATCTGAGCAGTCGCAGGAACACGGATCTGCTGGTTACCTGCCCTGGATGAACACAGCAAACGGGCCTGGGGGCAGCTCGAGGGAGAGCCCAGAGCTGCGATGAAAGAGGGCGGAGAAGCCTCTTGGAGCTGTGAAAGCAGAGAGCGGGTGAGGAGCGTGTGGTGCCCCGGGGACTGCCTGCTGCTCTGCCCAGCATGGCACTTAGCTCACCGCTCGTGTGCTCAAAGGCCTCACTGACACCCCGATTCACGTCACTCTACTGGGGACTTGTCCAGAGTGGGCAGAGACTCGGCACTCGCATACCCAGGGCGAGGGCGAGCTCCATGCTGCAGGAGTGAAGGTGGCATTCCCATATTGGTTACGAATAAACTTTTCCATGCCTCCAAATCTAGCGCAGAGGGAGCAAAGAAGAAGAAATCGAGACCTCATCACGCAGAGGCTTTCACTGACTAGATTTCCAGGTGTACTAGTGGCTACCAGACAAGCTCATCAGTCACCTAGATTCGCAGAGGGCTTGAGGATGTAAAGTACCAGCCACGCGCCAAGTACGATTGGCTAATTTTAAAGTCTTCTGTTCACCCACACAACGGGAGCAGCCACATGGCAAACCCCGGAAAGACAGCGTGTACGTCGGGCTCCTCTTTACGGAGCGGGACAGGTCAAACATCTCGCAGCCGGATCAGCAGGGTGCTCTGCTCTTCTAACACCGCCGCACTCGTTTCCAGGCTCGCTTCGTCTTGCTCTGGTCTGAGCCGCACGCTGGCGAGGGCTGGGAAAGCCGAGGATGTCCTAACGCACAGGTAACTGCCCGAGGATTAATCTGCGACCACCTACAAACAGCCTGTAGCAGAGGAGGGTTCCAGCACCAATCCTGCAGTCTGGCAGAACACCGAGTATCTTTTCCTTCCAGCAGGACATTGGTTAACACCTCCTTCACGGGGATGTCCGGGAAACATGCAATATTGATGTCCTTTTACTAGTCAGCTGACAGGCCTTGTGTTATAAAATCCCCTGCCGTACCTTACCCCCCAGCCGAGCTGGAAATGCCACCCAGGAATAAACACTCGAGGTTTAGAATACAGAGGAAAGGGGCTCCCCCCACTGACTGCAGCAACCGCTCAACACAATGGCCTTGAAGCCATGCCAGATGTTGAGCGCGCGTTTCCAAAAGGAAATGGCGATGGTGAGATGACCGGGCCGTACTTCTGAGCCGGCAGAGAGGTGGACTGGTTCCCTACTAGCCACGCTGTCAAAGCTGGAGGAATCACTTGGTTCTGTTGGTGCCTAGCTCAGAGTTGAGTTTAGTCCTGGGACAGTTGGCTTAGAACCAGTGTTGGACCAAGCCTCCCCCTAGAACCATAGTTATGCCACCAGCTGCTCGGACTGATTACTCAGCTCTCCCGCCCCCGCGTGGAGCTTCGGGATCCCCGTACAAGTGGAGCACTCTTCCCAGCCCCGCGCCTAAGATAACGAACCTGCACACACACTGAATTAATCCAGCGGAGCCACTCAAGTGCCCTCTGCCTTGTTTTATACTGGAAATAAGGTTAAGATTTTGGCAGGGGGATTTTTATTAAATCGGGCAGGACACGGGCAGGACATGGGCACTAAACCACAAATCACAGAAGCCCGAGCCCCGCACGGGGATTGGGGGGGGCACCCCGAGCCCTGCATGGAAAGGGCAGGGGGGGGAGCGGGGGTGGTAGCCAGTGGGCCTGAAGCAGAGGTCATGGAGCTCTGTTAAAGTCACGGAATCGTGACCAAATTGTATCCTCCTTTACAGCAGAGCGGAAGCAGACAGACAGCGTCTCAAGCACACACGCATTCTGAATGAGGCAGGAACACGAGCACCTGCCTGTGAATGCGCTAGGCCGGCCATGTGGTCGGGTCAGACAGAAACGCTCAGTGACGGCTGAACACAAACATCATTAAACCAAGGCCCCGAACCCCAGCGCACATGGTACAAAAACAGGATCAAGGCTGAATGTCAGCGACCACAACACGCAGCCCGGGGCTACGCCCTGCCTGTGGCTTCGTACGGATGGGCAGAAGCTGAGGTTTCTGACATGGGAGAGCAGCCGCACCCAGCTTGCCACACTCCTGTGCAGCACCCAGAGTGAAGGAGGCACAATCCGCTTGGGTTCAGACCCTTTCCGGGGCTCCGTTCACTAAAAGCCTGGGCCAGAGGGGGGTGGGGAATGATTCTGTGTTTAGGAAACACAGGGCAGGAGACAGTTTGTGCTGGGCCCGTTCCTCCCCTGCCTCCAGAGCTCACCTCGCCAGCAGAATCCCCTGGTACTCCTCCAGCTGCCTCATGAAGCTGGGGTTGGGCTTGGTGACGGTGCGGCGCTCCTTCACGTGGTCATACGCTCGGTCCAGGTTCCAGCCGTACTCCTTCATGGCATAGGCGATCACCGTGGAGGCCGAGCGGCTGACTCCCATCTTACAGTGCACCAGGCATTTCGAACCATTCTTCCTAGGGCGGGGGAATGGAAAAGGACAATGTAAAAGCCGCCTCTGAAAAGCTCAGGAGAGGGAGAGCGCCAAGTCACCACACAGCTCCTTCTAAGCAAGCACTTTCATTCTTAAGGAAAAAGCATCCTGGAGGACACAGAATAAAAACAATGAACAGATGTAAACACACCCCAAATAGATCAGGAGCTGCCCATCAGCCTTGCGGGGCCCTAGAACAGGGGTTCTCAGAACAATTTGTTTGATGGCCTCAGAGTGTGGTGCTGCCTGGAGCCCCCAGGAGGCTGCATGGTGCTGATCCCCTACGGGCAATGCCAGCAAACACCAAGGCAGCCAGGAGCAACAGCTGGGCGCATTTGAGAAACGCTGCCCTAGTAGGTCCTTCCAGTGGGATTGGACAAAGATCAAGTCCAAAGGCCACGAGTCTTTCAACTCAGCCCTTTTGTATCAAAAGCCCCCGTCTGTCGGCCTCTGAAAGACCCAGGTTGAACGAGTCTATGCAAACCTCCCTGGGGTGGTACGTCTCTGGAGACGTTTACAATCTCAGCAACTCGCCTTCATCACCCCCACTGTCGTTTTTGTTTTTCACCCCCTGGCTCTCGTTCATTGCACAGAGCAGTCTTGGTACAGAGCTGGTCGTGAGGAGTTTGGTCTGGCTTGGGAAGGGTTTGCTCCATTGCCAGCAATGCAGGGTTCTTACTTCAGGCCAAGTGTGAGCGGCAAGCGAGGGAGCACATGCGATTTGCCTCATAGCCTTACAGCTTTCAGACCTGCCCCCGTGTTCTTTGCATACGCATGACAGAAAGGGATCTGTTAGTTACTGACAGGCCTCTGCGTCAAGGGAGTCTATCACTAGGGCTGTGGCCTCACTGCAAAGAGGTGTTTTCACAGAGATGGCGATCTCCATGCAAGATCCTAGAGATCTGGAGGTACAAAAACCCCACACCTCTTTTGCAGCGAAGACTTGGCCCGAGATGCTTTATAACCCAAGTTACGCAAAAACTTGAAAATGTCAGAACTCCCCCTGCCCCCGAGGGCGAGATTCTAGGGAAGTTGGGGGTGGATGGGAGAGGCATGTAAGGCCCAACCTGCCACTAACTCGCCTCACACAAACTTCTAGCTTTAAACGTAGGGTGAATTCAGGGTGGGGAACAAAACGTGCATCCTGAGAGGCGAATATTTCTGACAAGGACAAGGTTCCAAAGTCATTGCACCAAGGAGCTCGACGTGCTTTAGAAGTATACCTGTAAATAGCGCTAGGGTAAATCAGAGAGGCTTAATGATTTGCTGGAGAAGCAGCCATTGTCAATCGGATCAGCAGCTCTAGGGCACGGGCAAGAGACAGATGCAAACCCCGCCCCCCCCCCCCCCCCCTGCCACGAGAGGGTTAAAGGCAGTCCCTTGTTTGGAAATCCATCCCCGCCGTGCTGGCAATGAATGCCAACTGCTTCTGTGACCAGCGTCTTCCTCAGTCAGAGAACCCAGAGAAGTAGGACATGTGTTGGCAACCCAATGGCCTCCAGTACCAGACTGGAAGGGGCTGTTCAGATAGGAGGCCTGGCAAGCATCTCCTAGTGCTAACGGATGAGGGTTTTATTCAGAGCAATGCCTGCCTGCTTTGGACGCAGGGAGTGATTTGCATTTTGTTCACGGTTATGTTGCTTTCCGGTGTCTGCTGCCCCCTGCTTGTTTTACTGTTGCCTTGTCCTCCCAACTCCGCACGCCCGTTTCACCCACGGGTCAGCAAGGGAATAGGAACTCTCTCCAGCAGAGACCAGCTTCTTTGTACCTGTCTGCCCGGCACCTAGCACAATGCAGTGTTTGGGCTTCTGCGATGCTCTCATCACACAAACCCCGCCAGTGGCGATGCTGTGTAACAAGTAACCCCGTTCCCCTTTGGCATTGACAGCTGTTTGCTCACGGTTCTACGTCCCTTGACATTTGACAGAAGTTTAACACTTCAGGTGGTTCTTAGTTTCTGAAGCCCCGGCAGCATCCCAAAGGCACTACAAATGCAGCGCAGCCGAGGGGACGACCACACAGCAGCGTTTTTCCCTCTTACTACCGTGTGCGTTTTTTGTAATTCAGACAGAAAAGCCCCCTGCACACAGCAGCAGCAGGGCCTGAGAATGCAAATGCCTTGCTCCTAACACAGGACAAAGGGTAGTTGGAAAGAGCCAGAAGGAAACATTGCATTACTAGGAGCTTGCTGTATTGTGTTCGTTCTTTAAGTGCAGACTTACTTGGCTTTGGAGATGAATTTGTAAGTGTCGTTCCAATACGCCAGCAGATCTGTAGCCTCCTCGTCGTACACCCGGATGTTATGGTACTCGAAGAGGCCTGGGAAGAAGTTATCTATTTCTCGAGTGACATTCAGAATGTACCGCACCCTGTGTGGAAGCAGAGGGCAGATAAGATTGGACAGATGGTCTCTGCAAGGAAATGGCTTTGCCTTGTTTTGATGCATCTAGAGCCAAGCAGTCAGAGTTACAAGACTACGACACAGAGCGAGTCGAACTGGGAGTTAGACCTCCATGCAGGGAGGAAGGGATTGATTGCGAGGCCAGGCTAAGGGTTTGCTGTGGAATTTCTAACCTAGTCTCTGGGGAAGGGGCTTCAGTCTGCTGTGACTGGAAACCAAGCCAGGACTGGCCAGCCCGCCCATCCAGCCTGCTCTGTGTTGCACAGAAGGGCCAGCGGTGGTCACTTGGCACATGCTACAATACAGCTTCATCTCTTCCTGCTAGCTGGAAACCATCCCCTGGGAGACGCACAATCCCCTTTCCAATCACGCCAGTTACCACCAGCGTCGGGAGACTAGGCTGCAAGGGCATTAGCCTGAAGATCCGTGCTCTCGACAATACGGGACCCTCCTACCACGCCTCTCTCCTGGGTCTATGCAGGAGTAGCCGTTTTCATTCTGGGACTCGCACCAGGCCCTTCACTTCAATCCAAGACCCCAGACTAGCCCCAGAATTAAGGCCACAGCGAGGCAACTCCCGAGCACTGCATAGATCGGACCCTCTCGCATTCTGCGGCTGCCCAGCACCCAGAGAAACTGGAAGGGCACTGCCTGTGGTTGGGGCAGATTTGATTCTTCTCCCTAGCACAGACCGCTCTGAGCAGTACACAGCTGAGGGGGACACATGGTATTCACATGTAAGACACCCCGAGCCCCTAAACTCATGAGAGATCTGCAAGCCTCCGTTACTTAGCAGATACAGCAGCAGTTTCCCGGGGAAAATGCTCTGTCAGGCTAGGAGCAGGTGGGTGGGGAGGATTGACGATGAGGAGAGATTGCTGTAGCAACCTAGCCAAGCGAGAAAGCCGGTGGTTTCCCTGCATGTTCGGTCTGGATCAATGTGGCCTACAGGCCTTAGCCCCAAACCTTACAGCAACGACGGAGGAACGTTACCCCTTTGAGCTGCAAGATACTCAGCGCAGCCCCTGCTCTAAGGCGGTGACGGCTGCTTTGACACACGCGTGTCGCTTTCTTGTCACCGCGCAGCTGCCTGCCCTGGTTGTGAGGGGTGCCTCGCGCAGCGCGTGCGGGGTCTCATCCCACCCCCGGAGTGCAGCATGCTGAGCCCAAAGACAGGCCCCCAGAGAGCCAGCTCTGCGCTGTCCATTCGGTGCGGGAACCGCAGATCTCGGTTACCCGTTGCTATGTGACCGTCAGCGGCCTGCACTCGTCGGTGGGATTTCAGTTAAGGTCCGGGCTACCGGAGCCTTTTCCCTCCGTCTTCGTACGGGGGATTTGGGGGCTGGGGTGCTACTTTCCAGGTCGCTGTTACCATGCGAGGTTTGCAAGCAGCAGCGGCGGGAGGGATGGAAATCTGGTTGTGCAGTGACTTAGGTAAGGCAAGCTTTCCCATCCGTGCCCAGCAGCTCGCATGCAGGGCCCTGCTACACAGCTCAAAGCTGCTTACCCTCGGCTCTGCAAATCTTCCAAATTGGAGGCATTCCACTCAGACCCCTGTGCAAAACATAAAAAAGGGAGCATGAGCGGGAGTGAAGCGCAGTGTACGCCGCCGGGAGGGACGCCCCCGCGAGCTGTGCAGGGAGGGAGCTGGCCAATCCAGTGCTGTAAACCGTGATTTGTTGAAAATACAGATGGTAAAAGGGAAAAAATAGTGCTATCTCGCAGCCACTTATCTCACTTTACAATCAGACCCACCCTGCATCAACAGGAAGTTCTGCAAGACAGACCCAGGTAGAGCCCTAGTTAGCTTCCTGCCAGCCACTGAGAAACCTAGTTCAGAAAAATAAAGACAGGCCCCCTCCCACACAAGCCCCTGCCACGGACTCTGCCCCATGGAAGAGCCGCTGTCTGCAGTGTGTGTAAAAACCACTGGGCCCCGCTCTACACGGGTTCCCACATCAAAGACAGCCCGGGTGAGCACAGAAACAGGCCAGGGAAGCGTCTAACCAGCCTCTCTCTGCAGCGCTGACAGGGCCTCCAAGCCTAGCTGCTTGTCCACAATCCCAACGCTACAGCGTGCGTGGGAACAAGATCACGGCCACCTTGGGAGCCAGTTGCCAAGAGGAGCAAAGGGAGGTGGAAGCCTCAGCTGCCCGCTTCCCCTGCCTCCTCCCTCCAACCGAGGGGGACGCCAGCATGAGGGAGGTGGACGAGCAGCTGATTCAGAAGCCCAGACGCTCTGCAGCCCACAATAAGAGTCGAGTAGCAGGGTTCCAACCCCTAAAGCACGGGCGGCTGCGTGACCCTGTGCCCAGCCCGAAGGACGGACATCCATCCCGTGGGGCAAACTGCTGGTGCAGCGGGAGCTGAGCAGAGCAGAACTGTAACCCGCCCCTGGGGGAAAACGGCCCCCCTGGAGGCAGGGTCAGCGGTGCCTGTATCCGGCCATGGTGGGAACCCTGACGTGCCCATTCAAGACAATGCTGTGGCAATGAAACCCTGCCCAGCACATCCAGCGCACAGCAAGGCTCAGGTATTCCTGCTGGGATGTACATTACTGCGCTGGGTGCTGGAGAAACCTTGGGGAGGGTCATTTCCAAACATCAGTTCAGCTGATTCTCTCCCCAAATGACCACACCGTTAAAGCGACGCCAGCGTCATCACCCGGGGTCAAGGCCAGGCCGGCACGCTGAACCTGGGCCTAAAACTAGCAGCGCCCGAGCTAACACCAGGGAGATCACAAGCCCCATGAGGAGTCCCTAAAAAGCTGGGGCTTGCTAGCCGACAGAGCAGCCAGCCCACCTGCTCTCTGCTCTGCCCAAGCCATCAGAGTGAGCCAGCCCGCTAGCTGCAGCAGGGTCATACCTCCCAGTCATGGGAACCACATCGCCCCCGTTTGCCTGTGCCCGGGTCTCAGATTTCCTCATCCCATACTGGGTTCTCTCCGGCCAGTGAGACGCACTGAGCCTCCCAGAGATTTCATTGCACAGACTTGGCCTCCCAGCTGTATTGTGCTCATGAATGAAACTGCTGGCTGAACCCAACCTTATTGTGCTATGCCACAGACCCCTGCTTTGCAAACCCTGCTACTTTGCGTTCGGCCCTGGCTGCCGCGAGCCAGAGAGACGGACTTGGCTGGGGGCTGCCTGGGGAGCCATTCCTGCATGGGCTTGCTTGCGCCCAAGTCCCGTCTGACGTTGCCTGGATTACGTCTGACTAATCTGATGAGCTTGTACGAACTTCTCACTGGAAACCACCTGGGCAAAGTAAGTCATTAGCCTGAGATACTTTTGCTGCTTAACTGTTCCTGCCTCCCTCCCACCCGCCCAATTTCTTGGGAGCGCTCACATCTAAACACACTGCCTCCGGAGCTGCTGAAGGGAACTAGCTTCAGAGGAGAGGGAGAGGCATGGCCTCCTTGCTTGGGGTGGATTGGCTAGTTCAGGGAGGCGTGGCTCTGTTTAAAAAGGAGCAGACCTCACCCCAAGCCAACAATGCCAGGGTCCATCCCTTGGGGCTGGGAACTCAAGGGGAAGGGCTGACTCGACCTCGGAGGAGCGGTAAGTAGACAGGCCCTGGCAGCGATGAAAGGCAGTTAAGTAAGCAGAACATTAAAGGCAAAATGTTTACGTGGCCTGAAGTGGATAATCTGCAGGGTTCTTTGTTAGGCTCCTCTGTTCCCAGCTGGGAAATGAGTTCAGAAGATCTCTACTGTTACAGGAAGTGTAATTCCACCTGTGACTTATACAACCCTTCTCTGCATGGCTTCCAGCTTGCTTTCTTTGTCACTGCTGTGTCCTCCCAAGGAGAGGCACATCTCAGTGACCTCACACACAGACTCCGGTATGGGGAGAGATGGACTAGGGATTTGCCTATTACATGCCAGTAGAAACAGGGCGCGAACTCCGGTTTGAGCATGGAAATACAGAGCTAGCCTGGAAGCTGTGGAAGGGAGCTGCAGCAAGGCGGGATTTAGCACATTGGGTTCAGTTCAGCCAAGACACCAGCCCGCTCTCAGGCAATAGTACCTTGCCTTATGCATCAGTGGAATGCATGAGCTAGGAGCAACTACTGTTCCACTGATGGGAAAGTTACTTCACACAGAGATCGGCCCACTTAAGGGAAGAGGCGTTATTTGCATTTACAGGCCTGTTCTCAGTCACACTGCGATCTTGTGATGACCAATGGATTCTACCTTGCAGGGCCTTGGCTTTAGGGGCTTACCAGAAAGACATGGTCAAAGATCTGCGTGGGACTGTCCATCTGCCCAAGAATCACGATCATTTCATTGTCGATGAACTCCTTGAACTCCCGCAGGTTGCACACCATCTGCATCTCCAGCTCCGTGCGGATCTGAGGAGGAGGAGAAAACCGGGCGAGTTCTTTTTCCGTTTCCCCAGGTGAATCAAGGGACAATGCTCACATTGCCCGCTCCCGCTAGCCACCCTCCTCACCCACAGCGTTCTCCCGCCTGCTAGTCCCAGCACGGGCGACGGCGGGCTCCCCGCTCACCTCTTTGGACGTGATGTTCTCCAAGTCTTTCTGCATCATGATCTCCCTTAACTTGGTTTTAATTAACAGCTCTGTGCGCTCACGCTCCGTGGGGCTAGGAGAAGGAAGCAACAGCCACTTACTGCTAGGTTGATGCACAGTGGTTTTTAACGGTTAATGTCGCTATGCAGATGCGCCTAGAGTGAGACACTGCTGAGAAAATCCCCACCTGGGAGGAATCTAATGCTTTGCCTCTGGATCCCCGTAAACCCAGATCAGGTTCACAGCCGTGCTTTGTATGGAACAGAAATGCCGTTGGATGGATCCAGTATTTTAATGGTGCTCCATAAAAGCCTCTCCAGTCTTTTGCCGTTTCAGTGGCTTCAGGCAGCGTAGTACCCCCCTGCTAGTCTCTCAGCTTCCCTCTTACCTTTCTTGGAAAGGTAACAGCTCCACACCTCCTTACATGGAGACAGAGTGCCGCTAAGCCTGCATGCATTCCACCAGCCTCTGCTGCCTGTCGCCTTATCGTGGGTTGCAAAAATAGCTTTACTAATCAACCAGGACGGTGGCAGTTGCACTGTAGCTCCGGTCCTCTGAGCCGGCTCACCCAGCATCTAGAGCTGGGGCCCAGCGGTAACATCTCACACCTATTCTCGCCATCTGTAACGCTGCCAAGACAGCAATCGCATGGAGGCTTCTGCTTTATGAGCCACTAGGACTCCTCTCCAGCTGGTGGCTTATGAGTAAGAGAATTACAAAGATACGGACCGGTCCTTTTCATCATAGAGCCCTGCCTGGGACTCCACCAGCCCACAGCCTGAGATTTTTCCGTGGTTTTTTTAAACATGAAAAAATCACGGCAGACTATTAAACTGGCAGCCTGCCAGAGTCTTGCAGTTCACGTCCCTGCACGTTAAAAACAATCAGGTGTGAAGACTCCTTGGCAGCTGACGCCCCACGTGATCGTTCACTCGCTGCTCTGCTAAGACAACCTGCGCCCTGCGTGCCGTAAGGAAATCGACGGGAAGGAACAAAGCGGGCACGTCGTCGGTTACCCTTGGGGTGAGCGTGGGGACTATAGCAGGCAGGAGCTCTCTAGGTAGTGCCATTGCTCTCTGTGCTGCGAGGAGAGGCCACACAATTACTGACAACTGGTTGGCAGCGACTCGTAAGCGGGCAGCTTGGAAAACTGGCCTCACTACCAGCCTGGCCATCTCAGTCGCTGTCCTGACGCGTGCCACCAGCTAGCGTCCGAGCATCATGCATCTTCTCGCCCCGTTCCTCACGGAGATCAAAGCACTCGTCTCTACCCCATATTCAATCATTAGACACCGCGACTGCTTGAGGCTTCCCAGCTAAGAGGCCTGACAGTCTCTGGGCTATGCGGCAAGAACAAAATAAAAAAAACTCGGCTTCTTATAAACCAGCAACATGCCCACGTAAGCTCCTGAGCTGGTCTGGTGGTCCAGGCACAGGAGTGGGAGACAAGCTCCTGGGTTCTATTCCCAGCTCTGCCACCGACTCCCTCTGGGGCCTTGAGCAAGTCACTTCACCTTCCCCATCTGTCAGACAGTATTGCCCAGACTGAGGGCTGTACAGAGCTCTGGAAGCGCAGAGAAAATGCTGAGAATCAGCACTGAAAAGGACAGGACAGGGTCTCCATTAGCTAGTCTTCCAGCCTTGACGTTTATTTAATCCGGGATCCACCTATGACCTTGCAATGCTTTCTGTCGACAAGGCACGGAACCCTATCCCATGGGGCAGCGTCTCCTCCTGTGGCGGTTGGGTGCCGCCCACGGCACAGCCCAGCCCGGTTTACTTACATGTCCGTGAAGAGGGCGGGGGAGTCGGGACGGTGCGACTGCACGTCTTGCATGGCGTTCCATTCGTTGACTGAAGACTGGTCGGAGTTGATGTGGCTCTCATAGTAACTGACCCAGGTGAGGAAGAGACTCCCTGGGTAGTAGTTGTGACTTCGGGCCACCTCACAGGCCTTGTGTAAACTCTGCAGGGCAGACCTGGAAGAAGCCCCCACACATCAGCATCTCCCCCCCAGTGACGAGGGTCAAACCCCAGAGCCCCCCCATTCCCATTCATTGCGGCTGGCTGGGCTGTGGGGCAGCCCCCACGTCTGAACCCGGATGCAGCGGTACCCTCGGCCTACAGCCGCCGGGAAAGGTCACTGCTTAACGCCCGCAGTGCCAAGTCAACTCCGGACTAACACACATCGCAACGGTCTGCGGCTCTGATTCAAAAGAACCCTGTGAGACGGCAGCTCACTCCGAGTGCCCCTCGCAACACGTCCCGGGAATCACTCGGACACCTCGCACCGGCCTTTGGAGAGCCACCTCAGCCCTGCCGGTCACCTCACTCACTGCACACGCACGAGGCTACGTGCCCCCTGGAGCTGCAGGAACCATCAGATGGCCGTTACAGACTCCCAGTGCAGGTACTGCACGCGCCGCACAGCTCCCCGTGTGTCTCAGCAGGCACTGAGGCCATGCACCCGGGTCTCGCAGGACACGGCTGGCGCACAGCAACGCCTGATTTGTGAAATCAGAAGCATGTAAAATGCCTTGGATAAGGAGCACGGGGACAGGTCACAGGAAGTCCTTACCACATTGCTTGAACGGACACCGGCTTGAACACATGCACCCTGTTGTCCGTTGATACGCTGAACCCACTGGTGAAAGAAAAAATCGACCCAGTAAGAACAAGACACTTATCATGGAGTCTTTTTTCAGCCAACAACCATTAACTAGCCAGCCAGGACGGCAAAGGGACAGTCCAAGGCACAGGTTTGTCTGGCCAGTTCCGGCTAGAGGACTGATGCTCATAGCAGGACACAGCTCCGGGCAGGCTCGTTTTTAGCGGCTGCTGTTCAGCGATGAAACTGGTGGAAATAAAGGCATTCGGCAGCCACAGCCGCGCCCAGGTGAGCCGTTTACCCAGGCTGCAGTCACGTTCAAAGCCAGAAATGGAAACCACCCAGTACAGCTGAGCAAGGCAGCAAAGGTCATTCTCTGGGCGGTCCATGCAGCTGGCACTGAGAGGCGTTCACAGTCCAGGAGGACACTGGGCAATGAAGACATCACACGTACGTGGACAGCTGACCCCACGGGTGCTTCCCAGCAACACTTGACAGGCTCCCTCCTCAGAAGCTTTCACCCCGTCCCCTCCCCACATACAGAGCGAAATCTTCTTAGCAGCAGCTTACGCGCACAGATACGCCTAAGCTGCTGCCGAACTGCAGGGCAATTGGTTGTTGTCTCCCACGACTACTGTGATTTGAAGGGCAGCCTGAGCTGCCCATACTGACAAGAATTTGAATGCGATTCCACACACTATCCTCCGTGTGCAGCGGAATGAACAGAGCACGGACCCCTCTGCTTCCCAGACAGAACGTACAAGAGACACTCACCCGTCCCCGTCCAAGTGAATACGGGTGTCGCTCCACAGGGGCAGCACCAAACCCATCGTGCAGGTGCTGCTGTAAGAAGAAACAGAAGGTCAGCTGTTGTGCCATCCGCTTACCCGGCTACTCTGCAGATTGTACAGCAATGGTTGCAACCCCATTTGTATTGATCTGAAATCCTGGCCAGACCCCTCTCTAACCTGCGTTTTGTTCTCTCCAGAAGCGCAAGTGGGGTTTGATCTGGGCTGTTAACCAAGCTGGGGTTTGCTTGTAACGTTAGTGTATTCCCAGGGTGAATTCAGAGCCGCAGGCTCTATGCAGGAGGGCAGAGGCTGGGTCACCCAATTTTCAGTCAATTCAGGGTTTTTACACTTTAACGAAAGGAACCGTCCTGATTTCTTTCAGGTTTGGGAGCACACGTGGCTCATTTCTAGTTGCGACTTTGGAATCCAGCGTTCTCTGTTTTTATTGGTCATTCAGCCACAGCGGCTAGGAACTCAGGTGAGCGTAGTTTAACGCTAGTCTGAATGTCGGCAATGGGAAGGAAGAAATGGTAGGTTGTACATTGCAGCACGCCACCCCCATCTGCGGAGTTCCCTTTGCCCCCACGGTGGCTAAGCACAGGCTGCCCCAAGAGACGCTTATGGGAAATGTCATTGTTCTTCCAATAGCTGCTATGTCTTTCCCCTCATCTGACTAGCATGCCACGTTTGGTCACAGGGAAATGCTTTGCCCTCGTTGAAAGAAGAGGGAAACCCTGGGGTAAAAGCAGAAATATGGTGATGGAAGAACTGACAGGGAAAAAAACTGTACGTGTCAGGTTGCCAAGGGGAAAAGCCAAACCCAAATACGGAGGAAATTGCCGGGTGATCAAAGCAGGTGCTTTCAGGGAGCGTCAGATTCTATTGTCCTGCTCTCCAATTCTTCGCACTGGACTGTGTGCTACTAACACCCACCTGGGTGACTGGAGCTCAGGGGAGGCAAACAGAGACTCATGCACCCCCACTGCACACACGCACGCAGGAACGGCCGTAATGTCCGGCCACAGGCACCTATTTCTGTTGGCTACACGAGATGAGCTCATGGAAAAAGGAGTTTTTAAAAGGCGACCCAAGGTGGCCGGGGTATTTTTAGTGATACTTTTCAGCGAGCATTTATCAGGGGCCTTAGCAACAAGTCTGTATTGAGTTATAAATAGCCAGTGGGCTGGAGGGGGGAGGGGAAGAAGAGGGACAGCATGACAGTCTAGAACCCAAGTCACTAGCAAAAAGCTAAAAAAGCCTGCACTGCGTTTAGCCTGCACTGCATTTAACCTGCCCGGCGTTTATCTGAGCGTTTGCGACTCGGTGCCAGTGAGCCCTCACTGATCCGCGTTCCAGAGGGCAGCACTGGTAAGCCCGACCCAAGAACAAATTCCCAGCTCTCAGAACTCTGTGCAAGAACGACTTGTCTGTAAGCTGTGTAAGGACGTAATAATTGTGTTTGTGCTCCCAGGACACGCACCCGGGTTGGATTTTCAACCCCGCTATGCACGGGCCCCCATTCTTTTGTCCCAGTTGCTTTAGAGCCAAGCTTCCCAAGCACCGCTAAAAACTAAGCGCAGCGGCTGCTGTGATATCTAAGTGACAACCAGGAAGGTGGTTTCAAAGGCGAACGGTCGCCGTCAGCCATGTGATGGGCCCAATGACTGGTTCCATGTATTTCCGACATGCATCGCACATCACTTTAAAGTTGGTAACGTTCATTCCTATACTGTGGCTCTCGTCGGATGTTCTGGGACTGATGCATACTCGCTGTTTCTCATGATAACGTCACAGGAAAGTAACAGGGGGGCTCAGGACCTGGGTTCCTTTTCTCTCCCCTCTTAGCTAAGACCCAGACTGGTTTGTGATGCTTTAGGGTGCATGTCCTCCCACCCCACCCCACGCCCTACAAAGAGCTGAGTCCTATTCTAACCTCTCGGAAGACTCTGCCCTACAGCAGCTGGCTGGCCTCTCCGCGGCGTCTGGTTACACACACAGCAAAGACTACTTAGTGGCCACACTTTGCAACCCGGCGGAGAGGTCGGCCGTAATTCACATAGATGACGTGAAAGCGCTACACCCCGCTGACACACAAATGGCTGGAGCGCGCGCGCACTGCGTCACCTCTGCCATCAGGGGGGCGGGCACTTCCTAGGGGCCCCCACCACAACCGAGCCCCCTCCAGGCCTCCGCAAGGGGCGGCGCGTCTGACTGCTCCCCCTGACCAGGGGAAGGCATCTATCGTTACAGCTTTTTATTGTAGAGCCTCTAGGGAAATCAGACAAGTGGCGGATAAGCAGGGCTTTGGGTCGTGCCGCTTACTGCTTTCAAAGCTCCTGCATCCGCATGGGAGACTGGTTACGCTATTTTCCAGGACTTCCAAATGCTGCATCCTCTGCCCCTCCCAACTCTGTGCTGCTTCCCCCGTCCCAAGTCCCACAGCCTAGGCGTTGCGTTTCAGAGATGCACCAAGCCCCCAGACTCCCCCCTTCCCCTTTCAAGATATTAGAAGGGAATTTGGGGGCTGGAGAGGCGAGTCTAGAGGTCGAAGCCGTCTGCCTAGATACCTGTCATTGGAAGAGAAATCCATTCCTAGGACAATGCTTTCCTCGGTGTCCTGTCTGCCATTGGTTGAAACCACCACCATGTATCTAGTGCGGTTCTGGTATGTACTTTCCAGTCTTACTGCCTACGGGTCAAGGAGACAAAAAAAAAAAGGTCAGCAGCAAAGCCAGTGACACGGGCAACGGTGACTTCACAAAGCATAATTCCGTGCGGATGTTAGGCACAACAAGCAGCAAGGCCTCGTTCGCAGAACTGCAGCGAACAGAGAAATCAGAATCATTCTCTCCGCTCTCACAGACGCCAGGATCTGCTCCTTGCACTCGCCTGCAGATGTGGCCTGCTCAGCCAGGCTGCATTCAAACACCGCTGCTGTCAGTACCTGGGGACAGGTGTCCCAGTCCTCCGGGCAATTAGCAGCGTCAGTCCTAGGAGATGCTGCGTGCTCTGAAACGGATGGGCACAGAGGGGGCTCAGCCCCACCCAGAAGTTACGCAGCACGTCAGAGAAATGGGCCCTTCCCTGAAGCTATCCCCATTGAATTACGGTAGCTCCGAAAAGCCTCTCGGCCAGCTTCACAGAGCGGTGGGCAGACCCCGGGAGTCTAAATCAATCCACGGCCCCTGGCTGGGCTTCTGAGCCCACACAACAGCTCGGCAGCTGCACCCTTCCCCGTGCAGAAACGCTCATTTCACAGAGCTGTGGGGAAAAGCCTGTTTCCGAACTCCACACACAGACCAGCGAGGCTGGATGCCATGACGCCTAACTGCTCCCGCCGCCTTCCATGCACAGGGACCTGCAAGTATACCGGGGGGAACGGACCGATATTTTATTTCAATCATTTCTTTACATGATTGACACGCTGATTCTCTCCCCCGCCCGGTCCCTAAACCCAGCACAGCCGGCAGAATTCAGGCAGCAGCACTTTTAACAAGAGCTGACCGCAAGAGAGGCAAGCCGGCAAGATCCAGGAAGGCTGCATCACAGAGCCCGGCGTAGTTACCAGAAGCCAAGAGGAACTACATTCAAATGACCTGAGCAAGTCTCCGTAAGATCAGAAGCTGATTAGCTGTGGCGTGCCAAGGGGACGGCGCGCAGACAGTGCATTTGGCGAGGCCAGGTTTGCCTATATGGATCTGTGGGAGGCAGTTCCTTTTGCTTTTAGTGCTTTTGGACTCGGTCCCAAGACATCTGCAGTTATTTTAGTCACAGAAACCCAATTAAAGATAAACTGGGACGCCATTAGGGAGGAGATGACTTAATGATGATCTATTGGGTGGTGTGTTTGCTTTGGGCAGTCTAATCTGGCCCGGAGTCGGAGCGTTTACATTCGCATTGTCACGCGGCTTCCTGAACTTTTCAGTGAGGACGAGACAAGCCCTGGCTAATGAGGGAAGCCTCCCGGTGTTGTAGCAGAAGCAACAGCTGGCACAGAGGCGCGACTGGCATTTCAGCCACTAGAGCAGACTAGCCCCACGACAAGGCACCTGGCTTGCAGGGCGACGGGGTGCAGGCAGCCGGGAAGACACACTGCGCGGCGGGAGAAGTGTCCTCACCCCGCTCTGCTCAGAAGGAGTTGCGCTCGGTAAAAAGGAGGGACATGAGTTTGCATTTCTGCAGGCCAGCCCTTCCAGACGGGATCGCTGCCAAAGGGGGGTGACTTCTAGGACTAGCAGTTGGCAGCAGATCGCAGAGGAAACGGCTGCTCCTGACCCCAAAGAGCAACGGACAACCAGGGTCTGGGTGGTTCAATTTTTCCACCCACATTAGGACACAAACCCCAGAGGATAAAACAAAACTGCCTGAAAGTGCAGTGAACAGCACAATAACCACCCTGCGCCCAGGGACCTGTCCAAGGCTCCAGAGGCCTGTCTGCAGCCAGAGGATTAGTGTAATCTAATTTATTTCACTAAATCAATCTAGGTAGCTGTAATTAGCTGTATGGCTTTCATGTAAGACCCTTTAGAGCAGGGCAGCCCAAGCAGGTGCCAAAGGTCACATGGCCTCAAGTCGCTGAGATGGGATTTTCATAGGAATGATTAAGAGAAACTGGCTTTTTAGGATCAGCATTTAATACCCCCGCTCCCGCTGAGCGCCAGCGTGGGTGCAGCTATGGGGCAATCTGTTTCGCTAAATTGACTGGAATAATCAATAATGAGGCTCTGCACTTCCAAACCAGGCAACACCAGAGGATCTCAAAGCAATTCACAAACAATTAGAGTCTCAACATGCCCGAGGGAGCTGCAATTCCCAGTCTCCTCCTCCAAACCCGGAGCGAGGAAGCACAACAGAATCAGCCGCATCAGTTACTACCCACCCAAACGACAGGGCTGTCCTAGCAACGGTGGGTTACGCAGTCACTGGGACGTCTCACCAGCCGATCCATGCGAGAGGACGTTCTCGTCTCAAGTTGAGAAACTGGCCTACGTACTGGTAATATAAAATTCATTGCAGCTATTCCTGTAACCAGGCTCTGTCTATAGACAACATGCTGTGATTACAACACAGCTGTCCCCTCAGCTGCAAGCTTGTTTTGACCACAGATCACATCACGCAGTATTTCGCTACCCACATGAAAGCACATTATGCGGGTCCAAAGCCGATACAGGTCTGACCCATCACCTAGAAACCTGTAATGCCTACAACAGGACCGTGAGAATTTGTTTGGATACAGAACAAGATTTTTTTTTAAAAAAAGTTTAAAAACCAGCTGCCCAATTTCTACAGTCTTCCGCGTTCCAGAAGGTTCCTGTTCAACTTAACCCATTGCCTTCCTGCTCCTGCTCTTACACTGGCCCATTAAAGGGCCCAATCCTGCTCCCCTTGAAGTCCCTGCGAATTCTGCCAGTTGCTCCAACAGGACCAAACACAGACTCTTCAGCTGTCCTCTCAAATGTGACGCTCAGCCAACACACAAGAAGAGAGGTGGGTGTTTATGCTCTTTACGCTCCAAGTCTCGGCTGAATGCATTGTTTTAAACGAGTCTCTTGCAGCTCTGTGCGCCCTTCAATTGTCAGGAATCAATTCAATTCAGATGGACTTCTGACCTCGGCCTCATGCAAGACACTAGCATTCCAGACTGAACGCCACACAAAAGGCTGTGTGTGTCTTAGCCTACACAGTCCTGATTCAGCTGGTGTCTCAGTGCACAGCACAGCCAGCAACACTGCTGAGTAACGCACGCTCAATAGCCACAAACATTCGGACTTTGGGTCCCAATCTGCGAGGTGCCAAGGGCCCTCTGGCATGTAAGTGCTGCATCAGGCCTCTGGCGCGTTTGGGCCGGGTTAATTGCAAAGCACTTGCCAGGCTCCTTTTTAAACTGCACGTGCTTTGCAGTAACGTCAGCGGCTTTCCTGTCATGTGTGTAAGGAAAATCCAGCTCCGGGGGAAGCCAGGAGGAAACTGCAAACTAGCAGTGCCGGAACGTCTCTCCTGGTGCTTGGCTTGCCCTGGTGGGGAATAAACTGCTCAAGAGATGAACCCAGGCAACACAAGAGAGCCCAGCAATGCTAATGGATGCAAGAGAGCCAATGAAGATCTTTGAATGTTTAGATGCTGCCAGTCCCTCCAGCCACCACTCCTCTGTTTCTGGAGGCATCCAGGACAAAGTAACTGTAACGCCACCACTTCAGTTCCATAGCATCTTTCACCCGAGGATCTCAATGTGCTAACTAACCACCGAGTCTTTGCTCATAAAACCACGGCAAAATAGGCAAGCGCCATACAGGGATTACTTCTCCCACTAAGGGAATGCAGTCACATCTGGGGTAGTACATGGCAGCTGTTCAACAGCCCAGTAACACCATGCAATGATGTAGAAAGGGAAGAGGAGAACCCAAATGACTCTACAGGGGGGTATTTCAGGTAGGCTGGATATAATCAGTAGGGCTCCGTGTCTGTCACAGAGGTAACAGAAGTCACAAATTCCGTGACTTTCCATGACCTCCGTGACTTCTGCAGCGGCCCGTGTGGCTGGCTCCAGGGCAAGCCGCTTGGGCAGCTCCACAGCCAACCGCACGGGCCGCTGCTGGAGCAGTCCCAGGGATCGCCTGAGCAGTGGCCAGTGCAGCTGGCCCTGGGGGCCGCCTGAGCAGCAGTTCCTGGGGGGGCCCCAGCAGCCGCTGTCAGCAGCCCCCAGCAGCTAGTGCCACTGCCCTCCCCAGCAGCCGTCCCCCCCCCCACGCACCCCCACAGCAATGACACTGCCCCCCCCACCCCCCAAGATGTAGTCATGGGTATTTATAGTACAAGTCATGGACAGGTCATGGGCTGTGAATTTTTGTTTATTGCCCGTGACCTGTCCATGACTTTTACTAAAAATATCCTTGACTAAACCGTAGCCTTAATAATCAGCAATTTAGACACCAGGGTAATGTTCTTAATTCTTCTGACAATTGCAACAGGATCTTGAATGACCACAGGTGCTCAGGACATGAGTCACCAAATGCACGCAGAACCCTTGAGTCAAAACATTGTCCACCGCCCTGTCTCACTGGACAAATCAGGGAGCTGGCTGCACCTTTCCCTTGTGACCGTCTGGGCTGTAAACAAGCTCCCGGATTGCGATAGCAAAGCCACTGAAGCGGGAATGTACCGCTGCTTTCATTGGTCACTCAGCAGCACCTCTCAATGGAACCTAGCCACACTCTATCAGTCGCAGATTATCGTAAATCTAACAGCCAACCTACCAGCCGAATGTTGTCTTCTGGGCGGAGCAGGATGAACATGGCCTGCAGGTGCTGCTGGAGATCCCCTGAAGGAGAGAGGGAAAGGTGAGGAGGCACATAAACACCTTCAGTCACGTCCTACCTCCTGGCATCTCAAACATCCCCATGGCAGGTGCTGTCCTGGCTGCCGCCAGCTCCACCTGTCTCTAGCGTCTCTCTCTCGTCAGCTCTTTGCTCTGCCCATTACCTGCCCTGATCTCACCGGGTTCCCTGGGCAGACAGGACTTGCACTCTCTGGGTAACGTTTGTCCCTCTAAGGCCTGTTCCAGAACACCTCTGAACACTCCCTTCGTGTCCCAGCCCCATTCCAGTCGTGCGGGTCCCACATATGGGTTGTCCCATTTACTTCACCCAGCCCCGTGATTGCACTCTGGCTCAGGTACCCCCACGACGTACAATCACCTCCTTTCAGAGAGCAACCCTTTCCCATTTGGGTTCATGTGCCACCCCCACCCCCGTTTCCCAGGCTGCCTGCCAAGGATTATCAGGACAGCCATTCACTTTCGCTGGAAATGGAGCTCCCGGTTTATTGGTTGCACTGAGAAAGGATGAAGCCGCTATCCCAGCTGCTCAATACATTAGAAGCTTGTTAATAAGAAAGGGAGTGGAGTAGCACACGTTCCCAAGATAGCAGGCCTTCACGAACCAAACCCAGATTAATTCCCGGCCTAAATCTATTCCCTTTGCACCTCTGCTGCAAATTCTCCCTCCAAAATGCTGCTGCTCAGCACATGGAGAAGGAGGGACGTGTCTCCAGCAAGCACCTCAGTCTCTAGGACACGAAACGTCAGCGAGGAACACAGCCTCCAGCGAGAGAGCGTCTCCGCAACCGCCACCTGGAAAAGTCACCTGCGACCCCAGGGAGGGGACCGGTGGCCGCCAGGTGGCAGCTACCGCAGAGGAGTGGGGTTCATTCTCCCACCCTCTCCTTTCTCCCGCAGACAGGAAGCTCACACTAGTTAACCAGCTCCTTAGGGAAGGACAAAGATTTCAGTGGAGCAAGTGATCGGCACTATAAAGTCTCGCGGACATGAAAGGTTAGTCCAGTGCCTCCTAGTGACAGCACATTGCACTGCCATGCAGGGAATCTGGGGGCCCAGGTTCCCAAGAAGGAGGGGCTGGGAGAACTGGAGAAATATTGCACCCGGTCCTTGGGCGAGTCCCTTCCACTGCTCCGGAACGGCTCCCCACCACCCGCAGTGCTGGAGAGAGCTAGTGGGAGGCACCTGGCCCCCCTCCACCAAAAGGGACTTGGAAACAGCCTTTGTGGGGGTGGGGAGCACAGGAAGGGAGAGCTTGGCACTTGCTCCCACCTTACAAATTTCAGCATCTGCTGTTGGTCCAAGAGCCTGTCCGAGGACAGCATTTCATTGGGAAGGAACGGGGCGGGGCGCTCAGCCAGGCAGGAGACGGTCACTGGAAGTGCCGAGTGACTGCTCCAGGCAGATTGTTTCCTTAAACAACAGGCAGCCCTGGACACAGCTAACAGGCTCATCACCGGGATACACACAACTCTCTGCACCGTCGTCGTCATTTCCCTTCGCTCTCAACACTGCAGAGGCCTGGCGGCGCCGGTCAGCCACCACGAATCACACGAACGGGGGGCACTCAGAGCGCCAGGAGTTCTACATCTCCCCTGCTCCAGATGGCTCCCAGCAGGAGCAACATCTGGAGTTGGACGCCCCCGGCGCGCGAGGGCTTCACTCTCAGTAAGCGGCTACGACAGTGGAATACTCTGTGCCCCAAACCTTTCCCAGATCAGATTAGACAAAACACAGCGACAACCCCTAGGGTCTAACAATCAGCCTCTGTTTCATGCTGGGCACCTAGGCGGTGAAGTCCCAAGGTATACGATACTGCAGCGGCCGATTTCAAGGAAAGACACAGCAAGCTGCTGAGCAGGTTTCTCTCTCTGGGAGGCGCTGAGGGGCCAGTTGGGGAGACATTCTCCCTCCTCATCAGAAGGATACATTTTTTGTATTTCCCTGTATTTCCCTGTTGGCCAACAGCCCACTCAACCCTGGTGGAGGCTTTAAACTTTACGCCAGAGAGAGATACATCATCCCTGGCCAGCGTGGCTCCCCTTACATGCCCCATGTGAGTGATGAAAACACCCCAAAATGCCGAGCGGGATCTGGGCAGAGGGGTACCCCATGTTACCCTGTTATCAGGCCCTGTCGGGCTGGCACTGCTGGCATTTCAAAGGCAACTGCCACATCTCTAACACCCCCCCATCAGGGCACGGTGGTAACACAGGGCTGACTTAGTTTCAACTGGGCTGACAGGTGGGGTACAAGCTACCAGCCAGGATGGGAAGTCGGACTTTTCTAACTCTAAGTAGCCACATCCCCTCATCCCCTTGGGCGTTTACATCTTGGGAAGCCGCGACATCTTTTCTTGCCTCAGTCCAGCCCTGACAGAATCCAAAAGGATACACAAGTTAGCTCCCTTCACACAGTGAATTTTGCCAGGCACCACCTGGAAGTGCTCGAGAGGCAGCCATGGGCAGAAGCCAAGCACGGAAGGCTGTTTCCTTCGCTGGCCAATCTGCCAACTAGTCAATTTCCCACTTTTGGGGGTGACGCTATTAAAAAACCACGGGGCTAGCATTAAATATTTCCGGTTGTGAAATAATAAATATCTGATTTGCGGGGACTCCCTGACTCCTGCTGAATGCGGGGGAAGGTTAGAAAAGCGCTCCTTCTCCGTTTCTCTCAGGGCGGGAGAGAAGTCTGCCTGCCAGAATTCTCTGTGCACCAGAGGTTAGCAAGTTGTGGTGTTGAGCCAGGCAAAGGCCAAGAACGGAGATGGAGGTTTAGTTTCCATCTACTCCTCTCGCCACCAGTGGTTGGTTCACAAATTGGAACCATGTTGTGTCCAAGACTGTACAGCTCATATCTGTTCTCACTTGTGTGGTGTAGTTGATTTCACCAGGCAACGATCAAAGCAAGTACTACTACTTCATAGACATCATTCGCTGTGTGCACATATACATAATATACAAATAGGGAGGAAGTGGTTGAGAATTTGAAAGTGGAAGGCAGCTTGGGGGAAAGTGATCATGAAATGGCAGAGTTCATGATTCTACAGAATGGTCAGAGGGAGAACAGCAAAATAAAGAATGGATTTCAAGAAGGCAGACTTTAGCAAACTCAGGGAGTTGGTAGGTAAGATCCCATGGGAAGCAAGTCTAAGGGGGAAAGCAATAGAAGACAGTTGGCAGTTTTTCAGAGACACATTAAGGACACATGAGCAAATTATCCCACTGTGTAAGAAAGATAGGAAGTACGGCAAGAGACCACTCTGGCTTAACCAGGAGATCTTCAATGATCTACAAATCAAAAGAGTCCTACAAAAAGTGGAAACTAGGTCAGATTACAAAGGATAAATATAAACAAATAACACAAGTATGTAGGGACCAGAACAAAACCCAGGTCAACTGACTCCCAAACCAGTGGTCTATCCTGTAGATCACACTGCCTCCTAGAATACAAAATACAATGCTGCAAGTGATCACACCAAAGCAGGTTTGCCTTTGCAGACATTTGATCTCTGCAGACTCCATATTCACTACGAGTGTTTTCTTACTCAGCCAACTGTACCCCTGACCTCAGAACGTGAACCCTTTGGAAGTCAGCTCTAACACATGGAGTCTGGGCACCAGAGAGCTGTAGTTCTGTGCATGATCTAGTCTGGCCAGGACCACACCTGAATTCCATCCAGCTGGGATAAAAGATGGTCTTCTCCGCACGGTAAAGCTAACAGAGCATATGTCAAGCAGAAACTTGGGCTGTAACTGTGCAGAGTACTTTGGAGAGTGAAAAAAGAGACAGGTCAAGGCATCAGTTCTAAAAGATGCTGGCCCCACTTACATACCACAGACAGATTCACTTAAATCCTCAGCCAAAGAGACTGGCTTTAAACCAACATTCAGCCCATTCTATTTTCTTTCAAAGGCAGGGGTTTCATATGCCCCACCTCAGCCTCCCACAGCTCAGTTACTGCTCCTGCCATGTTTTTGGCCAGGGGGTGAGGGGAAAGGCAATTTTCTGACTCCTGACTTCTTCCTTAGAAGTGTTAACATTGGGAGTTGGGGCGGGATGCGTGCGTGGAGACTCATCTCGTTGGTTCTGCAGGACGAGCAGCTGGGTGACGCTCGAATGACATGACAATGCCATGGAAATCGTGGCTGGAGCCAACTGAAGTCACTCTTTTGGGTGGTCGCTTTTTGGCAAGGACACAGTCGAATCCAGCCTCTCTGGTTTTTGTCTGAGCCCCAGGTGGAAGTTCAAAGTTCTCAACGCTATATGTCCCCTCGCCCCGAGATTGTTTAATGAAGGAAGAAAAAAAATCAAGACTCTCTGATGCCTGTAAAGTGCCACCCATGAATCAGCACCATACACACACTGAACAACCGTCTTCCCTGCAGCGTTTGGGATTCATTATTCAGAGACTGACTTTTCCAACAAAGGATCAAAACAGAAAACAAATCAAGCTTCCAGCAGACAAAGAGGGTGGAATTCTGACTCGCTTCATATTATTCATTCAGTACACGAGTCTATCTGAATAAAAGACACATTAACATAGACTCCTAATGCTTCCCACCACTACTCAGAATTAGAAGGAGGTCTTTATTTTTGCTGTCAGTAAACAAGCTGTTTACAGACCAGAGAGAGCAGTTCCTCATCCCAGATTATCCCAGGTTCTGGACGTTATGCACCAACCTCTGCATATGGACCCCAATACAAAGGTTATCGGATACATTCATAACGCAAGACATCATCCTTTGGGGCAGACGTATTTGCACTAATGCACTTTCAGTAACGTTACTGGATGGGAAGAGTTGGCACCCTTGGCAATTCAGCTGTTTACGTAGAACCAGTGACCACATCGACGTGCTGTCACGCTCGCTTCCCTAAATCACCACTTTGGTGAAAAGACAGCCCAAGCGCTTTGGATTTTGTTGGGAAGGGATTGCTGCGTTCAAGTTTATATCACTGGGACCCTTCGGTCTACCAACACGAAGTGGGGCAGCCTCGAGAGGTGAATGTCTGAGCTGAAAGCCAAGAGCTGCACTAACATAGCTTTGGTGGGTGGCACAGAACCCCAAAGAGGAGAATTTAGGGGACCGGGAAGTCAGGAAAATCTGGGCTGTCAGATGTAAACAGAGGTGGTGTATTTACCTGCATGCTTGTTGCGCCTGTTGTTGATTCTGGGGGTAGACGACCCATTTCCTCGGGGCAGGAAGAGAGCCGCACCTTTCACAGTGAGGAAGCTTTCGCTGATGCTGCAAAGGGAAGAAAACCAATGAGCCGGTAGAAAGAAGAGAAAGCACCATGACAGACAAGAGCCCTGGACAGGGAAGATACTTAGACCCAAACCATTGTGCTGGTGAAGGACAATTAGTTTCTTTCCCCTCTAGAAATACTGCAGGGTTCACAGCATGAATGTTAGTGAGTCATGTGTGTAGGGCTATTGAGAGCAACGGTACATAAATAAGCTGTGGTATTGCCCTAAGAAGTGTTTTTGATTTGGAAATCTAGACGTCTGGTAGACATTTCCACATGGCAATATATACATCAATGCTTGAAATCCATAATGTAATGGATTTGGCTAATCCTGTGCCTTGATGTTCAGAGAGATAGCTGATGCCCCATAGCAACAGATGCCTTGCTTTTGTAGTTAGCTGAAGGACCATCAGTCTGTACAACAGATTAATGGACCATAAAACTCTATTGTCTGATGATTCATATGATAATTGGCTCATGAAGAGACCCAAATAAATTAAAAGCAAAACCATACTGCTGTTACTTTAAGACACCATTCATTGGCTTGACTTTGCCCTTAAACCAAGTGACATGAAGAATGAAGTGCACTGCTGAAGTAGCTACACAGAGATCGAGACCCTCTTCCGAAAAAGATTTGATGTTAACAAAACTCTGTAAGTAGCTTTCTTTTTTAAAACGTACGTCTGTTGTAGTTCATTGAGGAAAACATGATTCTTAGCACAACTCTGCTGGGATTAAGTTATCCTGTTACACAGACCTTGGGGCACCTGTTTTACTCGGAACTGAAAGGGGAAAACCCCACGAACATTAAAGAGCAGTAAACCCAACCCGACAATGCTCGAGTAACAGGATGAACGATGCACGTTCTAGACCGGACATGAGCGTGCACAACAGCTCTATGCCTTCCACGAGAAGCCGGCTCGCTGGGTTCATTCACCCAAGAGACTAACAGCCTCTTTCCACGCCTTTCTCAAGTTAAACACGACAGTTTACTGCTCCCCTCTCAAAGGCCGGGTTAATGAAACAAGTTAAAACAGCACACAACCCCTCCACGTACTTGAAGAAAATGAAAAGTTACAAGAAATGGATAAAAGCTAACCCACGCCATGTTAACACCCTTCGCACATGCTTCCTTTTCACAACGGTGGACAGATCAAAGGGCTGTCTTAGCAGCCTGATTCACGAAAGCATCTAAGTACAAGCGTACAGTTAAGACATGCTTAAGCCCCACTGAAGAAAAAGGCTTTGTAGAGAATTCAGGTGTCACCCAGTGCTGGGGTCAATGGGACCAGCATGTGCACAAGTGCTTTCCCGAACGGAGGCCTTATTGCTGGATATCCTGACTGCTTTGCAGGAGTACGTTTCAGTCATTCAGTCGTATCTGCTCTAACTCCACACACTCCCAAGGGAAGAGTGGATTGCCCCTGCCCTCGAATGGCACCCGAAGTGGGACCTCTCTTCGGAGAGACATCTCGAGGGAGCACGTGAGCCCAGAGCTCCCCCCACTGTGCTGCGCTTTTATACCCCGGCAGTTGTACACTTCCCCAGAGGCCTTTTCCTTTTAGCCCCTGACTTGCCAGCTCTTTAGTGTGCTGGTCCAACACACCAGAATTTCAAGAGGAAGAAAAATTCTTCCTAGATCAAAAAGGATCAAGAATCGTTATTGTGCTAAATTAAAGATGCATCACTGGACACACGGAACAGATGTTTTCTCATGAGAAAACAGTCCCTTGGATCCTCCCAGGACAAGAATTTTAGCCAACAGCTCCCATGGCACCATGTGACACTTATGTTCTCTACAAAGCCTTCAGGCTACGCAATGCCTTGAGGTACACTTTGGACATACCAAGAAAACGTTCAGTTCTCTTGAAACCACTTATTTTGTAAAATCCTCCTGCCGGGCCTCACTTCCCCATAACTACATTTTTTCCAGAGCCGGTGTTGGCTTCATGCTTCACAGACGCGTGTTTCTGATTTTGCCGCTAGAAGAACAGGTTGCTGGACAAGGCTGCTGCCCCACCAGCTAGAGACCATGTGGAAAAAACACAGTTCTCTGCTAGGCTGAGCCACTCCATCAAATGAGATTACAGGAGAGCAAAAGCGAACAACAAAGGAATTACTTTCCCCTTTCCTCTGCCCACTGCAGCTTCATCTCCAAAGGACTGTCAGACATGATTGAAAGTTTCATGCTTCACTAGAAAAACGTGAAACGGGCACAGCCAGTCTTCTCAGCAACTACTTAACCATTGCAGCCAGCCACGGATATTGGCCTCCCACTCAGAACCACGGATATTGGCCTCCCACTTCACTGGTGCCTGTTTCCCTAGGTGGTTGACTTCACATGACCATTTATGAAGATACTTTTAGAGGATTAAGACGAATGCACGTGGAGGGCTGGGCAGCTCAAACACTGAATTAAACTCTATTTGCTTACATGGTTCAGTCCTATCGGTATTAGTCTTCCAGGGATGAGAACGTTCTATGCCCACATTCTCCATCCCTTGTCTACTCTATGGTCCCATCCTTTGTACAGTATGAACAGGGATTCTTGAGGGGTGAAGGGCGGTTGATATTTATCACTGGGGGGGAAACAGGCAGAGAAGGAACACAGAGTTCAGCATGTTTACTTGATACCATTAAAAAATGTTTCCTGGCATTTCTAGTTCTTACTCCCCTGGGATTGGTGCCTGCCTGACCCAGAGGGGCGCTGCAGAACTAGGGGTGTGGAGATCAGGTACGCCACTGTCCTTCAGAGGGTTTGCCACCTTCGCTCTTTTTGTGCAGTTGGGGTCAGTGTTTCGGGACACGGATCAGCCTGCTAAGTAGGTGAGAGCTGGAGCGTTAATCACAGAGATGCTGCATGGGCCAAGGAGATGTGTGCATGTCTCAGAGGGGAATAGATTCTCCTGTCGGAGAGGCAGAAAGCAGGTTTTTAAGAATGTGGAAAAACGGATCGGTCCTGTGCAGCAGGAAGATCAAGTAACCAGAACCAAGCAGTCGACAGGGCAGGCATCAGTGAAGGTAACAACTCACTCAAAGGGAAGGGGAACTCACAACGACAGAGCAAGTCACATAGTCCCGCTATTAAACCATCACATCCCCACTTTTCTCCTGGTTTAATGGTCAGGGAAGAGATTTTTGCACAATCAGGCGCATCTTATCACAGGCAGCCTTTCGCCCACCCCAAATCAATCAAACAATCAAATCATCAATAATCGCCTGCACAAGGGACACTGCTGACACCACCCTACACAGGAGTCAATTTCTAAACAATCCACACAGCAGCGGGACAAAAGGGCAGCTCAGCATGACCTCCCGGGGAGACTCACTGTTTTCCCAACAAGACTCTCCCATAGGACCAGGCTGTGCCCTCTGAGGGGGACAATCGCACCCTCCCGGTGCCCAAACCCAACCCCCAGGTTTCACTGCACGGACGGTGAAAAATCCAGCCTGCCTCAGCCCACCTGGTTGTTTGGGGAAACATCCCTGCCCAGCCTCAAGGGTCTGCAGTGACGCAGGTAAGGGAGGGAGGGCAGAGTGCTGGAAACCAGCAAACTGGAAGTGGCCCTGAGCTCCAAATCTCATGCCAAACCCCGCGAGAGCTCCAGCTCACCCCGGAATGTGGGGGTGGGAATCTCGAGAGACCCGGCCCGTCCTGGCCTTTTTACCCTCACCTATCCCGGGCGCCACCAAACTCACCCCTCACCGGGCTCGGGGCCCTCAACGCAGAGTTGGTTTTTAAATAGGACACCAGACACGCAGCCAGCCACCACTCCCAGGCCACAGGCCATACAAACCTACTTCTCCCCGCCCGAGACGCTCGGTGTTCATTCATTCATTCCATGTGCAAACTGGTCACGGCTCCAAATACACCGCTACGGAGTGCCATGTGTTTGCACTGGACTGCGAACAGGTATTTAGTGCTTCTAGAGAACTTGCCACTTCCAAAGGATTTTACCCACACTCCCTGCCATCTGACTGGGACCCCAGAACATGTCCTACACCTTCTGCTGCTGCCCCCACTTCCCACTGCGTCTCCCCAGCACAGAACATTGCGAAACGCGTCTTTATGGATGGTGCTTTATAAAGGAGGAAAACAGCTGCTCTAAAGCAAAGCAAGGAGGCACCTGGGATGCTTCTGGCAACGTCTAATACCAATAAACACTTAATGAGGCTATTGAGAGCCAGAGGAGAGCTCTCCAGTCAGTTCTGCTTATTCATCCGAGCAGCTTCCTTCCAGCGGGCTTTGTCTGGACCAGCCCTTAGTCAGGCACTTACCAAAGCAGCCCACCTGCCAGAGGACTGAGACAGCCACTGCGAAAGGTGCGGCGGATAGGTGGTGGAGGGAAGAATTCCCCTCTCCCCGGATGGCGGCGAGCGCTCTGAACCAAGCTGCTCTGCAAAAGACAAAGCCCCCAGCCTTTGTACGAGTGCCGTGGGGCAGAGTCAGGAAGGGGACCCACATGACGGTTTATTGGAAGCAGAGCTTATTGTTCAGACGTCCTTTTCTAAAAACAGAGATTCCAGATATTTTATATTTGAATAACGCCCCCCCCCCGCCCCCGCGTTTATAGCAAAATGCCAGCTATGACATCATTCACTTGGGCTCTGCAGAGATGGATTGGAAACTGTGGCCAATATGGAGAGCAACTGCCCTGCAAGACAAGAGGCTGCCCTTCTACATCCGTGCCAAGTCAGGGGTAGCTGTAGGTCACTGTGACAATGGAGTTATGCCGTAACCATGGAGGCCTGTAAGCTGCCGAGCAAGAGAAGATTTCTCTAAAGGCCATCTCTGGGGACACAGCACCGCCTGGCAGGGGAGTCTGGAGGCCAGGGCCGACGAGCTGGCCCACGCTGCTGGAGCCGTGCCTGGGGCAAGCAGTATTTCTAGGTAGTTTGTGCTGCAGCTGTCTGCCCCACACGGCTCCAGAGGGCAGCGGTTAGGATTGTTAGAGAAGGGAGGTAGAAAGCTAGAGGCACTGACAAAGCAAGAGGCGAGACCCAGCGTGTTTATGGCTCTCCCACAAGAAATGAGACAGCCCGCAAGTTAGCATGTTCCTGAGTGACACCATTCAGCAGACAAAGCATGACGCAGCCCGCAAGTTAGCATGTTCCTGAGTGACACCGTTCAGCAGACAAAGCATGACGCAGCCCGCAAGTTAGCATGTTCCTGAGTGACACCGTTCAGCAGACAAAGCATGACGCAGCCCGCAAGTTAGCATGTATGTTCCTGAGTGACACCATTCAGCAGACAAAGCACGACACAGCCCGCAAGTTAGCATGTATGTTCCTGAGTGACACCATTCAGCAGACAAAGCACGACACAGCCCGCAAGTTAGCATGTATGTTCGTGAGTGACACCGTTCAGCAGACAAAGCACGACACAGCCCGCAAGTTAGCATGTATGTTCCTGAGTGACACCGTTCAGCAGACAAAGCACGACACAGCCCGCAAGTTAGCATGTATGTTCCTGAGTGACAGCGTTCAGCAGACAAAGCACGACACAGCCCGCAAGTTAGCATGTATGTTCCTGAGTGACAGCGTTCAGCAGACAAAGCACGACACAGCCCGCAAGTTAGCATGTATGTTCCTGAGTGACAGCATTCAGCAGACAAAGCACGACACAGCCCGCAAGTTAGCATGTATGTTCCTGAGTGACAGCGTTCAGCAGACAAAGCACGACACAGCCCGCAAGTTAGCATGTATGTTCCTGAGTGACAGCGTTCAGCAGACAAAGCACGACGCAGCCCGCAAGTTAGCATGTATGTTCCTGAGTGACACCGTTCAGCAGACAAAGCACGACGCAGCCCGCAAGTTAGCATGTATGTTCCTGAGTGACAGCGTTCAGCAGACAAAGCACGACGCAGCCCGCAAGTTAGCATGTATGTTCCTGAGTGACACCGTTCAGCAGACAAAGCACGACGCAGCCCGCAAGTTAGCATGTATGTTCCTGAGTGACAGCGTTCAGCAGACAAAGCACGACGCAGCCCGCAAGTTAGCATGTATGTTCCTGAGTGACAGCGTTCAGCAGACAAAGCACGACACAGCCCGCAAGTTAGCATGTATGTTCCTGAGTGACAGCGTTCAGCAGACAAAGCACGACGCAGCCCGCAAGTTAGCATGTATGTTACTTGGGGCGAGTCTTCCCTGGCCACGTTAAAGCGCTGTGGCTGGGTAGTCACGGCACAGCTGTAAAAAACCCACCTCCACAAGGGGCGCAGCTCCCAGCGCGGGGGCACTGTCTACGCTGCCACGTTCCAGCGCTGAAACCTGCAGCGCTCGGGGGGGGTTTGTTCCCACCCCGCGCGAGAAAGCTGCAGCGCTGTGAAGTGCCAGTGTAGACAAGCCCTGAGTGACAGCATTCAGCAGACACAGCACTACACAGGGGCCCCAGTATCGGACACGGAGCTGTTCCGAGAAGCTGTCTGAGCAGACAGGACAGACACAAGGTGGGAAAGCGACATGGAGGCACAGAGAGGAAGGCACTTGACCTAGCTCACATTCCAGGCCAATGGGAGGCTCAGGAAGAGACTTCCAGGTCCCCTGACTCCCAGTTCACTGCCCTAGTACCAGACCAAGTCCCATTAGGTCTGATCTCTCGACACATCAGTTTCAGTCCTAATGCTCAGGCTCCTTTAATCTACGATTTAAAAGACTCAGCCGTAAGAGAGGGACTAGCACTCCCCCAACAGCTAGGAAGAGCAGCAATCCCGAGCCCCTTCCCGCTGCAGAGCTAGAAGGACAGGGCCAGCACACAGCAGGGGGCTGCAATGTACCCGAACGAAGAGAGCTGCACATTGAATTTGACACACTGGGTGCAGAAGAAATGCAAAGCGTTACAAAGGGAAGCAGGACCAACCACCACATCGGTCTCCCCCCCCTCCCCCGGGTCTCGGTTCCTGTACGGGAAGGGGTGCGCCGGTTTTCACCGCAGAGCATTCGCTCCACCTCTGGCTCAACTCGCCATGCAAAGGTGCATTTCCGTCACCCACTTCAGCACAAAGAGGAAACGATTTTAAAACTAACCAAGGGGCGGGGGGGGGGGGGGGGGGGGAGGGGAGAGAGAGAGAAACACCAGAAGCTGGTGACGTACAGAGGATTAGTCCTGCTCCCAAAGGTATGGCAGCCCTGCCAGTGGGCAGACAAGTTACACCCACAGGCAGCAGGGGGTCCTTTGTCAGAGCAGCACGGGACAAAGGGGAATCTGAAGGTGCCCGGATGGCCAGTCTGCACCCTGGACTACGGCTGTGGTGTGTCCTGCAGGCAACCAGAGCAAGTGCATCAGACTAGAGCCGGTGCTCGGCTCACTCTCCGCTGCACTCCAGACACTCCTACGGCCCCCGTCCTAACAGCAGCGAACACCCCGCCAGCAAGGAGCGTATCCCACGGCACAGCGGAGAGGGAGGGGAGGACTATTCCCCTCACTGACAGCAGAGAGAATACGTGACGTGACCAAGGGCACCCAGGATCTGAACCCACTTCTAACGAGTCCCAGGACTAGGCTGTCCTTCCCCAGGCTCCTGCAACGCCGGAAGGAAATCACAAACAGACATGGATGCTTTGGGAACAATTCTGCAAGTTTAGGAGATTCCAAACATTGGGCCTCTCATCAGATGTTTGCCAGGACAAGGCAATTTACTACCCATTTCCCCCTGTTATTGTGGTTTATTTGTTGTTCAGCAACCTTTCCTTCCTGCCCCTCTGTGCTGTGTCTGTCTTTGAAGCCTCAGGTTTTGGTCCCTGCCAGAGGAAAGCGACTGCATTAGTGAGTCATTCTGTAGAGCTGTTCTTGCGTTCCAGTTGAAGGTTTGCTCGTGGCTACTTGTTGCAGGCACTAGGGAACTTCATGCAAACTGCCAGGCTCCTAGGGCTGTATAAAGCAGAGATAATACGACGAGGCCCACAGACAAGTGCTTATTAAAACTCACTGACCAAAGGGCTGCCATGACAGCAGGCAGAACCACACGAGACTAGAAAATAAGTCCAGCCAGCCCAGCGGGGTTGGTTGACAGTGTGCACTTGTATGCCTAGACCTCTCTGACCCCAGGAACAGAAAACAAGCCAAGTGCCGAGCGGCAGACAGGCTGTGGTTTACCGAAAGGGCACCGTGACGTGTCTGTGAAAATGGCAACGCGAAGGCTGAGGAGAGAACAGGGAAGTGGTATTCTGACAAGTCAAGCACTGACATTCTGCACTTCTGCAACTTGAGAAACAGCATGGGGGGAAAACAAACCGAGCGTGGGAACCGAGCTCCGACTCACAGATGTTTGACGCAAACTGCATTTTTAGCAACATCTGCACTCGTACAAAGCTTGAAAACAAAGGAGTTGTCAACAGGCATTTCCTCTGCTGGGAGGTGGGGCTCTCTCCAGGGAGTTAGCGGGGATGAAACAGGCAGACACCACACACTCCAGAGGTATATACACGGTGGAACAGCATCTCCTGCTCCCCACTCCACCCCACTCAAGTCCTTTTCTACCTCAACATCTCGGGGAGGGTATCCGCAGAAGCTGCTCGTGAGCCACAAGGCACTCCGATACCCTGGTGATGAGATACCGTAAGAACCTGAATGGACTGGAAGGGCTCGGCTGGTTTGCATTAGATTCCCCCTGCCAACCAAAGAACGTTTACAGCAGGAGCAGACTGGACACAACCCTCAAAAAGAGAACTCTCCTCGCATGCAAACGTAACAACCCTGCCCAGACAAAGGAAGTGACTGGCCCAAGATCACGAAGCAAGCCAACGGCACAACTGGTGACAGATGCTAGGAGCCCTCATTCCCAGGCCTGGGCTTGCATGACTAGCTCATTCTTAGCCATCTACTGGGTCTACAGCTGACAAATCCAATACATCAAGTAGCCTTGACTTCGTTTGGCATCTGTCCTTCGCTTCCCTCTTGTGAGAGCGACTGGCTGTCCTGCTTTGCAAACCGCAGCAGAGCCAATGCTCCCTCCGACAATCCCTCTCGCAAGAGGGAAGCGAAGGGCAGATGCCAAATGAAATCGAGGCCATTAAACCCTGGGAGGAAATGCTACCAGCCTTCTGGTACCATCGCCAGAGAAGCAGGGCTGGTACAGACCACGCCAATGAACCGCCAGCCACAGGGGCCCTACAGTGGGAGCTGGCTATTTACCCCTCAAGCCCAGTGGTGATAGCTTGAGCTCTCCGGGGAACCCAGGGGTCTCCCCTTGTGCCCTGGCTCTGGCTGGGCCACAGGGCAGATCCCTCACGCTCGGTGTTTAACAGGAAAGCCAGGCTATTCCCGAACCCCCTCTGCACTGACACAGCACTCAGTCCCCCGTAACGTACAGGCCAGAGACGTTTGGGGAGAGGGATCAAGTGACCATGGAGGGGCCCCAGTCTGACACAACGCTGCCACTGCAGAGACCAGGAGAAGCTAGACCGGAGGCTAAGCAAAGGGTTCTCATCTCATCAGCACAACCGGAGCTGCTGCCAACAAGGGTGTGTGTGGCAACACCCTTCAGTATTCGACAGGCAATGCTTCAGCCCACGCAGCCGCAACAGGTCTCAGCACTGTCCTGCGGACAGCCGCAGCACCCGGCCCATTCCTCCTCCTCTTCGGGGTGCCCGGAAATCAGCTGGGCCGCAGGCCCCCGTCAGGGTCATGCCCTTGCAGGCACATGCGGGACGTATTTATTAAAGGAACAATGAAGATGGCTTCTTTTAAAACCAGGCTCCAGAGATAGGAGTCCAACTCGCTGTCAAATTTCAGCCGCTAGTGCAGACGACGTCAAAGCCTGCACACTTCCCCTTTACCTTGCCTGCACTCTCCAATGCGCCTATGAACGAACGAGCCCAGCAATACGCCGCCTGCCCCTCCTAGCTCAAGGAAGCAACCTAGCAAGTGCCTTCACATGGGCCCGGGTTCCTGCTTTGACTCTACAAGGCAGAGAAAAGGTCTGTAAGCCCAAACTCAGATTAAATGCAGCTCACCCACGCCAGCTATCTAGAGACACAACGCCCTGACCCTCGAGCTGGGTACAAGAGCTCGCTCCTGAACTGGCGGCCGGCATCAATCGCATCGGGAAACATAGGATTCTACATACGATTCTCCCTCACATCCTCTCACTCTCAACGTCTGTTGCGCTTCCTGTCAGGCAGCGACCTCAAGGTCAAAGAGGAGCAGCTGAGAAAGCGAACAAACTTCCTGACTCTCTCTCACACATTTCCCATGCAGCTCATGGCTTGGCAAGAAAAGCCAGTGCTAATACCTTGAACCAGCATTGTGACGGTTGTTGTAGGTGAAATTAGCAGCTTGATTATCCTCCTGTCACCGGGGACTTGATGTAAATCAGACAACAGAATCTCCAATGTCGTGCGTACATTTCAGGGGCTGCGACCTTGCCTTGTAGAACAGGCAGTGTTGCTCAAATCTACTGTAACATGGTATGAAGTCTCGTATTCAGTATGCGGCAACATAAGCAACAGGTAATTCAGGAGACGGATGCAAGCGCCCAGAGTGGCCAGGCTTATGCTACAGACCTATACCGGCAGAACTACGGCGCTCAGGGATGTGAAAAAGCTACCGCCTCTCGGGGAGGTGGGTTAACTACACCGACAGGAGACGTTCTCCCGTCAGTGTTGGGGCATCCTCACTTACGCGCTGCAGCTGCACCGATGCAGCGTTTTACGTGTCGGTCTGCCCCCAGGCTGAGCACACAGGATTCCTTACACAGTGCAAGCAGCTAGCCATAATAATGCAAAGAAAGGTTTTGGGTTCATAGTACTAAAGCCTAAGAGAACCTGGCTTCAAGAGAGCAACAATCACGTGACTCTAGTCAAAAGTCATCCCATTTGCTTCAGTTTACCCATCTGGAAAAATGGAACCAGCTGTCTGTAAAGTGCCTTGAAAGGCTCGAGAGACGCACAGAAGCATTGCTCTGACAGCACTCCCAAATCAAACAATTCTTTAGCAAAAAGGGTGGTTAAAGCAGTAACAGCCGACACTGAGAAATTCTGGTATTAAATGTTTACGGCAGATGTACAATACCATGCATTTTTTAAAGTAGTGATACAGACTGGAAATGAGGAAGCAAAGGGGGCATACGATCCCATCCCCAAAGACTCTTAGGTCTCCAAGTCAAGACATTCTCAGACTAAATCCCTACATGATGTATTATTCTAGCTCTATATATTGTTTAAATATCTCTGGACTGCTAATGTACATAATCAGCCTTGCTAAGCAGAAAAGTTATACCCAAGGGAGTGCTTCTAAGAGTTATCATCTGCTCCGTGCTTATTTAAATGCTTGGCTCTGTCCAAGACTAGCTTGCTTTTATTCTATGAGCAAAGAAATAAGATGTACCTTCAGTGAGAGTCTGAATGCACTTTAACCAACTTGGAAAAACTCAAACAGCAGAATTTATTCTTCATTTCAAGGAACAAAAAAGGCTAAACAAACTGCCAGTTTGGTTTTCTTAAAATGAATCCCCATTTTATAATGTACCTTCCCCCTTTCAGGATTAATACAGACAGTCCTGCAGGGCATTCTTTGAATTGTATCTTCATTTTCTTAAAAGGTAGAAAAAGCACAGCTTCCCCATGCAAAGTTCGTTAAAGTTTAACCGTCCCTGAGCAGTTTGGTACAACACTTCTGACCAAAACCCATTACTATCCCCTCTGCTCTAAATACATTTCATTCTTAAAAAACAGGTTACTACTAATCTGGGCACAAACGTCTCTCTACAAGTGTAGCTGTGTGAGATTCCCGGCTCCCCCAGGCCTAACCATGTTTGGTCTGGCTAGCAGAGCCCCGTAACTTTAAACAAAAGAGACACTCTCGCTTTAAATATTACTGTAACAGAAGTCAAGTGAGACACACTGAGGTCAACATACTGTCCCTCTCCATATTAGTCAAGTCCAGGGCCATCTATATTTAGCCAAAGCATGCCCAACACTACAAGGATGGAAAAAGAACCGGGACCACTGACTCCCCTGAATTAGAGCACTGGCTGCATCCCCTGGGAAGTGGATAATCTGAACATCAGCAAAGCAAGCCCACACAATCCTCCCCTTGCCGGCACAGAGCTGTATCGCGTCTTGATTCAAACCCTTCCTAAAATCTACACTAGTCCCGAATCCCTACCGCACCCAAATCTGGCCTTGCAGCAACTGATACCATTCAATGGGTGTGATTCAGGTGCAGGCAGGTTGAGGATCACCAGGACAATGACGGCTGCTTGGATCAGAGGTGAAACGTTCAGTCTGTTGGGACCGCAAATAAAGAAGTTCAGTGCCTGGGCACCACTGCTGCACTGGGTACAGCTGCCAGACTGAGAGATAACAAAGATGCCAGTTGGAGGATGCTAGGCAGCAGCAAGGAAAACCAATACGGGTGTGGGTCCAAGGAAGAAAGCACAGTAAAGTCAGATGCTGGGTTTGGGTGATATGGATTTAAAAGAGAATCTCGTAAAAGCTGCCTCTGGGGCCAATGCAGACCAGACGTGCAGCTGAGATCCAGTGGAGTTAACCTTGTCTGAACTGTCACTGCCCTTTCGCCTTAACTAGGCGTAGCAACAACGGGAGCTCAAGCCTGGGTAAGGCCCAGGCAGCCACCCGCACTGCGAACACGGTCATGTAGACCTCCTTCAGCAGGCACAGACAGCATGATGCTTGTGTTCATGGCTCCAGGCGGTCCATCCATACGAGTGCTCCCACCATCACTAACACTGGTGCAACTGACCCGATGGCAGCAATGGTGGGAAAGCTTAGGGGACAGGGAAGCTACTGGGAAGTGCTATGCCAGAGCCCCAAATTGAACTGCCTGGGCTGCTGGGAACGCGGGATGGACTGGAGGAACGACATTTTGCAATGCAGCCGCTGGGAAGACAGGCTGCCTCAGACTACAGCCTACAAAGAACCTTCCTGGTAAAAACAGAAGTCATGGAATACTGTCAACAGGACACAAAAGTCCATCCATCTCCATTCAAAGTTGCAATTTTAAGGCTTTCCATTGCAGTGAAGAGAAGCAGATGCTTAGTTACATTTCTAGGATGCTGGGGGCAGGGGGGGGGGCGCGGAGGGGGAGAGAGAGAGAGAGAGAGAGAGAGAGAGAGAGAGAGAGAGAGAATGAGAATGTATGTGTAGAAGAGGCTCATGTATTCTGATTCATGAAGTAGCAGGAATTTCATTGTTCAGTGGTTTGTTTACCTGTTGCAACATTTATTTTCCCACACTCCCACTGAATTTTCTGTTCTCCACATCCAACTGGTGCTCAACTGGCCCTAGTGCTCGGGCAACCTTTCCCATGCAAACAAGCCAGTTTGGAACTTAACAGCCCATTTGATTACCAAACAGGGAACTATTGATCATATTCATTTACAGTAGATTAAAAAAAGGTGTTAAACAGATTTTCAGGGAGAACAGTCATTTGCCAGACTTCTCTCAGCAGCTTTTGATTAGAAACTGTGAGTCACCAGGACCTTTGAATGGTCTGGTGAGGTAGCCTGTAAGCAAGTTACTGGTTTGTTCACCTTCTACACAGTCATGGAAGGTACTCCAGCTTTGCAAATCTGAGCAACTTCACTTCGTGCAACAGCAGATTCACAGAGAAGGGAAACACTTCAACGTTTCTCTTTTAATGTGATTAAAAACAATTCCCTGAAATTATCATTAATAAGCAAAGACAAAACAAAGACTTTCCTTTATTAATGAAACAAACATTTATTTTATATGTGAAATCCCTACACAGAGACTCTGTGTCACTTCACTCTGGCACCTTAAATTGAAAGCCAGCATTTTCTTCGTATTCTCTAGGTCAACACATCTGACCTTTCTGTGTCAAGCAGCAAAACTTTGCACTGGGACTGAAATCTTAAGAGCATTATGCTCCCCGAAAAGGTGCATGTGTCTATATTCACCCTACCAGACTACATTACAACTCACGCAGTGTATTTCTCAGGCTCGTTAAAAACATGTCAGATTTATTGTGGATTTAGGAGCGTCTTTGCTCAGTAATTAGTCACTTTTGAATACTAATAGTTGAACATTTGTCTCAAAGTATAAAATACCATTAGGCAAAATGCATTGGATCAGGATCAAAAAGTAAAAACTAGCCAGGACATTAAAAACTACATTTCAGTGTTCACTGGATTGCCAAAGTGTAGAAACAGCAGTAGAGAAAATGGACTGATAAGCTGTATTTGATAGTACGTTGTTATTAGGCAGGCAGGTCACTTCTGCTCCCAAAGACCTCACCCCAAGGACGTGTCTGCCCTAAGGAAGCTTGTAAGCATTTTCTCTGCATAGTCCTATGGTGCCAGATGCAGCAGAGAGGTGGGAAGGAATGTTTTAGCTCCTGCTGCACTCTGCGTACAAGCAGCGGGCACCACTGGCAGCAGCGTCACCAAATCATCGTTAGGGTAGCGAGGCACGCCACCATTTTCCCAGTGTAGACGCACCCTCTGTGATAACCATTAGGATCCAGAAATCAGTGACTAAACCTCCCAATCAGAGGCCGAGATGTACCAGAGATTTGTTTTAAAATGCAAATTCAGCATCGCTTCCCAAGTCTGTATGGCAAGTTTTTCTTGGCAGCGATATTGCCAATTTTCTCTTGGCTCCTTGGCTAGGGATCAGCCTACCAAGAGTACTTCATTCCTGAAATAATTTCCATTAATCACCCACCACGCACCCTTTACAGCAAAGCTGACAGACTGTGGGGTGAACAGCATCGCTGCTGTAGTTCTAGTCGCATTAAAGAAAGGCTCTTCCTGGGATTAAAAAGAGGCAAGGGGTGGAAGGAAGAGGGGATTTCTCCAGAGGAGCAAATGAGGGACCTTCGCCTGGCTCCCCAGCATTGGCCAATGGGCTTTACAAAGATTTAAACTAAAGAAAGTCATTTGCCACCAGGAAGCAAAACAAGCAGCATTCCTGTGATTTCCCCAGAATGCAAAAAGAAATCCAATATCTCTCCCCGCCCCCCCCCGCCAAAGGTGTAAATAAAGAATCCAGAGAGGAACCTGGGTAATTTTTAGACACTCCCCTGCAGTTCTATATTCACAATGCCATGGCACAGCTGTAAACTAACTTACTGTTGTGGTGCCCCATGGAATCATAGAAAAGCATGGCTGGAAGGGACCTTAAGAAGCCATCAAGTCCAGGCCCTGTGCTGAGGCAGGACCACGTAAACCTAGCTCACCCCTGACAGGAGTTTGTCAGACCTGTTTTTAAAAGGCTCCAACTACGGGATTCCACAACCTCCCTTGGAAGCCTGTTCCAGAGCTTCACTACCCTGAGAGTTAGAAAGTATTTTCCTAATATCTAACCCGAATCTCCCTTGCCACAGATTAAGCCCATTACTTCTTGTCCTACCATCAGTGGACACAGAGAACAATTGATCACTGTCCTCTTTATAGTAGCCCTTAACATATTTGAAGAGGTATCAGATCCTCCCTCAGTCTGCTTGTCTCAAGACTAAACATGCCAAGTTTTTAACCTTTCCTCACAGGTACTTGGTCCTGCTAGTGAAGGCAGGGGACTGGACTCGATGACCTTTCAAGGTCCTTCCAGTTCTAGGCGATAGGCATATCTCCATTTATATGTATTTATAAGCTGGGACTGGACAACAGGGGATGGATCACTCGATAATTGCCCTGTTCTCTTCATTCCCTCTGAAGCATCTGGCACCAACCACCGTCGGAAGACAGGTCACTGGAGACGGATCATTGGTCTGCCCCAGAATAGCCACTTGTGTAAGTTTTATGTTACAAGAGTGCTCAGAACACTGAAGTTTACAGATTTCCAAATGTTTTACCCCCATGAAGCTCAGATGGTAACTTCTGACAGCTTTTATGGCTTAGGTGCTCTTTGTCTTTTTGAGAAATACAAGGACCTGAGTGACGAACATTTGAAAATTGTCTATCAGACAGACTCATTTCAAACCACACATTAGAAGTGGAAGGATCAATACAATACTGGATGCAGCTGTGTGCTACAGACCTGAAGAGAGCCTCTCTCCCCACCTAGCAGGAACAGAGAGTGCCGCTAGGAACAGGTCTCCTAAGCAGAGATTCAATTGATTTGAAGCCCTTAGAGACTCATGCAACACGTTTTAATCTGACATAAGGAGGAAATTAAAGAAATTACTACTGCGATCATGAAACGGTTGTGCCCACGCTATCAAGAGCTAGGCAATTCAAGTGAAAACTTGCCCCCTATCCATTGCTAACTTTGGTGCACCTTTCTTTCCAAAGACCCCCGCCGCCTGACGCAAATTGCTTGGCTTCTTTAAGAATCTTGACATTTAAAGAGATATTTTAGCAATACACACCAACGCATCTAGACACGCCATGTTGTTCTACATGCAATTCACAGACAATTCACAGCAAACTCACTCTGCACTCGCATTACCCCCCTAATTAGTAAAGTACACGCGTTTGCATATTCTCAACTTGCTTTCTTGTTCTTCCCCATTCCAGAGAAGTGGTGGGAGGGTTAAAGGTGATACTGACAAATGATTTGCTTCCATCACATCTAATTGGCTTTCAATCCTGAAACACACAGATTCATCTTTGTTTTCAGATTTTCCCACCTGCTCTTTCACAGCAAGGGCAGCAACCCATGCCAGCTAAACAGCCATTTGGGTGCACTCATCACACCACAATCATGTTTAATTAGCTCAACTACTTTTAAAGAGGGTTTTGTTCCCCCTTCCATCATAAAGCCTGAGACCGGCGAAGGGATTAGTTTAATTCTGACCACTCCTGAAAACTGGCCAACAATAGTTACTCCTGCTTGTTACTTGCCCATTTAATTTCAGAGTGCAACTGTTTTGTTTCTTTAATGATAGGCCAAAGGTGAATCTCTCTCTTGCAAAGTCAGAATGATCTACCCCAGTCCCATTCGACCCCAAAATAGTCTCATCAGTTCCCCTGAGACTCCAGCAGTGTTTTACAGTCATACTACTCACATCAATGCATTGTGAGCTGCTACATATTCAAGGTGAACATGGACAGAGCAAGGTACAATCTAAGGAGAGATGATGTCTCTTTGAACTTCTGTATGGAGCACACATGTAGTTTGCGCTCCTTGCAAGCAATATTTACAGTTGCCATGCAAAAAAACAGAAGGCTCATACAAATCTGATCACTGAAAAGAGTGTTCTACTTACACACCTCATATTTCTCTTCCCATTTCTTTTCCTACAAAGAGCCTTGGTAGTCAAGATGGGCACTTGCTCCTCAGAGAGCTTATTTTCTACTGCTAATTCCCCACCAGAGATCAGCCTTCTGGTTTGACCACTGACTCCACGGCAACCAACTATGATGTAAGGAGATGGCGGTGACATCATATGTCAAACAGTAGGCTCAGATGGACTTAAGCAAAGCAGCTCTATTCAACTTGCAATATTAAAAAAGCAAGAGACATACAGGAGAGTGTGTGTGTAACACTTCAGTACAGACATTAGCTCCAGGCATGACCGAAGGTCTGCGAAGCTTTGTAAATATGAGGTTTTGGAGGTGTCACAGCAATCTAGCAATCCTCAGCTCTCAGAACGCTCAGAGGCTGTGCTGGATCAAAAGACTTAATTTGACTTGTCTTCTTACCACAAGCCATCTCACAAACTTTAAAACAGAGGGATAGGCAGATGTGCTGTATTTGAACTTAAAAACAAATGTCTGCCTCGAGTTTTAGCCAAGTGTAAACAAAAGCTAGAAAAGAGAAGGATTACTGGGGAGATCAGAGACCAGAAGCACACGATGATGGGACAACACGGATCTTCTCAAACTATCATTACAAAATACACATGCAAATGCACGGTTTGCAACACTGACTACTCAAAGGCGAAACATTTGCTTAGAGAAAGAATAAATGATTTGTGGGTTTAGCCTACTAGGCAACTAGAGGGGTTTCAAGAGAAAGCACAAATCTTAGCTAGTTAATAGCCATTATAAATAAACGAATGTGCCGCATGTGTTCAGATACTCTGATGATGAGGATCAGCTAGGTACCTGCATACACAGAAAGATGCACTGAAGTAGGAGAATGTGGTCGTTAGACACTTTGAAAACGAAACCAATTCACTACTTTCTTATGTCAAGATTGCTAGTTCACACACATGCCCTACTTCAGAGAATGCTACTGAATTTCCTAGAAATGTGCTTTCACCACTGTGCCATCTGAGTTAGTCCTCCACATTTCACGTGGATATACACACACACACACACACACACACACACACGATCTGCTAAGTGCTGCAACATTCGTTTCTTGATTCAAAAACTTCCAAATGGAAAGAGTGCAGATCCTGTGCTGGGGTCTTAGAGACTGCCCCTTTACTGTATTCCTCTCAGGTGCAATACAAATTCAGAGATTTTAAGGTCAGAAGGGATCATTAGATCATCCAGTCTGACCTCTCTGATAAGGCAGGACAGAACTTCACCCAATTACCTGTTTATTCAGCCCAGTAACATGTGTTTGACTAAAGTAAAATAATAAACAATCGCTCCCTGACCACATAAGCTGTTTTCTGGGCTTGGTTACGCCTTTCCTATGCTCTTTATTCCGAATATAAAACCTCTACTTTAGAACAGAGGAGTTGCTATACCAGAGCAGATCAGTGGTCCAACCAGTTTCATCTCCTAGCTCATCCCAGCTCTGCCAGCATCGGATACTCCAAAGGTAAAAGCACAATGAATAAACTGCCCAGAGAGTACGTTTTGGTTAGTGACTGGCTTATGACATGAAAGTTTCTCTCTCTCATAAAATGTTTTTTTAATCCTACATGATAACTGGGTGTTTTTATTAGATTCCAAGACCAACTATTCCCAGTTAGCTGTAATTGTTGAATGAAAGTTACAGTACCTATGTGTGTATATACACACACACACACACACACACACACACACACAGAGTGCAAAGCTGCCTTTAAACAAACAAATTACGCCATGTTATGACAATAATAAGCCAACAAAAGCAAGGAAGTTCAAAGTTAAGGGTGCAGGGTTGACTTAGTACATCTGTGTGGAAAAAGGGTTCTCTGAATAGCAGGCTGACTTTGCATAAGAATCTGATTGAAGATGGAACGTCAGACAACTCTGAATTTCTGACTTTGCTCAATGCGTAGGTAAGGTGGGAAATGGCCTGCTGAACTAGTTTTAAATCATTTCAGGTGAATATGGTTCACATGCTGTTGGGTCAGGCCAGCGTGGAAGGACAATAACTCTTTCATAACTACCACAGGCTAGGACACAGGATTCTGAACTAACTGACTCTGGTCAGATTGGCCGGATAATCAGCGTTTCAACAAAATTAGTCTGAAGTTGTTTAAATCCCTTCCAGGAAATACTGTTTTAGCCTGAGGTTCTATAATAAAGGTCCAAAGAGGGATAGAACCAGGCAGCCTAAATATTAGCTGGCCCCAAAGGGCCATTCTCTACTGATGGGCTCTTGTCCCTAGAGAAGCGGGGCTAGAATGGTAACTTCAACAAGAAAACCACGTTTCCCTTGGGAGTGAACATTTACACGGCAGCCCCAACAGACCCCAGCATCTCAGAAGCAACTGGGATGGTTCATGACCCTTCCAAATGTGAAGCCGTCTGGGCAGCTAAATATTTAAAGCTAACTATTTATTGCTTGAAAATTAGTTACCCCAGGATCACGGATTTCTCGCTCAAGTCTTGATCCTATTTCAGGCACCCCTTCTGCCTGCCAACATAAGAATGGCCATATTGGGTCAGATCAATGGTTCATCTAGCCCAGTATCCAGTCTCTGACAGTGGCCCACAAAAGATCAGTGAAATTTAAATACCCTCCACCTCCAGGAAAATACACAGGAAGTCCAAGCAGGAAGGCTAGATATGGATAATGCATCCTCTGCCTGGGTTAATGATCAACAGAGTTCTCTGCAGTGTGCCAAAACACACCTATGCAAACGCACTGAGGTAATCAGAAAAAAGCATCCGGGGAGGACCATCGGGGAATGACAGGCCTGTCCCATGCTCTATTTGACACATTAGGATGAGTGAAAAAGGGAAGAAATTTCACTCAGTTCAGCTGGTAGAATCAGAAACAGGCTGATCATTCTAAGATGCTGGGTAGAGAGCAGCATGGAAATGCTCAGTTCACAACTTCTTGCCATGAAGGATGGAGCAGAGCATTATACTGTTGCCCAAGCATCCAAGGATATACAGCTTGCAGGCCAGGAAAGGAATATCGATATTCAAATGCTGATCAAAAGTCTCTCCTGAGCTTTTAAGTGGGGAAAAGATCTAACCAGTCTATTGTGGGGTTTCAAACGTCCAAAAGTACAAATGACCCTTAGTTCACAAAATGAATTCAACTGCAGTTGAAAGCAGCAATTTGAGCTACTTCGTGGAACTCCCTTTTCCTTGAATCTCCATTTGTCTGCAGCTCCCTCTTTAAATCCGAGGTGTCAGCAATTCTCACTATAATGGTAAAATATTTACAAAGGCAGAAAAGCAATTAAAGATCTTCACTAGAACTCCACCTTTCCCGCGATACAGAAAAGCCTCCAGGATACTGTAAATGCGGCATCCACATATTTCATGGCTGAACACACGCCTTGACACAAGGAATTACACTGAGGATTAAATTTTACACTACAACATTCGATTTCCAGATAAAGGCCATGATCAGGCTTCCTCTTTAGGCAATGGGGGGAGGAGGGGGAGGGAGAGAGAATGAACACAGGATAGGGCCTAAGAAATGAGTCAATAAAATGAGTATTAATTACATTGTGTACAAAATTAAATGCCCTATTAACAATCTGTAACATCCCTTGTAGGTTGCACAAATTCTGAAGGAAGCTGGTTACTTTTAAGCGGTAGCACTATCCTGCAAAGACATTTCATGACTAGTTTTAACCCTTTGCTGAAAGGAATTCTAGTGAGAGTTTTAGTTGCTTTTTTCCCTTTAAAGCAGCGGTTCTCAACCCGCAGCCCAATCAGCACACGGCTGTGGCCCAGGTGACATCCTCAGGGCCATACAGGTAGTATACATATTGTGTTGGATGCAGCCCACATATCACAAAGAGCTGCATATGCGGCTCACAATGGTAAATCGGTTGAGAACCACAGACTCACATTTGGAGAAACTGGTAGTTCTACATTCCTCCTTTTAGCCTGAAACAGTCTCTTCAACACAGAGAGATTAGCGCCCATAAGTGGGAACAGGCCAGCATTAAATAAAAGACTAATTAAAGAGCTTTCTCAGTTTACAAAATACCAAATACAACATATGTATAACTATTTCCGTTTTGGTAAAATGCTTTTATTAGCGCTCTAGCTAGTACTCGTGTCCCCCCCTTACCATAGTATCTGGGTAGGGTTTAATCTTTGTCACAGACCCTACGAGGTGGGAGAGTGCTCTTGAGCCCATTTTGCAGATGGAGAACTAAGGCACAAAGACAAAGGGACAGATTTTCAAAGGTACTCAGTTGTCCTAAGCGACAGCTAGGCTCCTAATGCGATTTTCAAAAGCACTCAAGTGACAACAGGAGTTAGATGCATCTATAGGCACCTAAATATCTTTGACAATCTGGCCCTAAGTGACTTGCCACAGGAAGTCTGTGGTGGAACAGGGAATGCCCTAACCACTGGACCAGACTTCCTCTCTAAAATACAGAAGACAGAGAAAAACCTGGCAGTAAAATTAAGGACAGTTTGCTACCTTCTCAGGGCTGAGTAACACATATTTCAAGGACTAATACATAGAATAAGATATCAAAACCTGGTGATTAACCCTAAAGAGTGAGGGCAGACAGCAAGTAGAGTGGAGACTGACTTGTAGAGATTACTGTAAGTGTCTTCAGGTAAAAATTCTTGGGCATCTACAGGTCTACCTCATCTACCTTGATCTTTCCAATAGCTGCTGTGATCACTGGTTGAAATTTTAGGTCCTATACAGGAAAAAGCTAATAACTAAATGTTGTTCCCACTGAGTTCAACAGGAGTAGCAGCTGGCCCTAAATCAAGATACAATTTTAATGGTGGTATTTTGATAAACAAAAGAGTCTCTTAAATGTTGATTCTAATCTTGTGAATGAGAGATATTCAAGGTCCAGTCCAGCTGACTAAACCACCAACTCAAAGCGTGAACATAGGAATAATTTTGTTGCTGATGCCTGAAAGTCAGAGCCAACTAGCTAACTGCATCTACTTACACTCATGTAAAAGTTCCTGGCATTTGCAATCCAGCTGCTGTCTTTACCATTCCACACAGAGAACAATGTTTTGGTGCAGCAAAACCTCGACGTCTGATTTTGCAGGTAATTGTATGAGGATCTGTGATCTCTAACTGAATTCCTGATTTGCAAAGCAAAACATTCTAATTTAAGAACAATTCGCTGACAAACTCCTCGCTATCCAATCACAAAAACCACACCACTGTCCCCAGTTTAGAACCCTGGCCCAGATAAATGTGCTAATCCAACGCTGGGCCCTAGATGAAGGGCCACAAACTCTTTAATGCCCGTTAATCTCAATTTACAGAAGGCTGAGGACAGCGCAAGCTCCTCTGATAACTGATAGGTTTCAGTGTAGTAGCCGTGTTAGTCTGTGTCAGCAAAACAAAAATAAGAAAGAAAAACTTGTAGCACCTTAGAGACTAATAAATTTGTTAGTCTCTAAGGTGCTACAAGTTTTTCTTTCTGATAACTGAGTTATCACCAACTCCAGGAAAGGAAAGGCTTTGGTCCTTCCAAGTAAACTGCAATTGCAGCTGCTCCTGGACACAGCACCCTTGAGCGATCAGACCCCCAGAGACAGGAAAAGTTGAGTTCTCCTTCCCCACGGCACCATTTTTGATTGACTCTCTCCATAGACAGTTTCAGATTGTGGGTTAAATATTTGAGTAATGTATATAAATCAAATATCTATAAGCACTGAAATTGTTACCAAGCTACCTAACCTAAGCAAGACATTATAAAGTAAACGTTTCAGCAAATACTAGCAACTATCCTGATACAAAACAACAACAAAAACCCAACTGCTGCATCAGATCCCCCAAAGCAGACACACTGAGTTCTATTTACACAGAGACCTTGGGTACACTGTGAGCTCCTCACTTTCAGAGACACAAATGGGAGAGCTGTCATGTTTACAGGCCAAGTTATCAATTAAACAGAGTCACTAATTACAAACATGTCAGGTCAAGGATGGAAGGCTTAGAGGGACCTCCTTAAACAAATGAAGCTAACAAATACATAGCACCAATTGTTTAGTCTTAAACACAAAGGAGATGCAACAGTGGCCAGTGACCAATTTCTATGACAAATCTAGGAGAGAATACTCATCGAGCGATCTCTCAAATGCAAAGTGTCCAGATTCCTGGTGGAAGCTCTTCGTAATAGGAACACTGCACCAGCTGGGTTCATCTAACTACTCTCAAGCTTGTCTTGGTCTCTTCAGAAGATAAAACAGCAGCTGATTTCTTGAAAGACCCACTACCAGGCATGTATACAACTACCAGGTGTCTACCTTGAGACTTGATCCTCCCCTACTACCAACTCCCCCAAAGCCACTATTCATTATTTAGAAATTAATCTGCTTATTTGTAGGTGCATTTAAATCAGTGTGTACCACTGGAGGGACTGGTTATTCAAGAAGCTTAGCAATGGGACGTGGAGCCTTTCAGTTTGAAGCTGGCCAAGATTGGTAGTGACTTGTAATCCCTATCCACCCACAGCTCTTCAACCAGAGCACCGTTTGCTGCTGCAATGGACAAGTCTTGGAGTCTAGATTGTGTACTGCCCTAAGCAGCACACAATCTAGACTCCATCTTATGCATTTGAAAAAGAGGGGAGGGCAGCAGGTACAAGGGTTGACAGTTCGTGATCCCCCACGTCAATACTGCTTAACACACAACTTGCTAGCCATCAAAGAGCAGTTTTGGAGGGTGCCACTCCATTTTGTATAGGATCAGTTGTCCTTTATCCTGAACAGAAAGGAGATAGGACACTGACTATGGATGGACAAAGATTTGGAACAGAAATGGGAGGGGGACACCAAAACATTTACCAAAACCCCAGGGTGTCACAGCGTTGCCATGCATTCCCTTAACCTCATGTATGTTGATGGACTCCTAGCACTAACCAAGTGAGAGTCTGTACTATCAGCATGCAACCAAGAGTTTATTCCAAAGTTTCAAGTTTCCTGGGTGTCCTTGCAGAAAACAGAAGAGCAGCTATAGCCTGGCAGTAAAATTAAGCAATCCCTCCTCCTGCTCCTCAACCCACACTTTATAAGAGAACACACTGGGTCACAGAGCCTGGGGAGGTGTGGGGGAGAAGAAAGTTTATAGAAAGCTGAAATCGGAGGTTGGTAAACTGTCACAGTCTAGTAAAGCACGGTATTGAAATGAAAGGCTAATTTGCTGACTGAAGATCCTCTGTGGTTATTTTCATAACATTCCCTGATATCGGATACCCAAACCTGAAGTACTACAGGAGTTTCAGTCTTGGACTTTAAGAGCACAACTCCTTTCTAAAGCCTCTGCTGATACAGGCAAAGATTTTCATCAGTGACTAGTGATTTTGGGTGTCCAAGTTATAAAGAATCTGATTTTCAGAAAAAGCAGAACACCCACCCTCTGAAAAACCCAGGCGCTTGAGGGAATCTCAAGTTGGGCACCAAAACCGGAACTACTCAAAGACACTTGTGAAAAGCTTGGCCATCGCGTAGACTCCCCGTTGCCCTGGATTACTGGCCCTACAGTAGAGGGGAAGTCAGAATTGCTAACCAGAAAAGATACTTCAAAGAAAAAAGCCATTAAGACAAAACCTGTATGAGTATTTTCTTGCCAACTGCCAAAGTCCCTACCCGAAAGGCAAAGTGAAGAACTGTTCTCCCGCCCTGCCAAGGCAGCTGTCCTGCTGTGCCAAAGAAACAACATTCTGCATTTCTGACCAGGCACCCCACCACATGACCAAACCCGTCTCTGCGCTCGGGGCAAGTGTTTCATCAACTCAGTTCCTGGAAGGGCAGATACTGTGAGAACACAGAGTCTCCTCCAGCCGGGAAGTGACACAGGCGGAGCTGATGAAGAAATCCAGCTAACAAGGGGGAGATTTCCCCTTCCCCCTGCGAGGATCCTCCGTCCTCGAGCCGGGTCGCCCGGGGCCGGCTTGGATTTAGCGGCAAGTTAAAGAGCTAGCAGCACAACCCGGCTGCCGTTCCCGGGCCAGCCACCGCGCCGCCTCTCCCGGGGGCTCACCGCTGCTGCCGTGCGAGCGGGACAAACTTCCCCTGGCCGCGGAGCTTTGCAGGCGGCCCACTCGGATCAGTTTCACAGGGAAACGCTCCGCCGGCCGGAGCAAGGCTCCTTCCCAGCCCCGGGGCATGGCTCCCCCCCCCCCCGGGTCACAGCCCCCCCCCCCCCCAGCCGGGGCATGGCTCCCCCCCACTCCTGTACATTCCCCCCCTCCCGGGTCACAGACCCCCCACCCCGCCGGGGCATGGCTCCCCCCGGATCCCCTCCAGCCGGGGCATGGCTCCCCCCGGATCCCCCCCAGCCGGGGCATGGCTCCCCTCCACTCCTGTACATTCCCCCTCCCCCGGGTCACAGCCCCCCCCCCCCCCCCAGCCGGGGCATGGCTCCCCCGGATCCCCCCCAGCCGGGGGCATGGCTCCCTCCTACTCCTGTACATGCCCCCACCCCCCAGCCGGGGCATGGCTCCCCTCTACTCCTGTACAGTCCTCCCCCCCTCCGGATCCCCCGTGCATCCCCCCCCCAGCCGGGGCATGGCTCCCCCCCGGATCCCCCCCCCAGCCGGGGGCATGGCTCCCCCCCGGATCCCCCGTGCATCCCCCCCCAGCCGGGGGCATGGCTCCCCCCGGCTCCCCCGCCGGGACATGGCTCCCTCCTACTCCTGTACATACCCCCCTTGGATCACGCCCCCCTCCCCCAGCCGGGGCATGGCTCCCCTCTACTCCTGTACATTCCTCCCCCCCCCGACCGGGACATGGCCCTCCCCGGATCCCCCGTGCATCCCCCCCCAGCCGGGGCATGGCTCCCCCCCGGCTCCCCCCTACTCCTGTACATTCCCCCCGCTGCGTCACGCTGCCCCCCAGGTCCCCCGCGCATCCCCCCCCGGCCAGGACGGCCCCCCGCACTCACAGCTGGTTGATGGCGTTCTGGGAGATCACCGCGTTGTCCGAGAAGTACGGGATCATCCTGGGGCAGCGGCAGGGGCCGGCGTGGCCCGGGCCGGCCGCGAGCCGGCTGCGGGTCATGGGGAGGCGCTGCGGGTCCCCGCGGGGGCAGCGGACGCCGGAGCCCCCGCGCGCGCTCGCTCGCTCGGCGCCTGTGCCGGGGCAGCCACGCGCCGCCCAGCTGTGCGCCGGCTCCCCGCCCCCGCGCGCAGTGCGCAGGCGCGGCCCCCCACGTGGCTCCCCCCCGGGGGCTGAGACACCCGCCCCGGGCTGCAGCCTGCGCCGCGCCCCTGAGCGGGGAGGGGAGCCCCGCGTGGCTGCTCTGAGCAGGGAGCTCTGGGGGCGCCCCCCCTGCAGCTGTTCTTCCTGCCCCCCACCCCGCGGCTGCGGGGGGAGAGGGAGCCCGGGCCTGGCCCCCTGGGGTCCCAAGGGAGAGGAGGCCCAGAGCTCCCAGGGCTCAACCCTGGAGTGACCCGATAGAACGGTGAAAAATCGGGGGGGGGGGGGCGCGTAAGAAGCGCCTGTCTAAGGAAAAAGCCCCAACTCTGGGACAGCTGGTCCCCCGCCTCCCACCTGCTGCCAGGGGCACCCAGCCTCACAAGCCTTCACAGCTGCGGGGGCTGGTGCTAGGCCGCTGCCCCTCTGCCCCCTTCTGCGGGATACCCCACTGGCCCCGAGGGCAGGGCCGAGTCTCCCTTCTGCTAGACACGTTTGCCAGCAGTGTAACACCAGTGACTGGACGGGAATTACACGCCGCTAACCGAGTTCAGAATTAAGTCCCCTATTGGGAATTTTAGAGAAAGCTGTTGCAGGCTCGCTGTCTAACTGAATGAAATTGTTCCTAGAGCAGCCCACTGCTCAACTTAATAGAAGTGCATTATTAATGCCGTAGGAGCAGGCTATTTTTTTCCTCCAGCAGAGAATTACAAATCTAGGCAGGAAATTTGTTCTATCACCACACGCTGCTATAAGGAAAGATGGAAACAAGCACTGTAGAGAAGAGATGAGGGGGTAGCCAGTATAGGCGTATTAGCGAAGGTGTAGAGTCAGTTATTTGCATAACACCCTACATGAACATAGCAGACATTAGTCAAGCTTTATTAACTTCCTTATACCAACACATCTCTTGTCCAAATAATTTTGGCAGGTTTTGTTAGTTTCTGTCTCACTTGTTTCACCATGTGATTAATGTGCACTAGCAAGAAAGTGAAGCATTTGGCGAGCAGAAAGCAGGGATGTTAAAAGCAATATCCAGCAGTCTCATTCTGCTAGGTTTCACAGACTGACCCCATTCCCATCTCCCTTTAACTAGTGCAGAATCAACTTTAACAAGTACAATTTCACATCTACGCCAGAATGATAGGCACCAGGAAACCTGTTCCAAGATGCTTTAGGGATAAATCATCATACAAGATAATTAGAAAAATAAATTTGGCTACTACACTGACAAGTGTTAGAATCTACTAAAGGAAAAACAGTCTTAAAAGACTACTGAAGAGTTTAGACTTACTCAAGTACAAAAGCTGTTCTATACGAGTGGCAGAGCTGTACTAATACAGCACATCTGGGGAAGATGCTCTAGGCTGATGGGTGAGAGCTCTCCCTGTCAGCATAAAAAACCCACCTCCACGACTGGAGAATCTCTCCCGCCAACCTAGCGCTGTGCCTACAAACGCTTAGGGCAGTAACGTGTCTGTTTCCGGGGGGGGGGGGGTCTGTTCACACCTCTAAGCGACAGAAGATGTGTAGGATAGATAGAGACTGTAGTATAGACATAGCTTTAGCCTCCACTGTCTAGCAAGAGACCTGGAACCAGGGAGAACTTTACAACTCATCAACTGAACCCTGCTGCTGCACCTCTTATTAGGTTACTTAACACCCAGTTCATCTGCCAGTCTTGAATCCTCTTCCATGCTACAGTTTATGACAGTCTCGGGTAGATCAAGCAGGCCCCTGCCCCCTTAAGATGAGTGCTCTGAGGAAGAGCAGAGCTCACTTGTGCTGCAGAGATGGGCATTAACAGAAGGCTGCCTTAATAGGGCTGCTTGGGGCAATGATGGGATGACTCCACTAGGAGTCAGCCCACAATTCATATTCCCATTCGGTGTATGCTCAGTGGCTACAGATCAGGATTTTACACGAGTTCCTATTGTGAAACGGAGGCCACTGAGTTTTGTCTCCCCTCCGAAGACTGCCAATGCTGAGCCAGCAAAGCAAGCCTTTTACACTCAGCATCGTGAAAGGACCAACATCCTAGGACTCCTCCAAGAGCCGGTAGTATCATTGCCCTAAATTCTTAATAAAGGGTGAACATCCGTCACCTCCTCCAGCAGGGAAAGTGCAGTAAGGAAGATATTTCTCCACCCACAGACATGTAAAATAAAAGATCAACAGCATTTTAACTCCCTTTAATCTCCATCTTTTGCTCCCAAAACCCTGGAGACAAGGCTCCCAGGAGCCACCCAGGAATTAAGGGATTACTTTAGATTAGATGAGCAACATACTGTGAAATAAGCAAGTTCCCACCCCCCGGCAGGGAGTCAGAGAGGTGGCCATCCTAATTCACAGATTTCAAGGTCGGCAGGGAGCACTGTGATCAACGAGTCTGACCTCTTGCATAAGAGGCCATAGAGCTTCCCCAAAATAATCCCTAGAGCAGACACAGCCAATCTTGATTTAAAAAACCTGTCGGGGGTGAAGAATCCACCAGGACCCATGATAAAATTGTTCCAATTGTTAATTCCCCTCACTGTTACAAAGTTTACCTTATTTCCAATCTGAATTTGTCTAACTTCAGGTTCCAGCCACTGGATCCTGTTGGACCTCTCTCTGGTAGACTGAAGAGCCCATCATCATTATGTTCCTCAGGTATGTTCTTATAGACCAATCAGGTCACCCTTAATCTTCTCTTTATTAAACTAAACAGATTGAGCTCTCAGCGTCTATCACTATAAGGCATGTTTTCAAATCCTTTCATCATTCTTATGACTCTTCTCCGCACCCTCTCCAATTTATCAACATCTTTCTTGAACTGTGGACACTAGAACTGGACACAGGAATCCAGCAGTGGTCAGATCTGTGCCAATTACAGAGATAAAATAACCTCTCTACTGCCACTCGTGATTCCCCTGTTTATGCATCCAAGGATCACATTAGCCTTTTGGCTACAGCATCCTACGGGGACCTCATATGCAGCTGATTATCCTCCACAACCCAATTAGTTCTATGCATTGGGCAGGGAGAAGAGAATCACCAAGCCTTTTGTCAGGGGCAGACCCATGTTATCTTTAACTCTTCAGAGAGCCAGCAGTTTGACAGAAGGACAAAGCAATTTGAGAATCACTTCAGGTACCAGAAATAATTTTTCTATGGGAACTGCTCCATGACAGACAAGTAGTATCCACAAACCAGTCATATTGTGTCTGCTTACTACACAACATCAATTATGAGTGTATACAGCAGAGACACAAGGCACATAACTATCCGGTCACTGCAGCTGAAATCATTTCCCCCCCCCCGCCCCCAAGAATAAACTCATGTTGGACAAATTAAATTGTGGACAGAGAGGAGGGATTATATAAAAAGTCTTTGTTTTCCTCTTCCTACACTACAGCAAGGGGCTTGGGTCATTAGTAGTACGTAACCATTTCAGTATGAGAAAACAGAAAGTGGACAAGTTACTTTTAGTCAATAGACACTTGTAAAAACAAAAAACAAAAAAACCCCAATGTGTTAAGATTCTGCTAACTGCTGAGTGAAGATCCAGAGAAAAAGTATACAGTCACCTCTGAGCATCTTGCTTCACCCACTGACTCCCCTCCCCCCCCCCCCCCCCCCCCATAACTCTTCTGTCAAATGAAGAAAGACTTCCCTCCCCTTTTCTTTTAAGGCAAGAAAATGTTAAAAGGTCAAATAAAACTGCATCATAAAAGGCAAGCTCTTGGGTTATTTAGAACTTACAGCATGTAGTACTGCAGATACGCACAAGACAACTTTGACAGACAGGTTGAAGGCAAACAAAGTTCACCTGAAAGGAGATTTTTAAAAAGCTGGAGTATGAATAAAAAGAAAATCCAGTAGGATCTGTCACTGCAAGTCTTTGCTGGAATTTGCATTAACCCAAGTGTCTCACTACACACCCAGGAGCATTTGTATATTAGAGTTTAACAGTCTTCCAAAGACATTTTAATTTAAGATGCAACATTAGCCAGCTGTCCTCCTGCAAGAGAAGCATTTTGCCAGACTGGAGTTAGTCTGTCTTATCGCAAAAGGTATATAAAAGTCAGGGCACTAGGGAAGCAGGATCCCATCAGCCCCTCAAGAGCCTGGTGAGAGGGCCCCATCTAGAGTTAGTACATACCAATGTCCCCTACAGAAAACAAACCAGTGCTTCTGTCCCCATGCTAATGAATAACCTGCACAGTGCTGGAGTAAGGCTCTTGAGATAATCCATTTAATTTACTAAAATGTTGCCCCAACAGCTGCTAGAAATATCTGAATATGTGTTCAGCAACTATTACAAATGCAGTCCCTTCCTAGAGTGGAAAAACAAATGTAGTGAATAATCAACCACACGTAACATATGGATAATACATTTCTAAAGGAATTAACCCTGGATTAAAATTGGATATTGCATCCCATATGCTGAGACCAACAACGTAAGAAATGCTGCACCAGGGACGTGTCATTCTGAGGATAGTGTAAGGTGTTAGCAGCAACTCTAAAGTTAAGATTGTACTGAGATCTGCACTCCGAACAGATTTCTATGTTATTTCTATGAAAGAAGTTGTGTTGTAAAGATTGAAACATCAGCCCCATGGTCAAATCTCTCTCAACATCATGCTACAAGTCAGGACAGTATGAACTATTCAAATAGCCTGTAGGAATTGAAATATGCTGTTCTCATATCTTACTTCCTTCAGGGTTAGGGAAACAGCCACATATTTCTTTGCCAAAGCATTACCCCAGCATTTCAGGGCTCCAAGTTAAATATGAGCAGAAACAAACGTCAGCAAGAGATCCTCGGATGTTCTGTGCACATGAGGCATAAGCAAGGAGTGGGGTGAAAGAAAAGCATCTGAATTTTGATTAACACCATTTTGATGTCTTTCAAAATTGCAAGACACAGAGGGCTGTTAAAATATATATTAGCAACAAGGTAACGTTCTTCACTCTAGGTGGTGACTTAGGTATGTGAAGAATTTAAAATGCATGGAGTCAAAGCAGTGAGGGGTACTGTTCTAAATGACTTCATGGTGGACTAAGGTGGGTAAGTGTAAGCATCGCTGTAAATAGCCCCCCCCCCCGCAAGGCAAGGATTACATTTTGCAGTTTTAGGTGTCTGTGTTTAGCACAATAGCTGGTAACAGGATCATCATCCCACTGCCTGGGGTAATAGGACTAGGGGCTGTACACAATAGTTGCTCTGCCCTTTCGGCGTAACAAACTGCTGTGGCAATGTGGCCTCCATATTTATTGGGAATAAATAAAAATGAGCAGAACAACTATCAGCACGTCCACTTCACAACATCCACACAAACACACACACAGAAGTGGTTTTGCCCAGCTTAAAGAAAGCAGTTCAAGTCTCTCCCACCACCTCCCAGACTGGCTTCCATTAGAGCCAGAGTGGATTATGGATCTACCATGCAAAGCCTTTGTTAAAAGAAAGTTGAGGGAGCTGGTTAGACATTCCAAAGTCAGGGAATGCCAGAGTTCGAGTTGCACAGAACGCTAAGTTCTCGTCTCTCGAAACAATTCACTATCAAGAGTCCGACCTCATCTTCTATTCTGCAAGCAAAACATGAACCAAGTGGGCCGCCAAGCATCATGTTCAATCCTAAATCTGGATTGTGAGGATATCACCACACTAGAACAAAAAGTCTTTGCTCTCACCTCTCTGCACAGTCATAACATACTGCAGCCCCATGCTCCATGCTTTTGTGAGTACATGGAGCCAGCAGTCCACTTGTTTGGTGCTCCTTGCATGAGCAAAGCCTCAATTAGTGCATGCGTCAGCAGTCAAAATGTTAGGGTTGCTGCCATCAGAAGGAAGGATAAATTAGAACGATTAACGATGATTTAGAGGCAGTTGGTGCATTTCTAGAGTTTGACACCTTGGAGGTGGGAAAAAGGTTTCTTGCGGAGCTGTGGATTCTGGTCAGCGCGAGTGGTCAACATGAGGCATGGGTGTAAACTGATGTTAAAATATTTTCCACCCACGCCTCGGCCCCTGGTGTGCCAGAGAGTGCTGTGTATGAGAGCAAACATCTATTGCACTGTTACGGCCCTGCCCACATGTTTGCTGCCTCTCAGCAGAGGCTACCATTGCAAGCAGTATGGTCTTACTACACATGTATACGGTGCTTAGTGCAATAGGATCCCGCTTTTTACACTTCTAAGGAATTCCAGGGGTGGGTTTTGCAATTAAAACAGCTACTCCTCACTGCTACTTTAGCCCCCGCTCCTGTGCTAGGGCTCTTCCACAGGGGGGCCAAGGCCTGCCCAGCCTGCTATGCCTGCAGGACTCACTCAGACCTGCTACAAGTATGGGAGCTGTGGTGAGCGCACGCAGGGGGAAGCGGCCAGGGGAGTGGCTGCAGGGCAGACATGAACGGGCTTTGCCTAGCGTAAGAACAAAAGGAAGTGTCTGTGCGGACACCATGCTAAGCTACAGTGAGAGTGGTTCAGTTGTGCAGACCATGTGAAAAGTCTCTGGGGGCACCTCTGAACAATAGGATGTTGTTATGTGCATGAATTTCTGCCCAGGTCTGTTAACATCCATGTGATAGATAAGGCAGCGTGGGACCTAGAGACTCATTTTTCTTTCCACATCATATGGAATTATGTAAAATTCTGAAGTTTCTACTTTACAAAAATGCATCCCTCTGCAGAGCCGGATGAGTTAGTGTACAGCCTGCTTAGTCACCTTTAGCATGACCATGGAAATATTGCTACTTTATTGTCACACATCTGTTTCCTGTGTCATTTATGAGAAGACAAGTTAAAATCAAAACCACCACCGTGGCCTGGACAATTAGCTTTGGTGTCTAGCAGCAGCACCTCATGCATCAATAAGCATCAGCAAGGCAGGGACAGTTACAGAGGCAGCATGTTTGTCTTCTCCATGTTTGTAAGTAAGAGAATGCCAAGTTTTTCTCCACAATGACATTTCAGGAAGGGTGCCGACTGCCTTCTAGAGAGAACTGCATTCACTCCTTCCCCACTAGGAGCATGCTTGTTCTCAATGCGGGACTTGAGATAAGGGTAGTGAACGATGTGAAGGACGAGGAGCAATGCATCTCTCTGACAACACAACAGTGGAACTTAACATGTCTTTTTAAATTGCACAAAGTATTAATCACACTCCAAACTGTGCACGAAGGACAGCAGTATTTGAGCTGCAGCTCACATCCCTCCCACCTTCTGCTCAGGTAAAAGGTTAGTTGACTTGTTCCCCTGCTTTGTGCCCTAGAGGCCATATAGCTTACAGAGATAAGCAAGGGCTAAAGCTGGGTCTAAGTGACTTAGACACACAAACCGATGACTCTCTGGAAAAAGCCTGAAGGTAAAGATACAGGAGAATGCAAATGGACGAAGGTTAGAGAACACCTGACCTTATCAAGATAGATAAGTCATGTGATCAGGCCTATCCATCCCAGGTGTTTACAAACTGTATCTGTATTAAAAACAAAGCCCATGAATGTGACTAGGTTTTTCCTTCACAAAAGCCCAAACCGTTTCAGCAGCACAGCGCTCACGAGCAAACCACCATGTGCAGCGCAGGATGGAGGGAACGACAGGGCAGGAAGGAAACTCATTCAATTTAAAGCCTTCATTGTGAATCAAAGGCACATGACTCACCGTGGCAGTGGTCCTTATCTGTATATACAGCAGCTATATTACACAGCTTGGGAGATTTAACTCGGTAATTAGTAACATGTCCTGATGCACACTGATTAAGGAATAGGTGCTATACAAAACTGTATTTAATCCTATATCATCTCATTAGGGCACATTCCATTTCTAAATTTGGTTCTCTCAGCCGTCAGGAAACATTTACACTTCTGGTTCTTACTCTCAGTTTTGTAAGTACCGAGAGCAGGATACTATGGTGATGAACACCAAGCTCTCACAAAGCAGTTAAAATGCTTAACAAAGGACATCAGTAGTATTATCTCCATTTTACAGACAGGTAAATTGAGGCACAGAGCAGGGAAGTGACTTTCCCGAGGTTATCCAGTTGGCTAGTAGCAGAGCCTGGAATAGAACAGCTGTAGCTAATCTACTGTAGTCAGTTCCCTTGTGAAGAGCAAGACATGCTGGAAATACAAGGTTTATGTAGGGAATTAATGTTTGCTGAGCTGAACAAGTTACAAACTTCGGAGTCTTCTTCCCCTCCTATTACCACCTTGAGGTGTGTACTCTCGTGCTAATGGTGTAGGGGTGGAGGAATAGCAGACAGTCTGCTAAGCCAGTCATCACCGCTCTAGCTCACTCTGCAGTTTTTCTAATGGAAGCATTTTCTATTTGTAATTCAAGAGGTCTATTGAAAGCAATGTTTAAGGAAACCAATTCTTTAGATAAACCTGGTTAAAATGACAAAGCCTCCTGCAGACGCATTCCAAAGCTAAACTCACGCAGACCCCTCCCACCCATTCCCTTCAAGGTGGAGAAGGCAGGCTGAGTGGCAGATGGCTGTGGGCCGGCAGCAGGAGGTTTACATTTTGCTCATTAAGGCAACACCACTGAGAGTTCCATTTTTATTTTCTAAAGTATGTATCTTAGGGAGAGGAACAATCCTAGGGGAATCGTTTCAGTATAGGAAAGGAGAATCGCAAATCAGACATTCATAAAGACAACAGCGAGCATTAAACATTCAGTTTCTCTGTGTCTGCTCCAGTATTGGAGTCTTGTATTAAAAGCAGCAAAAGGGAAGATCATGTGTTTGGTACTTTTCCTCCAATACAGCTTATTCAAGTCAAGGCCACACTCTGCTTTCAGACTCCCCTCTCTCTCACTCTCTCCTTTGTAAAGGTGTGTTTTTGTTGTCATTACAAGAAAACCAATACAAATGCTAGGATCGCCTGTGTGCACAGAGCCAGAGACGAAGGGGAGACTCATTAGTAAAGCAAGCAGAAACAAGAAGTAATCGTAGTATGCAGAGACCTTTAGAGGAAAGCTGCCGTATCAGCACAGAGAACTTTGAGTGTTAAGCAAGTTTCAGCACCTCCGTCTCAGTCAGATAAACACTACCGTACTCTTTTCAGACAGGTTGCTGGGGCAGAGCGCCTATATGTGGCTGTGGAACGCCAGATGGAGGTACGCTAACATACACTGCTGTGCGGCACTCCGGTTTAGTGAGGAGCAGTGTGCAGAACATGACCATCACTTGCTTTCTGAAACACTCAGTGCCAACTGCCCAGAGTCCTCATCAAAGCCTAAGTCCACAGTTAACGTGCAGTTTTGAAGAGCAAGTCAATTTTTGAGCTAGAGCACATCCCCTAGATGCTCTGCGTGTGTGTAAGAAAACGCCACTTAATGTCACCATTGAACTGAAAGACCAGCCAAGTTTCACAAAAGTATTTGCTTCAACTGCGGAGGGTAGGATTTCAGTTCTCAGGGTGATTTTTTCGCTAAAACATTAAGAATGCCTCCTGAATTAAAGTGAAAATGTGTATGGAATCAGTGTGCTATTCGATACACTTCAAAACGGATACATGATCTGCAGTAGGTCTCAGTTCGACTTAATCAGCCCAAACTTCAATCAGCATTTCAGTCACTAATGAGCAGCTCCCCTTTCAATGCAGGGAACAGCCCTTCCCGGTGTCCCTACCCCACCCTTGGCAGCCTCATAGGAGCATGCATCTTTCTGGCCCACACTTCGAAGGAGCTCTTGAGACCAAGTACTTTTGACTCCATGTGTGTCTCTCTGCAGAACAGAAGTTTCTTCTTGTTTCAGAGGGCAACCTGCCATCCTCTCCCTCCCCCGCCAATACCAGTCTGAGTCCTAGTGGGACAGCAAAGAGGAGCAATGTAAAATAACACTGCATTTAAGGTCTAGGTGAAAGCCTCCCTAGCAAGGTTAAGTCGTTGTAGTTACGGTGTGTTAGGCCAAAAGAACAAAACCCTGATATTTTAGACTCACTGGTTCCTTCTCCCTTCTCCACAGCACCCCCTCATCCTAGAGTTGTGTTACCCACAGTTGTCAGTGGTCACTGCGAGTTACACCCTTTGGTGACTTTGATGTTTAGAGGTGTAATCAGGCCAGAGTATCATCTTTTGTACCACCCCATGAATAAGGATTATTTCTCCAGATCAGCACTTCGCAGGACAGGGGTTTTTTGACTGCTTGTTTGTTTACATTGGAGCTTCCGTGTCCCCGCCTGCATTTCTAACTCTCAGACCAGATCAAGAGCAGTAGCGTAGCCAGGGGGGGGAGAGCGGAGGTGGCGGCTGCTCCCCCTCTGAGCAGAAGTGGCGCCTTAAAAGATGCAGAGCGGAGCTAAAAAAAGGTGCCGCTTCTTTTTAAGGCGCTGCTTCTTTCACTCACCTGGTGGCGCTCCAGCTGTTCAGTAGCACTTCGGCGGCAGGTCCTTCACTCGCTCCGGGTCTTTGGCGACACTTCGGCGGCGGGTACCACCGAAGACCCGGAGCAAGTGAAGGGACAGGACCCGCCGCCGAAGTGCCGCGCCGAACAGCTGGAGCTGGGATCTATACACCTGAAAGGCAATCTATCAGAATAAAATGTAAGGCACCAATTTAGAACCAAAACCATTTTTTTGAGTTTCCACAAGAACAGCAGATTTGCAATATCTGCAGAAAGGCAAGACTCCATACTACTTAGTCAGAATTCCGTCCAGTTTGAGTTTTACATTTTACACCCAACAAGGAAGTTCCCAATTATTAAATAACTGATATTATTTCACCAGTTGTGTTGCTTAGAGATGATATATTACATCCAGAAAATTACAACAGAAGAACGTTAAGATTGCAAAGGCAAAACTAAACAGTTAGGAAATGACTTAATTAAGGTTGCCTATGCACCATCCATTCTGTGCACTGAAAGAGGCAGGGGTCCTTTAAAAAAAAAAAGTGTGTGATCATATAATTAAAGATCGTGCATCATAATGCACACACACGAGGGGGTCAAATTAAGGTTGCATGGGCATCATTGATTCAAGCATTTTTTAAAACTCCTAAGTGCTTCACTTTGCAAGTTTAATGTTCTTTTAACTTAAGACTTTTGGACGTTAAATATTTTATAATAATTCTGTCACCACAGCTCACAGTGAGTTGGATTTCTTCCAGGCATGTAATGGTGCTTATGAAAAATGGTGCCAGTTTACATATAATCTCCTAACATTAAAAACTAGAGTGCTTCCTAATCTTACCCATCTGGGAGCCCCAGGCAGGTCTCAGCAGCAGTCATTCATCATTTTTGAGGAGTTGCTTTTGTCACCGCCTTTTAACATCAGGTGGCAGCATCTCTCCATTCATGTGTCAGGGATGAGACTCGCTGGGCTTTGCTTTAGCGCACACTAATACTCTAGTCACACTCCACTGTTTCTCTAGACACCCAATTCTTTCCTTTGGCTGCACAGCTTCTTTGCCAAGGAAAGTATTTTCTGGTAGCATCTCCGATCAATCGATCTTCCCTAACATGGCCAGAAGAAAGCAGACCATCCTGCAATACTTCTAGGGCTGGTCCACACTGGGGGGGGGAAATCGATCTAAGATACGCAACTTCAAGTCGAATATCTTAGATCGATTTTTAAAAGTACTTACCCTGGTCCACACGGCAGCAGGCAGGCTCCCCCGTCGACAGCGCTTCCTCCGCTCGCCGAGCTGGAGTTCCGGTGTCGACGGGGAGTGGTTCTGGGATTGATTTATCGCGCCTAGATGAGACGCAATTAAATCGATCCCAGAACATCGATCACTACCTGCCGAATCGGGGGTAGTGTAGACTAGCCCCTAGAGCTCTTGTTTTTTAAGACACTTTTTGGGCTCTTCACACTAATGACTGTTTCTTGGCGAGGTCTCCGAACTGAAAGCTGAAGCAGTGAGTGATCCGTTTATCCACAGGTCCTAGCTGCAAGGCCAGCTTTCCCCCAGGCCACCACTGTGACTCAACCAGGACCTTCCAAGAAGGAAAAGGGGCAGTTTCATCTAAGATGCCAACAAGGGGCAGTTTCATCTAAGATGCCAACTATTGTGAAATAGTGTTTCGCATGTAGACACCTATCAACGGGAAGTTAGTAAGAGTTACGGTCCAGACATAAAAAAAACTAGACGGTACCTACTTCAGAAGGCACAGACCCGGACTACACTGGAACTAGGGTTCAGAAGTTAGGGGTGCCATATTGTGTTACTGATTCCCAGGCTATCCCATCTACAGATGTGGTTAATAAGAACTTTAATGAATTTTCCTTTCCCCATTCTCGATCTCCTTTCCATAGCAGGTCACTAACCATGCAAGGAGTGCAATGGAGCGGTCATGACGGTGACGATATAAGCCCAGAAGTCATGGAATCTGATTGCTACTTTAACAAGAACAGTTTTTACATGTTCAAGTTGATGTTTTAAAAAAAGCAAACACTTGGCAAATTAGTATTTTTCCCAGTTATCAGTTACCAAAGTAAAAAGGATCATGTGAACATTTATCCAACTCATACACACAGCTCTTAAGCTATTTTATTGTGCAAATCAAGTGGTTTATGAAACAATGTAACGTATTTACTTTATACAGTATTAACCTCCCGTTCCAATGCAGAGGGTTGATGGGATCACAGCTGCAGACTAGTCATATTGGGAGAAGGCAAAATAAGTTTCGAGTTAGTTAACATTCTGCCAGGAGTCTCAGTCCGCTAGAGCACGTTTTCAACCTTTGAAAAGCTTCACAAATGAGCAAAAGTGAACGATTTGCTTTCTATCCCTATAAACTTGTGCCCCTTCCCATAGAACATCAGGTAACTATTTGCTTTGCAGGCACATAGGAGTTTGCTCTAATCTCCTGGTCGTCACTGCAAAATATATAGATAGATAGTATTTAGGAGTTATGTATCTCTATTGAAAATAGTGCTCTTAAGGCAGAGGTCCCCAAACTGTGAGGCGCGCCCCCATGGGGGGGGCAAAGGAACGTTCAGGGGGATGCAGCTGGGGCCAGGGCCAGCCACCACAGGGGACAGAGAGGGAGTGCCACTTAGCTCCACTCCTGGCCCCGGCCCCCTAGCAGCCGGAGTCAGCTCCCAGCTGGGGCCCCAACCGTGGCCCCCCTTACTCCTGTCCATATCTGCTCCCCACCACGAGCTGTGGTCCTGCTCTGGGCCCTGGGGGGAGGGGACAGACAGAGGTAAGGGGGGCACAACCCTGAAAAGTTTGGGGACCACTGTCTTAATGACTTGGAGTTAAGGCAGGTCACCAAGAGGTGACACCTTGGAGGCTGAAAGGATCATCTATCTCCTTGTCTGGCCCTTGGCCTCACAGTGTATGCCTATTTGCATACTGAGTCAGGTGTGAATGGAGGAACTGTGAAATCTACAAGAAATGAACAAAGGCAAGGGGGTGTTCTGTCTATGAATAAGAACAAAGTATTGGTCTGGTCTATCGGAGTGCAAAGAGACACGGAATCCTTCACCGAGGAGGCAAACTGACGGCATGCTTGTCTCGTGAAAGGAGGACCAGAGCCAGCCAGGCTGTAAAGGACTGGAAGGACGCGGGATGAGCAATACACAGGACACGAGAATATCTTCACTAAATCTAGGCTCTAGGGTGCGTGTTGTGATTTTATTTGGCACGGAACCGTTGGTTTCCGATACTTCTACCTGCTACGACCAGAATCTCTGAGCTTTGTAAAATAAACGTATTTCACTATAAACATGTCTAAGTGTTGCGTGTTAAGCGTAGCGGTGATCTGAGGTGGGCCCGGTAAGCTGCAGTGCCCTGTTTCTTTGGAAGCAGCGAATCTACGCGCACTGGGAGAGTCCAGTGGACCAGGGGCCGGACCCTCTAGGGACCCGCTCAGATGGCTCGAGGGTTGGGATATGCCTATTGCCAATTTGCTGAGTGACAACGGGGCCTGCTAGGCCTAGAGGGCAGGGCTTGTGTTGGGTGTGGCCTGTGGAGCTGACCACAGCAGGCACAGACCAGGTTTCCTCCTGCTAAGGGCAGGTAGTAGCGAGGTGCCTCACAATCTGGGTACCCCTGGGGAGCATCACAACCTGCTCAGAGGGGAAGACGAAGGCACATGTGCTTGATAAGCTTAGAGAGACGGAACAGTGCAGAGAAAATGAAGATGTTAAGTGCATCTCCATATCTGCTTATTCCCAATATTTAAACTACACCTTGTATAGGTGAAGAATTAAGTGTTTTTAAAAAATCCCTGTTAATTATCTAATAGCATTTATTAAAATAGGAAAGGATTAACTCAATATCTTATTCCTGAAACCGACTTCCCGCTGTAGTGAAAACGCTTTCAAGTAGCATTTCCCCACATTTTCATGCTGGAGTCAGTGGACGATGTTGAGGCATGCTTGGGGCAGAGGACGCTACCCTGAGGCTGGTGCTATCATGACTTTGCATGAGGTCAGGCAAGGCAAGGCATGTTCTTCCTGAAAGAGCCATTTAAACCAAACTCCCTGCAGGAGTCGAGTCAGAGATAAAAGTCAGGGCCCGGGCAGGTACGTTAGAATGATTGCATCAGTTCTGCCTCATCCCCAGGAAAACTGCACCAACGGGGCCCTGCTCAGACAAGCAGTCAGAAATTCCATTAATAGATGCCTTTAGAGAGTTAATTCTAAGTACAGCTGATAATTAAGGCTGGATTTAACTCAGCCCATTTTTAACTGCAAGCTGCCATCTAGTACCATTCTGTAGTACCATCTAGTACCATTCTGTAGTACCATCTAGTACCATTCTGCAGACACAACAGGCTACTTACTGCCGCCTGGAAACAGCATTTCAGCTTTCTAAATGGCTTCAGATCGGATAGACCATTTAGTACGTCTGTAGGCAGAAACCCACTGGAGTCTCCCAGCAGTTTTTTTCCCCCCTTAGAAAGTGTGTTGGCTGACATTAGCTTCCCTACCACCAGCAACAGGAAGTCTCAGAGCGGAGGTCACCACGTCAACAGTGGGGTGCCACTTCCTATCCTAGAGAAGTATTTTAAGTATGCATAAAATGTTATCACTGAACCCAACTTAAAAAGAAGCCCCTAACTAGGCCACAGCAATTGAACGGACACAAAAATCCCACGCTCCTGCCAAGCCCAAATACATGAGTGAGGCTCCAAAGAGCCATGAGATTTTAATAAATAAATTGGGTTTGTCATTTGTGTTAGGCTTCTGAGCCTTCGGGATTCATGTTTTCAAGCTTTTCTCCAGTCACCAAAGCTAGAGACTTCTTAACGAGAGCAGCGAGTCTCGTGTAGGTGCCTGACTCCAGGAGCTGATGGTCTACAGGGGAAAAAGCCACCCAACGCCACAGGACTTAGGATAAGATCATGAGAAGTGGCAACATGAATGACAGTGGAAGCTGCAAAAGCCTGTTAGCCACCTCAGTGTCATGAGCCCACCCTGAAGCAGGAGCGTTATTCACGGCTTTATAAGCAACTGGAATAGCTCCTTCCCCCCTTGTTACCGATTCCTACAAACATATTCAAAAACTGCACACTAGGAAAGTTTTTGTGCCTTACCTGAAAATTTCCTTTCTTGGAATAATGAGGCCACAGATCCACGACATCGGATCTCTGCTCTAAGCCAGGCTTGGAGGCAGACCAAGCCGGATAATCAGGGCAGGGGAGGTGTGACTCTGTCTGAGAAACATCCATTGCCTAGGAAATCTCTAGCCCCTCTGTATCAGCTCTGCTCCCATACCCAGACTCCCCTCACGGGCTGATCCTTGAGATCACATTGGGTTGCTCTGAGTTTTGGCCAGGTTATGCTGTTCTCGCTCTAGTTTGGAGGAGATCCCTTGCAACCCCTTGACACTGTCCCACCAAGATGGCACTCTGGGATTAAATGTCCTTCATGGATCGCTGAGTGGGAAGCCGGACTTTAATGTGCTCGGACTCATTCACTGTCTGAAGGACCCGAGAATCCTCCTGGGGGAAAAGTGGAGAGGGATAAGTTGAAGCTCACTAGCTGACTCATGCGAGCACGTCCACAGAGGAGATCACTGATCCCAGAAGGTAGAAGCATCTGCATGGGAACTTCCCTGGGGAGGCTGACTATGCTGGTAAGACCTCAGTTTCTCTCATCTTTCCTACAATAAGAAACTTTGGAGAGGACAGTTTCTATCTCCACTCAAGAGGAATCCACGGAGACTTAACTGACCCATTTGCAAAGCCACAGCTCTGCACCATCTGTCTGTGGGGTACTGTCTACGGCAGGGCAGAGGCTCTGATCAGGAGGTCACCCAGGTGGACGTGACCTCTTCCACACTTCCATCAACACTCAAGGAGCTGCTGCTAAACAGAGGGGGAGGACCGTACTGGCTGCGATGTGCTCTGAAAGCAAAGTATCCATGAGAGAGTCAAACTGGGCTATAGAAATAAGCAGCCTTCAAGTCTACTGATGGCTGCCAGTGTGGACTTTAAGGTCTCCATCTTGAATTTGGATTTCTCCATGGAACTGTTGAGATCCTTGGGGTCGAGAGCTGCTCTGTAGCCTTCTGACCTTTTTTGGACTAGGAACAATATGGAGTAAAGGCTCAGTTTCCTCTGTAGAGGAGAGGCAGGTGCTATTGCTCCCCTCTGTAGGAGATCTAGGGAGGCTCTCTGCATGCACAACTCTTCTTCCTCAGGGAGAAGCCCTCTGGCAGTGTGGTTTTTTAATAGGCTGAGACACCTCATACTTGCAATGCTGTCCACCCATTAGCACTGCTTGTGAAAGCCTGTGGCGGCACTTAAGGTGCCAGACGACAGTTATTTGTCCGTTTATTTTTGCTGGCCTTTGGCTGGTGCACACGGAGTAACCTTCTGGGCTTATAGAATGGGGGCTGTGGGGAGGAAAGGTTGTGGGGGAAGTGGACCAAGATACCCCTTACTGCCTGGCTGGTTTTTCCACATCTGGGATGATGTCCCTCTCCCCACTCCATAGCCATCTTCCGGGGGAGGAGATGGAAGTGGTGGCAAGGCACGACAACCTGCAGCAGAAGCTTGGAGCAATAACCTGGACATTCGGGCCTGGTGACCCACGGCAGCAGCTGGCTAGGACAGCCCAAAAGTGAGGGCATGGTGCAGCAGCTGAGGGCGGCAACTTGTTACTTTCCCATTCGTTTGGATGGGCCAGGAAATCCCCACCTCGGGATGCATGAGGAGAGAGACACCGCTACAGCTCGTGATGGGCAGCTGAGACCTGTAGTTTATAAGACTCAGTACACTGGTTTTAAAAGTATTTGGAGAGCTGGCCTTCCTCCCCGCACAGGGAGGATGCCTGTTGTGGGGCTGTGTGTGTAAGCACCCCTCGAGGAATTCTCTCTGCTTAAGCCTGGTCTTTTCTGCCCTGATCTGCCAGGCCGCACTGAGGGTGAGCAGGGGGAACCAGGCACAGAGGCATATCTGCCCTGCTGCACTCCGTAGATTCACACAGCTTGAGGGAAACAGGTTTCGCTTTGTGCCTTGGAGTGACTCCAGATGAATCCCCCGAATCAGACTCTTCTGAATTGGCTGGGGGCCGGGGCTCTCTCCCTTAGTGTTCTATCTTGGGGTGACTAGAAGGGTCTGACTGCCCGAGACAGCTGTGGACATGACTTGGACATAGACTGACCCAGCCCCAGTGGCACCCGCTTCCAAGGGAGCCCTTGGCGTGCAGGCTGCAATGGAGATGAGCTGGGCTGACACTGCTGGCAGGGAAGAAGGCTGCAGGGCTTAGGCAGGCTATAAGGGGCTGCACTACAAGGCTCAGCAGGGGGAGATGAGCAGGGAACCAGGTGCTGAGCACGGGTTACACAATGGACCCCAGGGCCCCTCATGAGGCTCTTCTCACCCTGGATCCCTGCAGGAGCTTCTCTGACCCGTTGGCACTAGGCCTCAGCCTACGCTCGGCCCGCACAGACATGGAGGCAGGGGAAGAGGAGGGAACCCAGGCCTGGGGAACTTTTGCTGTTGAAGTGCTGCCTCTGCTTTCTGGGAGCTCTCCTGCTTAGGGCAGCAGGTTGCAGAAAACATGGCCCGGCATGAGCACGGAGAGGAGTTGGGGTCTCCACAGAACAGGCACAGGTCTCCATGCAGTCAGCCTGCTGGGAGGTGCAGGAGACAGTACCTGGCTTTCCCTCTCTCAGCCTTCCCCACCATCCTGCACTGCGCGTGCATGAGCACAGGGCATGGACAGCCCAGCGAGGGAGAGGAGAAAGGGGGATCCCTTCTGCTGATAAAATCTCCAAGTGATCAGGATCTGCCTTTAAGCTTTTTCTTCTTTTAAGTTCGCTCTGCAGCAAGGGGAGGGAGGGAGCAGCTCTGCCTGCCTGCAGCTGAAGAGGCAACCAAAAGCTGGTGGTCTCTCAGAGGTGGAACCATATCTCCCTTGCCCAATTGACCCATGTGGTCCGCCTCTAAGGCTGTGCAGAGCAAAGATCTCACTGCCATGGAATTGTGAGCCTCATAACAAACAAGATAAGATCACAACAGCCAAGAAGAATAATTGTACCTCCTTCCTCTGCTCCATTTGAAGATAATGCTCTACATAACAATCTGACACAAAGGAGAGATCCGACAGAGAGAACGTTACGGTGAGACAGTTCTGTTGCCGCTGGACAAGTCACCTAGTTACAGGCAGCAGCTATTTGCAAAGTAGCTCTAATCGAAACGATCCAACTTTCAGAGTAAAAACCGCTGAAAGTTTTGAAATTGTGGAAAGTTACCATTGGTAAGTCTGTGTGGCCGACTGAGGTCCGAGAGGTCACCAGCTCAGAACACTGTTTAATGCGCTTAGCTCTGGGTGAGCTGGTTTTGTCAACATAAGAGTTTGGTGGCAGGTGCAGTTTTCCGTTTGAAATGCCTGGACTTGGTATTTACAGGAATTAATACTGACTTCCCAAAACAATGCGTAGCAGAGCGGGATTTCAGCTCCTTTGGCTCTCACGCTATTCTCAGACAGGAGCAGAGGACGATGCCTGGGTAGGTATGAGGACATGTGCGCAAGAGGAACACCCGCCATGTACATACCCAGTGAAATAGGCAGAGGACAAAAAGATACCTCGTTACCATGTATTTAAAGTATCAATACTCAAAGTACACTCACTCACCTGCAAAAGAGCTAGCACATATGTCCAACTTCTTGAATATGAACATTTGAAAGACATGCCCGGTTCGTTAACTGTGTAATCCGATTTCACAAAATCATGGAAAACAGCATGTCACGGGTAGTCAGTGATCCCATATTACAGGGTGAGTAATACCCTTTTAAATGGAGAGATCGGATTACACTACTGTTTCTCTAAACAAACACTCCCTGTTGTAATGATTGTTGTCTCCCATGTCTACATGGCAAGGGGTTGTAAACTTGTGAGAACTTCCTAAATAAATCAGCAGCGTAAAGGATGGCTGGGCTTACAGGCATGAAGTAACCCAGTCGCTTGGGGGACAGTTGATCAGCTGTCAGGAGACGTGGCAGGAATATCTGGAGGAGGAGGAGGAGGAGGAGGAGGAGGAGGAGAACTGCAGGGTGCTAACGGGAGGATGAAGTCAGATTCTATGATGCTGTCCGGTAAACAGATTAACCTGCTCTCACCCAACATTAGTAAGAGGGGCGGAGTGGCTGTGGCCCAGGTTTCTACCAGAGGGCCACGGCTGACGGAGCAAGGCCACTGCACCCTGGAGCTCTCAGTATCCCCGTGTCACGGGTGATGGGCTAATCCTGAGGACCTGAGCAACTGCCACGCCTGGGAGCTGGAGGGACTCAGCATCACAGGACTTGGTAATGGACGCTTGGCCCACAGCTGCACCGGCTCTTCCCACCTGTTCCCAATGTAGCGATGGACAAAGCACCCCTCCCCAGAGGCAGGGATTCTTCCCTCCCAGAAAGCCTTCCTGTACCCTTCTGACCCGCCACAGAGCCATTTCTTCTGCTGCAGTGGCTCCTTTGCTGGGGACAGCGGACGTTAGCTTCCCAGAAAGGTCACGATGATCCAGCTGTGTTGGACTAGCAAGAGCTAGAAAGTGGGAAGGGGGTGCAGGAGCAGGGGGAGAGAACGGCCTGCAGTCACCATGGAAACCATCCTTCACTAGTGCTGCAAGCGCTAAGTGACACTCTTACCTTCTGGGCTGGGACCGGCACTCTTCCTCCCCACTGTCCGCCTCCTGCATGCACAGAGGAGAAAAAACAGGACCAGTTAAAATACTAACCCATTCATAAACGTCAGGCTATTGCACTTCACTAGCCTGGCCCGGCATCTGTGGGTGTGTGTGTGTGTGTGTGTGGGGGGGGGGGGTGTGTTCTTTTTTATTACCCCATACATCTCTCTTTCTGCTGCTGCATAGGCACTTAATTTCTGAAAGCCTTTAATAAACACATGGGAATCATTTTGCAACTGCAGAATTTAACATGCGGCTGCATGGCCTTCCAACGACCTCTGCCAAGCACAGAGCGCCGGCGGTCAAGCACGTATGTTGCTCCTGGGGGGGAAAAATCCCAGTGTCTGACAGTGAGACGCTCAGAATCAAAAAAGAGCCAAAACATGAACCCAAAACGGGGCTGGGTAAGTGCAGACCAACTAGAAAGTGGAAATTTGACATGGTACGCTGCTTCGGATGCAAAATTAATAGGCCTAATTTCTAGCATGCTGTGGAATTTTACTAGGACTTTCTATTAGAGCCTGAAGCAATATTTCAGCAGAGAAATCTCAAGGTGATTAATTCCACTTCATAGCGAATTGAAATGGACATTCGCAGGCAGGACTAGGGGCGGGGTGGAGAATTTGCTTTATCAGTGAAAATAATAAAGTCAAGTTTGGTCGCTGTAGTTCCGTGGTGGCTGGAGAGCATTTTAAAGCACAAGCAACATTCTAAATTGGCACAGGAAGAAAGGCCTTCAAGGAAACGAATACAGGCAACGCTACTCTTTCAAGTTTATGCCCGGGTTGCTTGGGGGCTTTAGGCTGTGATTTTATTGACTCATAGAAGCATAGGACTGGAAGGGACTTCAATAGGCCATCTAGCCCGGTCCCCTGCACTCAAGGCAGGACTACGTAATAACTAGACCATCCCTGACAGGTGTTTGTCTGACCTGCTCTTAAAAACCTCCAGTGACAGAGATGCCACAACCTCCCTAGGCCATTTTTTCCAGGGCTTAACCACCCTGAGAGTTTTTTCCTCACGTCCAACGTAAACCGCCCGTGCTGCAATTTAAGCCCATTACTTCTTGTCCTATCCTCAGAGGTTAAGGAGAACAATTTTTCAATGTCAGATTCCTTCCATTATTGGGGAGGGAGTCCTCCAAAGAGCACACAGGTGCTGTAGGTAGTGGTGTCGGCAATTCAATATGTGGCACCTCTTTCTTTTAAGCCAGCACTGCCTCAGTGCAGTGCGGGGGGGTGTTTTGCAGTCTTTCAGGCAAGAGGTAAAACCCAAGGTCCTCCAGGCACTGAAGGTCCCACAGCTTGTTCTCCAGGGGTTGAGCATTAGCAGGAGATACTGACAAACCCCAGTGCAGACATTTACTTCATTCTACCATGGATTTTTAATTAGATCCCAAATTCCTCCTCACTGTTAGACTGGTGTGTAGTGTTACAGTCTATTGTCATAACAGCTGCTCCATTCCACCCCAGAGTGGTTGCATTTCTGGGGAGGAGGAAGAGGTATCTAGCACTTTTAAAGGAGCATCCACAGAGGAGCTTATGGGGTGGGAAGAAGGCTATCAGCAGGAAGGGGCCATCTTTTGCACAGCTAGTGAACAATCAGAAAGTGCCAATTATATTTCTATAAAGCACCACTGCTAGCCTTTCCCCTGCAGCATTGCATTACATCTAAGTACCTTTGTTAGAATATTTTGGAGCCATTCTATCACCACAATTCCTAGTGACTGCACCTGCCACACACGGGGAGTAGATCTGAATCCCAAAGACTCTGTATGCTGCTTGCCAGTGAACCCTCTACAGCAGCAGTGTCCAATAGAAATTGGATGCTAGCCACACTTGTGGTTTTGAATTTTTCTTATTAGCCACATTATAAAAAAGCCACATGCATTAGTCACAATTCAATAGCCTATTAGCCACATGTGGCTAGTGGCGAATGTACTGGACACCGCTGCTCTACAGAGACAGAGGCTTTGCCAGCTACGGAACTATTCTAGCTTTCCTTCTACATCTTTCATCCACTACGGCTTTAAAAACGCTCTTGCGCCCATCCCTACCAACCCATTCAGCTGCCACCTGCAGGGCGTACAGGTGGAGACAAATACAGAATGGTTTCGTCAGCACCTATCCTGAGGTAGCAGAAGGGTAAGAAATAAGGTTGTGGATTGGGTCCTGATAGGATCAGCAGAACAACCAGCCACTATGTCTGCCGACCCTCCCTTCCAGCCCCACCAGAGGGTAAGTGCAGACCTCTGCTCGGGGCAGGAGAACAAGTGGAGCAGTGGGACAGGGAGGAATTCTGAAACAGCCAGCAGCACTTGCAGAATTTGAAAAAAAAACAGCAAACAAAAAAAACCCCACCCAAAGAAAAAAAACAACAACCCAGACCTGCAATTCCTAAGACACAGGCTCAAAAAGGGTGGAATGGAAATGTCACATTTCACCACCAGGGAATTGTATAACCAGAGTCGGTTTCCTGTAACTTCACAGAACGAGAGGCACAGATCGAGAAAGCCGTCAGGGCAGCATTACTTGGGTCCCGTTAGTTATGATGTGCAAAGCTCAAGGCCTTTCTTTATACAAAATGCAAGATGCAGACGCGGAATGGCCGGCCGAAATTTTGCCTCTCTGCTATCCGAGAGTCTGATCCTGGGAGGTGCTCGCTAGCCGAGTTCCAGGGACAGCGCAGGTGCTCAGCGCCTCTCCGGCTCAGACCCCAGTTAACGCCTAGTAAACAAGGAGACAAATAGCAAAACAGACACCTGCAGCCACAAATCGGAGCTAAGCCAGCAGGGCTACCTTCCACACCCCAGGCCTCAGAATTAGCGGCGTCATTCCAGCAGCGAGAGACAAGCATGCCGGCACCCCCTCCCCTAACTGAAAACCCCAACACACTCCATCGTCAGGAGAGAATGTGATGCAAATATTAACACAGTCAAACAGGTACAACTGCGCAGGGAGGGAATCGGCCAAGCAGCTTTCCAAACCCTCCCTCCTGTAATGAAGCGGTGCAATGTTCAGCCAGCCGCAGGCAGGGACTGGCTCAAGGGGGCTGGATGCTGCAAGCCGCAGCTCTGATAGGCCGCATGATGGCAGGAGTCTGACGCTGATTGCCATTATGCGGGCATCCATGGGGATGGCGCAGGCTCGGATTCCTCAGAGCCACACTGTGCACACCATGCCAGCCACAGTTCTACTTGCAACCAGCATCCCAGGGAGCTGAAGACACCAGGCTTTTAGCCTGAGCTTCCCAGCAACTTGTCAAGAGCACACAGCTGCCCAGGATGTGGTGCCATTCTGTACTGGCTACGCTGTACGCACGGGGCGACAGGGGCTTTGTCTTCCTAGCTGCCTGCACAGCACTTAGCCACAACACGGCCCTCGCCATCATGGGGACCTTTAAACAACAAGCGTTTGTAGCAGCCCCTCATCAGTCATCTGACAGGGAGGTCAAATCTAGAATAATCAAGTGACCAACAGCGTCAGGACTAGATGCCTTTCCTGGTTTAGCTATGAAGCCCTAAGCGTAGGCGCAATTATCTCCTTACGAACAAATTTCCTTTTAAGGGAAACACCAACATGGAGTGTAGCTAACAGGTGCAAGTCAAGTGACTTGAAAGAGCTAGACATCCCACCTCCCAAAAATGGATAGATTGGCAAGATGAGGAACGGGGAACCCATTGTCAATTTTGCAATCAGATGGCATTTTCCCATCGCCAAGTTAATCTGCTGTCAGGCAGGGTAACAGTCTCGAAAGCACACAGGTCACTTAAGCACTTTTGAAAAGGTTGCCTCCTGTAGATCTGTACCAACTCTCCTTAGAACCAGTTGGATTCTGCCAGGTCACAAGACACGTGGCCAACACTCCATATGGGTTCCCCAGGAAGGGGACTTACTAGCCTGTCTAATAACAGCAGCCAACAAGGTGAACAGCAGCCATTATGGGTGAGCCAAGAGCTTGAAAGGGTTTGTTCTCTAATCAAATGCATTCTTCAAGCCCAGGATAAGGTGAAGTGGTGGAAAGAAGCACTTCAGGTCTGCGCTACCTCACTCAGTAATCTAAGCTATGCAGACAATGCGGTTTTCAGTCTGGAACGTGCAGCAAGCAACATCATTACAGCAAGTGGCCAGCTGCACCTCCAAAAAACTCCAGCCATGGCAACTAGCAAGCACCATGTCCCCACAGCAAAACAAACAGAGGGGATGCCCTGAAGCATGCAGACCATTTCAATTATCTTGGCTCCACATGGAATTCAAACCTCAAGAGCGCTCTGAAAACGTGGAGGCGGCTAGACATGACCCCATCAGTTGCCATCTGTCACCGCTGAAGATTTGATGAGATCTAAACATTAGACATAAATGCAGCACATTAGTGTCAGGAGTTCAGAGCATAGCCAGTTATGGTCATATAAACTGGACTATGGACACGTGATTCTGGTCAGAGTCTCTAAGATCTAATAGTGCTTCCTGCACTCTGCTGTCCAGCCTGGGACGTCTGAAAACTCATCTTATCTTTAACCTTTAGGATTTATGGCAACATCTGTCTTGACTACGAAGATTCCCATCCATCGGTCTGCCACCCTCTCCCCTCCGGCCAGTTTGCATCTCATGCATCTGGCTAGGTATGCATGTCCCGCCCCCAAGGCAGCTTTATGGGAGCATCTCAGCTTGCTTCTGTCTTTCCAGCTTATTCAGTAGGGTGACCAGATGTCCCGATTTTATAGGGACAGTCCCGATTTTTGAGTCTTTTTCTCATATAGGCTCCTATTACCCCTCCCCCACACCCTCTGTCCCGATTTTTCACATTTGCTGTCTGGTCACCCTATTATTTAGGATCCTGCTCCCCAAACACTTTCCTCTCTCGCCGTGTGACTCTTTCACTGATTTTCCTCAAAGTTCAATCTTTTCTGCCTCAGATTGGAGGCTCTTTGCAATTCTAGCACAGCTTCTCTTATCTGCTTCATGCCTCCCAAGCTTCCCTTGACTACCCCCTTTGCAGCCTTCTCTTGGTGCCACCTTATGGGCTGCTCCTGTTAGGATTAACTGTCTTCCACTTCAAACACTCCTTTATTTTGCCATGGAATTTCTCCTCCACCATGAGCTTGGACCATCATCGGACATGCTGCCGGTCTGGCCTATTGCACTATTTCCTGAGCTAGGCTGTAATCACGTGCATTTCTCTGACTGTAAAGCAGTAAGATCACTAAACACACTGTAAAGATGAGGGCCGCTATAAATCCGGAACTACAATTTAATACAAATCCTCCACCAGAGGGCAGGAGAGACACGGCATGGACAAACACTACCCGTTCAGGAGTGACTCTCACCTAAGGGAGATGCGGCTCCCACATGAACGTTACGTTTAAATAGAAAGGGGGTTTGAAAGCTCCTGTTGCCATTCCTTAGTACGTTCCCAAAGCGTGGGAAGTACTGCTGCAGCTAAGGAGACCAGCTAGAATCGGTTTAAGCAGCACTGTTTTTCTAACCGCGGAACAAAGGCCATTCGGAGATGCGTACAGTGGAGCATCTGCTGAGCTGACAGCCACCAACACTGAAGTGTCTCGTGCATCCCTGGAATACGAGCTCTCAAGTGTTTTCCATTCTCCATGGCCCGTACATTATAGCCAAAGCGCAGCCCTGAGTGCCTGGCCAGTAGCTTGTGGTTAGTGCTATGCAGAGGCTCCTGGGGCTGATTGTTCCACTCTCAAGCCAGCCCCTTGTACCCATGTACAACAACTCCTGCTGTTTTAGAAGCAGCACTGACAAGCTCCAAAGGGAGTCATGCCCTGTCTTCCTCGGCCAGAGAAATGGCAGAAACAGAGGCCTCAGGGGAAACAGAAGGAGAGTCTCATGGCTCTAACTAGGCCACAATATTAACGCCAACTTAAAATGAAAGATGAACATTTCACTCTTTGCGCCTTTCAGGCTATGCGGAACAGAATATGCAAAACACAAACCCAGTTTTTACTTTGATCTTCTGCCAGTTGCCAGTCATTAAAAGGGCAAGGGAGAACAGAGAAATTATTTAGCATTAGTTAGGCTTATACAATGGCATTCTCTCCATGTCACATAAGCCACAACACTCTTCTGTCCCTATGAAGCTTCTTATCTCCATGTGGCAATACAAAAAACAGTGCTCATCTGCATGCTGAAATTCAGATGCCAGCTTGTTTGTCTGTATGTAACATTTCGGAGTTCCCTGGCACACACATTCTCCGGAGATTTCCATCAACTCCTTCCCAAACTACTGTATCGAACGGTTACTACACTTTCATTGGCCATGGTACATTAGTGAGGCTTCTTGCCACCTACATGTTTGAACCCTAAAATACATTCACTTTAGCAGACCCGTTTGGTTATATTGCTAAAGCATGTGTCACAGACTTGTAGGAAACAAGCCTCAGCTGCTGCTTGCATCCTTTGCAAAGTGAAATGCTAGCTGCTAAACCACTATCAAGAACGCCCTTCTATCAAAACAAGCAGATGAGCTGATCTCTCCGTTTGCCAGTGTGAAGCAGTGGTATTAATAGGCCACTACATTTTATGCATTCCACCCTCAGTTTGAAGATGCAGCTGTAGTCTAACATGCATGGCAGCGTTTCCCATAGCCAGGCTACATCACCAAACTGGATCTGTACCAGGAGTTAGCTTTTCTCCTTATAATTGTAATAATCATCATTTAAAATGATTAAAAACAGAGGAAATGGTCTCTTTTCCATCATAACAGCTAGAAGCATCTTCCTTAGCAGGAATTTTTTCTATCAAAAAGGAATGAAATCTGCTCCCATGACTGTACACACTTCGAAAGCCCCACTTTGAATGGCATTAAAAAGATTATCAGAATTAGTCAGGGGTCAGACTACTCTAGCTGGACATTTTAACGGAAGATGCCAGGTCAATTTATAAATGAGATGCAAAAATACACCTACAAATTCCATCGGCTGCAAGCCTGGTACATTTAGTTACCTTCCCTTCCCTCTCTGAACCAGGGCTGGGAACACAAGATCCTAGTGTGGCAGTACATTTAGCTACCTTCAGATCTGCCCTTCACCAGCCTCCACCCAAACAACCCCCACCACTGACTTTCTCCAGGGAATTTCAAGACACTGACTAAACCAAAAAGCCTGTTAGAACAACCTACAGGGCCAAGAGGCCGGCAACTCAGACAAACTCTCATTCGAACTTGTGTCTACACTCTCTAGAGTGGAGGCTCTCCTGTGCCCTGAGTGCAAGGACTCCTAGCCACAACTTGTAAAGATACCAGGGGGCCTTCACGTACACTAGTTCAACCCTTGTAGGCTTTTTCCTCTAACCACAGAGCAATCAGCCGTGATACCCCAAAGGCACCGAGCTTCAGAGAGAAAGCCTTGGATTGGCAGTCATCTATAGTCAATTGCCACACCAATTCCAGCGCCTCTGCAACCATGGACGAAATCCTCAGCTTGTGTGACTGGTCTGTTGACTTCTGCAGAGATGACAATTTGCACCAGCTGGCTTTTCATGAAAGGAGATTACAGGTGGTGGGGTGATTTCCATTTTCCCCAGCTCAGTGGCCTTGATTGGGCATCTCTGTAGCCAGCTCATTTTCATGGTTTCCCCTATATCAATCAGTTTCTTCCTTTATTTGCAGGGATCTTTCACACAAGCAGCAGGATGAAGAAAATATAAAATAACGAAATGTGGTTGAAAATCCCCAGTCGGCAGGTGGCCTCAGAGGTGGATGTAGGGCATCAAGCTATTCTAAATGCCTAGACTTCAAGCAGATAATGCCCCTCCCTTTAAGAAATAAAAGTCCTCCTTTGACCAGGAGCACAAGACCGAATGCTGCTCAGAGACATGAGCATACAGTGGTATCTGCATTCTGAAACACAGAAAGCTTTGCAGCCTTCACACAGGCCAAAATGTGCTTCGAGTCCATGAAAGATGGCAACAAACTCGATGATACAGGAGTGAGCTGCCAACGGCAGTAACTAGCCCAACACAGAGGAGATGGTCCAAGGTGGTTAGTGTACTGCCAAGGCGAATTACCTTGCAGGATTAACCTTTACGAGGGGTCTGATCACCATCATGGATCATTTGACTTTGTTCTGCTACTACTCAAAGCCTCCACACCTCATGAAGCAGGATTGCTTTAGAGTAAACTTTCATTCACAGCTATTGAGTAGCATCAGGCAATGAACTGAACGGGCTCAGAGTAGGAACTGAAGACGTTCTTCACTATAGATCTGATCATTGCTAAGCTGTTGAAGTAAAGGTGTGCTCACTCTACCTTCCCTTCCTTGACTAGAGCCTGTCCATATACCCAAATTACACTGAAAACCTCTCAGATGGGCAGGATCTTTGCTGGGAAGAAGGCAGCTGGTCTAGCCAAATCAGGGGCTATGCACCCAAGCATTAATCCAATGGCTAATCCATGCAAATGCTGTTCATGAGCGTGAGGGAGAGCATCCTCCGGGTCTCCTGGTGCATCTTTGTCTTTGCGACAGCTGTCGCCTACATTGCAAGCTCTTTGGTACAGGCTCTCTTTGCAGAGCACTGAGCACATCAGCATAATAAGCAATGCCTTGCCTAGCACCAGATCACCAAGCTCCTTCTCTGCCTATAGACCCGACCAGATTAATAGTGGCAACAGCCCTCAAATCGCAGAAGTCATGTGGTGATAATACATTCACTGCACAGACTCCCGAAGTCCAAGGGAGTTTGAGCCGCACAGGGAATGCACGACAAGTACCAACTGAAGCCCAACAGCGCCAATGACAAACTGTGCATAAGATGCCCTGTTAGGAAGGCTGGTCCTATGAACTGGGAGCTTAAAATCACTTACTGGGAACAAACAAAAAAACCTGGATGTACAAAGTCAGACAGATTCAGTTCAAAACCACCTTACGCATGTCCCTCCGCTGCAGAGCTACATGATGAAATTTTTAAAAACATTCTCTTAAACATAAACCCCACATATGCTGTGTTCACAGCTAGGCCTGAGTGCCAGCAATAACACCAGACTTGTACAAAGAAACAAGGACGGACTTGAAACCCTGGGCTGAAAAGTTTAAATCTTTTGAAAAACCCAAGGTTGCACATGAATTAACTCTAGCTTAAATTTCTGAAACATGCTGAAACATCACAATTTTGAGTTCCGTGCTTGGGCTTTGCTTAGGAGTTATTTGATGCCAAGAAGGATGTTTTAACCACAGAAAGTGGGCAGCCAGAGGATCAAACTGCACACGGACTTCATTCTCGTCCATGCCACAGCTGAGAAGATCACTAGCAGTTTATGGAAATATTTTCTGAATATTAAGTAACAGATTTTGAACGGAGTTGATTCTAGATACCATTCCCCAGGCAGTGATGTGAAAGCACCCAGATGTGTGTGTGTGCCCCATAAAGCTCAATGCAGAACCAATTAATTCTACAAGCCCCTCAAGCTGCCCTGGGAGAGACAAACCCTAATTAGTCTCATATCCTTTCATACACATTATAATAAGGTTACCTTATATTCCAAGGAGCTTGAAGATGAAATAAGCATGAGAGATCAGCATAGGAGTGAGTGGTACATGGGTAAAATACACAGCACAGCAGAGAGCTACACATTAGCTTGTTATGCGCTTGAATGACAAAGGCACCAATCAGAAAGGCTTGTGTATGACCTGGAACTACAAGTCCTAAAGAAGTACAATTAAAATAGGCCACAAAAAAGATGGAGAGAGAGCACGCGTCTAAATCTCGGCATACAATTGCTCTTCCTGACCTTTCCAAACCAGGGGCCAAAAGGGATCACTCAGCCAGTCACCACTGGTCTTTTCATGGTGATAGCTCTGGGACCTATTGATGTTTTTAGCCAGTTCCTGCCACCTCCCTGGATAAGATAACACCTCGCTTTAAACGCATGAAAGCCACCCAAGACAGGCAGCAGTTACACGGGGCAGTTTCAGGAGCAAAAGTATACTAGAAATTCTTTCCGACAGCAACACCTCCACCTCAGATGTGGGACAGCAACAGTCAAGGTAGGGGAGTGTTTCACCCGAAGTCTCCCTCCCTCTTTCCACCTCAGACTTAGCATGGCAAAACATGCCACTGACAGCGTGATCCAGAGACATCATGCACAGCACTTCTGCTAAAGGAGAAGAATCGCTTCTCTCTCAACAGCATCTGAGCAGAAACGCACTGAAGAGACAGGGTGCAAGCAGACTGGCTGGCCCTGCCAGGATGCAGGGAAGGGAGGGTGTCCCTTCCACTGCCAAGTCTGATAGGGTCGCGAGGGACCAAGCAAGACACACGGAATCACTCAAAAGCTGCAATTCCACTGCAGCCATTGGGAAGTAGAAATGTAAGTTCCACCCCCCGAAGAGGACACCCCCCGCAATCCTGGACCAACGGTCAAAAAGTTCCTCTGTTCGTTTCAGGCATAAGAATAAACAGCAAGAGGCTCTGATGAACGTGTGAACAGACCAAATTCAGAGTCAACAAAAAAAGATAATACTTAGAAACATAAGAATAAGAATGGCCACCCGGGGTCAGACCAATGGCCCACCTAGCCCAGCATCCTGTCTTCCGACAGCGGCCAATGCCAGGTGCTGCGGAAGGAATGTACAGAACAGGGCAGTTATCAAGTTATCTTCGCAGTCTGCTTTGGACTTAACTATCCTGAGTAATATTGTATCATCTGCAAATTTTGCCACCTCCCTGTTTACCCCTTTTTCCAGATCATTTATGAATATGTAGACCAGATCCCTGGGGACCCCCCACTATTTACCTCTCTCCATTCTGAAAATTGACCATTTTATTCCCACCTTTTGTTTCCTGTCTTTTAACCAGTTACTGATCCACGAGAGGACCTTCCTTTTTATCCCAGGACTGCTTACTGTTACCAAAAACCCACAGAACCCTTCCAGTTGATTTAGTCTTCTTTATCTGAAAGATAAATTGGGTCTATGAAACACATGCACACAGGTCTGGTATTCCATCCAGTAGGTGGTCAGCGGTGACAGACACTAGGATAGACAAGACATGATGGGATTTAAATTGGTGAGCAACTGCAAAACCTAGAACTAGCAATAAGCATTAGAGGGAACTTGGTGGAAGATTATAAAGGACAGAGTAAGAGCTGATCTGTCCTTTACCTGGTCTCAGTGTCAAAATAAGGGGAAGTAAATGTATAAGGAAGTACTTGTTTACGTAGCATGGAGTCCACCTGTAAAAGGTCAGTCAGTCAGTCACAAATACTACATCTGGATGATTTTACTATGGCCATGGACGATATTGGAGCTAATCCAGATACGACAATAAGCAAATTCATGTTTCAAGGCATTAACTGATTGGTGCAAGGATGTGGAAAGCATTTTCCCATCGTGTACGGCATGGATAGGTGCATTATGGGACTTCCTACTTTACTCGGAAGCATCAGGTATCGGCCGGTGCTGAAGGCAGAATACTCGACTAGGTGGCTCAAAGGTCTAATCTGGTATGGCAACCCTTACTTTTCTATAGCGTCTCATAATTGAGCCAGCATCTGCCCAAGCCTCAGTGCAAAAGGCAGGTTCACAAAACATCTCATTCTTCAATATGGCTCCACTTCCCTCCCATCATTCCCTCCACTTTTTTTTTTTGCATATACATATCGATTGTGGAGGAAGGTAGCCTATTCTAACCCTATCAAGCAGCCAAGTTCTCATTCAGATGCTAGCATCCCTTCGGTACTGTTCTCTGTGACACACTGCTGTGCCAGGAACTGGGTCAAAGACACTGTGCTTTTGCTCTCAGAAAGAAAAAGCTAGCTCCTAATTGAGTCTTTCATCTTTTCTGCTGGAGATAAGTGATCTATGCAAACCCTGTTTAAATTTGGTTACCACTGGAACAAGAGAAATAAAAACCTTTCAGATCTTAAAAGCAAAATCTAAAATCCGCCAACTGGTAGCACAAGGGTCAGGCTGTGAAATACCGTGCGACATGACCTACTGCAGTACACCACAAGAGGAGATTAAAAACAGGAGAGATTACCGTCAATTGAATTTCTACATTAAATGAAATAGTCTTGCCTGCCGGGAGTACAACAGCTTTTGCTTTAATCAAGGAGACTTGCCTTAGAGGAATGACATGAGCAGCGTACATATATATTCATATTAAACACACTGCATTAAAGGAGCATTAATAATGTGACTTCTCTTGAAAGAATGACAGTGTAGAGCAAAGGATCAATTTTCAACACCTAGACGGCCACACAGAACTTTAAGGATGCAGCCCTATTATAACCAAACACAGATCTCTAGCCTCCAGGAGACTCGTGTGTGCGCTACTGGACATTTTGGACAAAGGACAGAAAGGGAGGTAGTTATTTGAAGCGATCTGGGATTCTTTAGGCCATATATAATTTTCTACAACTTCAAGCTTTGAAGATCTGGGTCACCTCCCCATAGGCAAGTATTAGGAAGTCCTGCACTAGGCTCCTTGTAAGTGACAAGCAATCTTCATTTTCTCTGCAGCACTAACTTAAATACCAGGTTGCCTCCTTCCATTCCCACGACATGTGTGACCAAAACCGCTCTTTGCAGGAGCATGATCGTGTAGCTCCAGCTCTCATACCAAGAATTGTTGCCAATCTCAGACGCAACACAGAGATGGAGACCAAGTTAAAATCTGTTTACACATACACATGGGTGAATCTCAGGGCATGGACTTCCTGGAGCCATTTTACACGTGGTTATTCTGGATAAGAAACGATCTGTGATTAAAAGAAAATCCCTTCCTGCACGCAGCAGCAGTGAATGGATGTCAGCTGTCCATGCAAATCTTAACAGCCCTTATGCAAATACGAGGGAGGCGTGCCCTTCTGCTTGTCTAATCTAATACAGTCACCAGTACTTTTTAAATTATACATACAAGGATCAAACAAACCTAACCAGCCCTATCTTGTGCTTTCCACAAGAGCACAACTTAATAGTCAAAACCTTGCTTAGGACTGGCTCTATATTAACAGAGCAGACAGTCTCCAGGAGTGCAGAATATAAACGATAGCGTGAGCCAAATGGCACTGGAGAAGCTCGTTACGGAATCTCTAGCCAATAAAGAGCTGCACAGAGGATAAAGAGTGGGGAATTCAGATTGCAGTAGATCAATCCTTCATAATTCATGAGCAACATTAATTCCACATTACATGCAATAAGGACAAAGATCAACATAGCAGAAGCAGTGCCAATTTTCAGTCCCTGTCCCCGTTTTTTTTAAAATGAAGATTCCCACAGAACAGATTTCTGGCGGTATATTGACTAGAGATTCACTATATATGCCAAGCATATAGGCTCTCTTCCTATAAGAGGAAGTTTTACAGATGCTAAAGGGGTTATTTCTGGTGGGGGAAGGAAGGGAGGTATTCTGCAAGGGGAAGGAAGGGGCCGATCATAAAACAAAAGACATCTTCCTGTCACCACATAGGTTATTTATAGCTATTTCTGGGCCCCCAGCAGCCAAGGCTGTAGATGTGTATTGTTTGCATCACTAATGCAGTTATTTACTTTAATAAAAATATGAAATCTCCACATACAGCCTGCAGAGTAAGTTACATATGCTAAAGCCTTGTATACACACACACACACACACACACGTTGTGCCCCTTTAACTAGAACAGTACAGCCAACCTAGTGCAGACACAGTTACACTGGTGTAACTGTGCTCACAATGGAAGGCAGAAGACACTATCCTGGTAGAAAGCATCTTTACACTGGCATCCACGTGAGGGGCTGTGCCAAGCTAGCACTATCACACCCCTACCTGACAGTTACACAGGACAAAAACCCCTGTGTAGACCAGCCCGAAGAGATTTGACATTTCGGCATGGACCGTTATGGGGTAGAGGAGAAGTTACATCTACGGATGCAGATTTAAGTTAAGTTTCCTTATTAAAAAAGCACCACGCTCCTGGACTGTTTTAAACAAGTTTTAAGCAGAGAAAGACACTTCCAATAGATTCTCACCCACTCAGATGCAGAGCAAACCCGGTGCATCCCACCCTCTCTCAGCCCGAGTGCTGGACGGAATGGCTGAAGCAGCAGAAACAGACATAAGAGTTAGCAGCCAGACCACACAGGGCCTGTGGTGCTGAAGGTGTCAGGAACAGATCTCGTAGGGTACGTCTACATGGTGATAAAAGACCCAGCCCGGCTGCACCGGGCCAAGATTAGCCGACTCAGGCTCTAACGCTGCAGTGTAGATGTTTGGGCTCAAGAGGACGCCACGAGGGGGGTGAGTCTCAGAGCCCAGGTTCCAGCCCAAACCTCAACTTTTCGGAGCCCTGCAGCCCGAGCCCAAGTCAGCTGACCCAGGCTCTGAGGTGTAGGGCTGTGGTTGCGGGAGGGGTGGGGCACGGGGGATCAGCACAGTGTAGACATATCCTTATTTTTCTGTGGGGGAAAAAACCCTGCTCCTTGGAGAAGTGCAAGTTGTTCGCCGCCTAAGCTCTTTAAAGCAGCGATAAAGAGGGAACCTTGTCCAGTGCCGTGATATTACACTTCCGAGGGGAGCCGTTAGCCTGGCTCTGGATCTGTGCTCGACAGTGCAATTGCAAGCAGCAAGTGGTTACCTGGCATGTATGGGTAACAGAAGAGGCAGGTATCCAAGCAACTCCATCCTATAGAGCTGTCTGGAATCTGCAGCAGCCTAGCAAACAGCAGCTAAGTGCAGTGGTAGAACACTATTCGAAGTCAGGCCTAGCCAGGAAGCCTCTACTCCATTTGAAAGGGCTCTGTCCAGAATGCAAGTGCCTGGGAGACATCATAGTCCAATGGTTAGAGTAAGGATTTGTCCCCACTGCTGGCACTGACTTGTGACAAGGGTAAGTCACTCGACCACTGTCTTGGTTTCACCTTTTGTCAAGTGCGGATAAGGATCCTGACCTACCTGGCGGGAGGGCTGGTAAGGCTTTATTCAAGGCATGTTTGAAAAGGGTTTGAGATCCCTGGATGGAAAGCATTAGGAGGGCACTAACCATCGCTGCAACAAGCGAGGGATAGCTCAGTCGTCTTGAGGCTAGTCGGAGACTGCGGTTCCGTCTCCCAGGTAGCATGGGGTCATTTGGACATGCGCTTAAGCAGCAATCGCTAGAGCAATTTATTGCACATACTTTACATGACATACAGAACATGATCCAACTTGTGTTGCACTAGGGTGGATCTTTGACAGGAGCAGCGGGGAAAAAATGCTTAGAGACCTCTCGTGGCAAGTTAGCTGGCTGATCCTCTGCAGAGGGCACCACAACTTTCTATGTCTCTCCATAGAATGATTTATAGAAACATGCCCTGATTCAGGTCTTCCTGCTCCGAAAAGTTCCCAGGGCTGCATCACTGCTTTGACAGGAGACTCCAACCATTAAACCTTGGGTCTAACTAATGTCATCACCAAGAACCAGTTACATGCTTTACACTCATCCTAAACTGTTGGAATAGGATCCTCCAAGCTAGGACTGGGTAGCATCTGGTGTTGAGCTGTGGTTTAAGTGCTCCTGTTTATCTCTTGTTTATGCAGAATACCTTTCCCCCCCACCACATAGTTCTGCTTGCCTTCCTTCAACTCCCCTTGTCTATTGATCATTTGGAGGTACAGGAGCTTTTATTGAGAAGCAAGAGATTGTTTAGCCTCAGGCAGGACCGGTAAAACAGTTCTGGCCAGGTGCAATAAGCAAGCAGAGATACTGCAGCTGGCTCCAAGTGAAAACTGGAGCAGGGAAGGAGAGGAGATTTTTTTCCTGCAAGTTTTAAAATAAAAAACGGTGAAGTCTCAAGGTTCCTCCCAAGGCCGCATTTCTAGGATTCCTCATTTAGCTTTCCCATTTTCTCCCAGCCACCACCACCCCAAACAGGACCTCCAGAAATCTTAGTTGGTATTGCTTGCATTAGTCCAAACTGGTGGCTTTTAAAACTATTTATACATGAGCCTAGAGCACTCACCTGGTGCAATTTAAGACAAGTGCACCATGAAACCAGCATGCCTCCTCCAGAGAGAGTGGGCAAAACAGATGGGAGATTATATCAGTCTCCCCTATGTAGGACTGACACCCAAAGCTTCTTCGTTTCTCAGTTATGCTGCTCCAGCACCACTTATTCACTTTCTTTTCTGCACTCAAGTTTACGTGGTATCTCTGCCCTTCCTTGTTTATTTATCTACTGCTCAGTTTCCAAATTACCAGCTTCACCCAGTTCAATGGGGCCATGTCTCCGTATTTAAGAGATTCCAGGTGACAGCAAGTGAACAGCAGCAAAGCTAGAGAGCAGCCCACAGCTGCAGGCATCAGTCCCAGAGTCTGAATCTTTGGATTGGTTTAGAGAGTCAGCGTTTAAGGCCAGAAGGGACCAGCAGACCCAGTCTGACCCCCTGTATATCACAGGCCACCAGCAGCCATGCACTAAACCCAACAACCAAACTGAGATCCAAGTATTACAGCCCACAGTAAACTAAACTGCTGTGTGGCACAGGCAGAGAACAGGAGGGACCGAGGTGCACCAATGTCCGAGACCCCACACTGACAATCCTGACAAGTGACCCTCACCCCCAGTGCCGACCTGAGCAAGGGAGAATTCCTTCCTGGCCCCACACATGGCCATCAGTTAGCCCTGACCATGTGAGCACGAAGCAGCCAGCCAAGCCCCAGAGACACCGTGCTACCTCGGTGCCCTGGCTCTCCCCACCTAATGTCCCACCTCCAGCCATGACCAATCCTGATGCTTCAGAGGAAGCAGATCAACCCCCCATATACCCTTTGTTTGTTTGCACCAGAACATCATTCATTCCGGCGGTGACTAAGGCAGCTGCTCCGTCCCAGTCCTCCCCACCCTCGCAGAGTAAGACTACCGTCAGGTTTGTACATCCAAGCAGCTCTGGCTCCCAAGCTGCGTTTAAGGGAATAGCTTTGGTGCAGCCTGCGAGATCCTGCAAGCACAAGAAAGCAAGTGACTGTTCTACTGTTCTTCCTTCCGTCCTCCTGACGCTTACAGATGAAGTCACCAGGGTCTGTGGTGTTGCATTTTCAATTGTCGCCCGGTCATCTCCAATCAAATCTCTAGTCATTTTTCAGTATTCCAATACTGGCTGTCAAGGAGCCTATTTTGTGAAGAGCAAAGATCTCTGGTCTACCATGAGCTGCAGTTCCTTCACCCCTTGGACCAAGTTTTCTTCCTCGTCGTGGATGAAGCACATAGTCTTTCACAGACTGAACTGGACGGCAGCGTAAGAACAAACTGGTACTGCAGAGCTCCTCTCTGCCTAGTTACTGAATAAAAGGGTCACCACCAAACACATCATCCCTTCCTGGGGCATTCTTAATTCATTGGACATAAAAATTAACAGAGGCTGGCAATGCAGGGCACTGTATTCAGAAAGTGTCGGAGGTCTCACATAACTCCCTTCACAGCCTGCAAGGAAAAACACATGCCTTTTTCCAATGAAACCCCCAACAGCAAATCAGTGAACGCCGATTCAGTGGAAATGGAAGGATTAACAAGGAAAAACGTGGAATAGTTAAATTGTGTACGTCATGGACACGAGAGAGAATCAAGCGGAAGACAGGTTTCCTTTTATTTTCACAATATACAAGTTGTCAACCGCATGGCAGCTCCACCTTTCAGATAATACGGAAAAAGCAACTTTGGCTCGGACCAGAAAAGAGAGCTAGTCATGGTGCATGTGCCTTCATGGCAGCTGTGTCACGGTTTGACCCAGCCCACAGGGAAAGAGGGAAGAGCTGGTTTGCTTGAGAAGAAAAGAAAAAAAAAAATCTGTTGTCATTCTTGCCACAGAACAGGATTTATTTGACCCCTGAAAGGTCACCAGACCCACCACTCTTGCTGCCTTGCAGTTGCTATGTAGTAACCGCCTATATAATCCTGGTCTTCTTTGTGCCATCTGTTTCCCTTTGGCAGACTGGCCATTAGACAAAATACTACAACTCGTATCTCCTTAGTAACAGATTTTTTTCCCCAATCTTTCTACCAATCCTGCAATCTACACAGGGTTTGATTCTCTGCAGGAGCGGCATGACGACATCTGTGCAAAATACTTGGGGTAGGGACAGCAGGAAAGATGTTTGGTGGGGAGAAGAAAAATCACTGAAACCAGATGTTCTTGTTATATCAGAACAAGCCACTGTGCCTTCTGTCAGAAAGAGATTTCAGATATGGCAGGCAGTAAGCTTTAAATGCTACCGGAAGTTTTAAAATGTAACTGATTATCAGCACAGTTTTCACTCAGTACACAGTTCTTTATCTACAAGCGTTCTGGTTATTTACCCCATACCATCCTTTCTCAAGCCTTACACAATACTTATAATGGGATTTTCGAAATGCTCTGACCCACAACATCGTGTAGGTAAAAAAAGAGCTTGATTGCCAATCCAGAGATTGGCTTCTCCACCACAGGCTTTTAATCAGCAACTGCATGCTGCCTTTGGTTTCTTAATCCTTAAATCCCTGCACTTTCTCCTTCCTCTTAATCTGGTTAAAAGCCTCCCCTGCTCCTCCTTTGCTATAAATGTGTACAGTGACCACCCGAAGAGCGCTACTGCAGAAGCAGATACCTGCAAGATGTGCTGACTCCATGGCAGAGCGAGGTCGTGGGAGAAATTCAGTATACAGGCCATAACTGGTTAGATACAACAGTGACAGGCACTAGAGAGAACTCTAAAATAGATTAAAATTAGATAGATTTCCTAAGGAGTGTCCTTGCATCTAAGGAACCTTACACCAGCACTCAGCATATCTGAGCATCCGGCCTGTTAAGAGCCAAACTTCAAAAAAACCACCCAGGTTTGGAAATTTTGGCCATGCTTACAGCTGTATTCTGTCCTCAAGAATTCAGCATGAACAGCTGTCAAGCTGGAGGTCATTAGAAAATCTAACAGACTTTCAGAGCTACAACTAGGAGTCGTGTGGCTAAAACCCCATCTAAGGTGCTGAAACCGCAACTGACTGAGTTTTTAGGTACATGAAACTGAGGGACTAGCCACTCGACTGAAGTCACGCATGACCCAGACAGATGGGTTTTACGCAAGCTTCCCCCACACAGCTCAGCCTGACTGCTTGTAGCCTGCTCTGAGGCAGGGTACTCTCATCCCGAGCAGGCATCAGTGGTGCCAACAGTGGGGTGCTTTTCCTTTTCTGAAGGGGAACACCAATTGCTCTGACGGTGTAACTCCCTTACATGCCACCGCTTCTCCAGGACTGCACTCAGAGGGTGACAGCGTAAGGAGCGTAACTACGCTCTACCAATGCAACCACTACAATCTCAGAGATCCCAATACATATTTCTCTTCTAGCTATGGATCAGACATTGCATTGACTTTGTTACATTCACACAATAAACTGTCCCAGCAAATCCCTGCTGAAAATAAAACCCAACAGACCCCATTTCAACAGGAAACATGGATTTAAATTTAAGCTTAACAGAGTGATTTTGGTAATGAAAGAGGAGACTGTTTAGTGGTGGTACCATAAGGATCTCTACAGAAAATGCAGCTTAAAATTAGCATTAACTGACAAGAAAGTGAGGGGATTTAAAGAGGCAGGTATCAATTGTTTTGTGTCCAAGAAGGACAAATGAACTGATGAAGATACAAGTCTGCAATACACTGACATTAGCACAGCTTCTGGCTGTGCCTGGATTATACCATGCATGTGCTGACCGACTGGATAACACTGCAAGAGGAGATACAGCTACAGCTCTTTGATGGGGTCACCCTGTCCATGGGGCTAAGCAAGAACATACTACATATACTTCAATAAGGAAGTCAGATCATGTTTTCATTATGCATTCATGGGAATTCAAGCCACCAAGCACCGAAACATACAAACCGCCCACATGAGCTGTTGGCTTCTAGCCAACCGCAGTGAGAAATTTCATGGGGGACATTCAGAGAGTATAAAATTTTCTGAGAAACCATTGTGCTTACTGGGATTGTTACTTCTTGTAGAAAGGGAGCCTGGGTACTCCGACCAGGTGCTTTTGTACCCGATATAAGGAGTATTTAGCTTTGTCTAGGTGAGAAGTTTCCACCAGTTTAAATCAGTTGTTAAAATGATGCCACCCTGGCATGGACACTCTTATTTTGGTTTACAAATGGCTTTTTGTGCTTTAGCTGAAGTCCCCCAGCAATGAAATAAGCCACTCACCCCAAAAAGGAGAGACAGTCCACCCAAGGTCTGCACTGGTTTAAACCAGTATCAGTTTAAATTCACCTCTGATTATATTGGGACAGCTTTCTCATGTCGAAAAGCTGTCAGAAGCCACATAATATATTGAGAAAGCAAGATTTCTCTTCCACAATGCAATAATTCTTGCCCTTTCCATAAGTCGCCAAGATATGTAAGCACCCACTATATTCCACTTTTATCCTCAAGGGACTGAATAACACTTGACAAGTCACCTGGTAGGTTCCCGGCCAGAAAGCTAGTGCTCAGCCTGCCGAGGGTCAGAAGGGAATTCCAAGGAGACTGGCAGCCTAGAAGTAGGTCCAGGGACAAGTGTGGGGAGGAGGGGAAAAAAAGGGTATCCAGATGAGAGGCTTGTCTGAGCAAAGGAAACATGGGTCTAAAAGGAGACTAGGTCAGAGAGGCACAGTTATCCAGCGTTTGTTTATCTGGACTCCCATTTACACAGATTGCCCAGAGCGCCCACCTGTAATCACTGCTGCATGTTTAACACGTCTCTGGGATGGCCTTTTCAGTCAGCAACATAACACACTTCTGCACTCTTGACATGGTTATTTGAAGACTATATTATGCACTTATTAACGGAGGCCTTGTGCATCTAACCGAGACCAGTGACAACACTTAGCGATATGTTTATCTTGTTAGACCGAAGAAGTGCTGCAGGTACAGCACACATTAACACAGCAGATTAAAGCTGCATTAATTCAATTATACAGAGATGCCACATTTTTCTGAACAGCTTCAAAGAAGGCCACTGTCCATTTGGGATACACATATATGATTTGAATTGTCCCATGAGGCTCTACAGCCAGCCTCCTTTATAGGTTTGTCATCGTTGGCCAAGAGACTGGATATAGGTTATCAGCACAGACCTAACCACACTACAGGGTGTTTATATTACAACACCTACAATTCTGCAAGAGACTGCTCCAAATGCTCTCTGCCTTCCAGCACCAATTCCCTCATTAGTTTTGTCAATACACTCAGGCTGCTTATCAGTCCAGTGTTAACTGATACACCTAATGAGGAAAGGGCGTTAAAGTGCATGTCAACTTCATCAGAAGCCCCCGTTTCAAGAGTTTAGAACACTATAAATTTTTTTTTTTCCTTTTCCAGACAAACTTAATGAAACAAGGTCTTCGTCCAGGAACAGGTTAAAACTGTAAAGACTCATATCTTACAACTCCAGAGACCAACACTACATGGCTTTGAAAGGCTGACTTGGTTTATTTTTCCATTGAGAGTTTTTGCTCAGAAAAACTTTTAGGCCATTCAGAACTAAATGTGGTGATTTAGGGGGTGAAAGGGGGGGGGGAGGGGAACAAAACACAAAACAATTTTTTTTAAAAAGAATGATCACATTCAAATATGTTAAGTATTGACCTTTAAAAAAATTTTTGCACACAAACACACTTGCACCAGCATTTCTAGTGATTGAACTTCTCTTCCTATGCCCTTAAGTGCAAACACATTATGTTACAATGACGAAGCAGCTTTAAAAGCCCATTATCAAGTGTCAGGTAAAACTAAGCCCAGGTCTAAACTACAAGCTTTACGTCAGTACAACTACGTCACCCGGGATGTAGAAATCCAGATGCAGTTATACTGACCGAACTCTCAGTGTAAACAGCACTGTGTTGACGGGACGTAGCTACCCGCTCTTGGGGCAGTAGAGTACCTGCGCCAAAGGAGAAGCTCTCCCATTGGCACAGACAGCGTCTTCTGTAAGCGCAACACCGGCACAGCTGCAGTGCCGTAAAGCCATGTCTACACTACAAAATTTTGTCAACCTAACTTTTGTTGGCATACAGCTGCTGGTTATTAAATCACTTGTGCACACACACTCGGCTCCTTGCGTCAGTGATGCACGTCCTCACCAGGAGCGCTTGTATCGATTGTGTTATCAGTGTGCGGCACTGTGGGACGGCTCCCGAAGGCCAACAGACGACATAAGCAACGCCGTATCTACACCGACACCGCGTCGACCTAGTTACATCGACAGGGACTTTGCTCAGGGATGTGGGGTTACTAAGTTGGCATAGAGAGGCACTTAGTTCAGTGGGAGCCAAAGTTAAATGAAGAGACTTCGACAGCTAGGTCAATGCAAGGCAGCTTACATCAACCTAACCGCGTAGTGTGGAGCAGGCCTTAGAGCAGACAAGCCGTTAGACATTTAAGTCAATGCTACAGATGGGATATTCAAAGGCACCTAATAGGCCTTTAACTTCTAAATCCAGAAGTGCCCAGCCTCAAGCATTCAATAGCCACAAAATTTAAAATTCTGTATATAAATTAGTTCTGTTTGGCTTCTAGTTTGAGTCTTTAGGCAGTACTCGGGTCACGTTTTCAAGCTTTTCTTCACAACCAGGAGGAATAGAAATTTACCTTTTGTTAAGAGTGAAAGTTGAGATTCTCATGCAATCCAATTCAGTCACCGGGGCTTTCAGAAGACACCCAATGTTGGACTACTGGCGAGCTGCAACACTAACTCACCTACTTGCTACTCATCTACTTGCGCTACATTGATGATATCTTCATCATTTGGACCCATGGAAAAGAAGCCCTTGAGGAATTCCACCATGATTTCAACAATTTCCATCCCACCATCAACCTCAGCCTAGACCAGTCCACACAAGCGGTCCATTTCCTAGACACTACTGTGCTAATAAGCAATGGTCACATAAACACCACCCTATACCAGAAACCTACTGACCGCTATACTTACCTACATGCCTCCAGCTTCCATCCAGGACACACCACACGATCCATTGTTTACAGCCAAGCTCTAAGATACAACCGCATCTGCTCCAATCCCTCAGACAGAGACAAACACCTACAAGATCTCTATCAAGCATTCTTAAAACTACAATACCCACCTGCTGAAGTAAAAAAAACAGATTGACAGAGCCAAAAGAGTACCCAGGGGTCACCTACTACAGGACAGGCCCAAAAAAGAAAATAACAGAACGCCACTAGCCGTCACCTTTAGCCCCCAACTAAAACCTCTCCAGCGCATCATCAAAGATCTACAACCTATCCTAAAAGATGATCCCTCGCTCTCGCAGATCTTGGGGGACAGACCAATCCTCGCTTACAGACAGCCCCCCAACCTGAAGCAAATACTCACCAGCAACCACACACCATACAACAAAAACAAAATCCCAGGAACCTATCCTTGCAACAAAGCCCGATGCCAACTCTGTCCACATATCTATTCAAGTGATACCATCATAGGACCTAATGACATCCGCCACGCCATCAGGGGCTCATTCACCTGCACATCTACCAATGTGATTTATGCCATCATGTGCCAGCAATGCCCCTCTGCCATGTACATTGGCCAAACTGGACAGTCTCTATGCAAAAGAATAAAACGGACATAAATCTGACATCAGGAATCATAACATTCAAAAACCAGTAGGAGAACATTTCAACCTCCCTAACCACTCAGTGACAGACTTGAGGGTCACAATTTTACAACAGATAAACTTAAAAAACAGGCTACAACGAGAAGCTGTTGAACTTGAATTGATATGCAAACTAGATACCATCAACTCAGGATTAAATAGGAGACTTGGAATGGCTTGGCCATTACGTTAATTGATTCTATTTCCCTTAAATTAACGATCCTCATTCACACCTGTGTGACCATCTTGTTTATCACTTCAAAGGTTTTTCTTCCCCTGCTGTTATGGTTCCTCTCAATTAGCCTCTTAAGGTTGGTATAGGCACTTCCACCTTATCATGTTTCTCTGACTGTATAAATATCTGTCTACTGTATGTTCCATTCCATGCATCCGATGAAGTGGGTACTAACCCACGAAAGCTTATGCTGAAATAAATTTGTTAGTCTAAGGTGCCACAAGTATTTTTCTTTCTTTCTTATTTTCTTTTTACTAACTCACCTGCCAGTCAATAGGAGCCATGCTCCCATGTCACCTTGGCACCCATATAGATGGTGTGATATTTCTAAAGTGCAGAGCACTTAGTGCCCACTCTGAAGTCAATAGAAATTGCAAGAGCTCAGCACCTTTGAAAATAAATTGGGATTTTTTTAATTATTTTTTTTTGGGAGGGCACCAAAATAAAGTATTTAAGAGCCCAATTTTAGCCACCAGAGTTTAAAAACCACCTCAAAGGCCACCATGAGGTATCATGAAGATAGAAGGGAGCCTAGAAGGCTGGGGGCTTCAGCCTTCTGTGGCTTATACTATTACACATGCCATATTTAAGAAACCACATGCAAGAATCATTGGAACAGATGCTTTTAAACACGGATACAATGAATGGAGTCGTTTGGGTCCCATATCCAACCAACACTGTTACCAGCATTCACTGATATTTTAGTATTGCGTAGGTAACAGCACCCTCCTTGTGAGCATGGACAGAACACAGGGCAGTTTACATCACTGAGGAGGAGAGTTAGAAGCTTGATGCTTCAATCCCCATCTTTTGGAATGTCACAATATACACCAACGCCCAAAGGAAGCATGAGGAGAAGAGGGGAGAGCCAACAAAAGCCATTTAGCTGTACAACTCAAATAAACTTGATTAAAGATTTGAGTTTACTTCAGCCTGTGTTTCCCTGCATCCTAGTGCCCTCTGCTTTGGACAGGCAAAATCTGTGGTAAAGGAAAGGCAATGCATTTACTCCGCAGTCCTGTTAAAACAGAGCTCCCGCTCACTCAGGACTGTTTTAAAGACTAGCACAGTGGAGCCTGAAAAGGTGTGTACATGTGGTACCAAATCTTATTAGAACTAGAAGAGGTCAGCCCTCTCTAATACAGTTAAGCCTTCGATCCTTCTAATTCTCTTGCGGAAAGCACCTCTGAGCACTGAGCAGATCAAGTGAGAATGATCCCTCAAATCCATGGCTCTCCTGAGCCAAGCGGAAATAGTACGGAAGCTGTAAGCATAAAAAGGTTAAAGTAAAAAAAGCAAAAACAAGGCATAAGTAAAAAATGAATCTCACTTAAACCCAGAGGAGCAAGGAGCCCTCCAGTTAAGGCTGAACCTCAGAACCAACATGAAGTCATGCTACTGTGGGGGAAAACAGCACTATGTCAATAATTCTCCCTCCCCCTTGGACAAGAGCTTTATAGTCGATCTCCAATAATTTTGCAAGACACTGCCCCAAATGCTCTACACTCCAGGCACCAATTCCCTCCTTATCTTTACTAAAAAACTCTTGTTACTTAGCAAACTGATGAAACTGACCGTTTTGAAAATCTCATGCTTTGCTGAGGCCAGCATGGCATTTGCTAATTCAGGCCTAGATAGACTGACAAGTGCTGCTACAACAATGGATTATGAGGGGCTACCCCTTTGCTGTTTCACTCTCCCATACAGACCCCACGCAAAAGGCATTAATTTCACTTAAGATTCTTGAAGCCGCTTTCTAAGCAGATAGAGCAGCAGCTGAGTTGTGAAAGAACTTCTGACTTGTACACCGGTCACACGTCAAGAGAAGCCGGCACTCAAGCCATGCAGAGAGCCGTCTGCTAGAAGCAGAAGAAAAACACAGAAAGAGGAACCTGGTACCATGTCATATGTAAGTGACTGCCACATCTGCAGAGAACAGCTATAGTTACTCCATTGTTTCACATTCATATTTTATCAGACACGTGCAGCTGTAAAGCAGGCAGGCAGAAATAAACTGGTGTGGCTGGTATGAAGACAGGCTCAACTATGTCGAAGGATTTTACTTTTGGCCGCTCAGCTTTGGGTCCAGCATATTGAATATCCCCCCTGGCTGGAATCCTATTTCTGGTTGCTAGAACAGGAATACTCTTCGGCTTTTGGGCCCCTAACCCTCCCTATTCTGATTGGGAGCCACAAACCCATGAATTCACACACTCAAAACAAACCTAAAAGCATGAAAGCAATGTTTTCAAATCCCAAAGCCGTACAAAAACAACTAGTGAGGGCACACATCTCACATACAAATATTCCTAGAAAGTTTTGGGGGAAAGCTTTGAGGAATCCTAGATGCTACCTAGCCAATGAACAAGTGGTTTTATATAAAATTTAACCCAGACTATCTACTACTGGCGAAATCACCAAAAGTAGAAATAGCCAGCTGGTAACAATATTGCTGAAGGAATAACATTCCCAAAGCACTTAAACAGAAACTAAAATTAGTCACAGAATTGATCATCTTTGTGCCCTTCCAGTATTCCACATTCGCTCCTACACACATTTCTCTATCCAAAATACTGCGTTCTTCTGAAATTCTTTAACACTCAGTGCCTTTTGACCCGGACATATTCTAGCACAGTTTGCACTACCCAGCTCTAAAATCCAAGTGAAACAAACACCAAGAAGAGCTGATGTAACTTCATATTCCTTCGGTTAGAGTCTGCTCCAAAACATGGTTGAAACCATCACACAGAAGCACATTTTAAGGACTCATGAACCAGCACACAACACCACCACCACCACAAGAGGCCAATTTAATAAGTGTAATTTTAAGCTTCCAGACACCCATAGGCACCACATTTTAAAAAACTGTTTCAAAAAACTTATGGGAATGAAGCCGACATACCTTAGAAAGGAGGCCTGGCCAAAGGTCATTACAGTTACCAGAACGCCCTAATGAAGGGCTTAGCATTGTAAGATTTCCAAATATCTACTATTAAAATCAAGGACTGTCTTATCAAGGCTTTCAGCTACATTCACAGTTAGCAACACCGCTTGTTACTTTCCCCCTGCTGTTGTGATTATTAATAAGGAAATGGAGTAAGTTGGATTTGAATTTTTCATTTGGTCACTGCTTTTTCCAGCATCCTCACAAGTTTATGTTCTGGAACACTGAATTTAGAACGTTATTAGGATGGCTAGCGCCACTGGGGTCTAAATAATCTGAAAAGATGCCACTTAATTCTAGGCCATGAAAGCTGAGTAGCGGTCTCTGAAGAAAGAAAGATTTGGGGATATTGTCTCTTCAGTGCACACACGCACCCTTCCCATTCCCTGCAGTAAGAGTTGTGCATGATCAGAAAGTGGAAGACAAAAAAAACACAGACCCAGCCTGAGATGCTTTGAAACGAAGTAGAGTGCATTCCTACTTGCCCTTTGAAAAGGGCAGATGTTACAGGTAGATGTTACCCCAAGTTGCACAACAGACAATACTGTCCTTCCATCACACAGCCAACACATTCACAATACCAGCTGAGATATGCTTATTCACTAAAGGAGAAGACTACAGCTAAAAGCAAACCATAGAAACACAGTTGACTGTTCTGCTTTAAATAAAAAGTCACTCTGGAAATGGGTTGAGCACATTTAAGGTCGGTGTTGACTTATGTCCTGGGACAATATTCTATTTTAAGAGTTCGTGCAAGATGATTCATGTGGGAAAGCGTTTTTAAAGCTATTTAAATTTTCATTTTCAACATGATGTACCAGAAACTGGCCCAAAGCGCTAAACATAGGAGAGACCTTTCAAGGTTCTATCTGGAAAAGCAGTAAAGAATGCATATGAGCCACAATAACTCAGTCTTCTATTACCGTATTGACAGCTGCAGACTCATCCCGGGGATGAATTAATCTCCGGTACTGGTAAAAAGACAGGATGCAGGGCAATGGAGAATGGAGCCCCACGTAGTTATCGACTAAGCAGGAGTGAATTGCTACCTTTCTGATCCGACAGGGTATGTCTACACAGCAAAGAAAACCCTGCGGGTGGCCCGTGCCAGCTGCCTCAGGCTCATGGGGCTCAGGCTGCAGGGCTGTTTCATTGCTGTGTAGTCTTCCAGGCTCCAGACCCAGCCCAGACTCTGGGACCCTCCCAGAATTTTACTAGCCAGCCTCATGGGCTTCTGGCCTACAAAGAAAATCCAGCTGACCCCCTAGAGGATCCCAAAAAACAGCCAAGAGGCCAGCATTCTATTTCTATGGACTTGCTCCAACACACCTCTTGTAATCCAGCTCACCTCCTCTTTCATCCATGCAACTCCCTGGGGTTACACTTGTCACTTCCTCTTCTCCAGATCAAGGCTCTTTCTGAAGCTGGGTGGCATTCTATAGTACCCTTCAAACACCAGACTGCAGATCATTATTCTAGCACAGTTTTTAGTTACTCATACACCTTGCTAGGTTCTAAGTTGCTTTAACAGCTCAAGAAAAAGAGCAGAGCAACATTACAGACAGCTCAGTGAATAGCTCTTCTCAATGTGCAGCTACAGTATTTAACACACACACACACACAGTTCTTAAGACACATTAGGAATGGGATGGACAACACTAAAAATATTACACTACCCCAAGATAGAGGTCTACAGCAAAGCCCCATCTGGAATACTGTGCGCAGTACTGATCCCCACTTCTCAGAAAGGAGATAGCAGAAACGGGGGGGGGGGGGGTGTTCAGAGACAAGCAATCTGAATGACAAGTACATGGAAAAATACAAAGGATAGGGACTATTAAACATTGCCAGTTTAGAGAGAAGCCACATATACAAAGTTCATGGGAAAACATGCCAGCCTGGAGTCTGTTACCCTGATGGCATGGACACCAGCAAGGCATTTGTGCTGGGCATGATAGAAGAAGCCCTGTAATGAACGCAAAGAATTCCGGTATGCAAGAGAAAGTAGCTGAACGATACCATCCACAAAGCAGCAAACCTCTAGTGTTGCTTTGCCAGGGTTCAATCTCATTTAGGTCATGACTAGACACTCCAATTAGAATGGGAGTTCAGATTTTAAATGAAATCGTAGCCAGACTCCAGGGAAGGGAAATGGTTGTGTCATTATTACAGTCGTTTGAGCCAAATAAGGATCCACAGGAAGCAGAGCAAGCTCTAGTGACAGGTTTAGAAAGACAAATGTTTTGCCCTTCATTTGAAAAGAGACGTTATTTAAGCCTGACCACCCATACTGAGCAAGAGGTTAGCCCTTTTCCATACGGTGAGACGCGGCATGGAGAGGTGAAGCACCTCATGGGTCATTCAGCAAGTTCATGGCAGAACTGGGGGGTGAGGAGAATATGTACTCTGCACAGTTCAGTTCCCAGTGCTCCTACTCTGTCACTGCCTCCCACTGTACATTAGAAACCCGACAGGAGTCTGCAACAATTAGACAAACACTTGGGCTTCAAAGAAGTCTTTCAAGAACTTCAGCTAGAACTGGGCCGAGGCCCATCTTGTAAAATTAATGGAAGCACAAGTGACCATGAAGTCAAGTTACCCAACATCTTGTTATACCAGCACACAGAAGTGGTGTTGAATGAGGTCACTTTTGGAGGCTGTTCAATGACTACTTCTAGGTCTGATGTCAGTGTCACATGTTGAAGGGAACAGTCTGCAGCTGGATATTTTAATGTTCTCTATTAATGAAGAGTACAGAAGAGCCAGTTGATTATAAATTCAAACACAACTGGCTAATGAATTGGTATGTTAGGTCATAGTAACAGCCGCCAGACCCAAGAGCGGATATTTCCATGATGAAGTTTGGCCATTTAAAAAATATATATATATTTTTCTTTTAGCTATTAGGAACAACAGTTTAAAGAAAAACACTGCCTTATCGGGGTATCAGTTTCATTACCGCAGTGTTCTACGATTTCCTAGTTTCTTATAAACAGATTTTCCCTGTTCGCAGGTTGCCCTCCAGCTGGCATACAGTGAGTGAAAACTTAACAATTGTACTGAAAATTTGACAGCAACTAGTGTGTCTGGGAGAGCTGGAACACAAGCGCTTCCTAAGGTAACACAACCGCATCACTGGAATAGCCAACCCTGTGGTTAAAGCCATTCTCCCAGAGATCTCAGTTGCCAAGTTTGTATTTCCTTTTTTAATACAACAACAGCAACATCCAACAGAAGTTCAGTCATGAGCATTTATGCTCAGTTACCACCAAACATTTCTGGAAAGTTTCTGCACACTGCCAATCCTTCCTGCTTGTACCCTGGAATTCTAGCAATCATTTTGCATTATGCAAGCTAAAATGTATGCTTTCATTTAGCTACTGTGTGGAACTTAAGGAAGGGGAAAGTGACAAAACACGAGACACATTCCATGCATTTGAATAAGCCATTCACTTTCTGGGGGACATGAGCAGGTGCGGATTTTCAAAAGCACCAAGAGCTGACTTAACTCGGCTCCATACCTCAGTCAATGGTAAAAAACTCTCAAGGTCACCCTTTGGCAGACAATTAAGTGTGCATCTAAGTCAAGCGGTTGTCCATATCCCCCAGTTATTACAAGTGGAAAGAAACAAGATTTGTAGCCACTTCTTTAGAGGCTAAGGGTGTCACCATTTTGACATGGGAGGCAGGTTCTACACTTCCAGTTCTGCCTCTTCACTGCTGCAGGACTTTAGACAAGTCCCCCTTTCACCTCACTGTGCCTCAGTTTTCCCCCCTCTCAAAGAGGATTATATTTTCCAGCTCTGACAGGGTTTACTGCAGCTGGAGTTACTCTCAAGAAGCTAGCAGGACCCGCATTTTAAGGGTTATGTTTATTACCGTGATGGCGATATTCAGTGAAAATAGCTGGATTTAATCAAGAGCAGCTACAGAAAACCTTCCACAATCCATTCCATTTATTGAGATGGGCTAATTAGTGCAGATACAGCAAGAAGTCACCACAAAGTTCAGAAACAAAGCAAACCCACAGCTGAGATGGGAGGGTGGTTTGGTTTGTGTAATGGACGAATACTGAAGTATTTCTAGATTTGTCTGTAAGTGCTGCAAGAACTATAAAAGCCAGGAAGCAATGAAAATATTGAGAGGATGAGTCTGGGTTAGGAGCGCAAAGCAGAGGAGTTCATACACACTCCGGGTGTGCCGATAGAAGCATTCTTCCATTGATCTAGCTGCATCCACACCAGAGCTTAGATCCGCATAGACATGGCACTTCTAGACAGAGGATAATACAGTACAATTAACGTAAACCACCTCACCAGCATTTCCCATTCTCTAGATAATTTCCTTAGCCCCAAGACACAATGCAAATATAGTCTGCATACAAGTAGTTGCAATTTCCACTCCAAACGCTACTCAAATTACAAGAAGCTAAGCAGTTAAACTTGTATGCAGGGCCGGCGTGCCCACTACGCGACCCTAGGCGGTTGCCTAGGGCGCCGGGAGCTGGGGGGCAGCTGGCTGCGGCTGCCGCCTGCCCTCCCAGCTCCGCAACTGCTGCCCGCCCTCCCGGTTCCGCGGCTGAACCGGGAGCTGGGGGGCGGGGGGGAAGCAGCTGGCCGTGGCTGCCGCCCGCTCTCCCGGCTGAACCAGGAGCTGGAGGGGGCACAGCGGGCAGGGGGGCTGAGCTGGCGGGGGGGGGGGGGGGGGGGAAGGGGAGGGAGGAGCAGGGCCGGTACAAGGAAGTTTCGCCTAGGGCGCGAAACTTCCTTGCACCGGCCCTGCTTGTATGCTCAGTAAGACAGTCATTTACCTACTTCTGACTCAGCATGAAATATCCCTTTACTTTACCAAACACCTTAGGTTCATAGAAGTTTGAAGCCTCATCTAAACCATAAGAATACATCCTGAATTCCAGCCCATTGCCATTTTAAGACAAAACTCCTCTGAAAACTATCATCCTTTCAAAAGGTTTATAACTACTTGGCTGTTATATGCAGCCTAAACAAGTCCGTACTTTTTTTTTTAATTTTAGACTTAATGTAGTATGTACTCTCCGAGAGGTTTACAATGCCGCCTCTTGTAGTTAACTTGCTCACAACTGGGCCACTGCCAGGTTGTCATCAATGACATTGTAAAGCAGATGAATGAAGTTCTTATGTGCGGTGACAAGCAGCGTTCTGATATGGTGCATGCATGAACTGAAAGAAGAGTTTGCTATTAATTTGTCAGGTTAATAAATATGATGATTCAGTGAATAAAAGACGTCAAGTCTAAACATCCAGAAGTAATATTTGTAGTGCTTTAATGGTTCAGGGCTGCCTTGGAAAATAAAAAATGTATTACACACGAGCCAAAAAATAAAAACCATGGAATAAAAATTCCTGTGCAGTTTCCTACTCCCTAAGCTCTTCTCACACATCGCAGAAGGTACAGCCCTGCCTTTCAGCCTGCCAACTCCAGACACGTGCCTGTTTCAATTGTGAAGTATTTTGTGGCTACTCCTGACAGAAATACACACCTTACCATGCAACACCTCCAAACTAGTTGTCAGAGCAAATGTGAGAGATTATTTGCTTAAGCAAGATCATGCTGCAAAATAACAGAGCCAGTGCCAGAACCAGCAGCAGCACCTGTGGGAAGAATTCCACATCTTCATTCCAATAATAGAAGAATACACTTGGAAATGTTGCACGTTACATAGCAACGCACGGGAAACATTCAGTGTCAAGACACATCAAGCCAAAGACAGTGAAACTATTTCAAATACGTTTGCATTCATTATTTTGCCATGTGGGAAAGACACCCCTCCCCACCCCCCAACAACAACAGTGCTCTCAACATTTAAACAGACCCCAAAACCATTGAGGATGGTCTCAACATGGCCCATGTAAAGAAATATGGGAACCCTGGATGGGTAGGACCCAGAGAGAACAATCAATGTGTTTAAGATCTGGCTGCTTTATTATTAAGCTTCTTGCCCCAGAAGACTGAATTCACAGAAACAGATTAGTCAACAGCATTGCCATGGGGTATATGACTATTTCTGGCAGAAGATATCATCATAACATATGGCCTAAGCATTTGGCATGTCCTACCTTTCTAGTTCTCTTACGGAGCATCCTCCCACCTGAGACTGACTTGACTGGTTTAGCCATATGCTAATAGTGGGAAGCAGTCAGGTCTAGTCACTAGGGCAGTAGACTGGGCATCAGGAGAACAGTTTTATACCCAGCTCTGCAAATGACCTTCTGCGTGGCATTAGGCAAGTCACTTCCTCTCTCTGTGCCACCACTTCCCTTCCTCACCATTCGCCTTTTCCATTTCAATTGCAGCCTCTTTGGACCAGGGACTGTCTTGCACTACATGAATGTACAGCACCTGCAATAATGGGCCCTCCGGGCCCCATCATAACACAGCGCTAATGAATTAATGATTGTGCTATACCCAGACTGATTTTTACACACTCTGGAATCATAGCATATTTACACCAGACACAGATTAAACCTTAGCTTTAAAACAAATCATAAAACCAAAACACGCTTTGGTCTTAAACTGGTGTGCTCTAAACTAATCCATCCATCCTCCAGATTTTTTAACTCTTTGAGCATTTCACTGCAGTATCCAAGCTCCTGAAGCCAGTCAATGTATCCATTGTTTCAAGCCAGGCACAGATTGTTAGAGTATTAGTTTCCCCTTTTACACAGATGCTTATTGTTGCCTATGTACAAAGGCAAAATATTTGAACAGGGACCATGGTCTCTGAAAACGCTCTCAAACCATACAGGGCTCCACTGAATACCGTTCTTCAAACCTACTCAGGGAACCACACCTGCAGGACTTTAGCAGAATACAATGCTTACTTCCACGCGTGACATTGACCAGTAGGAAAGAAGATTCCATTCTTGGCACAGGATAAGCAATTACAGGTCAGCTTTCAGTACTGAACTGCCTGGAGTGCCTTTTGCAGGAAAGTTGTAAAGCAAATATCCTAGAGACCGACCTCCTCATTTTGAGAGGCTCTGTACGCACACCACAGAAGGTGGATTTCAGAAGCAAGGAATAGGTGTACTAGAGGCTACCAGCATTCAGGTTTCTGAATCCTATTGCACTTTTTATTTGCATATAGAGGAAGCACAACTTTGGCACCTACTTCAGTTTCCATTAGTTGACAGCAATCTGCAATAGAGTCTGCGCTGTCCTCATATGACCCCTGTTTATTCACTTGGAATGAGCTGGAAGAGCCAGACAGGAGAAAACTTGCTCACTGGCCCTTAAACTGGATCACAGCTATGTTAATTTCTCAGATTTCTTTCCAAGTGGAAGACTGACAATAAATACATATGGTTTCTTTCCTCAAAATTATCCTTCCCCAAATCCCATGCATGCGGAATGCCCTTACAACAGTTTTATCCTAAAGGGGAGCTTGACAACTCAGCAGTTTTTTAAAAGCCAAAGAATTTAATTTTCAGTCATGTGCAATGAGAATATTAAAATGAGTTTTCATGGGATGTAAACAACAGTAGCGGAAAAAGAAAGTGAAAGACGGAAGGTCTTATCAGTTAACCCAAACTGCTTTCCAACTGCCTCCAAATAACCCCAGTCACCTTGTAACCACCCCATCTTTTCCAGTTAAGCCCAGCCCTGTTTAAATGGTACCCTGCAAAAGAAAGAGCGATTTAACACAAGCCAAGTTACTTTTTGGGAGCTGAACCAGAGTGAACTTTCATCAGATTAATGACAAACAAATTTAGAAGCTGAATGAGTCAATAACATAGCCATTAATTAATATCTCTACATTTAACCATTGACTGCTGTTTGAGCTTTGCTATTCTGGCCAGTGCTAAACCACATCTCTAAAAGCAAAACCAGATCAGATGCTGTCAGTGTTTGAAATCTACAATAGTCTTTGGCATCAGACCAACGTGGACAGTAGACAAAAGAGATTAAGCTGCAGCCTGTGCCAATGGAACGGGGATTGGGGTACAGTATCTAAACAAAAAACCCTGCAATTGCAGTGGTCTTCAGAGACATCTCACATTGGGCCATTGTCCGTACCCAACTCTCAGTCCCATGGACTTCATTTCAGACTGTGTTTGCACAGCACCTTTGAAAATCAGGCCGAAGCATATTATTGCTGGCATGTTAAGTCTGACCCATTTAGGGTAGATCGCAACACTAAAAAGTAGCTACATGGATGGAGCAAACCCAGAGAGAGACTGGGCAGTCATTTTAAGATACCCCTCTGATGGAGATAAGAGGAAAACAGACTGCCAGTGGGAAGGGAGACACATATAGAGAGAAACTAGTTTAAGTTTTTAAGGTGCTTGGATACCACAGTTTTAAGAGCAACGTCTAAAAGGCACAAGGAAGGAGTTTTATAAAGAACACTTGATTGAATCTGACATTTACAATACTATTAAGTTAATTTAGGGAACCTAAAGAGACTGGATGTTTAGCTTAACAGAAACACAGCTGGGAAATGCTCCTGAAGTAGAGAACAAAAAGACCAATGAAATCAAAGCCATCCTAACCCATGCTTTATCCAATAAGGCCAACCGTAATAGGAGTTCAAACGAAATGTATACCCTACCCCCCCCAAAAAAAACCCAAACAAGTAAAAGGACACCCCCCACCCAAAAAAAGCCACCATGGCTAAACAGAGTAAAAAAGAGGCAGCTGAAGGCAAAAAGGATGTCCTTTAAAAATTGGAAATCAAATCTTACTGAGGAAATAGAAAGAAAAACTCTTGCAAGTATAAATAGGCAGGACAAAAAAGAATTTGAAGAGCAGCTAGCAAAAACTAGACACAAAAACTAACACTTTTTTTTTAAAAAAATATATCAGAAGCAGGAACTAACATAACACTGATTTTTTAAAAAAGGCTCCAGAGATCCTTGTCATCACAGGTCAGTAAAGTCTACATTTCAGTACCAGACGTATTGATTGAAACTAGAAGAATTATCAGACACATAAATGAACACGCTATGTTGGGGAGAAGTCAACACACCTTTTATAAAGGGAAATTATGCCTCACCAATCTATTAGAATTCTTTAAAGGGGTCAAATAGCCATGTGGACAAGGGTGATCCAGTGGATTCAGTGTACTTGGACTTTCAGAAAGCCTCTAATAAAGTCCCTCACCAAAAAGGCTCTTGCGCAAACTAAGCAGTCATGGGTAAAAGGATCAGTAACTAGTTAACAGACAAGAAGCAAAGTTTAAGAATAAATGGTCAGTTTTTCCAATGGAGAGAGATAAATAGCAGGGTTCCCCCCAAAATCTGTATTGAGATCTGTGCTGTTCAACATTCATAAATAATCTGGGGAAAGGGATAAACAGGGTGGTGGCAAAATTTGCAGACGATACAAAATTACTCAGGATAGTTAAGTCCAAAACAGACTGCTAAGAGTTACAAAGGGATCTCACAAAACTGGGTGACTGGGCAACAAAATGGCAGATGCATTTATCACCACTGAATTTCCAAGTTATGCATCATAACTGGAAATCATCATCCCAACAATTCATACAAACTGATGGAGATAGATAGTTAGCTGCTACCACTCAAGAAAGATCTTGGAGTCACTGTGGAGAGTTCCCTGAAGACTCAGCGTGCAGTGGCAGTCAAAAAAGAGGACAATGTTAGGAATCATTAGGAAAGGGATAGATAAGACAGTAAATTGCATAATGCCGCTATATAAATCCATTGTACACCCTCAACTTGAATACTGTGTACAGTTCTGGTCACCCCACCTCAAAAAAGATATTAGAATTGGAAAAGATACAGAGAGGGGCAACAAAAACGATTAAGGGTATAGAACAGCTTCCATACAAGCAAAGATTTAAAAGACTAGGATTGTTCAGCTTAGAAAACAGACAACTAAGGGATGATATGATAGAGGTCTATAAAATCATGAATGGTGTGAAGAAAGTGAACAACAAAGTGTTACTTACCTCTTCACATAACACAAGAACCAGGGATCACCCAGTGAAATTAATAGGTAGCAGGTTTTAAATGAATATAAGGAAGTTCTCTCTTCACACATCACACAGTCAATCCACGGAACTCATTGCCAGGGGATATAGTGAAGGCCAAAAGTATAACTGGTTTCAAAACTAAATTAGATAAGTTCATGGAGGACAGGCCCATTAATGGCTATTGGCCAAAATGGTCAGGGATGCAACCCTGAGCTCTGGGTATCCCTACACTTCTGACTGCCAGAAGGTGGAACTGGACAACAGAGAATGGATCACTTGATAATTCCCTGCTCTGTTCAGTCCCTAAACATCTAACACTAGCAACTGTCAGAAGACAGGATACTGGAACACTGGTTTGATGCAGTATGGCCATTCTTATTATGTTCTTCGTGGAGCTGCGTGGGTGAATTACAGCTATGGAGTGTGCTAATGCAGATATACAGCTTTAAAGTCTTCCCAATGAAATGGACAGACATTAAATAAGAGTATCTTTAGAGTCCAAAAGACTTTTATAAAGTGAAGAAATCCAATTAACAAAAGAACAGTCTGATAGACCAAACAAAAAGCTAGGTACTATAGTGCTGGACATCCAAGACACCAGAAGGGAAACAGCATCCAAATACTGTAACTGTTTTCAAGTACCATGGCGGATCATTTTGGTGTTTAAGTACATCATCTTTTGGTGGGGCAGAGCTACATAAGGCAGCCACATTTTGCAAGAGAAAGCAGTTGGGTCATAGACTCATAGAAGATTAGAGTTGGAAGAGACCTCCGGAGGTTCTAGTCCAACCCTCTGCTCAAAGCAGGACCAACCCCAACTAAATCATCCCAGCCAGGGCTTTGTGAAGCTGGGCCTTAAACTTCTAAGGATGGAGATTCTACCAGAATCAGTCCTATCAGAAGCCTTCAGAAGACTAGCTCAGCTTCCACATCAGAAGAAAAGAAGACTTCTCTGAAGTAGTGCCTGGACATTCCAACTGTCCAGCAGAAGAAAGCAGATGCTTTCTCTTTCAGAAAAGCCAGGCAGTAATGGGGAGGAGAGTTAGTCCAATGACTCTTAACATGTGTCAGGACTTTCTGTGTGGTCAGTATTCACTCTGTAACTGCTGGGCTTAGACTTCTGCTTTCTGTACTCAGGATGCAGTTCTGAATAAAGCTTTTCTCCAGACCAGCCCTCACAGTTTCTGTTCTGCATGGGAAAGAGTTCACAGCTCAGAAGCCAGCTTGCAAAAGACTCTAGTACAGTCATTGTTCTTCACATTGTGATGACACCAACATGAGGTCAAGAAATAAAATTACAGAACCGTAAGTGTATAAGCATACACAGTACCAAAGAATTACTAATTTCACCCACTTGAGACGGAGCAGCTTCAATTTAAGGCCATGCTACCAACTCCAGCATGGTATTTTGTACAAAGCCATCTTTGCCCAACTTTTTTGGTGGTGTTGAAGAGCAACTATATTTATAGTTTTGCCACCCTCACCTTTTCCATTCAGGATCTAGGCAACAAGTTTAACTAAGGACATGATGAGCACACTGGACCACCAATGAGACTCTGCCTCTCCGACAAGACGTTATGTCAGTGGTCGCTGGCCACCCCCTAACAATTTGAGAAGCGGTACTGTAAGGGGAAAGAGGAGTCACAATGAGTTAAATTTCCATGTTCAATTGTATGGAGTCTTTTCATCAAAACAAATCAAAACATACTCCACCCTGCTGAAGAGCAAGCTTCTGGGCAGTGCATTAGTGTTTGTAAAGTTCAACATTAGAATGCGGAAGACTGTAATAACTGTAGCCTAACAAGAATACCAGCTAGAAGGGAGAACTGTCAAAATAGCCAGACAGGATGATAAGTTTCAAGTAACACATTAAAACCACATCATGCTTCCTCACCCCGCCCAGGCAGAACTCAAGTGAAACAAAATGAACAAAAAAGGGAACCCCCTGATAAGAAGTAATACAGCTAGCCTGATGTTACTTGTTTATGTAGTTTGGAAGGTCAATAAAGGGTGTCATCACCTCTTCACGCACTTTGCAAGGTAAAAGTTAAATCACATTAGTGTACATTTTATTTTGCACAGAAGGATGCCTGTACATGGGAGGGCCTTGTTTGTCTAACTGCTAGAGCCTGTACTATGTTGGGGAAGATGAAGTTGCATTTACCTTTTGTATCACTAACCAACATTATATTACAAGACTCCAGCATCAACCCAGAAGTCTAGCGTATTCAGAGTTAATACAGCCCAGACTTCTTCCATTGAGCTGCTGCTTGCTTAGCCATTGAAGGAAGCCCCTATAATATTTAGTTCACAGATGAGTTAGAGGTGTCTATTTTAGGTGTTTCTGGAGTGTCTATTCTCAAAGTTAGCCCTTGTATCTACGTTACACCCAGCTGTGGTTAGGGTTACACACAGCTTGGGACTGTCCAGTCACTTTCCTGTCTACCTCAGATTTAGTCATGAGCTGCCACCTTTCAGCATGCCGCCCCAGTTTTTTCTCAGGTGCTTTGGAAATGCGATGGTGAAGAGGTGGGATTTACAGCTGCCCTGACTGACAATGGCAACTGAAATCTGTGGGCCCCTTTGGGAGAGTGCCCCAGCAACAGGGACCACTTCAGAGTAAGCCTCTGCAAACTTGAAAGGGGAGAAGCATCAGGCTTTTGTTAACCGATTCAGTATGTCAGATAAACACAGCTGCAGTGATGGTTCTCAAAGATAGCTGCTGGGCCTATTCCATCCAAGGATTAGCATTTAGCTCAGGAAGATTTTATTTTTTACTGAAACACACAGCAAGATTGTATAGTTTGCAGACATTAACTATCCTATCACATAACTTAACATACCTGGCTATGCAGGTTGCTAGTCCTAGAAGTAGCTTGCACTAGAAAGGGTATCAAGCCTCTAACTGTAGCAGTGCTAACTGGCACCACTGTAACACCCGTTGACAATATACATATATAAAATTAAGTGCATCATTCTACTTCAGAGAGAACTCCATGAATACTGTGCCATGTCCATAATTTCCAACCAGCTATAAATATTCTGTGGTTGTTCAATCAAGTACCAAATTCTGTCATGGCTTTGTCTACTTTGACAGATAACACACCTACACTTCAGCTTTGCCACAAGTGTGAAGAATAGATAAGACCAACGTGTGAAGAGGTTTTTTAATTTTAATTACAGTTTATTGCAATGACTGCAAAGCCTGGCCATATTTTTGCTGAGAAAATGTTACTGGGGAAAAACCCATCGCAAATGTCCTCAGACAGACCAATAACAATACAGATACATACTTTGTGCAGGAATATAGTTCAGCAGCTTTTGTTCCTCCAATGGTCAAGAGTATTCATCATCTCCCTGATGTCGAGTGCTAAACCCCCTCAACTTCTAGCAAGGTACGCTGAATCATAGAACCGGAAGGGACCTCAAGAGGTGATCTAGTCCAGTCCCCTGCACTTATGGCAGGACTAAGTATTATCTAGACCATCCCTGACAAGTGTTTGTCCAACCTGCTCTTAAAAATCTCCGATGATGGAGCTTCTACAACCTCCCTAAGCAAATTATTCCAGGTCTTAACCACCCGGACAGGTAGGAAGTTTTTCCTAATGTCCAACCTAAACCTCCCTTGCTGTAATTTAAGCCCATTGCTTCTTGTCCTATCCTCAGAGGTTAAGAACAACAATTCTTCTCCCTCCTCCTTGTAACAACCTTTTATATACTTGAAAACTGTTATGTCCCCTCTCAGTCTTCTCTTCTCCAGACTAAAAAAACCCAATTTTTTCAATCTTCCCTAATAGGTCATGTGTTCTAGGCCTTTAATCATTTTTTTTGTTCTTCTCTGGATTTTCTCCAATTTGTCCACATCTTTCCTGAAATGTGGCTCCCAGAACTGGACACAATACTCCAGCTGAGGCCTAATCATCCCGGAGTAGAGCGGAAGAATTACTCCTTGTGTCTTGCTTACAACACTCCTGCTAATACATCCCAGAATGATGTTTGCTTTTTTTGTGACAGTGTTACACTGTTGACTCATATTTAGCTGGTGATCCACTATCTTGCAGGATCAGCCCCTGGGTCCAGTTTCAGGGTAGATCATGGCTATAAAAGTACCACAAAAGACATCTGTTATGCAAACAAAGGATTTTCCACCTGTAGGGCACATGGTAACTTCCTTTCATATAAAGAGGAAGGGAGCAGCAAGTATTATTTCAGCCTTACAATTTAGGAGTAACTTGAGTTTACTGACCATGCATGTTGCTACTGCTTACTTTGGTACAGAGAGAGAAAATGGGGGACTTTACGAAGCCCACAGCATTCTCATCAGTTGTAGTGACATGTAACTTTGCTTCTATTATTTACTAGCCCACAAGGCCCCCCACTCCAGGTGGCCTAGTGAATTAAGCACAGATTGTGGAACCCCCAAATTCCAATCCTGGCTCTTGTCATTGACTTACTATGTACCTCAGTCACTTCTGCCTCTCCATGCCCTGCAGTAAAAGCAGTGGATACTTGCCTACCTTCTGTGGTGATACAAGGGTTAGCACACAACACTTCTGGGTGGAAAGAATTTGTGTCTCATGAATCTGACACCACTACTAATTAGTTTTGCACCTAAAGTCAGAGCATTCAGAGTTGTGCTTGTCCTCCAATTTCTCCTGCCAAGTCTCCCTCGTCTTTAACTCTCCAACGCCACCAGTGTTGGAATTTGTTCACCCCTTGCAAAATACCTACTTATGCCTTGTCAATCCCCACCTCATCTACAGCAAGTTTCACTTCTAGGGCCTGGGCTCCCGCCGTTCAGAGGAAAGAACACTTCTCCCAGCATAGAAACTGGACCTCACATCCTCTCCTCTCTGCAAGTGACCTACACTGGCTTCCCCTCTCAAATCCAGTTTGCCATGGCCCTATTGGCTTTCCAGTTTATGACTCCCACCAGCCTACTTTTCTGAACTCTTCCACCTGCTCCCTGACCACTTCATGCTTTGCCTTCCCTCAGCTCTTCTGGATGGGGGGCAGAAGGGATGTCACTCACTTTTCCCTCTCGGGACGTCTCCTTCTCATATACACACACACACCCCTTCCATGTTGCTTTGTCTTTCATTGATGCTCAGTCTGCCTTTTCTCTAATTTATGAATATCTCACTTCAGTGTCGTTGTGCCATGATTAGGGACCTGCCAAATTCACGGCCATGAAAAATGCATCACGGACTGTGAAATTTGGTCTCCCCACCATGAAATCTGGTCTTGTGTGCTTTTACCCTCTACTATACAGATTTCACAGGGGAGACCAGTGTTTCTCAAATTGGGTGTCCTGACCCAAAAGGGAGTTGCAGGGGGGTTACAAGGTTATTTTAGGGGTTGGGGGGGGTCACAGTATTGCCACTCTTACTTCTGCGCTGCCTTCAGAGCTGGGCGGCTGGAGAGCAGCAAGTGTTAGCCAGGCGCCCAGCTCTGAAGGCAGCACCTGCCAGCAGCAGTGCAGAAATAAAGGTGGTAATATCATACCATGCACCCTTACTTCCGTGCTGTCTTCATAGCTGGGTGGCCAGAGAGCGGTGGCTGCTGACTGAGGGCCCAGGTCTGCAGGCTGCAGCGCAGAAGTAAGGGTGGCATGGTATGGCATTGCTGTCACCCATTCCAGACCCATTCTGTGGAGGACTTCAGCGTCCAACACTGCCGAACTGCCACCTTTCGCAAGCATTGCACTCTTCTGGAAGTGAGATGGAAAGGAGAAGTCTGCAGCACTGGGAGGATGTGGTTTGTTGTGACTGAAGGAGGCCTTCAGCTGCAGGCTGAGATCAGGCAGTGATCAGCCCCAGGGTTACTTTTTGCTAGTTTCCAAGACAACCAAGTGCTGCAGGTGAAGGCCTGGCAACTGAAAAGCGGCTAAGCCACACTTGACACTGCAGGCACACTTCTCTGCCCTCTGCTTAACTAAGCTGGTCATTGCCGAGAAGAGCATCACAATATCTATGACGGACGTGCACGCAGAAGGTAAGTTCTTCTTTGCAAGTCAAAAAGCCTCGTCATGGGCAACAGGCTAAAATCCAGTTTCAGATACTTTAAACAGTAAACAAATAAACCTCAACCCTTCTATTATGCAGCAAAATATCAAACAGAGGATACGGGCTTCTGGTGGTTTTTTTTGGCAGACCTGGAAAGTGAACAAAAATTGCAAAAGCTTGATCCACAACCAGGTTTTTATTCCACCATTGTAGTCCTGCTTTGTTTGCCAGACCCTGCCAGTTGAGGATGCCGAAAGTCTGGCGTATGTTGAGTCCGGCTCTCACCTATTGTCTCTGAAAGATTTAGTCTGAAAGAGCTGTGCACACATCTGAAAAGTTGTAGAACTTCCACCTTCTCCTCTGCCCCTCATCTCAGAATGAAGTGATGCCAGTTACCTGGGAGATTTCTAGGACTGGCACATGTTAAAGAAGAAGAAAAAAACATGACTTTATCAGCACATCTTGATAAGAACTAGTGATAGCTCATGTAACTGATTAAATGCAACTCCAGAGATAGACTGCCACTCTGATAAATACTGCAGAGGAGAGAAGAGATTTTTAAAAGGTAGTAATAAATGTGATTAGTTTAGAGAGTTGTTTGCAATGTTGTTGCAGCCACTTTGGGCTAAAAGGTCAGTCAATTAGTGTTTTGCATAGCAATTATATTGCTAAGACTGCCTACTACTAATGAAAGCCCTGAAAGCACTATTAAAATAAAGAATACAGAGAAAGGCTATATTTAGTTTCTTAAACTAGTGAGGAAAATATTTCCTGTATGTTCCACCAGCAAGGAACTTGAAGACAGAAAATGACAAAGGTTCCCAAACATATTTGCAGGGTTCTGCTTCCCACTTTAACTAACCTCCTGGGATCCTGGGATCAAGAGGGAAGCCGACTGGCTTAAGATGTTGTAAGTTGTGAATTTTATAACAATGAAAACAGCATCTCCTCTTTCTGGGTCAGTTGCCTTCCCTACCCTGAGGGAAACAATATGCTGTCTTATCGGAAAGGAGTCAGGGCCTGATTGCCTGTCCAGATCCTTCACTTCTCAAGAAAGGGTCAGACAGGATTATTTTGCTTTTCCTCTGTGGAGCTGTCCTTCAAAATTTAAAAAAAAAAAAAAAAAAAAAAAAAAAAAAATTAATGACAGAGTTACTAAAAGCCAATGAGAAGAGACAGTTCTATAGTAATTGTTTCAGAAGATGGCAGCGTCCTGCAACATCAGGGCCACTTTCCTTTGTTCACCTCATCATGTTAACGGGGATCCCAAAGTAAGCTTTTCAGTAAGGTCATCTCTAACATCCTCCAATGCCTTAAACTGTAAATCCGATACAGATACCGTATATACTGATGTAAAGGTATCAGCAATGTTCTGGCTACCAGATCAAACACACACCCCAGACTTCTGTTCTGGACGACATCAACAAGTTTTCCTCCAGTATTTTAAGTTAGTGTATAAGGAGATGGAAGCAATAGAACTGATAAGACCACCATGGAAGAGGAAAGTAGTAAACAACTGGACACAACTGGTCAAAGCAGATTTAGAGCCTAATCAACTGGGCTTTTACATTTCCATCTCCTGCACCAAAACTTCAGACCAACTGGACACATTAAGAAAATTGTACGCCCCCACCCCCATTCCCAAAAAAGCAGATATTAACTATGAGGCGCCAGAGATTAAGGCAAGCCCAAGTCCTGGAACTTTTAGAGAACAGTAGAAGACTCTTGGCACAACAGCACATTTACAATGCCCCAACATCTCTCCTGACACAACAGCACTTCGGAGATGGTATAAAATGGAGAAGGGTGACAATCTCGTTCTTGTTCAGACAGGAAGGAGACTATTATTAATTTAATAATGGTGCCTACACACTGCGGACTTCAGCATGTTTGAAATGCTTACATACACTAACCATCAAGGACCAACTCTATGCGTGCATTTTATGCGTGGTAGTGAAGAATTCTGCGTTTATGGAATTAGCAGATATACGATTAAATCAGGACACAAGTCTTTTTTGAATGATCAGTTTCTGTGCGACACAGGAGAAAGCAGGAAGATTAAGAGACAGATTCAGAGAAATCTCATTTAGAACTTAACTGTCAGCAAGAGTTCATTTGCTGTGGACATATACTGCACAGACAGAGACCATCTGGAAAAGACTTGTGCTATTTTCCAAAGCTCCTCCACAGCCAGAGTTTGTCATGCAAACTTCCAGCTCTTAGTTTTATAACTGTAGTCTTGGAAAGCCCGGGTTGAGCCACTACCACAATTCCTGAAGACACAGAGTGGGAGAGAGAATTTTTTCCCTGGGAGAGGAAAAGGTTGCTTGGAACCAAACACACAGGAGCGGTTCATAGATTTCTATTTGTCTCAGACTAGCCAGAGCGTAGACGAGCCAGTGAATTGTGCAAGAACTCACTCCACCTTTAACAAATCCCGAAGAGTCCTCCAACTCAAACCTTCATTATGTCTTGGAATAAGGCTTGACTGAACCTTGACAAATTGCAAGGCATCTGGCGGAGTTATTGGGAACAGACTAGGGCAAGGTTGTGGAAGACACACAGCAAAGCAGAATGTAGCAGTGCTTTCTCTGGCATTGTCCAAATTCAGACAGCAGGTTTCCATACAGCCTGCTGGAGCTGCCGGCACAGGAGTCCAGCTGATTCAGTTTACATACTATTCCACTGAAATGCAGCCATTGGGGGTGGAGTGGGGAAGCGAGAAGAACTTTGCAAGGCCAGGTTCCCAGGATCCTCTTTGACAGACATTCGCAGCTAGGGAGACAGAGTCACCAGAAGGGAAGGATACCAAGGGCCTAGATCCATCAATCCTTCCTACTAGAGATCCGGTCCCAAGCCTCTCTGGCTCCTACAACTAAATGTGCTACAGCAATGGACAGGGTTTTTTCCTCTTGCTGTCGGAACTCCACCTCCCTGAGTGACAGCAGCTAGGACTTCGGAAGCATTCTTTGGTCGACCTAACCGTGTCTACACCAGGCAAAAGGTCAGTTTAGCTACGACACTCAAGAGCAGAGGTGGCCAACCTGTGGCTCCGGAGCCACATGTGGCTCTTCATAAGTTAATATGCGGCTCCTTGTATAGGCACCGACTCCGGGGCTGGAGCTATAAGCGCCAACTTTCCAGTGTGCCAGGCGGTGCTCACTGCCCTGGCTCTGCCACAGGCCCTGACCCCACTCCACCCCTTCCTGTGCCCTCCCCTGAGCCTGCCATGCCCTCGCTCCTCCCCCCCAGAGCTTCCTGCACGCCACAAAACAGCTGATCGGGAGGTGCTGGGAGGCGCTGATTGGCAGAACTGCCAGTGGGTGGGAGGTGCTGGGAGCAGGGGGGGTGGAGGGAGCTGATGCGGGGCTGCTGATGTATTACTGTGGCTCAAGCGTGCGGATCTTCCACATTGAGCTAAGTTTTAAGTGTAAGCCAGGCCTAATTCTATTCCTGTAAACACGGTTTCCAGCTGTAGGTTATAAACAGGGAAGCCTCCAAAGCAAGTATTTGAGAATAGATCTGCATTCACTTTTAGGTTTACGTGTAAAATGTTCGCATCGCAATTTTTTGCAGTGTGAGCCAGCAAGCTCCACACATGCCATGTCCCCACATACAGTTTCAGAGGAGTGTGGAGATTCAGAGAGGGAAAGTAGGGACAGTCTTTGCTGTAGTTAAAGGAAAACACACGGATAAAAAGCCATCTTTTACTCTTAAAACATGAACTAGGCTTTTTCCGAAAAAGCAAATACCCAATATTCTAGAAGAAAATGGGAAATCTTTACAAGGTTCAAATCCTTCAGCTCTTAAACATCAGCTACTGTGTTGATGAAGGTACCCCCTCTCTAACTCCGACAATAACCACATACTCCACCTTGATGAAAATCGCCCCTGGACCCATACTCTGCCCATAAGACACTTCTGATAATTCCAGCTACTGCTTCTGATAGAAAGAATGGAAATGTTTTGTAGGATGCAGCACAGAGGTCCCTCTTCTTTGATAAAAGTGCCAGTATAGTCAAAAGCCAAACTACGATCAGAAACTCAGACAATTAAGAGATCCTGGTTCATAAGTAGCCAGATGAAATACCGTGATTTGCCCTGGTTGTTATAGATCTGCAGTATGAAATACTCCTCTAAAATGCAATAAATATTTGTGAGGCGCTCAAATTCTATGGCAATGGAGGACAAAAAAAAATAAAAATCTATAAATAAAACCATCCAATTTCAAAGTGATTTAAATCATCTATTCCCCTGAATCCTGGAAAGCCCATTATAATATTTTTATAGCACACAATGCAGAAATCCCCTGTGGTTCAAGGACATTGACACTGCACTATTTCAATCTCTTCTTGTCTAGGGAGTCTGCTCCTAACAGAAGAGCATCAAGCAATTTATAAGGGACTCTGTCCTCAAAGTCCTTTAGTGACCTGGAAATGGAATTAGTTCCTCCATGTGGTCACCTGTTGAATCATACACAAGTGTAACACTTTCTCCTTACTCCCAGTTTGAGACAGCAAGCAGCAGTCTGAGAATTTTTACGTCAAGTTCCATGTCAGACCTTTACACTCTCTGGAGGACTAATTTATCAGATTTAATTTGACCTCATCCCCACATTACCTAGAGAAGGAACAAAAAGTTGGGGTTTACATTTAACTCTAGATGATTGGACACCAACACGTTATACCACACAGAAAATATCCATATGTAGCAAAATAAAAACAAAAAAACCCAACTTTTCAATTAGTCTAGTAGAACATTACAGCAGCCAGTCTTATTTATTATAGAAAACTGATCAACCTATGATCCTGTGCACATAGAGAAAGGATTAAAGCATGGTTTGACCAAACATCTTGCTAAATTACGCAGAAGTTTTTTCCACAGACTTGCAGGCCCGATCTTACAAGGGACTCTATGAGCAGACTCCTGCACTTGTGCAGAACTCTGTTGAAATCAACAGGGCTCTCCCTGGGCAGAGGGGACCTCCCGCACGGAGTCAATTTCAGGAGGAGGATCTTAAGGAGGATTAACAAGATGACAGACTTGTCAGAATCACAAGCCTTCAGCATTTCATCTGGGACCATCACCTTAAATTCTTGGGCCATCTCACCAGGAAATTTTCAGTCCAACCTTCTCACACAGGTACTCAGTGGCACTGCACTATAAAGGTCAATGGAATTCTGACAAGAGCTGGCTATCTAGCCAAACTGAGCTAAACGACAGTCTCCACTACAGTGTGGCTTGGGAATTCTTGTGGCACTTGATGGACTAAGATTGGATACTTAACTCCAGTGACTATTTGAGCTTGCTGGCATATCTAATGTATTGACACCAAATCCTATACTTTGCTGCTAAACTTTATTCAATGTTAAGCAGATATGCAGATGAGCTGAAATAGCATATATTTTTTCTAAAGCACCTTTCATCCTAAAAGATCGCAAAGGACTTTTACAATTTCATAGTAGTAGTAGTAGTATAAACATGCTTCAACAACCACCAGGGAAATGCAGAAGGCATTTGAAGAGTTCACAAAAAACCCATTACAACTGTTTAGGGCAGAAAGTGAAGAATATCATTTCCACTTGAGACTGCAAGTAGAGTTTTAGGTAGGCAGAAAGTTAAAGTTTCGTCAGGACACTAGAGCCCACACACTTTCTCTTGTGAAGAGTACCACAGGATTTACGGTGACTAGTTTAGCAGATTACTTCTCAATTTTATTAGAATGAGGAAAGAGAGCTAATACTGCTAAATGTTGCATCCTCTGTACACACCCACAACATTCATGTACCCACACTCTCTTCCTAACTGTTCAGAGTGATCCTAATCCAAAGCAATTTTTTTGGTAACCTAGAAGGGAAACAGGGTAGGTAGGTGCACCAAACAGGGCAGCCTTGCAGAGTGATCATCATGACAAGTTTAAATGGAAGGAGCTATTTGAGACTTGGCATCAGTCAGGGGGCGGGGTGTATGAATTACATTTTTTAAAAAAATCAGTCTGGTCACCAACACAAGAATTCCTACCCTAAAGACGCATTAGGCTAACTGTTGAAGTGTTTTACGCATGGAGGAAGTTAGAAGCAGCTAAGCATAGACTGTTTCCCCATGCATGGCTGTGAAAACAACATATGATGAAGTAACGGAGTTAATCAATATTTACAGCAAAGTAACACAAGTGGAGTTAATCTGCATTGCTAATAAAACAGGCATGTCTTAGCAAGACAGGAAAAAAAGAAGAAGGTGTTAATACCCTTGTATCCAAAATAACGTTTGATGTGATATTATCAAACAGTTAATCCACAGTTTAGATCAAAAGAGATTTTACCCAACCCAACAAGAAATATTTTCAGAGCAGTTTATTTTATCAAAAACAACTGGGATTTCAACATTCCCCTGAAGCATTTGCAACCTAAACATAACACAAGTGTGATAATACATGAGACTTTCAAAGTGAAGCCACCTGGAAATTTAACATAAACAAAGTGAAAGCAACTTCTCAGTTTTCATTATCATCCTCAGTTAACTGCTAGTAAAAAACTATATTAATTGTAAGTAGTAATTTAGATGCTTCATGTTCAGTCCTCCCCCTTTTTTAAACAAAATATGATTTTGAATAGGACTGCATCCCTTTCACAACCTGCCACACTCCCTGATTTGGGATTAATTTTAGGTACTTTTTAAGACTCCTTTAATGAGAGCTTTCCCTGCCACTGAGAAATTTAAAATCTTCCTGTTTCAAACACAGTCTCTGTTTGATCTACCCTTTTGAAGATTACATGCAGCACTGAGAAGGAAAATCGAGTCGCTTTTTCTGAAGCGCATGCATGGAAGATGCCTAAAGGCAGATACCAGGTTAAATCATTTTTAGAATATGGTTCTGTAGGGGAGGAATGTAACATTGTCAGTTATTAGAATCCCAGTTTCCTTTTAACCAGTGATCTTTACATTTCTTGCACACTGGACAATGGAAGTGAAGACTAGCCAGTTTATTTATAGTCCATTTCACTTTCTGGTGGTTCTCATTCATCTCCTTTACACCCTGAACTGTGTTGGATGACAAACACTACAGGGCAGCATTTAAACCCAGAAACAAAATTGTTTCTACTGAAACTTTAATTCACTGCAAACATTTTACATCTGAAGTTGGGTAAGACATCCCATCCATGATATCTATATTTTTAAGACTCCCCTGACCTGCTCAGCTTGCTTTCAATACATTAAAAGCCAACCACCACCGAACAGAAACCCACACGCTCTCTGGAGACATGGCCCAGGAGAGGACCCCCTTCCCCAGTCTATTTCTTCCCAGCAGAGCAACGAAGACGGGCCAGAACCACAGGGGGAGCGGTAGATAAGTGACCCAGACACTGATTCACTTAAGCTCACTGTAAAAGCTAGAATGACGTTTTTGCAAAGGGGAGGGGGAGGAAGCAAGAGCGCGCCTGTTTATGCCCTCCCCGCTGCCCAGGAGGGGTCCCCAGGCTCAGCGCCTGCAGCCAGCCTGAGCATCCCGCCCGAGCATCCCTGGGGCTGCCCTGCTCGCGCTCAGCTGTCAGGCCCGGCAGAGGAGAGGGGGGCAGGCGGCCCGGAGCGCGCATGCGCATAACCACCGGCCGGACCCTATGTGGCAGCCAACTGCCTTTCCCTCCGCCTCAGCGAGCGCGCGGCGGCCGGGCGGGGAGACTCACCGAGGCGCAGGGGCTGGAGGTGGCGCTGGGGGTAGGCGAGCGCTGCACCGTTACCAGAGCCATCGAGGCGCGGCGGGGGGCCCCGTCCGGCCGCGGGAGGGGGGGACCTTACTCCATGGCGGGGCCCCGGAGCCGGGCGGGTGGGGAGGGAGGCGGCGGCAGCGCCGCGGTGACCGCCGGGGGCAGCAGCTCAGCACTCGCCAACGGCCCCTCGCCGAGTGAGTGAGGCGCGGCGGGGTTGGGCCGGCCGGGCACAATAAGGCGCCAAGGCGCATGCGCCACCTGTCAGCCCAGCCACGCCCCCGCCCTGCTGCAGCAGCCTTTAACCCCTGCTCTGCCGGCCCTTAGCGAAACCCACCTCCTCGCTGCTGGGGCTGCGGCAGAGCCGCTTCCTGCTTCACTCCCTTTGGGAAACGGGCGCAGGACTGGGCTCTTCGGGGCACGGCCCTTCCCTTCCCGTCCCCTGTTTGAAAGGATTCCCAGCAGGGTGTATCACTGGCAGCTACCCTCAAGTGTTCAAAAATCACGCCTCCAAAATCATGAGGTCGGCTTACAATGCTGAGATTTCAGTCCTGATGAATAACAGCTGCGTGATTTCTAGTCACCTTCTGGGTTTTGAGTCTTTAGGGAGCACTGGGATCACGTTGCTGCTGCTGCTTTTTTGAGGGGGGGAATGAAAGCTGAAATCCCATGGTTCCAGGAGCTGGGGCTTTCATAGAATCTCAGGGTTGGAAGGGACCTTAGGAGGTCATCTAGTCCAACCCCCTGCTCAGAGCAGGACCAATCCCCAATTTTTGCCCCAGATCCCCAAATGGCCCCCTCAAGGATTGAACTCACAACCCTGGGTTTAGCAGGCCAATGCTCAAACCACTGAGCTATCCCTCCCCCCTTTAAGAACAGCTTCCTGTGACACTTAGGATAAAATCACTAGAGTTGGCAACGCAGATGATATATTTGTAATTCCCCAATATTCCAGCCCTCCTCTACAGAAAACAGCATCCAATCCCCTTTTGGGATTCTCCCGGAGATTCGCTGACTAAATCCATAGAGGCCCAGGTACCTAGAAAGTGATGGGTCTGTGATGTGGCACACAAATGTAAGCCATAAAATGCCCCCAGAATTCAAAGTGTGGAAGGCTGGGAGCAGGGATGGGGGCGAGGTGGGCAGCAATACTGTTATGTTAACACCTTGAGCAAAACATATTTGTTCTGGGGGTTCAGCAATTTGGGTCATGTCCGGGTGCCATTAATGGAAGTTTTGCCGTTGAATTTAATGGGATGAAGAATCGGCCTTTTGTAAGCATCTAATGAGAACATTACATGTGATTACCAGAGACCATAATAAATATCAAACAGAAAGCAAGCACTCTTCTTCTCCAACAGCTTGCATTAACCCATCAATTCCTCTTAGGCACTCAGTGCATTTCACTCTCAGCTCCTCCAAGTTGACAGAACTGTCACGGAAGCTTTGGGCCCTTTACATCTAAGCACAAGAAAAGCCCTCAGTGCTGGTTCTTTGGTCTATCCCCCAATGCCCTGCAGCCAAAATAATTCTCAGGCAGGCTCTGCAAACTGTACGGCAGTTATACTTTACCACGGTACAAAAGCTAAGGTCACTAATGAGCGTGTGCCTCCTAGTGGATGAAGGAGGATGAAAAACAGACTCGTTAAAATAAACCTGAGTTTAGAAAATGATTTTTGCAGGAATCCTTCACTCAGGGCTATGCAGAAAGTGAGAACTTTGAACATACAGAATTCACAAAAATTCACCCGTTTGGGGGATCCGATTAGAAAGGGAGAATAAGCAAAGAAACATACATAAAGCAAGTAAAGAGACAAGGTGGGTGAGATATCTTATTGGACTAACTTCTGTCTCTGATATCCTGGGACCAACGTGGCTATAACAACACTGCATACATAAAGAAAGTGTCACTGAACTGCTTATAACAACCATCAAATTATTATTTTGAAACAGTTTTTATGGAAAGCATGTTAGCACTGCTATGTGATTTATAGTGGAGAGGTCAGGAAAATTACCTCCAGCCTCTTTATAAACAATCCTCCCCTGGCTCTAAATATTCTATAGCTTCCCAACCAGAAGGTGTTTTTACTTGTACTTTTTTACATATTTATGCTTTGCATGATCATATACTATGACAAGCTTTTTATGACAGTCTCTGGCTTTGAACCTTTGGGTGGCTTCACCACTTCTATTAGATTTTATTTTCAGCAGTGTAGTGCACTCTGTATAACCAGGGATAGAGTATAGATATGGCTGTTTAGGAGAGCAGTATTTCTGGTTTCACCTGCATTTTAAGAGATAGAAAAGAACACTCCTTTTGTGTTGTGATCCTCTATGTGATCTAGTTTTGTAACTGGATTGCTTTTTTCTACTCCAGTGTATTTCCTTTGCTTCCTTATTAAAATTTTCCCATGTGTTACAATGACTCTGATATAGCTGATTAAGTGTAAAAAATTGTCCTTAAGTAATATGAGAAGTTCATGATCAAAGGAGTTTTAAGTGGTTTAATCTATGGCTAAAAGAAGTGTTTACAAACAATTATTTCACATGAAATGTAACTGAAAGCCATTATTATGTCATTTTTTAAAAAAAATAAGGTTGTTACAGACCCCTGTAACAGACTCATTACCTATTTTTTATTTTAAACCTTTAATTTTAAAAAAAGTTACAACCCTCTGGATTTGTGTAGGATTGCATGATTGGGTCCTTTCAAAAATTTGACATTGGAGAACTTAGGTGGAGAAGAAATCTCATTTAAAAATGCTTTCAGTTGCTTGATCATTAAACATTTGCTCTTGGGCATAGCACTTACTAACATAAAGTCAGCATAATTGTCTCATTAAAAAAATCAAGTCAGTTTGACAAGATCTGTTTTCCATAAACCCATGTTGATTGACATTAATTACATTACCCCTTTAATTCTTTATTAATCAAGTCCCATATCATCTGTTCCATTATCTTCCCCAGGATCAATGTCAGGCGGACAGGCCTATAATTACCCAGATCATCCCATTTACCTTTTTTTAAAAATTGGCACAAAATTAACTTTCTTCCAGTCTTCTGGAAGTTCCCCAGTTCGCTAAGATTTAGTAAAATCAACATTCATGGTCCAGTGATCTCCTCAGTCAGCTCTTTTAAAACTCTTGGGTGCAAGTTATCTGGACTTGCTGATTTAAAAATGTGTAACTAATAGTTTCTCATTAACGTCCTCATGAGATATTAGTGGAACGAAAAGAAGGTTAACACTATATAATAACACTATCATCTTTTCCCCCCTAAATACAGAACAGAAATATTTATTGAACACTTCTGCCTATTCTACATTATTATTGATAATTTTACCATTTCCATCTGGTAGTGGAGCAATACCACTGTCAGGATTATTTTTGTTCCTAATATATTGAAAAAATACTTTCTTATGGTCCTTAACTCTGCTGGCCAAAGATTTCTCCTTGTGTCTCTTTGCTTCCCTTATCAATGTTCTATAATTCCTAACTTCTGATTTATATTCATTACTATCTACTTTTCCTTTCCTCCATGTGTTATATATTTTTTTAAATTTTTATATCTGCCTTCACTTCCCCTCTAAACTATGTCATTTTTTTTAAATCAGCACAGCCTTCTTCCTCAATTGTGGGATTGTGGCTTTTGGGTCTTAACCACAAGGCCTTCCTTCTTCTCTAGCTTTGCTACTAAGCACTGTGGCTCCAATTCATCACTGTGGTTCCAATTCAGCAGACCACTACAGCATGTACTTAACTAAAAAATTACATATTAAAATGTCATGAATAAACACAATTTCATTGGGCAGAGTGGGATACAGTTTTGTTTTTAATAACTTTAAAACATACATAAGGTTGCTTGTATCTTCATCATCTGCATTTTTAAATTGTATTTTACATTTGTATAATGTATATTCTTTGGAATGTTTCAGTGAAACAGAAATCTCTGGCAGAGTGGACCAGTCCCTAAGGTAAAAAGCAATCTGTTTACATTTTTTTAATATTTGAATGCAAATAAAAATGTTCAGTTCAGATTTTTCATCTAAGTTTCAGGGCCTAATGTTGCACTTCACATTGACTGCATTGGGAGTTTTGCCTTGGACACTGATTCTGCAATGCAGATCCCTGCACAGAGCTCAATGCAGGATTAATCCTTTAGCAAGGAGTTCAGGATTGGGCCTCTAGTGTGCCTGGAATTGTATTTATTTATTTATCCCAGGGTTTCAGAGGGGTAAGGATAAAATCAGGCAGAAGAGGGATCAGACCGCTGGATCCCATCCAAGGGACAAAGGGAAAATAGGAGGTGTGGGGAGTTCTTTAATATTTTTCTGATTCAGCTCTTCCAATTTAAATCATGTACTATAATTTAAGAGATTGGAGCTCAGGTCTATGAAATGAAGTGTAGGATCAGATGTTACGTGTTCCCTGGCATTTGGTTATAGAGAGGACAGAGAAGCTTAGCAGAAAAAGAGATGCTTTCACAAGCACAGTGTTGAACTGACAGTCAACTCATGGTCCATGCTCCCATGAGATTTTTGCCATTATCGTCAATAGAAGCAGGAGAAGGCCTCACATTTGAGGATTGGAAGGATTTTTGCCCCATAATTTATGACAGGGATCTTGTTGTTTTTTAACTTTCTGTGTGAAGTATTGTGCTTGGTGTATTGATTAATTCCAATGGATGGTTTCCTGCAGGCATGGGGGGGAGCACTGGTGGATTTCACATGTATCCTCAATTTGCATATCTCTGTAGTACAATCAGGGGTAAACAGTGTGCAGGTTAGGAGTTCCCAATGCCTTGGGGCGATCCTCTCAGATGGGACTGGGGTTTCGTTTTGAATAGATTTGGAAAAGTGGAAGTCCTGGGATTTCCCTCCAGCAGTAATTAGAGAAATGCTTATCTGAACTGGCCTCCCAAAGAGACAGTTCACTGGCTTTCACCTATTCATTGGCACTTCCAGGAATATTTAAACAGCAAACACTTGTAAAAAGTCATTTCTAACAAGTAAATAACCAAGTTGTTTTCTATAGTCAGCTAAAGGTCTAATAAATCAGTTGTTAACTAAAATAACCACAGATATCCAGGGGATTGAAGGCCATTAGAAAGCTATATAATTTGCATGTGGAGTAGTTTTCAGAAGCAAAATTTCAGTGTAGAGGAGGAAGCTATAAGGGAAATGTATTCTGATTTAAAAGAACAATTAGAATGCAGCCCGGGGTAATGACAGCAAATGGTTTATATAAAACAGGGATCATAAGTTTGTGCCCATATCCTGCAAGTTACTGTGGGTACCGTACTCAGCAGGACTGGCCTCAGAGATCTTTTAACACATGCAAACCATGAGTTATTTTTGTCTTCAGTAAATATGAAAATACTTCCCTTGCTGACACACCTTTTATTTTATTTTCAGTATTACCAAACATCAGCGATTATAGCATAATCCCGCTATGAAGTGTAAAAGGGCACAGAATGCCCCCAGACTGCATCTTGTGTACAAAACCAAAAATAACACATAATAAGAGTTACCCCAGCAAAACATCTGTGATGACATATTCAGCATATTATTTTGTCAACAGCACAGCACAAGTATTTGATGGCAGAAGGATATGCTTTGCTTTGAGGAAACATTAAGAGATAACATCCGAGTTAAATAGGGTGCGATTACTGTTTTGCTATAGCCCATAGTATTTAAATTTCAGAGAAATAAAAACAGAGCCATTTAGATGACTCCTGCCAGCTTTTTCCCCCCGCCTGTTCTCATTTGGTGGTTTAACGACAGCTTTGAGGAAAATTAGAGTATTTTTACAATTGATAGTTTCCTTTTTTTAGAAAGATTTATAGATTGCTCACAACAACAACAACATTTTGAATTCCAAAAGAGAAACATCAGGTACACCAGGGAATGAAAAGACAAACAGGAATTAATCATGCAGAACCTGATTTGAAGTGAATAGAATTAGAATCCATTTTAAAGTCACATTTTAGATTATTCTAACAATTCCATGCCCAAAGCTTCAGATGCATTTTATTACAGTAATCTGGGGTTTATTTCAACACATTTTGCAAATACACTAAAATAAGTGTCTATTCCCTAGTCATCTGTTTTGTTAATTATAATAGTAACAAAAATTTACTATTCATTTCAGTGTATTTTCCCCATGAAAGCTGATTTAGATGATTTTTGTTTCATGCTCCCTGCCTGAAAACAAATGCTATACACTAAAATTAAGTAAGTATTATAGTGAGGACAGAAGGGTGCCTTAGCTGGACAAATGGGTATTTGAGTGTATTCAGGTGAGGAGAATATTGTTTCTATAGAAGGATATTAAATATACAGAATAGATGGCCAAAGGCCTAAATTACAACCATGCAGACCTTTTAAGGAGTATTTATAGGAGCACACAGAGGAAAATAAAACATCTCAGGGTACTGTCTCAGGGCTATGCCTACCCTGTAGCACCCCCTGCTGACCTAGTGTAGCACGGCAGCACTTTCTGCCTCAGTTTCCCTTCTCTCAGGGCCCCTTAAGAACTCTACACAGTCCAAAAGTTTGTAAGACAAAATTCCCCTTCTGTGGTTCTACTTCATTAAATACAAATACGCTTGAAATAAAGTGTTTCCTTTTGGCTCAGGCCTTGCACAGCCATTGTCATTGGGACCTGTGGTCTCCGGGAGCTCCTCTCACTTCAGAGAGCTTTGCTCTCTGAGGACCTCCCCACAACTGAGCCCAGATGGCATTTCATCAGGCCAGGGTGCTTGTTATTCAGTTAACTGCCTAGAAATACTTGTTCCCCTTAAAATAGCTTGTCATGGGTAGCCTGGGCCCAGCAAACCCTGTGACAGGGACAACACTAGGTTAGGTACATGGGCCCCAGGGGTTCTCACAACAATTTTTTGGGTGGCCTCAGAGTGTGGCCACCAGCAAACGCTCAGACAATTTTTCCTAAAATACTTGATTAACTTTAGGAAAAACAAATAAATATGCACATATACATGTCCAAATAGTTGTAATTTATGTAGGATGTTTTTTTCCAGACTCAATAATAAAAATAATGTACAGTTGTCTATTCTTTACTGGGCCTAAACAGAATAGAAACACAAATAAGGTGCTTTGTATGGTCTTGTCTTTTTTCTTATGTCTTTTGCTTTTATTGGTTGCTTTTTTTAAAAAAGACATGCTAGTTACTAAGTCTGCTGTGAAAAGTGATATTAACAAACGTACAAATATCACTTTTCACAGCAGACTTACTCAGCCCCGGCAAGCCTGGGGACAAATTAAGTCCCGGATGGAGAGGTGATATGGAGAGGGGATATGGAGAGGGGCTAGGGGCACTGGAGCGGGGAGTGACCTTGGGGTCAGAGGGAACGCAGCCTGAAGCCCAGTGGCTGGAGCCTGCCACCCTACCACCCAAAGGCTGAAGTCTGACCCCTCTAGCACTGGGAAGGTGGGGAACTTACTGGCTACCTGCTCCTCCAGCTCGTGTGTCTCCAGAGGTGGGTAGGACCCAAACACTGCTGGCAACCCTGGGGTAGAGGGCCGCTGCTTCCCCACCACCACCACCCAGGATGCTGTGGCTGCAAGAAAATTCCCTGGTGCCCGCATGCGGCCATGGTGACTGCATTTGAGAAACGCTGGCTACATGAGCTGTTCAGCCTTTTTCTCACCATAAATTGAACTATGTATTTAAAGTGATATTTCCCCATTGAGGTTTGCAGCCACCACCAGTTCATAATAATTAGAGTCACTGCCGGGTTAATTTTACCCCTCTGTAGAGGACCCACATGATGCTTATGCACCATTTAAGCTCCAGTTTAGCTCTTTGGAACAAATTTTATTTCAAGAGTTTAAGTGGGATGTAAGTGGTGTTGTGACTTGGGTAGACCTCTGCACAGGGTGAATTTTACCTGTAGTTCTTTTCATCTTCAGGGGACTTTACACAGCTATATTAATACTCATGTCCCTCTTTGGGAAATGGAGGGAAAAAGGTTAAGTGACTTTCCCAGAGTCACAGAGTGAGCCAGATCTGGAATTAGTACTCAATCGTTCCCGAATTAGACAGACAATACTGTTTGTGACAGAGTGCTGGGCTGGGACTCCTGAGCCAGCCCTCTGTCACGCCAGCTCCAATTAAGGAAGTAAATTGGAGCCGGCTAGAGAAACCTGTGCTTGATTGGTAAAGGGAAACAGCTGCCAACCTAATTAGCCTGGGGTTATAGACAGGCCTAGAGGAAGGAAGCAGGGGGAAGCTAGAGAGGGGAAGGAGAGTGCTAGCTCTTCCCTCCTGGCTGCAGAGCCTGAGAAGCCCTTAAGGCTGAAACCTCCAAGCTGCAGATGGTGAGAAGGTGGTGGCATTGAACCCTGTAAATAAACTGCACTGGTGGTTGCTGAACCAGAGGGTCTCTGAGTGGTTTTTGGAGCAGAGCAGAGGCAGGAGCAAAGGGGGCCCTGCTACACCCTGTTACACTGTTCAAACAAATAATGCACCAGATTTTGGTAAACAATCATATTTTCAACCTTTGTTTTGGTAGATTAAAGTTGATAAGGTTCATGTTTTATGACAGTCTCTGATATCCCATGAAATGAGCAATCATAAGCCTGTACTGCAGGATAGAGTACAGTGCAGTAGTCCCAAAGATAAATAGCACATTGAAGTCATAGTCCAGAGTTCTTGTGCAGGTGGAGATGAGTCAGTCCACATGGTCATGCATCTTAAAAAGCAAAAAGTATAGAGACATTGCAGAAAGAATAGCATAAGATAAATACAATTTACTGGGAGAGTTTGTCATTCCAGAAGTGCTAGTTTGTAATTCAACCAATAAAGTCATTGGGAGAAATTCTGCTCTCAATTACGCCAGTGTAATTCCATTGAAGCCACTGGCGTGCCTCTCTATTTACACCGGGATGAATGAGAACAGAATTAGTCTCATGCAGACCACTTTTCTTTCCCTCCTCCATTTCATCCTGTGGAACGGGTTCTCCATTATACACAAGAATAAGAAATAATGATAGATCTGAATCGTGCAGATTCTAGTCTAAATCCGTTCTTAAAGAACAGCGTATTTAAAGACTCCCTTCTGTTCACTGCAGCTGGCTTACTCCGCAGGCCACTCCAAAGTTTCTTGATTCTTAATGAAAAGAAGAACCCAGTAATGTGTATTTCAGTTTGGCCTGTCATTAATTTCTGTTCATGCTCTCAGGTTCTCACATCGGTTTGGTACAAGACTCAGCTCGGCCTAAAAACTCTCCATTTCTGTCCCTAGTGAATGAGGCAGTGCTGGAATTCACGATCCCTGAATCTGAAAGTCAGCCTACTGTCCCTAGGCATTGATGGATATTCTCTCGGGCAGCACTGCAATTTAGTGCTATATGTGTTACCATTCCTTAGATCCTTTTTTCCCCCTGGTCATATGACACAATGATGTAAGTTAAAGAAGAATTTATATTGAACTGCCAAAGGCAGAAGACAATCTACTGCAGTTCTGAGTAGTAGATGAGACATAGCAACCTTTGGATTTATTGCTTAGCAACCTCAAACACACACCCAGGAGTAAAACTCACAGCCTGGCTCCACAGCAGTACTGAGAAATCCCTAATTCACTTGTAAGTTTTCTAATGGCTAGGAACTGATGGGTGTATATTAAATTCTCATTCATCTGCAATGCCTCTCTGAAAGCAGGAGGAGACATTTCTGGTTTGGTACCTGCCCAGAAGGCAAGAAAAACAGTTCTTCAGTAGAGTTCCGGGAAGCAAAACTACAGTCGTTTTAAAGGTTGATTTTAACCAGGACTTAAAAAAAGAAAAAATACTCCAAATATGTTAGGCACAATGGCATCGATCCTCAAAGGTACGTAGGTGCCTAAATTCACTGGAGGATTTGGGCCATTGTGACGAATTAGGTAAAACTCCTTCTGAAGCTCTTTGGGGAAAGACAATTCTTTTTTGAGAAATGGCAGGGCTAAACAAATTCCAGACTGGCCTCTTCTTTTGAAAGCACTTCAATAACTCAGACATTCCCCAAATAATCACTTGGAAATTTTTTAAATAAATAAATAAATACATCTCTTTCTAGTGAAATCTGTCTTGATTATGAGTGGATTTTTATCTTAGTGATAGTATCCTGAATGCAGAGAGGTAATCAAATTGTACTTGTGTGTGGCTATCTAGCACAAATGTTTGGTGCACAGAAAAGGAGCAAGGAAAATGGTATCCTAATGAAAGGCTTGTTCATGGGGATAAAGGTGGGATGTACAGAATGAAATGCTGGAGAACAGCTCAGCCTCAGGAGCCAGTTTAATGTCTCATCATCTTCCTAACACAGAGCTCCCTGTCCCATAGCAGGGGCGGCAGATCCTAACCCCGTAGAGAAACATTCCAACTGGAAAATGTACAGAGGACAAACATTTGCAACAAAATGAAGTAGCCTCACTGCTCCCCAGGGGCATGGGAAAGATGGAGACAAAATGGGCAGTTCTGAATAGCAGAAAATAGGTGTGTTAATGCTACATGAAAAACTCCCAGCCCCAGGCATCTGTTACTGCAGACAGATCACTTCCTGTATCCCATGTCTCATGGGAATTATTAGAAACGTTGGAAACAAGGAAGGGGAACTAAAGGAAAACATTCAAATTAGGGGGAATTGTTGTCTAGTGGTTAAAATGGGGGACCAATAGACAGCACGCTTGAGTCTTTTCCCAACTAGGCCTTTGACTAGGTGGGTCACCTTGAGCACCCTTCTGTGTGGCTCAGTTCCCCATCCATAAAAGGGAATACAAATATTTAGCTCCAGTATCTCTCGGGGGCATTGTGAGGCATAATTAATTAACGCTTGTAAAGCATTTTAAGCTCCTCGGATGAAATGGGCTGTATTTATTTAGGAATGCAAAGTAACAATTTCTGAATTAGAAAAGGAATGTAAAAGAAACATCTACTGATTGTTTTCTAACTGTATAGACGTGTTTTCCCTGGTATTTTCTGTCATACTGCCATGTCTTTCAGAATTACATAGTGTTGATCTGCTTTGGCAAGTATCGCAGTGAAATATGGCGGCTGCGCCAGAAGACGAAGCCCAAACTCCTGGACTGAAACTCCCCAAGCTTAGTGTTCAGAGTATGCCCATCAGAGAGAAAAGGAGAAGCCAGGAGACTGCTATGCTGCCAGGTCTCAGGAAGAATGCTCAATGGAAAGAGACATTCTATGAGAAGGTACAACAGAGAGCGTTGAATCTGCAGAGGGAAAAGGTGGAAAAGATTCACGTACATAAGGCAGAGGAAGAAAAGATAAAAAAGAAAGAACCTCTGGACTGGCTGTCTAAGGAATGGTTGAGTGAAGAGAAGATGACAAGGGACACCCGGGCCTATTTGCTCGACAAACTCTTACCCACATTAGTCCCAGGAATAGAAAAATTGTTAATGGAAGTGGAAAGAAAGAAGGTGCTTGAAACAGACCAAGATCCACCCAAGTTTGATCCCATTAATTTTCTAGGAGAATATCTGATGAGGCATAACCCTCAGTTTGACACATCTGCAAAACTAGATCCCTACAAGAGAGGGATGAAGGCTGTCATGGAGGAGTTGAAAACTCAGGTGCCTGATACAGCACTTAACAGGTGAGTGAGTTTAAACTATGCTTGGCTGTAGTATACCTTTCTCATGGTATCTCTGTATTCATTTTACAAAAAGCAGTACATTCCTTAACTGGATACAGTGACTGTAATCTGGGATGGCAAAAGTGTATCCTCTAGCACCAAATGAATCCCATGGAGTTCTGTGCCATGGCCAGCAGCTGTCCTCTTCTTTGAGTCTTGGCAGCAAGAGAGATGCCAGCACATGGCAGATGTAGCCAAGCAATGGCTTATACAGATTTAAGGCAGTATCTTACCCCTACTGTGTAGGTAGTGCTTGATTTGACACTGTGCACATGGAATGAAGACACAGTATGATCTTTCTGGACATTTTTAGCACCAGTGTTAATTAATGTAGGCCTGACTCTCCTGAAGCCCTTTCCTCCTTATGTCCTTCCAAAGATAATGAAAATAAGATTTTCAAGTTGCCTCTGCTGCCCATCCTGAGGACTTCTCTTCACTGGACCAAGGGCAGGGCTGTCTTGGTTCTCCTTGGGAACTCCCTCCAGGAAAATGTTTGCTATAATCCCTCTGTAGCTATATTCATTTCAGATCAGTTCACCTTTAGCCGTTTTAGACTCTCTTTCCATCAGCACTTCCCTTTGGATCATTATTGCCCATCCTAACTTAGCAGATGAGCTGGTTTTCTCTGCACAGTTTGGTCCTGTGTTATTTAATGAATGTATTTTTTTCTACAGCATCTCACAACATGATGGGATTATACAATTCAGTTGCATTGCATTAATAAATAATACATTCATCTTGATTTGTCAATTCAGAAAAATATGCAAATGAACATTTGTGTTTATGAAAAGCACCAGAGTGGGTAGCAATAATATCAGAACAACTCATTAACTTCCCGATCACTTTATTCCAGAGTCTGTTTTGGCAGAATAATGGGATTTGTATAGTACTCTCATCTATTTGCATAAAACTGGTGTCAGGATTTGAGTGTCAGGAATTAGGGAAAGAAGATGTTGACATAAAATGTCTCATGTCTAGACTCTAAACTAAGATAATGGAAGTTCCCAGTAATTCAATGAATAAAGGAATATGGTTAAATCTCTCTCTCTCTTTCTCTCTCTCTCTCGTATTTCTAATGCATATGCTGTTGTAGTACATAGGCACATACATAACCTATACCTGATACAATTAAAGCAGTGACTCTTCTGAAGTGCACTTAACTCTATTTACCTGCCTTTAAATGTAGCTAGACTGGTGATCAGCACATGAGCGCTCTGCATTTTGGCTTGCCATTTATTAAGAGATTTATGATTTCATGCTTTACCTTTGCTTTGGGGTGGTAATTCCAGTTTCAGATTTGGGAGTCAAGTTCTTAGTTTGATGGATATGGAAGAGTCTGAGAGCTGATGCTCAGGAAATCTGGATGAGGAGTCATAGCAGTTAGCCTCTCCATGGCTGTCAGCCAAAGGATTTACACAGTCAAGGCAGTAACAGGTAGTATCATGGGATTTGTGTTTGCATTATTTTAGGAGGTCCATATTTGTGTCTGGCAGGATCACAGGATTTGTGTGGTGTTCTTAACTCTGGGGACTCCATAGCTGCACTGCAGGCTTTTCTGCCACTATGCACCGGTGTGTAACACTTTCCCTGAGTCACTGGCTTGCCAAGTAGAAGAACAAATTAGGAGAGGAATGGCAAGGGGAGCTCAGAATAGCTCATGTAAGCACCCAAAGTTCAGGGGTGAAATCCTGGCCCCATTGAAATCAATGGGAGTTTTGCCATTAACTTCAGCAGGGCCAGGATTTCACCTCAGTTGCTTATCCAAAATGTACCCACCCTAGCTGAACTTTCTCTGGCTTCTTCCATCCCCACCTTAACTGTGACCATGTTAGAGGCAGGGAGTTCATGAGAGTGGGGTGGGAGAAGTTCCTTTTTATCTGAACCAACTCACACCGGAATTAATGTCTGGTTTTGTTCAAAGGATGCCAATGCATTCAGCTGATTCATGCATCCGTATGTGGGAGAACAGGGTCTGCCTTCCTTCCCAAACATGCTTCTTTGTGCAGGGAGTCACCCTAAAGATATCTCTGCTTATCAAATGCATTACTAACAAATGTGTTCTCACCATGGTGAATCTACCCAGGACTGTTATAACCAGATGGAAACTTCTGCAGTGGGACAAACTTTGTCCTGCACCCAGGGACATCAGAAGGAGAATGCATTTACATGCCCTTTCAGGACCACATGGTAATAGCTGGAACAAGCTGCCTAGAGAAACAAAATTGCAGCACACTGCATGTATAGCGCATACCGTCCCTTGTGTTTGGCACTGCCCACATTAATCATCAAAGCAGTTTGGCAACTCTTATATTGGAGTTAATCCTGCTTTATGTTTGCTAATCATTCCTGAAGAGGGGATGATAGTTGAAATGTTTCTAAGTTTATTTCCTATTTGTAAGTCACAGAGAACTTTCTTGATCCATTTAATTTGGCAACTGGTACATCTCTTCTTTGCAGCATTAGTAAAGCAATCCAGAAAAGGGAATTAGGCTTCCCAAGACCCTGTTCCATTGTATCACAGTGTCAGAGGCTGAATCACATCAGAAAGTAGCTGTCTTTCAGTTAGTCCCATAATTTGGCTTTTTCCTAGCAGTGAGCAGGGCAGTTTCCCCATTTATTTTGTGGATTTTTAAAGCCAAATGCCGTTTGAATTTAAAGGCCCTTGTCAAGGAATTTTTAATGTAATTTCCCCCCGCTGTCATTTATAACTTGATATCTGCAAACTGAAATCTTTTTCCTTGCCGTAATATTTATTTCTTCTTGTATGTACATCTACCTGCCATTTGTTATAGGATGAAGTCCTCCTGGCCCCACCGAAGTCAATGGCAAAACTCCTGTTGACTTAAACAGGGCCAAGGTTTCCCCCATAGTGTTGCACTTGAGAAGTGAGTCTTCACACACAGATTCTGTTCTGTAGGGTTGGTAATAACCAAGGTCTGCATGGTCTTGATAAACGTGTACATGCTCTAAACCACAGGGCATTACTTACACCGAGCCAAATCCATGTGTTCGTCTTGTGGCAGAAATCTGCTCAACGATATTAATTATCCCTGTATTCTGCACAGCCTGGTAGGCCTTCCCGAGTCCAATATACTCAAGATTCTCCCAGAACAGATGTGGAGATGGCTTCTGTTTGCAGTGTTATGCGTTTACAGTGGGACTCAATCCAAGCAGTCTTCCTTCTTTTCATCTCAAAGCGAAAGCAAAAACACTGTTGATAGATCAGCTCAGAAGCTGCATCCATCTTCAGCTGATGTTTGTTATGATTTTATCCATAGATGAGCTAGCCCCAGAATTTCTGGTGTTGCAAAGACTTAGATTTAATGCCCCATGTGAGGCCAAAGGTGGGAAAGATTTTAGCAGGGATTTTCATTGACACAGTGAAGGCCCTAGGAAAAGCTTAAAGAAAACAGAGGCACATCCTGTCCTTGTTATATTAGTAATTACAGATGTTAGCACACTTACTGTTATGTAGGCATAAGAAGCCAGAGGCTAAGACCTTTATCTATATGCAGGGCCGGCTCCATGCACCAGCTTGCCAAGCTGGTGCTTGGGGCGGCAGGTGAGAATGGGGCGGCAGTCCGAGTCCCGCGGCGGCAATTCGGCGGCAGGTCCGCTCTTCCCGCCGCCGAATTGCCGCCGCGGGACTCGGACTGCCGCCCCAGTCTCGCCTGCCGCGGTGGCAAAGGGGCGGCAGGTCCGCCGCTGTCCCCTTGCCGCTCCGGAATGGGACTGCCTGCGTCGGGGGCGGGGCCCCGCCACCCCTGCTTGGGGCGGCAGAATTGTAAGAGCCGCCCCTGTCTATATGTGGTTAACAACTTAGCTACATGTGGCCTGGTCTTGAGAGGTGCTAAGGACCCACAGTTTCTACTCAGCTCTTCAAAATATCTGGCCGTTAATTGGGCCATGCCAGTGGACAGCAAATATTTAAAATCTAAGAGGCTAGGAGAAGTGAGAAATAACTTTTTTGTGGTAGTCAGGCAAGGCCTTTTGTAAATTCCCTAATTTGGCTGCTCATTCTGAGGTTGGATCTGATCTACGTATCTCACCATTTTATCAAGATTAGAAATAATCCTGAGTTAAAACACAACAGAAAGAAATGAAGGAACAGATCAAGACAAAGACAGCTCTGTGCCATTTGGAGCTGCAGGAATCACCTCCAAGAATCCCGTTAAAAATACGACTGTGAAGCCCTGAGGCCCAAGTAAAATCACTAACAGGGTTAAGTTTCACAAGACTCTCTCGCTTTCATTCATTCATATGCCTCTCACATACTGGGTAACTGAGTGATTGATTAAGAAGCCTCCATGATAAATGGCCATGAATTAACAGTGACCTAGTGATAAATAATACTGTAGCCAGTGTGTTATTATAACATGTTAAATAGGCCTTATTATTTATTAATTAAATTGTAATTGTTTTATAATTGCAAGCCTTTTTCCTAAACTATAGTGAGAGGTCAGGGATAGTATCGGATTATCATCACACCTTAAGTGAAAAAGCAATCTTGGAGAAAAGAGAAATCATCTGGTTAAATTACAGACCTGGGGCCAGACTTTGCTCTCAGTGACAAGAGTAGTTCCACTTACTCCTGAGTCCTGCTAGCTATAGACTGGTATATCTGAGAGCAATATCTGGCTCAGTGAACGCACAGTACATGGGTGAAAGGAACAGTTAGGAGCTCTCAATACAGAGACAAAGACTCTTTAACAATCCATTGAAATGGGAATAAAAACCTCAAGAACCTCCTCCCCATAGTTGAGCTATTACCCTGTAGCTATAGGCATAATGAGTGCCATTCATGGCGTTGTTTTCCTGAAGACTTTACTTATATTTTACAAATGAAAAAAAAAAGAAAAAGAAAATAAATCTATACATGAGAAGTTTAATAAAATCCTTTTATCCTGGGTACAAAATGGAGGGCTGGCAAATGCCCTTCTGATAGGTTAGAGAAGGAAAACAGCTAGAATCCAGAAGAAAGAGAGGCACTTCTGGTCCAGAATTGCAAACTCTGTGTTCAACAAAAAACAGAAGCATGGTAAGCAAATTATCCCTGTCCTAAAGCAGTGAGGATTTTATTGTGCAATAGCACTTTGGAAAATTCATTAAACATAGTTCATTGCCAGTGCAATTCTTACATTAAATGGTACATAGGTTCTGAGACAAATGCATAGTAATGCAATTTTGTTGTTAAATTAAGTGATGCAAAATGATACCCCTCAGTTCCTGCTAAAATGTTCGGTAGGAAAATTGAAGAACATCTCCATAATTAATGATTAGCACCATCATAGAAAGGTGCATTCATTAAGGGCAAAATCCACCCTTTGTGTAACTCCGCAAGTCACTAGAGTTGCCCCAGGGATAATTTTGTCCCTAAATGTCTGACTGTCTCTGGGCTCAGAGAGAGTTCCATGCACCTTTCACAAAAGGCTCTCTCTCTATAGTGATGTACTTGATTCTCAAGCTCTGTATTCAAATTCTTAATTACGCTGGCCTTCAGCAGAGACTTCCACTTCATGACAAACATTCTCTCCTTTCAAGAGCTGCCTCATGAAGACATGGATTGTGTGTGTTTATATAGAGTTTGACTGGTACTTTGTTGCCCAAAAGATCCACTATTTCAATGGGGAAAAGACCTCATGTACTAGAAAGTACAGGAATTACAGTGTGCAATTACTTCCGTTTCCTGCTGTACTTCAGGAGAGGTCAAATCAAGCTTAGCTCAGCCAATGACAGTAACGTTCTGAACCATATGCCCATGCCTTACAGGCTAGCCAGGATGAAGTCTGAGGTAAAGAAAAACCGTGAGCAAAGGGAGCAGGTGGAGAAAATCAAGTCTCAGGTGACAGAGATGCGAAAGGAGGCCCTGGCAGTGCAGTTCAAAGAATGGACATTGGATGTCAGTGGAAGGCTACCACTCGCACTGGTAACTAGGGCAGATATTCATAGAAACACTACTATGTTTACACCCAGGAGGAGAATGGAGGCTATTGTGGAAGTGAGTCTGCTATGTTATATAGCAGGAAGGGAGAGGAAGGATGGTCCAGTGGTTAGGCACTAGCCTAGGACCCACAAGATCTGCCTTCAAGTCCCTGCTCCACCTCAGACTTTCTGTGTAACCTTGGGTAAGTGACTTATCCTCTCTGCGCCACAGCTGCCCAATGGGATAATAACCCTGGCCTTCTGCACAGGGCGGGTTGTGAGGATAAATCCATGATTGTACAGTGCACAGGTGCTACTGTGATGGGAGCCAGATAAGTGCCGCAGATAGTTTTATATATCTGAGCCTTGGGTCTCCTGGTGGCAGCTGGTCACAACTCAAAATCTACCTCAGAAGACACTGGGTGGCTTACTCCCATCCTATCCTTTCAGGGCCACCATTAATTCCATTGTCCCCCGCTGCCCCAAACCATTGACTCACTGTTTGAGAAGACAAGACTTAAAGCCATCATGATGGACCGACCAGCCTGGGGTGCTGGTACAGACACCTTCTGTAGATGGCAAATAAGTCACCTGCTGTGAAACTCCCCTGAGCCCCACTAGCTTTATGTGCTATACAGGGCACATAACATAGACATGGCCTGAATTTCTGAATTTTCTGTTCTGGGGCTAAAGTAATGTTCGTTCGGATGGTCTAGTTTAATGGGGAAATTCCAGAACTGCTGCAGTGTGCCTGCTATTGTCTAGCATAACATTCCCATTTACTTACTACAAACACTTTAAGGGTGCCCTCTTCAGATCACAGGGCTCTGGGTATGGTCTGTGATGCAGTCATCCATTCTCAGCACTGGTGTATCCTTATGTTGCCGTAAAGATTTGAGGAGCCCTGGGCAAAAACAAAGCAGGAAGAAAATAAATGGCAAGACATTTCCAAGAAACCAATTGCTATAGAGCTGCTGTATCTAAACTTTTCTTAATAATCAAATGGTGATAACCCGGGGCAGTGTCAATGCAGGGTAAGCTGGTGCCCTTTTTCTGTTCAGGTGTGAGGAGAGAAAGTAACACTAGAGCTGCTTTGGGTTTAAAAAGGAGTGGAGATGAGCAAAGAGTGTTTCTATGACTCAGGCTTTTAATTGTTGTTTTGATTTATAGGTTCAGAGTGCCCTGAGGTCATTTCTGGATGTCATTTCTACTCCTTTGGGAGCGGGGCCGGGTAAGGTCACAAGTGTTTTCTTTGGTTTTATTTTCCTTGGTCTGACTTCTGGTGCAGAATGGGAGCAAAAGGAAATTAGGCATGGAATCTGTAAGGACAGTCACGGTATACCGGCCACGGTTCTCACTCGCAAGACTTCAAGTGGGGAGGAGCAGAGGGTGAACCATTATGTTGTCTTAGCGTTGTTGTTTTTAAATACAATTATGTAAAAATAACACCACAGCTTGTGGGACCCCCACCTACATGACAACACAAAACCTGAGTAAATGTACTTGGCAGAGGATCTAAAAAGGGATGGGGAACAAGGAATCCTCTCCCCATCTGGTGGGGTCTCCTGATGCAGATGTGCAGCCTTAATACAGCTATTCCTATAGTCCATGGGCTATAGTAGTAGCTGCAGCCCTGTGTGCCTACAGGGATCTATTCCGTTCCGTGCCATGTTCCTGACTCCCCAAGTCCATCCCCATCACAGGCCCCTCTTCCACACAGAGCTCTGCAGGGTGAAAAGGGATGCAGAGTTCCTCGCCAGGGCCTCTGTGTCCTGCAGCTCTCCCCAGATGAATTGGACCTGCACCAGTTCTACTCCATGCCCATGGAAACGGGGGAGGGGTGTAGCATTTGGCCCAGTCATTTTAGACTAAGTTGATCTGGGCCTCTCTAGTTGCCAGTAACAGACTCACAGGGCCCCTTCCTAAGTAATTAAACTCTGACAGCGACAAGTAGCTTGTCCCTCTTCCCTTTCCCCCACATTAGCCAAACCTGCTCCCCATGTGTGCATGAAAATCAGCTGAAGATCCCCCTGCCCTCTCTCGTTTCATACTAGGGCCATACTTGGCATGTTTGGGGTGGGTAAAAATGAAAGCGTGGCAGAGCTGTTACCTTCTAGGGCAAATCCTGAAATGTGCCTGAGAATTCCACGACAAGGCTCATCTTCTCTAGGCATTTCTTCTAGCCAGTGAAAGGAATGACAGTGACATACGAGACAGGGCCCACATACCAGAGCACTCAGCACTGAACCGATTTGCATAATTCTCGTTCCTCTTATGGCTTATGCTTGACATAATTAACTAATGATAATTGAATAGATAGGGCTAGAAATGTTGAAGTGGCAGTGTAAAGACTGTTGTCAGACCTTTAAAATAAATAGAGGTATTATGATAATCAGTAACAACAAATCTGTCTTTGCTGGAAGATGTGAGGCTATGTAGGACACTCGAAAGCACATTGCAATCCTCCTCTGGAAATAACCTTTCTCCAATGCCTTTGCCCAATGATAGTAATCATCGCCCTGAGCATTCAGCTTAGACTGGTAGCACACAGTCTGAATGACAAACCCAGTCCTCAGGTGCTATTGTGGCACTGTTGGGGATACTGGTACTCTAGGGGCTGGTCCACACTAACCCCCCGGTTCAAACTAATACTACGTGAATAACGTAGCTGAAGTCGAAGTATCTTAGTTCGAACTAAAAGGTACTTACCGTGGGTCCAGACGCAGCAGGCAGGCTCCCCCGTCGACTCCGCGTACTCCTCTCGTGGAGCAGGAGTACCGGTGTCGACGGCGAGCACTTCCGGGATCAATTTATTGCGTCTAGACAAGACACGATAAATCGATCCCAGAAGATCGATTGCTTCCCGCCGAACCAGGAAGCAAATATAGACGTACCCTAAGGAAGAAGGAAGTTCTTGGCCAGATGGTTACTCTACAGGCATTCTAGGCACTATTGGCGGTATTTTACTCACAGCCCTGCTCTGTTTCTCGGTGTATTTCATTTAACAGAGTCCAATACACTAAGTGAGCAATAAGCCTTGTTTTATAGTTTCATAAAGATAATGTATAACTTTTGGATGTCTTAAGGAAGCAAGAAATATATAGGTTCCACTGAGAGGGTTCTCATTATTCCTGATGTTTCACTCACCATATTGTAGAAGTAAGAATAACAGAATAATAATCCCAATAGAGAGAACATTTCTTCTTTCAAGACTTCCCATGCAAATCCTTGGCATTTCTTCTCAGCTCCACTACTGTGGCCCAGAACCTGGCCAAAAGGTGACTGCAAAGGTTGTAAAGCCAACAGGAATATCTCCACATGGCCAAGAGTAAAAGTCTTGTTTTCAGAATACAGAAGCTCCAGTCCTTGCTGGTAATTCCAAAGTCATGCCACAGCTGCAAGGAACCTGACCACTGGTTCCCAACATGTAACTAGACCCATTCATTACATCACAAGCCAGACATAAGCAGATGTAACTCCCATTGAAGTCATTGTGATTTACACCTATTTACGTCATGTTTGAATCTGGCCATAAAAGCTTGTCTGCATCAGCCCGTATTGCTTGCCTTTCAGAAGGGAACTGCAGTTTCTCAGCAATGGAAAGGGATATAAGAATCAGACCCAGGCTGTATTTATATAGCCAGCAAGTACACTACTTATTTGGAAGCAGAGCTGAACATGCAAAGTATATACAGGTGCTTCAATTCCCTGACATTCCCAGCCACAGGCCAGAGCAGCCCTAGGTAGAAATACAATTCTGCAAAAATACATCTGCCTATTTTCTGTCTAATCTTCTCTCCTTCTCCATTAGAGATCTACGACAGGAAGCTGGAAACCATAGATACACTGGGGAAAAAAGTGAATGAGGAAGAGTTTAGGGAGGTGAGAAGCTAAATAACTGCACCTGAGTCAGAATTCTGTTCCTGTTATTGATGCCTTTTAGGACTGATTCCTCCCCTGGTGGGTGCTAACAATAGAAGATGAGAGGCCTCCGCCTTCTCCCCAGCCCCAGGCTGTGACTCTGGCAATGTTGGGTCACTCCATGTTCCCAGGTCACTGTTATTTTCTGCTCACATCTACATACCCATCCTTATTTTGTAGATTCCCCCATTACTCCAGTAGGGTGGAATGTTTAGCTTCCTTCAGAGTCGTTGCTTGTATGGCTCTATGAATTAATTATCAGGGATATTTTAAAAGCCATGTTGTTAAAACATCACCCTGGTGCCTTCCTTAGCGTGCGTGAGGACACCACCTCTGTCGTGCTGCAAGGAGCTGTGTTTCAAGTCACTCATGAATTCAGATTTTTCATCAACAGACACAGGAGACCATCTCCCAATGTAACTAGCATTCTAATGTAATTAGTATGGTTCCCATAGTGCTATTATTCCTTTGGGAATTCTGTTAACCAAAGTACAATACAACAGAAAGCTAATCAGGGATGAACAGCATTACTATTTTTGCCCATAGAGTGAGTATATTTTGCCACCATGTGGCTTTGGTTTAAAATCCACACCAGGGAGTGTACAGAACATAAGGTAAGCATTCAGTATCTTTTGCAGGGAACTTAAGCAATATTAACTCCTGTCACAGAGGAGCTTCCAGCATGTTGTCCATCAGACACAAGGATTCAGTGGTGATGACTGCGAAGCTAGGCTGCTCCCTTGCATCTGTGGGGAACTAGGGTAGTAGTTCATTTATCACAGCAAACAAAGAATCTCAAAATATCAAATGTATCAGCCCTGCCTCCTCCTCCTCTTACCCCCAACCCCTCCGTGCCTTGGGTATTTTCTAACCCGGCATATTGTGGTTTCATTCAGGGAAGCGTCTCCGACTGTTTCCCATTTAGTGAAGGTGGTGGAGCGTGTGTGGGTGGTAGTGAACATGTGTGTGTATGTGAGCAAGCATGTGTGTCAGCACGTGGCTGCGTGCATGAGGCTGAGTGATGGTGAGTGTGTTTTTGAACTATTACAGTGACAAAGCTGTAACCAATGAAAGAAACAATCATATAAATACAGCTATCCCTCTCGCTCCATCTTCCAGCATCTCAGTCTTTATGATCACTACCTGCTCTGGTAACAGTCATATAAATGACCAGTTTTCCAGTCCCAGTAAGTCTTTGTAAACTTGTTCTATTCCTATAGCTCCCACAGGAAGGTGGAAGACAAAGATTTAAGTAATCTTAAGAAAATGCTATTAAGACTTTAAAAATCAGGATATAAATGTATGGTTATGATTTGAGTTCTTATTTACCCAATACCCTTGTGTATCAAAATTAAATGTGTCTTCGGTGAACCAAAAGTCACTCAGGACATTGGCTGGTTGTATGCCTGGGTCACTGCCCCATGGCATAAATTTAAAGCAAGGTATGTGAAAGGGATTACTGTACACTCCAATGCATCCACATTAACTCTGCTACTAATGGTGCTGTTAATCTGCCTGAGCTGTTCCCATAAATCATTGTGAGCAGAATATATAGCAAGTGCTGTCATCTAGTGGTTAGAGAATAGAAGACAAAACTGGCTTGTGTTGTGGCCTTGGTCAAGTCATTTAAGACCATACTTTCTAAAATGTCAATTTATGTCTTAAATTTGACACCCTACTTCCTTGTGTTCTTGTAAGGCTTAAGAAATTGTTTGTAAAGGGCTTCATTTTGCTCAGATGAGAGGGGCTACATAAACCCCGAGCCAAGCATAATTATTATAAATTCTGAACAAGTGTGGCAACAGAATCACAAAATATCAGCCGAGATGGTCGCGTCTCCTTTTAGGCCTGCTTTGGGACAGCACTCTATGGGCAGAATAACCTGGTGACCTGCCATTATATGTGCTCTCTCTTAGTCTAGCCTATAGTTTAAGAAGCTGTCCCCATCCCACTGTGCTCAGACTTCTAGGATCTACCAAAATAGAAAAGAATTCACTCTAGGGAACAAGTTACAAGTAAATAAAGGAAAAATAATACCAAAAAGTATAGTTAAGAAATATCACATATGTGACTTTAACTCACCAAAGTCAAGGAATGTAGTTAAGGATTTAATTCTATCATGTTTCCCTTCATTAACCTAAAAACAACCAAATCAGTTAAAGCTAAATTTACTGGAAAAACTCTCTGGGCTGAGACTGTACCAGTCAAGTTTCCACCTACCACCTACAGTAGAGCTAGATTTTATGGTTGGGCTATAAACTGTGAAAAGGGACATTTAGACTAGAAATGATGACAGCCCTTAACTTAGCAGTGCTAGTGGGTGCAGTTACGATAATTAAGAACAGAGCATAAAGCAGCTGTGCAGAGACTAATCCCAAGAGACAGTGTGTGATTTCTTTGCCTTCGGCACTCCCAGGAGAGTCACACATTTAGTATTTTGCATAGAGATGCATTTTTCTGATAATTTGTTGAGGAATTCTTTTTTCAGCATGAAATTATATATTTAAAAATTTAACCTCAACGTGACTGCATTTAATTAAGGAAACTATTGCAGATAATGGAATCTCAGAGAATCCCTTTTGTCACTAAAAAAATGTGTGAGTCCATAATCTCTGCAATACATGAATGAGTTCTGAATAAATTCCTATTATGTTCAGTCTAGAAGAATGTTTTAAATAGCACTGTGTGTACTATTTGTTTTAACTCACAATTGAGGCATACTGTAATAGAAATCAGAAATGTAAAGGACCTACAGTGTCAGCTCAGCTAGTCTTATTTCCAGCCACTGGAAGATTGTTTCTGCGGTATATTTTCCAGTGCTTTTTCCAGTCCGGTTTTAAATGATTCAAGTGATGTGGCTTTCACCAATTCCCTTGGGAGACTATCCCACCGTCTGAATAGACCTCGCTGTCAGGACATTTCCTCCTCCCCGCTCCCCATCTTCATCTTACGTTTGCCTTTATTATCAGTTTTACATCATCCTTCTGGAAGACTGAAGAGAAAGATCTGGCCCCAGACTGATGTGGGCCTTTTCACATTTGGAAAGTATTGATTGTTAATGGAGCTGAAAATTAAATGGCTCTTTTTATGTTTTCTTTCTTGAACTCAGGGCAGCTCTGGGTTACTTAATGGCTGTTACAGAGTCAGTAGTGGGACCTCACACATTGGTGTTTCTGAGTCTGCAAAAAGTGTTGCTCTTGTTCATTGTAGTATTGTGTCTTCAGGAACAGGGTGGTGGATTCTTTTATTTTAAAAGTATTTAGAGCCCAATGACTTCCCCTCCCCGTTTACAGGACAGGCTAAATCGTGGGCCTACATAATGGAATGGAGGGCCTTCATCACTTTTAGGGCCTGATCCAAATCTTTCTGAAGTAAAGGGAAAGAGTCCCATTGACTTCAATGGGCTTTGAATGAGGTCCTTAGGGCTAGATTCTGCTCTCAGATCTACATGTGGCTTCATCAGATTCCACTGAGGTTAATAGCAGCCACAGATACACATCAATGGGCCGAATCTGACCCATTGTCTTTAGTGGTATTTATTACCAACCTAAAGTGGAGTGACTTGTTCAATAGAGAGAGACAGATGATGGAAGTGGAAACGTCTTTATTAATAATAAATAAACAACACTTGTGTTTATCGCTTGTATAGCACTTTACATTGTCAGAGTGCTTTACAAACCCTAGGCCAGGTCTACACTACCACTTACTTTGGTATAACTTACGTCACTCAAGGGTCTGAATAAGCTGCCCCCTGAGCAATGTAAATTACCTTGACCTAAGCTCCGGTGTGGATAGCTTACCGCTTCTCGTGGAGGTGGATTTATTATGCCAACGGGATAACTCTCTCCCGCTGGCATAGAGCGTCTTCACCAGATACACTTCAGCGGCGCAGCTGTGCCAATGTAGTGCTTCTAGTATAGACTGGCCCTAACTCATTAAAGTTTACTAGTCTGAGGCCTGGTCTACACTACTGGGGTAAGTTGACCTAGGTTCCGCTACCCCAGCTACGTGAATAACACAGCTGTAGTCGACGTAGCTTAGGTTGACTTTCTGCGGTGTGTACGCCACGCTGCGTCAACAGGAGACACTCTCCCATCAACTTACCTTACTCAACTTACCTCATTCCGGTGGATTTAGCATCCATCGATTTAGCAGGTCTTCACTAGACCCACTACATCGACCCCCGCTGCATCGATCGCAGCAGCATTGATCCCCAGTAAGTGCAGACATGGCCTAAGGTGACACAGACTAGATGAGCACTGTCCCAATGAACCACTAACTTAAAAAGGAAGAGAAATTAATTATTAAAATGAGCTTTGATTCATGGCGATATTTAGCGGGCACCCAAAGGAGAGGATGCCTAATCACCACCCATTAATAGCTCTGAGAGTGAGAAAGTGACTTTAGCAACCATGAGTGCCACCTGGGAAGGTGTGTTCTGAGAGGAATGACTCACAGGTCAGGGATGAAATATGTCCTTTCACTTCACGACAGGAGAGAGAAAGAGATAGGGACTCCGGAGCGGAAAGAATCCCAGAGGCTTTCATGTTCCTATCTTCCAGCACTCTTAGATATGTAATCTCACCTTCCTCTTGTTCATGTGTCTCCCGTTTGCATTAAGGAGTTGCACTTGTCGTAGGGCTGAACTCATGGTACTTTTCTGTTGGCTCTCTCTTCTTATTTTCTCTACGGCTTGTTGTAGTGACTATTCTACCTTCCATGCCTTCACCATCACATCCTAAACAAGAAGGAAACTGTTTTAAAATATATTTAAAAACATTTGAAGCAAATACTTTTTTCAAAGTAAATTCTATTTATGTCTATAATAACACAACTTTTGTCTTCTATATCAGCTTTATCTCAACATTTATAAACATTAATTAAGCCACAACATTTCCCTTTGAAATAAACATTTTTTCCTCTCATTCTAAAACAAGGAAATTGAGGCACAGAGATTTTAAGGGCCAAATTTTCAAAAGTGTGTTCTAATGGTAGGTGTCTTAATTTTTAGGTACCCAGCTTTAGAGAAGTCAGTGGGAGCTAAGGATGCTTAGCACCAGACAGGACTCAGCCCTTCATGGATAGCTCAACATGACCTAAGTTCCTTTCCCCAAAATGCATAATTTACCACCATGCTCTGTGAATTGAATTCTAGTGCATGCTCCCAAATTCCCCCATAGAGATTTGGTTCTGATCTCACATCAGTGTAAATCAGGAGCATCTCCACTGAAATCAGTGGAATTGTACTGGAGTAGTGTGGTGTAGCTGAGATCAGAATAAAGAACAGGAGTACATGTGGCACCTTAGAGACTAACAAATTTATTTCAGCATAAGCTTTCGTGGGCTACAGTCCACTTCATCGGACGCATAGAATGGAACATACAGTAAGAAGATATGAGATCAGAATGAGATTCAGAAAGATGATTCTGAACCTTTTCCCTTCCGCTTGTCTCCCCTGCTTCACTGACTCCCTGTGACCTGTGACATGAACCAACAGGTGCAGACTTATCAGCGTAGGGCTATCAAATGATAAAGCACAGGACCTTCTTTGACATTTACATAACACAGCCTCTCTTTCTAATAATGGTCCAAATCCTCCCCCTAGGGGACAGTCTGACTAGTAGGGGGATTCCATCAGCCCAGGGGCCTGAGGGTTGCAATGGCCCCATTGCTGATGCACCCCTGCTCCACAGGCGACAGAGCCAGTGGATCAGTGTAATCACAGGCCCACTGCTCCCTCCTCCAACCCACCTCTATAACTTCTCTCTCTGGTGAAACACAGAGCGATCTCACACTGCTCCACAGACCCTCCTCCATTGGCGCCCTGTCCTCTGCCCCTTCCTCAGTTGCTTCAATGTATTTTTAAACCACCCAGTATAGTAACAAATAATATTAGTTAAGTAGCAGTAACCTACCTATACAGCATTTTTAGCAAACATAATAAGGGTCTACTAAGATCACGAATGCGAGTCCCTAGTTCTCAATCCCCTAAGAAAATGATTAATGGGAAACACCTCCACATTTCACAAATTCCCCACAACATTTGTAGTTTCCCCATCACTGTGGCCGATTCCAGAAATCTGCTATAATAATTCAGCCCACACTTGGAGACTCTGGTTTGTTCTGACAGCCATTATTATTTATGTAGACCACATTTTTGGAACAGTATTGCTTTTGCTCATGAAACCCACATGGCTATAAATCCAGAGTGTTAAAGTGTCTCCAAGACTAGGGCTTAAGATAAATCGAGGTTTCGGTAGTATTCCCAGTGTCAGAGGACTTAGGTGACAGCAAGGTCATTTTCAAGTGGTGGTGTTTGTTGTTTTTTCAAATGGTATCCAGAATGATTCTCATCAGCTCTGAAGGCTTGGACAGAGTAATTTTGTGGCATTAAAGAGTTGAGTCACTGCAGGTCCTGCAAAAGCCACTGGCTCAAGATGCCACCTCCGGAGTAATGTCAAGAATACCAAATGATATAGAAAGAACATAGAGCCAAACTCATCACTGGAGAGTCTAAGTCTATGGAATTACATAAAGGATGACTCTGGCCCAATGCCTTTGAGCCAGTGAGAGTAGCTAAGTGACCTTTTGGGTCAGAAATGAGACGGACACGTTTAATAAGTGTTTGTTCAGTGCCTAGCACACTGGAGCTCCAATACTGACTGAAATGGACAGCTGTAGCATCCACGCACCAAATCTGGCATTACTCTTGTGGATAGTATACTTAAACTGCAGATACTGTGTTAAATTGGTTTTGATTTCAAGTAGGTATCCCAGCCTCTGTCCCCCATATTCAGTACAGTTTAAAATGTACATACAGAAAGGGAATATTGGAAAAGAAATTAAACATTTCTACCTCTTCTTTTCTTCTGCAGTATGTCCATTCTCACATCAAAACCTTTACAAGTGACACATTCCAGGAATTCCTGAAGCACCTCTGGCAGTGTGCTGATGAGTTCCGAGGTATAATAAGACATGACATCTGGCGGCAGATGTTTACTGACCTCTTCATGGACTGTGACAATGGAAAGGTAGGTAAAGAAACCCTCAACACATATTTGACAATGTCATGTTTCTGATCCGGTATCTCTCATTCATGTAATTGCTTCTTTTTCATTCCTAGTCAGTGGCTCCAAGCTCTCTCTTGGTATTAATTTGCTTATTTTGGAAGAGAGCAGTTGTTGCACAGTGAAATGGGTTGATACTTGTTATATAGGGTATGTCTACCCTGCAATGAAAAACCTGCAGCGCTGAGTCTCAGAGCCCAGATCAGTTGACTCAGGCTTGCAGGATTTGGGCTCTGGGATTAAAATTGTGGAGTCGATGCTCGGTCTGAAGCCTGGGCACTGAGACCACCCCCTTCATAAGTCAATTGACCTGGGGTCTGAGGCTCGGTGCAGCAGGATTTTTATTGCAATGTAGACATATCCATAGATATAAAAACAGTCAACATCCTGTCTCCATAATGTTGCATTTACCCCTCTTACCTGTGTTGTGTATTCCATTCATCTCCCCTCTGCTGATGTTCATTGCAAGCCTACCCAGAATGAATTAACTGCTCTATAATATAATTCGAATTAGGTCATTATCTCTAAAAGAATAGAATTACAGAGCATATTTTAGCAGCAACAATGTGTTTTAGAGAATTAGAGAGACAACGTGGGTGAGGTAATATCTTTTATTGGACCAACTTCTGTTGAAAGATATGACCTCCCCCACCATGTCTCTAATATCCTGGGACTGACATGGCTACAGCTACACTGTTTTAGAGAATGTGAGGCAAGCTGTTATCTCAGATCAGGGGTGGGAAAAGTGATGTGTCTCCATCTCAACCTGAAGATATTTAAATTCCTAATCCCCATCAGGAAGATCAAAAAGGTAGACAGAGGAGAACACAGACAGTCTTATTTCTCTGCATTTCGAAGGAGTCCCCTCTCCTCTCATTCTTTGCTGGGTGAGTGTGATGGAATACTGCATATACAAGCACAGGGAGGTGTGAGAAGGGATGATATCACACCTTTTACATTGTAGTTTAGTAATCACCATCTCTCTGCCTCTGATAACAATACCATCTCAGAAAAGAATCATTAATGCTAGAATCAAATGAGAAGAGAGGACAGCTACCCACATGAACACCAGTCTTTGGGTGGAGAAAAATAATCCCAGTAAAAACATGGCTGCTCTTGATATCAGCTTTGGGAGACTTGCTTACCACACATTCAGTTTACAAACAGCGTAGTTATTCCACTTCTCTTGGATCTGACATGGTTGCCCTCCCAGGGCTATAATCAGTCTGTGCTATACTGTACCCACAGGGGATATCAGAGGGGTAAGATAATCCATGAAGACCTCTGACTTTTTGGATGTGATCTATCACCTGTGGTAGTCGTTTTGTGAAGCACAGCAAGCTAGTTCTTTCCATTTCCTAATTTGCATTTGTTTGGTGGCAGGTAATTATTCCCATTTTGCAGGGGTGAGTGGTGTTCTCTGTCTCAGTTATTTACAATTAGGGCCATAAAGGGATACAAAACGGAGAGAGAAGCATTTAAGCTATAGTCTGATTACAAGGAATCCACACAATCATTATTATGATTTTTAAAATGTACATCTGTGAGGATGTCAGCTCAGCCAGAACCCCCTGGAATAGCTAGGCTACTTAACCACACCCCAAAACAATGTCAGAATAGAACAAAAACTCTGCTCTAATCCCCATAAAGGAAAAGACACTTTGGATTTAAAGCTTGTGGCCTCATGTGCCTAGGTGTGTTTAGCACAATTCCATTTGACATTGGAACTGTATCTGCATGAATTTGCCGTGCATTTTCTGCCCAGGATCTTCAAAAGTAACTGATTACAGGAACAGGTTACTTTTCAAAATACTGCACACCTGACAAGTGATCTGATTCCTCTCCAGACAGAAAAAGAACAAAGATTTCCTTACCCTTCATCATCCTGGCAATGCTGTCCTGGGCAGCATCAAAGATATTTTGGTTGTCACGGTATACACATCTCCTACACGCGGTGCAGCATAATCAAAATGTAACTGCTGATCTTTCACTGACCAGAAGATGCTGGCGTGTACAGCTTGGGGATTTGGCAATGGGTTATAGAGCCTTTGCTGGAAGTGACTCAGGGTTGTCACCATGCGGTGGCTGGGTAAAATGAATTAGGGTGTCTCAGTCCAGTTCCCACAAGAGAACACCACTGTGGTTGGCACTGATTGGCCCCTTTGTTGCCAATCCCAGCAGGCAGGCCAAGGGCTGAATGAGCCAGGAAGCCTGAACTAATTCTTCTCCCTGCTAGGGGTAGTCCCACTATGCCAGGTGAAGGCATATTTTGAGAGGCAGTATGAGGACAGCTACCCTGCTGTTATTTAATGGTATACTGAACCTTCTCTGCAGCTCAGTGAAGGACTCAGTGTTCCAGGATAGCAGGCTGGAATCTGTCATCACCCCAAATTCATACACCAGACTGATAAAACATATTTTTCACAGAGAATACTATTGCAAGAAAATTGAAGACCCCATTATAATGCTATTATAACTGGGTTGTTAGTAGCATTGACATGATTTTCCTAATATAACCCTTCCCCCATCCTTTCTTCCAACCTTATACTATTGTAAACCCCCAAATGGAATTGTAAGGGTCCTTGTCCCATGATAGTTATGAGCCTGATGGTGGTCTGATAAAGCCATACAAATCCAGGAGTTTACATCAAATTTAAAGCAAGATGGAAATCCATCCCCAGTAATTTCTTTCCACACTTAAATATTTTGTGCCTACTGTTTTTCATAGCATCAAAAAGCATTTATTCTCAGTCAGACCAAACTGTTGTCAACATTTTTGTATTTGTCCCCAAAATTTAGTTTATTTACTTGGCAAAAAGCATCAGTAACCACGAACATCATTTTCATTTTCTCTAAAACAAAGTACTTAATTAATTGTAATTATTTTTTGGAGAAAATGAAAGTTTGCATTAGTGCTGACAACTGTCAGAGAAGCTTTCAAGTGATTGTGGTGGATAACAGCTGAAAGAATTTAAAATGAAAAGAAGGGGGTGTAATAGGAATACTCAGTTGAGTATCCAAACATTCCACCAGGGATGCGGTGATATCTGGGTGAAATAGGCGGCGACAGTTTTGTGTTTGGGTTGATGTTAAGGAGGTGCAAAATTAGATCTGGGATATTAAATATAAAAGCAAACTACATAAACAGCATGATATTTTCTTGGGAAACAAGGTGACTGGACTCTAACATCAAGAGGAGGAAGGGACTTGGAAATAAACTCTTAATGTGATAAGTTTAAGAGATAGGATGCAGGTGAAATACAGCTGGACGTCCCAGCACTTCTGACCGTCAGGAACTTTAGTTACAGGAGGCGGAGAAATAAAAAAAAAGGTGCTGTCTGCTCTTTATGGCTATTAAAGAACTTTTGTCACCCTTGCTGATAGATGGGGTTTGCTGAGGTCTCCTTGGCCACAATTTTACCTCTCCCTCCCCACTGTTGCACAGTGTGGTGCCCTCCACCCAGTGCTGCTGTATGTTTAGAGTTTGTGAAGTACTTTGAATCTATCAGGATGAAAGGCGTTACAGTAATACACAATATAATTTACTTGGTTCCTAAATTATCAGCATTACCTCCTTTTCCTTGGAGCCTTTTTCTTCTGCATCTCCAATTATCTGGCTCTTTTTGAGTTTCAGACCCTTTTGGGAGCTACTGACTGTAGTCCAGCATGAAGAACAGGAATACTTGTGGCACCTTAGAGACTAACACGTTTATTTCAGCATAAGCTTTCGTGGACTACAGTCCGCTTCGTCGGATGCATAGAATGGAACATACAGTAGGAGGATATTTATACATTCAGAAAAACATGAAAAGGTGGAAGTATGTCCAGCATGGACAGCTCCCGCTCATTTCTGAGTCCTCTCATTCCCTCCCACCACTTGCTTTTAGATTATGAACACCGAGGTTACCCATCACCCATTTTGGGCTCGCTTCCAGAATACAATAGCAACCATTGTTTATTTCTTCAGTTTAAAGGCATGGAAAGGTTGACACAGAATTAACATCTTAGTGAATTTTACACTTGACAATTTTTACTCTGGGAACAAAACCTTGGAAGGAAATCTATAATTCAAATGTGAAACTGGTTGCCACAAATAACAGATTTAAGTAATTTATGATTTGATCAAATACTATATTACACTAATGGGAAGGAGATTATGAAGGTGAGATCTCTGCAAGGCCAAAGTGAGAGTCCCAAGCCTGTTCAAGACAATCAACAGTTCTTAAGAGTAGGAGCAGCCTTTCTAACAAGCTTAAAAAATATGGACACGTACACAGAACCACTGTGGGTGATATGAATGCTAGTCACTCTGCCAGAAACCCACCAGAAACTGCTCTTCTGCATGCAAGAGCGTCAGAACTGCTTATATCTATCATGATATTATCAAGAACATGTGTGCCTCTGAAAAAGAATGTAAGGGCTTGCCACACCAGCTCATACCCTTGGTGTAGCTCTTTTCTCTGGCAGTACCAATATCTGATGTTTTAAAGGAGGTGATGGAGGGGGAAAAACCAAATCACCCATAATGCATTTAGCCACTACTGTTGCACAATGCTGTATCTAGAGGATAAAATTCCTCTGTGACCCCCCTCCAGGCAATCATGACCTTGAAGCATGAGATGGAATTACTTTAATAGAATACGTGCTATTACTGGTCATAAAATTAGCCAGCCCTGTTTTGTGGGGAATATGAATATCTGATAGCATGTGCATACAAGAAAACATACAACCTGTAAGTCCCACTTAAGCCCTGTGGATGAAATCCTGACTCCAGCAAAATCAAATTGACTTTAGTGGAACCAGGATTTCACCTTGAGGATACAAGTGGGATTTACGACACATAGGCCTGGGTCCTCAAAGATAGTTAGGCAACTGACTTCCATTGAAATCAGTGAGAGTTAGGCACCTAAATACTTTTGAAGATCTGGGCCATAGGTCTTGTTCTGGCCCACTGCCAAGGACTACATTTCACATACAGGTAGCACTCAGGTTTTACAGATCATACAAGATGGTTCTCTGGTAAATTGATGCGAAAAACCAGAACTAAAGAAACAATCTTGAAACATTGACTGTAACTGTTATGTCTAGGCTGGCCTCTTGGACAGGCAGAGGACACTGGCCTTACTGGAAGACTTCTTTGACAGCAGCCCAGTGATTGCTAGGAGGGGATTCTGTAATCCAAGACAATGTAAGTACAATGGGTAGTTGGAACATATTTAAAAATTCATATTTAAAACTTCATATGAAGTTTTCCAGTTATGATACATTTTTATAACTATTGTCAGCAACAGATGAAACCTAAAAGTCTTTTAGACAAACACAGCGACATTTATATCACAATTAGAGCTGGCCTAAAACTTTCAACATTTAGACAAACTTTTTGCAAAATATATAAATGCAGTGGTCAGAAACACTTCAGTGTACAAACTGGTACAGTTATGTATTTAATAAAGTATTATTAGTTATTAATTATTATTATTATAAGCAGTTATTGCAAATAAAGTTACTTTCCCCAAAGTAATTGTCCCCAAAGTTAATCTAATCTGGGAGCATTAGATAAATGTTAGCACTACTTCTAAACGAAAACTTCTCTGTAAAAATGGAACAGAGAGAATATAGAGGATATTCTGCATACAATTACAATGATTTTTAGATATTGGACATAAATAAACTACTTGAGAGTATCTTGCTTAGATCAGAAACAGTGGAAATTTTAACATATAAATCATTGCTTCCCTTTTAATATGGAAAAACACAAACATGGCAGTATGGCATGTGGCACAGTGCACCTCTTAATAACAACAATTATTCTAGAAGTAAAGAAACTGCCCAATTTGCAAAAGCTCCATCTCCAAAGCTAAGCTTTGGGTTTCTGAAGCTAAGCTTTGGGTTTCTGAAGTTTGTATGCACTGGTAGTACTTTCAGGGAATTCTGTGTTCACTTTTCTCCATTTTCTCACTCTTTTGCATTCTACTTCACCTCCAATTAGCAATCATAAAAACAATGCAAACTATCAACTAAACAACTGCTTTTCTATATTAGGGCCAATAATTGAATTGCAAGAAATCGAGCTGACTGCGTTCTGGGGAGACTTTGATGATGGCCGGATAGCTTCTGAGGAATTTAGCCAAATATTTGCATTGTCTCAAACAGAAGTTTCTGAGGGAAGGACTCTATCCTCTAAAATGCTAGCTGCTTATGGTCAAGCTGCATATGGAACTTGCATTTTGATAGATGAACCAGGAGGGCCAGAGGCAGAGCAAGACCAAGTGGTCGCTCTTGAACAAAAGGCCATGAGTGAATCTGGGACAGACGAGATCAGTAAGGAGGAACCTGGTTTTATTGGCGAGCTTAGTGAGATTGTTCCAGTAATTGCCCTCGGAGAAGAGCATATAGTCTCACCTACAGAACCTGGTTCTGAAGTTCAGGTGAATCAACAGGGAGAAGGTTTCACCGGTGAGTTGTATGAAACTGTTTCAGCATCAACCCCTGGAGAAGAGAATCCAGTCTCAGAGGAGAAACCTGGTCCTGAAGGACAGGTCATCCAGAAAGGACTCTATGTAACTACAGAGATGGAAGAAACTGACCCATCACCACACCCCGAAGCACCAAACACCCTCCTGGAAGCAAGTGATGCTAATGTGAGCCAAGAGGCCTCCAAATCCGACAGCAGAAAGGGATCCACAGCCCTTAATAAGGAAACTACTTCCAGTGAGGACATGAACACAGAGAATCAGACTGATACTGCAGATCCAGCGAGCCAGAACGAACCTATTCCAGTAGCAGCTCCCGAGCAAGAGAACGTAAACATAGATAAAAAACATGGCTCTGAAGAACGGGTCAGCCAGGAAGATCACAATGTGGCTACAGAGCCGAGTGAACTCATTCTAGCCCCAAACCGTGAAGAGGAGAATATAATCTTGGAGGAGGAACTTGGTTCAGAAGCACAAGTCCGTCAGGAGGAACATGATTTGATTGCAGAGCTGAATGGGGCAGTTCCAATACTAATGCCTGAAGCAGAAAGCATAACCTCAGAAAAGGGAGCTGAATCAGAGGAGAAAGTTACTGCTCTAATACCAGAGTATAAAGAGGAAACTGCAGATCTTGGGAAAAAACTCCCTGAAGAAAAAGAGAGTGGTTCTGAGGGACATGGCAGTCAATCAGGATTACAAGCAAGCACAGAGACCAACATGCAGGCTGAGGACTCCACACCAAGCCTTCCACATGAGCAAACACTTTTGCAAGACCAGAGTACAGGTAAAGCATACTTTCTGATGTGACATTGGATCTTAGGCTTTGGGTACACACAAAATTGCACCGGTTTAACTATAGGTGTGATTTTAAACTGATTTAAAACCTGTGCAAGTATACGAATAGCCACTCTCATTTCATATTGGGACTAGTTTATTTTGATTTAGAAAAACTGGATTAAGCTCAGTTGAAATAGGCACTTTTAAACCAAATAAGAGTGTCTGTATAAAAACCTGCACTGGTTTAAAAAACACAGTAAGTTAAACTGGTGCAAGTTTATGAGTAGACAAGGCTTAGGTTTTTATACTTTCTCAGCATGATGTTTCCAATCAAGATTTTACAGTATGTTCCACTCAGACAATATCAAGCACTTGCTCGATCTGTGATATGTATTCCAGACACTAAACAGCCATTTGAACGCAAAATGGTGCTTTTTCAAGCAACACTGCCTTTCTAATAGACAGAATCTTAATGTTTCCTTTCCTCTGGAATATCATGAGAGAGGGGAATCTGGTAACATTAAATATAGAAATGTGTTTTAATAATTATTAGAAAAATTAAACAAAGAGCCTTAAGGAGATAGATTATGGCATTGGAGAGCAAAATGTGCTTATTTTAATCTCACATTTCTAAAAGAGATATTGTACTTTTCAATTACATATGAGGGCCCTTATTATAGGAAAGCTGCAATTGGGGAATTCCAGGGCTCCCACTAAGCCATGCTAAACACTTCGTTGAATACAAATACAGGGCCAGACTTCCCCTCTGGTGCTCCATTAGTCAATCCTCTTGTGCTCCACTGTTTCAGGCACTACAAGGACTGGGTCTGTGTTGTGTTCCATTTAATGTTGGGTGACAAATTCCTTATCTCAGGTGCAGCTTGTATAAAAGGCCCTGTAAATGAGAGTGCAGGACACTGGTACCTACAGCTCTTCAGAGGTAACCGTTGGGTGTCCAAGCCCTGGGAGATACTCAATATGCAGTGTGTATTTATTATTCATACAATGCACTAAGTGTACAATGCACATATTCCCTTCACTATGGGAGTTGATTCCCCTGTTGATTTGGCAGAGGTATAAGTCTGTTCTTCAGGCCTTTGCCCCTGGGCCGGGTGGGACCAGGAGGTCCAGATATTCTGCTTAGTGGAGGAGTGTTTGCTGCTGTTGTTAAAATGAATGTTTGGAGCTGGGTTTAAGAAATGTGACACATACCCAGTGAGTTTGTTAAGGGGACAATTTCATACACTGAAAATAAATACGTATCTATAGTAAGGGTAGCTCCAGTGACATGTGTGTTGTGCTTGTGCAGATGGATTTCTGCCTGTAGGGCTGCATGGAGTTTAGGCTTCAATCACCTCCAGTTCACAGATGGTTCCTTTTTAAAATTTCAGGTCCATCGCATCCACCAAGAGAAGCTTCCCAGGAACAAGCTAGAGAGGCATTTGAAAAGGCAGCCCAATTGATAGATGGAATACCATGGTCAGGTGACAGCAGTTCTCAGCACTTTACTTTTCTTTCTAGAGACTGTATTTTGCTATGAGTGTAATGTTTTATCTCTACATAATATGGGTTGTTTTTCTGTCAGGTGACCTTCTGGCTTCTGACCTAAGTTTCAGGTATAGCAGCTATGGTGAGCAAATTCGGGAGGACTGGAACAATGAAAATTCCAGATTTGCAGGTAATTGATCGCAGTGCTGTATGTTAACCTTGGCCCTCGTGTGATAGGCAGTGTCTATTGAAATCATGGCACTGCTGTGAAACTTCATGACCGGGGCTTCGACAGCCAGGCCTAGTGGTCAGGGTTAGTGCCAGAGTCCTCAGTCAGAACCAGGGTCATAATCTAAGGGTACGTCTATACTTACGCATCGCGTCGGAGGAGTCCAATCGATCTTCTGGGTTCGATTTATCGCGTCTTGTCTAGATAAATCGAACCAGGAAGTGCTCCCCCATTGACGCTTGTAATCCTACTCCACGAACGGAATAGACGGAGTCGACGGGGGAGCCTGCGCGCCGCGTGTGGACCCCGGGTAAGTACCTTTTCATTCGAACTAAGATACTTCGACTTCAGCTACGTTATTCACGTAGCTGAAGTTGCGTATCTTAGTTCGAATTGGGGGGTTAGTGTAGACCAGCCCTAAGAGTGGCTGAAGTTTGGGATCAGTCCTAGTACTGATGCCAGGGGGTACGAACAGAGCTAAGGTTTAAGGAGCAAAGCCAGGGTCCGTAGCTGGAGTCAGCGTCCCAGTACCAAAATGAGGGTTCAAAGCTGGTGGTGGAGTCCTAGTGCTGAAGCCAGGGGTTGGAATCAGAGTTGGAGTTCAAAGGCGGAAGCTGAGTTCCAAGCCGAGGTCGGGAGTCTGAGAGCAGCCAAGAGGCAGGTCTGTTGCTATAGCTGGCAGGGGAGTCTGCTTCACTGCATGGATACTTCCTGGGCCTCTTCCTGGGCTTAAATAGGGCACCTTGGCAAGGGAAGCTATCAGTCCAGCCTTCCGAGGTGGTACATCCTGTGGTGTTTATCTCCACGGGGTCTGTGTGGTAATGCATGTGGCCCTACCATGGCTGCCAGATAGCGGTGTGGAGGGTGGCGGCCATTCCACACCTGCAGAACCTCAAAGGAGTGGGCTCGGGGGAGATCTTGCCCATTCTCTAAGGAGCTGTTGTCACTTATTGTGAGCCTTTGGTCTCCAAGACCACAAGGGGTATTTGGACTGCGTGTCAGGAGCACACCCTTTGTTGTATAACAGTGAATTCAGCTAAAGCTGTATTGTGTAACCCGACTCATTACATGACACTTCTCGCATTAGACTGCAGCACAACTGTGAAGAAATATTATTGGCATTTTTCCTTAAGCATATATATAGCCAAGGCCTGGGGCCCTTACTCGGTGTTCACTCAGTCCATATTCAGCCCATGATTTGACACCTGTCATATGCACAGCTTTGGATCAGCATTTGGCTTCCTGCTGGGTGATGTATTTTCTCCCCTCTAGACTTGCGTATGCTCATGGCAGATATTCAGACCCATGGTGCCTCCATTGCCACAAGTCCCTTTGACAAGAGCTGCCTCAACCTACCCCGGTTCGTACAGCTCATGGAGACCTTTGTTGGTGAAGACAGCTCTCTGCCAACAGTGAAGAAACTTGTTGCGTTTGTGAAAGAAGGATATGGACAGACTGAAGAGGAAAAAATCAAACAGTTGGAAAAAGTAAATGCTGATGGGTTTTGCTGATGTTATGTGTAAACAAACAAATGGCTAGCGGAGCAGAGCTAACCACCCATGTCCTTGCTTTATGTTGAGGTTTTTTGTCCCTCTATTTTCACATGAGCTTTTCCCACATTAGCCCAGAGAATAATGCTGGGCTAATTCTGCCACAGGTTGGCTGCCTGTAACACAGCCTGGCTGCCTGTAACACAGCCTGACTCTGTAAGGCACCAGGTGTGCAGCCAGCTGTGAAATCGCTTAAGATGTTCAGTTCTGTTGTCTCACCTCTAGAGAGTAACCCATGCAAGCAAGAAACCTGCAGTTTTAAACTACTGCATTTGCCAGTGTTCATGTGTGTGCATGTGTGGGAGGGTGTGTATAGTCAGCATGTGCACTGGTGTGTTTGTTACACCCACTGGGAGTTCAGTAACCTTGTCAGCTGTTCAATAAATATATTCACACACACACACAAGCCCACTCTGCTCAGTATCTTTGCAAAGTGCTGATACATTTCTCATCATGTCTACCTCTTTAGCTGCAGTTTCCTCCGACTTCTCTCTCATTTCCCTCTGTGCTGCTGACCTAATTTGGGTGAGATATTGGAGCTGACGGCTCTGCCATCCTCATGCTGAACACAACATTCTTTGCCGTTCAATGAATTCCATTTCCAGCCCTTTAGCATCTGGTGCTGCACAAAAACTGGTTCTAAGCGGCAAGTGCCCCATGGGGCCCCGCACAGTGAAAGGCGCTACCAGAATCAACGGTTTGCAAACTCAAACAGAAAGAGCAAACACTGCAAAATACTGGGGTGTCATTTACAAGGAGCCACTCAGCTGTGGCTGGAAAGACAGATCTGGGGTGTGAAACTGCCACCTACCAGGGTTGATCTTACATTGGCTCCTGGTATGTACATTGGGAGTTAATCCCTTTGAGAAGCTAACGCTCATTCTGCCTGCTAAAACTGAGCTGCCACTTCTGTGTAATGTTTTCCAATATCTTCCTGATTTTGTGACTGCCATCTAGTTCAGATCTTAATGGTATTTTTACAGTGACTGCCTGGATGACAGGCTTTTTGTGACCATCATGAATGGACAAATGTCCAAATGATGAACCAGCCACTGCAGTTCTCCTACTTGTGGGTGTGGGCGCTGAGCATTGTCAAAAGCCAGCTTTTCCTCACAGCTTTCCTGTCTCTGTTGCTTCTTCCCTGTCCTAGGCTCACCGTGAGGCTCTCTTGGCCCGAAGGAAACTGCTCCTGGAGGCTCTCTTTGAGAAGTGGGACAATGAATGCTCCGGGTTCCTTGACCTGAAAGAGGTGGATGCTGTTCTAGGCACATTTAAGGAAGGAATGGAAAAAGAGGCTCTGAAAAAGGGTAAGAAACCAGCAGTTCAGAGGTGTACAGTGAGAGAAAAATGCTATGTAACATGCTGAGTCACTAGCCGTTCAAAGATGGTGCTAATGTTTGGTTTGGGTATTTCTTTATGCCTTCCGCTCCTTTCCCCTTTTTAAAAAAAAAGTCGGGGAGGAAAGAAGAAAGGGAGCAAAAGGTGGGAAGTATTCCAAACACAAACATTATTCATTTTGTCACAAAACCTAAACGTTCCATGAAAAGAATTGTGCACATTTTTGAAGTTCCAAGGGACAATAAACTGGCAAGCATTTCTAAATGGTCCAGAGCCATGTAGAGTTCACCTGTGCTTCCATTGAAATCAATGATAACATTCCCATTGACTTCCAAGGGAGCAGACTCTTAGCTCCCATAAATATCAGGGTCTTAGGCTCTTGGATGCTTTGAGAGGCAATCAGAGTGGTTTCCTTCCTGTTCTGGCATATAATTTGTCAGAGCATTTTCCATTATGCCGTTCTTTATAAACCATTACACGCATTGATCACGAAATACTACCCTCCTAGCAGCAAACTTCACACTTGCACATATACTTCATTGATTATCAGTTAACTGAGGCACTGAAGCCTCTTGACAAACAGCTCTCTCTCTCTCTCTCTCTCTCAGGGTTTACTTGTTTGGGGACTGCAAAATTTCAGATCAGCGTGCAGGACAGATGATCAAAATAAGAGCATTTGCACTTGTAGTGGGGGCAGCAGATGACTACCATGTTTCAGAAAGAAGAAAGCCTAGCCTGCAAATTCAAACAACTATACAAGAGCACCCTCTTGTGTGCAAATATAGCATTATGGAAGGTAGCTGGAATGCAAAAGGAACTATTTAATTAATGAGGAAGGCTGGGTAGTTTAGAAGAACCCCTGCATAGATAAGTCCAGGACTTAGCTGAATAGAAAACAATAGGAGAGGTTCACATTTTCAGAATTGGCCCAGTATTAATCCTAGTTAAGTGGTGTAGGGTTTACAGCCTATTCTTTAAAAGTCTGTACCCTCTCTAGGTCTCTGCACGTCTGTAGAATCATAGAAATCAGCAGAAGCGGTGCTAGTCCATTGGGGGCCCTAAGCAGGAATATTTTTGGCGGCTCCCACACAATACATATTATAAAAGCAAATAAGGGCTCCCTTGAGTTGCTAGGTCATGGGTCCAGTGCAGGATTGTTCCCTATAGGACAATTTCTAGTGATCTGTCCAGTCTGCCTTTAAATATTCCAAGTGAAAGCTCTTCAGCTACTTCCTTGGAAGACTATTCCAGTCTGATAGACATCTTTGTTATGGTTTGTTCGTCAGCCTGATTTTTCCTTTGATTAGTTTCATCCCATTATTGTTTTATTCTCTTGTGTTCTCTTACACTTCCTCTCCTTCCCCCACATATTTCCAGACAGTTACCTTCTTCCCCCTTAGTCATCTATTAGTCAAACTATGCATGTTTAGCTCTTAGAATTTTTCCTTTATATGTCACTCCCACCATACCCCAATCATTTTGGTGCTCTTCTATCATAGGGAGAGAAGAAGGTCCATTATGTAGCTAGGGGTCATCAGATCTTTAAAGATCAATATTAACACCTTAAATTGCACCTGGAAGTAAATGTGAAGCCATTCCCATTACAAATTCTCCATATGCATCACAAACTGAATGATGTGTATTTATTTTCAGAAACCATAAAGCCAGGAACATGCATTTCTGGATTTTATTTTCAAAACTTGAGGTGATTAGGTGATCATGAACGTGAGACACTGGTGGCACCTGATAGGTATAGCACCCGGCAAGAGCTTCTGCATCTCATCCCTGACCTACAACAGCCTCAGCTATTTAATGTCTGAGTCTCCTGAACAGCAAGTGATTACACTTTTGTATCTTTCTGGTAATGAGGTGCTCAGAATTCAGTGCAATACTCCAGGTACCAGAGCCAGAGAGAGGGAGAGTAATTTACTGTCCACTCTCATTGCCAGATCTCTTTAAGCCATTGTTGCTTTAGAGGTGTCTCCCTCCTGCTGCATATTTATCTTTCGGATTATTTCCCCCTCTGATGTATTGGCATTTATTTTTCCAAGTTGAGTCTAACTTTGTTATTTTCCTATTGTTTCTAATCTGTCTAGGTCCTTTCGTATCATTTTGCTGTCCTCATTAATGTTTGCAGCACCTTCCAGTGCAGTATCCTCTGTGAATGTCATTAATGTGCTGTACATTATTTAGATTGAAAGCTGTTTGGGGTAGGTCCATCTGTTTGTTTGTACAGCGTCTAGCACATGATTGGGGCCCTATGTGCTACCACAATGTTCATCATCAATCATTATAATCTTCAAGTTCACCTCCCTACCGCTTGATGCATTGTCATTTATCATTACCCTTTGTTACTGCCCAACAGACAGTTTCCTCTCCTGTGACAATGTTCATAGGTAAGCCAATTTGAATGAACTCTGGGAATAAGATTTCATGAGACACGGTATCAAATGCTTGACTGGAATCCAATGATATTACATCTACTCTGTTCTCTGCTGCAACACTGGCTAGGCACTCCAGAGGTTATTTTTGAAGGAGACTTCTTGTGTCCCATATATGTCAACTCTCTTAGGGTTGATCACGTAGGGGCAGACGGGCTCATTGTAATCCAGCATGAGTAAGGGGCATGCATAGCTACCCCACCCCAGGACAGTCTCAGTTTGGACCATGCTCCCCCCTTTCTCCAGGGGGAGAGTAAGTTGTGTCAGTCCTTGTGCTAGCACAGCTTACTTCTCCCCTCTTTGTCAGTTCGGCTGCACTGGCTGGTGCATGTGGCAAGGTTCCACCCATTCCCTCCCTGTCCACTTATCCTCTGCTCATGTGCAGGATCAGAATAGCAGCCTGGCACAGAGGGGTGAGGTGTGTGGCCTCTTTACTACCCTGGGAGGAAATGTTCAGCAGGTCATGATTGAGCCCTTAGTAATTTTTGAAACAAATAAATTACTGTAGATCAACTCAACCCTGAAACCCGAAAGAAAGGGGGAGAACAGAAGTACAGAGAATGTGATCTTCAGAGAAGAGCCATGTAAAACAGTGCTTTTCTTCCTGGTTTTCCTGTCTGCATCTCCTGGTGAAATTCAAATATTCCAGAGCATCATCCAGTCATCTATGTACTATAAATGGAGCTTTAATTTTGTTTCATCCTCAGTATGAGATTTAACACAATACAAATGTTATTTCAGTAATTCAACCCAGACAACCAAAGCAGAGTTAGTAAGATTATAGCTGCTTTGGAAGGGTTTAAAACCCCCACAATGGATCCAAGTGCTGTACGTAATGGAAATCCTTGGGGACGAGGTTGAACTGCGAGGTCATCAGTAGGCTTTTGCCTTCAAGGTGTTAATGGGAGTGGCCAGTAGTTCCTCTGTAGAACTTGTGTCTGCCTCTGGAGCATGCAGCACTAATAGGGACATCTACATGCACCTGGCTGCAGCAGGTCATCCGAAGTCCCTGCAGTTTGGCTATGTGGCTGAGGTGAATGTGATTCTGGCATAACCAGGAGCAACCTCCAGATTTTCCCTTGACATGTATAGCTTGGCTGTCTTGTCGAGGTGTGCATGGGGAAGATTTGGGAGCGCTGTCCAGGTGATCTGAGTGATCTGGAAGAGAGAGTGCATCCTGCCTTTATGGCTGCCATGGCACTTACATTTTGATTTGGGGGAAGAGGAAATGAGTGGAGAGTGACTCTTTTAGATGATGGGTGGGGAACACCCCTGGCGGGACAGACATAGCACTGCTGTACTGAGGGAGAGCAAAACAGACTGCCACAAACAGGTGTGCCTGTGTCCTTATTTCTGTTTCATCCCTTAGCAAAGAAGCACCTTTGCTGCTCCCACCCACATCCCGGTGGTGTGGTGAAGTTGTCTCCAAAGGAATTTCAAACCTATCTGGAATTGGTTGTTTCTGAGCTCACCGGTAACGAAGATGAAGTTCTTGATACCGTGGTGGAGTTTCTGACCATGAGTGTGGTGCGAACCCACGTGGAACGCCTGCGAGGTTCTGCCAGGAGGAAGTGGCTCCACAATATCCAGCATGCAGCTGAGACCAGTGGGGCAAGCATGGAGCCAGTGTACAAGGCAGTCTTTCAGGCACTTTCCCAGGTATGCATCGCTACCAGCTGCGTGAGTGACGCAGACTGTCTAGTGTGGATTATGGCTGACACTGTCTTCAGCTAAAGGGCTACATGCACCACCAATCCAGGTGAGTGTAACTTGGTGTGGGAAGCTTACACATCACCTACCCTCAGTATGCCTATCTGAAGCTAGTGTAATCACTTGCTGTTCAGGAGACTCAGACATTAAATAGCTGAGGCTGTTGTAGGTCAGGGATGAGATGCAGAAGCTCTTGCCGGGTGCTATATCTATCAGGTGCCACCAGTGTCTCATGTTCATGATCACCTAATCACCTCAAGTTTTGGAAAGTTTAATAAAATAAAATCCAGAAATGCATGTTCCTGGCTTTATGGTTTCTGAAAATAAATACACATCATTCAGTTTGTGATGCATATGGAGAATTTGTAATGGGAATGGCTTCACATTTGCTTCCAGGTGCAATTTAAGGTGTTAATATTGATCTTTAAAGACCTGATGACCCCTAGCTACATAATGGACCCTCTTCTCTCCCTATGCAGTGTGGTGGCAGCTGATGCACTCTTCCTATCTGTTCCTAGATTTAACTTCTCAAGGCTAGAGCCGGGGTATCCTTGCGGGAAGGCTCTTGACTCTGGCATTTGCTTGCCTTTTTGATCCAAGACAGTCTGCCCCGGAGATGAAGTTCACTGGGCTTTTTGCTTAGGCATAGGTCATTAGGGGCCAACTGTATTTTTAGAAAAAAGTGGTCTCTGCTTAGCAGACGCAGGAAACAAATCCATCCTCCCTGCCAGTCAGAATGCAGCTTTTGAGTTGATGATATAGTGAACTGGCCCAGAACCCATTAGACAAGTGATAGCATGGACATCATTAATCATCTGGTGTAAGAGAAATAAAGTCACTGGCCTAGAACAACATCTCGTGATAAATGAGATAAGCTGTAAGCACATGAAATAAGTGTAATGGCCAGTGGCTAATGCACAGATGTAACATGAAACATTTGGTTGCTAGGATGCAGAAGCCCATGGGAATAACAAGAAGATCAGTGCGTATATTGCCCTTTTGGAACAGAACCAGCTTTCGCCAGAGCGGGGAGAGGTTCTCCTGCGGTATGTGGCTTGCACCTCAGATGATGCCCCATACATCCTAAACCAGGCACTTTACAGGGACATGAAAGGAGTAAGGTAAGGAAACCTGCACAGAGCTGTTACCTTTTCTTAAGTCACTTGAATCATGGAATTTAGAGAGTAGTCAGTGACTATGGAAAAGACCATCCCTCAGGGCCAACACAGGATTATCCCTTATAAATCTGATTGTACTTTATACCAGTAGTTCTCAACCAGAAGTTCAGGGCCCTCTGGGGGGGCTGCGAGCAGGTTTCAGGGGGTCCACCAAGCATGGCTGGCATTAAACTCACTAGGGCCCAGGGCAGAAAGCCAAAGCCCTGCTGCATGGGACTGCAGGCCAGGGCCCCAAGCCACACCACCCAGGGCTGAAGCCAAAGCTTCGGGGTGCCCCCTGTGGCACGTGGCCCCGGGCAATTGCCCTGCTTGCTACCCCCTAATGCCAGCCCTGGCTTTTATTATATGCAGAAAAACAGTTGTGGTGGCACAGCTGGGCCAGGGAGTTTTTATAGCATGTTGGGTGGGGCCTCAGAAAAAAAAAGGGTTGAGAAACCCTGCTTTATACAACCGAGTTTTAAATGTCCTAAGGGATCAGGCGCCCACTCTTTTACTGAGGGAGACTGTTCCACAGTCTAAGAAGTCTCATCCTTAAATAAGATATTGTATTATATTCAGCCTACAATTTCCTTTTTTTAAACTTCTTCCATTACTGCTACGTATACACCCTTTCTATCACTACAAAGCACTTTCCACTCCCTTAAACCTTTTAAGCACTAGGAAACAATCATCCTCCCGCCTTATCACTTATGTAAGTTCTACATATTTTTCTCTTTAGCTCCTTCCTTATACATCATCCCCTCTAGTCCATCACTATTACTCCCCTCTGAATCGCCACCCTTCATTTGTCTCGATTTAGTTACATTCTTTAGCTGATATTTTACAGAACTTTGAAGATGAAAAGTGCCATGTAAGTGCTAAGTATTATTGTCATTATCTTTCTGGGATGCAAGAGGTAGTTCCAGTGTTGTTTCATCAGTGCCTGACAGGGCGGGACCATCACCTTCCTACTCCAGTCCATGATGCCTTAGCATAAAGAGCCCCAAACTGCACTGTGTGTTTGTTTGCCTTTTTGGTGCTATGTGGCATTGCACCCTCCTGTCTAATTTGCTATCCACCATTTCCTGAGGGTGTCTTCAGGGCACTGCTGCTTTCAAGTTTCCCTCTCCCCACTGAACACCCGTGGTTGGATTATTTTACCCCCAGACGTATTTGGAAATCCTCAGAGCTTTTCTAAAGACTTTCTCTGCCTACTTACCTTTCTCCTATAAACCTCCTCTTGCCCTCCCCATGGTATTCCTGTCCCTCAGCTTTGCAGCGGCAGAAGAGGGGAAGCCAGTCCATGTTCCAAGAGTTCAGTTGCATGGAAATATCCACTTCTGGAACTATGACCGGCCAGAACAGAAGAGGAGAGGCTCATTCCTGGTGCTGCCACTGCAGGATTCCCAATGGAGGACCTTTGGGATTCTAGGACTTGACACCCTGCGGGACCAGTGTGAGCAAACCATCTTTCTAACCCACGAGATCAGTTTCTATCAGGTAGGCACAATGAGAAAAGCAGGTTCATTAGATGCTTCAAACAAGCAGTTTGGGACTGCGTTGACTTCATGTGCCTCGCTGTGAATGGGCAGCAGCTGTACAGTTAGAAAATGCACTGTAAATCCATTTTACTCGCTGGGACGAAAATGGCACAAATAGACCAGTATTATCCTTGTATCAGTTATTTATTTAGGAGGCTTCGCCTCTAAATGTGAATGGTGAACTACAAACAGATTTGTACAAAGTTAATAGTTATTAGCAGTTATTTATTGAACATAGTGGTTGCATGTTTTGAACATAAGAATGGGTCATACCAATGGTCCATCTAGCTCAGTATCCTGTCCGACAGCAGCCAGTGTCAGAGGGAGTGAACGGAACAGGGCAATTTATCCAGTGATCCAGCCACTTGTTCAGTCCCAGCTTCTGGCAGTCAGAGGTTTAAGGACACCCAGGGCATGGGATCGCATCCCTGACTAGCTCGGTTAATAGCCACTGATGGACTTCTCCTTCATGAACTTAGCTACATACTTGTGTCATGAAGCTGTTCACTTTATGCTTTCTGGACTAATTGCAAACCACTGCACTTCAGGTTCCTTTACCAGTGTTTCCAAATATCCAGCTGTTTCAGGCTGGATCAGGGAACAATCTTCTTCTCTACAGTCCCTTAAAACTCTCAGTATCATTTCTTCAGGTGTTTCTACTTTGCTGGTTGATAATGGTTCGAATTAGTGGAAGTCAAGCTGGAGATAGCATCAGCAGCCAGGTACTACAGTGATGGGCGCAACAGAAACAGAATCTGGAAAATCTCCGGGGATGTTAAGATACAAAGGGAACTTTACAGAGATACACAGTCACCCAAACCTGATAGCTGGTACACAGTCTAGCCCCTATGCATGCATCACTTATTCCTTAGTTTTCTCTGTTTGATATTTTTGCTTTACTTTAATCCCCCCCGCCCCCCTTCCTTTTATTTACCTGGCCAGAATGCTAGTAAATTACTGCTGTTGGAACCAGCCTCATTGTAGTTACCCCTCTTGGCCAGGAGGGAGCACAATATGCCAGCACTGGGAGGCAAGTCTTCCCTTCTCAGAGATCACGACCTCCAATCATTCAGCGCTCAGGTAACTGGCCTGGGCCCCCGAACTCTGGGGTCCCCTTTGACAATGGCAATCACAGATAGCTTTATCTTCTTAGAGATTCTCTCCTTTAAAAGCAATTTTGATAGACTAACATTTTACTAATTTTTTTTTTTTGCTTAATTTGCTATGAAAACGTCCCTGACTTTATCTCCAAGTCATTTAGAGGATTCTGTTTCCATAGGGGGTTTCCCATGTATTCAGCGAAGCCTACCACCATGTCCGCACACTGGAAAACATTATGCAGGTTGCATTCACTGCTGTGGGCTGGCTCTGCACCAGGGCACCCACCATCTGCAACATCACTACGTACCTGCTGGAGCCTGGCAAAGATAAGGTATGCCTAGTCCTTTCACGCTAGTCTCAGACCACTACACAGAAGAGACCTCTTGCTATAATAGTGATGGATTGGGCTAGTGCCGTTTGGCAGGGATCAACCATTGTTAGCTCAGTTTGGTTCTCAACCAAAATTAATCCTGCCAGAGATTCTAGTACCTGATACACGATTCTGTGGGGGAAAGGGAAGGAAGGTTCCTTCTCTAGGGGATGCCACTTTTCATTCTTGCTGTCCCTTACGGTGATCTTCCTTCAATCAAGAAAGGCTGGTTGGGATTCCCTTCAGTTCCTGCATTAAAATCAGCAGCAGCACCTTCCGTACGTTTCTCCTATGAGCTAAAGGTACTGGACTTTTAGTACTCCTGGCTCCTACCAGCCAATAGAGCAAGACACCAGACCCAGTAGTGCATGCAAAGCAGCCTGTGGAATATAGAACAATAACCACATGGTCGCCATGCTAGCCCACTCAGCAGTTGGTCTGCCAAATCAGTCCTAAAAGGGAACTGCTCTACTGTGGAGGAAAAAACCAGCCAAAATTATGGTATGGACAGGGGAAATGGTTAATGTTCTGGCTCTTCATCCTGAAACAACATCAGCAGGCAAAATGTAAATACAAATGAGGAGGCAGACGGCTTGCAATTAGCTAGCATGTAAGGGCAGCCCACTCGCCTGTAGATCATATTCCAATTATGCAGCAGGCACTGAGACACTGGGATGCTTGTCAGCTTACCTCAAACTGAATTAGATAGATAAAAAGCAAGAGGATGAAATGTTTGGGACTGAGCTTGTGTTGTGGTCGCTGCTGCAGCCACAGCTCAGCTGCTTCCCTGTGATAAACAGGTTTCCCACTGGCAACTTATTTTTCACTCCCGGCTTTACATTTTCATCTTGTTGGCTGCCCATTTGTCATATTATTTACTTCCTAAAGATGGCTGGGTGCTTTTCATCTGGCAAGATACACCGACATGAGTGCTGTGTCTATGGAAGCTATTGTACTGTGGGAACTGAAGTGAAAATGAACTGTTCATAGGTAGCCCCCTCACTAGGCTGAGGCTCATCCACCTGTTGGCATCCTTCAGGACTGGAGCATGGGGATACGTTTAATAAGGCCAGTCGAAGGAAGATGTTGTACATACCTGTGGTGCACTGTGAGTGCTAGAATCTGGGACTGTGGGACAAAACCACACCTGGTTAGAAACTGTCCTTAAATCATCCCACTGAGGGTGAATGTGAGTGAGAGCTCTCCCCTAAGAAGCAAGCAGTGGTTCTCTCTCTAAGCTTCAAAGTGGATGTTCATTTCCTGAATGCAACAAAAACATCCTTTCCTCTTTTCAAGACAGCCGACTACCTTTTGCGCAAGATGATGACTACAGAGCACTCCGGGCATATGGAAATCCCCTTCCCTCCCACTGTTCTCCACAGGAGAGAAAATATCTTCAGGTGGGTTTGAGACTCTTCTGCCATCTGTAGGCATTTACAGTAGTCATCCATGCCTGTGCTGTAACACATGCAAAGAGCACTCCGCGGAGGTGAACTAAGAACAGCTCAACAGCTAGACTTGCTGCTGCATTCTTGTCTTGGATACTGTCACATGCAGGAGGTTGGCTGCTGGATAGAAGATTAGGCTGATAGGTTAAGTCTAATTGTAATGTCTGGCCTACCGCTGGCAGAATATGCATACACTTTGTATACAGTTTGTGGGAGTGGTGTCTGTCTATCACATGCTCTCTCCCATGGTATCTGGTGTGTGTGTGGTAATAAATTATCCAGAGTTAGGAATCTTTTCTTTGGGCTAGATCCTGTAAACATTCAACACCAAGCATAATGCTTACTCACATGAGTAGTTCCATATACTTCAAGAAAGCACTGTGTCTGGTAGTCACTGTTTGCGGGGCAAGGCCCCATATCTTGAACATTCTGTTCTTTACATTAATGTATCTTTTTTCCTGGTTCTGATATCCTCATTTCCTCTGAAACATCTTACTGTGTAGTTATTGCCTTCAACTGCCAAGGTCCTCACAGGCTTACCTATTACATCTTCCCTTGCTGCTGAACTTAGTCAAGAAGTTACTTGCTGTTCCAGCAGATGTTTTTACTTTTTGTGAAATTCCACAGAGCAAATGTCAACATCACTACAAATTGGAAACTGTGTTTGCAGCAAAAACACAACACTAACTTAGTGTTTATTAAACCCTTACGGTTCTCAATACTAGACTAGGACGAGCAGGGTTGTGCTCCGAAGTGCTATTTCTCTCCTTCCAATATGGCTGAAAGGATGTCTGTATCTGCCTGCATGTAAGCCACAGGGAAGAAAGCAGCTGTTTTAGTAATATTAAAAATTCCTTCCCTTCAACAGCAAGGTATGTACGGTCCTTCACTGCAAATGCTACAGTAGTTGCCAAAAAGGCTAGAGTTGTAGAGTTCATGATTTTGTCCCCACTCTACTGTCATTTCAGAGATTACCTCTTCAAGTGCACAGACAGTTCCAAGGTCATTAGCACCTTTGCCTATGGAGAGCCTCACATTGCAGTTCCACTCCGTGAGCCAACCGGACGGGCCTTTGGGGTGTTTGATCTCAGCCCTGCACATTACCAGGGGTTACCACCTCATGAATACAAAGACCTGCAGATAATGCTGAAGATGGCCCAGGCGGCCTGCTCCGAGATACTGAAGGAGTCTTCAGGGGAAACAGACCCAATCTATGTCCTAGGTACTGTGCGTGCAGAGCCAGCATGTTTTCTTTGGCTGATATTAGGAATCTCAGTAAAACTATAGCCAAGACAGCAATCGGACAAGTACAAAAATACAAATAAAAATGTACTTCGGTCATTTAAACCAAGTTTAAGTGAACCCCAAATCTCAGCAGACTCTGGGGAAAACAGCAAGGGAGGAAGAATGTTTCAGAGGCTCCGGCCCAGCTCTTCACAGATATTTATTCCTATTGAGTTAGATGGATCTAACTACCTTTGAGGATCTGGGCCTGTGTGTTCTTCAGGGTGGCTTGGAATGGAATCCAGATCATGAGCTTTGCCTCCCTTCCCCTGATCCATATACATTTTGAAAACACTGACAGACTCCCTGGGCTGTTTGTAAACAGACCATTTGTGAATACTATCTGTATTAGAGCTGGAAGGGAAAGTTAATCATAAGGAGGGCAGACCAATATTCCCTCTAATTTTTGACAGGCCGTGTGCGCAAAAAATTTCTTCTATGCAAATTGTTGTGCTTCTGTGCAAATTTTTGTGCACACGGTGTTTCACCGTGTGCGCGGGGTTTAGGATCTGTGTGCGCACGCACACGCGCACAGCTTAGAGGGAACAGTGGGGCAGACCCCTGCATTCAAAATCTTACATCTTCAGTAGCAGGTGTTTCTGAGGCTCTCCTTGAAAGGTTGGCTTGTGATTCCAGTTGCAGAGCACGTTGCAGATTTGAGGCGCGCACAGATTCTCTTCCATCGGCTCATGCTGCAGGACTTGCGTGAGTGTATCCAGAAACTCGATCCCGAGTCCTTTGCCAACATAAAGAGCTATGCAGAGCCTCCAGCCATGGTGCATAACATACTAAAGGCTGTGCTGCTTCTTTTCTACCCAGAGTGGGTAGGTTCGGAGAAGATTGAGAACTGGAGTCATTGTATACTGGTGAGATATCAAGTTCTTGAGCCACTCTCTGTCTAGGCAAACAACCCAAAAAGACACAATGGGACTTGCCAGGGGTGATATGAGAAAGAAATATGCTCCTGGAGATATTGCAGTGGGGAGGCAGTGGGCCTAAGGGGTTAATAGGCCAGATTTAATTAAAATTGGAGAATGAAAAAGTGAGCAGAGTCCCTTCTCGCCTTAAACTCTGTGCCTAAGTAGTAGATAAAAAAGGAGGAAAATATCCATTTCCTACCAAGTTCCATGAACTAACAGCAACATTAATTTACCATGAATGTATTTTAAATGTAATCTGGAATGTGATTTGCTATAAAACTTCAAAAGATTCTACCAAAAAAAAAATCTGATTTCAGTGTGCCTTCTGCCCTCCTTTCTACTCCCCGTGACAGCCCTCTTCTCCTCCTGGCTCTTTCTCATCCCTCTGTTTCTTTCTGGTTCCTCATATTTCAGTCCCTTGTCATAACCAACTGGCAATTTAGATTTGCTTGTTTGTTTCAATATTAATAAAGTCCCATAGTAAACATAATTCAAGAAGATGAATTACAAGCCTGGACAGCAGAACTTGGAATGATGATTTCTGTTTCTACAGGGTTTTAGAGAGGTGTTATATATAGCAAAGGTGTCCGTGTGAAATACAAATCTAATGTATAGCTCTCTGTATAGACACTCACAGAGAATACGGTTGAATAAACATGTAGCATTACAGTCAATTTACTATTATATTTTATTATATTAAGAACCATTGGAAGACTTATAGGTCCCCTCAGCCCTTTGCTCCTCGTACGCTCACTGGCCTGACCTCCCATTCTTCAATTTTTCAGTCTTCCCAGTCTCCTGCCATCATACCTCCACTCCCTTCTGCCTCTCCATCTCCATCAATGTTCCCACAAACATCCCACCAGTTTGGCTTGGCTACCTTTAGTAACTTTGTAACCTTTTACTGTTTTTCCTGACAACCCTGTGATTCTATTCTCTGCATTGCAGAAACTTGATGATGATTTGATTCAGAAGATTTGCTGCTTTGACCCAACTGCCACACATGTGCAGGTTCAGACGAGGCTGCTGGCTAACTGTATCAAAGGTATATATAAAAAACGAATTCTGGGGTCACATGCTGCAGCTAAGTATTGTCTCAATGAACTCTCCGCTGAATTTTTGGCGCCCCAACTAATTAAACCACAGACAAAGCATTGTAAACGTCTGTGGAATCTTTTTTGATCAATAAGAAAGACAGCCCTGCTAAGTATGATATCAAAATTCATAGCTCTAAGAGATGGCAGCCGATCTGCTTTGAAACGGGTTCCATCACCACATGTCAGAGAACAAAAGTTACTTTGATGTGTACATTCTTTTTCTATACATTTCAGGCTGCTCTGACTTGTACCAGGGAACTGACCCAGGTCAGAACGGCCCCAGGATTGGGGGAGCACAAAATGGTTAATCACCATCTTTGTAAACAACAGCCCACAGACACACCAAGTGCTTGTTGGTGGCAAGTAAGGATCTGGCCCTCAGTCCGTCTTTCTCTCTCTCTCCTCATGAGGATGAGCTTTCCAGGGTGGTAGGACACGGAAGAGGCTGTTATAATTCTGAACATCTATAACAGAAACACGCAGATTTCCCATTGACTTGTGTTTAGATTTTAACAACAGCATCTTTTTATATTAACCCCCCCCCCCCAAATACGCTTTCATTTGTTTAAAGAACAAACTGTCCTTTGCTGAGCTGATGCTAGATGGAGGGTCTGTTAAAATCAAATGAGCGGTTGGCACTCACTAATTAAACTTGGCTTATTTACTGATACTACCTTGACACGTACCTTTTTATAGATATAGCCTAGGCATGAACAGTAAACATTTAACCAGGCCTGGCTCCTTCCCTTCTGATATTAAACTAATTTATTGGAGCAACAAGAGCAGCCCCACGTGGCCCCTCTTTGCCCCACAATTCAAGCCCTGGATGTAGATGGAGAAAATTAGTTCTGCATTTGTAAATGGCAAGCTGCTGCTATTCTACAAAGGAACAGTTACCTCCCAAGTAACCTATTCTGGGACTCAAACCAATTAGGAGTTAGGAACTGAGGAGACAATTCAGTGGTCTAAATGCAAATACCACTGACAGTCATATGTATCAATTTCAGAATGTATTACAACATTCACATAGATACATGTTCCTGTGTTTTCCTCACATGCTCCACACACTTGTACTGTAATATAATATGATAACTGCCTACACCATGTACCAGTAAAGCAACAGAGAGCAGCAAAATACAACTTCTCAGTGGTATACACATCAGAATTATTCCAGGTTCCTTTAATGCTGTGTACCTTTAATTGGTACATATCAAAATAGCTGAAAAGGGCAACTAAACTTCAACCTCAGAATCTGAACATGGGAAAAGCACTTTGCTTTTCTCACCTTTACTAGCATTTTAATGTCAAATGTCTAGTATTAAAGTCTAGCACAGCACCTACCACAAATCCTATCACAATACAAGTAAACAGTAAAAGATGGAATTGATTTATACATAATTGATTTATTAAGTTGAAACCTCCCATTACAACAAACCAGATTACAGAATAACAGCTGTCATGTTTAATCACATTTTTTATTAAAGCAGAATCTATAAAACATAAGTCCATAAAAAAAAATCAGGCTACCATGGAAGAGACTTTCTGAAAGCATCTAACTGATTTCTTTATGGATTCATACAGACATTCTAGAGGAACTGCCATACCCTTATTTAAAATCAGTACAACCAGTTAATCTGTTTTAGAGCAGGATGAACTAAAACAAGTCAGGAAAAAATTAGACCAATGTCTGCATTCTAAAGCAACCTGATGAACAGCAAGGACACATCTGATCTCCCTCACAACTTAGGTCAGGGTAGTCATTATTTTTTTATCAAGGTCCAAATTTCTTGGTCAAGGTATAGTCAAAGGTCAGACTCCAGAGAAAATAACAATAACATGATAATAATAATAAGTAAATAAAAAGATTTTGGGGTCTGTTCAAAAGCATCTGGTGGTCCAGATTTGGTCTGCGGTCCACCTATTGACTACCCCTGATTTAAGTGCAGCAGAGATTTGTATAACTCGCCAAAGTGACCACGAACAGAAATAAAAGCACAGGACTATAGGACATAGAACTGGAAGGGACCTCCGGGGTCATCAAGTCCAGTCCCCTGCTATCGCAGTCAATCCAGGACAGCAATAATTATCCCTGGTTGGTACATAATTCAGATTTAACAAATGCAAAATAATTAGGAAGAATCATGGCATCAAGTTGAAAGAGTGTATGCATACTAACAATTCCACAAGAACTAAATAGCACTGGGAAGGAAAGAATCTTGCACGGCTGATCCTGGCTTGAATCACGGAAGATGTGGCAGACAGGCTTAAAAGGCAGCAAACATGTCTGAGAACAAAACTGTGCTATAGAGTCTAACTAGGCTATAGCATGGCTTGGGTAGCATGGTTCTCAGAAAAAAAAAAAACACTTCTCAGAGAAACCAGCCTAGAACCTTGTTGGCTACAACCACGTCTAAACATGATGGTAGCTTCTATAGCTCATTTATGATCTTGAGCCAGAGAGAATAAGTACAACCCCTCTAAGAACAACTATCAAAGGAATGTAATATATAAGATCAACTATTTGTATTTACCCTTCAACAGGTCTTTCTACCTGCCTCTGCCATGCCTATGTCATTACTTTGACTTTGGGTCAACACCCAGTTGGATGCGTGCACAACACCCACGTGTATTAGTTTTGTTGGTTCAACCATGCACATGTTAAAAGGACCTTTTAAAACTCAATGGGCCAAGTTCAGCCCAGATGAAACTCAGTTGATTTGCCCTACTGAACCCAGACCTGAATTTTCCAGCATATTTACAGGGCTGATTCATTCCAACCATCCAAACTGAAAGACACGCAAACACATTTAACAGCACAAGGATGAACTTTGCTGTCTAATAGTCAAACAAGGTGGGTGAGGTATCTTTTATTGGACCAACATCTGTTGGTGAGAGAGACAAAGAAGAGCTCTTTGTGGCTCAAAAGCTTGTCTCTTTCACCAGCAAAAGTTGGTCCAATAAAAGATACCAATCATGAATACTGCTTGTCTCATTTTAAAAAATCTATAGCATTTGTAAAGCAAATTCAATGGATTGAAAAGGCAAATTACTACTTTATACACAGCCATGGAATATTAGTATGTTTCTATTGCAGAAAAGCTATGTTGGGCAATCAAATATGCAGCAGTGGATGATGGTTACTAATTCTCATCCAGCTAGAAAGTATGGTTGTAGTTCAAATCTTAAAATAGGAACTTCCTACTGCAGTTTGACTCTTGGGATGCTCACTTTGGATTTCTTCAGTAAGTGAGAAACTCTAGGTCAGGATTCTGCATCAGAATCTGCTAGTATGGGGCCCCTGAGCTGGTGCAATATTCCACTAACTTTTGGACTCTATATGGGTACAGGGATCTATGCTAGCAGGTCATGCTAGAGCACTGGCCCTAATTTTGAAATGGACTTCTGTGTTATGTTGTTGTTTGTTTTAGGTATACCTAGAGAAGAGGTGTGGAAGCATAACTCAGTTCCAGCTGAATACCTGTACAACTGGGCACTTACCTGTCTAACGCTAATAGAGCTCACAAAGGAACTACAGCATACACAAGATTCACCTTTAGCATCTCTGACTCCAAGACCCAGTCTGACTGCATATAAGTCAACAGAAATTTTGCTATCCCCTAACCCTAGTGATTCTATTATTTAATGTTACTTTTAAATGTTTGGCTTTACGTTTGCTATTCATAGCTAATAAACATAAGTTGCGTACCGGGTGTAGAAAAGCATTAGGAATATCTAAGTAATTTATTTAGAAATGTTAAAATGAACAATTCTGATAGCATAAGTGGGTCATTCTAAACTCAAGAGACTTGATTGAAGAGAATACTCTTTGGTTTTCATTTAATTCTGACAAGAGGATTAAGCAAGAGGGAAAATATAACTTGTATGTCTACCACATTACATGATTCATAAATAACAGAAAAAACCCTTCTGAATTGAATTGTGTATTTAGCAAATACTCATTTTCCTAAAGTGACATTTTCAAAGTCACTTTAAGCCTAGAAAGAATTGTTGAGGAGCATGCTTTCGGTTACTCCTAAGGGGCAATACACTTATTCTGGAAAATCCCTCTAGTTTTAATGTGACAGGAGTTTTCTTATTGGGTTAAAGCTTGTTTACAGCAAACTTTACTGCTCTGTTGCAAGATTCCATCTTTGCAATAAAGTATCTTTTGGCAGAATCAGTTTTTTAATAAAATGTTGGGAAATTAAACTTCTTTTTCTTTATTTAGTTGACAAAGTGTGATGTCTACCAAATACTTTATAATTTGAGATTGCAGGGTTGCTTTTAACCTCCCCATATAAAATGATGGTGATTATCTGATAGCTGCTTCTAACCGGCAAGAGGGTTTCATATTTTTGTTGGGGGAAAGGCTTTTCAGGTCACTTGCAGTGATATTTCTAGGAACAATGCCTTTACAGATATTATACTGATAGCCACAAGCACTTGTCCCTTCAGAAGATGCTCACAAACAATTCATTGTGAATACAAATTACTCACTAAGCTTTATGAATGGAACAAAAAAGGTAGGATGCTCATAAATGACATGGTTTGCTCAGTGAGTCAGGTAACACACCAGGGCTCTGTCTAGTTCAGTGTCTCCACCTTTTCAGGTCACTGAACCGAACTGCACTTGCCTGTCCTGCCGTCACCCACCTGAACACCGCACTGGAGCTTGGTGGCAATTTGGAGGCGCCAAAGGCTCATGGCAGGTTGGAGTGTGGGGAGGCGGGCAGTAGACAAAGGCACTTCATGAGGGTGGAGATGATCAGACTAACAAGCGCGGGGAGTGTATGTCCCCGCACTGGCCTAGGTCAAACACCACCTGGAGGGAGCCTGTTTCCCGCCTCCTCACACCAGGAACCGATCCGTTCTCCCCCAAAAGGGAAACACCTGGTCCGGAGCGAGGCAGCAGCATCTCGCCGCATTGTACTGCGCCGTTCACCTGTTTCCGTCCCGCAAAGGAGGCGCCCGGTTTCAGGCCCCTCATCCCCTACAGGAGGGACCCTCGTGATCCCCCGAGCAGCCAACCCCGCCTCACACCCCGCCCGCTCGCGGGGAGACCCCCCCGCCTCACACCGCGGCGGTAACTGCCCCTCCCGCCTCACACCCCGCCCGCCCGCTCGCGGGGAGACCCCCCCGCCTCACACCGCGGCGGTAACTGCCCCTCCCGCCCCGCTCGCGGGGAGACCCCCCCGCCTCACACCCGCACACCACGGCGGTAACTGCCCCTCCCGCGCCCGCCGCCCTACCCCCAACCCCGTGAGCAGGAACCGGCGCCCGCCCGCCAGCGCCGCGGTGCCCGGATGCAGCAGCGCAGCGCGTCCGACCCCAAGATGGCGGCGCCGAGCAAGCAGTGAGCGGGGCTCGGGCGGGGGACGGGTGGTGGTGGTGGTGGTGGTGGTGGTGGTGGGGGGGGCCCATGGGAGACTCTGGGGACGGGGAGGTGGCGGGAGGGGAGAAGCGCCTCGGGGGGGGGGGTTCTGGGGGTCACGGCGCGGGGGAGGGCGGCGAGGGACTGGGGGAGAGGCCCACGGGGCATTGGGAGGTTATGGGGCTGAGGGGTGAGGACAGTGGGGAAGATTGGGGGAAGGCCTATGGGAGGCTATAGGGCTGGAGGGTGATGCCATGGGCGGCGGCCCATGAGGACATAGGCCAGGCCTGCACAACTCGTAAAGCAGCGAGGGCCATATTGCTCCAAAGAAAACAGCTGAGGGCCGAACCCCACCCCCCCTCCGCCCGGCCCCAAGGAACCCCCCCCCCCCCTGCGCCGCCGCCGGCCCCCCCCCCCCCCATGGAAACAACCCCGCCTTCCCCAGCGCTGGGTGTGGAAGCCTGTAGAGGGGGAGAGAAACAGCGCGCATAGGGTGACCAGATCACAACAGTAAAATAGGACCCGCCCCCTCCCCGCTCGGCCCCACCATCACACCTCTCTTCACCCCCCCAGGGGTCACTGTATTACTGCACACAACAGTCAATCCATGCAGTTGTAGATAAATCTCTGCATTATGCATTTTTGTATAACTTTTATATGACTTTGTATTGAACCTTGCTAATATGTTATAGCGGGCCCCTAAGGTAGTATAATTAAGGTAAAAGAAAACTGTCTCTTTGCTAGAAGTAGAATAAGATCTTCCCCCCACTTTGTATTCAATTGCCCTGTTGAATGAATGAGGTGTGAATGAGGAAGGCATGGAAGGCAGCACCTCCAGACAGCTGCAACCCTTGCCTACTCACCCCCCCCGCCCCCCGGGGGCCGCACTGTTGTGGGCCCTGGGCTGCATGTTGTGCAGGCCTGACATAGGGAATGGGGTTGAGATGAGGGGACATGAGGGGGGATGGTGGCATTGGGGGAATGACAATGTGGGGGAGTGGCCTTGGGGATATAGGGTCCTGTGGGGTAGGCTGAGAGGACAGGGCCCCAGGCGGGCATGGAGGGGGTCACCAGGGCCTGGGATTGGTGAGGAGTCTGGGGTCCTGTTGGGGAAGGAGATAGGGTGATACTGTCAGGGGCAGGGGGTGGGATGGTGAGGGTGGCTGAGGACATGGGGCAGATGCTGGGGATGTGGGGCAGCTCTTGGAAACACCACCGTTGGGCAATGGGGTTACTCACGTGGGCCCTTGCAAAACAGTGTGGAGGATCGAGGCATGCTCAGAAACAATCTGCACCTGGGGCTATGTGATAAACAGAAGATTTACAAATTGCTTTAAAAACATTAAAATTCTGTTGTAGCCAAATTCTGTCCTCATGTCAGTGACCCCCAAGTGGGATGATTAAACCAAAAGGAGGTTTAATGCTCAGTTTCCCTTTTCCCCATCCAGATGTTTAATTGTTTTCTGTCTTTCCCCTAACTTGGGCAATGGAATTGGAAATCAACAAAATCACTTTGTTTTGTTTTATTCAGTTTGGGCTCTAGGGTCTCAGGGCTGCAACTTTGGCGAGGGCAAACATTGCAAGGGAATGTTTGTTTGTTTTTTAAAAGCAACTGTTTAGCCTGGAAGCTTCTTGCACCAAATTAATAGAAATATATCATTGGGTCTAGAGCTAGTAAAAGTTTGTTTTTTCACAAATCTAATTTTGGGGTCAAATTTCTTATTGTTTACTTCCTGTACAACTCTCAAAGCCTTTCCAAACAGGAAAGAAGACATGTTCCCTGCCCCAACGAGCTCTTAGGCCTGGTCTACACTTAAAAATTAGATCCACCTAGCTACATCACTCAAGGCAGATAGCCTATCTACCTACCCACGTCTACTCTACTCATCACCTTACTGTCAGAGCACCTTCCAGTAGTGCCTTCCGTGTCATGATTAACATCTGTCACATGTAGTTCCTTCTCTCTCATCCTGCTTGGGGGCGGGATTGTGTGTGCAATGGAGTGTTTTGTATTGGTGGGTTTTTATTTTTTAATGTACCTGTAGTTTTGTGTGTATATACAAGAGGACCAGTCGAAGAGGTGTGCCTTAATTTGGAGTGGAAGGTGGTGAGGTTTGGGATTGTCCTTAGTTCCTGTGGAAGTTTGTACCATAGTCCAGGACCAGCCCCCTGAGAAAGCTCTGTTTCTTGCACCATAGAGTTCATTTGTGCAGGGGAGCGGAGTTATCAACTACAGACTTCATTTTGGATCTTTAGGTCCTGGTGTACTTCTGCAGTACAAGTAATAATAATAATAATAGGTGATCTTTTAGATGTCCTGGGCCCAGGCCTTTGCATGCCTTGAAAATAGTATTGAGACCTTGAACTTGATTTGATAATCTATAGCAGTAGCTCTCAACCTCAGCTTTTACAGACTACTGTACCCCTTTCAGGAGTCTGATTTGTCCTGCATATCCCCAAATTTCACCTCTTAAAAACGACTTGCTTACAAAATCAGACATAAAAATACAAAAGTGTCTCAGTGCACTATTACTGAAAAATGACTGACTTTCTCATTTTTACCATATAATTATAAAATAAAACAATTGGAATATAAACGTTCTTATACGTCAGTGTATAGTATATAGAGCAGTATAAACAAGTCATTGTATGATCTTTTAGTTTGTACTGACTTTGCTAGTGCTTTTTATGTAGCGTGTTGTAAAACTAGGCAAATATCTAGATGAGTTGATGTACTTCCTGAAGGACCCCTGTGTACCCTCAGGGTACGCATACCCTTGGTTAAGAACCCCTGTTCTACAGGAACCCTCTGTAGGGAGCAGCTACAGGCTGTGTTGGTGAGGAAACATGCAGCAGCATTCTGTACTAACAAACCCTTCCCAGAAGAGTGGAAATAATCTCTTAAGAAAGACAGATGCTTATTTGTAGGCGTGGCAGAATTTGATTTTTATTTTTTTATAATTTCAAGGGTTAATATCAATTTTATTTTAAACTATTTTTTCTATTTTTATCCATTTACATTTTCACCATTGTGTAAAATTATGGGACATTAGATAGCAGGAGGCGGACAATAATTATTTAATGACAGTAAATGTTGAGATTCAAAAAGTTAAAATTTTATAACCATTAAAACACAAATTATTAATATCCCATCAAAGTATACAAAGTAAATATCCTTAAATCAAACTTTAATAAATTCACAAGCAGCATTTTTCTTACTTATCTGTGAATTTTGATTATTGGTGGAAATTATTTTTCGAGGTGTGTGTGTGTGTATGAGATTATGCCCATGTTTAATCCTTTGCAGAATAAAGAGCCCTAGCTAGTTTCTTCTTGTGGTAGAAGTGGGCCTTCAGGAGGGATTTAAGTGAGAGGGTACTGGCTTTGTGGACCAACTCTGGAAGGGCATTGACTGCAGAGTGGGTGGCATGGAAAAAAGCATGAAGATTGCTGTAGGAGAAACATATGAATGGGTGACCAGGTTGGCTACATTGTACCAAATAATGTCCTAAATTATGCCCAATAACAGTGGCACTGATGCTGATTTTCTAGTGTACTATTTTCTGTGGTGGTGGTTTTCTAGTGTACTATTTTCTGGGTGGTGGTTTTCTTTGTCTTGGAATATAATGCATATATTAGCTTATTATTGTCAATAATAATAAAAGGGTGATTTCTAACCTTTTTCTCCAGATATGGGCTTATTTTGCCCAAGAAAGCATTGCAGAAAACTCTAATGTTGAAGAAACATTCAGTCTTTGCAGATGACTCTGATGAGGAGGTTAGTTATCAATAATTTTCTCCAGAGTAACATTGAAATGTACATTTAATTCTGCTGCTTTTCAGTACGTTAAATGGAAGATTACTTTGAGCTGAACATTGATTGGGAACATTTTATGGGCAGATACCTGCTAATAACAAAAGAAGTCCAAACTTAATATACATTTAATTTCCAAAAATGCCTTTTTGAGTAGCATGATCTAGTGGTGAAAGCACAGATCTGGGCCTGGGGAGCTCCGAGTTCTGTCCTTGATTCTGTCACTGATTTATGTGATCTTGAGCAAGATACTTAACTTCTCTGTAGGAAAAATGGTTCTGGAACTGTTATGTCCAGAATCTTAAAAGACCTTTAACGGCTCATTTCTTCAGCTTGTGTCTATATCTAAAATAAGTCTACACTAATGCTTCTAAAAGTGTGTAGTCTGGGGTATTTCTGAAGAACATGGTGCAGTTTAAAGTTCACAGAATTCTGTACTGTTTTTAAGGGAATACGTTTTGTTATAGGTATTTTTGAAATACAAATCAGTGCTCTAATAGACTGATCCAACTTCATTTGAAGTCCTATCTGGATCTTAATGAAAACAGTGTAAAATTAAGACTGATGTGTATGCAAATTCTCATTTATTTTAACACAATAGGTAAGAAACAGTCAGAGTTGTGCACCTGAGAGTTGTCTGGTTATGCCATACTCATTTGAAGTTACTTTGTATAGTTTGAAAAGGAGTATAATTTATCGCAGGTTTATCACTTGTGAGTTATGAGTCTATACTTTGAAAAACACAGGTAAAATTACACTATATCCCTATGTCTGTAGCTCTGTCTGACATGTTCTGTTCCTGTATATAAAAGGAAATATTCCATAGACTTGTTTGGTGGCTGGGTAAGCAAGTTGAACATATTATACATGAGGGCAAAATAAAATATGAAATGTCTCGTAAGTCTCAGGAACAGAATGAAGTAGCTGCACTAGTCAAAATGTTTTTGTAAACAGATTGGATTAAACACAAGGATGAATTATTGTTCATCCTTAAAATTTTACAAACAAAGGTCCCAATCCTGTGTACACTTACTCACACGCTTAAGTTTACTTGCGTGAGTAGTCTGATTTAATTTAGTGGTGCTACTTGTGAGAGTAAAGTTAAGTACATGTTTGCAGGATTTCGGCCAAACCTTACAAAGATTCTCTGACAGCTTATTTTTGTTAAGCATTCATAAAAATTGAGTTCATAATTGGCATGGACATAATTAGGAAGTGAAATGATCTTCTAGAAATCTAAACTTTGTAGGGTTTAAAGAATTCCTGCTTTGTCATTCGTTGATTGGGATATGGAAGAACGCCATATACTTTTTGTATTTCTTTTCCTTGATGACGCAATTTAATTTCTGGATGACGACTTCCATGACATTTCAAGTAGAGCATTAGGACAGTATACAATACTGCTAGTACGTGACTTACCTAAACATGTACTCTGGTTCTTCCTCTGTGTTCCTGTGAAAATCTCAGCAATCCAATCAATGTAAATCATTTTTAAAAATTGCTCTATATTGGCACTAGGATTTCATAGTGTTGCTTAAACATTCATATTTTGGCAGCTGTCTCAGATAATCAGTCACTACTGTTATGACAATATTTTGTGTTCTAAGGGTACGTCCATACTTACCGGCTGGTTCGGCGGCACGCAATCGATCTTCTGGGATCGATTTATCGCGTCTTGTCTAGACGCGATAAATCGATCCCGGAAGTGCTCGCCGTCGACGCCCGCCGGTAATCCTGCTCTACGAGAGGAGTAGGGGGAGCCTGCCTGCCGCGTGTGGACCCGCGGTGAGTACCTTGAAGTTCGAACTAGGATACTTCGACTTCAGCTACGTTATTAACGTAGCTGAAGTTGCGTATCTTAGTTCGAACTGGGGGCTTAGTGTGGACCAAGCCTAAAACTCTCAAACCTCAAAAACTGAGACCTGGGGAAAATTATGTTAAAATGTCACATTTTAAATCAAGACTGTTTTGTTTTTACAAATGTAACTGCTGTCAGCTTCAGTTTAGAGCAATATAACTATGAAAGTGAATTAATTTGCCAATAACAATGCTATCTGTAAGAAGTTTAAAATGAAAAACATACTAAGCATCCTATTCACAATTTGCTTGTAAGTTGCCTCACAAGCTTTGGAAACATTATTGCAATCTGTCTCAATGTATACTAGTGCAAAATATGCTAAAATGTATGTAAGTTTTTCATATTTGATACACACAGTCCTGTTTTTATCAATTTAAAATAGATTAGTGACATGAAAAGTAGCAAATCAAGAATGAAATCTGGTCCTACTGAAGTCAGTGGAAGCAAGATTTCACACAAAGTCCTTAAATTTTTCTAAGTTGACACTATATAAGTGGAAGATAACAGGTCAAGGAGAACGTAAATCCCAAAGGTTTAATTACTAGGCTGAAAAATTTTCCACCACAAAGGTTTTAAACTAAATTGTGGTCTGAAGGAAAAAATATCCGCTGAGAGTTTCCATCATTTTAATGCTGCTGTATGTAAAGAAAAGTAAATCAAGATGGAGAACGCACCTTGAAACAAGTTGTCTTTACTACATGGAAAGCTGAGAGCTTGTATTATAAGACATAAGAACGTTCAAATGCTTAGACTTATGTTCAGCAAAAAAACAACAACACTATTTTCTTATACCTCTAATAAATATAGCACATATCTTATTTCTCTAATAAATCCAACATTCAGCACAAATATAGCAAGAGTTACCCTGTGATCTCCAAATTTGTTAGATTTCAATGAGCAATCAGTTCCTAAGAGATCCATATTTACGCCAATAATATAAATGTTCTTCCCAAATTCTTCCGTCACTGAAACTGAAGAACCTAACTTTGCAAGAGCTTCTAATTAAGGCCCCAGTGCTGCTTTAAGATCTACTGTCATGGATTCCTTGTACCCAGGTGGAGTTCCATTGGAGTTTTGGAGTTCAGGGGCTCCATGCTAGCAGATTATAGTGAAGAATCATAACCTAAGTTACTATTATGGTAACTAAAAACAGATTGTCATGCTCGGTATTTTAGAAGTACTAATATATTGCCCGCGTCACAGTGGTTTGAAGATTATTTAGTTGACATTTGTGAAGAATTTTGAGAATAAGTATTACGGAAATACTACGTGTTTAAGGCAACACTCGCAGCTTGAGATCTAGTCAGTTTCAGGAAGTGAGTTTAAAGTAGTTTCATATACTGCAACTGACATCCAGATCCCACAAACACTTATGCTTATTCTTGACTTTATACACACAAGTTCTCCTGTTGACTTCAGTGGGACTCCTCTCATAAAAGTTAAGCGCATGCATGTTTTCAGGATGAAGGCCTATGTAGGAGAAACAGTAAAATTGGCTATACACAAAGTGCTAGAAAACACAAAAAGTAAATAAACTACAAACAATTATTTCCCCCCTCTAATCTCTTTCAGTTCACAGTACTAGGTTTCACATTTTCAGATAGCAGTGTGATTTTTTTTTTGATTTTTTTTTTAATGGATCCATATCCCTTTAACATTTCAGGAGGATGGAAGATTACATTTTCTTTTACCTTTACCTTTAATAATTTGAGCATAAAGTATCAGCACATTAATTTAAAGAAAATATTGTCGGCTCAAATTTGAGCCAACATTTAGATTTTTAAAATAAAATGTTTAAAAATCAGAAGCCAATAATTTGTTCCAAAATATTCAATGTAAATAGTAATTGCCATCTAGTTTTTGCAGCAGAGAGAACCTGAAAGAGAACAGATTATAAACAAAACTGAAACTGATTCATTAATTTTTATTGTCCAAGCTGGACAAATGCAAAAAGTAAGTAAATGGTGAAAAGGAAATTGTATTATTAGTTTGAATAATCTATGACCTTACTAATAACCAAGAAAGTAGTTTGTTTAAAATATAAGATGTTTAAATTTATCCAGCCTACTTTTTAAAAAATATATGAATAACTTAATAATTTCTACCTGCTCCAGCAGAGGGTGCAGCAACCCATGCAAATTACAATTTGGTGTGTGCTCCTGGCATTGAGTTGCTGAGACAACAGTATAATGGGTAGTGGATAGAGCTGGGTATTTTACAAATAAAAATAATTGATTATTTTAGGAACATACTGTTAAATTGCTATATAACAAAGGAGTTTAAAGCAGGATCTTTATCCTCTTTAAATGTTGTCCTATAGATAAAGAGAGAAGTATTCTGGAGGTTAAGTTACAGTATATTTAACTTCTGCGTCTAACTACAATGTTATGTTTTTATCAACCAAAATTTACGTTTGAGAAGCCGATAGTCTGTGAATTTTAAACTCAAATTTTAAAATGTTTTAATTAATTTAATAGTATGCTCACTCCACTTGCCACTCGAAAGGTTTTCAGTGTAGGTGAGATCTGTTACCCAAATATTACAGTTGGTTTTCTAAAGGTAAACTTGAATTCTTCTTTTCTCCTGTGTGGGGAAAATCCAAGTGGAAAAGAAACACTATATCTATCTGAGGTCCCTCATTTGCATAGTTTCTGAGCAATTCACAAACTGCCCCTCTGAAGTACCAATGCAGAAGGGAAACAGAGGCACAGAGTGACCAAGAGTGGGATCCACAAACGTATTTAGGCACCTAAGTCCTGATTTTAGGCACCACTGCAATCCACAAACCTCCAGCTCAGCTAATTCTGTAGGCGCCTCAACTCACTTGGTGCTTAAGTTTTTGTCATAAAAGTTCCCTAGGCACCTATGTTTCTGGCTCTGATCATGTGCACTGCAGCCCTACTTTAGGTGACTGAGCACCTACGTTCCAAAGTGATTCACGAGCTAGGGGAGAGATGGGTGTCTCTTTGGGGCACGATCCAGTAGGCGAGCTCAGAGGTAGCCTACCTCCACACACAACAGCCAAGGGGAAGAGCAGGAGGAGGACGACTTCTTTTACAACTTTTAGCTGAGTGGTTAGCGTTTTTTGCCTTCCTCTGCAGCGGGGGCACAGGTACGGTGACCAGACAGCAAATGTGAAAAATCGGAACGGGGGTGGGGGGTAATAGGAGCCTATATAAGAAAAAGACCCCAAAATGGCAAATTTTATGTCACATTTATAACTAAACAAAAGCTTAAGTTAAATTCCCTTTCCTCCAAAGGATTTGTAATGGAGGCTGAAATACTCTTTAACTACGTCCTTACTACCAGACTCCACTATAACAAATCATACAGAACTTACCATGTTATGTCAGCATGGTACACAGCCAGCAAAAAGCAATAATCTCACAACTGCCTTTATAAAAAAAAATCATTTCTTTTTAAACAAAATTACTTTATTAGTTCAGTAATAATTTCAGGGCTTTTCAAGATAAGGAGCAGCATTTGGGAGGGGTTTCATTTCCTGTCTGCTACTTTATCAGTCAGAACTACATCTCGAATGTCTGAAGATTGTGTATTTATAACTGAACTCTAATAAAGTCCATGCTGGGGAATCTGCACACCTGACTTGGTCATTGTGATTATATATTAGATACCAAACTTGTGTTCCCTTTTTTAATGTTACTATGCATATTTCATTAAGATTTTGCCTGTTAGAAGGGATTTGAAAGGTGATAATGTCTTATAAAGTCTGCTCACTGTAGCCAAGCTGGTTAGTGGATGTAAATAGAAAAAAAAATCCTTTGGCTTGCTCATTTAAGCAAAATGTCCATGTTAGTGGGACAGAAATTCTCTTTAAATGAAGTGTTAGTCATGAATAATAAAGCAAGAAAGGAGGCTTGTTAATTCTCGTACACTAGGTAAAACCTAGTGTGTAGCTGTCATAGGAAGGAAAGCATTTGTTCTTTCACTATTTTCAGTGTTAAAATCTTTAAAATTGTGTTTTATTTTCCCTTACCACTAGGAAAGCCTTTTATTGAGCATGTAGACTATAGCAAAGAGAGAATTTATTTTCTTGACCATTTTAGCCACTGTATCACTACCATCAGGACTTTCCAGGACTGTAAATTGCTTCATCAATCCAGATTACATACACTCTACCTAGGAAGCCAGTATCACTTGCTTTGAGAACTATCAGCATGTTTCACAGAGAATATATTCCAAATGTGGGATGATGGGTTCTGTCAACAAGAACCATACACCTCTCTTCCAGAGGAGAGAAGAATGGGCATAGATCCTCCCCAGCTTCAGACTGAAGTGCAGATTTTACACACAACCTAATCTTCGCCCAACAGCAACTAAGAGGAAGAATTTAAAAGAAGAGGAAGAGAAGCTGTCTTTCTCTCTCACAAGTGTGTGTGCACCTGCATGCACAAATTTCAGCAACCTGATGACGAGGGGGCAGAAACTAAGGCCTGGTCTATGCTAAAAATTTAGGTAGACCCAACTATGTCCTTCGGGTGTAGAAAAGTCCGTCCCCCGTCCGTCCCCCCCCAGCAGCGCAGTTAAGCCGAACTAACCCCTGGTGTAGACAGGGCTAGGTTGATGGAAGAATTCTTCCATCGCTCTAGCTACCACCTCTTGGGAGGTGGAGTACCTACTCCAACAGGAGAACCCCTTCCAACTGTGTGTAGGTGGTGCCACTGTAGCGCTTCACATGTAGACAAGCCCATAGCTCACTAGACTCAATTGCTTTAATTCAGGTTTTGCAGGTGCTAGGTGCTAGGTTAGGTGCTAGGTTTATGGATGTCAGATAAAAACCTGTATTGTGATTATTTCCAGATTTGTATTTTATTTATTTATTGGGCCCTCACTTTGAATCTTTGCCCCATATTTTCACCTTGTCAAGATGAGAACTGTGTTTTTCCAGCTGAGCACTTGTCTGTTTCATGTGAATATGTGGTCAGGATAACATGTTGAAATTAAGCCTTGAGGCTACAACAATCACCTAAAATCTGACATTGAAAGTTTTTGTTTTGTGAACAGATTAACCATCTCAGCTTTTCTCATTTACTGACCAATTAATAATTCTACTTACTCTACTGTTGGCGATTAGCCAGGGGTTTTCTGCATACCAAGTTAAAACCAGTTGGTTATAGTGGGAGATTAAAATCAACTCTGGTTTAATTTGTCTGACAGGTCATTAAATCTAATTTCACATCCCTTTGAAATGAATTATAAGATGAAGAGAGATAATTGATCCTGTGCCCCTAATGTTGAATGCCTTGCATGAGAAACCTCCAGAAGACTGGTAGGTATCTTGTCAGAAAAAGATGATGCTGGCCTAAGGTGGCAGTTTACTTACTTCTATAATGTCCTGTGTAAAAGTAATTGCAGTATTTAAGGTTTGGGTGGCAATCACAGATCATGCTTCCCTCCCTCACAAATCCAGAAAAGATAGAGAATTTACCCCTAATCAAAAGTACTTTAATTGAGTGTAGCTTTATTAAAATACCCTCTGCTGTAGGTGGTCTAAATTTTCATTGGGATCATACGTTCTTACCTGAGATGTCAGTGGAAGAATGCACTGGCGTTTCTCATGCACATTGAGATCCTAATTTAAGGTAATTAAGAACATTTTAGGACATTCAATCTTACATGTTTTACAGGATCTTTATAATTTAAGCCCAGATAATATTAAGGTCCCATCTACACTAGAAAACTGACTCAGTGCTGAAAATGGTTGTCAGCAATGAGCCTCAGTCTTGCTTTCTGTAACAGTGCAGAATATGGTTTTATTACATCTGCACTAGCAGTTAAATGGTTTTCAGCACCAATTCTGGGAGAACCGTTGCTGACAACCCAATGTCAGCAACTGGTCCATTTCCTAGAGTAGTTGGGACCAATGAGTCTATTAAATTAGAAGAACAGGGAAATTAAAAAAGTTGTCAGACTGCACCTTACATTCTTCAAAACCTACACACGTATAATCACATGATTTACTCTTCTCCGTTTTGCTTAGTTATTTGAGGACTTTTATAATTTGAATTACTGAGCTTTTTATATAGCGTTTATAGTGCTATAAAATACATATTTCACATGTTTAATCACAGTGAGACGTACCTTAGACAATTCAAAACACTAATCAGTAGTGTGTTCTTCATTCTTCCATACCCATGTAGGAATGATTGTAAAGAAAAAATGTTTTAAGAAATTATTTAAAATGAGAGAGAGAGAGAGAGAGGTTGCTTGGCAGACAAGAATTAGGGGAGTATATTGGTATAGGAAAAATCATGGAAGAAGGCTCAAACCCAAATGTGGGGGGAAAAGAAACCAAGAGGGATTTGGGAAGATTTTTCAGGAATAATATACTGTAGTGCCTTAATGCTATTACAAGAAGTTTTTCTTGGTTTGCACAGAAGCATTCTGTGTATTTTCACTATAGGGTTAAAATATTTGCTCTTTACAGAAAATATTACACTATAAGCTTTGTGCCTCCAAAGAATAGCTTGATTGTGGGCAAATAGAAAGCATGAGACAGATTGCTGAATTTGTAGGGCCTTTAATAAATGAACTGTTGATAAGTAAAAACAATACAAAAGAACAGGAAGTTCTCATCTATCAGTGCTCATAGCAGAACAGGAAATTGTCACCCACAAACCATAAGAAGAGGTGTTTGTACTGGAGCTGTTTTCCTTAAAATTACTGACACTCTGGACAAACAAATGACAGGTGGACCTCTTTAGACTTTTATGTACAAAAACGAGAACCATATATTACTTTTGTATTTGTATAAGGTTTATAGACCAGCAAATTGATTTCTTGTAGGCTGAGTAGGAAGAAAAACATTCTAACCAGTGTTTTAAATATTTTGATATGAATACAGAAATAATTTTTTCCTCTTTCCCCTCCACTCTACCCTGAGGGGGCCCTTCGGAGAGCCCTCTTATAGCTGGGTCTCAAGGGAAAGTTAGCTACAAGTTTTCTAAAAGATAAAAACTCTAGGAATTTATTTTGGGGGAAGTTCTGGGGAAGTCAGATAGGTGATCACAGTGATTCCTTCTGGCCTTGGAATCTATGAATATGGCAAGCAGAAGGCAACCTTGTTCCCCAAGAACTGGAGTCGTATCTAAGGGAAGGCCTATACTAGAATTGCTACAGTGGCATCACTGTAGTGCTGCTAGTGAAGACACTCTCCTGTTGGCATAATGACACCACCTCCCCGAGCAGTGGTAGCTATGTTGGTGTGAGAGCATCTCCTACTGACATAGTGCTGGCCACACCGGCTCTTAGGTCGGTGTAACTTGCGTTGCTCAAGGGGTGGCTTTTCCATACCTCTGAGTGACTTCTATCGAAGTAAGCTAAGGCTACATCCACACTACCCACCCGATTTGGCGGGTAGCGATCGATGTTCTGGGATTGATTTATCGCGTCTCATCTAGACGCGATAAACCGATCCCAGAAGCGCTCCCTGTTGACTCCGGAAATCCAGCTCCGCGCGAGGAGTAAGCGGAGTCGACGGGGGAGCCTGCCTGCTGCCGTGTGGACCAGCGGTAAGTACTTTTGAAATCAATCTAAGATATTCGACTTTAGCTACATTATTCACGTAGCTGAAGTTGCGTATCTTAGATCGATCCCCCCCCTAGTGTGGACCAGCCCTAAGTAAGTAGACCTGCCTAAGTCTCCTGTGTAACACAGTCACTATCCCACAGAGTCAGCCCTAAATAGTCTTTTACATTAGGAAAGTTATAGTGCTGGTCATGTGATGTTGTGGAGCTATGTAATATATGTGAAATTAAAATGAATGTTACTGTTTAGTTTTAAATAAATATTAGAAAAGAATCTGAAATGCTGTTTTAAAAATTTGCTTACCAAAACCACAATAAAAAAAGAAATGGATTAATGAGGTCAGGATTAATTCAAAACGTTCAAAAATATAGAAAATGTAGATGAATGCATCCTAATTCCAGTCCAAAAAGTATGTTGCAGTGTACAGGACGTAGTCATGAGCTTCACTGTAGACTGTGTGTATACATGATTTTGAATGGTTTACATTTGGGCAGGAGTGCAAGGCAGATTGCTCCACTGCAGTAATTCTGTGAATTGACCAATGGATGTGGCAGGACAGCACTGGGTTTGAAACCCTCCTAACAATAAGAGCATTATTGTTGTCTGTGAGCCATGCTCAGCTTCACATGCCCTGGGCCTAGAAAGTGGTTTGTTTCCACACCTTAGGTTATCCACTGCTAGATAAGAGAACTGCCTCTTATTGATAGGGATAACTGTAATCCTCAGCTTTCCATCCCGGAGTCGTCACTGTTTGTTCCCCAAAAGTATATATCATGCTTTTTTTTTATTGCTCAGCTTTACAGGATTTACCATTTTGAAGCCTGGATATCACTTTAGGTTTTTCTTTCTCCTGCCAAGGCCACTCCATACACAGCTATTCAACCTTTAGCAAAATAGAGCATTAAAATGTGCAGTGTTTCAGAGCTGCTTTTTCCAATCCTCCTTCTTTGACTTGTCTAATATTGGTCACTTATATTGAAGGAAGTCCGTTATTGAGGGGGAGGGCTTGAAAAGAATAGTTTGAATGGGGGAGGGATAGCTCAGTGGTTTGAGCATTGGCCTGCTAAACCCAGGGTTGAGAGTTCAATCCTTGAGGAGGCCACTTAGGGATCTGGGGCAAAAATCTGTCAAGGGACAGTACTTGGTCCTGCTAGTGAAGGCAGGGGACTGGACTCGATGACCTTGAAAGGTCCTTCCAGTTCTAGGAGATGGGCATATCTCCATTTATAAAAAAACACATCTTTCCGCTTTAGTATTCTTTCCCTGAATGTAGGCTACATTATAGCACAGGAGTGGCCAACAGGTGGCTCCGGAGCCACATGCGGCTCTTTAGAAGTTAATATGTGGCTCCGTGTATAGGCACCGACTCCGAGGCTAGAGCTACAGGTGCCAAGTTTCCAGTGTCCTAGGGGGTGCTCACTGCTCAACCCCTGGCACTGCCACAGATCCTGCCCCCCACTCCATTCCTTCCCACCCCCACTCTTGAGCCTGCCATGCCCTCGCTCCTTCCTCTCCCCCCAAGATCCTCCTGCATGCCACGAAACAGCTGATGGGGGCGGGAAGGGGAGGTGCTGATCGGCGGGGCTGCCGGTGGGTGGGAGGTGCTGGGAGCGGGGGCGGGAGCTAATGGGGGGCTGCTGACATATTACTGTAGCTCTTTGGCAATGTACTTTGGTAAATTTTGGCTCCTTCTTAGGGTCAGGTTGGCCACCCCAGTTAGAGCAGAAAGCTTGTAAAAAAGTTGAGTACAGGTGAATTAATGAGAGTTCTAATATTCAGTGAACACCTGTATAGAGTCTTCAAAATAACTACCTTGGGACCATTGGTTCTGTTGCTGTGTTATAGAAAACAATCAGTGGCCCTTTCAGAGATATTGCCTTGGTTGGTTAGTTATAGAGATGGGATACAAACGTTATATAAAAGTTCAGTTCTTTCTATGTGTACTTGCTGCTGGAATAAGCAAGCAAAGAGATCTGTATTTGATACACTGAATACTGTTCAAAGCTTGAGAAACAGCACTGAGCTTTTTTCCATGTTGAGAAACAGCACTCAGCTTTTTTCCATGTTGACATGATTTCAACAGCATATGAAACAAGGGACATGGCACATTGCTATTTTGCAAGCATGAAAGCAGAAGCTGCATCTATCAGCAGATCTGTCTGAATTTGTGTGTGCTATATTTATTTGGCTTTCCTCTGTGCAACTTTTCATTTCATTTTATTTTTTTATTAGGGATTGATGACACAAACGCTTTTGTAAAAAATTTGATGTTGCGCATGTTTCATGCATTATTGAAAAAATCAGCTGCCAAAATGCAGTATTCCCCTAGAAAAGACTGCTAATTGATACCTAACTACATAAACAAGGCAATGTGCCATGTCCTCTTTAATGAATCTGTTTAATGAACAAAATATTGTCTACTGTTTGGTGGGGGGGGGGGGGGGGGAGATTCAATTGAAAAGACAACCGTAACAGACATTTTTACAGTTAAAAATATTTTGATTAGAAAACAGAGATTTGTATTTGTCTTGACATTTTCAGCAGTGGATGTTCTGTTTTCTTAAACTACAGAAGGTTAATGCTGCTATTTTCTGGAATATTAAAAATCTTGAAAAGTTTAAAATAAAAGATTAATGGATTAAATGGTTATTATAACATGACCATAGTTCAGACTCAAGGGCATTTCATATCTTCAAATTGCAAAACTACTAACAGAGCTCAAGACTTGATCAAAACAACGTTTTCATAAGTGCAGGAATACTTATAGGGTATCTGGTTATGGTGTTGTGTACAATTCTTTCATTCCTGATATTGTACTATGAGGTAGGGATGTGTGTGTGTGTGTAACCACACAAGTTTTGTGTAATTGTGATTCCCTGGAAAATTATTTGCACATAGCTTATGGAAGTACAAATACACAAAACTACTGTGGTTATGTGTCTACTTGTTAGTGGACACTATTTAGTCTACAGCAAAAAAAAGATGTGAAGAATGGAAGCAAAAAAAGAGGGCAGATCAACTAGCATAATCTGCAGAGATTGTGTCAGGAAATTAATTCATTGGTATTTATATCCAAGGTAGTATTATAATGATCATTATGGTGAATTTTTAAAATTGTTACCTTTAATTGGCAAATTCCTATAACTTTGTTCATAATATTGTGCTTTATTGTAGGTCTGATGAATTCACAGGCCATGTGAATTCTGACCAAAGACCTTCCCATTTTATGGCATTAGAAATCTTTTAACCTTTTAAAAAAAACCTGAGCTATATTTATCCTTCAGTGTTCAAATACAACTACCTAATGCTAATAGAAATTAGATTAATCTATTGATGGGAGAACAGACCTCTAACTACGTAATATACTGTAGGGTCTTTGTTTCATTTTCCACATTTGTTTTTGGTAGCAAAAATCGAGTGAGGATTAGTGCTAAGGAAATTGAGGGGCTGATTCTGCATTAGCTAGAATCATAGTCTGAGTAGTCATGGTTTAAGCTTCCCTCTATATCACTGCCAATGCATTTCAGTCCGATCTGCATTACCCCTTGCTTCAGTCTTGGGTTCTCACACCACTGCTCTGCTAATATACCTCAACGTAGATCATTTTTTTATATATAACACATACACACAATCAGTGCTCCAACGCCCCGTGGTATTACACTTGCAAGTATCTCTTGAGCAGAGATTGCTTATTTTGTTGAATTGTACCAAATTGTATTGTTCTTTTGTGAGGTAATTTTCTTAGAAATTCTGTTGCAAAACTGATGATTATTTCTATACTAATTTGGGATAGTTTCTTTCCATGGTACAACTGAACTGATCTATTTTATGTTTGTTAATTAATTTTCAGTTTGTTTCTTATGACTCTTCAGAAAAAAGCTGTAAAAGTTATAATAATAATACAGTGAAACCTCTTTATTAAAAAAATAAACAATGGATTATTATAGAGTTAGAAAAATAATACCCAGTCTGTGGGTATTTACTGTGTAAACATAGTAATCTAATTTTATTGCTAATAATGTTCTCTTCTAATAGACATCTGTGGGTGAGAGTCTACAAAAAGAAGCATTAAAAAAGCAAGTAATGAAGCAAGTAAGTTGGGGTGTGGGAGTCCTCGTGCATATAACAAAGTAAGAAATTGCTGTCATTAGTAACCATGCCAGCTAACAATGTTTTGCCCTTGCCAGCAATCTAGGCTGGCTGTCTTCCTGTAATCACTTCAGCACACAGTTTGTTTGCAGTGTGGGTAAGAAGACTCCCTTCTTAACCATGCATTTGTAACTAGTTTGGCCAATCCCCTTTACTCCCAGTTCTCCTTGCATTCAGTACATCCCAGAATGCATTGCCACACATGCTGCGGTGCAAGTCCTTTGGGCACTCTCTCCTCAGATTTTCCCAGAATTCATTGATACCAACACAGTTAGGCTCTGTGATATATGCACAAACATTATGCACGACCTTTCTACCTCATACAATGGCGGAAATGTGAACATAATTCAAACTTTGTTATTTGCAACCCAGTCAGATAAAAGTATTGTAATAAGATTGTACTTTTACTGTGGTCAGGGCCTTATAGAAAGTGTCATTTACTATTTGTGGTTCTAGGTTTTCACGTAGGTACACTCTTTCTAAAGAATCTCCTAACAAAGGCTGATTTTTAACTTCCATGTTTTTATGGGTGTAGTAAATTATTCCACTTTTCTGAACAAGACTGTTCTTGGGATTCTTTGGCTGTGTCCAGGAGTAGTTGAAAAATAGCCTAATGCAGACTTTGTAACTGCAGTTTCCATAGAGCTGAATATAGTTTATAACACACAATAAAACTTTAAGACTTACTTAATACACACACATAAAACCACTTAGAAGTTGCATTTCTTTCTGTGATGTAGAATGTAGTGATGCTTTATTGAATGAATATTTTAAACAACTTTTTTTTGGAGGGAGAATGTAATATTTTAAGGAAATTAAAGATGATAAAAAAGTGTTGAGTTCTTATATAATGGAGTTCTTGCCAACAATGAGTCTTGTATTGTATTCAGGGGTAAGTTGTCCAGGAGGAATATGATAATTCTGTAAAGAGACCCACCTATAGGAAAACAATTAGACTTAGCCCAAACATAATACAAAGTTATTTTATAGGAGGTAAAGTGTGCAGGATAAAGTTCTGTAGATGACCTATAGGAGTATATTTATAGAAAACAATGTAGAAAAAGAGATGGACAAATTGACTAAACTTTTTATTATTTGTATTTATTTTTAAAAATCCTGTTGAATCTGAGCTAGGAATATTATTTGATGGGTAATTCTCCACTAAGCAGGATCCATAATATCTTAATTGCTGTAATTATTATGTTTTCTCATTGTACTCTATTCCTTCTCATAAATATTGTTGTTCTTATAATTACTCTTATTTTTAACTCTGATACCAAACAAAGGACTTTGTATATGAAGTCATGGTGAATTTATTCTCAGTTTCCTAGTAGATTTATATGAATAAAAAGTTTTAAAAGCTTAACGTTGCAGGCTTCATTGGTCTGTGTTTCTCATTTTTTTAAGACTAAACTTGAGATTCAGAAGGCCTTGGCAGAAGACTCCACAGTGTATGAATATGACAGTATTTATGATGAAATGCAGCAGCAGAAGAAAGAAAGTAATGCCAAAGTACTCTCAGGAAAAGATGACAAAAAGGTTCATAACTGAAAATGTATGCTGTCTGTGTTCCCTCTGTATGCTGGGAATAACCATGGCTATTTCACTGATTTTACTAAGTTTTTTGATATTCTGGTAACCCGTTGTTCATTCTGTAGCAGGGCCCACATGTGTTGTGCTCAAAATTGTGTGTTATAAAATTGCGATGTTGTAAGACTGGTAGTTGTAAGGTGTTGTAAAACTCGTAGTTCATCAAATATTTCAGGACTCTAGTCCCATTTCATTCTGTTGTTGATTGGGAGGACAACAGGCTCTGTACTAGCTTCCCACCCTTATGTTCTGTGGGACAAGGACCATGTGAATTTCTGGAGAGCCTGTTACAATGAGATAATCCTGATAGCATCTGTAGTCACTATAACAGTACTACTACTAATAATAAAGTAACAGGCAACCCAACTGAATGGGGGAAGGGCTGTCTTTGGGCAACCTGACCAAATTTTGTATCAATGAGTATACACTATCTGCCTTTCGCTAGTCAGCTGCTACAGGGTCTTGTCAAGAAGCTACGGTAATTACATTTCATCTGTAACATGTGAGTCAATTTCTACAGCCCAATTCCTTATTCCAGAAAATGGCTGAATTATCCTGACAAATCACATTTTCATTATTGCTCATTGCATTTGGTAATGGAGTGTTTGTCAAGCTATGATAGGTCTAAATGAAGAATGCATCCCATTCCCTTATAGCAAGTTGAAGAGGGAGAGAACTATCACAAGACGGAAAATTGCTGGAAGAAAAGTTGAATTGAAAGCATTTGATTTCAGTCTGAGCAGCAGAACACCACTTGAAGCTAGGCTCAGATTTTTGTTGAATGCAGCAGTTTCATTAATGAGGAGAAAATTCCCATGATCTGGAGCTGAAAAATGTTTGTATTAGTTCATTGAGATCATTGTCCCAGCAGTGGCAACAGTATAAACTAGCTGGGCTGGCTACTGCCATTTTTGTTCCCCCTACAAACTGATTTTTTAGTGTACTTAGCAACTCTAATTTGTCTTTTCTCAGCCACCTTGATTCCATCTCATTACTCTTTTTTCCCCACTTTAGCCCAAATACATCCAAAATATCCTCAAAGCAGCTGAGGTAAGAAAGCTGGAGCAGGAAAAAAGAATGGAAAAAAAAATTCAGAAGGAGCGTGAAATGGAAGGGGGAGAGTTTGATGACAAAGAGGCCTTTGTGACATCAGCCTATAAGAAGAAACTGCAAGAAAGGGCGGAGGAGGAGGAAAGAGAAAAAAAGGAAGCAGCACTGGAGGGTGAGATTTGTGCTGAACCAACATGACTCTCCCTTAAAAGGAAAGTGTGGCCGTTTGCTGTTAAAGATAGTGGTCATGGGTGTGATGCACAGAGTTTTCATCCTGGTCTCTCAATTGGGTTGTAGATGGGGTTCTGTAGTAGTAATCATAGAAATGTAGGGCTGGAAGGGACATCGAGAAGTCATTTAGTTTACCGCCTATGCTGAGACAGGATTAACCATCCATGTATTTTTGACAGTTTTCCATGCCTCCTGCCCCCACCTTTTATTTTCCCTGTTTTTTGTCCAATGAGTTGGCGGCATGGTTTTGAACGTCTCTTCTATCCTTTCCAACCTTTCCAGGGCCCCTAACTATCATTTTTGGACACATGCCATGGGGGGGGAGGAAATGCTTTTAAAATTTATTTTTCTCAACTAGAACTATTGAAAATAAATTAATACATGTAGATGTCATGTCTTTTCCATATTTTAAGAGGGAAATATTCTTTTTATACAGTACGTACATTTCTAAATAAAGCCATTAAATAATTGTACAAAGTCGTAATGACAGAGGAATAAAGAAATGTTAATACACACGTGTATTTATAGATTGTAAGGCCAAAAGCACAGAGAGCACTGTGACCATTTAATTGACCTCCTGTATAATACAGACCATAAAACGTCCCAGAATTAATTCCTGTTTGAACTAGAGCAGATCTTTTAGAAAAACATCCAGTCTTGATTTTAAAATAGCCAGTGATGGTGGATCCATTACGACCCTTGGTAGAGGGTTCCAGTGGTTAATTACTCTTGCTGTTAAAAATGTACAGACTGAATTTGTCTAGCTTTCAACTTTCAGCCATTGGATCTTATTGTACCTTTGTCTGCTAGATTGAAGAGCCCATTATCACATTTTTGTTCATGAACAACTCACCGCTTAACCTTCTCTTAAACTCAGTAGACTGAGCTCCTTGAGTCTATCATTATAAGGCCTGTTTTCTAATCCTTTAAGCATTCTCGTGGCTTTTCTCTGAACTTTCTGCAATTTATCAACATCCTTCTTGAATTATGGGCCCCAGAACTGGACACGGTATTTTAGCAGTGGTCGTACCAGAGCCAAATACAGCAGTAATGTAACATCCCTGCTCAAGATTCCACTGTTCATATATCCAAGGATTGCACTAGCCCTTTTGGTCACAGCATCACACTGGGAACTTGTGTTCAGCTGATTATCCCCATGTCCCCCAAGTCTTTTTCAGAGCCACTGCTTCTCAGGATAGAGTCCCGCATCTCGTAAGTATGGCCAATATTCTTTGTTCCCAGATGTATATATTTGTTTGGCTTGAGCCCAGCTTACCAAGCAGTCCAGATCACTCTGTATCAGCGACCTCTCCTCTTCATTATTTACCACTCCTGCCACCTTTGTGTCATCTGCAAACTTCATCAGTAATGATTTTGGGGTTGTTTTTTTCCAGGTCATTGATAAAATGTGAAATAGCATAGGGCCAAGAACCGATCCCTGAGACACTCCACTGGAAACACACCTACCCAGTGATGATTCCTTGTTTACAATTCCATTTTCAGACCTATCAGTCAGCCAGCTTTTTATTCCATTTAATGTGTGCCATGATGATTTTTATATCTTTCTAGTTTTTTAATCAAAATGTCATATGGTACCAAGTCAGTGCCTTACAGAAATTTAAGTATATTACATCAACATTATTATTGTTATCAACCAAACTTGTAATCTCTCATAAAAAAAAATCAGGATTAGTTCAACATTATTTATTTTCCATAAACCCGTGTTGATTGGCATTAATTATATTATCCTTCTTTAATTCTTTATTAATAGAGTCCCATATCAGCCATTCGATTATTTTGTTTTGCCCAGGCTTGATGACAGGCGTACAATTACCTGGTTGTCCCATTTACCCTGTTTAGATATTGGCACAACATTAGATTTCTTCCAGTTTTCTAGAACTTCCTCAGTGTTCCAAGACCCAGTTGAAAATTAACATTTTTACTTAACAGTTACTTAACAGTCCAGCAAACTCATTCGCTAGCCCTTTTAAGCTCTTGGATGTAAGTTATCTAAACTTGCTGATTTTTAAAATGTCTAACATTCGTTTCTGATGTTTAGCATCCTCCCGAGTTACTATTGGAATGGAAAGTGTTTTATGATCATCTTATATTATGACTATATCACCTTGTTTTCACCAAATACCGAAAATACATATTTATTTAACACTTCTGCATTTTCTGTCATATTATTGACAATTCTACCGTTTTCATCTAGTAAAGGACCAATACCATTGTGAGAATTTGTGTTCCAAATATACAAAAAAAACCCGTATTGTCCTTAAATCTGCTGGCTATAGATTTCTCCTTTGTCTTTTTACTTCCCTTATAAATTTTCTGCAATTCCTGGCCTCTGATTTTTATTCATTATTATCAACATCCTCTTTCTTCCCTTTGTTGTATATTGTTTGTTTTTAATTTTTATAGCCTCCTTCACTTCCTGTGTAAGCCAGGGTGGTATTTTAACTCGTCTGATACCTCCACTCCCTTTGCCCTGATTTTTTAGTTATCGTTAAAACAACATGTCCTCCAAACTCTATCCTGTACTCTTTTCCTGCCTCTTTTAGATAGTGTCTAAAATGGCCATCTTCTACATAAGAACAAAAGAATGGCCATACTGGGTCAGACCAAAGGTCAATCTAGCCCAGTATCTTGTCTTCCGACAGTGGCCAATGCCAGGTGCCCCAGAGGGAATGAACAGAACAGGTAATCATCAAGTGGTCCATCCCTTGTTGCCCATTCCCAGCTTCTGGCAAACAGAGGCTAGGAACACCATCCCTGCCCATCCTGACTAATAGCCAATGATGGATCTATCCTCCAGGAATGTATCTAATTCTTTTTTGTACCCTGTTATAGTCTTGGCCTTCACAGCATCCTCCGGCAAAGAGTTCCACAGGTTGACTGTGCTTTGTGTGAAGAAATACTTCCTTTTGTTTGTTTTAAACTTGCTGTCTATTAGTTTCATTTGGTTCCCCCTAGTTCTTGTGTTTTGAGAAGGGGTAAATAACACTTCTTTATTTACTTTCTCTACTTTACTTTGTTCTTATGTTCTTAAACTATTGTGAAGTTGTGGGAAACAGACACAAATATACTTTTGGCACCTCAGCAGCAGTGACCCCTTGTTGTCCTGCTGTCATGGCATAGTTCCAGTATTTTAAACACTGGTTAGGCCAATGGTATAACAGGCTTTAATTAACAGGCTTTCTCAAACAGCTTGTCCTCTATACAGCAGTTTCATGTCTCCCTCGCTAGGTAAGGAGGCTCTTCCACTTGAGTCATTGTGATGGGGTGTCCACTCACACAAGACCTGAAGAGGTTAAGATGATTAGGTGGGCCAATTAACTGCCCAGGCTGCACCTGGAGGGGTAGTCATGAGGACAGGCAGGGTGAGAGGGTGTGTCAGTTGCTGCCTTTATCTCTGTCTTCAATCAGTTAAAAAGCGATGACTTGTCTTTTTACATTTTATTTTAAATTTTAGCCCACCTCTGCAAAGGAGGATTTTGTATATTGATATTGTCTGGAGCCTAAACTTTCTCCACATTTTGTAAATTATATCCCTGTAAACTGTTTTTGCAGTTTTTTGTTTGCATGTTTTGGAATTAATTTATTTAGGCAACATTTTAAAAACAAGCCAATAGTAATTTTTTACAAAAAGTTAGGATAGTGTATCTTTTAAATATTGTATTGTGCAGTGTTGTTGTAGTTGTGTCAGTCCCAGGATATTAGCGAGACAAGGTGGGTGAGGTAATATCTTTTATTGGACCAGCTTCTGTGGGTGAGAAATTGTTCCAATAAAAGATACTACTTTACACACCTTGTCTTTCAAACATTGTATTGTAATTTTTAATTCACTAGACCTTTTCCTCTTTGGTTAAAACAAAACCAAATGCTTCTCAATGGTAGGAGAGGAGTGCTAGGTGTTACAGTTTGTTTACAAGGTATACTATGCCATGTAATGTTTTATATAAGCACAGAAAAATTAATTCTTTGGGGCTGCTTCAATGTGAAGATGAAAAATAAAATTGACAAAAATGATAGTTTTGCACATAGCGCTACAGAGACATTGATACGTTTTGATTATATGTAAAACTTGGACAACTCTGAAAGCTGCTGGCTGCAGAACAACTATGCTCAGTACACATGTAACCATTATATTTTCTCTGTATATCACAAATACTTGTATGTGTGTTAACACGTCTCCTTTTTTCCTACCCCAGTAAAACTAACTGAATAACAAGTGTATTTACCTCTTAAAATGAAAAAAGGTATAAAATCGATATTCATTAATTTATTTTTAATGTTTCCAGTAAGGATAAATTAAATACATTTTATTTTTATTTTTTTCACAATGGCCAATAGCACCAAAAATGCATCTGTTCAAAATTATCCCTAGGGGCCCTGGAAAGGGTAGGTGGCACTTCCAAAACCATACAGCCAACTCAATGGACAAAGAGAGGGCAGGACTAAAGGTGGGGGCGTGGAAAACTGTCAAAAATACATGATGATGAAAGGTATGGAATTATAGCTACTTACTGTGAAGGAAGAGCAGAGAGTAACACACTGGACTGAATGAGAGTGTGCTTTCTGACTGTAGTTTACCCTAGCAGGTCGCTGTGGGATGTGAGGAAATAGAGTAGAACCTTGCTCATAATATCAGTACTGGTTGCATGATTTTTGCAACTGGAAAGGGGCAGCTGTTAAAGGGAGAATAGTGAGTCAGTGTTGCTTAGGAAGAGTCTGCAGCAATATTGGTAGCAATTCTCATGCCAGATTTACAGACATGTCCCAGAGATTAAGATAACTGTTTTTAGCCTTAAAGCAGTAGCCAGCATAACTAGAATGGAAAATAATCAAGTCTGGTAAACTTACTTTCTTCTACATTTTCAATGTCCTGAGCATCTCTTTCTGGATTATGGGTTTACCATACGTAAATAGGGTGTGGTTAATGTTCATGAAACTGTAACATTCTTATTTTCCTTCCCTTAGCATGCCTGGATGTGACCAAACAGAAAGATCTCAGTGGATTTTACAGACATCTTTTAAACCAGACAGTGGGGGAAGAAGAGGTGCCCAAATGCAGTCTCCGTGAAGCCAGGTAGGACATAGTTCCAGAAGGACTTTATATGTAAAGTTTCTTCATGCTGTTCAGAATTCCCAGTGTCACTAGAATCCTAGTAAGAAGGAAGGCAGTACCAAAGCACTGGTGGGGGAGGAGCTTGCTTTTGAGAGTTGACTATACTATCCTTTGGAAAACAAAAAATCATCATCATTGGGTGAAAGTATAGAATAGGAGAAGGGTTAGGGTTAAGGAGATACTTAACACTGGTAATACATTCTACCATTATTCTAAGCTAGTTTTTAATTTCACCTTGTATACATTTTAATAAGCCCCATTAAACCAAAAGCTTTGCTACCAGCGGCAGAGAAAGAGGAAGATAGTTTTGGGCTCAGGTGGATAATGATATTTAATGGTTGTGCAACTTCATTTTATCACCCACTGGAAAATTGGAACGCGTGAGTCTCTGTCTTTGTAGCTGGCAGCATTTAACCATAAATATGAAAAAATACTTCCGTTTTCTTGATTTGCTTAATACTCGTGACAAAAGGGAAGCAATCAAATTTACAGCAAGTTCATTGGGAATATTTTAAATTTTACATGTACTGTGTACAACAAAATAATTAAATGGTGCTGTGTTTTTGGGCCAATATAGAAAGAACAGAGTTGGGTCATCCCTGGCTGAGATGCTGGCTGGGTTTTTTAATTTTACTGAAAGCTTTATAGCAACGAATGACCACTCAAGGCACTTCATCCAGGTTAAAACTAATTTGTTGAGACCTTAGAAAGTCCTCAATGATCAGCTGTGTGTTCTATATGCTAAGACTATGAATATTACCTTCAATCAGGAGGCTTCCTGGGACTGAAATTGAATGGAGTCTCAAATTAGTTCTTAGTTAAAGTTAGGAAGGTTATCACTTTAGAGCTACTCATCTTATTGAGAGACAGGACTTCTGGCCTGCATTTATTGTGAGGTAGTGCCACCACCTCAGAAATAAAGGAAAAACTAGGAGAAAACATAGCAGGAGGTCAGCATACTTACCAGCATACCTCCTTCAGTCAGATCTAAAATGGCCAAGTTAGGGCTGCTGCTGTTTGTCACTCTAAGATTTAAAGGACCAGCTGCTACAACAGTATGCTCTTCTAAAGCAGCTCTGTATCAGGCTTAAGTTTCACCAGCAAATGTATATCTTAAGAATACCAACAAAACTCTTCTGTAATAGTAAAATGAACTGTGCTTTTCACATTTGCCTGTTTATGAAGCCATCCATATGTTACTGTCTGATTTATCTATACTTATGAAGCAATGGCAGTAGTGATTAACCCACTTGGTATTGTATTTGCTTGAACAATTCTTTCAGTTTGAAACTGCAGTATTTAAGTGCAGTTATGGTCAGAAAAGTGACTTTCAGAATGGTGGCTTCTTAGTGTATCTGCTTTCTGGGTGTTCAGACCATCATTATTGACTAGAAACAAGTTTTGCTGCTCTGAGTCCTATAGAACTAATTAATCTCCGGGAAGACAAGTAGGAATCTATTCTGCTGAATCCAACAAAACTGTCAGCTGATTTGTAGATTTTTGGGGGATTTTTTTTTCCATTACGCTGGTGTAAGGTACAGAAAGAAAACATCTAGATTTTCAGATGTCAGACAGAATTTGCAGCACTGCCAAATAGAAATTTCACCTTCGACTTAAACTTCATCATTTAGATCTGGAAGATCATTGAAAGAGAATAACTATGGAATACTACAGTGTAATTTTTAGTCATTTTTCCAGGAATAACCATGCTTTAAACCATGGATCAAACTTTCAGCCTAACCAGATGGTCTACTGTTTCCCAAGGAGAATTTACCACAGACTGTTGCTGTAGCGACATGATTAGTGAAAACAGACATGTGGGCTATGGAATTAAAAATACACTTTATTAGTCAAAAAAGACAGATATTGTAACATTTTTGGGCATTGTCCAAGTTTGATATCTGAGAGTTTGTCCCACACGTTTCCTGTTTGATTATATTTAACAAGTTAAGAACTGTAGCAAGATGCTAGTGTCAGTTCAACCACAAGAGTGAGATCCTAGCCAACAAGCACAGAAAGAGTCAGGAATATTGTGTTGCAATTTAAAACTTGTAGTGTCTTATGAAGACATATGTTTAGCATGAGGAGTTCTGTTTACAGCCATTACTAAAATAATGAGAGTTGTATTTATAACTCTCAGACATCAAAAACAAAAAAATCCCTCTTCTTCCTCATATGGAACTATGTGGCATGGGTAGGATTGGGAGCTACTGGAAAGGGTGTGCCATGTAGATAATATTACCAGGATACAAATCTGTGTCCTGTCCTTTAAATAAGGATGATAGAGCTATAAAACTGTATTCAGTCTTGAAATTCAAACCCAATTTTTTCAGTGTGTTGAAAATCAAAGCAGTTGTTTTCTAGGACATGTACAGTACCAAAGAACCTGATGCAAACTTTCAATACAAATCCCTCAAAGTTGGAATATTAGAACCGGAACACTAGACCAGATTTGACTGCTTAGAAATTTCAGCTGCATCACTTCTTAACAGTGTTGCTCAAGTCCCAACAAAAAGTTGCAAATCCAGAATAGTTTGACACTGCAGGCAATGTAATATCTTTTTTTTTTCCCCTCCCACAACAACAACAAATAATCTAGGATAAAGGAAGAAAAATCTACCACTAATTCAGATGAATCCATGCAAAGAAACAAAAGTCCAGATGAGAGACCAAGACTTAGAACCCCTGCTAAGGAAGAGGATAACCCAGATGCGGACAGTGACTTAGAAAGTGATAGTAGTAGTGATGATCGTAAAAATAGTAGAGCTAGTTCTAAAAAGAAGGAAAGTCGAGACAGCTGTGAGAGCAGTGAGGAGGATTCCAAACATCACAGGAGCCGGAAACACTCCAACTCATCAGAGTCTTCCAGTGAGGAGGGAAGTCACCACACAAAAACCCATATAAATCATCCTAGGAGAGGAGAGAGTGGAACAGGTAGAAGGGAAAAAGATGAACACCACAAGGAAAGGGATCATGAGAGAAGAGATAGAAACCAGGAAAAGGATCGCCGGAGGGAAAAGGAAGACCGACATAGATATGGGGATCATACTGGTAAAGATAACTACAGAAAGAGGGATGAGCAGGAGGACAAACAGAGGGGGAAAGATAGAAAAGAGAGAGAAGGATATGACAAAGAAGGTAGGAAAGAGAGGGAGGACAAGTATTCAGAACGGGAACGAGAAAAAGAGCGACTAAGAAATGGCAAAGACAGATACAGTGATAGAGAGAGGGGGGAAAAATGCAGAGAAAAGGAGGAACATTTGAAGGAAAAGAGAGAGAGAGATGACAAAGATGACAAATATAGGGACAGGAAGGAAAGTAGTCCTCGAGCCTCAGAAAGGGACAGGGACAAGAAGCAAAGTAGCCCTAGATCCTTAGAAAAAGACAGACAGTGTGACCAGGAAAAAGAGACAAAGGCAAAGGACAGAAAGAGTAATGATGAGAGAGAATCATGCTCTGCAAGATTTCCTGAGCCAAAAGGTGAGGATGCAGAGGAAGAGCAAAAAGGTGCAGAGCAGATGGAAAAAAAATCTGTGTGTGTGAGCAAATTTGCCAAGCGGAGCAGTGAAGAGACAGTGGTGTCAGCAAGGGATCGTTACTTGGCTAGGCAAATGGCACGAGTTAGCACAAAATCCTATATAGAGAAAGAAGAGGATTAGCTTCATTTCAGTGGCCATAAACCAAGAGATGATCCACTTTCACTGGTGGAAAAATCACTGCAGCAGGAACTCTGTGTTGAAGTGAAAGTATTTCCTAATTGTTTATTTCTGGGTTTTTTTAAACTCAGTAATTTAATAAAACAAACTTCTGTTTTGAAATGTTTTGATGGTCTTTGTACATTCATCCAGTCAAATGTACAGGCAAGATGTTTAATTTGATGGGTTCTGTCCATCCTGGCCTTCAGCACCATAGCCTCTGCTTGTTCTATCATTGATTCGAAGACAGAGAGTCACACTTGTGGATTCTAAACCGATGTGGTTGAGAATACCTCAATGCCAGCCTGCATATAATTCTTATCAGCTAATACCAGTACTGCCCCTCTTCTGGAGCTGCAGCATTCTCAGACATTACTGTCCGATCTCACTGTCCAGAGAAGTTAACAGAGTGTGCAGGAGAGAGAACTTTAAAGAGAGCGATATGCCACCAAAACAAATAATAATAATTTAGGTGACCCTGTATGTTTTGTGGTGTTTTGTAAACCAGGTAAATTTCACCTTGACTATATTTGGATTTGAACGTATATAACACATGCGTGGGTTTTTGTTTGTTTCTGGTGCTTGATGTACAGGAATATTTAAATAAAATGTAAGATATGTACTATTTCCAATGCTTAGATCTTTCTTTGATGCCTCTACTTAGTTAACCTTTAGTGGAAATAGCTGCAGCATTGCTTCCTTATGAGACAAATCAATTACATCTTTCCACTTCATGTATTACAATCATACCTGCTTATTGTGCTATAGTTAATATGTTGAACTCGCCAGAATAAACCCATTTTTTCAGGGGTTTATAGAACAGTAGTAAAATTCACTCTAAACCATAACTTGGCAAGTAGGAAATCTGGCAAAGATCATTTTTTAAAATTATATTTTCAGCAATCCTCCTGGTAGTTTTTCTACTTTTTTTCCTGGAGAGTGTATATCTTTTACTTAATAGTGGCTGTGCCAGCATCAAGAACGCACACTTCAAAGGGGCTGAAAAGATGGTTTAGACAGTCTAGATGTAATTTTACTGTGTTCCTGTAATTTAAAAATAGATATTTAAAAACCCTAATAAACATTGCAGCTGACCACTTGAATGGAGCCTCATTATTTTGAGTGTTTTCAGGCTAAATTATATGGCCAAGATACTGAGATTTAGAGTGTTTGCGCCACACACATGACAAGGGTTTTTCTATATTAAGAATGGGATTGAGTTTCTTCTGCAAGCCATTTAATTATTCTGTAACTGACTCAGGATATCTGGGGTGAAATTATAACTAATCAAAAAGGAAATATGTCCATGCCTTTCCATTGTCTAACCCTATATCTTTTTCCAGTTCCATACAATTATTTATTTCCCCCCAAAAAAGCCCTGATTTTTGCATTCGTTGTGGATCCAAAACTGCCATTGGCTTCATGGAGAGATTTGGGTATTCAGGGAAGGCAGAATCAAGCCCAGAGATGCTTTAAAATAGGACATTTTTTTAAAAAATCCTGTAAAACTCTTATCAGTGGTTATCATTTTGGGATCGGGGATTTGTAATGGGATAGAGAGCATTTAATTCCCCTATTAAAATCCCTGCAGTGGCTTCCCGTAACCTTTCTCATCAAGGTCATGTTCGTGGTCTCCACTTTTAGGACTATGAACAGGTCTGCCCCTGCATGTACCTCTCTTCTCATTTCTTCTTGCTTCACCCCAAGCTTTCTTACCTGCTCCCTTTGTTTTTTCCTCTCCCTCTTGTCTTTGTGCTATTTGCTATGTTTTGAAGCGTTTTCCATTTTTATCGGCCAAACCACTAATCTCCCTTCATACAGCCCCTTGATAAAACATCAGACATCTTTGAAGGCTTTCACTAATAATCAGTCCATCAAAGTCAGATTTTTCTGTACCATTTTGAAATTAGACCTCATAGGTCAGTTAGTGTATTGTATTTCCTTACTATACTGTCTGTTGTAGAATGCAAGCCCTGTACATGCCAACGGTGCTCAAAAATAAATTTCACAAAACCTACCATCATTAACACTAATTTGCACTTTTTTTAGCTTTCTTAACACTGAGGCCAAGTATTGAATGGACACAGAAACTGACCTATCCCCTCACCTCCCTACAATATGGTCTTAAATGGACTCCTAGTACTACACACTAATAGGGCAATGTGAGGAAGTTTGCCCATTCTATACCTGTTATGTGGATGAAGAAACTCTTTCCCTCTCTACGGCTGTCACTCCAGCATCATCTTTGACCAAGTTCAGATTTATTTGGGATCGCGCCATAGAATTTGTCCATTTACCTACAACAGGCCATCACCAACACATGCATGACATGCGGATGCCAGGTGAATCAGAGTTTTACACTGCTGTGCTACTCAGGGCTTGGCTACACTTACAAGTTACAGCGTAATAAAACTGCCGGCAGCGCTGTAACTCATTAACTGGCTACACTTGCAAGGCACGTGCAACGCTGTATCTCCTCAGGTACAGCGCTGCATGTACTCCACCTCCCCGAGAGGAATAACAGCTGTTGCGAAGTGGGTGGAACGTTGGTCTTTCAGTATAGCCGAGGAACAACGCAGTTAATGATCTTCCGAAGTTGCCTTTGTTTTGAAACGGCACTTCCGGGTTGGAGTTCAGAGCTGCATTCTTTAAGCTGCTGATCACAGGCTCCGTTTCCTCTCTTTTATCTGCTCTTTAAAAACAAACAAAGCCCCTGCTGTTTGCTTTCAGTGATTGAGAGAGAGGCAGGGGATGTGGAGGTGTGGAAATAATGAGCTGACACTCTGTGGCTATTCCAAAAATCCACTCTTTTTCCAAAAACGCTCCCTGTCAAAGTCCCCCTCACCCCCCCCCCCGATTTGAAAAGCACGTTGCAGCTACCTGAATGCCCATAATGCACCGCTCCCAATACAGCTGCAAGTGCCGCAAATGTAGCCACGTCAGTGGTACTTACTGCGCTGGCCGCTGCCAGTGTGGACAGGCTGCAGCGCTTTCCCTACTCAGCTGTACGAACACGGGTTTAACTAACAGCGCTGTACATCTGCAAGTGTAGCCTAGGCCTCAGTGTTTAACATTGCAGAAATCTTATCTTAATTTCTCTCTTGAAATGTACACATTTTTCTAGACATTCTTCCCTAACTTTTTGTGTTAAGGCCCTATTTCATTTCCACATATTTAATTATTACTAACAAGGAAATCAGGATAATATTAGGAAGAAGTGGTGAAATGTTCATGATATTCCTCCTCTTGATTATCTGTCTTAGTGCTCTGGAATACTGCTTTAGTTGCGTCATTAGATTTTAGCCGTGCCATTAGGGGTCTGTGCAGTTGAGCATGGCATTGTGCCAAATGAATCTTTAATGCAAAAAGATGTGACATTTGAAGTGACTTATAAACTCACTATAAAATGCTCCTGAAAATTAGGGTGTAAAAATGGTTATTAAATACCATAATCTTTCCTATACTTGCCTGCATCTCCTGGTCCAGTCTCTGTTCTTGTTCAGTACAGGCACAATTCTAGTGAGTGAGGCATGTCAGAGACTTATGAAACAAATGAATGGAATGCCGAGATATGATTTGGGCAGTCCAGTTGTCCACTATAGGAGACAATGCTCAAATGCTCTATATAGTCATGTGGGTAAATATATCAACAATAAAATATCCTTACATCTGTGTTCCATGTGCACTCAGTTTTCATAGTAGCAACAAAGAATTTGGAACAAGGCATTTTCCAGGGATTAATACCATCAAGGCATCTCTCAACTGCATTTTGGACCACCTGCTCCTTAATCCTCAGGAAATGCCCTGCAATTCATCTATCAATGCTTGATTAGAAGGTTAGGAAATGTTCCATTGTTGTAAATATCCCTTACTGTTTTGAAGTGCTGGGAAACAGGTTTGTATACTCCAGTCATGAAGATCTGCAACACACAATTAGAGGTATCGCATACAACTCTTGCAAACTGCAGAGCTTCCTCAAATAGAGAATTGATTTCCTAATATTTGTGAACTGGTCATTTCCTGCTAAGGATGATGCACTGACATGGGTGAATTTGTCAGGTTTAAAAATGTCTCATCAAGGAGGCTCACAGTGTGGTTTGTGTGACTAAAACGTTTCGTAGTACATGTTTGGGAATAGCTGGTGAGGCACTGTTGTCCTAGTCAGTTTTGGGAAATAATGCCGGAACCTTCAATACTAATTTAAAACATGCCATGAAATGTTTCTCAGAACAGAATTGGTGTTTGCTTTTTTTAATATTGGTGATACCATCTGCTTTTACAGTTTACAGGGAAATCACAAGCTGTTTTATCAGTCTGACTGCACTGAACTAGAGAGTAGTGTGGCCAACCACCAGTGCCTTCAATTAGACTCTCCCTAGGCTAAGCCAAAAGAGGCCCCAGTACCTTATCTTCTGACCCTTCATCTTAGCCACCAAGTTTTCTCTCTTATCTACCCTGCCAAACCTTGCACCCTCTTGCTTTGAAAACTTTCCTAATCCTCACCAAAATCATTGCTTCAGCCTTTTCTAAACCCAATTGCAATATATTTTAGTAATGTTTAACAGGGTTTTTTGCTTTTGGATAACCCCAGTTTTGATTCATTAATGCAGGCCGGGGAGAAAGGATACTCATTTCTATACACCTACTTAGTGGCTAGAGGAAATGTTAGCAGTAGCCAGGGTGGGGAAAGCAACAAATGTGTGGACTGGTCCTTTTATAGTTTTGTTTGCAATGAATTAAACATTTTCCATGAAAGGGAGTGTGTTTGAGAAGGCATTGCCTGCCAAGGCTTTGGTTATCTCAGCTGCAAATGGTGATTTACAAAATACTGAATATGATGTTCCATCTGCTTTATTTTCTCTTTCCTTTTGGAAATCAATAATAATAATAAACATCTTTTCTGTCTGTAAAAGTTCAGTAGCAGAATTGGAGATGAGCTTGAGGTTCCTCTGCATCCTCAGTTGAGTGTCAGAATGCAAAGGGAACAAAAATGGGGTTCAGCTTGATAGTGGTTGATGACTTTAAGCCAAATTCCTGTTATAGAGGGATTCAATTCCAGTGAAGCGACAAAGGGTCCTGTGGCACCTTATAGACTAACAGAGGTATTGAAGCATAAGCTTTCGTGGGTGAATACCCACTTCTTCGGATACAAGCAGTGGAAATGTCCAGGGGCAGATATAAATGTGCAGGAAAGAGTCAGGCTAGAGATAACGAGGTTAGCTTAATCAGGGAGGGTGAGGCCCTCTCCTAGCAGTTGAGGTGTGAACACCAAGGGAGGAGAAACTGCTTTTGTAGTTGGCTAGCCATTCATAGTCTTTGTTTAGTCCTGAGCTGATGGTGTCAAATTTGCAAATGAACTGAAGCTCTACAGTTTCTCTTTGGAGTCTGGTCCTGAAGTTTTTTTGCTGCAGGATGGTCCTGAAGTTTTTTTGCTGCAGGATGTCTTAAAGGTGGCCATCCTGCAGCAAAAAAACTTCAGGACCAGACTCCAAAGAGAAACTGTAGAGCTTCAGTTCATTTGCAAATTTGACACCATCCGCTCAGGACTAAACAAAGACTATGAATGGCTAGCCAACTACAAAAGCAGTTTCTCCTCCCTTGGTGTTCACACCTCAACTGCTAGAAGAGGGCCTCACCCTCCCGATTAAGCTAACCTCGTTATCTCTAGCCTTATTCTTCCCTGCACATTTATATCTGCCCCTGGACATTTCCACTGCTTGCATCCGAAGAAGTGGGTATTCACCCACGAAAGCTTATGCTTCAATACCTCTGTTAATCTATAAGGTGCTCCAGGACCCTTTGTCGCTTCTACAGATCCAGACTAACACGGCTACCCCTCTGATACTTAATTCCAGTGAAGTGAGTGGAGTTGCACCTGCCTACATTAGGTTTGAATCCAGACAAAACCTTAAGCTGGATTGTCTGTCTGCAAAGAGTGCCATTTAATATTCCTGGCATATGTCTTGAATGGAAATGTTAATCAAACCTTGGTGCTCAACTGTAGCAGCATCAGTCTACCTGCTTCCCTGATATTTTGTTCATCAGACTTATGTATACGGAGATAAAAGAGGAGTTTTAAAAATCTAAATGCAAAGCCATGTCAATTCACAAGTACCTTAGAGTTGGCCCGATATGCAAGTTTATTCTTATTACAGTGGAGTTCAAGTGATGTTTTCAAGGACGGGCCAACATACAGACAGTTAAGGGGATAGATACACCGCCTTTTGTTGAGGCAGTCTTGTTAGCATAGTGAACTGTGTGGATGCTCTGCTTTTTGCTTAAACTGAATCTTATTGTTGGAAAATGTATGTCTTTCTGAATCCATGCTTTTATCTCCCACAAGAGATGGGACAGACGCATGCATATTTATTATGATATTAAATTTATTACAATAACAGTTTACAAGACAAGGCACATACTGATGACTTACAATCCAGCTTGGAACATTCATAACTAAACAGCTGCATAAATTAATACAAGTGCATCTTATACAAGTTAGAGGGAATATACAAATAAAACTCCAGTTTAATTCTCTTACTAAAGTCTGAAAGGTAAACACACTCCCAGTTCACAAAGATAAAACTGGTTTTGGAGGTTCCCTTATCACTGTTCATAGCGAGGTGTGGTATTTACTGGCGGCTCTAGTTATGTGGTAGGTGAGCCAAGGAGTAGGAGAAGGAATCCATTTGCCTGAAATGCTTCTAAATCCAATGGAGCCTGTGTGGCATCTGTAGAACTAAGGTTTTGGCCAAAGGTGTAACGTTCCATGTCTAATACAGGTATCTACATCTACTTGTTGAATTGAGGGACAGTTGTTGATTACTCATAAATGATTTAAGAAGGATGTGAAAAGAAAGTAAAGTATTAATAATGATAAAAATAAATGAGGGCAGACAATGTGGCCTCAGTTTGCCTGTCTCTGAGCTAGCCAGAGATGATTTGACATGACTGATTTTCCTAACACACTGTTAGGAGACCAACCTGTGACAAAACTGGAGGATTTAAAAAACCTCAAATCAACCTGTAATTAAAAAGTTCACAGGAACTAAAGCAACTTGATGGCTCAGCTTTTAAAGAGCGAAATATAGTGTGTATGGTATATCTGCATTATACTGAAAAAGAAAAGTCTGTGCATTTTAATATACTTTTGGAAGGCTTCCTGACTGCCCCCTGTTCCCAGAATGCACTGGGAAGACTTCAGTATGGATTTTCCTTGTGAAGACCCCAGTCATTTAAAATGATCTGTATTGTATTTACAGAATTGCTCAACTGAATTCTGAACCATGAACTCAACAACAAATAAACTTTCATGAAGCAAAGTTTTCAAAAGGCCAGATATGATTATACAATACTCTCATATTTACATTCTGCTTCTTAAAGAACATTTCATTTCCAGTCATCAGCCTTCCATGGAAACCCAAGGCTGTAAATGAGAACATGGTGCACTTCTGCAATTGCATAACACATAATAAATGGAAAGAACATTTCTCTCGGTTCCTTCCCCTGCTTATGGACTCGTTCCCTTAAAACCCAAGACAATTGATCATTGTAGGGGGAGGAAAGGAAATGATTTAGAGGGTGTCCCTCCTGCATGTTTTTTTAAGATTGAATGCTCTTTAGTACAGGATCTATATTTTCATCTGTGCTTGGCAAGCACTGAGCACATTATGGGCAGTACTACCACATTCTAATTATAATTACACATCTTATGTGGGTTGAATGATGGAATTACTTAAGCTGATTGTGCTGTATCCCAGTATTTTAATACTATGAGTCATACTGGGTATCATCAATACTAAGGAACATCCAGGAAGAAGAAGAAAAAGTGATACCACGTCTGATTTGTCTTGTTATATAAAGTAAAATGCATCTCCCAGCTATCATGTCTGAGTAGTTTCATGGGCTTTAGAAAGGGGCTTACCTTATCGAACCTTTTCCCTTCAGAAATCTGAACGTTCTCTTGACATACTAGATATCCAGAATGTGCCTGTGTTACTCATTCCTCAGAAGGCATTAAAAGATTAAAAAGTAACTAAACCTGCCCCAACAGCATACACCTTCTTTCCTTTAGTTACTGCATACAAGTACAATAGTTAGTCAGTGGTTCAATGACTCCAAGATGTGTTGGGAGTTAATTTTACCATGACCTGGCAACCACGTTAACCAGTTGTTTAATTGTGGAATTTGCCTTACAACAACTTGAAACTTTCTGATTAACAAGGCTTTTAAATGGGGAAGCTGATGCTTCTATCCTAGGCCTTGATTCAGCAAAGCACCTACCATGAGCTTAACTTTAAGTAAGTGAGTAGTCTCAGGGTGACTATTCACATGCTTAAAGTCAGGCCCGTGTTTAAGTGCTTTGTGGAATCAGGGCCCTAGTTTGCTTCATCTGATTGCCAAGACAGTGGTTTCATGTTTAGGGATCTGATCCAACTCCCAGTGAAGTCAAATATAACAATCCTGTTGATTTCACTGGGAGTTGAATCAGGTTGCCAGTGTCTTGAGTATAATAATGTATCAACAACCTCATTAGTGGCAAGGGACATGATCCCACACTGCCTAGCACCTTATGTAGTCATGTAAGCCCCTGCAAAAGAATTTCTGCGCAAGGGCTTGGGGAGAAAACTTTGGTTTCAATGCAGATAATGCTCTTACTGAACCTAACCACCCCCATTTCCTTCCTGACAGAAGGCAGCCAAATGTCTGTTGGAGTGTTTGCAACTGGATTTACTGTAAGTTAGAAAGCAGAGGCAGAAAGATCCCTTTTTAAACCGTGCTGTTTTGGCTGGGAAAAGCTGTCATTGAATGAGCCTAGCAAGGAACAGGAACGCCATTGGCTCAGGCAACAACTCAGCTTAGAATATGTATCCATTTAAAAAGAACAAATAAACCCTTCACAGTTCTCGTATTGGCTGGACACAAATTAGGGAGAATAGAGAAGATATAGTAAGACATCTTCCTTCCCAAACTTGATGCTGGGAATATGTAATTATCCTCCTTGCCCCACCATGTCACTTCATATGTATTTTTTCAGCAATAAACTTATGACAGAAAAGTTGAACTTTTGACAATTGTATCAAATGGCTTCTAATTTTCTGGTTGGTCAGTTTTAATTTTGAATATTAAATTGTAGATGTTTTCATACATTTTATAAAGTAGCCCATGACATATTTTAAATATCTTTTCTTCAAATCCTGCAGATACGCTGTGTGTGTCTCCTCAAAATTAAGTCCACCTTAGAAGCTGTTTTTAAATATACATAAGGAGTAAATTGCTAAGTTACTCCTTGCAAGTCATTATCCAGTGAGACATGGATTCATTTTATCTTTCTCATGGCACAGTGAGGCATTATTCCCTTTAGAAATGACTTGTGTGGTCCTAGTAACCCTTTGTCAGCAGTTGAGACAGAATTAATAAGTCATCAATCATAATTATTTCTGTGTAATGAGTTGAGCTAGAGACCTACAAGTGATCTTAAGTCTATGGCTCAAGTGTAAGAGACATTATTTGAAGTGGGTGTCTATATGCATTAGCAGAAAAGTCTTGTGAAAGAAGATGTAAATGTATAGTATTCAAAAGGCAAACACATCATGGTTGCACTCCTCTATGCAAATGATCTGTTCTTTGTACTATGTATCAGTGTAAGCTTTTTCTTTTAGAAGACATTTCTTGATGCCCACCTACATGAATTCTTGTATGGCAACCTCTTCATTTTTAACAGACAAATCATGTCGTACAAGGAGATTTTATGTTCTATTTTAGCTTCAGTTGTAATAGGTTTTATAATGAAATTTGGTGAGGCTTTAGTGACAGGGTAATAGTATAATGCATGTGTCCTTTACTTACATGTTAACTGCATAGGGTTAACTAAGCAATTTCCATGTAACTGCATAGTCATTCCATGGTCCTGAAATTCACTTGGCAAATGCAACTGAGTTCAAGTAATCATTGTTTAATCTACCCTCTGGCTTGACAGGCATACGTACTTATAGACTATTATGAATTTAAATGTACGTAGAACTTAATTTGCAATTAAATACCTCAAAATATAAATTTATCTCAAGTGAGGATTAGAATTCATCCTTGCAGAATTGTACTCACCACTGGCCCAGAGCGAGTAAAATAGTGTTGTTTTTTCGTTATCTTTATCTTCAGGATAAAGACTGGATGAGCTGATTACATTACATGAGCTAGTACATTTTCATGACATTTTGTAAGAATGTTTAGACTTGATATTTGTGCCAACCAGTATAAAGTGTTACTCTAAGCTTTAGTTTTGCAACAGGAAACAATAGGAAAAACCACAGGTTGATTCCCATAAAAAGCTGTAAAAGAAGTCTATGTAGCTCTGATGGTCCAACCTCTAGCATCTGATCTCCAAACCATTCACCACTGGGCTACAGTTTCTAAAGGCATAAATAAGCTAAGTCTGTCTGTAAAATGTCATCATGAATATACTGCTAAAAGAGCGAGGGAGAGGCACCAAAGTGTAGCAATTGCTAACAACTTAAACATGTGCCAACTGACCTATGACCAAGAGATGGATGGGCTGATTGTTTTGTATTACTGGTACCAGAGGAGAATTGGGAAGAGGCTGAGCATTTTGTGACGTCCAGAATTTAAAAATCATTCTTTTGTGGAGTGCTTGTTAGGCAAGAAATAACTAATGAAAACTGGCATGGTCCATAAAGTGCAGCAACGTAAGTGGTATAATGAAGGAAGGGGGATAATGCTACCAAATGTGTGTGCAACTGGACACAGAGTCTTCATACATAGTGCTTTTCAGGGTTGTTTCCTACATCTTTCTCTGCCTACTCCACAGCAAAACAAGGATCTGAGGGTCCTATTATTTTTAAGCTATAAAACTCTGTATTACTCAGGTAATATATGGCTATCAGAACTATTTTCCTGTATTTTTCAACTCAGTTTAAGCAATGAGATCTTTAGAAGCAAATACAACATGGTCCAGTACAAATGATCACATTGAGAAAAATACAGGAGTACTGCCACAGATTTGCGATTCTAAATCTAATCCTAACTGATGATACTCATCCTATAGTGGTTTATGCATTCTCTCCCATACACACATCTTCATGTTTTGAGAATGAATCAGTTCAGCAGTGAACTCGTAGTCTGGTTTGACGTGCGCAGCAGATTTTGTTGAAATGCTTGGATCTTTATGCTGGAGGCACCAATTTTCCAGATGCACATTGCCGTTGTCTGGGCCTCCATGGAAAACGCCCACCCATTCCTTGGCTCAGCTGGAAACTCAATTATTTGGAAAGGGGAGTATGGAGGGTTGGGGAGCATGGGGAAAGTTAAACATTTACACCTTTTCCCCTCCCCCAAAAATGTTAACTTAAACTGCATTCATGCGGATGTCCCCAAAGGGAATTTCTGTGGCTGTCTCCGGGGTAATGCTTTTTAGAATACGCTGTTGAGAAGAAAACACATGTTAGATGAAAGTTGTGCAAATTTAGATTTCAGGTAGAACTTTGCAGTTACTTGAAAAGGGACATTGTAAAGGATTTAGCGTAAAGAAAAATCTGACCTACCTTTAAAAGATACACATATTTACCTGCATCACATAGGTGTTGTGAAACTTTGTTTGTACAGCACTTTAAAGATGTAAAGTGCTATAGAAGTACAAACTATTATATTTTTTTTAGTTGACATAAATGGTAGCGTCCAGGCTAATTTACAGAGCTTTTGCATTAATGCCCTCGTGATCATTTACTTAAATACTATCAGCTTTATTGAGCATCTCTCTTCTGAATGGATATTTACAAATAAATAATTAAAGTTTCCAAATTCCATCCCAGCTTGCTGTGGATCTTGTGTAAAATATGGGATGGGTGATTTTGGTGGTTGTGTATATTTCTGTTTTGTTTTTGTGGTGGAGGAAGCAGGATGGTGTCTATATAGATTTAGGTCAAAACTAGTATTTTTTCCTCAGCCTATGGCTAGAGTTGACTGAACCTCTTTGGAATATATTGCTAGGCCCCTATCTTCTAACCAAAATATAATTTTCCTCCTTCTGTAGTGACGGGTGACCAGACAGCAAATGTGAAAAATCGGGACAGGGGTGGGGGGTAATAGGAGCCTATATAAGAAAAAGACCCAAAAATCGGGACTGTCCCTATAAAAACGGGACATCTGGTCACCCTAGTAGTGACCAGCAGAGATGCAGATTTCATGCTACTGCTGAAAGTCTGAGGCGTTGTCTACATTTAAAACGCTCAGCTGCATCGCTGTAGCGCTTCAGTAAAGATGCTATCTATGCCGATGGGAGGGCTTCTCCTGTTGATGTAGGTATTCCACCTCTCCAAGAGGGGGTAGCTAGGTTAATGGGAGAATTCTCCCATCGACCTAGCTCTATCTACACTGGGGGTTAGATTGGTTCAATTGTGTCGCTATGGTGTGTGGATTTTTCACACCCCTGAGCAACAGTTATAGTGTAGACCAAACCTGAGAGAACCTTTTGTGGGCTGACTGTAAGAGCAAAGCAGTTCATATCTTCTACCATCCTCTGCCCCTTCCAAAACAGATTCAGAAGTAATCCATGGATAAACCTTGTTGTGATTAAATCAGGGTAATTGGCGAAACACTCATCACACTGTACTACTACTAATATCTTGCACATTTATAGTGCCTTTCATCCAAGATCTTAAAGCATTTTACCAATGTATATTATTCTGATCAAACGCTAATTCTCAGCACTTAACCATCTTAAATATTCACTGGCCAAAAAAAACTAACACAGGATGTAGATTACAGTTGTATCTTTTGCCCCTCCAGAATGTTGAGTTCTGTAAAACTCAGACTTCTGAAAACCAGACAATACAGAGTTAAGGTTCACGCCCACATAACTAGTCTGCAGCCCTGGAGCTGGCAGTAGTCCCTGGGAATTGCCTGGGTGCACTCCAGCTGCATTCGGTATAGCTGTATTGAAAGGGGAGGGTTAGTTGCAGTTTGGTAGAGCTGTGATTGTAATATGAGACAATCTGGGGGTCTGTGCCCTTCTGGATGTGTGTATGGCCCCTCTCCCTAACCCTCATGTGTGTAATCTAAGGAAAGAGGTCCATGTGTACCTTGAAAGATCCAGTATGCCTTATTTAAGCTCTGTGTTACGTAGCAGTGGGGCACATGGATCCTCTTGCCATGGGGATTCTCAGCATCGAGGTGGGAGATGAGTGTGGTCTGTGGGTTTAATGACGGGTAAGTGAAAGCATAGTGTGAGATGGCATCATGTGCATAAGGGTGAAGAGGTGGTAAAATTTAGCAGATGGAGTCAGTGTTGGGCATGTGTAGGTAGTTCCTACAACCTTAACTATCTTTTAGCGAAGTTTTTTGTCAGTGAATTTCCTAGATTTTTTTAACAGAGAGAAATGTTGTTAGTAGGAGTTAGTGGTCCTTTAGGCAGTTTTAGTTATCATGCAGGTGTGCAGTTGAGATGCAGTTGTAGCCAGGTAATGATAGTACCTTGTTCTTACATCGCACTTTTCATCAATAGATCTCATAGCACTTTTCCAAGGAGAGAAACATCATTATCCCCATTGTACAGATGGGGAAACTGAAGCACAGAGCAGTAAAGTGACATGGCCAACGTCACCCAGCAAGCATGAGACAGAGGTGGGAATAGAGCCCAGGTTTTCTGACTCCCAGTCCACTGTTCTCTCCATTATGTTGCTGTGTGATACCTAGGTGTGTGCCTCTCCCACGCCCCACCTTGTAACAGTGAAATAGGGATAATGGTGGTGCTTTGAAGAGTTTGGAGTTACTGAAAGCCCAGTGAGAGAAATCTTAGATGTTGTCCGTGCGCCAAAATCAAGTTTTATTACACGAGGAGAACAATAACTTTATGTATGAGAGAAGATTTGTATAGCCCTCTCTTGCCCCACCCTCCTCTGCCATCATCCCCCACAACATGTAGTCCACCCTCTACCACCATTCTCCCACCCCCCACCCGGTCACATTAAGCCACTAGCACTTGAGAAGCCAGGTGTGCACAAGGAAATGGGTAGGAATCTGGGAACTTTAAGAAAACGTATTTGTTTCTGGGGGCTGTATCTTGGAAATCCTTTTCTCAAATATGGATCATTTACCCTTCCCCAGTAAAGCATACAGCACATTTCAAGACATAGTGAGGAAGTACGAGGATTTTAGAGCACTTAAAAGAATTAACCTTTAAACAGAAACATCTTCACAATCTTAATAATGGCAGAACTGGACAGTGCTCCACTATAATATGGTATGAAATTAATTAATTAATCATCAGCACCTGCTTTGCTATAGCCAGATTCCCAGCACAGGCTGAACCTGAAAGCAGAGCAGGCTCTGAGAGGTGTGAAGTGGCCCATTCATCTCAGTGGGATGTTCTCAGCGGAATGAGACAGGGGAGGCAAGGACAGGGGCCCATACCCCTTCTGCATGACCAGGCCTCACAGATTCCATATAGGGACGGGGGAGGGCTTCAGATTCCTGTAGAGAGGGGAGGTAGGGAAAGGCATCCTCAGCGGGACAGGGCTCCCACAGATCCTAGTTCACATGAGAAGGGGGTAGGGAGAGGAGCTCAGACACCCCAAGAGGGTCAGGGTCCCCCTGTTCCCAGCATGCACATGGAAGAGAAGAATGGGGGGATGATAGGCACCCCTAATTCCTCCTATTTACCCTGCCACCCACCTCCATGTCACCCCTCACACTTCCACATAATTCCCACTCTCTCCCCCTGACCTGAGCCCCAAAACCCCTCCCCCATTTATTCTTCTCTGTATAACCCCCTTGTCTCCCTGAAGACCCAAACCCCTTGTCCCTTCCACTCCTCTGCCTCCTGAATCCCCCTCCTCTCCCAGCAATCATTCACATGTGTCATTTCTTTTCTTTTTGAAATAGCACAAATGCCTTCTGAAGTTTCTGCTGTACTCAGATTACATTTCCCCAAAATACAAAAAAATGCCCTTGGACAGAGGCAGTTTATAGCAACATGCCTAGGTTTCATTTCAGCTTTCTACCACGGGTTGGGTTTGAATTTACAGTGCCTGGGCGTTGCTCAGGTTCAATGGCCGTAACGTCCCCTTGAGTACACAGGTCCTGTGAATCAGGCTTGGCTAGTAATTCTTTTGTTAATTCTGTCCACATGTGCACAGTGTAACCCATTGGCTTGTGAGTGTTAGCATGCGCCTGCCTAAAGAGCCGGACTCGCTTTCAATTTTGCTCCTCCAAAAGGTTAATGGGTCCTTTGCACTGGCTTGGGTAAATGTTGAGTGACTGAGACCCTTTGAACATGCAGAGCCATTGTTTGAGCCTTAGGTCTGAGCAAAAAAAGTTGACAGAATCTGTCAACCTTAAGAAAAGCTGATTTCCTGGGGACAGCTGTATCTCAGGAACTGTTTGCTCAAAAGACCCCAAATTTCAATCACTAAGATGACCCCAAATCCCCATGTAGCACAGCTAATTTCAAGGCAATCTGTGCAACCGTCTGGATTTTAGAGCACTCAGAAGAGTTGTTCTTTAAACAGAAAGGAATTCTCAACCTTAATTATTTGCAGAGCTTGTACTCTGCTATCATACATAACCCATCATTCCTTTGTATTAACGGCATGATTTAACTGTTAAAGAGAGGGATTTCTTGAAATGCTGATCCATACATCCAGCACCTGGCAAATATGGGAGCATCGTTTACAGACCATCTTTTTGTCTTAAGTGCATAAGCAGTATTTCCCCACCTCTTCTTATGTAGAGCTGGGTAGTGGGGTGGGAAGTACATCCCATCAAAAATGAATTTGAACAAATAAAACACATAAAATACCTCTTTAAATGTTCCTGGGGTGATTATCAACCGATAAGCCATGTAGATTGGAATGCAGATAACAGAGGAGGTTCCTATGCAGTAACCCACTATAGTGGTCCAGTAGGGATAGTTATAATCAAAAAGCCGTAGATCAGGAGGGCTGGACATAAAACTGCAAATGATGAACTGAAATAAAAATGCAACAAAATATTACAAATACACAATGTTTTTACATAGCACATAATTAGCCTTTGGGACCAACTGCTGCAATACATCATTGAGACCAAAAGGGTAGCAGGATTCAAAAAAGGATTAAGCACTTATATGAATAATGAGAAAATCCACGGTTACATTAGAAAGGATGCAAACCCTTGTACTTAGGTCATAAGCCACCTTAACTGATAAGATATTAGGAAGAAAATTCCTTATAGACAATGTATTCCATAATGACCTGTTCTGGGTATTCTTGAATCCAAACATACAGCCAGGATATTGGACTAGATTTGTAGATTTTTAGGCCAGAAGGGACCATTATATCACCTAGTCTGACCTCTGGTAGATTGCAGGCCGGAGAAATTCATGCAGTTAATGCCTGTGTTGAGCCCAATAATTTGTCTGACTAAAGCATATCTTCTAGAAGACATCAAGAGCAAGAGAGTAGAACATTTCCCTTCGTAGTTTGTTCCAGTGGTTAATCACCCTCACTGTTAAAAAATGTGTACCTTATTTCCAATCTGAATTTGTCGGGCTTTAACTTCCAGCCATTGGGTCTTGTTATCCCTTTCTCCATTAGCTCAAAAAGGATCATTAATACCCAGCATTTTCAACCCATGAAGATATTCATACATCATAATCAAGTCACCTCTCAATGTTTTTTCATTATTATTATTATTTATTAAACAGATTATGCTCTTTAAGTCTCTCACTGGAAGGTATTTTCTCCAGTCCTTGAATAATTTTTCTAGCTCTTTTCTGCACCTGCTCCACTTTTTCAATATCCGTTTTAGAATGTGTACACCAGACGTGGATGCAGTATTCTACTATCAGCTTCATCAATGCTGTATAGAGAGGTAAAAAATCACCTCCATACTCTCCTGTTTATACATCCAGTGATCATATTAGCCCTTAGATGTATAAATGGACCACAGATCTGATCTGGTATTGTATGTTTGAATACCAATTTTAAAATTCTACTGAATTTTAAGATAGAATAGTAACAAAAATTCCATTTGAATCCAGTGTGATCCAGAATCCCATAGCCAATAATTATGTGTGGTAATGAACGGGGGGGGTGAGAGAATTTTTTCTTGAAGACATTGTTTACCCTTCCAGGGGATTCATCCAACTTTGATTCCTCTCTCCCTTTTATTGTTGTGCTGGTTTGGAATGCTATGCACCACTTGGCTGACATACACTCCATAAAAGTTTATAATTTATTCTGATCGAGTGTGATTTTTTTCTCCTCTTCCACAATTTCATTAGAAAATGTTTTTTTTATGTTGTGTATATTTAGCACACATCTATATTCCTTGCTTTTCATGTTCCTTTCTCAGGTTATTGCTTCAAGTTCTTTCAGGGGTTAAACAAAGATGTCACCTGCAAATTTGAAGTGGTTCATGTACCATTTTGATCTTTATGCACTTTCCTTCAGAATCCAGCTTTTTGAATGTTTTCTCCGGGCAGATGGTGAAAAGTTAAAGATAAGAGAGTGTTTTCTTGTGTAACTCCATGCTTGTCAAGCTTAAATAGTATTGTAATAGTTGTATAAATGTTTCAAGAATTCCTTGAGGTCACATGGAACTTCTAGATTTTCTTCGAGTACTTCTAAAACTCTTTCTTAACACCAAATAGAGGAATTTCCACTATCTACAGCAGCAACTCATTGCATTTGGCAGTCTTCTCCAGAACATGATTCATTGTCAGCAGCCTGCAGATGCAGTATGGTTGAGAGATTATTTGCCAGCTTTTGTGTTGAGTATAGGCCAGAAATCATTGTGGTTTGATTCCCGGTACCTCAGATTGACTTGTAGAATGCAATAGTTCTTGGATGTATATGTTTTTCTTCTTACTCTAATACTAAGATTGCAGCGTTCCAGTTTTATGCTAAAGCATATTGGATCCGACCCTGTGAGATGCTCAGTGCTTCCAGTTCCTAGTGAAGTCAAACCTAAGGTGCTTACGTATTAAACTGGTACATTGCAAAATTAATGTTAGTGACTGTTTTGGAAACATCCTAATTAGTTTTCACAGAATTTCATCAGAGGATTCCCGGCACTAGATGTTTAAAATTCCCATAGAGAGTTTTTCTTATTTTAGTTTCCATAGAGACTGTAAATATCAATTTTGCCTAGTAACCACATCACAAACTATATTGCTCTTCATGTAATTTAGTTTTATTGTTTCAGGATCATGGAGAGGACAGTAGTGTATAAATTATTTTTGTGGTTAAACATCTATTTATAGCTTTTTTTACTCCTTTGTCTACAGATAATAAAATGGAAAACAGTTAAACACACATTAATCATCCCAGTAGTGTTGTTTTGAGTTCACAGCATAGGCTTTAAATCTAGACACTTGCCTCCATAAACCTCCATCTTGACTTACTCTCCTTGCATCCAAGCCAAGCAACAATAAAAGACGGTGAACTAATTTTGGAACAAGGAATGGAGGCTTTGTTTTAAAATGTTAGTAATAACTTTGCCAAGTCAGCTGTGGGGACGCTGGCTCCAGCTTCTGATTACGAAGGCTGCTATCTGGTGATGTAGAGTTTGGGTAGGTGTATTCTGAAGTTGCCAGGCAGTGGCTGATCAAACAGCTTGTAAATCTGTTATCTTAATTTCTCTTTTTTCTGTGCTTTTTATCAGCAGCCTTTTACTATTTTACTTCACTGACATAAATGTAAAGCAGCAAAGATCAAATTAGTCTTGTCCTGTGTTGCAGGCTATTAAAGGTGATTTTCCAGTATCATCGTTTATCTAGGTAACAACAAAAAAAACCAAACAAACTCTGTTGATCTACTAACTAGTCCTAACTGCTTCTATCAGATTCGTCTCATTGATTTAAGATTGTTGGCTTCCAAAAGCTGGCATTAGAGAGTAGAACATGAATATTATGTAAATGAAAATCCCATATTTGGAACTCTAAGGTATTACACTAGTAACCTGAGACTGTCTTGGGCTGGGAACATGAACTCACCAAAAGGAAGATGGGGCTGATGGCTACCCAGCAGAGTCGCCAGTACCAGCCTGGAGTGAAGCCCAGCATTTCCTTCATGTCACTGCAAAACTGGTTGATGCCTATGAAAATAAATGGAAGGTAGAGGTGACCTGGAGAAAAATGTTATTCAAACACTGATATAACCAGGAAATGCATTTAGCATCCAGCAGGAAACAGTGTGATCATGTCCCTGCAACCTTTTCATTACACAGAAACCTCCATTATCCAAAGTCATTCAGTGTCTCCCAACACATTTGGAGATCAAGATTGTACTGTGCTTGCATGACAAAGTAATTGGTAACATTGTTTTCAGATTCAGTAATCCGTAAATTACTTTTTCTATGTGACATCAGTGCCCCTGTCCACAAAGCTGGCAGAAAAACTATTCGGCAAATGCCAGGGAGTCTGGTCAGTATGGGTTGTAATCTTACCATAGAACCAGGCTACCGCAATGGATTCCAGAAACACCACTGTTAGGACAGCAGGGCCTGTAGCATATTCTTCAAACAGCTTCACTACATATGCACCACCCTAGAAAAGAGATTGTGGCACTGATTAGCCAAAATCCCCAGAATAGAAGTTTTGTACTACAAGTCGTATACTGTCCTCATTTGGAAAGAGAGCATTCACCAGCACAAAATTCACTCTATCCCATCATTTCCTGCCTGCTCTGGCCTTGAGTAATACTTGATAGTAGTAATGACTTGTCTAGTACCTTTGCTTTAACCTCCTGTGATCACCCTTTGCCAATAGAACGGTCATGCAGAAAAACTGAAAGGGAAGTGGCAGGCATTTCTAGTTGGATTTTAATGAGCTAATCAGACGGGATCTGTGCTTTTCCATGCCCTCCTTTGATGACAACTTCCTTCTCTGTCCCTGAGCATTAGTTACTGAGCAGGAAACAAAGGCAGCATTAGATTCTATTCTTTTCTCCTGGACCTGGACTCAGCTACAAGAAAAGAGAATTGTGTCTTCTACAGGAACCTGGCTCCTTGTAAATGCTTTAAACCAAGAGGGAATTTCTCATAAAACAAACAGTGGAATGTAAAAGCCAGTGAATTTTCCCCCCACATCTTTTACAAAAGCTGACCTCTTAGTACCAATTTGTGCTCCTGTTACAGCAATGAAACCCAGTGACTAGACAGAGCTTGCACAGGTGTAACTACAGATTCACATATGAGCCATTATCCAGTGCCAGGAGCTTCTGGACTCCAGTTCACTACATTCCATTTATGGTAGTTTCTAGAACAGGATTTTTTATCCATCCTTTTCTTGATTTGAAATTTCTTTCTAACCCTTTGAAAAATTAAACTGATAATTTTTAAATTTGTAAACGCTGGGATTTTGGGTGAAGGTTTGAAGGGTTAAACAGCTGGAATGAACTGCGTAGTGGTGTAGTACCAGTCTGAGCAGTATTTGTGTGGTTTATTATGTACTGTACACTGGAACTTTGTCAAGTTACAACATTGTCAGGATTCCCTCAGGAGTGTGACTGCGCACATTCATTCCACCGGCAGTCTCCGACCCCATAAGGAAAACAACTCCTCTCAACTGGACTAATAGTGTTTCACATATATGATGAGACGCCTTGAGATTCTGTTTGGGAAACATTTCCCTCCTGCAGATGTCAGCTAGAGCCTACTGCCAATAAGCAAGGTTCACAATGTTGGGTGAGGTACTTACAAATGTCAGGGTTGTTAATGACCCCAGGAAGCAAGCAATGATCAGACCAAGGACAAACCATTCCCTGCGCTTGCCCCAGACATGTGGGAATTCGTCCAGCACTGCAGTGATCACCCCCTCCATTCCTGCAAACTGAAAAGCACATCAAAGAGTCATAGAGAGAAAGCATCCTTCCCACCCTACATTCCCCATACACACCCCACAACAGGTGTACACTAAAAATGTCCATCGGCATAGCTGCATCTCTCAGACGTGAAAAATCCACACCCTCTGAAAGCCAGAGCTATGCCAACCTAACCCCCGGGTAGACAATGCTTCTGTCAACCTAGCTACCACTTCTTGGGGAGATGCATTACCCGCAGCGATGGGAGAACCCCTCGGGTCACTGTAGTGAGTGTCTACACTGAAGCACTACTGCTGTGCCACTATAACGTTTTAAGTGTAGACATACCATAAGATACAATTAGGACAATGAACCTTTGGCATGTATCTGAGTGTGATAGGATTGAGATGACTGCTCTGGAAACATTCCCATCATGTCTTCAGAGACCTTGATCTCTTTAGGACAGGGATTTTGTCTCATATGTGTGGAAAGTGCCTAGCACATAACGGGAGCTACCATATTACAAATAATAAATAACAATAAGTAAATGGCTCATTATAGCCAAGACTATGAAGTCAATGGAGTTGACTTTGATTAAATTTGGTCCTTAATCTGTGATAACTATGTGGCTCACGTGGCAAAATCTTTATAGCACCTTGCCCCACTTTGAGAAATCCACCTTCTGTTCCCACCTTCTAAATCCTGTTACCTGTGAAAAATCCCAGTAACATGTCACTAACTTGCATGTTGACAGGTAATTAAATGTTTCTAATATAGAAGAAGAGAGAGAGCATCACCTGCTGGTTAAAGGCAGGGTTCTAGAAGTTGAATATTCTGGGTTCTGTTCCCAGCTTTGCCACTGAGTCACTGTGTGACTTTGGGCAAATCATTTAATCTTGTTGTGCCTCAGTTTCCTCAACTCTGAAATAGGGATAATAAATACTATTCTGTGACCCAGGGATTATGAAGATTAATGAATGTTTGCAATCCATTTTGCACTTATTTAGCACCCTTCATCGAAGGACCTCAAAGTATTAATATAGTTGCTCTATTATTAAAAGAAGAGTTTATGTTTAATTCTGCAGATTTGTTTTGGAACATACTGGAATCATTCCAAATGCTTAACCCCATCCATCCATTCAGGGCCCCTCTCACTAATGATATCCACTCACCGTGCTGTCTAATCCCAGAGTGAGTAACATCAAGAAAAAGATGATGGCAAAAAAAGTTGAAGCCGGCATGTTTGCAATGGCCTCTGCGTAGGTAATGAAGAGAAGGCTGGGCCCTGGTACCAAGAGGGAGAACAGGTGATTATTACAGGTCAACAGCTCTGAAAAAGAGGGACCATTTCACTCACAACTGGAAATGCCTTTGTCCACAGGGGAGTGTTACCATGTGTAGCCACAGTAAGGTTCACTAGGTGACGTAACATGATTTCTACATTATTTTCTCTTCATAGAACCATTTTGGAGCTGTGTAGCACACCGTATGCTGCTGACTGTTTTATGTTAGGGCCTTTGGCATAAAGCAGTATGATTAATCATAGTATATACAAAACATTATGCGTAGTTTGGAGTGTTTGTCCAGACCAGGGTCTTTCCCCTGATCCTGAATTTTAAATGGATTACATGGTCATGTTTGGGTGGTAAGAATATCTCCCCATCTGGAATTTAATGTACAAACAAGTTCTATCAAAACTTCAGAGGAAATTTAAGACAGCAATAGAATAAGTTCCCCTACCAGTATCTTTAGCAACCTCTGACACGTCTTCATTCCTCATTTCAGCCATATATCCAAGCACAGTGAAAATGACAAATCCAGACACAAAACTAGTCATGCAGTTCACAGTACTGGTAACCAGTGCATCCCTGGAAGAGAAAACCCAGTGCATCTCAGAGAGCGAACATCTGGCAGAAAGAATGGTGTATTGCCAGAAGGCACAGTATTGAGTTTGAACTATCTAGACCACCTGGGAGCATGTTTCAATACAGCCCTTCACCTTTCCAGGGTAGATAAATACCTATTCATATATTTTAATATGTGAGGCTCTGTTGGGAAAGACCTCAGGAAAATTAAGGTTGTCTTTGCATGGATGCTAAAAATCCCATAGCATTTTTCAGAAGAGTAGTAAGGCTTTGTCTTGGTGTCCTTAGCTACATTTTCTCCTGTCCTTCTAGTTCTCCACTTGTCTGCTATGTTTTACCCCAAAGGCAGCTGCATTTCACTGGTGAAATGATCACTGGACTGATATGTATTGGTAGTTTTAAAAACATTTTGAGATTATCACAGACCGTGCTCCCAGATCCATTGATAGTACCCATTTAGCAGTTACCAGTATGATCCAGCCTGAATCTCTAAAGGACATCTAAAGGTTGTACCCCAGCTCTGTTGATGTCCTGTCTTGTCTTGGAATGAGACAAGGTGTGTCTCTCCTTTATGTCCAGCAAATTGGGGTACTACAGATTTGTCTGTTGATATATTGGTTCTCTTTTGGATAGACTTTTGAATTGTTGTGTCTTATGTGTCTAAGGAAGAACTTCAGACATTTCATTCAACATCTGTTTGGCTGCATACCAGACACACCGCACCAATCTGATTAATACTGGATTTGGAATGCTATAGTAATAGCTTTAGAGAGAATGATGATTTGCAGGTTTCATTTCACAGGACATAATAAACATCTTTAAGAAAATAAGGAAACAACCAGACAGAGCCCTTTACCAAGTTATAGCTGATCTGGTTGCAGTAACTAAATATTGTTACAATCTGATGGCTGTTCTGTGGTGGATTCAGTCCAGATCCTGTTGGACAGGTGTCCACATCACAACCTCACCTCTACAATTAATTGGCACCCTTTATGGGCAGTTTCGGCAGAGATCAAGAATTACATGGGTTGTAAACTGTTTGGGGAGGGACCATCTTTTTGTTCCATATCTGTACAGAGCCTACCACAAGAGGGTCCTGGTCCACAACTGGGTGCTACCACAACACAAATAATAAATAATAATAATTGACTAGACATGGAAAGCAAACTCCCAACTTGCCTTGAAGTGAGGCACATTGACTGGGTGTGATGTGAGGGAAGATTGCTCTGATGCTAAAGGGAATGTACCTGTTCTGCAGATGGAATTCACTCCACAGGACTGACAACCTGGCAACTTTCACCAGCATTACGTTTCTCATTTTAAAAAAAAATACCCAGACTGTTTACATTCTAACACCGTCCTTTTATTGACTCTTTCTTACACTGAGGTGGAACTCACTGGTAGCAGTTGTTGTGGAATTTGTTGTAGCTGGCGAAAGCTAGTAGGACTCCAAAACCTGGACCAAGAGAGAAGAAAATCTGAGCTGCAGCATCCACCCAGACCTGAAAAATGTAAGGGGCAGAGGATCAAGAAAAGATGACGTTAAACATAGAGCAAATGCCACTCTACAGTCCACTGGTGCTGCGAATTAGATTCAGCAGCCCCTATATAGTCTAGTCCTATTTTAACAAACATTTTATTAAGAGCTTGTTACATGGATCAAAGATTTTGTGATGACATGTGACAAATACTTTTGTAGTTTTATGACAGAGGCAAATACCCAGCACAGTGAGGCCATCATACTTATTTTCACTTGTGGCATCATTAGGATTTATCCTTCGAGGAGGTCACCACGGGTGAAATGCTACCACATTTCTATACACAACACAATAAATCTTCGGTAACTGTGGCAGCTATCAGTTTCACCCTTGACAGCATCCGAGGCTGGCAGATGGCAGTCTTCCTGTAGCACATTGTTTTTGCATTGTAACTGTGCCTTTGTAATGGGTTTGGCCTGTCTTCCTTCCTCTAGGGTCTCTGTGCAGAAGGACATCTGGAGTGCATTGCCCCATGTGTGTCTCTGGGCGCCTGTCCTCTGGGCTAAAGCACTGTGTGATTGCTCCCTGGATTGACCCAAATACATTTGGTGGTGTGAGTACAACTCCAGCTGTGTGAACAAACTCAACCAAGTTGTAGCCATGTCAGATAAAAGGGTGATGACCTGGTTACAAAAACATTGTGCTACACTGGCCGGAGTCTTACTGAGTGGCGTCTCCAAACTGTTGATCTCTCTTTCATCCCTGAAAGGAAAAGTCCTGGTTTCTTTATTCCCTTTTGATTGCAACATGGAATTCACTGCAGCTCGTTTCTAACATACTCCTGTGCGGCTAGCCTGCACTTCCCCTGGATAGAGCTCTGCTGCTAGCCAGCGCACAGATTGCAATCTGCTGTCCTCACTTCAGATGTATTCAATACAATACCAATGTCCTTTATTGCTTTTAGGAAGACGTGGTTCCTTATTGGAGATGCTGCTTTATCAGAAAATGGTGTCTCTTCATTTCCTCTTCATTGAAAACTCTCCGTATCAGCTGGGAAGCTGCAGACTCACAAACATTAGAGTTTTTAATCTTTGTATGTGTTGTATTTATTGCTTTGGGTTTTTTCCATCTCCCTCCCCATTAGCAACTTTCACGTGTAGTGACACAAACGCAGTCAACAGCCTGATGGACTGAGTGCCTCTTCCACGCGGGTTCAAATCTAAACCAGACACTGGGTTGACATGTTGGTTTATTTTATTATGGTCTCGTCCCCATACCTGCTCTCTCCCCTAAAGGTGGTAGTATTTGTAGGCCTGTGTGGTGTATTCCCTCCCCCCACACATTCACACCTGCCCAGCTGTCATCACTCATCAGGCTTAGTGTGTTGAGTCTGATAGTCTTCCTGCTGTCCATGTCTGCATGGAGTATGTGGGAGATTTCCACGAGTCAAGCCCCGCTTGGCTGGAAAGGAGGGTCTCTTCGGCCTCATCTGCCAGAGCTTGACACGGGGCCCGATGACTTGAGTTTTTCCAGTGGTGGCAATATTCACAATTCTGAAATGCGGGCAGGGAGTCCAGCCGCCTGAGAGTGGACTCCATTAAAGGTATTTAACCCAACAGAGCTACAGGATATCCACTAGTTTAGATTAAGGTTAACTAGCAGTAACAGCTTGGTTCTGTCTGCCTTGCATAATTGTTACATCTGCAGAAAAGCTTTGTACAAAGATTTAAAAGAATTGGAGTTCAGGTTCAGAATCCGTAGGCACCTATTTACTATGCTGACAGTAGCCTTGTTCTGAAAAGGGGAGATTTAAGTGTACAAGTTTACAGTCTGAAATCAATTGCCCATTTACAACAAGTTCCTTACCTCAGTGGCCAGGAGTTTCTGCCAGTCAGGCTTCAGGTAGAAGACAACCCCCCTCCAGGCTCCAGGCAACGTGGCCCCTCGTACTAACAGGATAAAGAGTATGATGTAAGGGAACGTGGCAGTCACCCACACCACCTGTTAGAGAAAACATTAAGACAGTGTTTGCCATGGGTACTGATTGAAGGAAACTGCTAAGTGGTGATAATGGTAACAATGTCAAATGAACAGTAATATTTAGACTTATAACACCTTTCATTCAAAGTTATCAAAGTGCTTTACAAAGGCAATAACGTATTACTATACTTTAAATGAAGGAGCAAATATAGCACAGAGTAGTTAGATAACTTGCCCAACATCCTGCAGTGAATCAGTAGCAGAGCTAAGAATTAGAACCCAGGAGTCCAGACTCCTACTCCCCTCCTCTTAACAACTAGGTCACATTGCCTTCCTTAATGCCATCCAGGTCACTATTTATGGTGTGTAAGCTAGTTTATTCAACACCATAGGTCGGACTGCCCCATTCTCTCAGAGGCAGTCAGCCCCAGCTTCTGAATCCAGGTTTGCTGTAGCTGTAGTCAGAAAATAGACAAGTTGCCTAATTTTATACCATCTGTGTGCACAGACCACTGCCTTTTTTCATCTGAAAAGGAACGAGCCTGGTTTAGTGGTTAGAGCAGGAAATGGGAATCAGACTCCTACAATCCATTTCTAGCTCTGCTGCTCAATAATCGTCCAACCTGGAGTAAATCACTGCAGCCGGAATTTTGAGAAGTGTCCACAAATGTTGGGTGCCTGACCTGAGACTCTTAGGCCCCGATTTTCAGAACTGCTGAGTACTCACAACTCCAGATGAGGAGATTCGGAAATACCAAGCTCAGCACCCCTGAAAGTCAAGCCCTAACTGTCTCCGATTGGGCAATCAGAAATCAGGGCTTGCAGAATTAGCTGACCCTTCTGAAAACATTGGCCTTAAGCTTTCTGCACTGCAGTTTCCCCTTCTGTAAAATGGGAATAACACAACCAATCTTTGTAAGGTGATCTGAGGTCCTCACATAGGAGGTTCTCTGTCATTGGAAAGATTTATTATTACTTATTATTTGTAAATGAATGTGTATTAAGCAGCCCTATTTTGGTAACATGGCTTGCTCTGACAGCAGACAGCAAGGCCCGGCTGTAGAAAAAGAAACAATGGAACAGGCTCAACAGAGCAGTAATGGGAGATCACCCTCCATACCCGTTCAGATCCCCTGGGTAGGATGATCTTTATCTGCAGAACAGCAACCCAACATGCTGTTAGCATATATTATATGAATTACAGTAGCACTCACTATTCACATGTATGTGAATTTGCAGTCCCTGTCCTGAAGACAATTCTAAGCTTACTTTCTCTCATGTTGATAGGCTGCTCCAGACATGTTGCAGAAATTACACTATACCAAGCAACTTCCTCTTGCTTTTGCATTCACCTTGCCAGATGTTTTGACCCCTTTCCAGATGCTGAAGTACACAATAGTGAAAATCAACAATAAGCAGAGCGTCAGTTGCCAGCTAATGCCTCCCAGATCATCCAGCCCTTTGGATCTTTGCACCTGTAGAACGTGGCGGCTAAAACAGAAGAGAAAAGCACATTGTTGCTGTTTGTGTAACAAATACAGAGAGTGCTTAGGCTCTAAATCCTGAGAGAGAAAAGACACCCCCATCCTACACATACCCACAACTGCATGCATTTTAATCCCTACACAGTTTTTAAAAAACCATGTGCTTGATAAATGCCCAGGTCACCCTCTAAAGAAAAGCCTGCTGCATCTTCTACCCTTCTTTCTGATATTGCTGTCTCCACTTACATGCACTTACGTATAAAATTCTTCTGCAGGGGAGATGGAGTGTGGGGTCCAGGTAATGCTGGCATTGGTGAAATAGTTGGTGCAGTTGCCGGTGTTCCAAGCATTTTTGCAGCTGGTCCATGGCAGCTCCGCCGTGAAGGATGAAATGAGGTAGTAGAGGGCCCAAGCCATGATGGTATTGTAGTAAGAGGCTATGTAGAAAGCTATTATGCAGATAGTAAAGCCAATTCCTGGTAAGGCAGAAAACAGTTATGTGAGGGCTGGGTCCAGTAAAAGCAGGAGTGGGTAATCCACGTGAAAAAATCAGCTGCCAGAGGCATCCAAATAGGAGGTACACAAACAATTGCCTTCCTTTATATTTTTTTAGAATGCTCTGGAACTTTGTGGGGTCTTCAGAAAGTGGGAGTGATTTGCCCAAGCCCCACTTCAGAAAAGCACCCCTGTTCTGAACAGAACATGTGTAAATGCTAGCCCAATTCAGGCCCCAGTCTCTGGAATTTTGACTGTGATGCATATTCCCTCATCCTCCACACTCCCAAACAACAAACCAACCAACCAAAACATAACAAAATCTAACTCTGGTACTGGGAGAAAGGATAACAAGCATGTAAAAGAAAACTATAAAAGATCCTCTATTATCACTGCCAGTAGAGATGGCTGAGAGAAATGGAATGGAGCAGAAGGGTAATTTGTTTAAAAGATCTCTGGGATAAAAATAATGGATTTGCAATGTTTTTCCCAACCCATGTTTCTAATACCATTTCAAATATCAAAAATGGAATAATTTTTAAAGTTCAGTTTACTTTCACCCTTATAATGTTCTCTGTATGGTTTTGCATTTTTTTTCTGGAGAGAGTGAAAGTAGACTGGGTTGTTTCTAGTCAATTTCACTCCTTGGTCTTCAGACATTAGTAGGAGGCTGCATCCTTTGGATTGGAAAACAATTAGGTCAATGTTTATGGATATAAAACAACTTGACATTGCTTTTTTTTAAAACACATGACTTCGAAAAGTAATTCATTCTAGGTTTCATGAAAGCTTTTCTTACATAACCTAAATGTGGGCCCTAAACCACTTGACATTAACCCTTCATGTTATCTCTTATTTTCAGTAATTGTTCCACCCTTAAAGAAAATCTCTGCCAGTTACCCTAAGGAATCATGGTAAGCTTCCTGTTCCCCTTGCTACCTTTGAAAATAGGACAAATTTTCCTCCAAATTGAGATACACCCATTCCTGTGGTACTGTCCCAGTGCTAGCTCCATGTAAAAGAGGGGGATGCCTCCAAAGATAGCCATGATCGTGTAGGGGATGAGAAACGCTCCTGCAAGGAAGAAAGGACATGACTGTAACTTCTTGTCGTACTTCTGGTGTAATAGTATCAGCACTTCATAAAGAACAATTCTTGACATTTTCTGGTATATTTGTTAGTCTGAATGTAAATGTTTCTGGGGACTGGGCTTATCTCTTCCCTTGGGAGACTGTTCTACAGTCCAACTGATCTTAGGGTCAGGATGTTTTGCCTAATATTGAATCTACATTTTCCTTTTCTTATTTTCATCCCATGCTTTCCAGCTATACTGGATCTTGCATCATTCTAGATAATTTCTCTTCCACCTTTGTGTTTATAACCCTCATCTATTAGTTGATGCATATGTCGTAGCAACCCTTATCTGACTCTGGACATATTTTGCTATTTTAATCTATCTCATAAATAGGGCCCTACCAAGTTCACGGCCATGAAAACACGTCACGGACTGTGAAATCTGGTCTCCCCCCATGAAATCTGGTCTTTGTGTGCTTTTATCCTCTACTATACAGATTTCATAGGGGAGACCAGCGTTTCTCAAATTGAGGGGCCAGACCCAAAGGGAGTTGCAGGGGGTCACAGTATTGCCACCCTTACTTCTGTGCTGCCTTCAGATCCAGGCAGCCAGAGAGGCGGTGGCTGTTAGCCAGGCGCCCAGCTCTGAAGGTGGCACCCTGCCAGCAGCAGTGCAGAAATAAAGGTGGTAATACCGTACCATGCACCCTTCTGCTGACTGAGGGCCCAGCTCTGCAGGCAGCAGCACAGAAGGAAGGGAGGCAGCACCATGCCAGGCCATCCTTCTGCGCTGCTGCTGGCGGCGGCGCTGCCTTCCGAGCTGGGCTCCCGGCCAGCAGCCGCCGCTCTCCAGCTGCCCAGCTCTGAAGGCAGCGCCGCCGCCAGCAGCAGCGGTGCAGAAGTAAGTGTAGCAGTACTGCAACCCCCCCTACAATACCCTTGCGACCCCCCCCACACACACACACACAATTCCTTCCTGGGTCAGATTGAAATAGCTGAAATCATTAAATTTATTGTTTTTAAAATCTTATGACCATGAAATTGACCAAAATGGACTGTGAACTTGGTAGGGCCCTACTCATAAATCAATTCCTCTTTCCCCATAATCCCTTGTTGCTTACTGTTGGTCTAATAGGTTTAACTTGAGCCATAGAACTGACCCATTGATACTCAAAGAAGCCAGCTTCTAAGGAATGGCATATCGGGCTGAGCACTTACCTCCTCCATTTTGGTAGCATATATAAGGAAATCTCCATACGTTGCCCAGATCCACTGCATAGCCAATGACAGAGAGAAGAAAGTCCATTTTTTTACTCCAGGTCTCTCTTTCCTCCGGCTCCAGCAGCTGTGGTTGAGCCTCCAGCCCACAAGTGGTGGTGGTGGTGGTAGTTGTGGCTGCTGGGACCGTGCACTGGACATCTTCCCCATCTCCTATTCCATTGCAAGGAACTGGGCTCTGAACCACTGAGTAGCCATTTGAGATCTGACCTGCTTCCCCTTTATCTCCCTGGCTGGGGTGGACCTTATTCCCATCCTCCACCAGCTGCAGGGCGGATTTAGGGTTCTTGACCAGGAGTCCATTCTCTTTGCAATCTTCACCTTCCGTACAGTCCAAGAGCTCTTTCTGAGAAGTAAGAGGCTCGGTCTCATTGCTGGATGACTTCTCCATTCTGCTGGTTAAAAGATGGTGCTGCTGTCCATTTGTGAGTGGCCTGGACCAGAATCCCCTTGTGTCACGTGGCTGCTTGAAGCTCTGTCTTCCCACTGCTGCCAGAAACTCTCTAGTCTTTTCGTCCACTGGACTGCAGACACACACAGATTCAAAGAAGCAGAAAAAGAGTTGAACTCTGTTACAAGGCTTGCTGGTGGCTGTACAGGTATAGCTACTAAAGGTATGGTGAGTAAAACACATTATTTTAAAATAAAACCACCCCAAAAGAGATGAGTATCATTTAGGGAATAATCCTATGATCAGTCAGAGTATCTCAAACTGAGGAGAACCACAAAGAAAGACGAGGGCTAATCCTCTCCCTCCAGCTGCAGAACAGGAGTGGAGCCACTCCGTGTACATAAGAACATAAGAAAGGCTGTATTGGGTCAGACCAAAGGTCCATCCAGCCCAGTATTCTGTCCACCGACAGAGGCCAATGCCAGGTGACCCAGAGTGAGTGGACCCAACAGGTAATGATCAAGTGATCTCTCTCCTGCCATCCATCACCCCCCTCTGACAAACAGAGGCTAAGGACACCATTCCTTACCCATTCTGGCTAATAGCCATTAATGGACTTAACCTCCATGAATCTATCCAGTTCTCTTTTAAACCCTGTTATAGTCCTAGCCTTCACAGCCTCCTCAGGCAAGGAGTTCCACAGGTTGACTGTGCGCTGTGTGAAGAAGAACTTCCTTTTATTTGTTTTAAACCTGCTGCCCACTAATTTCATTGGGTGGCCCCTAGTTCTTCTATTATGAGAACAAGTAAATAACTTTTCCTTATTCACTTCCTCCACACCACTCATAATTTTGTATACCTCTATCATATCCCCCCTTAGTCTCCTGTTTTCCAAGCTGAAAAGTCCTAGCCTCTTTAATCTCTCCTCATATGGGACCCGTTCCAAACCCCTAATCATTTTAGTTGCCCTTCTCTGAACCTTTTCTAATGCCAGTATATCCTTTTTGAGATGAGGAGACCACAATTGTACGCAGTATTCAGGATGTGGGCGCACTATGGATTTGTATAAGGGCAATAAGATATTCTCCATCTTATTCTCTATCCCTTTTTTAATTATTCCTAACATCCCGTTTGCTTTTTTGACTGCCGCTGCACACTGCATGGACGTCTTTAGAGAATTATCCATGATGACTCCAAGATCTTTTTCCTGATTAGTTGTAGCTAAATTAGCCCCCATCATATTGTATGTATAGTTGGGGTTATTTTTTCCAATGTGCATTACTTTACATTTATCCACATTACATTTCATTTGCCATTTTATTGCCCAATCATTTAGTTTTGTGAGATCTTTTTGTAGTTCTTCACAGTCTGCTTTGGTCTTAACTATCTTGAGCAGCTTAGTATCATCTGCAAACTTTGCCACCTCACTGTTTACCCCTTCTTCCAAATCATTTATGAATAAGTTGAATAGGATTGGTCCTAGGACTGACTCTTGGGGAACACCACTAGTTACCCCTCTCCATTGTGAAAACTTACCATTTATTCCTACCCTTTGGTCCCTGTTTTTTAACCAGTTCTCAATCCATGAAAGGATCTTCCCTCTTATCCCATGGCAACTTAATTTACGCAAGAGCCTTTGGTGAGGGACTTTGTCAAAGGCTTTCTGGAAATCTAAGTACACTATGTCTACTGGATCACCCTTGTCCACATGTTTGTTGACCCCTTCAAAGAACTCTAATAGCTTAGTAAGGCATGATTTCCCTTTACAGAAACCATGTTGACTTTTGCCCAACAATTTATGTTCTTCTATGTGCCTGACAATTTTATTCTTTACTATTGTTTCAACTAATTTGCCCGGTACGGACGTTAGACTTACCGGTCTGTAATTGCCGGGATCACCTCTAGAGCCCTTTTTAAATATTGGCGTTACATTAGCTATCTTCCAGTCATTGGGTACAGAAGCTGATTTAAAGGACAGGTTACAAACCCTAGTTAATAGTTCCGCAATTTCACATTTGAGTTCTTTCAGAACACTTGGGTGAATGCCATCTGGTCCTGGTGACTTGTTACAGTGTAACAAGTGTAGCCAACAAGTACAGTGTAGCCAACAACTTGTGATCCTCCACACTGTGGGAGAGATGAAGAGAGGACTGCAGGCTCTGTGGAGTGACAGTTCCCCAGTCCAGCTTGTTCCCTAACTTGTCCGGCACATGTGCCCTACAGTGTTCACTGCATTCCTGGAGAGGCACAGCCCAGCATGGTCCTGCCATATCCTATCACCTCCTTGTGCAGCAGAACCACACCAGTGTCACAATCAGGAGCCTCCATCCTGACTTGCACAACTGGGGGCAGCATTTCCTGGCTATTCAGCCTGCATTTTCCTTTTCATAATTGCATCTCCTGGCATCTACCTCTGTTTGAGGTACTCACATCCCTAAGGAAAAGATAGCACGTGATCCTTAAACAAATCTTTACATATTTTCAAATGATTTTTCGTATTCACATCTCTCCAGAAATCTCACCGGAGATTTCTTGCAAAATCAGTCACATTTGGCAAATCCAAGAGGTTTAGAGGGAGTTCAGTTAAGTATCCAACCCGCAAGGTAGTTATCTGAATTAAATACATTCTCAAATCTTTTGAGATTCCATGCAATATTAATAAGTGGGGAAGATGGTCAGGGCTACTTTATTTTTTTTTTAAACGAGAAAGAAATAGCAAATGGAAGTTATTTAGGTGCCCGACTAACAAGTGAGAGCTTCATATGCTTATCTTTAAAAATTAAATAACAGCACTTCTGTTTGGGAGACCCATCTTCAGGTTTATCTTGGGTCTGAAAGCTAAACCTGTGGAGAGGAGACCAGCTTGGTAGCAAAGCATTACTGGAAAGGACGTCCTACTAGGATCAGTTTTGTGCTTTCCAACCTTATTCAAAGTCTCTCATAGACAATACAATGCAATGACCTAACATAGAGGAAAACTCCTCTTTGTAAATAGTGTCCTCCCAGGAGCAGTGTCTGTACCTTTCCCTTGCGTGGGGTGTTCTCGTCTCCCTTTATGCCGTAGTTTGTTTTCATTTCATGGTAATCTGTCTCATTTAGAGCTAGCTTGTCACAGCCCTTTCTTGACTGCTTGAGGCAGTAAGCCGCCCACCCTTTCTCATGTTTGGCTGTGCTCAGATTGTGACTCCAGCCATGCGGGGAGAGTAGGGGCTACTCAGATCAGACTCCCCACTGCAAGCAAGGGAGCAGGCAGTGGGAGGAGCCCTGGCTTCACCTCCCTTTCCTCCCACTTGCCCTCCAGAGTACCCCAAAGGGAGCAAGGTGCTCCAGGCGAAGGGGTAATTACTTCTCCTTCAGAGCAAGGAAGGCGTGGGAGAGGAATTGTGACTTTGTTCTGGAGTCTGCTGCTGGGGCCCACCCCTTTAGCCCTTGTATTGTAGGTTTCTTGGGGCCTGGACTTTGTCTTCTTTCTGCCTGCAAACCGCTATGCACGCCACTGCATGCCATTCCATATATCAAATCATAATGATTGTGTGACACTTCTCACTTTCAAAGCACTTTACAACAGCAAATCATTACCATTAACACCCCATGAAGAGGAATAAATATTCCCTCAATTTTACAGATGAGAAAACTAAGGCAGAAAGGTGAAGCTACTTGCTGAATGTTAGAGAGGGAGTCATTGTTAGAGCCAGGATTAAAACCCAGGGGTTCCTAACACCCAGTTTTGTGCCCGTACAACTAGATCCACATCTCTTCCTACTCATGGAAGGATGTAAGAGGAAAGAGGAGGTGAGTTGTCAAGTAAGAAGTTGTCAAGATTAGACCCCTGGAGATATGAATAGAGCCTACTAATTCACAGCTACCTTATCAGGTCTTCATTCATACAGTATACACTCCTCAGTCACCCAGATATTTGTCTTAGGCACTGTGTAGTTAATGCCAACTTCTCATAATAGTATTTAATTATATTCTACTACCGTAAGTTAATCATCCACAAAGACTGAAACATCTTCAAAGTCCCAGCAAAAAATAATTATACAGCAAAGACAAGTGGTTTCTGTTTTACCTGCAAGACTATAAAAACTGGGCATCTTTGGAGTCCAAGTGCTTGCCAGTCTCCCAGAGGAACTCACACAGATTAGGAGGACCTTCACGCCATGGATGTTAACATAAAAGACCTAGGTAAGGCCACAGCCACTCCTTTCTGCATTGAGGTGTTAAACACCACCGGGTACAAATACGGAGAAGTAATCTGAGCCCTACTGGACTTTACACCTATACTAGTAATCTAGTAGTCTAGAAAGCAATAATGGATGTTCAACTAACTACACGCCTTTGTGTGACTGAACTTTCCGTGCCTTACATATCAGCATTTATGGTATCTGTAGTCAACCTCCTCTCCTCCTACTTAAACTATGTTGGGCTCTGTTCCCATTAGAGTTAGAGTCACTATCCTTTAAGTGTTGATTTATATCTCCCAATGGATAATTGGGAGATATACTTTTATATTCCTGAAGGAATCTCTTATTGCACCGTTCCTCAAACAAGTCCAGTGTTTGGTTGAGATTAGACATGATCTATGCCCTTGGACAACTGCACTCTCACTGTGTGCAGCTCCAAACCCACAGTGGCTAATGTATCAAACCTGGATATTTGGCATCATTAACCAAAATCACTTTTGACAGGGTGCAGAATCCCTAAGCTAGCACTGATGGACAGAAAGCCACTCCCAGCTAAATTCTCCTGCTAACGTCTCAGCAGAGGCAGGGCATTGAATTGAGGGATCAATAAAGAGCTCAAGGCAAGATTTGCAAAGGTGTTTAGGTGCCTAAAGATGCAGAAAGGCACCTAGTGGGATTTTTGAAAGCACCTGAGCAGGTTTATTTTGCATTGAAATCAATGGGAGTTGGGTACCTAAGCATTCTGAAATCCCACTAGGTACCTTATGCATCTTCAGGCATAAATACCTTTGAAAATCTGGCCTTCAGTGTTTAAAGAGAGGTGGACAGATGTTAGCAAGGAACACACTAAATCTGGAACCTCAAGGAAGGCAGCTCTTCATACCATACTGCAAAGATGGAGTTGGTTGGAGCCTGAGCAGCCTAAATAAATGTTGTTGTAAGCTTGTTCAACGGGACAATGAAGACATATTATATTTATAAAAATCAAACGGGGCAGCCATCCCTTACGATGGAAATATACAGTTCAAACACAATATAAATATCCTGGAAACACCACCAGCCCACCACTTCCCCAAAAGCCTGGGTGGTGGGGGCAGGTGAAAGCTCCATGTGGAAGGCTATGTTGTGGGACAGCATTGAAGAGCCCTGTCAGTTTACACAAGCTTTCCATATATAACAGAAAATGAGGTATAGGTCACTGCTGGAGGCAGGGTATATCGTTAAATCAAGCAATGATGCTCTCTAGTATTGTAGTTCCTCTGCTCCTAGACAGAGACCTAGCCTGAATTCCCTGCAAGTGGTATCTTATACAGGATGTGTTGATGATTTCACGGAGATCACCCTGCACCTGCTGGAAAGCAATTAAAAGAGCAGCTTCCTTAGGTGTTCATTAAAAGAGCAGCTTCCCTAGGAAGTGGTTTTATGGCAAGACATGGGGAAATGCAACATCCAGAGAGAAACACTGAGTTACACAAATGTATTCCATGTGTGTAAGGCTAAGATTTGGTCACGGAGGTCATGGAAGTCATGGAATCCGTGTCATCCGACAGGGACTCCCCTGCAGCAGTGAGCCGCCGCCGTGGGTGACGGGGGATCCCCCCGCCCCGCGGCCCCGAGCCCATAGCTCCCAGCTGCTACCAGCAGCAGGGGGGACCCTGCACTCTCAGCCACCCTGGAGCCCCAGCAGCGGTGGGTGCTGGACCCTCTTCCTTCCCCATTTTGTCATACTTATTTTTAATAAAAGTCAGGGACAGCTCATGGGCTTCCGTGAATTTTGGTTACTGCCCATGAGCTGTCCATGACTTTTACTAAAAATAACCGTGACAAAATCTTAGCCTTACACATGCTGCATCCTCTTATCGTTTTTCTTACCTCTTTCCAATCACTGTCACTGGGTTCTGTATCTCCATCCCTCTGCTATTGTTCCAAGGCAGGAAACTTGGGCCCTTTAGGGTATGTCTACACTGCAGTAAACACCCATGGCTGGCCCATGTCAGCTGAATTGGTTTACAGGGCTCAGGCCACAGAGCTGTTTAACTGAGGTGTAGATATTCGAGCTCAGGCTGGAATCTGGACTGGGGGACCCTGCCCTCTCCTGGGGTCCCAAGGCCTGGGCTGCAGTCCGAGCCTGACATCTACACAGCAATTAAACAGCCCTGTGGCCCGAGCCCAAGTCAGCTGATACGGGCCAGCCGCAGGTGTTTAATTGCAGGGTAGACATAGCCTTAAAGAATCAGTGTGCAAAATGGAATTTTAAGAAATAAATTATTTACATTGCTCATAACTAAATGGCCCCTCCAGCTCTCCCCATTCACTTCGATGTCTTCTAAAAATCCCAAGAGGGGCACTAAATGAATCCGGTTTCATCCCAGGATCTGGGTTCTTAATATTGTGAGGATGAGCCAGTCACCTACCTATGGCTAAGTAAGGACATTTCACAAAGAGTGTGTCCGGGTGCATTCTTACAGGTTGCTTTCATCTGTCAATCTGTGTCTGTGAAATGGACACATTCTTCTTTACCGGGAAAAGACAGCCGAAGGGTTCATTACCTAGGTCTGTGGCAAGTAAGATTTCTTTCTGTCTAGAACAAAACTCCTTCTGGGCTCCTGCCACCCACGTTCAAATAGAAAGGAAGGAAATACCAGATTAATTGGAATATTTTGGTAAATTAATTTCAAGCCCATAAAATGGGTTGTGATCTCCCTGGGACCTCAACATGAATTGGATCTCTTTTAAAAAAAGGCAGGTACAGCTGTTTGTTGTGGGAAATGTCTCTGGAGCAACAGACTTTACAGCTGTGTAGTGATGATCATAGATGTGTAATGCTGGAGCCTCAGTGAGCTAAATTTAGCAGCTAATTTCACATAGCCCTAGGATTTTAACACCCAGAAAGTGCCATGTGGACAGTAGACAACGTCTTGTTTCTTTACTGGCTACAACTTAAGAGAAAAGACAGCACACATGCAAAGGGATTATATTTATATGAACAGTATAAATATTTAATAAGAGTAGAAGTGAAGTTCTTGGAGGTGGACAACATATTGTGGGATGTGCAGGGGCCCTCGGGATAGGTATCCTGATCCCGGGGGGGAGTTATGCCAATCCTGGAGGATCCCTCTTGAATGCTGTCGCTCTCTGTCACTGTAGCATCTAGTACTGTTTGGCTATTTTAGTGAATGGCATCAGGGACAACAGTTTATTATCTATTTTTGTTCTGAGCTGTTGCAAACGTCACTCTTACGTAAACACGTATTGGCTCTTTATCAACAACTGAAACAGCTGCAGGGTGAAAGAAGAAAGAAAAACAATGAAAAGAAAAAGCTTATCAAGAACATGTGACCTGGAAAGTGGAGTTAGTTTTGTGTTGCCTTTCATAAGTGTGGTTTTAGTTTTTCAGAGGCCCGAAGCATCTGCTCCTCTCCCCGGCCTTTTAGTTTTGAGCGTAGAATGTACTGACACAGAGATTAAAGATTGTAGGGGTATGTGAAAGGTGACAGACTGACAATACTGTAAACCACGGTCCTCTCATTATCCACAGATTGAGTATTGTACAGAGCACAGAAAGGGCTCAGCAATGCAAGCTTCACCCACTTCCAGTGTACCTCACTCTTCTCTAGAGAAGCCACCTGTAGGGTCATGGGAAATCTGCCCTCTGCACCCATTCTGTCCTTGACCTCTCTGCCTAAAATGCCAGCCTCACTGTGAATTGTGGACTCGTGTTCACTAGAAACTAGACCAAAGTCATTAGTTCACACAGGCCAAACAGCCTTTAGATAATAGTGACTTTTGGCTACTCCAACCTGTGGCTAGAGAGTAAATGGGAAAGGCTCTAAAGCTCATTAGCAACATCTTGATTTACACCAGACACAAAAACTACATCTTTGGCTCATCTAGTAGAGAAGTCCTCTTGGAATAACATTGCCCTGGGTTCCAATCCCATCTTGGACTTGACTATGGCAGTTCACTGTTTTACTGATGTCTGCTGGTTTATTTCATGAGGCATATGGTGACCTCTAGTGGCAAGGTGTGCAACATACAAAGAATTCCTCTCATTTGCTTCTCAGTGATCCTGTGTGAGAAAGGTGAGAGGAAATTCTGATATGTGATATTAGTCCTTTTCCTGTTCTCTAAATTTTTGGAAAGGTGAGATTCAGACCTTCAATCTGAATTCTGGCTAGAAGATTAAGCCAACCAAATCTGGTATTCTGCTGTTGGCACTAACCAACACTTGATGCTTCAGAGGAAGGCAAACCACTATAATGCCTCTTCTGAGTTATGCAAAACTGTACTGTACATGCAGAGGAGTAGTGGTGTGTGATTTCCTTCCTGACCCGTGCAACAATTAGCTTATGCCCTGCAGCATGAGATTTGTTTATCCTTAATGTGCACAATTATAAAATATATTATTGGTCAGAAAGTCATCCGGGCTATTTTAAATCCTGCAGTCATTAAATACATATATTTGCATGCATTTCACTTCAAACAGATTACTTTTTCTTTTTAAATTTACTAATTTAAAAACCAACACTTGATCTTGCTGGTGTATCAGCCACTGGCTGTGTTAGAGTTGAATTCCTGTAGAAGGACTTTCATGTTATTAATATCACTTTGGGTATGATAGGAACCTGTGGTCCATCTGGCTTACTCCTATCCTCCACTCACATATCAGCACCTGCTAAGAACTAAACTGCTCTGAACTGGAGAATTAAAGGTTAACACATATACTTAGCAAAACAGAACAAGATATTTCTTATTCTCTTGCAAACTATACATTGAAATTATCTCAGTTAATGTGTCCTAAATTAGTTCTCACTTTTACATTTAGCTGTTTGGGGATTTTTCTTAAAAAATAATGTTGCTCTTTGGCTTCAAATGACACTTTATGCAAAGACTGAAATTCACACAAGCAGACACACGCACACACACAAAGTCCAAGTAAATGGGTCTCTTTTAGGGAACTTAGTAGGCGTTTGTGAGGGATTACAAATCATTCCTCTAGCATGGGAGAAGGCAGCGCAGCTCTTCTGCAACTACTGTTCTAGCCTTCAGGCTGCAATTCAACCTCAGTCCTTCTCCACAGCATATGTCAAGGTTCCCAGACACTGGATCCACATAAGTATCAATTCAAAAGTCTCTTGCCCTTCTCCCTTACAGCCTTGCATAGTCCCACTTCTGTCCCGCTGCACAGAGCTGCCATGAGGGACTTGCATCAACTGTCCTTACTGCACCGCTCTTGAGGATGAGAGAGATCCTGTTTTACTACATATGTGGAGGGGAGAATAGAGAGACTCCTTAAATCCTCTTCTCCGTTCTTGCCGTCTGTACCAGCACAGGCCAGGAGAGATGCTTTAATTCAAATATTTAAATGACAGATTAGTTTAGGAGCAGAGATGCCATGGCAATGAGAGCTGTTTGGAAACAATAGACAAACAGACTAATTGTGGCCAATTACAATTTGAAAACTTGCTCACAGCATATGTCCCAATGAATTTTACTTGCTGAAAATCCTGTTTAGAATTGGCAATCATTTAATATCATTTGCTATTGAATGGGCCCATTTGTATTGATTTCATGCAAAGCAGTTTGGTCCCGAGAAAATCTTTCCCTATAATCTGAATTTTCCATTAAGGAAATTGACAGTAATTGGAATGGACTGTATTTTAAATGTCCAAAACTAGCATACAAAAGTATGTAATCGCTTAACAAACAGTCCTAGCTTTGGAGCTGGTCAGCTAGAGAATCAAAGAGTTAGGCACAGGGAGAAGCATTACTTCACTTCTAGTTCATCCCTCAGCCAATGTGGGGTGGATCTCTGCTGCTTGTTTTATGTATGCTTTATCTAGTCCAGTTTTAAATAAAATGTGTAGATGATAGACCTGATCCAAAGCCAACTGAAATCAGTGGGATTTGGATCACATCCACTATGCATGCTTAAATATATCTATGTGTCTTAAGATTTTATACCACTCCACATCACCAGAGTATCCAAGCCCCTTATAATATGATAAATTTACAATATGCAGGTAGTAACATGGACCTTGAATGTGAGTAATACTGGCACCTGAAGGGACATAATTTATCAAGGTCCAGATTCGTAGAATAGAATCATAGAATATCAGGGTTGGAAGGGACCTCAGGAGGTCATCTAGTCCAACCCCCTGCTCAAAGCAGGACCAATCCCCAACTAAATCATCCCAGCCAGGGCTTTGTCAAGCCTGACCTTAAAAACCTCTAAGGAAGGAGATTCCACCACCTCACTAGGTAACCCATTCCAGTGCTTCACCACCCTCCTAGTGAAAATGTTTTTCCTAATATCCAACCTAAACCTCCCCCTCTGCAACTTGAGACCATAGCTTCTTGTTCTGTCATCTGCTACCACTGAGAACAGCGTAGATCCATCCTCTTTGAAACCCTTTCAGGTAGTTGAAAGCAGCTATCAAATCCCCTCTCATTCTTCTCTTCTGCAGACTAAATAATCCCAGTTCCCTCAGCCTCTCCTCATAAGTCATGTGCTCCAGCCCCCTAATCATTTTTGTTGCCCTCCGCTGGACTCTTTCCAATTTTTCCACATCCTCTTGTAGTGTGGGGCCCAAAACTGGCCTCACCAATGCCAAATAGAGGGGAATGATCACGTCCTTCGATCTGCTGGCAATGCTCCTACTCATACAGCCCAGAATGCCGATAGCCTTCGTGCAACAAGGGCACACTGTTGACTCATATCCAGCTTCTCGTCCACTGTAACCCCTATGCTTTTTTCTGCAGAATTTACACTCTACTGAGTATTGTCTTACTCTGAAATCTACTGCAGATAAAATATTACTTAACAGAGTGAGGGTGGCAGAGTATAGCCATAAATAGTGAAACATCTGCAGCCTACACATAGGCACAGGGCTAAGTGTGGCTACCCCTGCAATCACAATGTTTCTGAACAAACAGCGTTGTGTCGTGGGTCTTGCATGTGACCCTAAAAACTTTGTGCTCTTAACTACCAGATGTGCAGCAACACAAGCTGGTGCATTAAGGAGGAAGCATCAGCCTTCACTCTGAATTTTATATTACAACCTTACTCTTATTTCATTGTATATTTAACATTTCCCGAGAGAGAGGACACGTGACAGTGACTTATTTGTGGAATTCCTAGAGAAGGGAAACCACATCATAGTGGCAAAGTTTCAGACTAAAGTAGATAGTGCATTGCTATATCTTTCCAAGACAGTTGTTCAGACTATAGAGAAAGGAGGGGCACAAATGCATTCTGTAGCTGCGGAGTTTAGATGTTTAGTGCAAAGGAATAGATGAGCTTAGAGAGGATGCCATTCCCCTAGATATTATCCTTAAATCATTTATGTAATCTTCAAGAAAGATACATAATACAGTAAATGTCACAAAATTACTAGAGCCCCATCAGCAAGTCCAGACTCTTTCCATAGACAGGCAGATTGAGGTAATAACACATGCTCACAGTATAATAAGATACATGCATGCATACACAGAGACTGACTACAAATTTACACTAACAGGGCACATTTCTCTATAATGATGTTTGTAAATGCTTATGTAAGAAAGTAAATAAATGGTCACAAATGTGTCTAGCTGATCTTTCCTATAAGGCTGCTTGGTACAAGGCTATCTTCAAGTTACGGCAGCAACATTCTGATTCCAAGCTCTACTGCAGCATTTCATGAAAATCCCTGTACCCTACGTGGCCTTTATCGTGCAAAGCTGTTTGCTTAAAAAATAACTGTCCGAACAGCCAATGCTACAGAACTATCTTTAGAAGAGAATGAAGACATTCGCACCAGGAAGGGCACCATCGTGCTGCATCCTCGTTTCCTTAATGACGCTCTTGTTGAAAAACTCAACATGTGTCCTTGCAGAAAGGCACAAGGCAGATGAGAGAAGCTATACGTTTTCCATACATGGGGATGCATTTTTTTGATTGGATTCCCACCGTGTAGTGACACTTTTTGTTAAGTTTGCAGAGCTATTTGAAACTCATTCCCCACCTTGTTCAATTAGAAAATGCACCCGCGCAGCCATTGGCCGCATGCTTTCTTTATAAAGCACTTCCCAAGAATCCTCATTATTATCCAACTCCAAGGCAGAGCTGGTTAGCATCTAGCCACTCAACATAAACACTAAGAGAAGAGCCACGAAGGTTTAAATCTGATGAAGTGCCTGGAAACAAACAACCCAAATTCAAAAATCCCCAAACCAAACTATCTCCAGACATAGGGGCTGGAACTAGGGATGTTAGGGCAGGGGGCTGCCGCACCCCTTGGCTTGAAGTGGTTTCCATCATATACAGGGTTTACAGGTTGGTTCAATAGCTCTCAGCACCCCCACTATACTAATTGTTCCAACACCCCTGTTTCCAGGAGTCAGGACTTCTCTAGGACTCCAGGAGTCCACTGAATTATGTTTATTTCACTTTTGCCTTTCCTATTAGATCCTTTTTCTACTCTTAACCTTCCAAAACACTTTATATGTATCACTGGAAGAAGAACCACTTTACACTACATATTTGATCACCTTATATTCTTAATCATTTGAGCTTCTATAATATTTATAAAACTTGTAGCTAAGCCAACAAGCCTGATAACTGCATAGGTAAACACTGATTACAACAAATACATTCACAAAATACTCTTCAGTCTATTTCTTACAATAATTCTGTTCCATTAAGTTAGATAAACCATTCTAAAATAATAAATCATTTCAAATATAAATTAATGTGGATAATTAAATTAAAGGTTTATTTTTGTCCTTTTAAAATAAATCCGAATTTTGCATTGATTTTGTCTCAGATTCTGCCCCTTTCACATAATTCTTCTCTAGCTCAGTTTAATATATTGAAATAAATGCTCTATTCATAATACAAGAATTTAGATTGTCATAAATTCTAATTTCAAATTGTTGTAACGTGTTCTACTGCAGGCATTTGTCTGCAACATTAATAATTACTGGACAAATGCCTGGATGAGACAGCGGGCATGTAGCTGCAGAAAAGCAAACTGAGACATACATTTAATGAATCAAAGCAAACTTTAAACAAAATTCAAGGCATCCTTTTCTCAAAGCCATGACAGATGTGTCTTTTCTCTCAACACTTGAAACGGTGCTGGGAGCCCTATAAAGTGTTCATTTAAAAACAACTCTAAAAGTAAACAAACAAAATATATTATATAAACTTTAGGTCATCACCACTTTCAAAAGTTCATAACCATAGTTGCAAGAAGCAATGAAACAGTAAAAGTTAATGAAACTCCAATGCCTGCTTGAAGCATAAGACAGACTCTTACAGATAGATAAAGGAGTCTGTGTGGCTCACATAGTATAAAACTTTACATGTCTGTAGGTTTAAAACAAAATGAAAAAGTACCTGCCTTTCAGATGAATCTGAGGTGCTTTTCCTCTGGAGTTATCCAAGACTGAGTAACCCTAACCCTACATTTACTTCAGAGCCTCTGAAACTCAGCCTGTGGGCAACTCAGCATCTTGGTGAGGTTTTTGTACACCAATCCCCCTCACATGGTCTGATTTCCAGATAATCTGCTGCCAAAGAGCTCTTTAAGAATTTTTGCGTCACTTTTAGTCAAATAAACTTTATGTTTCACCAGGGCTGCAGCTCAATTTTCCTCCTAGAGGTGGGTAGCTACATTTGTATGTTCTGATCAGTTCAGGAGAGCAGGATCCAGCTAAGACAGGCAGGCTGAAGGTGAGGGGAAGCTCACTGTTAAGGCATAATTTTCATGTCTCTGATTACAGCTATAAATAAGGGGATGGTGGTGACAAGAAGACGACAAATAGGGTTAACGATCAGTGACTTAGAAGTGCGCAGGTGGGTCTATACTATAAAAAGGTATGCAGGGCTGGGGTCCTAGTTCTAGAATAGAGTGGAGAAAGGGTGGTTCTTAGACTTCCTTGTTACTGATTAATTACATTATTTTAATGCAGAAATATAAATGGGGGGTGATTTTGTTATAAAACGTTAGGCACAAGTTCTTTGAAAAATGTTTTTCTACTTTAATCAAGACAAGTCACTTCCTCTGTCTCTCCCACCTCTCAAAAAACCTCCAAAAACAAAGGCTTTTTCGCCAAGGTACTTCAGTCCAGAGAAAGTACTTGTACAGTCTCAAACTTTACAATTTGTTTATAGAAGATGGAAAAGCATAAATCAGTGAGCTAATGCCCCAGTTTGGATGCAGATTTGAAAAAGAAAGCAGAAAATCGTAAGGGGGAAAAGAATAGCAAACTTTTAGAAGGAACAACAAAACAGTTGGTATAAGTGGCAGACAGTTTGAAAAGATCTGTTTTGAGTAGTTCAGTAATAACAGAAACTCTGACAACAAACAAGCCTAGGGCTATAATTATTGCTTCCCTTTCTCTGACTGCTGGTCCACCTCCCCTTCGCCCCAGCAGTGGCTATTGGCACCATCTCAAGGACAGTTGTGGTAATGCAACACTGTTAATAAGAGATGTATCTGAACCCAAATCCTTGCTTTTTCCTGGTAATTCTTTGTGAACATTGTATAAAAAAGTGTTTTATCAGTTTTTAAACTTATTGCCTTCTAATTTCTCTACAGCTTTCTTGTTTTTCTATTACCGGCCAAGGTAAATAGCAAAGTCTAGCTGGTTTCCTCTTTTACATCACTTTGTCATGTCTCCCTCATACTTTTCTTTCCAAATTAATAGTCCTAGACTTTCTCTGGAGAAAGGGGAGAAAAGCAGGTTGGAGCCCTTCCACATTTCCCATTCTGCTCCCAGAACTCTATCCTATTCCCAAGAGTTTGAGAGGCTGAAGGTTCATTGTGCCTCACTCGCTTGCTTGAGATCTAAACAGAGTATTTGTATGTATATGGGATCTGTTTGCAGAGTTAAATCTAGCATTTCAGGGATAATTTTGTTCATGAAAAGAATCCATTCCTTCATTCTCAACCAGAATCCCCAGGTCTCTAATACCAGAATCCTGGAATGGATTTTCCAGGAACTCTGAGTCTTCTCTCTCACAGAAAATAGGATCTTTCATCACAGTTTGTGGAATACCCCTCCCCCCACCCATTTGTAGAAATATATAAGAATCTGCATGACGTGTCTTTTAAAAAAAATATTTGTTGCTGTATCTCCACTTTACTCTGCTTAGAGCAGGCTTTTGCCATGGTTTCTGAACTATTACTGAACACAGTTTGTCTCAGTCTTCACTGGTAGTTAAACTGTGTTCAGCTGCACACACTGATGACACTCAATGTCAGCAACTGGTAATAGATAGACAAAGCTTGAAGGTACACAGAGTGTATTGAGAACATATAGAAAGTTTTAACAATTACTTAGCTTGGCTTTTTTGTTCACTTACGGGTTTTTTCCTTAATATCTTTCACTGGGGTACATGTATTTTATTTGTTCTGTAAAGTACCTAAAACACTTTGTAGATATTGTATAAATAATAATAATTGCATCCCAAAAACTGATTAATTTATTCATGGATTTTTCTATATCACTCATCACTATAGTATCTGACCACTTCACCAGTATTAATGAATTTATTTTCACAACACCCCAGTGAAGTGAAAAGATGATATTATTCCTATTTTACAAAAGGACAACTGAGGCACAAAAAGAGTAGGGTCATAAGGCTCATCTTATTTTGGGTGCCTGATCTGAGATGACATAGGTATGATTTTTGAGAGTACTTAGCATTATGTAACAGTTGATGTGTTCAAAGCAGAGCTCCCATTGAGTTCAGTTGCAGCAGAGAGTTCAGCTGAGAGGAAAAAATGCCCAATGGCCTGTGATGGGATGTTAGACGGGGCGGGATCTGAGTTACTGCAGAGAATTCTTTCCTGGGTGTCTGGCTGGTGAGTCTTGCCCACATGCTCAGGGTTCAGCTGATCGCCATATTTGGCGTTGGGAAGGAATTTTCCTCCAGGGCAGATTGGCAGAGACCCTGGGAGTTTTTCGCCTTCCTCTGCAGCATGGGGAATGGGTCACTTGCTGGAGGATTCTCTGCATCTTGAAGTCTTTAAACCATGATTTGAGAACTTCAGTAGTTCAGACATAGGTTAGGGGTTTATTACAGGAGTGGGTGGGTGAGATTCTGTGGCCTGCATTGTGCAGGAGGTCAGACTAGATGATCATAATGGTCCCTTCTGACCTTAACATCTATGAGTCTGGTTTTACCCACATAGCTGCTGCTGGGGCATTTGATGCACTGGACGAGGTACACCATATGTTGTGATAGGCATGTGTAGGACCTGGGGATCTTGAAAGGTGTGTTGTGGAGCGTACTGATCATCATAGCCATGGAGATACAGCAGCAGGTTTTGCATATGTTGATATTCTGTAAGTAAGAGTGCCCTGTAAGAGTGTCAGTAAGAGGTCTGCCCGAGTACCCTTTTGTCCCAGGAAGCACGTGGAAGATCCTGGGGTGGGTTTGAAGTAAATTAAGCTAAACTGAATTAAGGCAACTTTAATTCTAAATGAGTGTTCACACAAGGGCTCAGGGCAGTTTAACTAATCCATTTTAAATTCACATATTTAATTAATTCAGATTAAATTTCCCAAGTGTTCCTGTGTAGACAAACCCTTGGTCTCACTGTCTACCCCCTAGTCTCCTTGTCCCAGTTTATTCCCTCCACTGCTGTCCACTCCACCCAGGTCCAGCTGTTGCCCCATCTACATCTGCATCCGGCAGCTACCTCCTCCAGCTGCCTAGATGCTGCCAAGGGAACACTGAAAGCACGGAAAAAACAATATCCCTGTTTTCAGTTCTGGCACCTGGTGCCACAGCAATTGGGAATTAGCAGTTTCAGGGAACGTCTTGTTCAGCCCCCAAAGCACTGAACTGGAGCATGCTAAGCGCAAATGGATTCTCAGGAGAGTTTAGCTGCCAAACTCTAAGAAGTCTCTTCCAAGCATGTGCAAACTGAGATTTTTTTCAAAGGCTTATAACTTGGCCAAATTTGGGCAAATTTTCAGGGGAACAGCAAAAAGCTCATGCCTGGGACCAGGGAGACTTCCTGCCATATTTCATGCCTTTACTCCAAAAGCATGGGGGCGTCTAAAGTTTTCCAGCCAAAAAGTTGTAAGAAAATAATATTTAACAAGGGCAAAACAAATTTTTTCACTAATCAACTTCCCAGAAATGGCTGAACCATTTTATTGGAACTTTTCCAAAAAAAAAAAGGGAAAAAAGGGAATAAAAGTCTAAGGCAGACATTACATTGAACATCTGAACCTGAACAAGATGACTAGTTGGGAACTCTACAAAGTATTATCTTGTAGCATTTTCCTGAAGCATAGGCTTTCCCCCAGAAGAGGGGGATATAACCTTAAGTTACCTGCCCTGGGCCCAAATAGAGCCTACACCAGAACTTGTAACTAATCTTAGTAGGAAGTTGCAAGTCCCCAGTCTGTTGCACCTTCCTTGAGTGCAAAATTAAAGGGCCATTGCTGCAACAAGCTACTACAGGGAAACAGAATATGAAGTTCAATCTCAGTTCTAGTCCAGCAGGATGTGGGTGCAAATCACATTTACACTAGGAGTGGGAAGAAAATGTATATAGCAGGTGGCTTTGCAAGCACCCTGGATGAAAAATTCAGGAGCAGCTTAGGTGGGAGGCATGTCCTGCCCTTCCCACATAGCAGGGCACTGTCATAACAGGTTGTAGGGAGGGACCTTCTGTGAACCATCACATGAAAAAGTGTTGTTATATTCATAAAAGTTAGAGAAGGAATGCACCTTGCCATCAGCCATTCCATGTGCAATTCAAAGATCTTTCTCTCCATGTGCAAACTGTATATCAGGGATACACTAAGAGAAATAAGGAGAGAGCTCGGAGATGTTTGGCTTCTCTCTCCCACCCCCACCTTCTAGCCTCAACCTCTTTTTACCAACTGGATATGACTGTTTCCTTGTAATCTGGATTTACAGTCCCTTACGGACAGAGTTTCCCTTGCCCTGGGATTGTACACTGAGCAGGCCAGATTTATTCATAGATTTGTATTCCATTAATTGAAATGCAGAGTTTTAATCCTAATCCTCTCTTCTCTGATCCAGCCCCTAAAAACTGACTGGAGAAAAACAAAACGTTCCTCACTTAAACTGTCCCATCAAACCACACTGAAGACATGCGAGGCCCATACCTGCTACACCAACTTGGCAACTCGCTCCATGTCATGAACGTATTTCTGTGCATGTGAGAAGAGACAGGTTCTTTTGGGACTATCAGCACCCTCAAGCGGTTCATGACACCACAATCTGGTTTTCATAACATATTTTGAGGCCTATCAATGTTTTCTCTGGCTGTCTCCATTCTTAATTCTAACACTGAAGGTTGCCATTCACATCACCACATTTTCCTTTAGGACAAAGAGGCAGAATGGTCTGGTAAACTGATGATGAGCTTCTGAGCCAGGAACTACCAAACTGCAGTCGCGTCATCACTCTCTGCCTCAGTTCCACCATCTATAAAATTAGGGACACCTGAAGTAATGCAGGACACTTCAATTAAGAATTTAAAAAAAAACATTTAACTTTCTGTAAATTTCATAATTCTTTAATGATAATTTGCATCTATAAAATGCCCAAGTTTCTGTTGGATTAGACCTAAATTTGAGTCTGAGGGACAGTTGCCTACTGACATTAGCAACAAATAGATAATTAAAGTCAGATACAAATCTAAAAATAAAGTGGTAGGGAGGGTGGGAATCATTTGTCTTCAGTTTTGCTGTTGTTGTGTAAGTATATGCTGTGATACACTAAACTCTTGCCTCAGGAGAGCACAATTAATCATCATTTAATGGCACCCAAAAGAATTCTCTACTTTACCAGAGACATGGGGCCCACTATCCCCAGAGATGAGTTTGGACGTTTTACATCTACCACCCTATCAACAGGAGCTGGTAGAGGGGAATCTATTTATACATATGAATTTTAACAACCATTTCAAATGTTGCAATTAAAAAAAAAAAGACAAAGTCAGTGTTTAATAGTTAACACAATCACCAATAGCTAAGGCGGCTGATCAGTTTATTAGATATTAATGGCCATTGGCAGGGCACCCAGCTACTACAGCAAAGAGCACTGCATAAGAATGTATATAGAACAAACAGGAGCCTGCAACTCCGGGTTCCTGCCACTGGCAGAAAACAGGAATTTGACTATTGAAAATTCCTGTGACAACCCAAGTAACTTGACACACAACATCCTAGTAGTCTCCCTGTCAGCCTCAAAGTACAGTAAAGGCATGGCTACACTTCACACTAGAGATGGTAATTGTCAGCTGCAGGAGACATTCCCATGCTAGCCGTGATCAAGCTTGAATGATAAGAATGAGCGTAACCAGGGCTTAATTTGTGCCGGGACTGAGCACCAGCACCTCTGGGCCTGGCAGTTCAGAGCCCCGGCACCTCTGGGCCTGGCGCATCAGTTATGAATGTAAAAATATTGCTTGAGCCCCAGCCCCTTTCATTACAAATTAAGCACTGGTGTAACCCACTCACAGCAGTGTTGTATCTGTGCTGAGTAGACACCCAGTGGCTTGGAGGGGTTTATACTCCAGGCTAGCTCCTCCTACCACCACAGCTACCCTCATTTCTAGTGCACTAGGTGACTCAGAGCTAACACAGGTGTCTCCCTGAGCTAGAAATTACACTTCCAGCTTGAAGCATTGGCACAGGCTATTGAAAGCTGTTGATTTAAGAGCCCTTAGAGTGATCAAAGCAGAGGAAACACTGGAATATATTTCTCTCCCCCATCCCCCTTGCAAACATTTTAGAGCAGCAGCGGCTGTAGATAGAATACTGCTTCTGCCAGACGGGCTTCATTTTACAGAGCATGTTTCAACCATCAAAATGTTCTGTGCTTTTTGAAAGGGGGAGGAGAAAAACCCAAGCTATTGTATAAACTGTACTAGGAAACATCCGGGCAAGAACAGCAGAGATAAGCACGCAGCGGACAATAGTTTAAAATATTCCAAATTAAACAAAAATGGGCTTGTACACAGTTTAAGCTTGTCAAACTCCATCATCAGAGCTGGCATAGGCCAAAAAAATGCTATTCACTGTATCTCAAAAGACATTAACTCCCTTTGATGGTTATAATCGAGTGGTAAACATGCAACATCGAAAGCAAAACCTTTAAGTGACTACTAGGATATTGAATGTTGGGAAGGAAAGCCCCCAAGAAAATTGCTCACTTGCCTCAGGTAAGGTAGTTTGCATGTGTACATTAGTGCTTCTTTAGATGGGTGGGGTTTGGACAAGCACATATGAATGTGCTTTATAAACATGAAGCAAAACCAAGACCACCTCATATCTGCTATATAATGCAGGCTTCCACAGATCTTTCTTGTAGAAATCAAGGACAATCCATTTTCCCAGAGGCAATCCTGAAGGAAATCCAAGCATTGTGTGTTTGAAATCTGGGAACACTGTTGCCACAGCATGCACTGGAATGCTTATGTACTAGCTTCAAATTTCTGTTGGCGACTAATACTAGCAGAAGGAAAGGTTGTAAGCAATTCTATTTGCAGCCAAGTCTTTTGCTTCTCTTTACACCATGAATTTTTAATGGGCCTTACTCGAGGTGAAAAAAATACTGACATACTTTCATCAAAAAGTAACAGAAGCTGAATTTAGAACCCAAGAATCCCATTCGTTGCTTGTACTTAGGCCAGCACTGTTTTACCTCCAATAGGTAAGTGGACTGTTCTTTTCTGTCAATATTCTCTTCATGTTGTCCAACCCCACCTTTCTCCCTTCCCCACTGAGTACAGACTACATGCAGAACAGCACAAGTTATTGTCACAGAGGTCATGGTAGGCAGTTTAACAGCTTGGCTTGATTTGGATCCAAGCATTTACATTGTGCTCATCACCTTGGTATTTAAGCGCCTGTAGTGTGAACGTCTTCATCTGTACACAGCGTGGGAGGAGAGCCTTTGTGACTACTATGGAGAAGATAAAGCAACATGGTTTGTTGAACTGCTCATGTTTTGGCTCTCCAAGAGTGGTTTATGGGTCAATAATATCTTTCCCATTCAATGAAGTTACATGGAGCTAATTTATAAAAGAAAACAGCTGTACCCGTAACTCCAGAAAGTGTTTTATTTAAAAGCTTCATAGCACCATCTAGTTGAAGATGTGTCCAAATAAAAAGCAGTAATTAAAAACCCAGTTTTGCTAGAGCACCATATTCTTTAACTTTGCCTGTGATCATATTTATTATGGTTGTCCTTGCTAATCTTATTGAAAAATAACGCTCCTGTGGGTACAGATTAACACACACCAGAATCAGTCCGTCATACTTTGATAGGGAAGAGCAGAAAGCAAGTCAGATTAAGTACATCCAGTAAAAGGCTCAATGCTGCTGGAATAGTAAACAGTTTTCGAAAAATTACTATAAGAAAATGGAACCATCTCCATACACCTACCTCCTTAAGACCAACTCCTATTATGCAGAAAACCAAAAATGTGAATAGCTCTCTAGAAACAAAATGAAGCCAATACTGAATCTGGACACTTGTAGTACAAATAAAAATATGAAAGACTAATTATAAACATTTTGCTGTACTTTTCCTAATATCACTGAACTAATTAGCCTAAAATATGGCCATCTACAACCCTCTCTCCTATGGAAAGCACTGGTCAAAATAGTTGTTTGACAGAGTTATGTTCACTATTAAAAAGATAAAAATCCAAACGGCCATTAAAAGCACTTATTATACAGCATCATGATGAGATGGGCAAATTTTGTGTGCGTGAACATACAGAATAGCCGGTCTGACAGCTTTTTTATTCATCCATTCAGTAAAGCGCTATTTCCTGAAAAAATCCTTAGCATACATTTAAAGACTATGGACGAAGCTGTGTGCTTGGTCTCATCATTTGGCTATGGCTTCCAATCTCTGGGATTCTCTATCACATCTACTTCTGGTTGACCATTAGGAGGCAAGTACTGTGCAGTTCACTTGGCTAATGCACCCATGGGGTCCCATGCTGGCAAGACAATGGGTTCCTGCTGCATCACTGCTAAGATGTCTTCTGGCACATGCTTCTTATCCACCACCACTTCGTACACATACTCAGAAAACCAGTCATCAGACATGATCAGGTAACCTGGAGATAAAAAACAAAGTATGTTACTAACAAAGAACATTACTGATATGAGGAGGCTTGGGTCTTATGCAAAATTGTATCGTGTCTGACAACTTCATACGGTCAATCATAAATAGGATAGTCATATTTTCACAGCAACATTCATGACAGTCTTGGAGACTTCAATTTTCTGTTCCTTTAGTTATTATGAACTACCTAGTTAGATCGATTTTAGCTATGACAGAGACTTGGAGCAACACACCTAAATAGGAAGAAAGTTTGACAAGAGTGTCTTGGACAGGAAATCCTGAAAACAGCTTCGCAAATACAGGCACCTTTGTGCTAGGAAGAGACCATCTGTACTGAACAAGAGGGTCTGAGCCAGAACAAAAGGATTTCTAATCTGGGCAACAAACAGCAGTCCTGGGGCATAGATCATCCTTACAAAAAGGCAGACCCTCTGAATAGGGGAGGCTCATTTTATAATCGCTCAGTCATGTATTGCTGTTCTAATGGACATCAAGAATATTCATATTTCGCTGAATTACAATACACTAAATACATTCCTGATTGCTTAGGCTAAACTTCAGACTGTTTTATCCATGCTTATTAACCACTCCAGTTATCTGGGCTTCCTTGTCCAGAACTCCGTTTCAGGAGACGGAGAGACTGTGTGTCCATATCAGATGCTCATTTCTTCCCTCAAACACAAAGCCACTGAGACACACTCTGGCTGAAATAAATCTTAAGGATAAACTGCACCTCATCTTTACACCCTTCCCTCTCCGTGAGGCTCTGGCTGGGAATCTTAATGCAAGAGCCTTCTACCTGTATAAAGAAGAAAATCCAACATCTTGGCTTTCAGCATTATCCTGCTCTCTGAAACAAACAAATCATTTAAGACATTACACATCACCCCATTCCAGGGAATTCAGCATGAACTGAGAATGTGCGCTGTCAGGAGAGGGAGGCTATATTTGATAGAAGACAGATGAAGCTTTGTGTAATAAAGTTCCTCATGTCCCTATAACAATATCACCACACAATCAAATGAAACAAGAAAATGCCCAAAGAATATGGACAATAAGTGCCTCTATCTACACCATCTTGTGTCTAAAGCAAGAGATCAGATTGAATTCCCATAAATTAAAAACCCTATCAATTGTAATGCAAGCTAGAAGCCGGTTTGGAGGTACTGCCAAGGGAAGCTGCCTTGATTGTTCTCTTTCTTCAGGATATGAGTTCTTGGGACACAAAAAACCTCTCACTCCTGACAGCCAACAAGTAATTGCACCCTGTGAGGATAATGAACTCCCTGCCTCTGTGGCTGTTGACATTCTGCATGTCGAAGCTGGACTGTACTGATTGGGATCGCAGCGTCTGAACGAGGAAGTGCCAAGTAAAACTTCAGAACATGCGAACAGGGACGGTCACTGTTGCTTGAGAAGGCCTGTAGCCAGGGTCACAGAGAAAGCTATAATTTTCATCATTAAATGGAATTATTTCCATGCCTCAAGGGAAACAATATATACACCCCCACATCCTGTGGAAACAGAGCCCCAGGCTCTGCATTCCAGCTAAGAGGGATAACCAGAGGATAGTGAGATTTGATTGCATTTCAGGGCAGAAGGCAGCAGTGAAGCCCCTCTAGGCCCATCCACCTACCAGTCTAGCATTTCTACTCTAGCCATGTCTGTTTATGAGAGAGAGAGAACACAGAGATTCTGACATAGTAGCTTCGTGTTCTGACCAGAGGCTCACCAGGGCCTAACAGATGACTGCCGAATAAGTACGGTATGATATTTAGTTCTCCGGTACTACCCTAGCACAAAGCTGCTCCATGTTTCTCACTTCCCCCGAGAGAAGCCTAATGAAGGGAGCATTTTATTAGCAACAGCCAAACAAGGAAGGTTGGTCCAGTGGTTCAGACACTAGACTAGGACTTGGGAGACCCAGGCTAAAGACCCCGCTTGGCCAGACTTCCTGTGTCAAAGTGGGTAAGCCACTTAGCCTCTCTGTACCTCAATTCTCCATCTGTACAACAGCACTGCCACAGCTCACAGGAGCGCAAGAATAAAAAACAAAGGTTCTGAGGTGCTCAGGCACTATAGCCACGTTCCTAGGATAGAGAAAAAGAATGAGGCTGTAGTAAAGATGCTAGGAACGAAAGAAGGAGAGGAGAGAGCCAAAAGGGATGACAAATTAACAACTGTTTACATGGCTGCTAGCTGGAGACATACAGTAAGAAAGGCTTCTCTTTGTGCCAAAGTAGACAGACAGAGACCCCTGTCAAACAGATTGGATAACATGATTCAAAGTTCATTCAACGTCCACCTTTGGAGACCACCTCCTTGGTTTTAAAAAAGATGCCTGATTGGAGATGCTGGGTTCAGAGTTGGGTAACACTGTACTGATTCCCCAAGACACAAAGAGTGAGCAGAGTTATTAAACTCATCTGCAAGGCTGACAAAGTGACCAATAAAATGTAGAATGGAAAGTTTTGCTGGAAGGAAATGTGTCTTATCTAAAAAAAAACCCAACGCAATATTTGTCTGCAACTGCATTCGTTCCTTGAGAAAAACGAAAGGGATTCCAAGAAAACAAGAGTATTACAAGAGAATCATGTAAATAGTGAATATTTAGGAGAGGCGACGTTCACTGTTCCACGGGCTTCCCTTCCCCCACTACAAGCACCCTAGTGATGGTTCTGCTCCCTGGACACACGCAGATGTGTTTAAATTGCTCCCCGCCTTCAGCAGCTACATAGTGTGAAGGCCCCTCTTTTTTGGTCCAGCCTTCACTTCCAGGATTAGGCAAGTCTAGGAAGACTGGTGGGCTGTCGGGTACCCCAGCACAGCACACCAATGTGTAAAGGGACCCAACTGGATAATATGGGTCCAAAGGAAGGGGTGCGCGTGGGGGAATGCCAGTAGTTTCTATATCCCACTATAACTTTAGCCTTCTCATAGCCAGAAAGCCAAATCTCTGCTGTATTGTTTCAAGCGGTACCCTTTGATGTGACGGACACTGGTGCTCTGTACTGGGTTTATCCAGGTACAGCTTTACAGGAACATGCTGTGAGATGGTGCTGCCCAAATCCTTCCTGAGATAGATAAGATACAAAGCTCACTGCCAGACTCACTCAGCAGTCTAGCAAGTGTGCTAAGGTATCAGAGTTCAAATCCCAAGCTCCCTGGGTCAGCAGGGGCTGAATACTGAAAAGGCAGAGATGGGGATGAAGCACCATTCCTAATGCTGCTCTCAAGTAACCTCTTATGGTCAGTGCCCAAGGAAGAGCTGACCTAGGTCTGATGGAACATTTAAAAGTATAAGGAAATTTCCCAAACAACTCCCTGACCTAAAAAACATACAGGCAATAAGCAAGACATTAAAGACAGGTTGCATCTTATGAGACAGAGCAGATGAATGACAGTAACCCATCCCAAAGGATGTTGTGTTCACATATATGTGACATGCGCACACGTCCATGTCAGGAACATGGAAACAGATTTACATCCCCTGTACAAAACAGTGCAACACTTTACACAGTAAGACAACTCCTCATTTTGGAATTCAAAAGGAACAGTTGAGTTCCTATGAAATACACATAGAAGAACTCATTGATGCAAAACGAGTTCATGTTTATAATAAAGTGACATTTGAGGCAGTAACTAGGTGTTGCTGCTTATTAAAAAAAAGCAGCATAAGCCGCAATGCTGGCGGACTACAAGCTCCACAGAGTAAATCTTGAGCAACATGAGTGATCTGGTTAGCTTTCAGCTTGTTATTTTTAAACTCTGAAAGTCTAAAGTGCTATACGTTGTCATCTTATGTAGTTACAGCAGTATTTATTGTTGGGTTGACTTTGGATTTAGTACTCATGTGAAGGAAACAAAACAGGGAGAGCCAGGAATAGCAGAGCCTCTTCCTACACAGACCTGTCCAGGTACCACAGTCCTCCCCCGGTAGCTCCCACCAATGTTCCAGCCTGCACAGCTCTGCCAACACACTTTAACCATAATCCTTCTCCACTTAAAATGTGTACTCCTCATGAGTAATGGCTGCCTTTTGGGATTAAATGGGTCTATCCTATATCAAGGGTTTGAAATAAGGAAGTATGCCCTCTAAGCACTCCGACCAATTCAATTTATTTCTTCAAAGCCACCTTCAAACTTTCTTCTGGATAGGCAAAAGGCAAGTGCAAAGTTGCTAATAACTGACCTGAATGTGAACACCATTAACTTTACAGTAGTCTTATTCATCTTTTCCCTTACACTGTTCTACAAGCACTGTCCCCAAAGAATGCATATACTCAGCACGTTCAACTCTACATCTTGTCTTTACACCACATTTTGGGACAGAAATGACTCATGACCCTAACAAAGATATATTAGCAAAGGAGCCAAGTTCCAATGAATTCCATGTTAAGTATTTGTAAAGGAGGACAAGAGGGGATATCTACAGTTTTTTCCTAGCAGCATTCCTCCACAACCAGACTAATGGCACCCAACATAACAAGCCAAGTACCTAGAGCCTCTCATGAAGAACAACTGAGTGCCATTCACCAGACCCTACACTTCCAAGATATGGTCAATGATGGTGGCTGTTGTATTGGCCTGGATTCTGAACACAATCCATATCTTGTTAATGAGCATATGCTATGACATAAGCATACAAAAAAAACCCCAACCTGTGGAAAGTAATGCTTGCTAATTGGATACTAGATCTATTAGTTTGTGCACAGGAAGGAAGCTAGAGGTTCAATATTAACTCTTTGGTGTCGACAGTTTCTTTACAGGATGCAATATTCCCAAGTGCATCTGTACTAATGGAGGGACCCTCAAGGCTCCTCAACATTGTAAAGTTGAGTGTTTCAGTCTAGTTTCACAGTCAATTTTCTGTTAAGACTTCTATCGGATTTTTGTTGGAAAACATGAGAATTGTATTTTGAATTTAAATAGCTGTGTCAGGACAGACAAGCTGCTGCATATGAAGAAGCAGAAACAAAACATAGGCATCTACCAAGAATATTTGAAATGTTAGTGAATTTTTCATGTAATCAGAAAGATTACATCAATGTCTTAAAATATAAGGCCACATGATGTTCTCTGAAATTAACCTCAAAGAACTGTCTGGTTTTGACTCCACAAGAATAAAATCAAAGAGAACTTGTTCTAAATATACTCCATTATGGGGTGAAAGACCCCCAGGCACTGTGGGCATTTTCAGCCATGCCAAGGTTTGAAAGAGTGACTAGGCATTAATCCCCATCACAAAACCAGAATGCCTTTGATATAGTTATCTGCCTGTCAAGTCCCTGTCCAGGGAATGCTACAGCTCAAGACTAGGGAACCTTAGGTCAGATTTTTACATAGCTTTATATGGACACAGAGTTGGAATAAAAAAAAAAAAAAGGTTTTGCAGATTAAGGTAGATGTCCACTGGTAGAGTTGCAATACCTTGCACGATATCTGCTCATAGGAGTGACCAGAACCAGGCATAGTATCAGTCCCTCATTTCCAGAATAATAAATTTCACCAGACAAAAGTTAGCAAAAGAAAGAAACAGCATCTGAAATGAGTGCTGTAGACTTACCACATGAAAGCTAAATGTAGCTTTCATGTCTCTGTAGAAGCATTATTTGAATAATATCAGCTAGAGCTTAGTGAGATCCCACAGATGAGACAACTCTGGTAAAGAGAGCTAGATAATAAGCATGACACTATAATCAGAAAGTCTCACCGTACACTGTACCAATTAAGTCAGATTGCATTCTTCTTTCCTTCCCATTTAAAAAAGGATAAAGGATTTTTGAGATAAGCGTGTGCTAAAAGATTTCTTGGAAGTGACTACTTCCTAATTTGGTCCTGCACAGCAGTTCCTATTTTATCTATTGGCTCTCCTTAAAAGATTTCCTTTGCATAATCTCTGGAATTCTGGCTATTCCAGAACAAAAATGTTAGCTTATTTTCAGATGGGAGAATTATATATGTTACAGCAAAAGATAAACAACTACACAGAACAGCAAACACAAACTTCGTCCCTCTTCCTCCCAAACACAAACTTGTCAGAGACAGTAATGCTATACTTCTATTATTTTTCAATGGGGAATACATTTCAGACTGGATGAGCATCTGACAAACTGATTTAGACCAGGCCCATGCAGAAGGATTTGAGAACAAACCCCTTAACGTGGATTGTCTTTGGCTATTAAACCTTAGGAGTTCTGGGTAGCATGCTGGTTTTTGTTGAAGTAGGGTTTGTTAGGAATATAGGGGAGCAGGCACTGGTTTGTTTCTATAAAGCTATTCATGTATTCTGGGGCTGTATGCACTCATTTGCCATTGTAGGTTGCACTTAAATCCAAAGTACACTATGTCCACTGGATCTCTCTTGTCCACGTTTGTTGAAATATTACCACAAATCAGTGTCCCCCTCACAATGCATAGACAACCCTTTGGTAACCAGTGTTTGCAGCCCAATGTTCCCAAGCAATCCTAAACCACCACCACAATGTGGCATATGGTATGGGGAGGAGGGAGGGACAGAATTAGGAGAAGGGGAAGACTCCGTAAGATATCATTTTGATTTCACAACTCTAATGCTTGTGGTCCATGCTCTATTGTGTTAGCAAAGGTGGCAACGAGTGAAGGGTTGCATGGCAGGAGGCACAAACTACCAAGGGAAGTGGTGGATTTGCTCTCTCTCAATCTTTTCAAATCAAGACTGGATGCCTATCTGTAAGATCTGTTTTAAAATACAAGTTATTGGGCTCAATACAGGGTTGCCTGGGTGAAATTTAAAGGCCTGTGCTATACAGTAGGTCAGACTAGATGATCTATGGTACCTTCTGGCCTTAAGCAATGAATGTATAGTAGGTTATTACAAAGCAATCATTTATTCAGCTAATTTTTTAAAAGAAATCTTTTAAGACATCTTTTTTTAGCATCCTTTTCACAAACTTTTTAAAGACTCCACCTACCTAGCATAACTTTAAACTAGAACTAGGATTTACTTAGACAGGAGCTGAACAATCAACTTTTTAAATAATACCTCTAATCTCTCGTGTGTATTGTATGGGTTGTCATGCTTCATTGCCATCAACTAGGAGAAGTAAACTGATAGGCAAACGTGCATATTTCCTGAAATTCCTCTTGGCGAGTCACAGATGTTTGAGAGGTCCTGCCCTCTCCACAGCATATCAATACACTCAGCCATAGTTTGGCATCACTACAAAGGAAAACAAAACTGTCTACAGGAAACCACCAATAAACCACTCAGCTCTGCAGGGCACCAAACTGAGTTTTATTGCTGCCTCAAATTCATCATAGTCATTCCAAGAAGTATTTATATAATCCAACAACAATTAGAAGTCAATCAAGCTAAAAGGGAAGGAGCCAGTGATCTGTTGATTAAAAGAAATATTATTAGCACTTAAAATTTGTTTACACAAAATTTGGGCCACTGAGTTTGGTGGTAGAAGTCAGCCAACATCCATTCATTATATTTTTCATGTGGAGATTAAAAGATTTGCACTATCAGATTGCTAAAATAGTTAAAAGACAAGGCCAAGACATCCCTCTGATCATGCAGACTGTGCACTTGTATTTATCCTCACATCTGGGGTCTCAAAATGCTTTACAAACATTAATTAAATGAGGCCTCGCAGCATCATAGATAAGACATCTTGTGTCTCCTGATAGGAAAACTGAAGTACAGAAATTAAGCGACCAGCCCAATCACACAGGAAACCTGCAGTAGAGTCTTAGGTCTCCGGAACGCCTGGATTTGGCATAACCCCAAGACTACCCTTCTGAAAAAGTTCAATATAGTATGTACTGCACAGTCCATGTTATCTAATTCCATCTCAGAGGCTCTGGGCAGCGGGCTCTTTTGAAGACAGGGCACAAACAATGGAAAGAGCACAACTGGAATCTTCAGTCTCCATCTTTACTGTTTTTGGTGGTTGCTTATAATGAAGTCATTTGTTCCACTGACACAGCAAAGCCAAGTCTGCACCACAACATGAATTGCAGTTGGCACTTTTTAATACATCACAACAATTCAGGATTTCGATTCACTTCACTATGAATGGAACTGGAATACTTTCAAGTTCACTATAAGATTGGTTCCATTGTATAGTTATATCTTACTTTCCTATTTGAGGATTATTTTAAAATAAATTCCTGATTCTTGCTTCAGGGAGATGGCGGAGGAAGCCCACAACGCCCAGCCTAGCTACTCCTTTTCTTTCTCCTGCTTGCTGAGTGAACATATTGTATGCGTCTACTTGTCTGCTTATCTTTGATAATTACACTGCCCTTTGCACCTCTTCTGTTGCCAAATTGCTGGTACTGGCAGTAACTGGAGGAGTTCCTTAATCTACCTTAAGCATCACCTTAGCCTGTGACCTAGAGGACAGTGAACTCTAGTGTGACTCAGCCTCCATGTTTCAATCTGACAAGATTTTTTCAGTGAGCCAGGATTTTACAGTGAGCTTGTAATTGGGATCCATCCTGTGTAATCACCACATTCTGAAAAATCAAATCTGAAACTTCAGTAAAAGTCAAAGCATATTTTTCTGCCCTACTTCAACTGATCCTGTAAACAAGTACATTTGGAACGGCAGTCACCTAATCACTCCTACTGGAAATAAATACGGATATTCATTGCCATCTTCACAAGGCAGCATTCAGCCGAACAAGTCAGTTTTGGCCAAACAGGTAGCACATGATGCTAATAGGCAGGGATCCACGTTCAGAATTATGCTTCTAGGCCAGTGGTTTTCAACATTTTTTCATTTGCAGCCCCCTACAAAAATTCAAATGAAGGAGCAGACCCCTTTGGAAATTTTAGGCACAGTCTACAGACCCCCACCAAGGTCCACAGACCACAGGTTGAGAACCATTGTTCTAAGCTCCTAGACCATTGGAAACTGAGGTAGGCTACATTATTCTGCAACTAACTTGGTGGAACATGAGTTTTGAAGAAAACATGACTACATTAAGATTACTACTTCTCTTCCTACAAGTATTATGATGTAGGATCTCACTTGTTGCACACTTACTGCTTGTAATCTTTTGCCTCAACTGACATCTATGAAATGCCTACCACCACAAGGCCCTTTTCCCTTCCATCTATGGAGTTCGGCAATGTATTCATGTGACTGCTATGATTTATGTTACCTTTAATACCACGGTCTTCACCCCAGGAGTTCTCCACCTTCCATTTCTCAAATGATCCTTCTTGCCCATCCTGAAGAAAGAATGAAGTAAAACATGCATTCAGTGGAGAAATTCCTCAAAGTTTCTGACAGTGCTTCTACTTCTAAAATCATCGCCAACAGAACCACCAACCTGACACACATATCTTTGATGCTCATGCTAAGTCAACTGATATTCAGACTCTCAGAACAATAAAGTTTTGTGGTTCTGTTGGTAATGATTTTAAAAGCACTGACCATTGTAAGAAACTGTCTCCCTCTTTTAAGGTAATCTGATTAGTTGAGGTAATTATTCCATTTTTCTATTACAAAACATCTACATTGTGTTTTAAAAGACACAGAATAAGTCACAGTCCCTTTTAAAAACTCCTAGTACTTTGCACAGTTGCATTATAAGCATTCTTGGGGGGGGAGGGATAGCTCAGTGGTTTGAGCATTGGCCTGCTAAACCCAGGGTTGCGAGTTCAATCCTTGAGGGGGCCATTTGGGGATATGGGGCAAAAATTGGGGATTGGTCCTGCTTTGAGCAGGGGGTTGGACTAGATGACTTCCTAAGGTCCCTTCCAACCCTGATATTCTATGATTCTTTACCTGTTAGTATTGGACTTAAGATCCAGAACCTACGTTACTTGTTTGATACAGAGAAAGTCTCTCCGAGAATGTTTCTATTTGCATGACTGTCACAACAGTAACAAAAATTATGCGTCTGAAGTTTATAAAATTCTTCCCCTGCCCCCTTGAGTGGGACTCAATTAAGTAATCCTAACAGATGAGAGTATTTGGGACTATTTCTAGAAACTTTGGTAAGATTTTAGAGAGCTGTTTCTCCCTTCCTGTGATCATCCTTGCTAATCTGATTTGAAAGATGCTTACAGTTTCTTGGATAACCTGCACCTTGCATATCCAGCTATAGAGTATCTAGTCTATTCAAGTCCTTTCCTAGTTAGAATCAATGCACACAAGTCCACAAACTAACATGTCACATGAAAGGTACTCAAGCTCCCCGGAGGCAGCATTCCATCCTATTGGAGGGTATGTAATGTTTTTAACTAATGAGGTACAGATGTGCCCAAAGTCACTTTTTTAGAATCAGCAACAAACAAACAAACAGTTTAATCTAATCAAGGCAGAAGAAAAATACTAAAGGGTTTTGCTGTATTTTAAAATCAAAAACCTCAGCCAAAAAGAGGACTCTTGCATCAATTTGTTTTTGTCTTTTTCAGTAAATTAGCTCAAGCCATTTTATGTCTTAGTTAAAACACAAGATGTCTAACTCGTGAGACATTAACACTTGTGCCCTCCCCAAGCCCCATGACACTTCCCCTTCCCATAACAGGAATTGTCTGTCAATAGGGGAGGAAGTTATTTTGGTGAAGTACTTTTCCTGTTTGCATTCACAGCCTGGAGGTCTCTTTCCATATACTGTTCTTGATGGCTGCTGAGTCAGGGCAGAGCTACTGTAACTCACCTGGATACTCTACGGGCTGCTCATTGGGCTTTTTCCACCCTGACAACCCCACTTTTAACTTCAAGCCTTTCAAATGGAGGCTTCCCCATCACACGACTCCGCTTCAGTCTCCCTGGAGACATTCTTTTCCACGTGGGTGCCTATTAGCTGTTTCACCAGACTTTTTTTTTTAAGCCTCCCCAAAGTAGGCTTTCACAGCCTTCATGGGGAACCGTTGCCTGGTCGACATTAACAAGTGGAAGCCAGTTAAGGCCCCCAAGAAAGGCTGTAGATCACCACCACACAGAATCTCCTCAAATGTGGGTCACTAGGAGGCGTAGCTGAACTGTTTCAGCTAGTTTGAGTCCACACTGGCTTTCAGCACATTTAATGATCAGTTAAAGCTTATTCAGTTCAAACCGAACCAATTTAGTGCCAGTGTGGACTCAGACTAGCTGAAACAGTTCTGCTAGACCTCCTAGTGCCCCACAGTGCACTAGTGAAATCTCCCTGGTTCAGCTCAGAAGCAGTGCATTCTGGAACTAGGGTATAGGTAACGGAGTAATTGCAACTGAAACAGCTTAGGACATGGCTTAAGAGAACAAGGGGAAAACATTCAATAAGTGTGGAACCCTGAACTGTTTGTGCTTAAACTGGTTCAATGACAAAGAGCAGTTCTGTAGTGTAGTCAAGATTGCATCCATTCCAAGCTTCATTAGCACTCTAGCATATATTCCACATTCTGAAAAAGTCTAGTCTGTTTTCACATCATCATCAAGCACAGGGAATCACTGAGAAGATAACCCCCATGTGCTTGCTAAATAAGAAGATCCTTAATCCATAGGGTTCCCCATAGCAGCTCCCACGAAGAACTATGAATTCATTTATCTCCCTTTCTTCTGGTATTCTGCCCTCTTCTGTGATTTTCATGATCATGCAGGGTTAACGCTGGTCTTTGGAAAAATCTGCCCCTTACCTCCCTTTAGTACCCACATCTGTATTACTGTAGTTACTACACTGGTTTTATAGTTTTGGGATGACGTTGGGATAAAAACACTTTAAAGTAAGACAAGAGAGTCCTTAAAATGAACTACTCAAGAGATGCACCAAAAACACTAAATTGAGTCCACTCATAAGCACTTTCTGACATGTAAATTGAACAAAAGGTTATAGCATGGTTTAGAAATACTGGCATGGATTAAATGTGACTTTTTTGGAAATAAATTACATTGTAACATTGAAGAAAATCCCATTGCAATCAAAACCTTTTTACAAAACAGGTAAAAAAAACCTAATGCTTTTATGGATTTACAACTACCTTTGAAAGCCCCTTTAGATTAACGTCAAGGTTTATATAAGGCAACATGTTCAAACATAAATACAACCTAGCTATTATTTTAGTAAGAAAAATGCCCTCAAATGCTGGACATCCTCTACAGTTAAGGAAGCACCACTTCCTTTAAGTGACCTCTTGGCTCTAGAGATATCCATCTCTCACATTCTTCTTCAAGACCCAAAGTATATATAGTCTATTTATGGGAACGTGTTTTCAGTTTAGCAGATCTTCCTTACATGTGTCAAAATTCTGGGTTTAGGTGACAGTATAACAGAGCCCATGCATGGATTCCAATAGCCAGATTTTGTATCAGAGTAACTTTTGCATACCAAAACCCTCAGAGGGTCAAAAATATGAGCCGCAAATCAAGGAAGCAGAATGCCAGGAAGGAATGTCTACTTATATAACTTTTGCTGTTCCAAAAAAAGTTCAGTGTGAAATTAAACCAGATTGCAGCGAGAGTCACTTTACATTCCTTAAGTGGTTATTTTTATAAGGTTACTATACACATATACACAAACTTCACACTGATTACAGGTTTATAAAAGAATTTCAAACAGCTAAAAATGTATAAATCATTTTAAATCTCTAAATTTCAGAAATCAATAGAATATCCTTTAATCCTAATCTTCACACAGGATTAGTTCTGTAATCGGACACCTGAAAAGCATGTGCGCATGTGTAAATTGTAGAAGACCAGTACGTAGAATACTACTGAATTTTGAAAAGTAGTTCTGAGAAAAACTGACGACTCGGCAATCCCATGTCACACCCTTGCACGAAGTCCTGACTCTCTGGGAAAGTTTTCAGTAATACGTAATCTTGGTCTGGAAGAGATTACTTTTTCAAAGGAATCTTAAACGTTGACTGTGTGTTCGGATGTAGGGGCAAATCTCAATTTTGCCAGAACACACAAATAAAAGCTGAAAATTATGACCACTTCCAGGTATCCAAAGACACGGAGTTTCACATGGGTCTCCGATGACATTTCTCTGGTTTATTAGCATGCAGTACAGCTGTCGGCAGTGTAAAAGTGCTAAGAACTGTACTGCTGTTTTGGGGTTTAGAGTCTTCTGTGACACACCCACTAATGAGAGAGAAGTCACGTGCTACCCATTTTGAGGGAGTGTTAGTTATTTCAGTGCCTCCTGCAGGCTGTTCAAGCAGGTTTTAAAGTAGTACAATGCTTGGTGCTAGACCTAGACTCGATGAAGCAGTGTGCTGTGGAGAGGGATGTGCCATCACCTTTCATTCCCTGCTCAGTAGAATAAATCAGAATTCACAGACCATTTAAAGCCAGCCAAGGTATGTTTTAAGTTCCTGGAAAATACAAGCCAATTTTCTTTGCCCTTCTCAAACAAAGAATTTCTGGGCACAAAAAATAAGCCACTGCCTTGTTGTCTAGGATTTTCACTTGTTGGTAAATTACTATTTTTAGTTTCTCTGAACAAGTGACATAGGCGAAGAAGACACCATAGGCATCATGCGCAGGTGTGATGTCCTTCACATATGCTGCCCTTTAGCAGAACATGTCCATTGTGAATGAACTGCAGGAGAGTTCAAATACATCTGTGCAAACAGTACAAGTGCTTGTGGAGGAAATCTTACCTTCTCAGTGAAGGCAGTGAGGACCATGGCATGGGTCATCATGGATTCTCCAAACATTAGTCGTTCTGCTTTGTTCATGTTCTTGACGGAGACACCGAACACCAGCTCATGATCAAACCTACACGTAAGCCATACAAAGGAGGTGAACACAGAAGGAAGAATCAGTGGAATGCAACATCCAATGATTTATTGCACAGGGCTCTGACAGACACTTTGCTCCTTTTCAAAATCTCGAGTTAGAATAAATACTAAGCAGGCCCGTTTTGGAATGCCCTTCGCCAAGTACTAGGGAATTCCAGTAACTACCCAAGCTCAAGGGGTGGGCTGTGGAATAACCACATTCAGAGGGGTGCTACGTCCTATTCCTTTTTGCCTTGAAAGAGGCACAGCCAGGATATAAGAATTTACTACATTTAAGTCCCTCTCTCTTCAGCTAAGAATATTTTACATTAAAATGTCACGAGTGAATTAGCAACTGAGCACATTTTCAGAGTATCAACATTTCAAACAGCCCCAAAAGAAGGGGATTTAACAGGAATAGAGGTCCAAATTCACATTTTTTCTCACTCATGTTGGGTAAAAACAAAATTGGAAAAATCAGTCACCTTAGCATTTTCAATTTGTAGCCAGATTGCCATGAACAGAGAGCCCAGAAAACAATTGTGTTTTAATTTCCTGCACTTACACATTCAGGTCAATGATGCCCAGCTTGCTATGGAAGTATTTTCCAACATCACAGCCGAACCACACAGCCTAAAAATAGGAGAAAGTAGTCATGCCTGGGCCACGTCCTAAGATAACCTCTTACGCTAGGAAAGAAAAAAAAACCTGCCACTGATTGGAACAAAACAAACCTCGCCATCTTTAATAGAAGCTGCAGCCATCTTCTTCAACAGATCAACAGGCTGGTTGTTGTAGAGTGTTTTTCTTCCTCCCACCAGGTTGCCCAGATACGCTACCGTGTATAGCTTGTTGTATTGGTTCTGGGGTCGAGGATCATTCACTAGACAAATCTGCCATGAGTAAGATGTCACTAGTTAAATTACAAATCAATTGAAGCCTTAAAGAATGAAGTAACTCTTGGTATATCAGATTAGTCCTTCTGCTCTAGCTAGCTGACCAGCCCGTGCAAGTGAGGACAGCTTCAGCTGGAACATCAGAGGCTTATTGAATGCAATGGACGACACGCTCTAAGCTGGTCCACGTATCCCTAAGTGCGGCACAGGAACCTCATTCTATTCTAATGATCAATATTTTATTATCAAGCCACTCGAGATCTTACAGCAGCATGAAAACATGATTCAAGTAGTTAATCCATAAAAAAAAAAAAAACCCAAAAAAACCACACTCATCCAAATTCACACAAAACCAAGTGAGGGGCGCAGTGCACATACAAAAGGGATGTGGATGCAGAAAGGAAGAAGGGGAAATAAATTCAAGGCTAACTTTGACTCAATTGATAGCCTCACACATTCCCCATAGCAAGCAGTGTAAAAAACTGTTTCAGCAACAGCACACAGTACAAGAACATTAAAAGGGGCTCCAGAAAGAGCAGGCATTTGTTGTATTCTCCAACCTTGTCTTCCATGTTGAAGAGGGGTTTGATGTGTTCCTGGTAGAACTGCAGTGGTGTCACAGGGCCAATCTTGTGGTAGTTCTTCTCCTTATCTCGGAACTCCCAGGAGAAGGTCTTAGGAGGGTTCCCCAAACAGGTGCTCACTATTCTGAATACCTGCACAGGAAAGCCGATAGGAGCATGAAAATTCACCCAAGCCTTCTGTCATGGGCTATCGATTAAGCACCAAATTCTGCAGCTGGGCCAGCTATCGAAATGCCATTAGTCAACTGATATCTTCCCATGGGGACCAGCTGCAGAATCAGCCCCTTAATGTTTTAAAGATAAACATCTGAATAACCCTATGCTGGTCAGTTTTCCCCATCCAGTACTAAGAACCCTCACTCTGCAACACCGCCTAACGTCAAATTAAAGGCCACAAAATCCAGAGCTTCCTCACCATGCTAGAAACAGCACAGGTTCCTGCTCAAACTTTTTGTGATTTTGCTCAGGCACTAATATATTCAATTCCAAGCTGTAGGAGTATGGTAGCAGTGAAATACAATAAAAACGTATAATGAAAATAAGAAAGAAAAACTTGTAGCACCTTAGAGACTAACAAATTTATTTCAGCATAAGCTTTCGTGGGTTAGTACCCACTTCATCGGATGCATGGAATGAAATTATACTTCAGAGAGATTTATACAGTCAGAGAAACATGATGGTCCAGGTGTATAGACCAATCTTAAGAGGCTCTCAACTAATTAGCCTCTTAAGATTGGTCTATACACCTGGACCATCATGTTTCTCTGACTGTATAAATCTCTCTGAAGTATAATTTCATTCCATGCATCCGATAAAGTGGGTACTAACCCACGAAAGCTTATGCTGAAATAAATTTGTTAGTCTCTAAGGTGCTACAAGTTTTTCTTTCTTATTTTCATTTTGCTGACACAGACTAACACGGCTACTACACTTAAATAAAAACGTATACGGCTCAGCTGAAACACTGCCCAATCCTTAACTCTAGTAACTCCAAAGTGCAGTGAAACCTTCCCCTAGATAGAAGCTGTGTTTAGACTGTGCAATGGAACCAAAGCAATTACAGTCAAAGACTACAATAAGGACAACCGCTTCTGAGACAGAAAAAGTTGCCAGGGCAGCTGCCACCCTTCAGAAGACCCCTCCCTCCCCGCTAGCATATACAAATATTGTTTGGGAAAGGGATCTAATAATGTATGTCTTGTCTTACGGACACCATAATCCTGTCTCCTAGCATACATGCACAGAAACATTTTCATTCTGATGGTACACCTCCATTAATCACTCTTCCTTCTGCGAGATGATTTGGATTTCTGCTCTTTGGAAATCCCAGAATAATCTTCTTGTCTGTTTTAATACATTTAACAATACCTATATTTAGGGTTAAGTATAATTTAACTGAAAGGCTCTGTCTGTTGACTTTGTGACATCCTTGGTTGAAATACATAGTCCTTGATAGCTGACATGCATCTATTAATTTCTATTAGATTAAGGATCTTTGGGTAGATTTCAGGTGGACTGTATCCCTTTAAATCAACTTCTCTTTAAGAGGCCAGGCAAGTGGTGGTCCTCTCTATTAGCCAACTATACAAATGCTCAACTTTATATAGGACATGTCAGGTTTGAGGTAGCTTTCTGGGAGCACTACATTTCCCTCATGTGGTGGGAAAGCTTGTTCAGGCTTCTTTCAATGGCTAGATATTGCAAGGAGCAGAACCCCATTTCTAATAGGCTTTCTGGCTTCTTTGTCCCATTCTTTTGAAGCGGTATAGGAATAAAACCACCACCACACACACACTGGGAGTAGGTTAGAAGGTTTCTGTTTTTATCCTCATTTTGCTTACCATCCAAGGTACTTTTATCTAAAAATCTTCATGCAGGTAAATGTTTTAAAGGCACCTTGGATCTTAAATACAGAATACTGTAGTACTGGGGGCACCAGTGCATTTGGCCATGTACAAGACAAATAAAAATGTTCCTGCCCTGAAGAATGTATAAGCTAACAAGGATAATAGAAGAAATCAGTTCTTAAGTGGAAACAAGGGCAAGCGCTCAAGTTTTTATTGGAGAGATTCCCACTTGTTTAGTTTTTAATAGAACATGTTTCCAATAAAGGTTTTAAAGAACAAATGTAAATCCCCGGCCTCCTACAAATGTTTGATTCTCACACAGATTATGTTTGCACAAATATAACATTTGCCAGTGGACATCCCCATGTTAAATCAGATAGCCGTGTTTCTCACCACATCGAATTACAGAAATAAAACAGGTCAATGGAGAATGCCTAAGGAGACCAACAGGCAGAATGGTTCCAACCAAAGGAAGGAAAAGTGATGGAGACGAAAGTCTCGAGTCAACAATAGCAACCTTGCCTGAAATGGTTTCCTTGGCTTATCACCACACTCACCATAGGCCACCCCTCAGTATCTCTAAAGCTTCCTCTTTCAATACCCAGGGGAAGCTTGTTTCAACTAAACAGAGCTTTCTATCACTCTGGTGACAGCTAACACCAGGGTAATGTAAGGATACGGTGGCTTTTTGTTTAAAACAAAAACAGGCAGGGAAGAGAGGGCCACTGCTGATAAGGTAGAGTCCACAAAAAGAAAACACTGAAGCCAGAAAAATTCAAATAAAATCCAGTGACCTGAACTTGTGACCTACCACATGCTGCTTTGATACGGGGCATGTTTCTACTGGAACACAAGAGATTCGGAATTCGAGATTCCGAAGACTATGCAACTGCTCAGCTTCAGATAAAGGATTGGTGCCCACAATAAGGAAATTGAGTTCATTTGCAAATATCTATGACTCAGTGGAGATGAATGGTGAATAAATCTGGTTTGCCAGGCACAAAACTTGAACTCTAATGTAGTGAGAAATGCATTTGAACAAGTGAAGCAAGACAGTATAGTCCACCTTTAAAACTGCTAAATGCTTTTGCAGGTTTAGAATACGACAGGTGCAGCTGGCTATGCTAATTACAACATTCACTAAAAGGAAATCCACTTAAATGGGAGTCAACCAGTAGTGTTGCAACAGGAAGAATAGGGACTAACTCAGAGGGAAAAAAACAGCTTTAAAAAAAACAAAAAAACAAAAACAAAAACCAACCAAAAAAAAAAAACCCCACCACAACAACTCTCTCCAGATTCCGACAGAAATTAGTGAGCCATTAATGAGCTTTGCTTCCGGTTTCTAATGCTGGAAACTAGGAGATTCTAAACAAAGCAAATGAAAAATGTAAATCTGCAGTGAACTCTACGGCTCTGCCTTATCTGAATTAACCAAGCCATTCTAGAAGGCTTCAGGTTAACTCTGCAATTAAGCCCTCCAATGGATGTCTGCATGCAAAGCCTAAAGACAGAAATCATGTTAATGGATATTAAACTACAAAAAGGTAATTTGCAATGTACTGAAGGGTAGAATCAATAAGGTAGAGGTCATTTGGCCCCTAGCAGGGCACGTTTGATGGAATATAACGGGTTTTGTTTTAACATACAAATGTGTTAAGAACACAGTGCCAGTTTTGCTATCACAACACATTTCTTATTCTAACCTTAGAACAGGATAGTGAAGCTATGGATTTGTGCATGAATTGCATAATAGCCCTGGGCCCCTCTCTCTGGTAGTATCATTTACACAAGGCACAGAAAAGAATAATTTAACAGGAAGCTTTTGAGAAGTTTGCTGAGGGGAGGGGAAGGAAAAGGAGATTGACATCTGTAAATCTTCCCCAAAAGAGCTGGTACAAGATGAACCAGTGGGCCTGTTCCATCAGACACTTCTGACAGAGGTATATCCATAAACTTCTGTAAGTAGAGAATACAGGAGTGTATTTTTTTTAGAAATACACATGGCCATATACACCAATCTTAACATACTATGGGCAGTAAGTTTGCTGCTTCTGATCCATAACTGTTGGCTATTTGAAAATCAAACTTAAAGAGAACAGAAGAAGATGAAAATAGTGTATAGCATCTCTTGCATTTAAGCCAACCATACAGCTGGGCAAAGCGCTAACCTTTAAGCACATGGAGATGTGAGAGCCAGACAATGCACACTACAGCTTCACACACATGCAAATTAGTTTTAAAGTAAATTCATAGAGCGCGCTACTTGGATAGTTTGCCTTTAAGAAAGAAAAAGCAACTCATTTTTTTAATTGGTAAAGTGATTGCAATGCTGCATATTTAGCACAAAGTTTTTTCCACATGCTAATACATGAGAAACTAAACTTCCTTTTGTTATTCTTTTCTGCTCTCTTGTGGGGAATTTCTGCAACAACACTTGCATTGCACAACTAAGTTTACAGTGGGTATACAGAATATAGTTTCCAATTCTTCTAGCCCTTGCTAATTAGACCAGGCTGTACATATTATTTTGGTCTCCGTTGAGAACGAAAATGCTGGGGTTTATAGTCTGTTATCTACACCCGGAGGAGCAAATCCTCAGCTGGTGTAAAGTGTCCTAGCTCCACGACCCGCCCAAGTGTTTAAATGCAATGGTATCCCAAAAGTGTAAAGAACAGTTTATGTAGGAAAACATTACTAAAAATAAAAATCACTTAACACTTCAGACAGTACATGGCCATCTGGGTCACTACGATTTTTGTGCAATAGAAGGTGTTTGTTTTGCACTTTGCAGATAGCTCTAGAACAAAAGTAAGCCAGAATTACTTCATCTGTAGCAGCTCGCTTCTGCTATGGAAAGAATCAGGTTATGTATGTATATTACCTCCTCTATCATAGTGTCCTTTGCAGCAGTGAGTTCTTCCTTAGTTGACCCACTTGCTACCATGTTTCTTAGCCGCACACAGTACTCCCTCATCTGTTTAAAAAGAAAGCCATTTTATCACTGTCATAGGACCACAAAAAGTATCGATTTGCAAAGCCTGTGCACGTTAGGAAGTCAAGATTTACTTAATGGATCTCTATTAGGCATCCATCACAAAAGGTTTGTTTACAGAAAAAAATCCCTATTGATGCTACTATTACATTTTAGAACAATCTAAAACCAACCTTTCAGGCTAGTTGGTTTGCCAGGATTCAAGATGAAGACCAGAACATGGCAGCCCCGAGCAACACCATTAAACCTCTGGTTTAATTTCAGCATGCCTATTTTATTTCCCAACTCATTTCTAGAGATTTCTGGGAATGGTTGTCCCTTGATCACGTGCTCGTGACTTGCCAAAACAAAGCTTCCAGTGGAAAGGTTTGATTGCCATTTCATTTTTTGCCACAATGGATTCAGATCCTTGTCTGATTGTGACAAAGGAAGAAAGCGGGTTTAGGCAATCACTTCAGTATTTCACGTGCACTGGATGCTTTTCCTATGCAAGCTGGTTTCAGTTCTATTCTAAGCTCTGTATTTTTTAAATCCATACTTGTAAATCTTAGCCACCATACTTGGCATCATTAGAGCCTTGATCTTTGTGGATGGCATAGCGGAAAACCAGCTCTCCCTGGACACATGAAGTTTACAGAAAAATCTTCTGCCAGCCACATAGGTAGAATTTTTCCTTTAGGAGTTAAGAGAAATAATGACCATTGTAAAAAGTGCCACAGAGGACATTTTCAAGCTACTGTTTGAAATCAAGAGCATCAAACCCTGTTAGTAGCAGCTATTCATGCACTTGACACTTCTTTCCTTCCCAGTATTTTAGGACCATTCCCCTTTGCCTTTTAATCCTTACAAATGCAGTGTTGGCATCGAAGCAAGGAAGTACCCAGACTGACATGCTTTGATCAAGAAAGAAAATTTAAGGAAACTAGTCAGGAACATCTGGAGCTTATAGTTTCTTCCCATCGGTCTAACCACTGAGTTTTAGCACAATTTCATATCCTTTACCTTATGACTCAAAATCTCATTCATCCTCCTGGAGGCCTCTGTGGTGTGAGATTCAGGGAAATTTTTCTTGGGAATAACACCATGTTTTTCTAGAAGAAAAAGTTGACAAATGTTAATTGTCAATTGATAATCTTGTATGCAGTGTAATTGTAGCTGTGTCAGTCCCAGAATATTAGAGAGAGACAAGGTAGGTGAAATAATATCTTATTGGACCAGCTTCTGTTGGTGAGAGAGACAAGCTTCCGAGCCATACAGAGCTCCTCTTCAGGTCTGGGAAAGATACTCCCAGTGTCACAGCTAAATGGATGTTCCACCGTGTATTTAGCGGTGACACTCAGAGTATCTTTCCCAGACCTGAAGAAGAGCTCTGTGGGGCTCGGAAGCTTGTGTCTCACCCACGGAAGCTGGTCCAATAAAAGATTAGTTCACCCACCTTGTCTCTCTGATTGACAATCTTGTCTTTCTATATGGCCAGTGTTGACATCTGCTCGTACCCACGGGAAGCCTTAACTCACCTGGCTTCTATGAAGATGGTCTGTGGCAGAGGTTTCTTATAAAAGTCAGATCAAGCCAAAGGTTATGTTTTTTGTCTGGGTCTTCCTCGGTCTTTGTTAAGTATAAATTCAGCTGGGTTCCCCATAAAGATAGAGTCCTTCAATGATCAGACAGGACAATCTACCATTTGTAAACCTATTTCTCTTAACTAATTAATGTTATTTAAGAAGCTCTCTTTCACCAGGAATTTGACTCTTAGATTAAGCTACCAACCCAGTTTGCTAAAAATATCTCAGCCTCTTATGTGCTATTCCATGTATTTGGTCTTAAGGCAAAGTGAACAACTTCCTAACCTTCCCTTCTCCATGGCAACAGAAAAGGTGCTTTAGCCTTAAAGTTATGAGATGTAGCTTTGTAGTTGCTAATAGAGTAGTAACAGTTAGGTTCATTCATATTTACATTGTGGTATCAGTCAGAAGCTCCCCTGTTCTAGGTGCTGTAAGAACAAGGTACATAGTCCCTGGACATGCAGCATACAATCTAAAAGTCTCCTTTCTGCAGTAAGTCTTTGCAAGATGATTAGGCATGAAAGGGCAGGTAAAGGCAGTTACAGCATGCCAGAAAACAAAATCCTTTTGTGCAGTTTGTGCCCATTTTAACCACTCATTACCCTACAAGCTTATTACACTGGTGCATAGTCCACATGAAGTCAAACAACCTCTGAATCCACCTATGTGAACTCAACTCTCTCTTGATTAATTTTTTGCTTAAAGAACCGCCCTACCCTGAGCAGTAGCCTTGTAAAGCTGGCACAGAGGAGTTCCATATTTATTTTGTCTCGTTCCATATCCCATTTGCTCAGCTTGCAAAAACATTTTCCTGCTAGCCCTAGACATCCTGGGCTCTGACAGCCAATATGGGTTTGTACCTTGTGCACCGGTAACATTATGCACAAGTATAAGTGAAGGCAATTCCACTTTCTCTGGATTATGGCCACTCACGGAGTTACCTGTTTTCATAATCAGGAGACAAATCAGGTTGCACAGGTGTGGGTGAGGGCCCCATTTGGCCTGGTCCTACCACAGGCAGTGTGCAATAAGGAGAGAACCCAGAGTTCAGGGTGAGTCTATAGGGACACTATTGTGATGCAAGATTAATTTACAGAGTCTGTTTAACAACACGTGTCTTGTTGAGGGTGCCTAGAACCTGGGATGAGTTTCCCTCTGCGTAGTGGAGTAGAAGTTTAAGTAAGTTTGAGATGGAAGACAGTGAGGATATGAATACCCGCATGTGTTTTCTGTTTGAATCCACATACAAGAACTCATTCCCCCTGTGACTCCCCCCATTAAATGTTGGCACGATGCCTGGAGGAAGACTGTCATAAGTTTCTGGGTATGCTTTGTGTATTAATAGTTAAACTACTAGATTAGTGAATAATTAAGTGCATAAATTTGCTCCCACCTGTGGTTTCTACAGCCAGTGTTTATATTCTAAAAAAAGTTAGAACTGGTTAAGTCGGATTCCACTCCCTGATTTTAGCTAGTCAAAGCTGTAAGAAGGGAGGTAATGACAGAGGTTAGCCCAACGCTTTTAAGTAGATTACATTCGTGGTTTGTTGCAGTCAAGTGTTTAAGAGGACAAATTGCCACCTCAACGATGGCAAAACTAAAAGTTAGTCTTGGACAAGACAGGGTTCTTAGTGCTCATAGTACTTTTTTTTAATTTGGGGTAAACATTTAAGTTGAGCCTCTATTATGGTGTCTGTAAAAAAATTCCATGCAGCTTGGAGGAATTTCACTTTTGGCGCTGTACCTTTTAATTTCTGTTCAACTAACCTCCTCATTTTTGTGTAGTCCCCCTTTCTGAAATTAAATGCTAGAGTTTTCGGCTGCGGTGGATGTTAAATTTAATTATATTATGGTCACTATTACCAAGTGGTCCAACTATATTCACCTCTTGGACCAGAGCCTGTGCTGCACTTAGGACTAAATCAAGAATTGCCTTTCCTCTGGTGGGTTAAAGGACCAGCTGCTCCAAGAAGCCGTCATTAAGGTGTCAAGAAACTATTTCTGCATCCTGTCCTGAGGTGACATGTACCCAGTCAGTATGGAGATAGTTGAGTTTATTTGTATAGGCTCTCTAATCTCCCTGAGCATTTCAGTCTCTAGCACCATCCTGGTCAAGTGGTTGGTAACAGATCCCTAGTGCTGCTATAAAATTATTAGAGCATGGAATTACTATCCAGAGAGATTCTGTGGTACAGTTTGGTTCATTTAAACTTTTACTTCCTTTGAGTCTATACTTTCTTTCACATATAGTGCCACTCCCCCATCAGCACAACCTGGTCTGTCCTTCCGATATATTTTGTACCCTGGTATTACTGTGTCCCATTGATTGATTATCCTCATTCCACCAAGTTTCTGTGATGCCTATTATATCAATAGCCTCATTTTATACAAGGCACTCTAGTTCACCCATCTTATTATTTAGACTTCTAGCATTTGAATATAAACACTTTAAAAACTTGTCACTTTTTAGCTGTCTGCCATTACATGATGTAATTGAATGGGACCTTTTTTCATTTGACTGTTTCTCATCAGATCCTACCTGTATTTTATCATCTTCCAGCCTCTCCTCCCTACTAGGACATAGAGAATTTCCATTAATAGATACTCCCCTAAGGGATGTCTCTGTTCAAACCACCTGCTCCTCCACACCTGTCGGCTTTTCCTCGGCCCTTTGTTTAAAAACTGCTCTACGACCTTTTTAATGTTAAGTGTCAGCAATCTGGTTCCATTTTGGTTTAGGTGGAGCCCATCCTTCCTCTATAGGCTCCCCCTTTCCCAAAAGTTTCCCCAGTTCCTAATAAATCTAAACCCCTCCTACCTACACCATTGTCTCATCCACGCATTGAGACCCTGGAGTTCTGCCTAACTGGCCCTGCGCGTGGAACTGGGAGCATCTCAGAGAATGCTACCATGGAAGTCCTGGACTTCAATCTCTTTCCTAATAGCCTAACTCTGACCTCCAGGACCCCTCTCCGATCCTTCCCTAGGTCACTGGTACCTACATGTACCATGACCACCAGCTCCTCCACAGCACTACACATAAGTCTATCTAGAGGTCTCGAGAGACCTGCAACCTTCGCACCAGGCAGGCAAGTCACCATGCAGTTCTCCCAGTCATTGTAAACCCAGAAATCTGTGTGTCTAATGTTCGAATCGCATATTACTCTATTACCTGTCTCTTCCTAATAACTGGCGTTCCCTCCCCCGGAGAGGTATCCTCAGTGCGAGAGGATACCACAACGTCATCTGGAATGAGGGTCCCTACTATGGGATCGTTTCCCTCCGCTCCAGTTGGATGTTCTCCTTCCCTGAGACTTTCATCCTCTTCAACAGCACAGAGGCTGACAAACAGGGGGTGGGACCATTCTATTGTGTCCAGGAAAGTCTCATCTATATACCCGTCTCCCTTAGCACCTCCAGTTCAGCCACCCTGGTCTCCAAAACCCATACACGGTCTCTGAGGGCCAGGAACTCCTTGCACCGAATGCACATATACTCCACCTGCCCATAGGGCAAGTAATCATACATGCTGCATTGGGTGCAATAAACTGGGTAGCCCCCACTCTGTTGCTGGACTTCTCCCTGCATTCTCTTTTTACTCCTGCAGCTCATTCCTTTGTTGAGGTTTTGTTTTTTATCGGGGGGTGGTTTTGGCTCTAAGTTTAAAGAATGTTAAGTGTATCTAGCCCCCCGCTCACGCTTCCCCTACCGTTAGCTGCTCCTTTTTGCTAGCTCCTCTGGTCGCTTAGGAGGATTTGTATTAATTCCCAACTAGGTTTTGAAAGGAGAGGGAGGAAGGCTGCAGCATGGAGAAACCAACATAACACAGGAAAGTACTGTTCATCTTTCAGTTTGAGGCCTTATTCGTTACTCCGATTAGTACCTCTAACCTACAAGTGATTTAGCATTGGCAGCCTTTATGCAAATTGTTTCGGTCTATCAAGCAAGAGAACCACTTAGAGTGTTACGTAATCACACCAGACACAGCAAATGAGTTGTGTGGGAATTCTGTCACTATCTTAAATGGATTATTTGTCCTTTACTATCACTAGTGTGCAGCACTGTACAATCTATGATGCCTGTAGGATGTTAAGCTATCAGTATAAAAATAATACACTGCTGTAAACGTTACTTCACTCCTGATCATTCAGGCAAAAGTAGAGTTCCAGGAAGCCCTTTCAGTCACTGTTTCTCTTACCAACAAGATTAACCAGCATATCCCACTGTCCTCCATCATTGCTGGGGTTGGAAAGCAGGAACTGCGTCAGCCTGTCTTCTACAAGCTTGTTTTTCTGAGCCGTTTCCACAAAGGCATTTAAAAAATAGTAGCAGCGTTCAATCTGGAACAGGACAGATAGAAGCAAAGATTAAGTTATCCTAGCATGCCTAGCATACTTCCTTCCTGGGTGTATGCACTTCTTTGCAAATCTAATTGGGGAAAGGCGGGGGGGGGGCCACCGAATCTATGCTGTCCTGTTCCATTACATGTTCTTACCTTCTCTCTGCAACTCTAGATATCATTCTGTAGGCAGATTTCTAATACCTGTTCTCCCTTGTAAACCTTTAGTTTGTGTGGAGGGATGAGAGTGAAAGCGAGTTAGTATATGGGGGGAAAGCAGAAAATGCTAGATGAAGCCTCTCTCAGTTACTAGTACTAGCTGCTCTTAAACAGCCACTGTTGGAAATAAACAAGTGAATTAGCTTCCAGCAGTGCGTCACAGGGACAAGAATAAGGCAGCTTTAGTGGAAAACAGTAGTGTTGTTCCTATCAAGCCTCCTACATGGGTCCTTGAGAGGACTTAGACATCTTGAAACAAAAAGATGCTACTCTTCCAAACAAATTATTTAACCCCCCCCCCCCAGCATTTTCTCCTCAACCCAGAAACGCTTGCTCCCCACTTACCCCCCATCTAAAAATTGTGTTTGTAAAGGACTGCTTTCAGTGTTTCTCCTTGGCACCTTAGGAAAAGCCTGAACACCCCTATACAGGGAAATCAGACTGCCAATGTTGTTTGCATGGGTAAAACTTGCCCCAAGAAGAGTCTATGGCCAGCACTACTGTACCTTATCCCAGAAGAAGAGATATGCTTGGCTAAACTCAAACTCTTCAAGGTTAAACTTCTTCATGACAGGAAGACGCATCACATTCAGACATGAGAAGATCCAGCATCTCCCTGAGAGAGAGCAAAGGAACAAGAATTAAACTGTCCAGCTTTACAAAGATTTCCACAGGCTACATTTAAACACAAGATTTATATGGGGCTGTTCAGTCTCACTCTTTTACCGTATTTTAATAAAATAAAATAAAAAATTCACACCCACCCACTATGATCAAGTGGCCAAACAAGGAAAGAAAGATCTTGGCATCCCAGATCCCGACTTCTACCCCTGGCTCTGCCGGTGACTCCCATGTGATCTGTGAAAAACCTTATTGAGTTTAAGTATCGTTGGTGCCTTTATATTAAATTAATGGTTTATGTATTATTGTGGGACTGGACGATCAAAGGACTAGACTGAACAATATGGAAGACAGGAATGGACTTTTAGACAAAGTGTCAAGTGGTTTGCCTGGGGAATCTCTAGGAGGAGATGAATGCAAATTTTCACTTCCAGTTATGCAACAAACCTAGCCTTCTGAAGTTACGCCCTGAGAGAGAACCACTGGGTGCCGATTATCTGTTCTCAGAATCAGAAGATCAAAGGCCTAAGATGTATAAAGGAAAGATTCACCTATTCACAGAGGTGCTAGTGCTGAGCTAAAGCTGTTATGAACTTGTAGCCACAGAAAATCCTATCAGAGCCCTTGTTGGAGGGTGGGTGCTCTCTGCCCAAGATAGATGACTGCTAAGGAGCCAAGAGCGGGTGCCAGCAATGGACCATGGAGGAGGAATATAGGTGACAGTCACTTTATTTCTCTTTATCTCAGTTTCCCTAGCTAGAATATATACAGTATGTATCTATTCATAGGGAATGTTGAAAGGATTTTTTAGGGAGCTTTGAAGATGAAAAATGATAGATAAGGGCCAAGAATTATTAAAAGCTAAGCTGAAAAGGGCTATTTCAAACTGCTTTTGAATGCCATCACAGATCCGAGATGTCCAATGTCGAAAGACAGCGGTAACAATTTCTCTCATAAAGATTAATCTAGAACAGAGGTGGGCAAACTATGGCCCAGGAGCCACATCCGGCCCTTCAGACATTTTAATTTGGTCCTCGAGCTCCCGCCAGGGAGCGGGGTCTGGGGCTTGCCCCACTCCAGCATTCCAGCCGGGGAGCAGGATTGGAGGCTTGCCCGGCTCAACACGTGCCATGGCTCCGCATGGTTCCCAGAAGCAGCAGCATATTCCCCACTCTGGCTCCTTCACGTAAGGGCAGCCAGGGGACTCTGCACACTGCCCGCACTACCTCCACAGCTCCCATTGGCCAATGGGAGCTGCAGGGGCAGCACCTGTGGATGGGTAAGCACACAGAGGCGCCTGGGCATGCCTCCGTGTAGGAGCCGGGGTGGGGTGGGGGGGAACCACACACATGCCGCTGCTTCCAGGAGCTGCTTGAGGTAAGCGCTGCACCGAGCCTGCACCCCCTAGCTCCCTCCCGTGCCCCAACCCCCTACTCCAGCCCTGATCCCCCTCCTACCCTCTGAACCCTTTGATCCCAGCCTGGAGCACCCTGCTGCACCCCAAACCCCTCATCCCCAGCCCCATCCCAGAGTCTGCACCCCCAGCTGGAGCCCTCACACACCCCCAACCCCCTACCCGGGCCCAGAACCCGCTCCTGCACCTTGAACTCCTCATTTCTGGCCCCACCCCAGAGCCCACACCCCAATTCTGTGAGCATTCATGGCCCGCCATACAATTTCCATACCCAGACGTGGCCCTCAGGCCAAAAGGTTTGCCCACCCCTTATCTAGAACCTCTGCGTGGGGGGGAAGCTACTGGTTTTCTGTGTCTGCCAAATCCATTGTAGGTTGAGTGACAACTTAGAAATATCAATCTGATTATCAACGTTCAAATGTTAAAAACAATTACTATCTACAGTCTTAAACCAGGAGACCTTAAAACTGTCACAGGTCCAGTGAGTGAGCAAGGCTTTTTTGGCACCGATCCAAGACCACATCCAACTTCAGACCTCACACCAATGTTATTTCCAAACTATGAAAGAGTGCCATTTCTCTCTGAGTTCCCTGTTTCAGTAATTTATTTCAACCTCAAAGGGCTTTGTACATCAGTCACTATTTCCACAAGCATAAGGAGCAGAGGTGATGCAGTTTCTGAGTTCATACTGTAAGACCTCTTCCAGGTGATGTTTCAGGACGAGAAAGCAGTTTAAAACATAGCACCAGCCATCCATTATAAATGTAACTTGGTTCATAGATTTATGCTGCCATAGTTAATAAAGGTTTTGTTTTAGGGTGACCAGACAACAAGTGTGAAACCTCAGGACAGGGGGTGGGGGCATAATACGAGCCTATATAAGAAGGGGGGGAGGGATAGCTCAGTGGTTTGAGCATTGGCCTGCTAAACCCAGGGTTGTGAGTTCAATCCTATACAAGAAAGACCCAAACATCAGGACTGTCCCTATAAAATCGGGACATCTGCTCACCTTATTTTGTTTTAAGATCAGTCAAGGAACAGCCTATCGGAGAAGTCTGGGGCTTGCAGAGAATTTCCCTTACCTGAGTTTTTCTGGTTACTGATTGGCTTGCCTTCGACAGGCACGGTATGCTGGAACACGTGCACCGTCTCCTGCACCACTTTCCGATCCAGACACACCTCCAAGGGGTCATTGGTGGTGGCAACATTTCGGGCAAGCAAGAACTGCGGCGTTAACTCCAGCTTTTTAGTGAAAGCCGCTATCTTGTCCAAGCCAAGCCCTGCTGAGCAAAGCAACGCACGTCGCATCACACAAGCCGAGCGGGGCAGCCCTGGCATGTGCGGTCAGAGCCCCAAGGGGTCACCCCACCTCGGAGCACAGAAACGGCTAACAAGGTACCGGGGAACTGCCCTGCTAAGGGCCCCCAAGAGGAGCCCAGGGCCGGACACCAGCCGGTCAAGCTCTGCCTGCAGCTGGGTGCCCCCGCGGTGCTGGTAGCCCTTATCCTAAGTGTCCCCGGGTCCCCCTGCATGTCCCCCCGCCCCACCCACCGGATACCGGTCCCCCGGGTCCCCCTGCATGTCCCCCCGCCCCACCCACCGGATACCGGTCCCCCGGGTCCCCCCGCCCCCTGGGTCCCCCTGCATGTCCCCCCGCCCCACCCACCGGATACCGGTCCCCCTGCATGTCCCCCCGCCCCACCCACCGGTCCCCCGGGTCCCCCTGCATGTCCCCCCGCCCCACCCACCGGATACCGGTCCCCCGGGTCCCCCTGCATGTCCCCCCGCCCCACCCACCGGATACCGGTCCCCCGGGTCCCCCCGCCCCCTGGGTCCCCCTGCATGTCCCCCCGCCCCACCCACCGGATACCGGTCTCCCGGGTCCCCCCAACAGGCTCCGGTCTCCCTCACCCGGGACGTTCATGGCGGGATCGGTGGTGGCGGGTTCCGGGCAGAAGCGGGCCGGCAGCAGGGACGGAAAGGGCTCTTATAGCCCCGGCACCGGAAGTACAGCCAAAGCCGGCCAGGGGGGCGGGAGGACGGTGCGAGGAGAGGGATATTCCACGCCGCTGGCATTGCGCAAGCTCCCGAAGGCGGGCGTGTGCCAGCCCTGGCTTGCTCTTAAAGGGGCCCCACCCAGCCCTCAGCTCGCTGGGGGGGGGCGGGGCCATTGAACCGAACTGTAAACCCTGTGTGTAATGCAAACCACTTGGAGCCAGGGGTACAGCAGCACCCCTAATTACAGCACCTATGCGCGCTTCAGCCTCCCCCGCGCCCCAAGCAGCACATGCACGGTCTAGGCTGGGCAGAGACCCCTAGGCATGCAGCTGCACCCAGCAGAAAAGCCAGGGCTCAGCTCTTCACAATGCAGCCTCAAACCACCCACCCAGGTGGGTCAGGGTGGCAGGCAGGTGGCTATGCCCTTTTAGGGTTGCGCCACTAGGCCCTGCACCAGGGACCTCCCCTGTTTCTGCATCACCGTATAACAAGATCCAGAGTTGCTGAGTGCTGGGGAAAGCACCAAGAAACACCCCTCTGCACTGTGGGTGAGCATTGCTCAGCATTTACAGTGACCATAATTAATATCAGACAGTGGGGTGTGGCGGAAGCACTAAGAAAAGTCCCTTTTTTAAAATACAGCATTGGCACCCCTACTTTGCAGGGCAACCAGGGCGTATGCCTGAACAGAAACAGGGCATGCTTGTCCAACCAGCTAACAACACAGCACTTTACAGACAGCTCTTCCTCCAAGTATTCATTGCTATGATTTCATTTAAACAGTTTTGAAAAAACAGATTCCTGGAGTTTTAAACAGAACATCAACATACCTTACATAGATTATTTAAGAAACAACAACCAGTTCCTTACAATCTAATGTCTCAGACTATTGCTATACCACCAAGTTTTCCAAAGTGGGTCATTCTCTAATAACCAGCTAAGCCTCTTTTGTAGCTCAGTGAGCCACTTTTATATGGCTTGTTGATGTCAACCTTTAGCTCCTGATTGCTCTCAGGCAGGAGGAGCGCTGCCTCAACTCTTTTCACCTGTACAGGTGCAGGCTATCAGAGAAATTGGAATGTTAACTCCATGACTCCTGGATCCAGAGATGGGTCTCTGCACCTGTCACAGTGCTGATGATTTGGGTGTGTAGTTTTGCAAGTGAAATAACATTTGACAGGGAAGCCAGTGTGTGGATTACAAAAATTATTAACTTGTATCTATTGGGGGTATATTTATGCTTCCCCATCTCTTGTTTAATTGTTTTCACAAGTTTTCTTTTTCAAGTGTTCAAGGGGAAATTTGCCCATGACTACCCATTTATGTCTGTAGATAAGGTTCTTTGTTCACAAGCAAAGTATTTCACTAGAGTGTGCAGTTTGGTTGTTGTGTCAGGAACTTGCTGTTGGTAAATTTCCTTTTCATTTCCCAACATCTTATTTCAATATTTCTGCTCAAGTTAATGACAGGTGCAGAAAAAGGCAAATCCTATCCCCAGCAAACAGCCTGCATAGCCAGTCTGACTGGTGGTGGTCAGTATGAAGAAATCTTTCTCCATGCAAGGGTGTGACAACAGAGCACCTTCACAATCAAAACTACAGTCTCAGTACCAAGGTAGGCCCTGTAGCTGCTGCACTTGTATTCCAAGGGGAGACTAGACCATCAGTCTGTTTTTTCACAGATCTGTTGGTCCGGTCTCACCCCCCAAATTCCCCTGCATGCTGGAGCACAGTAAGGCCTCACAGAGCAGATCCCTGTGGTGCACAGGGAGTATGGAACTGTTTCACTGGGCCCACAATCCTACTCTCATTCCCTGAACAGAATGACAAGACTTCACTTTCTAGCTGATGGCTTTGGAATTAGGTCCGGATTTTCAGGGATAGTGAGCATCCACAACCCCCACTGAGATGAGTGGGAGCTGCAGGCTCTCAGCATCTCTGCAATTCAGATGCAAATAAACTAATTATAATCTCATAGCATTTATACAGCACTTTTCAATCTTGTTGTGAAAAATAGCTAGTCAGGCTTAATAAAGGGGATTACTCATTGTATAGAAAGCAATTTAAATTATTGGGTGTAATAAAGAGAATTTGTTTGTACTAAAGTTATTATGCTACAATGTTCCCTGAAAGCTAGTTAATGTTAAATTGGCAGGGATAGTGTCACTCCATCAAACAAGGACAGACTCAATTTTACAGTGGTTGAGAAACTCCTTCCTGTTGAGTAACAGTACCTTTCCACTTTCTGAGAAGGATATTTGCCCATCAGAGACTGGCATTTATTTATAGCACATGGGGTATGTGAACTGAGTCAAATTGTGATGAGTCTTTAAAAGTTTGCGGGAATCTTATGAAAAATTGTCTGCTGGTGTATCACATGGTCAGTGGGGAAAGGGGAGATGACCCCTCAATTTTACTACTGGAGAATTTATTCTAAAACGATTGTTTATTTTAACATCGTGTTTGCTAAAGGTATTAGAGTGACTGCCCCAGGCCCTGAAATCCATTGTTCCAAACAAAGGGGTACAGTGGAGGCAGCAGCAGTGTTGGCTTCATCTACTGTACTACCTGAGTGCCTCAACCCTGGCTGGAAGGGGCCACCTCTAGGGGTGAGTCCCTATGGGTGATTCAGGCATTTGCCTTTCTGAGGGGACTAGCAGCAAAGGAGAAAACGAGTGCCCATTGTGCTGATGACCATGTACTGGGAATCGGACTGAGACCCATTAAATGACATTTGGTCACAGTGGGCCATGGAGGGAGCTAAACCAGCATACGAGAGATTTTCTTTCTTATTACCTAACCACTGAGCTGTTCAGCGCCAAAGGCCTCCCTTTCTTAAGAAATTATCCGCTACTGGTATTTGTGCCCTTGACATCAAACTCTTTGGGTTGTGAGAACATAATCATTTCCATGGCAACTCATTGTGACTTCCACGGGGCCTAATCAACAGGAACAGACTCCTGACAAATAATGATCCTGATTACATCAAACATCCTTTAGGAATAAAAATGGAGGCAGACCAAAAGAAAGCAATATAGTCATCCGGGATCCTTTCCCCCTTCCCTGCCCCCCGTATGAATGTGTTCAAAGCAGTAGGTTATAATCAACATACATAAAGAACCATTTACATTTTGAAAGGATCATTGTGTAAAATAACAATAAATATGGAAGGAACTATATGAACTAGCGTAACTGTTGCAATGCATAATGGCTAATCCCATCCCTTAACACAAGGGCATATGTCCTGCTACAGATGGGGCTTCTTAGGCGCACACAGTAACCTCAGGATTTCTTCACCTGGAGTGAAATGAAAAGGATAGATGTAAATCACCATCTGATGTAAGGCAAAGTGGGCTGAATTCACCCTGAGCTATGCCAAAGTGCCTGCCCAAAATATTTTAGCAGGGAAGCAAACTACAAGGGACAACTTTGGTGCTCACTTCCCCTTTAATCTCTCAGAGTTCCCCCTCTGTAGTCATCCATGGCCAGAGCCACAAATTGGATTGGGCATGTGATCTGCAGGGAGTAGTACTTGACTCTCCGTGCTGCTCCTCCCACTGGGTTGTAATATCCCCGGTACAAGTAATCTACGAAGGGGAAAAGGGAGGTGCAGGCAGCTGGCCAGAATAATACTTTTGCAGCATTATTTTGCATCTGCTTTGACAGCAAAGCGGACCTGGACTTGGTCATTTTTAGTTTGTCTTAGTCAGGGCCGGCTCTAGGCACCAGCCTAGGAAGCACAATGTGCCACCTTGGGGCGGCACATTGTAAGGTGTGGCATTCAGGCCAATCTTAAGGTAGCGAATTCTGCTCCTTTTTCTTTTCTTTTTTTTTGCCTGGGGTGGCAAAAATGCCAGAGCCGGCCCTGGTCTTAGTATCATCTTGTTTCATGTAGGCTGCCAAGGCTTAAAGAAGGAAAATATGGATCTTTGGTACCTATTGCATTCTGCATATGTTACAGAACAGCTAATGAAATGTTCTATACCTCAAACTAATTAGCTCACATCCATGGTGTTTACTAATATCAGCTGCATTAATAATAATAATATTTTGTATTACTGTAACACCTTTCATCTAAAGATTTCAAAGTACTTTACAAACATTAATAGAATAAGCCTCACAACACTGCTGCTAGGTAAGGAAGTAAGATTGTTTCCACTTCATATTCTATTATAGAGACAGAAACAGAGGAAAAATGAGTGACTTTCTCAGTCACTCAGCAAGTCAGTGTCAGAGCCATGTGTCTTCTCTAGCCACTAGACCATGCTGCCGCCCCTCAGTTTTGATGCTATGTAGTCTTCCTCCTAGCAGCACGTTTGAGTACACTGATTGAAACTGGCAAAGGGTAAGAGAGGATCCCTTAAGCATCTGATAATGTACAGCACAAAGCATCATTAAGTCCTCCCATGCTCTTCTATATTGGCAACACTGCCTCCCACTTATTCGTGTTAAGAGAATAAAACACCCTAAACTGGAACTCAGCAGCAGGAGCTTTCATTATAAAATCCATTTACACGAGTTTGCCTATCTAAAAATCATTGACTCAGATACTTACAGAGCTGTTTCACTTGGTGTTTCTTTTGTCTTTTTGAAGCACTAAAAATAAACACAAGCAACACAATCTTGTCATTATTGTATTTCTGAATGAAAGACTTTTACTAAGTATATTCATAACTTGCATTAGTACCACTCCTTTCATCCCACCTGGCCCCAAATGGAATATACAGGAATCACTTCATCTCCCACTGATATGCAGCCACCTCTGGGGGTGGGTTATAACTGTTCTCAAAACAGTATACAGCAACACTACACAACAGTATTGGACAGAAAACTGCAGGGCAATTGCATGAATAGCAATACGGAACACAACATATTTCAAAGTGCTGTGCAGATGTTAACTGAGTCATTTAGGGAGACACACCATGATTGCCCAAACTGGAAAGCAGACAGGACAACACCTGTATTTTGTGAAAAATGCCAGGAGTGGAAAGGATTCCAACTTGATATCAGAAAGATGGTACATTTTCCACCCAGCCAGAGTGCATGAGATCAGTACAGGCAGGGCCGGATTTCCAGTTAGGCACAGTAGGCATGTACCTAGGGGCTCTGGTGTTCTAGGGGCACTTAAAAGTGGGTTAAAAGTTTCATTTGTTACAGAAAACATGAGGTCAGCTGTAGGCAGGGGGAGCGCTGAAGATGCTGTCCCGAGGGGCATGTAAGGGGTAAATCCGGCCTGAGAGAAGAGTGCCATCTTCTGAATATCCAAGATTGTTTCCTTCAGAGTCTCCCGTCTATAAGTCTCCCATCTGGCTTTGCCGTACTGTGCAAACTTTACCAGGGCCCATGTCGCCCATGTAGGCTATCCATGATAAACAGGAAGCAGGGTGACCATTCAGAGTTTGTCATTTCTGTATATGGCAAATGACAGTATCTTCTCTCACAACGACACACACCTATGCCCTCCCCCACATTAGAGAGACTCATGTGTCTGAGTGTACAAACCCACATTATATGAACTGTATAGACCACCTTTCCGGATCATTTCTAAGTCCAAGAAGCAACAGAAGTGTTGTGTTAAGCCTCCCCTCCCCTCACCCAAAAAATAAGGCTGAGATTAACCAGAGCTTGTTCTTAACAGTAGCTGTGCTGACTCATTATGATGTTTTCTGATTCATTGATGCTTTTGTTACCTTCAATATTTTTTCTCTTCGAGCCACAATTCCAAATGTTACAGTGAGTACAACCACCACGGTTGCAGCAATAATGGCCTCCAAGGGAAAAACCGGTTTTCTATCTGTTGGAAGGGGGAAAAAACACCCATTTGGATACTGGACAGATTGATACACTTCTATAAAGCAAGTCATTTTAGAGACGTCCAAAAAAGAGCAAGTAGTTTCTTCCTGTCCCTGTCTCCACAATGACCTGAACTGTGCTAAAAACTGTTGTAATGCATGGGATATTCATGTGGTTCTAACATTCAAAAAGAAAGAAGCAAACAACAAACAGCCAGACATTTTTACTGGACTAACTGGAAATATTAAGTGGTGGCCACTCCGGCAGGTTCTCCGGCTAGGCCATGGACACGGAGTAAGGATAAGTGACTGTGCAGTAGTGTTTTCTGACACCGTCACTACAGCTGTTTTTGGTGAGGTTTCTAGAGATCGGAGAGAATGGCTTGTGGGCAGCCCTGCAGCCAGCAAACCATGTATTTCTTAGAATGAGAGGTGGGAAACTGCAGCCCTAAGATAGTTGGAGATTCTTAGGAAAACATATGCACCAGATCCCTATTGTGACACCTTTGTATTCTGTAAATTGATACAATTCAAATGTATCCTCTCATTTTTGTGTCAACAACCCAATTAAGGAATGGGGAGAAAGTTACAGATTTCTTTCTAAACAGGGCATAGCCTCTTGCTTTAGAAACAAACGTCTCAACAGCTATTAAGCAGAGGATCTTCACATTGTTTTACATCCTTAAAAAAACAATAACCCCAACTAGCCTTCTTGGGAGAGGCCAGAAGTCTGAGCAGAAGCCAGAGTTAGTACTCTTGGATTTTGTTCTCAATTCTGATTTTGTCTTTGCCGCTGCCTTGTGCTGTGATTTTGGGCAAGACCCTGCACCTCGTTCAACCTAATTTTCCCCATCTGTAAAATGGGAATAAGAATATCCCCCTTCAAAGGTGAGCTGTGTGACTTAATTAACATTTATCAAGCTACCTGAGATCCTCAATTGCATCATGCTATCTATGCACACATTATAATTATGATACTTCCTCGAGTTTTTCTGCCAATCAGCATGTGAGCTTCATGTCAGCCTATTTCTAGCTGTTGCTCAACCTGGCCCTGGCCCCGGCCCCAACCTGCTATTCAAAGCATACACGTGTCATTGCCCTACTTACTTCAAATAAAATGTCTTGTTTACAACCACCCCTGCTCTAATTTCCACTGAATTCCATTGAGGGAAAAGAACAGGTTATTATATACTGTTTGCGTTACAGTCGTGCCAGAGTTCTCCACTTGTCATCAGGATCGGGCTAATTGTGCCGGGCACTGTGCAAACATGAAAGAAGAGACAGTGCCTGTCCCAAAGTGCTTATAAGCTAGTGCCCTGATGCTGCTCCTGTGACCGTACAGAGCCTTGCGGACGTAAACAGGGCTCTTCACTGGCACAGGGATTTGCCAGTATGGACCGCACTGCAGTATTGGGGCCTGTATGAAGTATAACGTTTTGCTCAGGGCAACTAATAACTGCTGGGATTCAAGTTGGCCAATGTGCATGAATTTAAAGAAGGGGCTGGAATGTTTTGAAAGTTCTAATGCAGACATCTGGCTTCAGGAGGTCAGAAGGGGAGAGGCAGCCCCTTCACATTACACTCTCCAAATACTTGTCAATACCTGGTGGAACAGGAAAAGCATTCAATACTGCTGTAGCCTTCTAATTATTAACCAGGCAGGCTATTGTTGCTATGCACTTAGATGCACACTCATTATTAGTGTTACCTTCAACTGTCAGGTGGAACTCCTTTCTCATCTCTCCAAGAACAGATTTAGCCTCACAAGTGTATGTTCCATTGTCAGATTTTTCTACTTTCTTGATAGTCAGCTGGAAGACCTCACTAGTATGGTATATCTGATAGCGATCTTTCTTCAGGGTCAAGTTGCTGTTGTCTTTATACCAAGCCATTTCCGCTTGGGGGTTGGAGTTCACATTGCAAGTCAGCTTCACATCATTCTTTTCTTCGACTGGAGGAGGGTCTACCCCAGTTAGGAGAGGGGGAACTGTTCACAACAACCAATTATTTTAATTACAAAGTTACCAGAACCACAAACACCTACTTACTATTGAAGGGAAAAGGAGTTCCCTTCGAACATTTCTGATGCATGCACAAATAACAATGATGATGTAGAGCAGTTCTGTAACCCTTCACAGCACTACTTGAACAAACTGGGCAGTCATCACTAGGAACAGTCATTTCCAGACATAATTTTAAAAGGGAGTCCTGACTACTTTTCAAAACATCAATATAAAGCAGTTCTGCTGCTACAGCTTTTAGCAGTTTTTCCTACGAGCTGTACTGGTGTTAAATTTCATTCTGTCGTAAGATCAAATATTAAATGAGTAAACTAAACCGGATGCGTTGCAGGATCAGAATTTAACTTATTGAATAGCTGTCCCATGAACTGCTAAGCACTGCTGGAACTTGATACATTCAGAGCAGGGGAAGTGGGGCTGGACAGAGCAGGAGAGAGAACAGACACCACCAAGGAGAGGGGCAAGATTGATCACATGACATCTTCCATCTGGAGGTACAGTTGGCCACCTTTATGTCATCAAAGCTTCAGGCATTACCTCTCAGCTCTTTCACTGAATAAAAGCTTGGTTTTTACAGCGTAATAACGAATGCATATTAACCATCATGCTGCAAAATCCTAGTGCCGTCACGGGGCAGGTAGTTTTTGCCATGATGTAGCTAGGCGAGATCAATCCTACATCTGAGCTCACCTAGCTATATCCCGGTAAAAGCTAAAGTGACGTGTGTCTCCTAGGGATTGACAGTGGGATGGCTAACACACGTCAGTTATCCCACTGGAAACATACACCCTTTTTTTTTTTTTTTTTTCCAGTGAAGACATAGCTGAAGGCACTCCCTTCTCCTGGTTCAGGGCATAGGCCACTCACCAGCCGGTGTCTGGAGTTTAGGTGCATCCAGGGCCGGCACTTACAATTTTGCCGCCCCAAGCAGGGGCGGCAGCCCCGCCCCCCGACACAGGCAGATGTAGCGGGGCCCCGCCCCTGACGCAGGCAGTCCCAGTCCGCGGCGGCAAGGGAAGGGTGCCGGATCTGCCACCCCATTGCCGCCGCAGCAGGCGAGAAAGGGGCGGCAGTCCGAGTCCCGCGGCGGCAATTCGGCGGCGGGAAGAGCGGACCTGCCGCCGAATTGCCGCCGCGGGACTCGGACTGCCGCCCCATTCTCGATGCCGCCCCAAGCACCAGCTTGGAAAGCTGGTGCCTGAAGCCGGCCCTGGGTGCATCAGGAGGACTTTATATATTTCTCTAGCATCCTGCAGTGGCCACTGCAGCAGAGAGGATACCAGAGGAGACGGGTCTTTTTTGTGCTCTGATTCTTTTGTTCCCCCCTCTTTTCAAGCGGGAGTCTAGGTGGAGGAGGCAACAATATCTAGTCAATCTACTTCTTAATCAAGGGCCTCAGTCAGCTCCCAGTGAAGAAAACTGAAGGACCCCACGTTGATTTCAATGAAAGTCGGATCAGGCTTGAAGGTTTTGTTTACACTAGGGAAAAGGTGTATTTTGAACATATTAGCGAACACCTAGCATCAGCTAACACTTTTTCCTAGGGAAGACAAGGCATAAGAATATAGAACAGTTGGGCCTGGACTTCACCTACTGAGCAGCCCACAGGTGTGCTAAACCCACTGAGCTCACACTGCCACAGCTATTTTTCATAATCAGCCCTCCCATGAACTCACACTGGACATCCAGAGTCACCGAGATCTGAATGGACTCGTCCCGCACCAGCTTGCAGGTAAAGCTGACTCCATTGTCGGTCTTAGAGACTGGAAGTATGCAGATGTTAGTGGTATTAATTTTATTTCCATCTTTCACGTTCACAGTCCCACTGTCTCGGTACCAGCGTAATTCCTCCGCCCTGCTGTTGTTACGTACCGTGCACCACAGGGACTCTTCACGGCCAGGCTTTGTGGATAGTATTTGGTTATCAGAACTATTGTTTATAGCCAGCTCCACACCTGGGAAGGGAAATGGACATGATGGGTTTCACAATCTGTACCTTCTGCACAGCCAGGGCAATATTAATAATTACCAGGCCGCTCTTACAATGCCCAGACCCCAGAGAACGGGTTAAGAATGAAGTTGTCAGACTTAAATCTAATAACGACATTTTCTAAAGCAGCTTCTAAAACTGCAGCCACAATTGGTCAGGCACAACTTTTGTTTTATTTATTTAGATTTAGAAAACCAGACACAAAGGTGCCTATCCTGAGCTGTAAGCGTTCTAAAGGCACAAGCAAACACTGAGCCCTGACGCAGCAGCTGACTGCATGGGTGCAGGAATCTGGGCCGTGAAGGAAAATCCCACCAGCCGCCATCATATATAGCAGTGATGTATTAGCCCCTCCAGCAAAAAGAAACAATAAAGACAAATACTCCACGCACCCTGAAATACTGTGTGTGCTCAGTTTTCACAGCCATGCTTTTATGCACTCAGTTTTTCATGCTCATGTTTTGATGTGCTCATTTTTTTGATTGTCTCAAGCTGCATTTGTGAGTGTAACTGGGTAGTTAGATCACTAGCTACATCTGCATTGGCTTCAGTAGAGTTTTGCTGTTCAAGGACTGCAGAGTCAGATTCTAAGCTTGGAGCCTTAGGACATTTTCACTGGGAAAAATAATCCCTATGGGAAACAAGTTGTCATTTAGCTCCAGTACTCAAGACTCTAGTCCCCATGATGTCTTAATTAATTGAAAAAGTCAGTCGAAAATGCAAAGGCAATTGCACTCTCGGGGCACAAAAAATAACCTGAAACCATTATACCCTTGTTTGGTACTTCTAGATAGCTAAAGTATTCAGACTTTCCCTTTTTCACGTATTGTTCAAATAATGTAGTCCTCTGATTTTTGTACCCTTTGAGTTTGCCAGTCTCATTCAGTGTGAATGACACTTTTTAAAATGGCCTCTTCATTCTCTCTGGCTGCTCACGATGCCGTATTGAGCAGATCAGTTCTTCTATGTCTAGCCTATGTAGGAACGATTACTACAATATAGGAAATGTAGGGATCCAGCTGTAGCACAGCGCCCTGGACACTACCCAGTGACAGGTGTCAAGCAGAGCATCAGGAGATATTAAGAAGCTCAAACAAATTTGCTGCAGCTTTTCTTTGCTGCTTACCTGTGACTAGACACGGCAAAAGTAAAACTGCAAGGACAAGTACTTCATAAGAAGCGGGTAGGCGGCTCTTCTGGGCCATTTCTGATCTACTCAGGTGGGATCTGTTGGATAGAGAGGCATGGTTCTATGAATACTGCCAGCATGGGATAATTATACATTGCTATCACACATTCCCAGTAGAACCTTCCCAGAAAGGCCCTTGGCAGCCGATGGGCAGGTGGGGCCCTGAGGAAGAAGTTGTATTAGTTTCTTGTTGGTTGTTCTCCACATGAAAATAGAAGCGACTGGCCCCTTAAATCTTTATCCCCTTCCTCTTAAATTATTTTTTCCCTAGCAATGGGAAGTTACTGCTGGGGCAGAGGTCCTTTCTCTTGGGATATCTAACCCTGCTGCTTACCTTGAGGAGAGTCTGTGAAGAGGCTTCTTCTGTTCAGAAATGCACAGCACTTTCCCCGTCTCATTTATAAGGGCTGAACTGTAATGTTTTTATTGTAGTTCAGTGTCAAGTGAGTCAGATAAACTGGGTTCAAGGCCTTGTTCCTTTGCTGAATTTCTGAGTACACAGAAAACCAGTCAGAAAATAAGGATTCTTCCTGCACTGCTCACTGTTTTATGGGACTAGCTGAGGCAATGAGTAACTAACAGGAAAGTTACTGGGTCAGCCATTGCTGATTTCAACCAAAAATAAGGCATGTTTCCTTCTCAGCTTCCCTCATGTTGCTGGGGCCTGGGTCTGCATTCATTCAAGCCAGTGGGAGCTTTGTTGCAGACCTCAACAGCCGGGGCTGGAACCCATCCCGCTCTCTCCCTTTCTTCCACCACGGAGCCACTCGCAGTCCCTGGGACTGCATGCGGGAGTGAGGTGACTGGGAATTGGCTCAAACTCTGAAACGTCTGTTTGGAGATCGGAGAGCGGGGTCACTGCAGTGACATAGAAACTACGAACGAGTCCCCTCTGCCCCCATACGTTCGGCCAATACACCTCAGTCCTGAAGTGCACCAGGCCTTGATATTCCACTCCTGGGCCTGACCCCACCCCTGGTCTCTGCTGGGGCATGTCACTGTGCCCTGTCTTATTTCTGCTTTCCCAGCACTGCACCCAGTTCCCCCACTCTCTCAGTGAACCTCAGTGCTGAGTTGTGGCACGCCCTGCTATTCCAGACTCCTCCAAGCTGGAAACACCTATTTTTCAGTTAGCTCAGCCACTGGGGCCAGCCCTGATGTTATGGTGGATACAACTGCATTGAATTCCAGGGCGTTCCGGCTGCTTACAAGGCTGGATTTGTCTCCGTGTGTTTCGAAGCGGCACTTTGGGGGCACAGATGAAGCCCGTGGTGCTAAGGGAAGATGGCGTTTTGAATATTCTCAGCACACCTTAGCAGGACACAGGTGATAACTATAAACCACGAGGTCCTTACCAAGGAATGTCCCACTGACGTCGATGGGCCTGTGGGCGCTCAGCACCTCTCTTGATCAGGCTAATCATAAACCTGGGATCAGAAACTGGCTACAGTGAGCCATATAATGCATTTCATAGGCAGGAAAGGGACCCTGGACAAGGTGGACTATGTTCGACACACACAGCAGAGAGCACCAGTAGGTTTAGAGAGCTGCTGTATGGTTTTGCTGCTGACAGGACACTAGAGGGTGCCAGTGCACAAAATACTATGTATTAGTAGCTCTGTACATGTGTTCATCTCTTGAAAAAATCCACGCACAACAAGAAGCCGTTTTCAGGAAACATTTTTTATTTGATACCTACCCAAGGTGCTTTGGAGAGAGGAGTCAGAGTGGGGCCTGTCTCTGACATCTCCTGGATGTCTAGCTGCCATCCCTAGCTCAGCATGGCTAAAACAGAGCAGGGGCGCCACTTAGGTAGGGCAGAGGGGGGCTGCACCCCCCTGAGTTTTGTACCCCCATACTGCTTACTCCTCCCCCCACCAGCCAGGAGTAATGTGGCTCACTCTTCTTCCCTCCCCCCCACCCCAGCTATTCTTTGCTCAGCCAATAGGAATGCAGAGGTGTATCTGGCAGAGCCAATAGCAGGGCTGGGAGCTTCTGCGGCACTTTTTTCAAATTCATTTTCCTGAAACAAAGAGGCTCAGGGGAAGGAAGCTCTGGGCTGAGGTCAGCAGATGCTTGCTGCAGATTTCAGCCATTCACCTTCCCATGATGGCATGTTACAAAGGCAGGAGCCAGCCCCTTGGGACACCAATAGACACAGAGCTGCTCAGGATGGGGATGAGGAGGGGGCAGGGGCTGCTGTCCCAGGCACATTCAGGGGATAATTATCCCCACAGACAGACCAGCTTCGGACGTTTCAGGCTGCAAGGGCCGTGCTGAAGAATGACCACCTGGGATCTTTCCCTGCTGTCAAGAGCGCAAACGTGCTCTCACACCACAAATATTGTTTAAATTACGCGTAAAAATTCCTATTTTTTCCAACTCTTTAATTTTGCAGTGAATGGCAGTACCCCAGTGTGGCCATTTATTCTGCCATTTAGTGCCACGTGTCTGCGGGAGTCTTTCCTTTGCCAACAGCAACACTGATCCCTCTTTGAATGCTGGGATTTTACCCAATCTCCCCAGAGTGGGGGTGCACTTTTCTAGGACCTTTTTCCCAGATACCTTTTGAGGAGCTGCTGCTCCTGGACTGCTACTCTCCAGCAGCCATTTTTCAGCTTTCTGCTGCATCTGCTCTTCCAGCTGGGAAATATTCTTATCTCCTGTTGTATGTACTCTTGAACATTCCTGAGGGTGGCAGAGTCTCACAGATCAGTGAGTTTCGTGGAGGTGATGTTTACTCTATCAAATCCTTACAGCAACACACCAGAAATCTCCTTCCAACTTAATCCTTTGTATTTATCATAACTATTTGCATAAACTCTTCAGTAAATATAAACCTAAACTAATCTGAACACGTCATAAGATTCGGCTGCCAAAATGTGATTTGTTATAGACCTACGCTAGCCTGCTAACATCCATCCTTTAATTATAGTCTTCTAGGTAGTGATTCTTTTTAAAGGTATAGGCCCCAGTGTTAATACATTTTTTTAAAATAACTAGATTGGGCTATTTGGGGGCTAGTTTTTAAGTGACACTTGGCCCTCTCTTGACCCTCACACCTAGGCTTGCAGATTATTTCTAGATAATATCTCTACCATACGGCCTTTCCTGTCCATCCACACAGCAAAAACTCTCATCCAGGCTCTCATCAGCTCATGTCTTGATTATTGCAACATCCTTTTCTCTGGCCTTGACAAATGCAACCTTGCTCCCACTCATATCCATTTAAAATGCTGCCGCAAAGATCATTGATTTGACCATGTGACTCCTCTCTTTGCATCGCTCCACTGGCTCTCCCTTTCCTGCAGCATCAAACATACGCTACTTGTCTTCACTTTCTGGGCCCCTGCCAGCCTATCTTCACCCTACCTATCAGCTCTCATTCACTGTCAGGAAGTTGACTCCCACCTCCGATCGGTCCCTGATGCCAGCCTCCCTCACCCACTTGTTAAATTGTCAAACAAGCACATTAAAGTTGAAAGGCAGAAAATTTCAAACTGACAAGAGGCAGTACTTTTTTGTATACAATGTGTGCACAGTTAGCCTGTCAAACATGTTGCCACAGGATATCATGAAGACCTAGAGCAGGGATCTGCAACCTTTGGCACGTGGCCTGTCAGGGAAATCTGCTGGCGGGCTGAGACGGTTTGTTTACCTGCAGCATCCGCAGGTTCGACTGATGACAGCTCCCACTGGTCGCAGTTCGCTGTTCCAGGCCAATGGGGGCTGTGGGAAGCGGTGGCCAGCACATCCCAGAAAAAGTTTATTTTCTGTTTGATGTTCTAGACTCTGACTTCAAACATTAGACCTCGTTTAGGCCAGATTTGATCATTCAGAAAATCCATAATTGAATAATGAACTATATGACCTTTCTGTCTTTTATAGATAAAAAACATTAAAGCTTTTCTTGAGAGATGGTTTGCGAACTGAAACCTGCCCTTGGAGTTAGATGTGTAATGGGATATGCAAAAACATGCATAATCTAGGGTTGAGATATTGGTTAATTTGTCAAGTAAAGAATCAGCCAAGCATAACATTAATTCCATTCCCAGGAAAATGTTCTCACAATAGTGCCTCAGGTGTTACTCAGAGGTTATTGGCATCTTCCCAATCATTCCAGTTCCCCGATTGTAATCCTATTTTAATACATGATGCAGCGTATTTTGCAACAACACTTACGTCATGAGTGCAACCAACTCTATTCTCTCCATTTGCTGAACGTCAGTGTTGAGAAGTAACGCACCTGAGTAATGCCACGAATATACTTAGCACAACATCCCCCTTCCACCAAACCTTCTCTTATTCCCCCCCCCGCCATTTGTTAAATCATTACAGTGCATCCTTGTTGCCCCAGGAGTACATGTGGCACCTTAGAGACTAACAATTTTATTTCAGCATAAGCTTTCGTGAGCTACAGTCCACTTCATCGGATGCATGGAATGGAACATACTGTATCTGGTTTCCACTGTGAGATGTATAGATAACCAATATGCCTTGAATATATGAATAACTATAGTTACTGTTGGCCCTTACAGCCGGAAAGCTGTTGCTCTATCCCCTGTCAAGGATACAAAACCAGATTACAGGTTGTACCTCTAGAGTTTGCTCAGAACAGAACACCAGCAACCCACATCTTAAACCATGAGACACCCTTTTGTAACTATCTCCAATACAGCAGGTTCTACAACAGCATAAAGTGACATTGAGAATGTTCCTGTCTCGCATGAGGCCTGATGAACTGATCTTGGAGGTTGTGCGTAGGGTGACCAGATATCCCAATTTTATAGGGACAGTCCCGATTTTTAGGTCTTTTTCTTATATAGGCTCCTATTACCCCCACCTCCTGTCCCGATTTTTCACACTTGCTGTCTGGTCACCCTAGTTGTGCCATGTAGGTCAAGAAGCATCTGTGCATTTCCTTAAGCAGTCAAAACACCAGGAGAAGTATCATCTTCCAGCCTTTGGTAACATCAGACCAGCTATTTGTGAAGGCAGGAAAGCCTCACACATCTTTGTCATTCTGCTGTCTCTCTGTGGCTAGGTCTGTATTTTCTGTTTTCTATTGGATGCTTTTATTGACAGGCAGTGACTCTGCTGTAGCTGCTTAAGGTGATATGTCACTTGTCATACACAGAAATATCACTGACTTTAGTATGTACTTTGCCTGTCTCTCGTAGGACAGTCATTGCAGAGAGCTTGCAGTGTTGCTATAGCTGTGTTGGTCCCAGTAGATTAGAGACACGAGGGGGGATGAGGTAATATCTTTTATTGGACCAACTTGTGTTGGTGAGAGAGACAAGCTTTTGAGCTACACAGAGCTCTGCGTAACTTGAAAGCTTTTCTTTCACCACCAGAAGTTGGTTCAATACAAGATATTCCAGAGAGTGACAGAGTCTCTGCTCATCTTACTTAGGAGCCTAGTCTGCTCTTGATGCATAGAGATTTATGTGCAGTTTAGGGAGTTACCAGAGTAAAGTGAGATAAAAATAGACACATCAAGCTGCATTTTCCGAGCCTCGAGTGTGAAGCTGAAGTTATCCAAATGATTCCTCTTTAATTTCACCTTGATACAGTTCTAATGCTCTGCATCTTAATCAATCTTCTTAGTATTACTATGGAAAATTAGAACTGTAAACAGCAGAAAGGGCAACAATGTTTTTGTCAATATTTCACAGAGTTTACCTTTGATCCCAGTTATAAGGTCCCTCATGAGTTACCGTGGGCTGGTAAGAACTTTTATGATTTTACTGTATAGTACACAGAAAAACATTGAGCTCCCATTGAGCTTCTTTTTTAAAGAAGAAATATTATGTCTTTGTACAAAGTAAATCTTGCAAATTCTTCCCTCTTGTCTTATTTTTGTAAGAGAATATAAAAATATCTGGTGAAACTTTGTCACATTTCAGTGGTCCCATCTTTGAACTGGACATATTGCCTGTGATATTTATTACTTTAAGTGAAACGTAATTCATTGAATCTGCTTGCATCTAAATGGCTCTGAATTTCTTTGAGCAAAGGCTTTCTAGAAGCTGAGGCCCAGCCTTCCTTCTTGCGAATGAAGTTTGAATTTTGCATAAACTGAACCTATGCTGTGAACCTGCCAAATGAATTTCTGGTGCAGATCAGAGTTCTTACACCTCCAAGTAGCTGACTTGCACACTCAGTGAGGTGGTTAGAAGTGCAATTATTATTATTATTTATGTGGCTCCATAGATGGGATGCTTTGCGCTGGGCTTTGAGATCTGCCTGTTCCCAGAGAAGCACAGCTGTCATAGTGCCTCATAGATTGAAATCTGGTGTTTGCTGTAGTTGGGGCTCGATCCATTAATGGCTTTGAAAATCAGGACCAAGGCCTCGAACTGTGCTTACAATGGCCTGAGCCCTGGAGAAGGTGGGCAGCCACATTCTGCTTAGCAAGGAGTCCCACGGGACGCCGAGGCTGTGCACACCCTGCGGAATGGGGGCCGTGTCTGTGCCTCCAGTGGGAAGTGGGGACAATGCCTTGGCCAGTTCTTTGAAGTATTTCCCCTTTCTGGGCAGCATCACTTCGGTCTTGCCCTGGTTCAGCCTGATACCCAGTGCTGGCTCCGGCCCCAGGCCCTCCCGGCTCTCCCCGCACAGACCTGCTCCCTGGCGCCCCCAACCCACCAGGGCCCCCTGTGCAGCCCTGGGGTCAGCCACTGACAAAGGCGCCCCCCCACGTCCGAGCAGGCCTTGTTAGCCCTGCTGCGAGAAGCACTGCCCCTTTAAGGTTGGCCACGCCCTCTTGGTGACGTTAACAACACCGGTTTTTTTTAATACACCTGGCCTTGCATGGTGCCTCCTCCCACCCAGGCTGCCTCATTGGTCCATCTCTCTCCCCGCCCATCCTGGTCCTTCTCCTCCCCCATTGGTATGTCACCTCTCCGTTTGCCCCGCCCTTCCCCAGTCTCCTCCTCACCTATTGGTACCTTTCCCCTTTCTCTCGCTCTCTCCTCCCTCATTGGCCCGCATCCACCTCTTGTCGGCCTCTGCCTTCCCATTGGTACTCCTCAGCATTCGCTGCCCTCCCATTCGTCACCTCCTCACCGGTCCCAGTTCCTGCCCTTCCATTGGCCAGCTCCTCAGCTGTCCCCGCCCCTCCATTGGTCATCTCCTCAGCTGTCCCCACCCCTGCCCTCCTATTGGTCACCTGCCCCCCCCCCTCCTTCGCGCAGGTCTCTGGTGTCCGGGGCGGCTGCTGGGCCCTGCGTGTGGCCGCGCGTCTCTCCCCATGGCCGGGCGGCTCGTGCTGTGGCTGCTGCTCGGGCTGGGCCCGGCGGGCGGCGCCCACATCAAGAAGGCGGAGGCGGCGGCGGGGGAGGCCCCGGCCCCGGGCTACCTGCACTCGGCCGAGCTGGGCGCGGCGCTGCGGGCGCTGGCCGAGGGGGCCCCGCCGGGCCTGGCCCGGCTCTTCAGCATCGGGCAGTCGGTGGAGGGGCGGCCGCTGTGGGTGCTGCGCCTGACGGCCGGGCTGGAGCCCGCGCTGCCGGAGGCGGACCCGGGCGGGGCCCCGATCCCCGGCCGCCCGCAGGTCAAGCTGGTGGGGAACATGCACGGCGACGAGACGCTGGGCCGGCCGCTGCTGCTGCGCCTGGCCCAGGAGCTGGTGTCCGGCTGGGCCCGCGGGGACGCCCGGGCCGGCCGCCTCCTCAACGCCACCGACCTCTACCTGCTGCCCAGCCTCAACCCCGACGGCTTCGAGCGGGCCCGCGAGGGCGACTGCGACGGGGCGGCCCCGGGCGGCCGAGAAAACAGCCGCGGGAAGGACCTGAACCGCAGCTTCCCCGACCAGTTCGGGGCGGCCCAGCCCGACCTGGAGCCCGTGCCCGAGGTGCAGGCCCTGATCGCCTGGATGCAGCGCAACAAGTGAGTGGGGAGCCCCCGCTGGGGGGGGGAGGGGGAGAGAGCCGGGGAGCCCCCGCTGGGGGGGGGGAGGGGGAGAGAGCCGGGGAGCCCCCGCTGGGGGGGGGGAGGGGGAGAGAGCCGGGGAGCCCCCGCTGGGGGGGGGGAGGGGGAGAGAGCCGGGGAGCCCCCGCTGGGGGGGGGGAGGGGGAGAGAGCCGGGGAGCCCCCGCTGGGGGGGGGGAGGGGGAGAGAGCCGGGGAGCCCCCGCTGGGGGGGGGGAGGGGGAGCTGAAATTGCTTTGTCTGTATATGCCATTTTGGTGGGACCGCGGAGGGGTCTGGATCACAGCCAGCAGATCCGGTCTGGGCTGTGGGAGAGGCTGCCTGAGAGTGACTGTGGGGAGGGAGGTTGGGGGTGAGGGCTGGAGGTACGTAGCGGAACTAATGGTCAAGACATTGTGATACATTTTCCTTACCCTGAAGTCTCCTGTGATTCTGTCCGCATTGTACCAGTCCCCTCTAGCTCCCTTTGTGCTGTAACTGGAGGCTGCTGGGACATCTAGCTACTTGGCTCTAGCTTATGATGTGCTGGCTTGTTCAGCAGACCTCTTATGAATGGAACAGTGGTTGGTACATTTTATTGTTTAACTTCACAAAGGCCCACGTGCACCTGGCAGAGAAACCATGTTGGTTTCTTTACAGACAGCTACACTTAAAGGGCCTCTAGCAATGTTGTTTTCCTGGCTCATTAAAACAGGGCAATAGTAGCTGAAACTGTTCATGTTGACTACTACTACTACTTCACAGCAAGCTAAATCAGCTCTCCGTTAATGGAGAAACTTATTTTCAGGGTGTACTTCATTCACCTTAAGACCATTGGTGACCTTTGCTTTTGGCCCTGTATTGTTAACTCTCCTCATGATTAGGGATCTGATCTTTAGCAATATGGACCAACCAATATGGTTGCTTAATACCTACAGGTGCTCAAATACTGAAGTCTGGCATGAACTGGCAGGCAGAGCGTCCATCTTTCCTCCATCATAATAAATTTTCCCCACATTACATTACTACTTGCTGTTGCATAGAGAATTCTTGCTAAATGTTTCTAGGTGTAGGTCTTGATCCTGCAAATGCTTATGCATGTCAGTAGTTCTCTTGAGTGTTTGTGGGCCTAGAATAATGCATTAGTCTTCTAGCTCCCCATTGGAGCAAAGGAAGGGAAATGCACTGATAAGCTTATTGTCTGGAGTCGTACTGCCTGTAAGGGAGGATAGCTAGCTAAATTGGGTTATGAAGTCCAGTTCTGTCTTTTCTGGGACTATCTCATCTGCTATGAGTTTCCTGAACGAATTTATAAAAGAAAATGATTAGGTTGTGTAGGTTTCTGTTAACTTTTTGAAGATAAATCTGAAGAAAATGTCAGAATAGGTATCATGGAATATGTAATGCCATTACACAAGGTGTATGGAAGAGGAGTGCACAGTTTTTGTTATGAGAGTCTCTGGAAAATGAGTGACCGCTAGCTACTTGCTAATGAGAAATACATTCTGATCAGGCATGATTTGGTAGACTGAAACAAATTGTATCTTCCAAATACATCTTCCAAAGCTAGAGAGAGAGAAACTGAGGTCTGATTGACCACTTTACCATAAAGGACTCTTGAAAAAACCTCTGTTAGTACTTCTTGGTTATTCTGGCTAAGCTGGTTATTCTGGCAATAGCAACTGTGATGTTAAGCATTAGCGGGTCACATTTACATAATGGAGTGCGGAAACGTAGTTTTTGTTAAAATTTAACAGACTTTGTGTTGGGATCAGGAAGTGCCAGTAAAGATCCAGTATTATAGGTGTAAGAGGAGTTAGCGGTCTGAGTTGTTGATTCATCCCTGTTCCTCGGGTTCTTGGTTGCATTGTCCACACTTGCTTACTTGCTGAACTTTACTGTCAGTTCTGGTGTATTGATATGCTGCAGCACAAAATGAATCTAAGCCCCAAATTTGCTCTTGCTCAAAATTATCTAGTGGGGAAAATCCTCTGGGTTCCAAACATTATTAGTTTAAAAATAGTGTGTTTTGGCAAACCGCTGCTGACAAAAACGCTATTTTGTCAGTTCTGTTCAAGAACAGCACAACACATGATGCTCTCCTCTGGCTGGCAGCAATAATAATGCTGTGCTAACTTCATCACTCATACAAAAATGAGCGAGTAAACAAAACCATTGGTTTAAAAATCCCTCATGGATGTAAAGTTTGCTGTTTTATTAGATGACATTCACATGATCTGATTCGCATCCTATAGCTTGTTTTTTAAAAAAGCCAAGGCTTTGGTCATGTCCACTCTGCTTAATAACCCAAATACACACAGGCTGAATGGCAAGGAGCAAACTGGAATTTTTCTGCAGTATTAGAACACATGAGAACAAAAAGCTTCTTAAAAATGCAGGGGCACTTAGAGTATCAGATGTATTGAGACCTTTACAGCTGCCTGTGACTAGGTGAAGGAACAGTGAGACTGGGGCCTGCTACGCTCAAGTTTTCTGACTTGCCTTAGAATTTGACACTGGTATTTACCTGACCATTCCTTTCTGCAACACAAGCCTCTTAATCTTGCAAATAAACCCTGCAATACATCTCAACTCAAACCTTCTTTGAAGCTTAAAAAAAGCTGTCTGTCATCTGCTGTCCATGTGGACAAGTAAATAGCAGTTGCCTGTGATGATTTGTTTGACTCTGCATTTTTGTGTCTTGGGGGGGGGGGGGGGGGGAGGAGACAAGAAATTTGTTGCATCTCCTGTAACACTAGATGTTACGCTCAATTGAGTGTCTCAGTTTAAAGTGAATGGAGCCCTGAGGTTAGTTATTGCAAAATTCTTTTGGCTTCTAGGATGCCATCCCATTCAGGTTCTATTCAGAACCTGTTTACAGGGCTGCCTGCTGCTGAACTTTGCATAAGGAGCTGAATTTTTTTTTCAGTATAAGTGGACGTGCTCAAAGTTCCTATCAGAGCAAGATACACAGTGGTCTAATGGCAGCTTTTTGTAAGCTGTAAAAACAGTAGCTGCCATGGTGATGCATCAATGCCTAGGCAGCTGAGGAGAGGGAAGCCTTTTCTTTGAGCATTTTGAGAATATCAATGTGCATGTTGCTTTGAAGTAATCCTGCTTTGAATTCTGCTTCATTTGCCATTCTAGCAGCAGACTGCAGTCCTGTGAGTCTGAGCTGAACCTCCGAGGAAGCCGCTTGTATGACAAACCACAAGCGAGCAATAAACAAACTTTTTTTCAGATTAACAACATTCTCTCTTTCCCCCTGCACCCCGTTGGTTTCTGTAAAACAAAATAGACGGTTTCAAAGCAAAGTGGGCCTGTGTGAACATAACTTGCGGAAACTGGGACACCTTAGCGCAGCAAGAGCACTTGCTAACCAACTTAACATGTGAATTGCCAAGCTAGGTTGGACCTGAGATCCATTTAGTTCCCTATCCTGTCTCTGACAATGGCCAGCACCAGATACTGTTGGAGCCTATCTAGGATAGGCTGGGCATGTGTCTCAGATATACCATAGCCTTGATACAATTAGCAAAGACTTCTAATAAGTCTTCTCATCATGCAGTGTTAATTGGATACAGGGCTGTTCACTTACTGTCACAAAAAGCCATGCAGTTTCGAATGAGCTGTCACTTTCCTTTCCAGAGGTGGGGATTTCAGCATGTCATCACTGAAGTACTTTGGGCCAGGAGGAGCTATATTAATCAAGGTGACGGATGTTGGCAGTTACCTCTGCCCTAGTCTGCTCTGTCTGATTCTAATAAACATTGTTTTGTTTGTTTGAAAACCAGGTTTGTGCTCTCTGGGAACCTGCACGGGGGCTCTGTGGTTGCGAGCTATCCCTATGATGACTCTCCCATGCACGAGCCCAATGGAATCTATAGCAAATCCGCTGATGATGAAGTGTTTAAATACCTGGCAAAAGCCTATGCTTCGAACCACCCGATAATGAAAACTGGCACACCAAACTGCGCGGGGGAGCAGTTCGAGACATTCAAGGATGGCATCACTAATGGAGCTCATTGGTATGATGTAGAAGGTAAGTTTTCAGTATATTGCTTAGCAGGGTTCTCCAACTCTGTCTGGATCCCATCTTGATGGCATGTGTCATAAAGCTCTCCCCTCTCCTTGTATTTTCATGGGCCATCTCCGCTCCCATTAGCTGTCAAACATCTTTGTGGCAATTACCGCAGCTGAAATGTAATGGTAAGAAAGGAATATATTTTTAACTTTTAATGCAGCTGTGAATGAAGCAAAATGGTGCCATGGGCCACCCGCAAGTGCTCGGTGGATCACAGTTTGGGAACTGTGTGTTTTCAAATACGCTTGGGTTAATTGCTCAACCAGCTCCCATAATTATAGTGGGGGACTGGGCACACAAACTCCTTGGGTATGTTTGAAAATCACCACCTAAACTGTCTAGGGGGTGGAAACCATTTTGTTAGTTAGTAGATCACTAGTCATTGCTCTGAACAAAGTTATTTGTATGGTCAGTGCAATTCATTGTCTGATTCTCTTTAGTCTCTTATGTTCGATTGAACATTCTCTTCAGTGAAGTCTGGAATGTCTGATAATGGGTGGGCTTCTGCACTGGTAACTTAGAGACACTTAGGTTCTGATGTTTTTAAACAGCCCATTTCTTAACCTCAGATTAGCTTAACTTCCCCATGCCATTTCCCCTCCAAAGAACAGGGTATGACTCGGCAATATTGAAGAGTAACTGCTCTGTCATTGATGGGTGTTGAGACGCCCTGTTCAATGATAACTGTCAGCTGCGTGCATGTGTTCCCACTGTGTGCTGCCCCGGCTCTGCAGATTGCTGACACAGCAGATCCCGAGAGAACCCCCAATGACCACAGACTCCGATCAGGTACAAAGGCACCCGGCCAGGTTTATTGCCAAACGAAACACAGTCTCTAGCTCCCCGGATCAGATGCCTGCAGTTCTGCTAATACATATGTGCTCCCTGACAATGGACCGGCTCAGTCAGTGGCAGGATTTACCACTGCAACCTAGGCCAGATGGAGACATCCACTCAGGGATGCATTCTTGTACACAGGTACTAACCAGTTACACATCACTCCTGACGCATCGAAGAACAACCCCTCTGCGTGTTTGGGTGCTGCCTCTCTCCTGGTACATGTTGGTTCGAACCAACAAGTCTATCCATCATATTATCCTTTTGACCCTGTCGTTAGGATGGGTCAGCCTGTTCCGTGGAATGTGTTCGTACTGGACTGTTCTGGTGCCATCCTGTCACCAGTTTATCCTATTAGTACTTGATACCCTTTAGATATGTGTATATGTCCATTAGCAGCCTTCTTCTTGCCAACTTTTGTGAGCAGGGCCTGCCTCCGGCTCACAGCTTAACTTTGGCTTATGTTAGCAAAGTCTTGACCATTACTTTAGTTCAGGCCTCATACTGGGCCTCTGATACCAAGGGTTTGTTTCAGGGCCTCATCTTACTACATTGGGTACTTGTCTCCCACAAATTATCATACCAGTCCTACCGGCATGTGATGGCATGCTATTCCTGAAAAGTCCCATGGGCCAGCAGAAACACAAGTCATTACTACATCCTGAGTTTGCTCTCATCCTAGCTCCCAGCAGAGGCTGTTACACAAACATAGACTTGCGAGATAGGGTGGGGTTTCTTGCCATGAAGGACTAAATAGAAATGTGAAGCTAGTGTAGCACAGTTCTGTAACCAGCTATGCTCCAGGCTTTGCCCACTCTGAAGCTGAGGGAGCTATGGAGAGAGCTGTAAATAAGCGGCAGAATTAGAAAGCCCTAGTGAACGCTTGAAATTTTATGGAAAATTCTTAAAAGCGGTTTGTCTGAAGTCTGGGTTTAGGAGCTGAATGACTCGTGTGTAAACCTCAAGTTCACACTTCTTGGGACGGAATTCAAATACTGGTCTGTAGCACCCATATGCTCGTAGAGGGGGGAAAAAAAGTCTAGATCTGTTTGCCCATTGTAGCTGATTCATTGCTGGGGATTTCACTGTCCAAATAATACTCCGTTTTATGGTGTTTCCTTAATAGCTGCTTCCTGCTCCCGCCCGCTGAGCACACCTAAGTGGGACAGGCTGTATGTCGCCTGGCTCAATGAGGTTCATTGTGTTTGTACAGGGAATCAGAACAAGTGAAGGATTGTGGGAGGAACCTCATGACTCTGCTTTAGATAGAACCAGGATGTCCTGGAGCTACCTTACTCTGGTGGCAGTTGTATAAACCATCTAAGCCAGTCAGCTTGTATGTTACAGCAGTAATGTTTTCAGACCTTGCCATGAACTAATTGATCCATAGCTAAATGTTTTGTGTACCTGAAATAAGTGTGTTGTGGAGGAACATCTACTGTTCTCTCAACCTCCGTGTCCTCCTAATCCTGAGGTTTGGTAGCAGTAGTAGGTAAGCACTTGCAGACAGCCTTGTAACTTAGTCTTACCCTGGCGCTCTCATGTACAACAACTAGGCAAGCACAAATGGCTAGGATTTTAAACATGTTCTTGATGGCTTCTGCATCACCGTCCTGGGCCTTTTAAGCAACTGCTACCTTCAGACCCTGGCTGAAGAGGCTTTTATACGTGTGTTGTCACTGAGGAAGTGACAGAGGGAAGGCATGAGTGTCAGTTCATTTTGTTCATGCAGTCAGTGGGGTTTGAAATCTAACCAGTACAGAGACTTATAGAGGCTTCCAACTTCACTGTGAAAACAAGCCCATCAGCAATGGGGAACCATAAACTCCAGTTCAGTTACAGTATTCTCCAACCCTGCAGACTTGCTTTTACGTGACTTAAAGGCAATGACTGGGGGGGGGAAATTAAGCAAACTAGAATTCACAGCACACACAAGAAGGCGTGGCTAGTGATTTATAAACATTGTGTTTGCACCAACCCCTAGAGTGAAGGGCAGGTGAGACTTGGCAATCCAGGAGCCTTTAAATGCACATAGCACATGTTTGTCTCATAAACAATGCTTTAAGTAGTCCTAGTAATTGGTATTTAAAGGCGCCATGCACTCATGGTGATCTTCCAACCAATAAAGTCGGTCCCTGCCCTGAGATTATAACTGAGACATGACCCAAAGAGGCTGAGAGATGGGAAGGGAATGTGGAAGCTTGAGGTACGCTTTCTCCTGCTGTGTTTTATCTTGCGTCATCAAACATGCCAGAAGGTAGACTGCTGTGGGATTCCTTGTCCTGGACTTGGAGTCACTGGTCAAAGCTTGTGCTGTGGCCAGCTCCCATTGGCCCTTGTTTCTGAGTTTGCAAACAAGTGTGTGTTTTGTGTGTGGTGTTGAACTAAGGTGGCATGTGCAGGGCCATAAGAGTAATCCTGAAGGTCAAGTATCCATAAAAAATATGGTCCTCTGAGCCACCGCTGAACTTTGCTTCTGTTCTCCAGCTCCTTAGATTAGCACAACTGAGACTTGGAGACCTGTTGAGACAATCTCTGTTCCATGCTCATTTACTCGTCCTTTTTTTAAACTCCCCTGCACACGACATAGTTATTCTTCATCTCAGCTGGGTGGCTGCTGGGGCAGTGGAATGGTCAACTTGGCACATGGTGCATTCTGTAGCTCAGTGCTGGACTGGGAGCACTGCAGAGTCGGTGTACTGTTACTGGAGATGGGATCCCTTGGCGTCTCTTGGGTTTAAAAAGGGAAATGATGTAATAGCCCTTTTGGAAATTCTTTTATTTGAGATGTGCATGCTTGCTGTGTTTCATAAAGTAATAATATAGAGTCTGACTCATGAGGCGCCATGTTAATTGAGTGTTTCACTCTGTAGATGGTTTTGGTGACACTTGTCTTTCCACCTACAGCGTGAAGTAGAGTCGAACTATTTCTTGTGTCTTGCTTACAACGCTCCTGCTGATATATCCCAGAATGATCAATTTTTTTTGCAACAGTGTTACTTTGTTGACTCATTTAGCTTGTGGTCCTGTATGAACCCAGATCCCTTTCTGCAGTACTCCTTCCTAGGCAGTCATTTCCCATTTTGTATGTGTGCCACTGATTGCTCCTTCCTGAGTGGAGGACTTTGCATTTGCATTGTATTATTGAATTTCATCCTGTTTACTTCAGACCATTTCTCCAGTTTGTCCAGATCATTTTGAATTCTAATCCTATCCTCCAAAGCACTTGCAACCCCTCCCAGTTTGGTAATACAGCTGGGTGACAGAGCTGTAACAGTGAGGCGTGACCCTGAAATGCCGTAAGGGCTGATATCTGTGTGGCACAGGCGCAGTGCTCTGTTCAGTCCATGTTGTTCAGGATGGAGATGAGTTGACTCGCTGAAGTGTGGCCATAGGAACTTCCCAATATCCACCCAACAGAAGGGACAGAGGTGCTCATTGGAACTAGGCAGCCCTTCGGACTCTTAGCCGAGTGCCTGCGGCTGCCATTGCAAGGCAGGTGGAAGGTTCTAGAGCAAAGAAAGTTGAGCTGCCTCTAGATCATCTTAAGATCTGAAAACAAACTCAAGCCCCTGCCCTCCTTCACTTTTCCAAATGCTCAGGGAGGTTTGGGTGGCTTAGCTCTTGGCTAGTGAGCTGTCCCCAAATCCTACTGGCTGTCTAAGAAAGCCGCCTCAGTTCTGTTACCTGTAGTGAGGTACTGCAATTCTTCAGCCTGGGAGGCTACTAGCATCTAGCGATGACTTGGGTATTGTGCTGCAGTGGGGCTAATGCGGTCACAGCTGACTCTCCCAATCGGAGCGCAAGTCAGTCTGCCTGTTGCTGTAACTGCTCACCAGTGGCTGACGTGAGGGGTGATTGGCGGGAGGCGTGGGAAGGGATTAAATGGCAGCCTCAGATCAAGGGTACAGGTAAGAACCACGGGGCACTTTGGGCAGCTCCTGTCTTTGGTAGCACTAGGGGTAGGGGGATGATTCTGCGCCCAGCAGCAGAACAGGGTGGGGATGGTAGTTCTGAAAACTGCAGCAGCGTTGTTGTTACTACCCGAAACCATTTTGAGAGCTGTTCTGACCCGATACAGGGGTAGGGAGCAAAGCGGACCTGCGGTCAGCCCTGCGGTCAGCCCTGCGAGCCGCTGCCGCAGGTACGTCATAGCTCCGTGAGATGCTGTTGGTCTGCAAGGGGGCTTCCGGGCGGGAGGTACTTCCTGGGTCTGGCTTTTCACCAGCGTTCTTCTTTGTGACCAATCTCCTCCCGTTCCCCAGGGGGGATGCAGGATTACAACTACGTTTGGGTCGACTGCTTTGAGATCACCTTGGAGCTGTCCTGCTGCAAGTACCCAATGGCTTCCCAGCTTCAACAGGAATGGGAGTATAACCGGGAATCTCTCCTCACCTTCATTGAGAAGGTAAAATGAGCTCCGTCTTCTCAGGAGATGGAACGGGCTTGTGCATCAGAGGCACCTGACTGGCAGATCAAACCCCAGAGTACAGGGTGTGGAGTGTTTGTGGCCCTATGGCTAATAGCCTAGGTTGCCCTGTTGTCATGTGGCAGCTGTGAATTAACAGAATACACCAGCTATAAGGCAGCGTTGCTTCTCTGTGGTCCTGCTGCAGCGCTGCTGTACGCGGCAGGGCCTATTCAGACAGGGTTGCAAATTTTGACAGCTTTTGGCCCCTCTCCATGGGGAAAGCAGGCCTGCCATGGGGAGCCCAAGGGATTTCCAAGTGGTAGCGTCAGTTTCGTTTCATGCTGGGGTTTGTCTCCTAGTGGAGTGGTCCAACCAAACTTCCCTCTGAATTACAGGCTGGTTGGGCACTTCTGCCCAGCTAACTCTGTTCTAAACTTACCAGCATTGGTGGCGATGGGGCAAGGATTGATTTATCTTGATCCGTTCCGGTTTGATTTGTTTCCCCAGGTCCACATGGGAGTAAAAGGGTTTGTCAGGGACTCGGTCACTGGGTCTGGCCTGGCAAATGTGACCATTGCTGTGGCTGGCATCGATCATAACATCACGACAGGCAGATTCGGCGACTACCACAGACTGCTCGTGCCTGGAACCTATAACCTCACAGCAGCTGCCGTAGGGTAACGTCTCTGAAGCAGACGGGGTCCTGTACTGTTACACATGCTCGTTTTCGGTCTGTTCATGCTTACGGGGCTGGCTAGAAGCTGCTACTGTTGATTCTTTCCTGTGATGGTGCCAGGCTGCAGCTCCATGTGCTGACTTGTCCTGCATTTCGCACTGGACACTCTTGCCCCTGGAACGCCACCGTTTGGGGTGGCACAGTCTGGGTGAGAGGGAGGCAGCATTAAAGCCTATAAAGATAGCATTACCTGATGGGTTCAAGCCCCTTCCCTTAGCTTGCTGCCAAGGCAGTCCCAGAGGGGCCATGCTTGAGAAGAGTGCTGTAGACAGGAGCTCAGCCTCTCGTGACTCTCTGGCAGGGCTGTTGTCCTCGCAGGTAACAGAGTTTGACCTGATGGCAGCGGGATGTGACCTAACAGCGTGGTGGCTGGTGACTCTCTGGTGTAGCTTTTCAAGTACCATCCCTGTTCTATGTGGTGGTGGGAGGCAGTGCTGGGAAGAGACGCTGGTATAGCATTCTGGGCGTGGCTTATAGCTTCCTGTTTCACTGATTGAATCTCCTGTTGAAAGCAGACTCCTGTGTCTTTCTCAGTTATGTGCCAATGACTGTAGAGAACATTGAGGTGAAAGAAGGGGCTGCAACAGGGGTGGACTTCTCCCTGCAACCTACTGTCCTGGTGCCTGTTCCTGACCCTACGCCGGCTGCTGCCACTCCTGCCCCAGGCTCTGCTACCAATGCCACTGCCCCAGTGAAGGCAGCAAGCCCAACTTCTCTCCACCAGCCGCTCCAGCCTGAGGACTTTCGCCACCACCACTTCCCTGACATGGAGATCTTCCTGAGGAGGTACGCCAGTGAGTACACCAACATCACACGCCTCTACTCGGTGGGCAAGTCAGTGGAGCAAAGGGAGCTGTATGTGATGGAGATATCGGACAACCCAGGCCTCCACGAACCAGGTAACCGGCCAGCCCCATGAAATCCTTCTGTAACGTATTGCCTGTGCAACTCCGGAGCAGAGTCTGCGCCAGGGACTCTGCCAGATGGCCTCTCAGACGCCTTGGAGTGCAGCGGTGGGAGGGGCGTGGGGGGGTGATTCAGTCGTGCCCAGATGGATGGATTGTGAGCCCTGCCTGGCAGGGACACGGTCACCTTGCTGGAAATAACCTAGCACGTTGTGGGCGCAGGTGCAGTTTCAAGCGAAACAGAGGCATGTCTAGGGACACTTGGTTAAATGAGGAGGCCCTTGCACTGCTGGGGGAGGCCTCACCGCTGTCGTGTCTAGACTTATCGATATTTGGAAAGCTGTGCGGGCAGAACTGTTTCTGCCTGTGCTCTTGGATACGGATGCTGACTGGTGCCCTAGAGCTGTGGTGTGGCTGGCCCTCCCACTCACGTTCCACATGTGGCTGCTATAACGTAAGCCAGACAGTGCAGACAAGGTAGCCAGACTCCGATGCTCTGCACAGTGCCACTGGGGGGGCTGCACGCTCAACCCAAAGTATGAAACAAACCTGTTGTGCAGGGCTCAGTTCCTTGGTCTGCCCGGGTAGATTGCCTGAGCTTCCCAGGGAAATGGGGAAGGGTCCCCTGTGGGGGCCTTCCTTGGACACTGCCCACTGCATTAGCCCCTTTTAGTGATGCAGAACTGCTGCCTTCCTCATCTTGAGTCACTCTTAAAGGGATTCCAGGGGGATCTCAGTCTCTGAGCTATGCAAGGAACTCGCCCATACAGCTGTCTCTGTAACCAGGCTGATGCCATCTCACTGCAGGAGATAAACTGGGGGAGAGATGACAAGGACTGCAAGGGGTTTCAGAGGCCCATCACAAGTGGGCTTGAGGTGCTAGCGTTTACACTGGCTTTACAGTGCAGGAGGCGTCAAAACATTGCTGCTGTTCCAAGGGGAATGCATTCGTTCTGTTGCTGAAATGTCTGTTCTGCCCAGGTGAACCAGAGTTCAAGTACATTGGGAATATGCATGGGAATGAAGTAATCGGCCGAGAACTGCTTCTGAATCTCATTGATTATCTCTGCAAGAACTTTGGAACGGATCCTGAAGTAACAGAGTTGGTCCTTAACACCCGAATCCACATCATGCCCTCCATGAACCCTGATGGCTATGAAAAATCCCAAGAAGGTAGCTCTACCCTTTCCTGAACAGCCTTCATGCATGTAGGTTCGAGAGTGGGCGTTGGGGAGTGTCTCAGTCCTGGTGAAAGCGCCAGGAGCCTGATTTGTGTTGCACAAAACTTTTCCTGTCCGGGAAGGGCGGAGAACTGGCTCGCTACATCTTTGTGGTAGGGTGGATCCACTTGTTCTGGATGTGCAAAGTGCCGTACTGGAGTTCTAAATGGCTGAAGTGCCCCTTATGCTTCAGCAACAGCTACAAATTGTCCCTGCCTTAGTCCCCTTCTTCTGTTCTTGTAGCTTTCTCAAGGCAAACGTTTAAACAAAGAAACCCAGCATTGTCTAGACACAACGCAAACTTGCAGCGTTCTGGTGCTGCCTGCTTTGTAACATCCATGCTAGGAGCCGGGCACTGTGAAAAGTGCTTTTCCAAGGATCATAAAATACAGAACCTTATCATGAGGTTAGACTGGGTAAAGCAGCTCTGTGTGTGAGCTCTCTGAAGTTTGTAACTTTGCAGATTGGCAGGGCAAAGCCAGTCCCTCAAATAGGAGTTGCTCTTTACTTGGTTAAACTGCGATCGGGTGTAATGGAGCTAGTTTGGAGATGTAAGCTCTGGGTTTTTCTCTGATGATATCAGTCCATCTAGATTATTCCCCGGTTTAAACTGCACTTGTCATCCTCTCAGCGTCCTGACTAATAAAATCAGAAACCTAGTGAGAGCAGAGGGCAAATGCTCGTAATGGTGACCACTCCATCCAGCAGCCGCCTCGCAGAGATATGCATGCAGGAAATGGGCTCCCTACTTAGGGGAATAGATTGGGGGGGCGGGGCAGGAAACTGCAGGAAGCCAGCCCATGAGTATCTCCTAAACTCCCTGGGACTGTGGTACAGTGGGCTGGTGGAGAACTGAGTGTTCTGGGTAAGGAACAGATGTATTGCTGTCTGTTGAAAGCAACCCCTTTTCCCTTGCTTTGAGGCAAACTGGTAATGGGTTTGTGCTGCTGTGAATGACGGGGGGATGCAGGCTGACTGTATGGTGTTTGTTGCGCAGGAGACAGAAGTAGCACAGTTGGCAGAAACAATAGTAACAACTATGACCTGAACCGAAACTTCCCAGACCAGTTCCTCCCAACGACCGACCCGCTGCAGCCAGAGACTCTCGCTGTCATGAACTGGCTCCGGGCCTTCCCGTTCGTACTATCGGCAAACTTGCATGGAGGTATGTAGACAAAACCAGCCTGCTGTAAAACTTAACTTGTGGGAGAAGGGGGTCCCTGTGCCCCATTGTGGAGGCTGAGTAACACGGGGGTGCTTCTGCTCTGTGTCTAGGAGCAGCAGCAGAAGTTTCTCTGTCTGGCCTAAGGAATTGGCTTCCTTTGGCCATTTGCCAGGCTCTTGCCTAAATAGAGCAACAGTGCGTTAAGGAGAGGCCACTGGCAGAAGGTTACAGCCACTCACCCTGAGGGGGGCAGTTTATCTGGTCATCTTGAGGGGAAACTGTTACATTCGTTCAGAATCGGAAAGATGAGGCACCCAGACCTCCTAGTGCCGAGCACCGATAAATGAGCCATGTTAAAGTTTCCATGGGATTAACTTCTGGGGGTGTTCAGTGTTCTTCATCTTAAGTGCATCTGCAGTGCCAGGCACTTAGGTGGGCTGATGTCTGTTTATGTATAAAATGAAGGGACCTACATGGAACTACTTGGCATCATCACCTCGCTGCATGGCTAAGCTGCTAGGTTCCCGATAATTTAATCAGTTGCATCTTGGAGTGATCCAAGTTAATAGTCACATGCTAGCTTGTTCCCCAGACTGCTTGTGGCTGTAGCTGTTGGCAGATGATGGATGCTCAAGTACTAATACACTGAATTCTTCAGTGCATTGATAAGTTGATCCAGACCTGGCTACAGTGCTGGGGGGTTTTGTCCGCCAGTACTGACCTCAAGTGTCTCCTAGTGCTGTTAATGTAACTTTGTAAGAATCTCTTGTGCACAATGTTTGTAACAAGAAGCCTTCCTAAGGGGTGAAGAGATGCAATATTCAGAGCTGCTGCTGGCCAAGGATGCCACTGACCCAAATTCCACTCCTGTAAGCCTCCTGGACTCTTGCTTTCCTGCCCCCATGATCTGTGCCCAGCTTTCTTATGTGCAAGGGCAAAATACTTGGTTGCAGTGCTCCAGTTTGCTGTGACTTTCCTGGGTTAAGAGCATTCCACTAGGACGTATTGGTAACTCTTACTACAACTTCGTTGTCTCCTTTATCTACTTGGCTTAGTACTGTGGCTAATTCCATGCCTTGGCAAATACAGACTTGTTCTCTGGCATTTTTTGGAAAAGCTTCCTCTATGCTAGGATGTAAAGATCCATTATAAAAACACACTAACTAGAATCTTGTTTCCCCTGCAGGTTCTTTAGTGGTTAATTACCCCTTTGATGATGATGAGAAAGGAATAGCCATCTACAGTAAATCACCAGATGATGGTGTGTTTCAGCAGCTTGCACTTTCTTATTCCAAGGTAAAGCTATAATTTAAAAACAAAGCAACTGCACATTATGCTTCGGTAACTCCTAGTGACTGACTGGTTTGCAAAATGCTGGAACTGTTTGGAGAAAAACAACAACCTTGAGTGTGGGTAATGTTCATGGAGTCTTGCCCTTTAAGTGTAATGTTGCCATCCGTCCCTGGGTTACAGTAGAACCAGTCTTGCAGGGGACTGATTGCAGGAGCTAATTTCCAGCATAATCAGCCCGAGGTGCTGTAGGAATAGCACGCTGTCGATCTATTTGGAAGCCATTAAAAATGGATGATGCAAGACTCTGGGCTGAGGGACTGTAGTACCTACTGCAAATGAACCACAGCGGGAATCATGGGCATGACTAGACATGGATGGGCATTCCATGGCGCTAGATAATCAGCAGCTCAGAACTGTGCTGTATGTGGCTATATGTATTCATAAATATCCATCTGTATTGAATGTGTGCTGCCGAGTCCAAGATGCATATTAAAATGTAATGGACTTAACGTGGAAAGTGTCACCACGGTACGTGCAGAGTCCAGGGTTCATGTGTGATCACTTCTATTTTTCAGGAAAATACTCAGATGTACCAGGGCAGCCCTTGTAAGGACATGTACCCCAATGAGTATTTCCCCCATGGCATCACTAATGGGGCTCACTGGTATAATGTTCAAGGTAAAACACCACGTGGGGAAGAAACTGTTCATGGCCTTGAGTGCGGTGGATCTCGAGTCTCAAACAGTTTTTTCCATATGAATGTATCTGTGGACAAGATTCTGTCTTTAGAATTTCCTATTAATCACCTAGCTCTCTTCACTGGTGGACCTAGCCCAGAGGGACCTGCGTCCCTTTTCTAACCTTTGTAGTTGGACAAAGTTATTCTGGACTGGGTGAATCTGCGCTATGCCTGCCTGGCATAGCGCAGGTGGGCTGTGCTCTCCTGTGTTGGCTTTAGGCTATTGGGAAGGAGGGTTTGTAAAAACTTAACTTGCTACAGTCTCTCTTTTTGAGGTCCAAGTGTGTAAATGTTTAGTTTAGCAATAAATCTGTCCTTCCTGCATCTTGGCAGTTCTCTGAAGCCTGGGGGAGGTCTTGCCCTGTATAAACCTCTTCAGTTTTCTGTTACAAGACAGCGTTTTGCTGTTCGAATTTCACCCTGTGTGTGTCTAACTTCTCAAAGCTCTACAACTTAACAGCCAGGGTATTTTATGATGGTTGTAAGAAGATTTTGAGGTCCTTAATTATAGTTCTGATGTTTCTGCCTTAGGTGGGATGCAAGACTGGAACTACTTAAACACAAACTGCTTTGAAGTGACCATTGAGTTAGGCTGTGTGAAATACCCAAATGCTGAAGACTTGCCAAAGTACTGGGAGCAGAACCACCGCTCTCTGCTCCAGTTCATAAAACAGGTGAGATGCTACAATAACCAGCCAGCAGGGACAGTAATGCTGTCCAGTGCCTCTGAAGTATCCCATGTAGTCTGTTCACATTAGGGAATCCTGAGCGTGTCTAATTCTGGGCTCATCTGCAGATGGGAATGAGCACTGCTGCTTGGCCAGAATGCGAATTGTTGCAGTCACCAGGGAAACCATCCTGATTATCAGAAAAAGCACAAGATGAGTTGTGAACGTAGCAGAAATCCTTATAAAAGCTTAGCCTGTGATGCATGCTCAGAAGCAGGCTTAAAAACTTTAGCTGGGGTATCGTAGCCTTTCAGAAGTCTGGAGGAGACCCTACGCTATTATTTCTCTGGGGGTGCTGGGGAGGCATTTTTCAGACGTGATGCATAAAGGAAGGCATGTTGCAGTGTCAGATGTAGCAAAGTACTGTACCACCGAGTCTTGAGTGAAACCGTTACTTGTTGTGCCCCTCGGATGAAACTGACTTTAAACGGGTATTTACAGGGTATGTTTGGAACTTGGGTCCAGTTTTCCTTCACGTCCCGCAGGACTGGAACTGAAAGGGAATGTACAGCGATTTGCTGCTTGACGCCGTGACTCATGGGGTGCTTGGACAGCACCATGCTGAGTGGTGGAAATGCCCCAGAGGCGTGTCACTGAACAGTGGTGGTTTTCTGATCCTCTGTCCAGGTTCACCGGGGTGTCAAGGGATTTGTGCTGGACGCCACAGATGGAAGGGGCATCTCGAATGCTACGATTAGCGTTGCTGACCTCGACCACCCTGTCACCACGTACAAGGCTGGAGACTACTGGCGCCTGTTGGTTCCGGGGTCTTACAAAATCACCACCTCCGCCCGAGGGTGAGTGACTGGCACCTTGGACAAACGACTGATCTCGGACAAACCTTCCCCTAATTCAGCTGTGTTGCTAGCTCCTCTCCCCCTCAGCCCACTGGGGTTTGTGCTTAACACCCCTAGGGACCAGCTGACCAAACTCTCCAGTAGAGAGATTTCAGTCCACAACTGCCCGTCATGGGAATGCTTGGCTCCTCTAGTGAGAATGATCACAGATGGTTCTCTGTGGTGGAAGGTGGTTAATAAGTGGGTATGTATTTAGGTGAAGCTTAACCATCGAGACAGCTGCTCAAGAATAGCTTCATTAATTCCTCTGGATCTGCCAAATCCTGGTCCCCATTCCAGCCAAAGCTGCCTCGATTAGTCCCATCTGATAGCCTTGGACCATAGCAGCTGGACTGTTGCATTCCCCAGTCCCACTTGCTGGTAGGAACTGCAGTTATCTTTGGTGATCACTGTCTCCCACTCAGATTCTGGGTCCTCTGCCTAGCATGGTATTCATAATGTCTTGTCTCAGAGCTGCCTTGCTACTGTTTTGTTTTCTTTTCTTTTACTGTGCACCTTGCCTTAGTTTGGGATGGAGAAAGGGTTAGTCCAACATGATGTCCAGCTGGGGAAGATATTGCAACAAATGGAGTGTTTGAACTTACTTTTGATTTTCCCCTGTACGTCTTCTCCTCTGTCAGGTATAACCCACTCACCAAGACTGTGAACGTCGGGGACAAAGGCGTGGTGCAAGTCAACTTCACTCTTTCACGAACAGATGCCAAAGTTGAGGAGGGGAAGACCCCAGTTATCACCAATGAAGACACTAGCGATCCCTCTACCAAGGAGTTTGAGACCCTGATCAAAGACCTCTCTGCTGAGAACGGCTTGGAACGTCTCGTGCTAACCTCTTCAATGGACGTTTCTCCCTACCGCTACCGTCCATACAAAGACCTGTCCGACTTCCTTAGAGCCCTCAACTTGAACTACCCTCAGATCACAAATCTCACTAAGTGAGTGAAGCTGATTCTAGCTCATGGCCTCCCAAAGACACAGCCTGTGGCTGTACAGTAGCAAACAGCATGTGATGTTTCTGCCATGAGTACGCTCGCCACATTATACACAGGAAGCTAGAGTCCCCATCTGAAGGTGGCTAATCTAAAGCAACAGACAATACCTGTAGCAGGTATCTGTACTGCGTGTAGGGTGGAGCTCTAATCTCAAAGCCATGGAGGTTTTGGGTTGTCACTGAAACCCCCAGGAAAAAGTTTGGTTACAATCTGAATAGAGGGCAGCAGTCTGGCACAGATGGGGAAGACTGAAATATGAAGGGGCAAAGATGGGGAATCCAGAAGGCCCTTTCGGGGAGGGAGGGCTGTAGGCAGAAATGAGTAGATACATTGTGTCTTGAAGGATCTTAATGGGAGGCCAAGAAGCAGATGAGTCTGTATCTCAGTTAGAAATCTGAGTCACTGACCATCATTAAATGAGCTTTTGATCAATCACACGATAGGAACGTCAGGGTCCTGGAGAAGAGCTGTCTCTCTCCAGGTGAAGGAGACCCTGCCTGTGCTCTTGAATGCCAGACCTTTGTGTGCGTCTCTCCATACACTCCAGTTAGTGCCTTTACCTCTGCATTCCCTCCTCTCTAGCTCCCTCTGATGTTCTTACCCAAATTGGTATAGTGTCACTAATGAAAGCAATCAGTGGGAGGGGTGTCCTGACTGGCACTGTCCTGCTCTGCCCCTCTGGTGTCCCATGCAGTATGATCTCAGACCTGCCTTTGTTCTTTCCTTCTTTTATGACCTTGTACCCTCTTCCAGATCACTGTTGCCCTAGAGCCCACCTCTGGGTGATCACCTTTAACTAGCCCACCCGCATGTGTTCATCTGTCTGCCGTGGTCCCTCGCTCTGTCTCTTCGCTTATGACTGGTGTTGGCAGAATGGCACCTGGGGCCAGTACCACGCCTGGTGCAATCTGCTGATTTATATGCCTTCCACATACTGTTGGCCTGATGATGCCGTGCCTGGCGATGCTAGTGTGCTGCCCACACTACTCCAGAGCTGCTGTTCTCATCTGTAGCCTCTGTTGAGCTTCCAGTTACGTCAGTCCCTGGCTGGCATCGTTGTCTTGCTTCCACTTCTTTCATGAATGGCAGTGACCCATGGCTTGTGCGGTCAGCTGTAGCCTCTTCAGAGCATGGAATTTGGTTTGCGGTGTCCCTCTGTTTGCTTGTCAGTGGGGAATCCAGTCACTGATGAAACCTTATCCCTGGGGTTATAGTCATCACGTCAAAAGTGGGGTTTAAATGGGCCTTGGCTGCATCCCTTTTCTACTGTATTCATTTAGATGGACTCTATGGTCCCAAGGAGTCAAAGGTGTTAACATGACCATGCTTGGCACCTCACAAACATGCTGTAAATCCTTTAAAAACTTTTTTAAAGATACAGGGAAAAAAGGAAAAACCATTAAAGCATTTTGGGGAGGGCTTTCATTTTAGCAACATCCCTTGTTCTTTCCTCTGACCTGTAGAGAATCTTGTGTGACCATCTCTTAGAGGACATTACAGATAATGGTCCTGTTGGGGGAAAGAGAAGAAGTTAGTTGAGATAAGCTGGAGCTGTTAAAAGTCCAGTCACATTTCCTAGAAGACCAAACAAGATGAGCACACACGAGGGAAGAGAAAAGAACAGTAGAGATAGACAATGCAGCTTCTATCACATTGTAACCTCAGTGCTGGAAAATCAGAGGTGCATCGCATGGTCTTATCAACCCCTGAGACCTGGCAAAATTCTATCCGCATTGGGCCATTTACGGCTTTAGAGTTGGCAGCGTTTCTGGTCACAGGCTTACAGCAATGTTGCAAAATATTGCAGTTTTGTCCAAATAAGCCAGCCTTATTGGAGAGAGAAGAAATAAGGTTGGGGAGGAAATGGACACGCATGGGGGAGGAGGGAAAGACAAAAATGTCACATCCCAAGTGGTATATGATATCTAGCTGGAGCCTGCAGAGGTGGTGGTATCATCTGGGTCCCCGCCTGTCTGGCGAGGGTCTCGCTCGGGGTCAGGTCAAAGAAGGTAGTGTCGTCCCCTGGGATGCAGCACGACCTTAGGGTGGCAGCCGTGTTGGTGAAGCTTGTTCTTTCTCCTCGTGTCTGTCAGCCAGCATTCCCCTTTGATTTGAACAGTCCTTGAATTGTGAGCAGGCTTTTTGCTTGGGCTAATTCAGTCTGTCTCCCTTTTGCACCTTTTCATCTGTTTGTAGGTCACCGTGGGTGGGATGATCTGTTTTATTGGCCCAGCTTTCGAGCCACGCTGAGCTCTCCCAGAGGTGACCTCTGTAAGCTCGAAAGCTGGTCTCTCTCACCAACACAGTTTGTCCAGGAAAAGATGTGACCTACCCAACCTTGTCTCTCTAGTGTCCTGGGGCCAGCACGCTACAACACTGCATGGGTTATTCTAATGCTTTTGTGAACTGTCGTTCCCTTCTCAGAGTCAGGGCCTACAAATGTGCCCTTTTATCAGAACATCCCTTTTATCAGTTCTGACTGCTTGTTCACTCTTCCTTCCCATCTCCAAATCAGCTTTGTTTCACTAGCTTTCCACATACCAGGCTTTGACATTCTCCTTGTGTCAGACACTCCTCGAATAGGTCAATTATCCTTTCGCTCTTACCAACTTGCACGTATGTGTAACTTCAAGCCAATGTTCTGTATCAACGCAGGCCGGCAGCTCCCAGCTAGCAGGACATGCACTGTTGTAGTCCCCTCCCTCGGTGTTACAGGGAAGTCTCCGTTGTCCCTTTCTGTCAGGCAACAGCTTTGCCCCCTTCCAGCCCCTCATTTACCTGTGCGAAGGCCAGGCCAGAGGTGATTCTCCAGCCATAAATAATCAGTGCTTCTGTTTCTCATCTGTTGGCAGCCTGGGTCACAGCGTTGAGTACCGTCAAATGTGGTCCCTCGAAATATCCAACAAACCCAACCAGTCTGAGCCCGAGGAGCCGAAGATCCGCTTTGTTGCTGGTATCCATGGAAATGCTCCAGTTGGCACAGAACTGCTCCTGGCGTTGGCAGAGTTCCTCTGTATGAACTACAAAAAGAATGCAGCCATCACCAAGGTAAGGAGCCAGCGTCTGAGACATTCCCCTCCCTCCCCCTCTCCCCCCCCCGGCCACTGGGTCCTGGCCTGAACAAAGGGTGGTTACTGCCAAAAACCATCCTCCTCTTCGTGCAGGGCTGTGGGTTATATGAAATCCAGAAGACTTGGTGACGGGGGGGGTCTGAGGACAATGTAATCTCTGTTGGGGCCCAACCATGTGCGGTGGTGGGAGGCTCTTGCAAAGACCATGGGTGTTGATGGTGGATGGGGTGGTCAGGTGTCCCACCCTGACTGTTGTGAGGCAGCTGGCAGTACAGGAGTTGCAGCAGCTGGCCAGCGTCTGCAGACCCCTATCCCTGCCATCCTGGGCACAATGGTGAAAACCCAAGGCTAACTCTTCTGCAGTGTAGGCAGTGCTTCTTGGAGCCTGAACAAGTCAAGGTGCAGGGAATTCTTCAGTGTCTATCGATATTGGGTTTGTCTCTGAGGGAGGGGGGAGTCTGCCGAGCATGCTTCATGGGTAGCTGTTGAACTTAGTTGTCTCTCTGTGTTTGACAGCTGATTGACAGGACAAGAATTGTGATTGTGCCTTCCCTAAATCCAGACGGGCGCGAGATCGCTCAGGAGAGAGACTGCACGTCCAAGACTGGACAGACCAATGCTCATGGCAAAGATCTGGACACAGACTTCACAAGTAAAGCTCGTTAACGTTTAGTCTCTTGGCAAAAACCAGTGCAATGGTGAACTCATCTCCCCGATAACCACTCTAGACTTGGTGTCAGTCATGTTGTTGCAAGGTCCAGCACTGCTGACCACTTCAGTTAGGCCACAGTTAGAATAACTGGCTGGGATATTGTGATGTTCTTACAGTTGACAGGTTACAGAAGGTAACTTTAAATACCTTCTTTTGCGAGGGAAGGAAAATCCTACTTTGTCATGATATTCTCTAGCAGAATCTAGAGATCAGACACACCTAATGACCGATATTGACTTTATTGGTGGGGTGGAGGATCTTTTAAACCCAGAAGCTCTCCTCCTTTTTGCTGCCTACTTCCTCCTCCTAGAGCTATTACATTGGAGTACCACAAGTCTGTCCTGTCTGTGGTCAGGAAGACAGACTCCTGTTTTGGCTGGCTTTGTTGCCTGAATGCGTGAAGCATTGCTTTTTGGGAACAAGGGCATCAGTTGTAATTGAAGTGGAGAGAGCGTGCTAGAATTTCTCCCTGGATCATGGTGGGAAATAGTGACCTGCAATGTCTATTGGAGGCGGTGGATGAATGCAGCCACTGACTATTTTGAGTGGCCACGTGGCTTACTCTTTAAATGCTGTTAGGTACCACTTGTTATGGCAGCGGCCCCACAGAAATACCTTTTATAATCACTCGCAGCTGACGTCAGTACAAACACTAGCAGAGAGTGTTTCTGGAAACCTTTACCATCACAGAGGGAGACTCTTCTGCTGAGCTCTCATGATTTCCTTTGTCTGTTCTGTTTTTAGGCAATTTCTCCTTGTACTCTGGGATAGGAGAGCCGGAGACCAAAGCAATCATTGAGAACTTGATCCTGAAGCGAGATTTCAGCCTCTCTGTTGCCCTGGATGGTGGATCTCTGCTTGTAACTTACCCGTATGATAAACCTGTGCAGACAGGTACAACTAACTCCTCCCAAGCCTCCTCACTCAGCACTTAGGATCAGTTATTGTTTCAATAGTCCCGTGTTCAGCTGCAGGCTTGTTCTGGGCCAGCCTAGCTGGTTACCTGGGTTTGAGTGGGCTTGTCTCATTGCTGAATTGAGAGCGAAACGACAATTCCTGGCTAATGATGCAAGCCTCGTGAAAGACGGCAGGGGAGCCGCTGCCAGTGTTTAGCCTATGCAGTGTAAGAGCTTTAACTGTCCGTCGCAGGAAGGGTTGAGAGGATTTGACCTGGGAGCCATTAAAAACAAGCCAGTGCAATGGATTCTGTGGCTGTAACCGTTTGACCAAACTTCATAATGTTCAGGAAATGCAGTCTAGAAACCTTTGAGCCCTGTTCGAGGCAGTCTGTGCTCTGTGCTGTGTTAATTTAGTCTGCCTCGGTTAAAGGCAGGTCCGACTACTAATGTTCTAACCCTCTCTTTATAGTGGAAAATAAAGAAACTCTGAGACATTTGGCATCTCTGTATGCAAACAACCATCCGTCAATGCATCTAGGTCAGCCAGGCTGTACAAATGAGTCAGGTATGTGCATATGATGCCCTGGACTGTGGCTGTTTTTGTGCTGTCCACTCTTTGCAGAGGATTTTCTGACTGTTTTTTCTGTCTGTCTACAGATAAGAACATTCCAGGAGGTGTCATCCGGGGGGCAGAATGGCACAGTCACCTGGGCAGTATGAAGGTATTTCATAGAGCGATTCGACTCCGCCTCAGTGCATAGCCAGGCTTAAACTACAGTAGAAACTCAGTTACAATCGCCTCAGGAATGGAGATTGTTTGTAACGCTGAACAAAACATTATGGTGGTTCTTTCAAAAGTTTACAACTGAACGTTGACTTAATACAGCCTCGAAACTTTACTACGCAGAAGAAAAATGCTGCTTTCTTGTTTTTTAGTAGTTTAACGCAGTGCTGTACTGTTTGCTGCTGCTGCTTGTTTTTCCCCCCTCCTCGTCTGTGCTGCCGCCTGATTGTGTACTTCTGGTTCCAAATGAAGGTTCCAAAGGTGTGTGGTTGACTGGTCAGCTCGTAACTCTGAGGTTCGACTGTAGTGTTAAAGGAACAGATTTTCTGGGCAAAACTATGGCGAAATCCCCAGTTACCTCATTCCAAAGCTTTCCTTTTTAAACACTGCCTTGTCACAACCTCTTTCCCTGTTTTTCAGGATTTCAGTGTTTCTTTTGGCCATTGCCCGGAGATCACCGTGTATACCAGCTGCTGCTACTTCCCAAGTGCTGGACAGCTCCCTAATCTGTGGACAGAGAATAAGAAGTCTCTCCTTAGCATGCTTGTGGAGGTGAGAGATTAATGGTTCTTAGAGAAGAATCTCCTGTGGGCTTGTGGGGAACACATTGAGGCCTGGTTCTTGCTGCTGAAGTCTTATAGTGGTAGGTCCAGAGGAATGAGATGTGGTGTATCAGCCAGGGAATCGGCTAATCTCTCAATGACACTTTGCCCCAAGGCGAGATGAGCAACCCTTCATTGTATTGCACATTTTAATTACTAAGCAGAGGGTGGTGGTCTGTTTCACACTTCGATAAATCCCAATTCGCTCACGTATCTCCCCTCACCCCCGTATCTGAACTCTGAGCATCTGACACTCGTGATTTCAGGTTCATAAGGGAGTCCATGGATTTGTTCAAGACAAGAGTGGCAAGCCAGTGTCTAAGGCAGTCATTGTACTCAATGAAGGTGTGAGAGTCTACACAAAGGAAGGTGGCTATTTCCATGTGCTGTTGGCTCCGGGTTTACACAACATCAGTGCCACGGCTGAAGGATATCAGCAGAAGCATTTCTTGGTGAGTGCACACCGTATCACAGGATCTCGGTTTCCCTGTCTTGCCTGTGGCATCCTTAGACTACTAGACTCGTTTAAGGGTTCTGCTTAATTTTTACTCCTATCTGTTTTTTCAGTTATTTAGTCTTCAATAGCTGCTGCTTTTCAGCCCAGTGTAGCTGTATTAACTTGTGTAGTGGATGGAAGAGAACTTCCTACCATGAGCCCTTGGGGCGGATAGTTCTGAGACGTTACTTCCTCTGCATCACACTTGCTGTTGGCAAGTGCCTACCACGTGCTTCTCTCCTACCTGGATGCTAACATAAATCAAATGTTCTCGGCCCGTGCCTTTGTTTCTCCAGGTGCAGGTGCGCCATGATGCTGCCAGCTCCGTGGTGATCGTGTTTGACATGGATAACAGGATATTTGGCCTTTCAAGGGAGCTTGTGGTAACTGTAGCAGGTAACGTGAGAGACCGTCTTTTCAGGACCCTTTGTTTGAGCGCATTCAGGACATGAGACCCAGCTCTGACCATAATTTCTCTCTCCTCCCTTCTCTCCACCCTTCCCTAACACTAAGTTAGTCTATGGTCCTGAGTCATTCCCTGGCCCTTTATTCTAGGTACACGGTCTATTCCTGCTGGCTTATCCCACAGCGTTTATGCCCGCTAATGCTGCATCTGCAGCTAGGAGGGTGGATATTGGAGATTTTAGTAGCACTCTTACTGAGGCCCTTTGTGAATCGGCTAACGAGGGGGGATGGTGATAGCAATGTGACAAGCCTACTTGGCTGTGGGAGTAAGAGACAGTATTGTTCCTTACCCTCGGCCTTCTTGAAAGCAGCACAGCTGGCTACTGCCGGACCCCTATGTGGTTTGGAGGAGTTCAAGGATAAGGTGGCTATCGCCTGTGGAGGCCAAAGGTCATATTCTTGGTTAGCTCGAGGAAAGTTTGGGTTTAACCCTGTGCTAGTCCCAGCTTTGCCCATCTGAAGCTGATGCACAGGAAGGGCCCTTTGTTGCAGGTTAGGGGCAAGGTGGATTGGCACAGTTGGATGAAGAAAGCAGCTCTAGTTCGTCCCTCTTACGAGCACAGTTCGTGCTGTGAGTGGCAGGGAATCTGGAAGTGTCCAGTGGGAGCACGGGCACACACCTGACTTAAGTGTTTTCTCATTGGCAGGTGCCACCATGTCCGCTCTGGTCCTCACAGCCTGCATCATTTGGTGCGTCTGCTCCATCAAGTCCAACAGGCACAAGGATGGCTTCCATCGCCTACGGCAGCACAACGATGACTACGAGGACGAGATCCGCATGATGTCCACCGGCTCAAAGAAATCCCTCCTGAGCCATGAATTCCAGGATGAGACAGATACTGAAGAAGAAACATTGTACTCTAGCAAACACTGATAAGACACCAAGTGGAAAGGAAAGCTCCCTATGGACAAGCCCTACAATGGGGGGCTGCTCTTATGCTTCAGAGATCTGGAACGTTAGCTTGCAGAATGTGTAAGCTCCAGAGACGTGGGTGGCAGTTCTCAACCTCCCGTGTTCTTCTTTGCTCCATTTCTACTTTATGCACATGTCCGCTCATGTCGGAGGCTGTGACCGTTGTCAGGTTTCTAGGTCAGGGGTTGGAGTTCCATGTAATGGAAACACTTGGAAGGCTACTTATTAGTTCTGGCATCAAGACTTGCTAGCAGTTTTCTCGACAGTCCAGCCTGGCGCGGGGATAGTGGAGTAATAACCAAATGCCTGGTGGGGTCCATAGTTCTCAGCTTTAAAGCCATTATTTATCTCTACCTTTTTGATTCTTTTCACTCTACTTTTTGGGGAAGCCTTGATCAGTTATGGCCAAGACTTCATCTGCGCTGCCAGTGAGTGGCTTGAGGTACTGTGGCCTGCTCTGCTCTACTGCAGGCTTCTAATGCTTCTGCCATGTTTGCAGGGGAATAAGTTTTACAGTCGGGCTCTCCATGAAATTGCCTCTGTATTGAAGACTGACAGGTGGAATAAGCTTGTCCAGGTGTGAGAAGCTCCCCAGCCAAAGGGCGGGGGAGAGAGCTACAGTTAACTCAGTAGGAATTGGGTGCCCGGTAGCTGTGCAACTCTGCCGCTCTTTAGTTAAAAGAATCCTCAGGTTCATTTGAACAGTCTTGTACAGAACCCCTATTGCTTCTGGCTGGTCATGTAGCCAGCCCGATGACTTGTAAGGTTGCCTGTCTGAGAATGGAGACTGGCTAGTAACCCAGGAGTGAGGAGGAACAGCAGCATGACAGGCTAACATGCTAAAAGAGCAACTGGAGTGTTCCCAAGCAGATGGTGGTAATCGCTCACTATGGATATTGTCTAAGTGCCACTAGTGCCTGCTCAGCCGGAGTTTGAAAAGCACTTAAACCTGGCCACAGCCTAGTAAACACAGCTAGTGATCTCCAGCAGCATTGAGAGCTCGCAGAATCCCCATGACTCCGCTTCACTCATACCTGCAAGCCTTCGATTCCTCTCCCAGGCCCATCTGCTACAGAAAACTACCCATTACTCACCACTGCTATTCAAAGCTGGCCTCTTTGCTCCTGCATTGAACCCTGATGTGGTCTGACGCCCATCCTGCTGGCTGGATATGTCACTGCTCAAGGACCACAAGCAGAGTTCCTCTAAATGTCCCTCCTGCTCTTTCATAGTGAGATGGCTGCTGTCAGTGACCAGAGTACAGCAGGGGTGGGTGGGTGGGTGTGTGTGTGTGTGTGTGTGTCCCTTGATGTGTAAACACGAGCTACGTGATGCTCTCTGCCTGAGAGGACACTTGGATTCAAAACGTAGCCGGTGTTGGAGCTAAAGGGCTCCTCTAGAAAGGGAGGATTCTGTGCTAAGAGGGGGCTAAAACACCTCCTGACATTGGTTTCCAATGCCTTTGGCTGTCTTTCTAGTGTGCCCTGTCCCTTTCTGAGGAGGGGGCTATGGCTCAGCAGCATGAAGCAAATGCTGGTATTGCTCACTTCAGGAGTATAGTACTTGCAGGAATTAAATGGATGATGCAGTAAACAGGCCGGGCTCTTGCATGAAATGAATGATTCACTGGCGGATCCACTCAGGATATCGCAGCCTGGAGCGAAGAAGGAAATCCTCTTGTAAGTCACATGGTCTGAGGTTCTCCAGCCTTTGCTGTATGCACCCAACAGGACCTCGCTGCCCTTGTGGAAATGCAGCTACCAAGGGAACCAGACAGTTTAGATCTGTTTGTAACCCACCAGTTGTTGCAGAAATACTAAATTCTGCAAAAGATTAATGGTGTTTGTTCACTGCCTTTCCTATTAGTCTCCCCCCTGGCTTCTCAGAGAACTTCAGATGCTAACAAGCGTTGTGTTGGAGACAGCAGTTCTCTTCCTATGTTATTGGGTGGGAGGTATCCGATTGAATGGGGGAAGAATGGGCATGTGGTGTGTTTGTTGGATGGAACAGAGTTGCTAGTATTAGGTCTGCAGCTTGGTCCTCTGTCAAGAAGTGAGGCTGTACTGCCAGTGTTCACCCTCCTCTCCAGTTACCCAGAGAGACTGGAGCTTTATGATATTTACATCCCCAATTTGTGTTTAAAACCATTTCACCAGCTACCATGTCGGGGAGAGTTTCCTGGGCGTGTCTGCTGCCTGGGCTGTAAGCCCCTCTCCCCCAGAGTCTCCGTGTGAAATGCCAGCAATTCCCCGAGATGAGCGAGTGTCTCCACTGGAAAGGTGTGAACACTGCCCTCCAGTGGGGGTGTGAACTGAACTCTGGGTAGAGAGAGCTACATGCAGCCCCTTTTTCCTTTTCTTAAAACAAGGCCTCATATTGCAAAAGTCGGGCAATTCTGCAGGGTGAGGGTATTATGTTCCTCTCCCGGGGAGAGGCGCTCTGCCTAGAACATGCCCCATATGTGCTAGACCTACTCCTATGCTGTCTCAGAGGTACTGGCTCCATGCAGCTGCCAAACTGATGAGAAGATCATTGGGGAAACGTTTTAACATGGCACATACAGTTCTCAACCTCTTAACAGAACAGTTGGCAAATATGCTGTTAAGCATGTGATGGGAGCAGGCAGGAGGTCCTCTGCAAGCAGCCAGGCTAAGCAGGGAGCTCCTGCCTGCCCTTATACCACAGTGTTAAGGAGCTGCTATTGCATCTTCTCTCACTCTTGCAGGGACCACGTCAGGTTACAGCTGTGCTGAATAAATGACTTTGCTCCATTTCTTCTGCTCTCAGCCTATTATGCAGGATCCAGTGGGCTGTCACTCAGTCACGTTAAGCCTGCTTGATTTCTAGAGTTTTTGCTTTCAAGGTCAAAAGCAGATCAATTTGGGTTTTTATCGTGACTTCTCAGCCTGATCTTCTGGCTCTCGCTTTTCCTGCTTTGATACCTGGTTCTGTGTGGGAGTTGGGGCTTCCTCATGCATATGAATATGTTCTCCCCCCTCCCCTCTAAGTCAAACTGCCCCACAAGCAATGATAGGCATTTCAGAACATTGGATCAGCCCTTTCCCTTCACAGAATGTATTTTGAACTAGCTGCCCTAGGTGAATGTGGGTGAGGTAAGTGGGTGTGAATTACCGTGTAAATATCTGTGAGTGAGACTGGGCAAATGTGCAGCTCTTCTATGGCAATGACAGCTGGGTTTAAGTGATTTTGCTGAGCAAACTGCCCTCCACACCCCGTGTTTTGCAACACCCCAGGCCATCCTTGACCCATCTTTGACAGCCACTGTCAGCACCCTCCCCCCTTCCTGGAGGTGCCAGCACCACCCACATGCACTTGTCTCTGGAGTGCATAGGTCCATGCAGTGTGCCTTCAAAAGTAAACTTTTAAAAAGGGACTTAAAATGGTTGACTTTTAGCTTAACTGAAAGAAACCAATCTGTGTGCCATGTGAGACCGAACTTTCTGTACAAGGAGCGTGCTCTGTTTTTTACTTGTATACTGAGATCTAATACTCTATTAAAATTATTTTGATGTCTCTTGTGCTAATCTCAATGGCTGAAATCTTAGTAACTCACTAGAATGGCAAAGCAGTGCCCTTGTTGTCTTAGCCTGCATGGAGTGGGAGGCTCTTGTCTTGGGCCCCTCAGAATGTTTGAGAGGAAACAGGGCCTGTTAGTTTAAGAAATATCTGTGGTGTCCAACAGGGCAACCTCTAACACGTGAATCAATGTGAGCCATAGCTTGTGCTTCACTAGGCCTTGGCCTTCTGGGTCCTGCCCCTCTAATTGCACCTACCTGCTGCTTCACTGCTTTTGGCTCTAAACACCATGCACCAAACTCATGCTGGACTGGAGGGCAGCAGCCAGCTTCCCACCCATCTAGAAAAAGTGAATGAAACATTAAAGGCTGGGTGAGGATAATGCTGTAAAACTCTGCGGACAACTGCTCTGGGCGCTGTAGGCCGCTGTCAGCACCGGCATGAACTGGGGTTAGTGAGGTTTCACTAAAACTGTTTACATGCTAAATGCCTGGGTAAAACACAGGTAAAACGCAGCCAGCATGAAGAATGTTACTACAGCTCCAAGCGGCTCTTATGAACTACAGGCCAAGGGGAAGTGCTGAGCCGCTGTTCATTACTGATGGATCAGGCCTGCTCGTGCTCTGGGGTGTACTGTAACAGTAGCCAACGGCACTTGTCAGCTGGGGGGGTGAGGTGCTGTACAAACACGTAGGAAGACTTCAAGCTGTTCACACCAGCCCTCTCACAAAGCTGTGCTGTCTCGTAATAGACATAACTTTCCAGCCTTGTCCCATCGTAATTTTCCAGTAACTATCAGTCTGAAAGCATTGGTGCCTTTACCCACTGCAGCTGTTGTACATTACATTGAATGTACCCCTGGATGCAGATCTGAAGGGATACCCTGCCCTCTATTTTAAGGAATTGTTTGTGTAAGACACCCCCCTAGTGTCTTCTGTAAGTAAAGCTGAGCTGTATGTGCTCAGAGTTCTCCATCAATAGTTACGCCAAGGATCTTGGCTGCTCCTACACACAATAATATTTGTAAGGTGCATAGAACACACTAGGGTGGTGACAAAAAACCCTCTGTCCTTTTGATCACTTTGCCTTAACTGAGGTAGCTATTGTGCATGTTGTGAACTGGCAATGGAGCGGGGATGGAGGTTCCCTGCTGAGGTGCAGCAGGTACAAGAGCTGGTGGCCATTTTTTGAGGCTCTTGGCCCTGTGGGGGAAAGTAGCCTGTAGTGGCAGATGTTCTTGGGAGTGTGGCCATTCCCCAGGACTAGATGATACAAATTAACAGAATGGTTAAGAACTGCTTATTAGGAATCTAAATGCAGCCTTGCAAAACTGTTATCCAGGAGCCTGGATCTAAAACGGACTGCGCTGGAGGCTGGTGGGAGGCTGCAGCAGCTGATTTGCCCCTCCGGGAAGAGTTGAGGAGAGGGTGAGCAGATTTGTGACACCCAAGCACTGTTACCACCTCTTGGGAGATTGGGTGATGCTTGTAAAGCCTCTGCTCCGCGAGGCACGTACTGAGGGGGGACTTGGTTGGTTTAAATGAAAATAGCCCCCAGGCTCAAGCAAAAGCCTGGATGTGTGAGCTGAGCCCCCCCAGCAGCCAGAAGACACCTTATGTTCATTATTTAAAAGATTTTTTTTTAAGCCAGCTGGGTGATTTTTGAAGGCCAGGGGTTGGCGTGTGGCTGCGGCTCGGTGGGGGAGGCGGGTGCTGCCTTGGCGTGGGCCTGGCCTGTTTGCTGCCATGTGGCTGGGTGCCCTTTGCACCATGGCACCGTGTGGCAGGCCCGGCCCTGGCTTGCTCTGCCTTGCAGGCTGGCATTGAGCCTGGGGGCGGGGGATCCCATCCTGTGGGTGCTGAGCCTGCGGGTGGGGGTCCCCCTCCCATCCTGTGGGTGCAGAGCCTGGGGGTGGGGGTCCCCCTCCTGTCCTGTGGGTGCTGAGCCTGGGGGTCCCCCTCCTGTCCTGTGGGTTCTGAGCCTGTGGGTGGGGGTCCCCCTCCTGTCCTCTGGGGGTGGGGGTCCCCCTCCTGTCCTGTGGGTTCTGAGCCTGCGGGTGGGGGTCCCCCTCCCATCCTGTGGGTTCTGGGGGTGGGGGTCCCCCTCCCGTCCTGTGGGTGCAGACCTAGGTGCTGGAATTAGGGGTGCTGCAGCACCCCCTGGCTTGAAGTGGTTTCTGGTTCAATGGCTCTCAGCACCTCTACTATGAAAATTGTTCCAGCACCTCTGGGTGCTGAGCCGGGGGGGGCCCGTCCCGCGGGTGCTGAGGGGGGGGGCTGAAAAGCACGTTCCATGGAGCGGGGCCCGCATGGGGGGGGGGGGGCGGTCCTCCAGGCCCCTCCAGCGCTCCAGGCTGCGCCGCCCGGCTCGGCTCCCTGCGGGCTTCGGGCCGGCGGCAGAGCCCCGCTATACCGGCGGGGGCCGCCAGGTGGCGATGCGCTGGGAGGCTTACACTTCCCGTCGGTCCCAGCGCCCCGGGGGCGGGGACGCTCTGGCTCCGGCTCCTGTCCTCTATGGCTAGGGCTCGCGGGGACGGGAGCAGGCTGACGTTGATAACAAACATGGCGGCGGGGAGCAGCAGCAACTACTGGGAAGGTGAGGGGGGGGCGGGCAGCGCGGCGCTGGGGGGCCGGGGGAGGAGGGAGCGGGCGGGCAGGCCCTGGGCCGGGAGGGGCCCGGAGAGGGGGGATCTGAGGGGAGTCGGGGGGAACCCCGGGGGGTTGGGGGAGACTCGCGGGGGGGGGGTTGGCTCTGAGGGGGCTGGGTCTGAAGGGGGCGTTGGGGGGTTGGCTCTGAGGGGGGTTGGATCGGGGGGGCCTGGGAGAGATGGGCTGGGGGGGTTGGCTCTGAGGGGGGTTGGGTTTGGGGGGGTTTCTGGGAGGGGGGTTGGGTTTGGAGGGGTTTCTGGGGGGGTTGGCTCTGAGGGGGGTTCGTTCGGTGATCTGGGGTTGGATCAGGCGGGGCGGGGAGAGATGGGCTGGGGGGTTGGCTCTGAGGGGGCTGGGTCTGAAGGGGGTTGGGTTTGTGGGGGCCTTGGGGGGTTGGCTCTGAGGGGGGTTGGGTTTGGGGGGAGCTTTGCGGGGGTTGGCTCTGAGGGGGTTCGTCAGGGGATGTGGGGGTGGATCTGAGGGGCTTGGAGGGTGGTCTGGGGAGGGGTGTCCCTGGGGCGGGGGATCATGGTATCCAGAAGCTTGAGGCCTAGCCTTTGCTCAGGGGCCTGTCTGGGTGAGGTGTGGCCTGGGGTTCCGTTACCGGCCTAGCCTTTGGGGGTGTTTCTCTCTGAGTCATGGGTGGGAAGGGGATGCCCCCAGACACACACACGGCTGGGAGGGGTGGGGTTCAGGCTGGACTTTAGTAGCTCGAGCTCATGCAGGGGCTCAGGCCCTTGGCAGGGGACTGCTTTAATTCTGTCAAAGCCTGTTTGGAAAAGTTCACCCTTCCCAGCCGTTGTGTAGGTCTTCCCCATGTTTTGTCCTGGGATTGGGGACCAGGGTGAAGGGTGCTGTAGTGCTCAGTTTGCCAAAGATCCTAAGAGAGAAGTTGGACCTTGACTGCTCCCCCTCCTTGAATGTCTTGTGTCTCTTCAGGCTTTGGGAACTTTCATAGTACTATGCACTGTGACAGTGTTAACTTTGTAGAAATATAGCTGTGTGATTGGTTTTCTGTTTGTGGATGCTTTATTTCAGTGACCCCAGGACTACTGTAAATATGCTGAAAACAGAAAAAAGGAGAGTAGCTTTGCACTTATGTTCAGTCATAAACTGATGGCCTGCGACGGTCAAGAAAGATTTCCTTCTCCTCCTTCCATATACACTCTTTGCAGCCATTCTACACATGGTCTGCTGACTGCTTCCAGGAGACCTAGAGAGCTGCGTGTCCTCCTAGTGAAGCATCTGCTACTTTTCAAACACAACTGCATTTTGATAGCTCTAGCCCCATCCCAGATTCTTTTAGGGTTTCCACTCTCTAAAGCTTCATTTTGACCAGTAAATTGCAAAACCAAGTCTCATCTCTTCATCCGATGCAGGTGCTTCCCATTTCTTCATACTGTGGGTTTCTTAGATGAAAACTCATTGCTGACCAGTATGCCAACAAAGTCCGAAATTGGATGTATAGCTAACATGCAAGATAGGTTGCAGGGAACAAGGACAGGTTTGGTTCTAGCACATGTGAAGACCTGTATCCAGAGAGAAGAAACAAATAGCACAAATTCAAAATGGGAGATAACCCAGCAGCCACGTGTGCTGTATTAAACAAGTTTATTTCTATATTGTTGCTTTAATAGTGCCCTACTTTGATTTATTCTTGTAACCAGAGCTCTGTAGTTGCTTTACAGAAGAGGTGAATCAAATTTTGGAGGTAGGAATGGGAAAAGTGTTCATGAACAGATCTCTCTAAAATGGTCTATGATGTGAAAAAGTTGACATCCTATCTGTGTGCTACCACCAATTGGCTAGGCTGAATATGGGACATTTTGCCTTCCTCTCCTAAAGGTGGCATACCAACTTGAAGCACCAGTCATCTAGTCTGACACATCCTATGTTCCTGTGACTGTGAAAGCTTTTCTGGGGATGACCAGGAAAGAGTAGAGTTAATGAAGACCAAGTGAGGAAGCATGGGATTTTGGTTTTGAAAATGTTTACTGATCAAAGTGTTGTTGTAAATAGTAGTATAAGATCAGGCTATGCTAATGAGGTGTGTTCGGGGGGGTGGGGTGTGTGGGAAATCTTCCTGTGAGGGGAAAAGACATGTAAAAACTTGGATGATACAAAAGCAGGTATAAAACTACAAAGCTGGTCTGATTTTGGCCCATTCAGCCTGATGGTGTCTCTGTAAAAGTGTGACTAGCATTTAAAGAGGACTTGAGTCCTACTGCACCCCAGAAGAGAACTGAGCTGATATTTACTGGAGGGGAGCAGCTGGTAACCTTTCGTTGGAGATTTTCAAAAGTCCCAAAGGGAATTAGGAATTAGTTGGCTGAAACTTGGTAGTTTCTAACTTGCCGTAGCTGACTTGGTCTTGTGTGTAGGTGAGACCATACTGCATAACATTCGTAGACACTAGTAACGGGGGAGATCATTTAAGCCATGAGTCAATTGCCGGGATGTTGCTTTATAATGATATGTACTGATAACAGTGGCACCATGTAAAACACAGCAGAAGACATGGTCCTTGACCTATGGAGCTTAAAAATCTAAACAGCGTGTTCTCCAGTGCTTCATTCAGTCCAGTTCTAAATAACGGCGAGAGGGCTTCTCCATCCCGGCTAAGTCTCTGAGTCACTACTCTGATCCGCTGTGATTGAACATCTATCACTTCTGTATTTTCATGACTTGTGCATACATCTAGGCATCTCTTTTGTAACAGATCTTGCCTGACTTCTTATTTTTAATGATGTAGTCTCTTATTCTGACTTCTTCTCCTTTATGTTATGCACCCAAAATGGTTTGTTGTGAAAAAGCAAATCCCAAACATATTGGATTGTAAAGGGGCCTGTTAACCTCGCACATTTATCATTTTGTTGTTGTTCAGATCTCAGGAAACAGGCTAGACAGCTGGAGAATGAGCTTGATCTGAAGTTGGTCTCCTTCAGCAAACTGTGCACAAGCTACAGTCACAGCAGCGCCCGAGAGGGAAGACGCGACAGGTATAGGTACTAACAGATTTCTTAATGGTTTTTTAAAAGGCTGCTTTAAATACTCTTGATTCATTTAATCTCCACTTTTCTTTATTGTTTGATGCTTAGTTTTTCAAATAGCTCATTAGAATAGTCCTTCCTGGGCATTAGGAACCATATGCTGATCTTGATGTGGTGGTGAATGGGCACCACACATATGGATCAGGGACAGTGAAGCATCGTTAGCATGATGTAAATCATTAGGAGGAATTGTGTTTAAGCTTTAATTTGTATTTGTGCTAATCCATAGATGGGGTGTGTCCTTGTGTATGGCAATACAACTTCCTGCACTGTTGGTGTTCAAGTTGTATATTCATTTAGAAAATACTTTGCAGTTTTTTAAGAACTTAACTCAAAGGCCGGAAAGCAGTTTGGATACTGATGAATTTAGCCTCTCAAATTCTCTCTCAAATTCAAAGCCTCTCAATTAGCCATTGTAAAGATGAGGAAATTGAGGCACAGAGCTGTTGTGACTTGTCCAGGCTTGCACAGTGAGTACATGGCAGAGCTAGGGTTTGAACTGAGGAGTTCTGACTCTGAGCCCTCTGCTCTAACCAATACAGGTACAGCCGGTAGTTTCAAGTTTTCCTTCAGGATTGCTAGTGAGAACTCGTTTTTAAAAATAAGCCTTTTACCAAAAGAGCTCATAAATGTTCTTCGTCTGCTAGTGTCAGGTTTATGTGCGTTCCCCAGTCAAGCATAGTTAGGTTTTATAAGTCTCTCCACCTTGAGGACCAGACTCTAATTCTTTCTGAAATGTGAAGATAGTTACATTATTAACTTCATAAATGGTGCCCATGCACATGCAGCCTTGTCTCGATCAGTCACTGTATATTCATTGTCTATTGCAATGGGAATCATTCTGGAACTCGCTCCAATCCTAAAGTGAGAGAAATAATCATCCTTCAAAACCTTCCCTAAAGCTCCCCTCTACTGGGTTGCCTACCAAATATTCAACAATATGTAGGCATCCTGGCATCCTGTGTACTGTGACCTCTGCTGCTTATTCTGAACATGATTGTGTTACTGTCACCTTTTCCTTCTTTCTCCCCTCTTCCCGGTTCTGTCTGTGTCCACCTGTTGTTGCTTAGAGGCTAAAACTGTAGGCTCTTTGTGGCATGAAGTGTGTGTTTAGTTGCATGTAGCACCCAGCACAATGGGACCTGATTTGAGGTTTGTCAGTGTTTCTGCAATACAAATAATAATAGCGCTTAAGACACCTAAATGGAAGCAGCCCAACTTGACTGCCAAGCGTTAGTTAATTTTGTTCTCATTTTCTCTTCACTCCCCCCAATCCACAGAAACAAACCTTGGTCTCTCTTGGTCTAATTGTCTTTGTTTTATCTGCCTTTCCCAAGAAGTGTTAGTAGATTGCAATCCTGCCCCTTGGAAGCCACATTCCTCCTCTCCTAGCACAGTTCTCTCTCTCGCTGTGTTTCAAAGAGAGGACACCAAAATGGATTGCGTCCAATGTATTGTCGGATTGAATGAGTCTCTTCTAACATTGCTCAGGGAGAGCAGAGTGACCCAGAATCCGTTTCCCAGACGAAGCCCAGGAGCAGCGCCAGGAGTGACCACTCCCTTCCTGAATCAGGGCTGCTGCTGCCACCACTGCCTCCTCCATCTTTCTCTCTCCTGTTGCCAGAGCTGTATTGTGCAGGGTTTGCCATATAACCTGAACATACCACTGACGACTCACTTCCAGAGAGAAAGATGAGCGGTAGAAAAGACACTAGTTTTTTTTCCTCTTCCTAGTCCAATAATTGCAGGTTACCAGAGAAAAGAGTATTGCCTTCAAAAGATGTAAGCGGCTACCTTACAGGTGTTAGTCTGTTGTGTGTTCGCTCCTATCCCCTTGCTTGTGTGTGATTTTCCCTGTGTAATTTTTAACTGCTTTGACAAGTATAGGGGAGATGGACTATGTAGAAAACACAGTTTATCCCAATTTTTCTGTGTGGCATGTTCTTGTTTAAAATGTGTCTGCAGGAGTTTCTAGCACTGTATTGTGAATGTGCATTTACATAATTATAACATACTAATATTGAAACCCACTTTCCTGCTAAAATGGGATAATAAAGAACAGTGTGGGAAAGAAGCATCGTTGTTCGGCCAGTAATGATTTCTGGCGTGATGTGCAGTATGATTCAGTACCAGCTATTAGCTTCTAGAGGGAAGTATGGCCGTGTCTACACTAGTACTTATGTTGGCAAAATGTACGTAGCTCAGCGGTGTGAAAAAAACAACCCTCACCCCTGGGTGACGTACGTTTTGCCAGCGTAAGTGCTCATGTGCACAGCGCTGTGTTGGCCACAGAGCCTCTCCTGCCGTCATAGTTACTGCTGCTTGTGGAGCTGGTTTTATTACGTTGAAGGGAGACCTTCCCCATTGGCATAACATGGCTACACGAGCGCTCTTACAGCGGCACTGCTGTATCAGGACACCTGTGCCTCTGTCAGCTGGTAAGTGCAGACATGGCCTTAGACTCTTTGAGGGGTATATAGCTCATGGTATTTTAACTGAGGGATTAGACTAATGAGGCAGTCGACACAGGGAAATGTATCTTTTTTTTTTTCTAAATTTAATTTCTGACTTTAGGAAACCTATTTAGAAAATAAAATTGCCCTCGTACATATGCCTGATATTGACACATTGTGTCCAGATAGTCACAAAAGGATGTTATGCCTTTCAGTAATTGCTGCTGCTCTTTTCCTCTTAGTTCTGACACAACTCCTCTCTTAAATGGGTCGAGCCAAGACAGAATGTTTGAAACCATGGCGGTGGAGATTGAACAACTTCTGGGAAGGGTAAATGAGTTCTCGTATTCTTATTTCAATACCTAATAGGACTTTGAAGACCTTAATAGATATAACGTTCCTGCATAGGCTGTAGAATGTGCACTTGATGACACAAGATTGCAATACACCTCTATTAAACAAAACAAGATGTTTAGTAACCCTGGTAACAGTGGTTGGTAGATACCTCACTGAAAACATGTTAACCAGCATTGTAACGCCTTTACGGAAAAGTGTCCCTTTGGTTTTGTTTTTTTTCCCCCCTGTAGCTTACTGGAATAAATGACAAAATGGCGGAGTACACCAACAGCGCGGGAGTCCCGTCCCTGAATGCAGCACTGATGCACACGTTACAGCGTCACAGAGACATATTGCAGGTAAGACACATGAATACATTTGTTTCTTGTTTTTACGCTGTGTCTTCATTGTAATAATACTTGGGAATGGTACTTACTGATCTAACCTCACACAAAATCCAAATACTCTTGTAGGTGTGTGTATATAAAAATGTAAAAAAACCACCCTAAAATGTTGATTGGCAGGGAGAAGTTTGAGGGATGCTATATCACTGGAAAGTAAATGCTGTCAGTTTTCAGTTGTGACCAATGCATAGCAGGTTAAAATGTCTGATGGAAAAGACGTTTTTGTCTCATGTGCTGCAGGAGAAGGAAATAGAAAATAGGATCCTAATATCCAAAAGAAAATAATCTTACCCACAACTGTTGTGGTTTTGCGTACCGTGTGGCTAGAAATGATTAAATAATTCTATCTTAAAAGGGTCATCTTTATAACATTTACCTTCTTGGTTTTCTATAAATTTAAAAAATGATATAAGGAAGCTATTTTTGGTCTGTGATGTAAAGTTTTCATACTTGAGTTTATTGTACTCTATTTTTTGTTAGCTTCCAGTAGTTGCATAAACTTAATTACAATTGGGACTCTCAGATGAAGAAAAAGTTGTCCCAAGGAAGCTGTTGAAATAAGCAATTGAAAGCATTGAATATAAAAGTGAACCTCGTATTCAAAGGTTTTAAATGCAGTTAAAATTAATGAGCAAAAAGATGAATATGCCATAGGTCCCAAGAGGTCTATTCCGTTTTCCTGGTTTAGTGACTCCTTGGTCTTGATGTAAAATTATTTGGGATGTTTCACAATTTCTCAATATTTGAATGTGTGTGTTTCTTCACTGGCTTCCCAAGCATGTCAAGCAGGGAGTGCAAGACTTCTGCACAAGTTGACATCCAGTTTCTATTTGATGTTGCCTTTTGCTGTGGTACCCATGACTTGGACCTTTTCGCTGTAGAACTCAATTTTTCCTTTACTGAGAGGGGAAAAATGAAATCTGCATTAAAAATAGTTGACAGATATTCAGTTAAAATCCCATTTGATGCTATTGCCTTAAAGCTGAAATACTTGTTTTGTTACAGGATTATACACATGAATTCCATAAAACCAAAACTAACTTTTTGGCAGTACGGGAAAGGGAAAATCTCTTGGGATCAGTACGGAAAGATATTGAGTAAGTCTGAGTATAAACAATAGCAATAGACTTGAACACTTCTCTTGTCCTGACTGGAAGAAGCACATTTCTTTGAACCATTACCCTGTTTTCTGAGACATTTTGCATGATTTTTTAAAGTGCTTCTTTCAGAGGTGGCTCATTTCAAATACATCATTGGGCGTATTATGAGGCTGTACATTGAAACTAAATCTATTATAGCCAAATGTTCCAGCACTAAAAATACTCCTGGCTCTCCTTTCCAGTAGTGTGGGATGTGTACTTCCCTAAATCAAATGAATTAGTATATGTTTAAAGGACGGTCAAAAGCTTCCAATATAAAATGAAGAAAAAGACTATTCTGATTGGAGCAATTGTCATAAGTTTCAGGTTGAATTAATGAGTTGTTTCAATCAGATCTGGCTATTTGAGTGTCTCAAAATTCACTTTTGATACAAGCAGCTTGTAATCATGATTACTAGCTTTTAAAAGATGCAAATTGCATTTGAGAATTGAGCTGTTTAGCATGCTTGTTAAAGATCATAATTAACAGCTGTGGATGAAAACCACAGATAAAGACTCTCCGTGAGGCAAAAGATAATCTTTGAAAAACCTTTTGAGAAATGCTTCTTCCTATCCTCACTGTCCTATTTTTGTGTGTCTCTCTTTCCTAGATTTAATTCTAGGGATCTTTGTTTGAAAATATAGGATCTTCTGTTTTGTAGGAGCTCTTCTGCTTTTCTGTATTCCTCACCTTGAGTTGTATTTCTTCATGAGAACACAAACCTCGCAACCATTTTAACTTCACGTGAGGGGGGTTGCAGCAGGAGCATTTACTGCTTTTAGGAGCAAAGATTGTGTTTTCATGTGAACTACCCTGATAGCAATAAACCGTAATAGTAAACAAGCAGAACTGTGTTCAAATACAGGCCCAGTGCTACTTCCATTGAAGTTAGTGGCAAAAATCCTTTTGATTTTAGGGAGGGGTCCAGAATGTTTTTCCGTGAATCTCTAATAAACAAACTTCAAGTGTTTGCAATATAATTAAGCCTGGATGTGAATTGGAAGTTTACTTTTCCTTCTACAACACCCTAGTGAGTCTCTCTGAAACACCAGCAGAGGGCACCTGCCTTTCCTTTATCCAGTGTACATTTCAGAATGTTTCCCTCAGGGAAAGAGAAATTAGAACATGCTTCTGAATGGGAAGATAACAAACTCTTTTCTGAGAGGTTATTTTGAGCCCAGGTGAAACTGGGAGAAGCTGCATATACTTATTATAACCTCTCTCTAGTTAAGGTTGGGTTCCATTTTGCACTTGGAAAATTGTGTGTATATATGTGTGTGTATACATACACACACACATACATATAAAATAGGTAGGGTAAAATACTTAGACTAAACCATAGAAAATGGATTTATCAGTTTTAAAAAAGTATTTTAATGAGACTGAGACTTTTTCATTTGGTGATTTAGAAATAACTGAATTTAACATACAAGCTAGGTCTGTCAAGCGATTAAAAAAATTAATGATGATTAGTTAGACGATTAAAACAATTGATTGTGATTAATCACACTGTTAAACAATAACAGAATACCATTTACTTAAATATTTTTGGATGTTTTCTACATTTTCAAATATGATTTTCAGTTACAACACAGAATACAAAGTGTACAGTGCTCACTTTATATTTATTTTGATTACAAATATTTGCACTGTAAAACAAAAGAAATAGTATTTTTCAATTCACCTAATACAAGTACTGTAGTCCGATTTCTTTATCGTGAAAGTTGAACTTACAAGTGTAGAATTATGTACCAAAAACTGCACTCAAAAACAAAACAGTGTAAAACTTTAGAGTCTACAAGTCCACTCAGTCCTATTTCTTGTTCAGCCAAACAAGTTTCTTTAAATTTGCAGGAGATACTGCTGCCCGCTTCTTGTTCACAATGTCACCTGCAAGTGAGAACAGGCGTTCGCATGGCACTGTTGCAGCCAGCCTTGCAAGATATTTACATACCAGATGTGCTAAAGAGTCACATGTCCCTTCATGCTTCATCCACCATTCCAGAGGACATGCGTCTATGCTGATGACAGGGTCTGCTCAATAACAATCCAAAGCAGGGTGGACCTACTCATGTTCATTTTCATAATCTGAGTCAGATGCCGCCAGCAGAAGGTTGATTTTCTTTTTTGGTGGTTCGAGTTTTGTAGTTTCCGCATCGGTGTGTTGCTCTTTTTAAGAATTCTGAAAGCATGCGCCACACCTTGTCCCTCTCAGATTTTGGAAGGCACTTCAGATTCTTAAACCTTGGGTCGAGTGCTGTAGCTATCTTTAGAAATCTCACCTTTGTACCTTCTTTGCGTTTTGTCAGATCTCCAGCAAAAAGTGTTCTTAAAATGAACAACGTGCTGAGTCATCATCTGAGACTACTAAACATGAAATATATGGCAGAATACAGGTAAAACAGAGCTGGAGACGTACAGTTTTCCCCCAAGAAGTTCAGTCACAAATTTAATTAATGCATTATTTTTTTAATGAGTGTCGTCAGCATGGAAGCATGTCCTCTGGAATGGTGGCCAAAGCATGAAGGGGCATGCGAATGTTTAGCATATTTGGCATGTAAATACCTTGCAGTGCCGGCTACAAAAGTGCCATGCAAACGCCTGTTCTCACTTTCTGGTGACATTGTAAATAAGAAGTGGGCAGCATTATCTCCTGTAAATGTAAACAAACTTGTTTGTCTTAGTGATTGGCTGAACAAGAAGTAGGACCCGAGTGGACTTGTAGGCTCTAAAGTTTTAGGCTTGTAGGCTCATTGTTTTGTTTTTGTAACAAAAAATGTATGTAACAAAAAAAATGTGTTTGTAAATTGTATTTTCACAACAAAGAGATTGCACTACAATACTTGTATGAGGTGAATTGAAAAATACTATTTTGTTTATCATTTTTACAGTGCAAATATTTGTAATCAAAAATAATATCAAGTGAGCAGTGTACTTTATATTGTTGTAATTTAAATCAATATATTTGAAAATGTAGAAAAATATCCAAAATATTTAATACATTTCAATTGGTATTCTATTGATTAACAGTGCAATTAAAACTGCAGTTAATCACGATTTAAAAAATTACTTATTTTGAGTTAATCGTGTGAGTTAACTGCGATTAATCGACTGCCCTGATACAAGCAGATCAATAAATGCTGCCTTGTGAAAAGTTTTTCTGGCAAAAATATTTTTCACTTTCTTTTTTTAAATCTTAGGTCATATAAAAGTGGGTCCGGTGTGAACAATAGAAGAACAGAGCTGTTCCTGAAAGAACATGAGCACCTTCGAAAGTAGGTTTTCTTAGATATCTGGATGAACCATTCTTTATCTTATGGTAAAAGAATAAGAACAGCATCTACAGTTATAGTGCCTAGGACAAAGATTACAGGAGCCATTCATCCTCATGCTTCAGAACATAAAAACCAAGCCCAGCTGGGGTCAGGGAGACAATCTCCTCCATAATAGTCTACAAGGTGCTAGGACACTATGCGGGTTTAATACTTTCCTCTGCAGCATCCAGCATATGGCGCTACTGGACACAGGATAGTTGGCTAAGTAGCCTGTACCAGTATGGCAGTTTCCTTGTGAGTTTAGATGTTTTGTGGCTGAAACTACTAATTAAAGACCAAATGGAAGAATTCCCTCAGGGCAGCAAATGAATTATTTTGTGTTCTGAACACTTCCATTGCTTGGCGATGAGGTCGGTTTTGCAGCTACTACATATCCAGCTCAGTTGTGCTGTAATTGGAAGAATCTTTCACTGTGTAATTGCAATCGTATTTTAACTGAACTGTTTTGTTTAATGGTTACTTTTTGTTGTTTGCGCTTCCTTCTTATTTCAGTTTAATGCATTGGAAGTTGGGCAATTTCTGCTTAGATTTCCCAAAAATAATGATGGGTTTATAATCCTATTGTGTGTTTGCTGATGAAGTGTTGGGTAGAAGATTTTTAAACAAACAAGATTTACACAAACCAGATTGAAAAATATTAGTGGCCAGGTTCTAATGAACAAAGTAAACTCTATAATGTATGTTACATAGGAAAGAACACAGGGTACTAGATCATAACGCTGAGGTCACGTATAAACATTTCTTTGCCACCATCAGTAGCAAATTATGCTGTTGAAAGTGTTCGTGGATATTTTACAAGCCAATTCTGTACGTTTTTGTTGTTGGCTGTGTGCCGCCTCTTACTCTGATTTATATTTAATACATTTTTTTTAAAGTCTTTCTGTATGAGCAATACCAGCATCTGCCTGTCTGATAGGGTGAATGTGCAGCCATCTTAGTAGTTTAGTTTCTCCACCTAGAAGCTGACATATACAAGGGCTGTCTCCCAGTTGTAAGAAGCAGTGTACTGCTGTACCTGTTTTTCTAAGTACTGTCTATTCCTTGTGGAATATATTCTACGTAACCACTGTATGTGCAAAAAAAACTATTCAGCTTTTGTTCTTTTTTCCATTTGCCTTTGGATTTCTGCTCTACTTATGTCACTGAATCTTTCTTCCTTTGTGCTTGTCAGTGTTAGACATAGAATGATAACCTGCTTTTCACTTATCTATGCTAAGTGTGTAGAAAAGACTAAATCCATATACCAGAATTACTAACATCCTTAAATACATCTAAAATTCATATCTATTTTTTTAACCAAAACGAAAAAGGTTTCAGAGTAGCAGCCGTGTTAGTCTGTGTCAGCAAAAAACCCGAGTACTTGTGGCACCTTAGAGACTAACACATTTATTTCGGCAAAACTAAAAAGGCAGCCCAAAGACTTCTCCTTAGTCCTGTTTTTCGCACTCTTACTATGAAGCACTTCATCTATTTATGAAGTAGATGATCTCTGTTACTCTCCATCCAGAGGGAATTGTGGTTTTGAAAGTTTGCCTCAAATACCAAGTTACATGGTCTCAAAGCTCTAGGAACCCAATGATTTCAACTGTGTATGGGGAGTTTGAAGCAAGCACATTTAATCTGTCTTTCTCGTTCAGATGAGATCTAACTAATCAGCATGCACACTGGAGTTTATTCCTCATTTATGTTGAACACTTTTCTGTACAAAATGATGCTGTGCTGCCATTCATTAAAAATGGAAATATGCACAAGAACATTAGGGTGAAAAGGGGCAAAATCCCAGAGAACGGTGTCACAAAGCTGTGACGCTGTAGGCGTTTCCTTACATTCAGGATGCAGTCATATGTTCTCATGGGCCTAACTGATGGCCATATTTGGGGTTGGGAAGGAATTTTCCCCTGGGTCAGATTGGCAGAGATCCTCTGCAGCATGGGGCACGGGACACTTGTGGGTTTAAAACAGTGTAAATGGTGAATTCTCTGTAACTTGAAGTCTTTCTTTAAACCGTGATTTGAGGACTTCAGTAACTCAGCCGGAGGTTAGGGGTCTATTTCAGGAGTGGGTGAGGTTCTGTGGCCTGCAATGTGTAGGAGGTCAGACTAGAAGATGACCATGATATAGTCCCTTCTGACTTTAAACTCCATGAGTCTATATTTGTGTAGAAAAGGCTTGAGTTGCAAAGAAACACAGAGGTCTCTGACTTGTTGTGTTTCCACACCCCAGCCATGGTAAACTGTAGGCTGACACAAGGGGGCAGTATTTCATCGGGAAAGTTTTTGTCTGCAGGCTGTCTATTCCTAAAGATAATTTTGTGTTGTAGCCAAGACTACATAAAAAGCTTTTACAGGAAATTAAAAATACAGTTTTTAGATGGGTGATAAAGTACGGGCAGCCCACAGTGTCCCTTGGGATCCCTGGTGGAATTCAGAAATTCACCGGTCTAAAGCATAAGCTAATGATTTTCATTTAAGTTGCATCTGTTGTAAACCTTTATAATCAAGAATGTTATTAAATTCTACAGAAGCAATGCAATAGGTTTGATGTCTTGGAGGTGAACCCTAATTGAAATTGAGTGCACTGATGAAGAACAAGGAGTGCCTGTTAGTCTGAATAAACTTGTTTGTTCCCATATCATAAGAATTAAAAGTAAGTGTTAAGTAATGTTATAAATTTGGCATTTTCTGAAGGGGGAAAAAAAAAAGCAAATCCTTTCCTCTTGCAGTTCCTCTAAAACACACTTCTGATAAGTGGATAGAGAGGAAATTATCAACAGATCTTTAAATGGCCCTAAAACAGTGCAATGAAAGGCAGCCATCAAATATTTTGTATGTTTCATCTGATGAAGGTCTTTTAGAAATAATCAGGTCAAGCACCTTACAGAGGTATTGGTTACTTTGATCTTTCCTGGGACAAAGTTTCATTGTGGTGATCATGACTTTTATTCTTTGATAGCAGTCTGATTTCACAGTAAGGATGATCCTTTTCAGAAGGCGGGTGAGCGTATTCCTGTGCCTGTGTGTGTTTACACCGTATAAAATACTCCAGGGTTCTTCAGGCTTATTTAATAGATCATGTGGAGAAACAGCTGTGCTATTATTATTTCTCTCTCTCTCAAAATATGCCCAGTTGACACTCCACAACTCAACCGAATATCTAGTTCTCTTCCTGTAACAGGGAATGTGAGGTTTACAGTTAATAGAGTTGTTTGCGTCTTAAATCTAGTTAATAAAAATGCTGCTATTTATCTGTTCTCCAAATATACTTTGACTAAAAATGAATTGGGTAAACTTCCGTACTTGATAGAATTTTCCCTGGTAGCCGTTCATCTTACAGAAGATGGTGCCTTTCCCCCTCTTTGGTTGATGAAGTACAGGTAGCTTTCTTGCCTGACTTGTGCTTCACCTTAGGCCATTATAATCAGTCAGCCAGTGAAATATGCTGAGCTGAATCATTGTCAGGCTTGTTACTATATTATTTATTTTGAATGAGCCCTCACATTTCTGGAGACTTTCAAAGGTTATATGAAGATGAAATAACTGTTAGGGATTCACGTGAAGTATAACTTTTCTTTTATATAGTCACTTAAAAACTGCAGGTTGTCTTACAGCTGTAAGATTTTTCTTTTCACACGTACCCCTAGTGTAAGATTTACTTGTAGTTGTTCAGAGTAGTTAAATGCAATGCAACAGTTGACAATTAAAATTCCAATTCAAATGTAAATAAATACTTCGGCACCTATGTAGTGATTTCTGCCTACTTTTTCAAGACAGGTTTTTTTTTTTTTTAAGTGTGGAACAATTGCTACAGCGTATATAGGAATAGTTGCAACAGCAACCACTAAATATGCTGGCCTAGACATTAAAACTAAAACTGGCCCTTAGTCCTACAATTAGTTGAAAGTACTGGGAACTGGGGAGTTCCAGTCATTCATCCACCACAAGTCACTTTCTTCTTCTTACCTTCATATAAATTAATACTATAGCTGCATTAAATAAAATAGCTCTTCAAAACATTTTCCAACAAACCCTCTAGGCAAAAGGAAAACATGCCCAGTTGACACTCCATCTCCCAGGGACTGATTGCAAAATGTAAGCATTTTTTTAAATTATAACATTAAAAACAAAAATGTATAAAAAATTAAATAGTGAGAAGTTATTCGAAATGTGTTGGAAACCCAGAGAAAACAATGTCATGGCAGAACATGGAAGGGCACTCTGCAAACGAGAGAGAACTCTGAGAAATGTGGTGTCAGAGCATAAGAAAACTGGCAAGAAATCAGAAGCTTGCAAGATATTCAGAACTTATCAAGTGAGAATCCTTAGCTCAAAAATAGATATTGGCATCGAAAATATTAAAGGATTTCAACATACTTGTCATCAGAGAAAATAATTAGTGCCATATTACTGCCAAGAAGCTGTGGAAGCCGGTTGAATGGTCCATTGAAACCAGAAGCAGCTAGCAAATTATACCAAATGTGTTTCTGACAAAACTCTGAATTTTGAGATGCTCAGGACCTGCTTGCTGAGGATGTGCACTGCAGAGAGGCTGTGATGCCAGGCCATTTGGTAGAGATAGCTGAAGTGTCTGAATCAACTATGAAGGTGACAGTAAGAGAACTTAAATATTTAAAAAATAAAATGAAATTGAGAAGGCTGTGACGGAGTTCCAAAAAAAGGGGACGGAGACAAACTTAGTGTATGGTTTTCATTAGTTATTGAGAAAACATTGGTCCTGTAGCTCATCCTCATGGAATTCTTGCCAATATGAAGCACTATTTTGACCCTGTCATTGATGTATTAAATACTTCAGCCTACTTCATTTTTATTTCAAGTCCTGGTAATGGCTGGTTGTAGTAAGAATTGACTTGGTTATCCACTGCATTTAACTACCTTCGTCTACAAGGCACAATCAGGAGAGCTGGTGGTTCCCATGGGAGAGGCTATGCAACAATGTTTTTAAAGGAATACTTTGTGCTTCTCCCTAACCAGTCTATCGTATGCCATTATCAGATCCATGGGCTATAGTTCACTCAACAGAGTCCAGGCTCATCCTTTGCCCCTTCTTCTTATGTATGAGGAGGCTAAAAGGAGACCATGGTTACTCCTGGCAATGTTCTCTTTGCTCTGAAAACGTTTCTCGGAAATCAGGTTGGAAAGTATTACATCTTATGGTCTACAGTGGCATCTGATTGATGGAAACTGGAAGAGAACCAGCAAGAAATGCAATAATTTTTCTGCACTTCAGGGGTGCTCTGAGTGCGGGGACTTTGGGGAGGGACATAGAATCCCTTCTAGGGTAACTCCTGCTTTGTTTCTAAATTTACCTTTTTACTCTTTCCCCACAGTGTGAAAATAACCCGCACCATGGTCATTCTAGGGAGAAGTTCTTGTTCATTGAGGCACTCTGGGACAGGAGCTTGAGCGCTCATAGAGACAGTGGTTTGACCATACTACTGATTACATACTGTAGGGCTAAACAGTTCTTGCAGTTTTCTGTGGGGAAAGCCAACTGCTTCCTTTGCTTTGAGGCTGAACGGAAGTAAATGTTAAAGGCAGCGACTTAAAACATTCAGTAATGTGAAAAAAACCACCCCCAAGTTGGCATTAACTATTGAAGCTTGATTTAGTAAAATGCTAATCAGGCATTTGAAGAAATTGCTAAGCATGTTCCCTCACTAGAATTTCTAAAGTCTCTTCTGCGGACTCAGCTTTTTCTTTGTATGCTCTGGAGTTTGAAAAAAAAAATCAACAAAGGCCTTCATGCAGCATATTAATCTGCTACATTTAGTAGTGTAATACATTTGTTATCTCTTCTGGAAAGATTGAGAGTGCAAAATGGAGAATTGATTTGCTTGGTTATACATATGTTGATGAATTGTGAAGGGGAGGAAAGTTCAGAGATGTTTAGATACAATAGTTTGGGTGAAAAGAGCTCCCTCCCCACAGCTGGCTTAGGTTCCTAGAGAATTTTGACATCCCAACCATTGTGTGGACTCATGCCTGTAGTACGCAAAATTGCTACTGGTGGTGCACAAGTAATTGTGCCATCATGCAGATTGCACTTACCCTGAGTAGGGCTAACCAGTGTCCGCTGGTACAAATGCTAGTTTGGCAGTGAGTGCTGGTGTGCATAGTTCAGTTGGTTCTTGCAGTACCATCCCATAGAGCTGCTGCTCAATCTTCATTGATGACACAGAGTGCTGAATGCATACCACCCTCAGCTCCGTTTAGCCTTCCGACTCGTATTCCAGCAGGCTCAAGAGCAACAGGGTTCCAAAGACACTAGGGGGAATTTGTCTGGTTCTCCACCCTCCAACTGAGCCCTTCACAATTGTAAATTAAAGGAATTCCATTATTTCTGTAGCTTCCGTGATTCTGAGCTTTAAAAGGAAATCAGACTTGTCTCGAAATTCCTAGTGGTTTTAGATAAAAGGAGATTTAAACAATCCACTGAATTTTTAAAAATCCCCATTTCGTGCTAAATTATGCTTGCTCGACAAAGGCAGTTTTCCACCTCTCTGGACAGGTAAATGAGTTGTTTGGGGCTGTAGATAGGTTGAGGTAAGAGATAATCATGTAAAGGTCTCAATAGTTGTTAAGGGGGACGGAGGGGGGACCAGAAATTAGATGAAATATTGTCCTGTTTTTGCATTCCCATCTTATGCAGAGGCTCCAAGCCTGATAGATAAATGTGTGAAAATTTGTTTCTCTCAGGTTCTCACAGTTAAACAGGCAAGTTTGTCCCGCTTTTCCTGTTAGTACATTTTTTGGCAAGATGAGCAAATAAATCATTATCTTTCTAGTAGTACTGTTTTCTGTCAAAAGGAAGCAGCATCCTTAATGATGAATGGACAAGAATTAACAGTTTAGAAACCTTCTTGAAAGTGCTGTCGTAAGAGGAAAGAGCCCTGTCCGCTCAGCATTTACTTTTGGAAAATGTAGCAGTGAGAAATTCTACAGTAATTGACCAGAAGTTGTATCCTAAATCAGCAGAGAAGGAGCTAATGTGTTCGTTTATACTGGCAGTATAAAGTAGGTGTGAATGTTTTCTTCATATCACATATCTGCAATTTATTTGGATTAAATTAATGCTGTTTGCTGACATTGATGGTTGGGTGTACGCCATTTTATCTATCCTTTCTCCGACTTCCAAAAATTCATATAGAGATTTTATTACACACATTGCACTCATTGAAGAACTAAGTGAAACACTCCATAGATGTGTTAAATGTAATACATCAACTCTTGCTGTGATGTATCTGTATTGTCATTTGGGGGTCACTGCATCATTGACATTTGGCTCTGCTGCTTTATTTTCTTTTGAATATCTGTCCTCCCCAAGGGGAGACATAGAGGGGCATGTGTATGCACTGGCTTAGATAAAAGTGCATACTGTTGATAGGTTTTTCTCTTTGAGGGTTTTATAAGGCCATATGTATTATTTAATTTTGATATTTCAGTTCTCCAAGGCCTCAAAATGAGTGACTGTTATCATCTAGCTTGCAAAATAATATCCACTAGAAATAAGAGGAGTTTGTGTAACTTAGCTGAGGGACACATTCTCTCAAGTGCCCAAAAATCTCCGTGGAGCCAGTGACCCCATGCTAATTGTATCCTGTGGTGGTTGTGGGAACAAAGAAGCCCAGAAACAACAGAAGGGAAAGCAGATAGAAGAGGAATGTGCTCAGTATTCAGAAGAAAGAGGGGGGAATAAGATGTGAATGAAAGAAATACAGGATCTACTCTCGCTTCTTAATGGTGTTATTAATAAATAATTAATAATTTGTGCGAACTACAGCAGTAGTTTACGTGAAAAAGTCATATTAGGGAAGTACAGTATTTATGTAGCTTTAACTTTCTTCGATATAAGCTTTTTCCTTTTAGGAAAAATTACCTCCTGTTCATTTCATTTCCCCTCCTGCCCCTTTTTCTTTTTCCTCTGTCCCCTTGCTCTTTTGCATGTGTTTCTCCACTGCTTGCTTCTCCTTTCGCTCTGTATATACTTAGTCTAAGGGCTGGTCTACACTACCGCGGTAAATCGATCTAAGTTATGCAACTTCAGTTACGTGAATAATTAGCTGTAGTTAGATCCGCTTACCATGGTGGCTGCTCTGTGCTCTGTCAACGGGAGAGCGTCTCCTGTCGACTTCCCTTATGCTTCTCGGGGAGGCGGAGATCACCAGACCCACTAAATCGACACTCTGCAGCATCGATTGCAGCAGTACTGATCTACTGGTAAGTGTAGACATGCCCTTAGAGTGCGACCCTGATCCTTTGCCTTCTCTTAGGTAGCAAGATTCCTAATCTGACCCCTTATTCCCACATAGGCTGCCCAGAGAAGTAGCTGGAAAGGAGAAGGAGCCATGAGCCAGCACCAGGTGATTGCAGGCTCTCTTGACCACAGTTGGAGATTTGCTGAAGTAGGGTGGTGTACATTTTTTTTAAAGCTGCTATTGAGTAAAGTTCTTTAAATTGTGGTTTAATTTGGAGGCAATATAACTTCATTCAGTTACTATAACAATATGAGGCCCATTTATCTTTGTCACACTGTTGTCCTAACTTTCATACAGTTTTTTTTAACCAAAGCAGCTTCTTATACTGAGTCATTTTCCCCCCTCATAGATAGTTATAAAGAAATCCGCAAAGACTGAAAGAAACCAGTTATAGTAAATGCAATTAACTTGGAATATTTTCCCGTATAAGTTTCTGATGTGATGTAATTTGATTGGCCACAGACTTACTGTGTGCTTCTAATACAAGGCCACACTACATTGTCTACTGAACTGGAAGGCAGACATTGAGAAGGGATTCAGAAAACTAGGTTAAAATGTCTGTCTGCTGGGCATGAACTACAAGAAGCTGTGTAGCGTTGTTGGGTAGTTTTTTCTCCAAGCACAGTTAAATACCATCAGTTTGTGTCTTCCTCTTCTCATGTGCAATTTGAATGCCACATTTAAATAGGCTGACTTGGATAAAGGATACTTATTCATGCTACAACTAACTGATGAGAGAGGCTAAAGTCATTACCTTGGCTTCTGTGTGTCGGAACTGGCTCTCTAAGCAGAATTTTGAACATCCAAATTTTGGAGAGGACCTTGTGTATACAATCATCTGCATCTATACACTTTCCCCCTGAAGCTATAGACAGCATATTTATGCTTAGTGAATTTAGACTCTTGAATCAGAATTTCCTTAGACTCTTCATTTCAGGTGTTAGGCAGGAGTCCAAATTGATTCTCAATTTCCCGGTGTTCACAGATGGCATATAACACAAGTGAAGACACTGTCGTTCTGAGATTGCATATTTTATTAATTTGGGCCAGCTTGCGTGAAGGAGGAGGTAGGAAGTGACAAGGTGTTGTAGGGCTCTTGTTAAAGCTTCTGCTTTTTAAAACTTAGCAAGAATGCATACATCATTCTTTATTACCAACGTTTTACTACTTATTAAGTGCCGCTGGTGTACCTGGTGCAGTATAAAATACACAGAAGTGGTCCCCTGCTCCATGAGCTTAGACTGAAAGAGAAGACTGGAAACAGAAGGGGATTTGGAATAGTAAGTTGACAGACTCATACATAAGTTTGTCTTTTGTTTGGGGGCCTTCAGGAGAGTGATTTAAATGAGGGGAGAGTGGGTGTCTGGCGCACTGAGATTGGCATCGTTTACACGATAATTCAGTGTTTCCAGTTTCTAAACATGTTTGTCCTTGCTGATTTTATTTTTCTAGGGAATTTCAAACCAGACCATCCTCCGAATTTTCTTGATTACCCTCATCTACCACTGTGTCCTTCCTTTAGCTGAATTTGTGTGTATTGATTGTGTGGGCTTCCTTTAAGAGCCTATAAATGGTGCTTCACCATCAGCTGAAGGAGCTATGACACAAGGCACTTCTCCTCCTCAAGTGGTATGTCTACACTGCAATTCAAAACCCACAGCTGGCCCGTGCCAGCTGACTTGGGCTTTCAGGGCTCCGGGCCAAGGGGCTGTTGAATTGCGATGTAGATGTTCGGGCTTGGACTGGAGCCTGAGCTCTGTGACCCTGCGATGTGAGAGGGTCCCAGCCCGAGCCCAAACGTCTACACCGCAATTAAACAGCCATTAGCCCAAGCCCCATGAGCCCGTGTTAGCCGGCGTGGGCCAGCAATGTGTGTCTCATTGCAGTGTAGAGCTGCCTCTCCAGCACTTCCAGGTGTATCGCATGAGTTATCCACAAGGCTCCCAAGCCAGCGCAAATATTACTTAATAGAGGATAAAAGTCAGGTCTTTCAGAAAAAAGCTTCATAGCTCATATGAATGGAATTCTGTTACTATATAAGCAAATCATTGACATACGTTGAGATTTTGGGAAAGTTCAAAGCTTGCAGGTGGTGGAAAGACATGCTCTTATTATTTATTAATAACTAAAATAAAAGCACATGAACATCAGCCAATCAGTCCAGCATTTAAGAGCATTTTCCCCTTTAAAACTGGAGGTTGAGGTTTATTGGAATAAAATTAACATCTGATTGCTTTTCATTGCTACATACTTAATATCGAAGTTTCTTCAAAAGCTTGAGGACCCAAAAAAGCACCCTTTATAAGAGAGGTCTATTATAGAACATGCTATTTGTGCCAGACATTGACCTTGCATTGAGCTAAATCAGTGAGATTTAAGAGGTTAACATGTATTCTTTAATCATTGTAATTAATCACTATGGTTATCTGAAAGCATTAGCTTTCTAAAACCAAATTTGTGGTTTCTTTCTAGCTGTCTTGTTAGCTGTGTGGATAGGTGATACACTCATGTGCATGACCCTGCCACCAGAGTTGAGGCTCTGTAAGAATGCTAATGTGTAAGTGCCATTTTGAAGAACCGTGACTTAACCATAATAATTTAAAACTTTTGATTTAAAAAGACAACAACATTTGGCTAGTTATTACTCTCTTCTGCCTTAATCAATTTTGTTATTTCACATGAAAAACAGCCTAGATATTTATCTTTGAAAAGTCGTAACTTGGTATCCTTAAGACTTCTATATAAAAAGTCAAACTAGGGAAGATGTATGTGCATTTCAACATAGAATTAAAGAGAATACCAGCTTTGACTAACTAGTATTAGTTTACTAGACTGATGACTAGGAGTAATTTGGTGAATCATGTTCATCTCCAATATTTTCTGCACTGATATTCTGTGTTAAGGTCAACATCCAATCCTGCTTTGTGCTATCATGTCTAGATGTATTGTGGGTCTTGTGTGGTGGGTCTGTATCGTGTGGTGGTAGGTACTGTACCGGCTGAGCTGTAATACCCTGTGAGAACAGGCAGATTTAAAGAGGGTGCATCAGCTTGTGCTTTGAATGTCTATTTCTTTTTAGGAGCTGACTATTACTAACATGACTGTGCAGTATGTATTGTCCACCAGCTCTTAAGAGAACTCTCCTGCACTGTGATGGTATGATCCAGCAAATCCCTTGACATTGGCGTTACCATTATTTTCCCTTGAATAAGCCACATAAGTTGGGAATTTTGCAAATAAAAAAACCAGTCACATAAGAGCTGGCACATTTTAAAAAACCTGAAATCTTTGACTTGGCATTTATGCTACAAGCTTCACCAGGAAGTTTCTTCGTTTATCTTTTTTTTTAAGTTAACTCTAGTATTGGCACTTGGCATTCTGAGATAATGTAGGTGACGTTTGTGTAACTTGTCTGGGTAGTGACATCGGTTATCCCTAACCAAGGCTGCAGATTAATCGTTGCCAAGCAGTCATTCAGTGAGCCTTAACAGCTAGCGCAATAGTCAGACCCTTTCCTAGACCCATGGAGACATTAGCTAGCTCAAATATAGTGAATCAGTGGAGCATCGTAGGTTTCAATTGTTTTGCCTGCTTTGTTCATCCATTTCCTATCCCCCCAGGAGGGTCTCTTGCAATAGAAGGGCACAGTGAGAAATAAGTCAGAGCTGGCTGTGGGCCTCCCTTAAATTCACATCTGTCAGAGCATACTATGTGCTATTAAAAAATCAACAACAAAACCTAAAGAAAACATCAGCTACTACCCAACCAACAGCTCATACATATCAGTTACATTGGTCGTGTCCTGAAAAGAAAGTTATTAAACATAATTTTTCTTGAACGTTTTTCTAAGGGCTGGTTTGCTTTTCAAACACGGGGCTCCAGCTACAAACTGTTTTAAATATTGTGATTGTTGTGCTAATTTTATACCCTGGTATGATCTAAAATGAAATACACAGACAAAGTTTGGCAGCTAATAACACTGGCCGTATTGTAGGCTGAATTGTGCAAGCCTTTCTACGGAATGCATCTAGACCTGGAGCACACTGCTAATTCAGGTTTTGTCCTTCCCATTTCAGTGGTATCAATATACCATATTCCTGACTTGTGCTTATCCCTTTTTTTGTTCCAGTCATGGGCACATCCTCTGCCTTACCCCTACTCTTCATTCTTCACCTATGCAGTACTCTTTATTCTAGTCCAAAGAATCTTGGACTAGAATAAAGAATGAATGGAGACTGTCATGTTGAATTAATGAATGTATGATGTGGACAAGTAGGTTAAGAACCCCAAAATAATTTTTGCTTTAGATCTAGGTAGAATGGCCTTCCCTAATTTGGCTTTTTATATAGAAGTAGTCTTAAGGATGCCAAGTCACAACTTTTCAAAAATAATATGGAGATAGGCATATCTCCTAGAACTGGAAGGACCTTGAAAGGTCATCGAGTCCAGTCCCCTGCCTTCACTAGCAGGACCAAGTACTGTCCCCTGACAGATTTTTGCCCCAGATCCCTAAATTGAAGGATTGAACTCACAACCCTGGGTTTAGCAGGCCAGTGCTCAAACCACTGAGCTATTCCTCCCCCCTTAATAAATAATTTGGTTGTTTTTCATGTGAAATAACAAAATTGAGTAAGGCATAAAAGAGAGTAATAACTAGCCAAATGTTGTTTTTTAAATCAGAAGGCCTAAATGTTTAAAAAGACATTACATGTAGAAATAACTGCAGATATTAAAAAAACTAATCTGCCAATGCACCTGTTGGAAGTAGGTAAATGTTATGATACAGAAAAGGGGAATTCGGCACAAATTGGGGGAGTGAGTTGCCAAGATCAGTAAGCACAGAACTGGGAATAAAGCCCAGCTCTGACTCCCAGTTCTGTGCTTTAACCTAGAAACAGTACTACTGGGGGGGGGGGAATTAAACCATACATCAAGGAAAGTTAAAAAGCCACTTGTGTGCTTGTGCATCTGGTTGCCTGTTTCTGAAATAAACAAGCAAAAGATGCATGTTTGATTTGCTTTCAGCATTCTTTTGAACTCCGATTCTTAACTAGAACAGCTTTTTCCCCCAAGGTTTTTATTGAAATTAGGAGCCTAACAATTATTGAAAGTCTTTGACATGGGTTAGCTCTAATAAAGCAGAAGCACATCTTGAGCAGAGTCAGTGACTGCTTTGTTCTGCAGTATCACTTTTGCTTACAATTTTTGAAAAAACTATTTTATTTTTTTAAAGGAGCCTCCCCCACTGAGTTCCATGTTCAGAGTTTATGCTCAATAGATGCTTTATAAAATTTGCCTCCCCTGTTTGTAGTTTTACATCTTGTTGGTGCCTTACTGTGAAGTACCCGTCCGTCTGTAGCAATTTAAATGCCCGTTTTGAGTAACACAAAGGCATTTACTTACCGCCTCAACACAGCATTTTAATGAAATGAATATCTAACACCCTGTCAGCTTTGTGTACTAAGGAGTGATTTGTCCAGTGCTTGAAATATGTGGTGTTTCGACTCCCCAGTCTCATTTTCTTCATAAACGTCACAACTGAGGCAAGTCTTTACATTGACGTCTTCTAGAATCACTTTGTATTTTGCAGGTATTTACTCTTTCAGGGAGCAGTCTCATCTCTCGTCAAGCAGGACAGTAGCAGTTGTAATAGTTGATACATTATGCACACACACAGTATATGTGAACACTATTAATTGACAGAAAAGAAGACCTTTATGCACTTATATTTCTGTTGTGTGGGCTGAAAAACATTTTAGTGCCAAACGGTAAGTAAAGACCTTACGATGCTGTTACCATGTATTCATATCCATTTAACTTCAGCTAGCATGAAATTAAGACTAAATTTCTGGTGTGGGGGTTATTTGGTGCATCTGTGAGAATTAGCGGGATATTGCATTGTTGTAACCTCATTACCATGGGGTTGCCCTGTTTTAAAATTCATCACAACTCTGGCTGATAAGTAATATTGCAGAGGTGGGGTGGCCTGGAAAACTGGGTTTTGTAAGTATTTTATTATTTATTCATTGAGAAGTGGTGGGAAGGGGTTTAGAACAGACTCTAGTAGAGTAACCTGGAATTCCCAGTATAAATAACGTACATTGTTTAAAGAATGTTCTTGTATCTGTAAATGTCTCGTACTTTTGTAAATGCCTGTTATACATCAGCATAACATTGGCCATTGAATTTCATTGGCCATTGTAACAGACCTCTTGCAGACCCCAGGGACATCATTTTGGTATAGTGTAGAGGCTCTCCTCTTCTAAAGGTGATCTCCTTCAAATCCCCATTGTTAACAAGAACTAGATTCCATCCCCCTCCCTATCCCCACCCTCTTTAGCGTTGCTGTCAGGTTAAAGGTGAAGAATGCTCTCCTTTCACTTGTGAGACTTGTTTCTATTGAGTATAATTTCACCTTTGGAAGAATGCCATCTTGTACTATCAGCAGATAAAAAGACAAGCCTGAGAGTGCAGGAAATTTTACAAGAAATCAAGTTGGCAAAACACCATTGCAGATCATCATACATTACTGAATTGCATCTCAAATTTGGGTTACAGATGGTTTAAATGTAGAGTGCACTTTAAAGTTTAAAACTGATAGACATTCAGTGTGTTGTGTATTTAACCCTGCAATTATAGGAATCATTTTTTTGAAACATAATGAATGGGCAGATGGTTGCTATATCAGTAATTTGGCCAAATCCCTAGCTGGAAGCCCCATGCTTTACTGCATCTCTCTCTCGCTCTCTCAAAAGAAAAGGGGAAAAAAGACAGCAGATGAATATTCACAGAATCGGGGAGGCAGAGCACATTAAGGCTTTCTACAGAGATTTTTTGAATAGAGTTGTGAACAGAATAGTATTAAAAGAAAAACCTCAGTTGTTCATCTTTCGTTCTTTTGGTTTTGCTGGAAATGATTTGCATTAATACCCTGAGTAACATTTAGGGCTGTTGTTTGCAGGACAATAATCCTTTTGAAGATATTAATCTTGCAGTCCCTCTCTCTGTCTCTCCCACCTATCAAATAGGTAAGCATTATTATGCCCACTTGACAGAGGAGTGAAGTGTCTTACCCAAGCTTACACCGTAAGTCAGTGGTTGAACTGGGAATGGAATACGGGAGCCATGATGATCCGTTGTCTGCAAGAGTACAATTAATAGACAGCGCTCTTCCCCATGATGCACTTGTGCAGTCCCCTTGTTTAGAGGTGTATGCAAATTAGTGTCTAGTGTTGTATCTTGATAGACCCAATCTCTTTTGTCAGGTTAGTGTTCAGCTTTTGTGAAGCTGCTCCTTAAAATGTTTAAGTATTGATTGTTTCTTGGCCAATAATATATTCTGTTTTTCCCTGGGTTACAACATGTAATGAAAGCAGCACTTGTAATGTTGGGGCTGCATACAGTATGTAAAACTTGAAGAAAAGCCGATATAGTCCATTAGTGATTTACTGGAATAGTTCTGACAGTTGTGGTTAGTGATAATGACTTACAGTAATGGCTGTCCCTGTTTTAGTTCATTTAGTATGTTTCCTGTGGGTAATATACAGCAATTATGGGAGGGTCAGTCTCTCCAGGAACCTGCACTACCAAGAGCAGAGAGCCTCCAGAAACGTCATTATGGGGATCTTGGTGCCATCCAACCAATCACTTTTGGGCTCTTACTAGTGATAGAAAACCAGCTGCTTCACTGAATTAACTTCTCAGGTATAGATTATTTGGGATAGTTGTTTTTATATTAAGCTTTTAACCATCCTCCTCAGATAAATTGTGTACTGTAAACTGACAGGACATAGGTGGCTTTGCGGTAGCCTTACAGCAGGGGTAGTCAATTATTTTCTGTCAAGGTCCAAATTTCTTGGTCAAGGTCCAGACTCCAGAGAAAATAATAATAAAATACAATAATCATAATAAGTAAATAAAAAAATGTCAGGGTCTGTTCAAAAGCATCTGGCAGTCTGGATTTGGCCCGCAGTCCACCTATTGACTACCCCGCCTTATAGGATCCCTTTTTGAAAGGACAAAAAGTAACCTTTGTTAAATCAGTAGGTTTCTCTTTGTGCTTTAGGCCCAGAATACGGTATTCTGTCTATAGGTATTGATACTGGACTTGCTACTGTAGTATCTGAGCACTTGACAAGTTCTCATTTATAACTTCAAGGACGTCCTTCCTGAGGAACCGCTTGGAGAGAGGAAGGAAAGATTTGGGTGGCAGTTTTGGTGGGTATGAGAGAGAATTGAGGCTGAATGGGAGAGATCATAAATAGTAAGCAAATAATATGTATCCTGAGCAGCTGAATAATGCTGATTTTCCCCACACACTAGTCTAATCAGAAAACATTTCATAGATGATACCAACATCTGCTGTCTGTGAATGTACCACTAATGTGGCTCCTTGTTCAGTCTCCAGTATTTTAATAAATAATTCTGCCAAAGCATTTGTAGCAAGTTGTCTAGGAAATGTTGTTGGAATTTAAAATGTGAGGCTTTTCCCCCTTGCTGCTGTTATAAGCATGTCCAAGCATAGTACTCAGTGACTGCTTGCCTTGTGTTCTCACTTGCATATTTCTATGATGCATAAACTACATGTGGACTATCTGGAAAGAAGTTAAACTCCCAGTGACATTGTATGCCCACTGGCCAGTGTGAGGGATTATACTTCAATGCCTGTCGCTCCAGATTTAACAGATGGCTTATGCTGATGGGAGTCGCTTTAGAAGATACGTTCTTTAGCGCCAGTATTGCTCTGTTGTCTCCCTACCGTTTTAGTGTCTGCTCTCAATTTTCTTGAAACTCTCTGGCTACCAAATGTTAAATTCCACACTACAGTGATCTGCAGAACAAGCCCACTTGGATGTTTAGAGTCTATAAATGGGGTGTTCTATCAAGATTTCTTCATATCTGTGTAATATCTTAATTTTAATGTCCCATGTGCCTGCAGGATATTTGTACAGATCTTTATGCTTGAGAATTGCAGACATTCTACACTTTTTCATTATGCCTCTGAGAAAGTAAAGTCTGAAAACCGTTACTTGGAGCCTTTTTAGCATCAAGAATTTGTTTTAATTACCATATGAAGCAAAACTTGCAAGCTTGCAGTTTGCTCAGAGATTTGTACCTCTATCCATCTGTTCTCAAAATCGTTTCAGTAGAAGGAGCCATTTGTCCCTGAAAACACTCATTTCATCTCAAGTCATTACCTTTTTGACTGATTATCTCTTTTCAGATTTTGTCATGTATATTGATGGTGGAGACCTAAGATTTATACTTTGTAGTCCAATCTATCCCCCCTACTCCTCCCTGTTTGTCGTATGCTTTTCACATACCTCAAGCTGCCGCTTCCACCAGTACTTTGCTAGAGCCTCAGCAAGGATTTTCCTGTTATTTGCACAAGGCTTTTTTTATGATGTTTCCTTTTATGGACAGTAGCATTACAAAGGTGGACATTTTAATTTCATTTTTAATTTCCTCTTTGGTGGACAAAACATTTTGTTCACTAGCACAGAATAAAATGTATTCTAGTTTTCATTCCCTACTGAATCTTAAAAAGTTGAAAGATAAGGTTTTTTTCTTTTTGCCCAGAACAAGAGAGATGTTTGATCTTTGCTTTTGATCAACCAGAGCTTTTTACTTTAGCGCCGCCAGTTGTTTTTTTTCAAAATGATTGAGTGGCTGGCCATGCAAGTCAAGTACATTTTCTCCTGGTCGGTATGTTTGTAATATTCAATGTATTTTGTAATATGACATTCCTTAAAGCTTCTAGTTACCTAGCCTGGTGATCCGGGGCTGTGAATATAGAAATGATCTAATGCAAGCAGTTTGGTGGAATCCACGTTGGCTATTAATCACCCAACTGAAAGATAGGGTGTGTATCCCACACCATCCAACAAGGTTAACAAGGGCGTGAGAAGCCGGTTAGGTCACCTGGCATCACCTGAAAGAGAGGGCCAGGATTAATTGAGAGCAAAGCCCAGCTAGGGAAGTGCTAGGCCAGCATTGTAAAGTCAAGAGGCTGAAAGCAGAAGGGGGCTGGAATCTGCAGTCACTTCCTGGAAGGAGGGAGGTCATCAGGAGCCTGGAGAAAGCCCCAAGGGGAGAGTATGCAGTGGGATCCTGTCCTGGAGTAAGGAGTCTGACACAAGGTTAGGAGGGGTTAAGTAGCCATGGAAGTAGAGTAAGCTCCAGTGGTAAACCCAGAAGCAGGAAAGAGAGGCTTGGTAGGAAGGAGCCCAGGGAAACAGCAACGGGGGATGGGGACTGAGGGCCTAGCTTGCTGGTAGAGGGTCTCTGGGCTGGAATCCGTGTTTAGTGGGAGGCCTGGGTTCCCCTGCCAGTCACTGAGATAGTGGCACACAGGCCAAAGTGAGGCTGACCAGTCTGGAAATGCATTTGGACAGTGGTCCTACTGAACTGTGTAACTTCAGAAGGGGTGGACCAAACAGTGACCTAGCTGGAGAGCCAAATTATTGGACAAAAGACTGTTGCAAAGCAATCAATGAGTCGCAAGGGGCACCTGCTGCAGTAAGAGCTGCATTCCCAGACCTAGATGCAAGGAGGCACACCTGCCGTGTGTAGCGACCCCGTTACAGGGAGAAACAAGGTAAAGCTATTCGCTTTACAAATGAAATGAGCTCCAGCTACAAAAAGAGAGGAAAAGAGAGAGCCAGCAAATGCTGTTAGCCAGTCTACTGTGTGTTTTCTCATTTACATCAAAATGATTCTTACTGTTATGAAATAGGTCCTGACGTTTATGCTTGAAGCATCTGATTGTATCTCAGAGGTTAAAGTACCCTCCTTAGCCTTCTTTCATAAAAGGACTTTGGCGTGTGTGCAGATTAACTGTCTTGCTGACACTTACGTAACTTCGTTGCCTGTCAAGTAAACCCACTGGATGAAATCCTGGCTCCAGTGATGTCAGTGGCAAAATTCTCCTTGACTTATATAGGACAAAGATTTCTCCCATTTTTTAGTCATGAAGTGACAGTCTGCATCAGTGATTGAATTCACTGCTATTTAGCTGGCAAACTTGACTTGGGAGGCAGGATATTTGGGGGCTAAACATTTTGTATTGTGAGCAAGGTTCTTTCCCCCACCCCTCCATCCCCCAAGCCCTCTCGTTTCACTTGATCTATATCTGTCTTTATGTGGATGACAAATTGGAAGATCTTTCCTGTTACAGTACTTGCGCAAAGACCTGATTATTTCATATTGCTATGGTTGGATTCATGCCATGTGCTCTAGTATTTGATTGTTTCAGCATCTTTTCATCATTCCTTTCATAGGTATTTTTAAATGACTTTGTCAAGCTCCATCTGTGTGGCCAGGTGAAAATTCCTGGCATATTGAAACAGATGGCAAATCAGAGGAATAGTGCCCTGAACAATCATTGCTTGCTTAGATGTTCACAGAGTAATGTCCACCAGATTTGCAGTTTTCATTTGGAAAACAGAACAGCAAAGTCATGATATTTTATAAGGAGCCCATTTGTCTATGCTTTGAGCTTGTCAGTTAAGCAGGGAAATTAACTGCCTCATACCTGAGTTAGCTACTAATTACTTAGGTTCATATTAATTGTTTTAACTATTTTCTTTTTCTTGACTTTGCATACTTTTCATATTCTATACCACTTACTAAAGTATGTACAGTATGTCTGGTTTGTTTTTCGCCTGCCGCATAGGTTTAAATGTCCTTCCATCTTTAGATCAAATTTGAACAAAATTATATCGTTAATAGTAAAGCACAGTGCATGCTTCCTAAAACATTGATCAGATATTTTCTGTTCCTTTAACATTTGTACAAAAAAACCACCTCAGCACATCGGATTCTGATTTCCTCATAAACAAGTAATGTCTGAAGAGAACTAGACAAGCTATCTGTAGAGATTTAACTTCCTTAAATATCTGTGAATGTTTAAAATATTTCAGTGAAACATTTCAATTGAAATAACTCATGATTTTGAGTCAAAGTAGGCAAAGTGCAAAATTTTGTTCTGCCGTGCTTTATTTATGTACTTTGAATTACTGAAGTCACCTGAAATCAAACTCTGAAGAATTTTTGCATGAGTCAGCAGATACCTTAGATTCTCTCCATGCTACAAGTGCAAGTGTTTGGTCACCATACTGAATTCTCTGTTTTCACATTTTAATTTCTGAGCAGGATAAAGTGTAGGTAATTATATAAAAATAGTAAACTTGTCATTCCCTTGAGGAATTCCACCATCATTTCAACAATTTCCATCCCACCATCAACGTCAGCCTGGACCAGTCCACACAAGCGATCCACTTCCTGGACACTACAGTGCTAATAAGCGATGGTCACATAAGCACCACCCTATATTCACCTACATGCCTCCAGCTTCCATCCAGGACACATCACATGATCCATTGTCTACAGCTAAGCTCTAAGATACAACCGCATTTGCTCCAATCCCTCAGACAGAGACAAACACTTACAAGATCTTACTGGTCTCTTTGATGGGTGGGTGTGGAGTTCAATGCATTTTAAAAACCTTGGAAGAGAGACCATGTGAATACATATCCTTGTTTGTCATTAGGACAGACTTTCTATGATTCGACATATGCTCAGGTTTGACTCTTGAAAAGTTTTTAATACTTCTTTTAAACTTTACAATTTCTGATACATTGATCTTGTCTCTAAACTACTGCTATCTCTTTAAAGAGTCCTGGGCAAAATGTCAGAAAAAATGTCTAAGTCACAAAGCAGCTGAGTAACAGTGACTGTAAACTGCATAACTACACAGCCTAGTTCACTTTCTGCTGAGGTTTGTACACGTGCTGCAGGTTGGTGACTGGAGTATGCTTTAGATTAAAATACTGTCAATCTGTTGAGCTTCGCAGTGAGAGGCAGGCAAAGGAAGGAGTGACATTGGAAAACTGAGAAGAAGGATATATTGAAGTAGTCGTGCAGTAGATTTGCATGAATTCCCAGCTTCAAGGAGATTTACGTGATAAGAATAGAGGGGTCTAGACCATCTAATATACGAACACGAAGACTTGTCTGTTCTGTCCTACACAAGTCAGTCTTACTTGCCTGTGCTTCATTCTGAAGAGACTTTCACATGCATCTGATACCTTTGGAACAAATGAAAATGATTGCCATTTATAAAAATCCAGAATTGCTGCATTTTTGTTACTTTTGGTTCAGATGGCTGTAACATTTTTTGTGGTGGAGTTTTCTTCTAATCCACTTGATGGTGTAGGTGATAGCATAGATTATCCACCTCTGCCAGTCTTCCCCGCAGAAGTAGCTTTATTTTGGAGTTGAAGTGATTGTGTGTGTGTGGATAGTTTATGGAGTGCTTTGGGATATAAGGTGCCGTAGAAATAAGATAATCCATTGCCTATTGCTTGACTTATTGTGTTTGTGGCTTCAGAGCAGATGCACTCTGTTATGACAGCATGAGATTCATCCAGCTGGAAGAAGACTTAATTAGAAAAGAGATTCTGTTTATGCACACTTTGGTAATCAGATGTAATGGAAATAGAAATAAAGACACACATGACTTCATTTTGAATAGTTACATATTTTTATAGTAAACTGTTATTGCTAGAGAAATGCCTTTTTTCACTCCAAAGCATAGTCTGTCAACACTCCTATGCATTGAACTGAACTGGGATATGATCTGTCAGCATTTTGAATCTGGCTGTAGGTTTAACCATATTTTATTAAAACCAAATATTGCAGTTGATGAGTATATCAGCTCTGTATGATTAAACTGATTGTTAATCTGCTGCACAGTTTGTGGGATTGAAGCTTTTATAATGTGGTGCTTTGGTATTTAATCTTCTGTTTAATAATAAAGCTGACTAAATAGTGCTTGCTTTTTAAGGTAGAGAGAGCAGTTAGTGACAAGCCATCACTTCATGCCCTGAAAACCTTTGCTTTTAGGAAGACTACGGGAGAATGTGTCAGTCACGTAGGTCTCTACATGAACAATTTCAGCTGTTCTGTTTTTTTCCCCTCCACTGAATGAAAGTGTTCTAGACTCACCATTTAGGTTCACAAAGAGCTGATGAGTCCTGTAAGGTATTTTGTGATGTGTATTGCTAGGCTTCACTCTGTGCACACTGTGTCCAATTACCACTTCACAAACTCTGCAATGTCATCTTCATTGTTAATATACAAAAACTCAGAAATGTACACAGTTGTGCTTTCCATCTCTTATTTAGTCTCTTATTTCTTGTAGATCAGCATCATTTTGGGTCACCCACACAATCCACCTGTTGGAGTTAGAGGAGATATCAGTGTTCTAAAGGAACACTCTCAAATTGGTTATGTACCATTGAGAAATTTTTCTTTCCTTCCTATCTCCTCCAGCGATCAGTGCATGCCCTGAAACTTGATATTTGGCTGCCTTTACATAGTCTCCATAACTACCGTATTTGGGTCTCTGCACTCCTTGGATAGTAAATTCCCCAGGCTGACTACTGATCGTGTGAAGAAGCAGGTTTTTTAGATTGTTCTAATTTACTTCCCACTGATTTGAGTGACTTTATTTTAGGGATTGAGGGGACCAACCCACTTTTACTATACCCTTTACGATCTTGAGTGCCTCAGTTGAGTCCTCTCTGTTTCTTTTCACGCTGAATATTTTTGGCTGACAGTAGTCACTCTCCATGTTTTCATAATATTAACCCAAGCCATGGACTATTGAAAATAGCAACTTGTTTGTTTTCACGCTCTTTAACACAGACAAATCGGGACATCTTGTGTTAGCATCTGCTCCTGGGAGAGTGGAAAATAAATAAATAAATAAATAAAATATAAAAAATGATCACACTAGTGTGATGAGGCGTATGTGTGGGGATTTCTGGTAAAGTTTCAAATTGGGCAGATTGTTGCAAAGAGGAGACAGAATTCAGCTCTGCTTTCAGATGGCTCATGGAAACTTATTTTCTTCAACTAATTAAAGGAAAAACTGAGTCCTGGGAGTGAGTGGGAGCAAAAAGAATGTAAAGTGAGGATAACCATAACCCTTTTACTGTGGCAGCAAAAATTTGACTTTACTGTGGAGGACTGTATGTTGTTTTTAATAAAAACTTCAGATTGATTTCTATGTCAGGTTAAAGTAGCAAACACTTCTTTCTCAGCATCTCTTCTAGGGTTCATGTAGTTCTGTGGAATAAACATTGCATAAGATGAAGGCAAGTAAATTGTTAAACAGTGATGTGTGGAGCACAGAGAAAGAAGAAATGCACTTAAGTCCTACAGCACGTATCTGAACGTACTGCCTTTATTTGGGGAGAGGGGTGGAATTTTTTGTTTGTGCTAATTCATGCTGGTCAGGGAGATAATTTTTTTCTGTTTTTTACACTCCTAATCTGATGCTGAGTGTTTGTTGATTTAATTGTGCATTTTAAAAAATGTATATCCTTGACTAGATTTTCTTAAGTTTAGAAATATGGGAGCATCACCTGATGACAGATACTGAAATATTGTGATGATGAAGATGAGTGTGGAATAAAACCCTAGATACATTGCACTGCTACGTCAAAGTTTTACCTGCATTATTATGAGACACTTCTATTTTCAGTGTTTTGTAACTTGCTATAAAATATGGCTTTGAAATGAAATTGGGTATTTACAATAACCTGAGTTATAGAAAAAGCAAAATAGTTTGACTGTTCCAGGCGTTTTGTTTGTTCTCTAACCTCATGTGGCTTTTATGTTTAAATGAAATGTTCTTCTCCGGGACGTTGTCTCCACAGAGCGCTGCTGTGGGCTTCCTATTCCTAGGGATGTAGCAGTGGAACTTCCTGAATAGCAGTTGTCAGCTAGGAGGCACGTTCGTGGCTCTCAAGTTCTACATTCCATAGTTTGAGGATATAAATATTCTAGCCCGTCTTGGTTCTGTATGCCAGTCTCAGAAATAGTGGCCCGTTTTTCCATCATGAAGTGCACAGACTGTTCAGTGAATAGTTCCAAACCAGTTTGTGCAGATTTAGTCAAAGGGAATTCAGTTTCAGCTTTTATGTCTTGACTGTGTTGACAACTGTTATTATATTAGATCCATTTGGACCTTGTCCAAGATTCGAGATAGTGGAGAGGATGAGGTTGTGCTCTCGCCAAACAAATATATTCAATATGTTTCCGCTAAGGCTTTCTACTGTATTTTCTGCTAAGACTTTCTTTATATGGGCCAAGTCTTCATTTGAGTGGCCCCCCCAAAAAATAATTCACCACCAGGGCTAACTAGTAAAGGGCTGTATTCTGAAAAACAATGCTTGTATTGATCTAAAATATTTAGTGCTGCTTACTTTTTTTGACCATAGTTTTCTTTTTGCTTCCAGCTCGGATCGGCTGATAGAAGAAACAATAAGGTAGGAATGGATTTACTAATTTTTTATTATCTTTTATAGAATCAGTATTAGCTCTCGATGCTGTTTGAAGTAATCAGTCATTTTATGTATACAACATCCATACTGAACCTAAGTCATATAAGTGTATTGCAAATAAAATTAGGTCTGTTTGATTCCATCCACCCATTCTAGAGCAATGCAGTGCTGTTATCTAAAATGTTTTGCCCATTTTAATTTAGCAATTTAGACTTGTATGCAAAGATTTTTTTATAGACCTTAATTATTAAACTATGGCATACAATTTAGTGTAGTAGTGTTCAGGCAGGCTAAAGAATTGATAAATATTCTGAGAGTCTGAAGCTCCTCCCGCCCATGAAGGGACTAGTGCTACATGGCTTCCTTCTGTAACCCTTAACCACATTCACTACCTTAGCATTGCAGTTCATATCAGAGAGGAGGCTTTTACAAGCAAACACCTGGGTGATTATTACTATTGTGTGGTTGGTCATTTTTTTTATTTATTTCAATGTCAGATTTCTGAAGCATCATATTCCAGCATTATAAATTACTTTTCTTTTGCATGCCCTTTCCAATCTGCCATCTAGCACTGGGATTTTGCAAACAAATAATTAAGAGTTCTTGAAATAAGTCCTAAATTTGAGATTGTGTGTCATAAAATTTTTTTGAAGGGAAGTTTTTATTTCAGATAATGCATGTAACGGGATAAGTGATCAACACTGCTACTAAGAGGTGTGCAGCAAGATGTGAAGTGTGTCCATTAAGGGCTGGCTTGCAAGCTGAAGTACAGTTAGCTCAGTACTATTAGTGTAATGGGGGAATGGGTTGAAACACAGTAATGTACTGTGAGGTGCATCAAGCTAACAGAAACCATTAGAGTGGTCAGCACTGTGATATGTAGAAAGATGGATATTTGTTTACATGAGCACCACTCGCTTGATTCAACATCCTGAATGTCTGAAGACACCTTCAAAAACTAGCTTTCCCAATTAAACCCCTATTTCATTGCCTTGCTCAAACTTTTGCTAAGAAGCATTTATATGCGGACACTCCCCATCCTGTGAAAACTAAGCATCAACTCCACATTTCTTATGTCTCCTCTCTGTTACCTGCTAGCTAGAGGGCTAAAAGGCCTGAGATTCTTGAAGTCTGATCTTCTGCAAAGTGACCTAATGTTTTATCAGTTGAGTCCCTCACCTACTCTCTGGATTGTGTTTCAGCACCTGTGGGGAGATTTACTTGTGATGTGATATTGCCTACAGTCTATTGACTGAATGGTTGGGTTCTGAGCTCTTTGCTTTTACTTAGTGGGAGTGTGTTTGTTGCATTAACAGATGAAGTTTGTCTCTGGGAATGTGGGTTCCTGAACTCCTCATTGCACAGTTCATTAGCTCTAAAATGGGGGCTGGCTTCCCATTCCATCGGGTGCCAAGGAGCTTCTCTGTCGTATCTTATGTAAATCTGGTTTGTTTGGTAGCCACAAGCAGCAGCTACCAGGATATATAATTTAATTTGCATTGCTTCGTTTCAGGTATTGTACCACAATTCAGGCCCTGCTTAAAGTCAGAATGGATTTTCTGTTTTGCCCTTTTCCTTCTCCAGTAATTGCAAACATTCGGGTATGATGTTAATTGGTGGTAACACCCGCTGCACCAGTTAGAAAATCATCCAGCTCTTTAATTAGAGCATTGTCCATTCCTGCCCAATTAAAACACATGGACTTGTGTTTTAGAAGAGGCTGTTTGAATGCGGATTCCTTCCGTGACTGTGATGTAATTAGCTTATCTGGCTACTAATACTTGTCTGTCTTCAAGAGTTGCATCTATTGTAGTTCATTGTTTGGATGTAACTCAGAAGGCTGCAAAATCATTAATCATTTTTGAAAAGGTTTGTTACTAAGCAGCCAACAGAAACATAAGTGCCTTTTGTGATTGTGGGGGGGGGCTTTGTTGATGACCTCAAGCCTATTACCAGTGGGCAGAGGGCCACATTACCAAACCCACCAATGCAGCTAGCATTAACTGTCCCCCTGGTTGGCAGTCTCAGCAGAGAAGTTAAGAAGTCAATAAGCCCAGAAAGCAAACTTCTCTGTATGGTCCCTCCCGAGGAATGGGCAGGGGAGGGGGGGGCCATGATCTCTTCTGTGCTGGTGCTGGACCTATTCTGTGACTAATGGAGGTATAGCTTCCCCAAGGCGGTCTGGGCATTTCAGAAACTCTCCATCCATTTTTACAAAAATTGTTAAAAGCTCTTACGTGACACAAGGTTTTCTAAAGCAGCATATTTCTGCCCAGGGATGTGATGCCTTGCATGGCAGTTCTTTCGGGGACAGTGTTCACTTGCCTTGGGCAGATTTAAACATAAATGTATGTCTGTATTTAAACATGTATTTAGTGTTCTCGGATTTTCTTCTCCACTTTCAAACTTCGTCATTTTCTCAAAATGTCATTTACCATACATACTTTATGAAACATTGTTTTGTTAGAGTATTGTTTGAAGCATGCATCAGCCTGCAGTGATTAGTAGAAAGTTCCATAGGTACCTTTAATTTAGTATTTCTCTTAGGATTTTGTAAAAAGTCCCTCTGTTCTGGGGGTGATTGTCAATACAGTTTGTTTACTTTTGGGAGAAATTGCCTTGTGGTTTTGTCTGTATGTATGCAAGCATGTACTGGCTCTTAGGCTGCTGATTACAGAGCATCCCTTCAGTACTGGGTCTGTAAAACTAAGGGCATGGCTACACTTGCCAATGTAGAGTGCCGAGAGTTAAACCAGCCCTTGGAGACAGCAGCAGGGAAAATGCTGCAGTGTGTTCACACTGTCAGCTGCAAGCGCAGTGGCGTGGCCACATTAGCAGCTCTTGCTATGCCACAGAGAGCAGTGCATTGTGGTAGCTATGCCAGTGTGCAAGTGGCTGCACCATGCTTTTCAAATCGGGGGAGAGGAGGAGTGTGACAGGGAGTGTGTTGTGTGTATGTGGGGGAGAGACTGTGTTTTGGGGGGCAGAGAGTGTGTCAGCCTGCTGCCTTGTAAGTTCAGACAGTGGCAGAGGGAAGGGGAAACTCCGACAGCAGTCCCGAGCCCCGCCCCCCTCTCTCACACTCGCACACTCTCACACTCACGCACACACACACTCGCGCACACACACACACACACACACGCCTCCGCAGCAGCAGCATTCCACAGTGATGGTTTGCTTTGTCCCGTAGCAGATAAACATGCTGGCTGTCAGAAACATAGCTTTGAAAGGGGATATCCGCACGCCTGCAGCCGAGTTCAAAGCTATGAGAAGAGTGGCCACTTGACTTTAAGGGATTATGGGACGTTTCCGGAGGCCAATCACAGCGCAGTAATGCAACATGTCCACACTGACACCCGGGCGTTTCAGCCGGGGCGCAGCAAGCTTTATGCTTCTCATGGAGGTGGATTACCAGGAGTGCTCCAGCTACAGAGTCCAGGTGCTCTACGTGCCTTGCCAGTGTGGACATCTCAGGAGTTAGGGCTCCCGAGGCTGATTTTAATACGCTCTAACTTGCAAGTGTAGCCAAGGCCTAAGATTCCATCTGTTCTGAAACAGTCTTTAAGGCTGGTTCTGCCAAACCCTTTCCTGGTAACATAGCTTTGCTGGGCTATGTAGCAAGAAGAACATTTCTGAGTGCTTGTAAGAATCTAGGTTTGCAAACAGTTTTCCATCTCAGAACCCTTTACAATAGCTATATATGTGTGCGCGAGTCCATTTTTGTTGGAGTAACATTTATGGGCTTCTCAGAAGTGAATCTTAAATGTATTTAACATTAGCACTTGGCTTGGAGCCCTGCACTTGACACATCCGATTATGATGCCGTCATGGATTATTCAGAGCTAGACAGTAAAGCATGCAAAAGAAACCAGAGAGTTAAAGAAGCAGAAACTAACTTTCAAAACCATAAATCCATCTGCCACTATGCAGTTGCATATATTCTGTTTCAAGAGAGAAGGCTGAGTGGCAGGGCTTCCAGCAGAGACCAGGGATATTGGATCTTGATTCTCCCAGAACTCAGATAACTAGCGTATTCTAACAGAAATTTACTAGCTGTTTCCTCCTTATGTTCCTGTGACTGATGGAGGACAGCCAAGTAACTCCTATGTGACTGAAAGTATATATTCAATACATTTTTAATGTTCCCGCAATAAAATTCAGTTTCTCTAAAAAGAAAGAAAAGTTCAGATCTGGAAGTTTTTGTCGGTAGAAATTTCCATACCAGATCAGACCAAACATCCATGTTGTGTAGTATTCATTTGCTGACAGTGGCCAGTGCCAGATGCTTCAGAGGAAGGTGCGGGAAACGCCGTGGTGGACAAGTATGAAATAACCAGCCCATAAGGGAAGTTCCTTCCTTACTTTGATCAGTTAGAGGCTGACTTCTGTCCCATAGCACAAGGGCCTATATCTCAAGACCAAAAAAGAACAAGTTAAAATGGAGTTCAAGTCGAGAGTACAGGTCTGTAACAAGGATAAAGATTCGTTTTGGGATAATTACAGTCTCCCTATAATGTTTATTACAAACCCAGTAAATTCAGAGTTAAGGTTACGCTTAACATATTTAGATTTCTTTAAGCTATGGAAATGCACCCAATGTACTTAACTCTGTCCTGTCGTGATGTTGTGCAATAGTCATACAATTATGAATTTTAGTATTTGTGGTTCAGATACAATTATTTTTAAAGGCACAGGAGTTTTCATTTTGTTTCCCTTTCATGGTGTCACTACAAGGCAGAGGTATGACACAGATGCTTAATTTCTTAAAGGACACACTTTTAATTGATTTTTAACTTTTATTTCTGATACATCTTTTATGAGCCAGGATGACTAGAACAAAACTCACCACTCCAGGTGGGGGTTCATCATCAATGTATATAAAGGCATAATGTGATTTCAGTGTAACTTTTGCATCGTATTCTTAATACAGCCTAACTTTTTGTTTGCATGTTGAGTATAATTTATGCATGATTCATTACTTGTTGCAGTTTGAAGATAATCCAACACTGGCTGTTCTGAATGAAAGCCAAATCACCAACTGGTGACATTTCATTAACAAAGTTTGCTGAAAAACTACACTGAGCTCTCTTTTTTTTTCCCCATTAAAATTGACCTCCCCTGCCAGGCAATGTGCTTTAAGAACCTGTGATCTCATTGTTGAGAAGCTAGGTCCCCAAAGGGTTACCTTGTTTCATTTGAATAATTCTTTGCACTTGCATCTAAGAATATTTTGTTTTACAAAGGGTAAGAGCTAAGGTAAATTAACTCACATTTTACACATTCAAATTATGCATGAAGGATAAACAAATGCTTTGTAGCTGAATGTTTATTTCCCCACCCCCACCCTCTCCAGGTAGTTGGAATCCCGTTTAACTATTCAGGAGTATTTGGTTATGCACCTTTATACTGCAATTTTAAAATTTGGATCACCCAACATTTTCTTTCCTGCGAATATTTCAGTAGAAGTTGTCTAGATGCCCTATATTTTGTGAAAGTTCTAAGTTCCTAATCTGTAAACTTTAAAGTTTACTAGCTTTTGATTCCCTCACTTTTATAAAGTAGGCTGCTTCTCTCATCAGATGTTAAAACATGAAATCCTCCATTCCATAATAAAGTCTCATAATTATTTCCCCAGGGCACCTTGTAGATAGCTCAGCAGCACTCTATCTCCTGGCAGTCATCCCCCGTCTCTTCTTCAATACCTTGAAGGCTGCTTTAATGAATCATTAGATGTGTTGTAAGAAAATACACAGCTTAATGCAAAAAGGGGATTTGCTGCTGCATGAGGATTCTGTCTGAACAATTAACTATGAAACCAGTGCATAGGTCTGAAGCTGAAATTCTTAGACACAGTTTCCTGTGTGCAGTAGTGAAATGCTACCAACAGTTACCGACCTACCTACAGTTACCGAGTTATACACTGCCCAGTAATCCAAAATTCCCTGGAAGCTTTCCTCAGTAGCTAATTATTTTTCTGGGGTCCTCTGTTGATATTATAACCTCAAAACACTAGGGAGGAAACACTTTTGTACTTAGTTACAAATGTATATAAATGATCTTACAAATGACATGTGATTTGACGTATAATATTACCTGACATGCATCCAATTTTTATTTACAAACTTTTTTTAGCATTGGATGATAACTTGCTGCTTCTTTTCTGTACTCAGCTGTTGATGCCCTGTTGAGAATTTCTGTGAATACCTTTTGTTGAACATCCTTTCACCACATTCTTATGTAGTATTGGGATAAAGACAGATTGCTGTAGCTTGTTTCTCTTTCCCTTCCATGTTAATTTTAGACATGAAAGGGATCTCCACTGTAAAGATGAATCATTCTCTTTCACTGGGCTAAGTTAGTTCAGGTACCCATGGAAACAAACACATTTGCCATGTGGTGTGTTTTCTGTTATTCACAAAAAGAGACTCCTAGACCAGTTTTCTATATGTGACTTCCCTCTGCTCTTCCTGTAGACGTGAAGGACACTAGTTAACTGAGTCAGACAAACTCTTTAAAAACAAGCGTTGATCAGATTGTTGATGACAGCTTTTTGGATTGATAGCATTAATTTTCTCCCCTTTGCCTCAGAATACCTTGCATTTATATAGCTCCTATCATTTCAGAGCACTTTTCAAACTATAGGAATTGTGTCAACCATCTCTGGGGGTGACATAGGGTAGGTGTTAATAGTGCACACCAACACTATAGAACATTTTAAGACAGGAAGCCAAGAGTGTCACAGCCAATTAGAACACAGACTGTCGTTCCCCAGTTTCAATTTGAGCAGGATGTTGGGGTTAATGCAGCACTTTGGAATGTTTAATGGCGGTCAGAACCTTGGTTTTACATTTCCTTTGAAAGATGGTTCCTCCATCAAGGTATTGCCCGCTATCGGCACGCTACGACATTCCTTCAGAAGTGTTCTGCCTACAAAGCTACCAACACCACTTCTGTTCAATAGCAACTTGCTTTGTCTTTGTCTTCCAGCCAAGTGCTGAAGCCATCCGTGAGATGGCTGGAAATCCCCATTGCTTCTCCAAGTAGCTAGCAATTTTTGTTTTATGGTGATCTGACATGAATATATAAAAAAGAATGCTGAAAATGATTGACAAAAGCAAAGTAGTCCACTGGAGACAGGAATTGCTTTAAGGCTTTTGTTAGTTCTAGCCTGATGACTTTCAGTTCTCTCAAAGAATTTTTTAAACTTCAGAGTGGATATTGAATGTTAGTCTGTTTTTATGGAGTTGTCATTTGGAAATATGAGTTTAATACACATGCTTGTCACTAAACTGTTTATACATATCGATGATTGATCAGCTCCCAATTGACCAGTAAGCTTTCAACTTGATCCTAGTTGTAATGGAACTCTAAAGTGAAACAATGTATTGATCTGCTCTGTCAATACATATTATTCAGAAGAATTAACTGTAAAGAGCTTTGGGGGAGAGCAGCAAACACCCTCCCTCCATAAAGACACAAGATGATACCATGACTCCACAATGATATTGGAACCCATTGTTCCTTTTACTTCATGTTCCTCCAAACACTGTTGTTGGGTTGATTCACTTTGTTTACCTTCCCAATAATACTGTTGTTTAATATTAATAGTAATGTTCTGGTCTACTTTTGTAGCTCTGTAGATGAGCATGATACTTTACAAACTCTCAGGTAGGCTAGGCATTGCCCCTAAGGGCTTCCAATTGAGTATGAACAAAAATCAAAATAAAAGAGGAGGCATGAGAATTGGAAGAGAGTCTCCTAAGAGATCAGTGATAGCGGTTCGGATTTTTTTTAAAGTAGGGGAGGGAGGATGCGTGGCACATGATAGAGAGAGTGAAGTTACGAGCATAAAGGGCTTCTTGGAGTGGAAAAGGTAGAGTAGAAAGTGGAAGAAGCCAAAAGCAGTGTTGTGTTCCAGGGAGGTGTTTTAGGGACCATTGACCCAGTGGTTTTGTTTGTTCCTAGTGAGATACAAGTGAGTTTTGGTATTGACACTTCGCTACAGCTCTCCAAAGACTCAGCCGTTCTGTCCATCTTCCCTGCTGCTTTGCTACTGCTGACTGTAGTGTCACAGAGGAGCAGCAAAGCAATATTGTGCCATAGGATGATCCAGAACTGTTTGTCCCAAGGTGACTGGCTTGTTTAGAGGACCTTTATCGCTCCCTCGCTAATTATTCTGGTTTTAGATTCCCATAAAATGTATCGTCACATTTAAGGAGACCAAGAAAGGCCTGGTCTGCACTTGAAAAGTGTCCCAGGGTAACGATTTTGTTGGGGCTCAGCAAGTTAAAAATTACTGTGAAAGGTTGGGGGTCTGCCTCTATCTTCAGCGACAGAGGGCTCTTTTTCTAACGATGTGGGTTCCCCCCTCTGAGAAGGGCAGCATTAAACTTGTTCTCCTATTTTATGTTGTAATGCTTGTTAAGTATTTAATCTTTTGCCCCTCCAAAACAAAACTTCTCAGACAAGCTAAACCTCAAACTGTATCAGGACCCATTTGATTTTTAAACCTTTATCCTCCTCATGTGGGTTTAGTCAACAGAAATGTAAGGGTTGCATCCTCAGCTATTATCCAGTCATATTGGTATATATGGTGTATGCTCTGTGTGTTCTTGAAACATTCACCAGCCAGGGAGACTGGGACTTCTCTAGCTTTGTCGTCCTTTTCTCTTCCCTGTTCTTTATTAAACACACTAGGTCTCCACAAGCCACAGCTCTCACATCTTTCTATTTCCCCCAGGTGTAACTGAGCTTAAACTTGTCTTGAGAAAGCTATTCCACTCGGGTTAGCGAAATAAAATGTGAACTGCAGTTGTAAGTAATAGGCTGCCCTCTCGTTTTCTGTTTGATCTCCTTGTCCTAGAACAGAATAGACACCACATTTTCAAAAAACGTTTTTGAAATGCCTTGTCAGCGTCTTTCGTTCCCTGATTATGTACAGTGTCATTGATCATTGAGGGGGGAAGGAGGTGTGCCTGACTTTTCCAGAACGAATGAAATTTGAAATGGTAACACGTCATTTTATGATGAAAAGTTATTGTCATATCATCTAGAGTAGACCTTACTCTTGTATGTGTGTAAAATAGAATGCATAGCTGCTGCATCTAGTGCTAAAACGGCATTGTATGATTTCGAATTGTGAGCTGGCTGGCTCATGGATAGAGTTCTCAGCAAGGACAAGTGTTTTAAGTGAATTTGGTGACATGATGGAAATAAATTGAGTGTTTTGGGCTAATCTAACTATGTGGCATCTCTTTCTACTCCAGCTGACGAGGGAAACCGTTCATTCTAATTCACTAGTAAAAGATAAATTAGTACAGGAGTGGACAAGCTTAGCCCAACTCATGAGCCTTCATTACCAACTTGCCAGGAGCCTGAGGACTGCATCTACCTTGCGTGAAATAGAATAGATGGCAGCACTCTCAAAGAGCGATGATGCTATAGAACTATGGATGCCCGCTTTACGTGTGATCCTTGTTGTAGAGTTCCATTGGCTGTATTTGACCTCAGACTGCACTTTGATCATCTCTCAGTTAGAAAGTTCACTTTTTCACATTGCTCTAATTCTTTTAATTATGATTGATTGAACTCTCATTTACTCAATTATTTTTATATCCATCACACCATAGTGTATCAGACAAGGCTTTCAGGTGCTCTCTTGAGCGAAACAAACGTGGATCCCCACAGTTCAACCAAACTCCTGAGTCTAGGATATCTGCCATAAGAATGTTTCTAGGCTTGTCTCTAATATTGTCTCATCTTTTTGTTTTATTTTGTTCTAATAATCTGCACTGTTACCAAAGTTGCATGCTTTTGCCTACTGGTAGCTTATTAAAAGGAAAAGTGGTGAAAGGCTAACCGTTGAAGATTAGTGGAGAAAATGTGATCTCTAGAGGTTAGCTACATCCCATTCATCTGAAGGACACCTTGCTTTTCCATTGTTTCAGCTTCCAGGTTATTTTTAGTACAGCGATTTGATCCATTCTTTTTTTCCTTCTCTAGCATTGCCATGGCAACAAAAGAAAATATGACTTCGCAGAGAGGGATATTGAAGTCAATACAAAGCAAAATGAACACCTTGGCCAGTATCCTTTCTGCAAGAGCTGTGCTGTGAGTGCCTTCAGGAAGAAGCTATCTCGAGACAATTCATTCTGCAAATTGGGGTTCAACATATTTTAACAGGCAATGACAATATAACAGTGTCATCATACGCTGCTGAGCCAAAGATTGCATTATGCTTGTCCCACTCCATCAATAAGATGTCTTGCTCGGATTAACCGTGTGATAAACTTAGCAGTTGGGTTTTTTAAATGCAACTTTGAATATTACATATAAGCCAACATTTAATTTTCATTTCGAGATCTAGAACAACAAAATCTAACATACTCCAACTACATACGCTCAGCTAGAAGAAGTATTGTACTTTATTGTTTTCCTGACATTTGACTTTCAGGACAAATGGCTGCAGTTTGATGTGGATGTGTCATGGCTGTAGTGCATAGCTAAATGTTTCCATGACCTGTAGACCCCCCTTGTATCACTCAGACCTCTTGATTTTAAGTTTTTAGTTTGTTCATTTCATCTCCCCCATTTCATGCTCCAGGCTAAAGAATGTGCTGGATTGTGAAGTCATGCGTGTTTACCATTTTTCCTACTATTTCTTCTTTTCCATTGTAGCAGCACAACGAGGGGCATTAGACTCATTTGATTAGACAGAAGATATGTCCTGAAGATATGTAGCTTGATGAGACATAAATTTCATTAGACTGTTTTTAGTGACTGGCAAGAACAAAAGCAACTCAATAAACGTTAGCCTTAAAAGATTCTTGGGTGCAAAGACAAAGCTCTGAAACTTGTGAACTCGTTGCAGATCTAATTTTTATGCATTAAATAAATCTCAGCATTGGCCACTGTTGGACAGGATACTGGGCTGGATGGACCTTTGGTCTGACCCAGTACGGCCTTTCTTATGTTCTTATCTGTGGGATATGAACTATTCCTGCAGCCAAACACCATCCGTTGTTCCCTTTACCATTACTAGTGTTCTGCTAAATAAATTCCACAACCTTTTGTATTCAGCTAGCCCAGATTTCATGCAGGATTTACATATAGGGTTCTGCATAAACACCATCTTTAAGCTTTTCTGTTATCCTCTTCCTCTCATTGTTTTTTATTAATGAAGTAAAATTGTAATCTTGCTAACTAGCCATAAGGCCTTTGTCACATCTGTTTTCTTTGTTTTGTGATTAGTTCTGAACTCTTTGCTTTTGCTAACATCTGTGTATAGATCTGGGGTCTGCCCAGTTTTGATGCTGTTTGCTAATATGACCTTAACTCAGACCCCCAAAGATCGGTTTCCTGCAGTGAACAATCTGATTCAAAGGATCAACCTACGGAAGCGACGGGACTCTCTCATCCTGGGTGGCGTTATTGGCATCTGTACCATCTTATTGTTGCTATACGCTTTCCATTGACAGACATTCTCCATAGACTCTGATAACCTTATCTGCTCCCAACCCATCAAGGAGAAGTCCGTGGGGAAAGTCAGAAGCCCTGATAAACAGCCTGCACATGATGGCTGGAATATCAGCATGATGTCTAAGGTTTATGGTGGCAGACTTTACAACACTGGTTTTGAGCTGAAGCTGCAGTATTTCTCCTCCCCTGCCAAAACTATTTCTCTTTCTTTGGTCAAATTTTGCTTAAATATTTTTTTTAATCCCCTGTTTCACTACAAGGTAAGTAATATACAACATTTATGAGAATCAGTAGAGATTCTTCCCTACTGGATGATGGTAATGAAATCTGTCATTGGCTGTTAAGTGAAACAATTGTTAAGCTTCTCTTAGGTGGAATTTCTTCAGGAAGCCTGTTTCCCCTGAAGGTCAAGTACAGGACTAGATATTTTTGCCCTATAATAAGGATATTGCAGCTTTAAGCCATCAGGTTGGTTTGTTAGTGAATGCAACCTCTAAGTTTTTTACTCATGATTGAGCTATTGCGAGTCATTTCTACTTAACTTGTGCTGTGAAAACTGTGCTCTTTCCCACAAATTCCTGAGACAGATAAGGATTGTTCAATTCACTTTTTGCACAGAAGATGTCTGAACTGCTATCTGAGGAGCACTTACAAGGGTTTTTGTGGCTTTAAGGGAACTCCAGGAAATATTTGCAGTCCTGCTTTGGAAAAAGGGAGCATAGTATCCTCTCAGTTTTACCGTAGTATTAAGTCATTTAAAGTGACCAAACATGCTTTCACCTGAAAGTAATCTTTTGGGTGTAAATATTTTGGTTTTGGCTGATATCACAAAAGGCTTCATAAAGACACAATAGTTTCAAAAGTCTATTTTAATTTAGATGAAAGGTATTCTAATAGCATTAATATTTTTACACTGTAAGTAGGATGGAGTCTAACCTGTACATTGGAAAGGGAAAATACATCGGTTATGCCTGATGGCCAATGTATCTGTGTGCAAGATTGTTAAATACATAACTCCTCGTAGTAAAGAGTTCAATGAATGGGTGGCTGAATATGCAATTACGTTTCTTCTCTAGTATCTGCAAAACACACGTACATAGATATTTTTTTCAATTGTTCATTGTCCAAACACAGCAGAGATTTTAGATTGTTAGCAAAACCTGTTGGGTTTGTCTCTGCAGATGAGTCTCTGTTAAGACATCTAACATCAGGAATGTCTTTGATACAGAAAATCTACAAATTACAGGTTCTCTCCCCTTTCCAATTGTTCTATGCCATCTTCGCCTGTCTTATAACCATAACTAGCAAATCTCTGAGGCACTGGCCTGTTTTCGAAGAACTTGATTAATTTGCACAACTGACTTACAACACTCCCAAATTTAATGTGTCTTCCCATTAATCATAGTTGCCAGAGACGGTACGGAGACCTTCCCCTGTCTCCAGGTCCTCCTCTGTGCTAGAAGAAGACAGGCCGCTCACAACAGTTATAATTGATTTTATTACTGCTTTTATAGTGTATGTGCAGTACCCTGTTGGAGGGAGTAAAGAATTGTGCCTGTGTAATGTGTGTGTGAAACCACACAGTTGTATAAACTGTATTGTTCATTTGGACTTGAAAAAGGCTTATGTGCAGAATAACATCTTTGACAAACAGGCTACAAAGACTTTGTCGGTTATTTTTGGGATTAGAAGGCACTTGCCATTAATGCTAGTAAAATTGAGGTTTGTCTTTTTAAATAAGGGGTGGTCATTTGGTTGATTGGGGAATATCCCTGGTTTTGAAATGAAGTGCTCATTCGTTTTTTTCTTGATAAAGACTGAAGGATAAGGACATTTATTAATGAATCTCTGTATATCAAAACTCTTCTCCCCTGATGCTTTATTTTCTTTGATTTTTCAAAGGGCCCTGATTGACAGTTATGCTCCATTAGGGTTTATAGGATTTGGTTGCTATGTAGTTGGCAATGATAAGACCTGCAAATCGTAAATAAATTCATTTATTTAATCTGATGACCAGTCTTTTTAATGGGCTTAATTGATTTGGTGCATTATTTAATCTTACTGTGTGTTTAAAAAAAAGCTATGGAAAATGTGCAGATTGTAGCAAATATTAATCAATTTGTTATGACTGGGGAGGAGCTGATATGTTATAGGGCATAAAGGAGTAGAAATATCATGAATTCCCTTTGAAAATGCGGGGTTAATATTGGAGGTGGCATTTCAATGGTTGGCAACTGCTCAGTGACTTTGATTTGGTGCTGGTGTTGAGAGGGTTTTGTATCAAATATATTTAATTATCCTAGCAGAATTGCCCTTTCGTGAGCTACTGTCAGTCATGTGCCTGACACAAGCAGGCATCCAGCATCTCTCTAAAATGGATAGAATGGCTGGCCTGGGGGAGAGATTTGCTAAGTGCCAGGAGTCTCTCTTCTAGCATGCCTCTATAATTAGGGCAATGGACCTTAAAATAAGGGAGAGTAAACAGAAAACGGTGGTCTGATTTAAGATTTAATCCAGAGTCTCTGACCCACAGCTCCTCTCTTTGCAACTTGTTCACCTGCCTCCTATTGCAAAATGTATTTCCATATATTTTCATTGTGCCCAGCACTTCTCTGCCTTTCTATTTCTCAAGGCCAGTTGGGCCCCCAAGGCAGGTGCCTCTATCAGTGACACTGGAAGTGTTGCCCTCCTGTTTATCCACCAGCAGGAGCTGTAGGGAGAAGTTGTGGCCAAAGCACACACTTTCAAGATGCTTCTCAGTCTCCATGGCCTCTCAGAGGGGAAACACATTGTCCTGCAGGGGCTCCACTCTCACTTCTTTCCAAGTGCTGTTTGTCAGTGACCCATTGTAAAGCTGTCTGGTAAGCCATTGGCTCTCCTCGAATTCCAAAAAGAGCCCTTCTGCCCTCTTTTACCCATCCCCAAATAAACACAGGCACATTTCTTCCTCTTCGGTCTCCTGTTCCACTTCCTGGCTAAAAGTTGCTGCATGATTTTTCAGACTCCAGTCACTGGGGCAGCAATCCTGGTAACAGCCAGTGCTGCCTGAAAATCCTGTCTGTAAGTAGGATGCACAGCAGTGAATTTCCCTGAGGATTTTATAGGAGTTTTTATGCCAAATGAGTGTTACCTGTTGACGCTGTGCCTGGAAGCCTCAGTACCAGACTGCTGTTCCTCCAATACCATTGATCACTATTCTGTATCCTTCACTAGAGAGAGTGCAGAGCAAGGGTTTTATTTTATTCCCTCTGCCTGTCTCTGGGGCCAATAGAATATTCACCAGATCCCTCTTCATTAATAAGACAGGAAGATGCTTTTGTTAATCCGAGAGTCTGCCTGCTGCCGAGGGGTTGTAGTGGAAAACAGCACTTTCTTTCTTCAATGAATCCCTGGGAAATTTAGGAAATTTTGGGCATAGTTTTGAATTCAGTTAGGAATTCGCACCACCCCATTAGATAACCAAGCAATGCTTTTCTTCAGCTCCGTGCAAAAGTCCTCTTGAAGGGCCCAACAAAATCAGAATGTGCAGAACATAAAGTTCTTAACTGGGTGTTGAAAATAAAAAGGCAAACGTAGATCTTCAGGCCGCGTGTAGGTGTGAGACGTGCATTGACACTTCAACAGTCAGGGCTTTATTCCTCAAGGAACGCTGAGAATTGCTGCACAGGGGGTAACAGCTGGCCTAGCACTTTTGACTGTGTGGCTAATTTAGCCAACACAGTTAAACTACTAAAGTAACTAAAAGTTGCTTCCCAAGCACCCTTGATGCATAACAGGATTTTTTTTTCCCTATTGTTTTCAACTAACATTCTGGGCAGGGAAGGAGGGGACACGGCTTTGTTACAAAAGGTTTCAGAATGATTTCCTCCTCTAGAAAGTGACAAAGTTGGTGTTACGAATCTCTGCAGGGAAGGGAGCATGTGTAACAATGTGCAGCACAGGAGAATACATTGAAAGACAACTTCAGACAAAGCTGAGCCCTGGAAACATCTGCTCTTTGGGCCCTGTCTCTCTCCTCGTGACTGGCCATTTGCCTCAATGGGATGCTTTCAGCTGTGAATGAGTAAGCTGCTGTTGGCCTACCCACCATTATGAGAGCGGGAAGCCGTTCCAGTCACACTCTGTCCAGACTAAAGGTTATTCGTTCTCATGGAAAATACCAATCCAGCCCCATGTATATTCTTTTCCAATTGTACTTTCTAATTTGTTAGGTTTCAAGAAGCCATTTGAAAAGCCAACTATTTTATTGTACCTGTAATTATTTTTGTTCTCACCTACTGTGCATTTTCTGTCTGTATAGAAAAGCTTTGTTATGTAATTTAATAATAAATTAGAATTCTAATTTATGCTGATGGTGCTTTTTGTTTCCCTGTAAGAGTCCCAGGCTGCCTACACCTCAGTTTTAAGAGGTGGACAAGACTTAAGTCATCCAGTCCATCTCCCTACCAATGCAGGATTGTTACTTAGAATAAATGTTCTGATGTTTTTATCCATATTGTCCTAAATGTCCCAAGCAATAGGACTTTTACCCCTTCCTATAGCCCCACTGGAAGTGTTTCTACATATACCGCAGAAATGGACGCCCTTCCTCCTATTTATACCCATTTGTCCCACTCTAAATAGTTCCCCTCCCTTTTTGACGTTTAAACCCTGCCTACGTTGTTAGACTTTTCTCCCTACCCTTTTAGTTCTCTCTAGGCCAGCACTACACACACAGCCCCATGCTCGTTTGTCCTCTGAATCCCCTTGGTAACTAGGTCCACAGGATTTCCTCCACATCTGTGACTTGTCTAAAATTGCGCTGGCCTTCTTAGTTGCCATACTGTGTTTGAAGACTTGTGTAATTTGTTGTCACCTCACACCAGAAATGAATGCTGTTGGTTAATGAAGTAGACTGTGTGACAAAATGTGACAGGCATGCATGCGCTTTCTCCCACACACGCAAATTTGGTCCAGTTTCTCCATTTTGCTGTGAGCATCTACATTAGAATCACTTCAGTATAGTGATGGTGGCTGCTTTGACAGGGTTTTAGGAGGTGGGAGCAAGCATTTTCCTCATTTCGAGGTGAGGAAAGGCTTCTGTGACCCAATACTATAAAGCGTTTACACCAACACAGGCATTGGTGCTCATTTGGGCATTAAACTGCAAATACATGTACCAAAAAACCTGAAAAATCCTATCTACAGAGGCACTGGTTCAAAATCCTTTTTGTTTTTTCGCCAAGAGGTAATCAATAGCAACTCAAGAAGTCTAGGAAAATCCTCTGCTTTTTAGATACTTGTGAGGTCATCAGCTCATATGGGAATTCGGAAAAAGTATCATTTAATGGAAACGTAATGACCTCCTCCATCCACTGTTTTACATATTCCTTCCTTCTCCATCTCCACTGATGTTTAGACACTATGGATTTGTTTTTTTCACTTCACTCTGCTTCACACTGTTTTCTCTGCAGGAAATTCTTAGTTCTTGTGCTGGTGTTTTTTCCCTAAGCTGATTTTCCTCTACCTAGAAGTGCAGGTCTGTCTGCTTCCCCTCTTCCCCCCTCACCACCACCTGGCAGAGGCCCCCTGGCATAAGCTTAGCTTTCACATAAATGCCAACCAGTCCTGCCATCCATCTGAGACTGCCTGTCAGAGTGATAGAAATGGGCTTTTCCCTTGAGTCACTGCCTGTATCTTTCCTTTTCATTTGAATGCACAATGTAACACCTAGCCAGCAGGCTGTTGCCTGCTACTTCTCATGTTTGTGCAGAGTACTGGAGGAAAACCTGTCCATAGCCAAAATGGATTAGAGAGAGCTGGGCATGCTGTCACTTTTAGCACTTGCTTTAATTCGGTCTAGCTCAGATTCCCTGGCTATGGAGATTCAGATCCACCTCTCATCTTGGGGCACAAACCTCTGCCACCTGGCCTTTGAAGTGCATCGTTGCAGTCGGTGTGATCACCTGTTTGAAAACTGATGTAGCAGAACTTTAAAAATAGCTTATTTTCTCTTGTAAAAGACTTGACTGATTAAAAGTTAAGCAATGTTAACGTCTTCCTCCAGCCAGAGCCTGCCAATGAAACGGCTGTATTTTTACAACAGTTTAAATGAAGACGTTCTTGCAAATAATGGATCCTTGCTGGCAGGCAATAGGAATTGTTGTTGGGTTCTCTAGAGAGACCAGATAACACTATTACTTCTGTTTCAAAACAAAACCCGCATTGTTGCCAGTAATACCTTGAACTACTTTCTCAAACAGGATGAGTAAGCCATGGGATGTGACAGAAAACCTCTGTTCTCTCAGAGTGTAGAAAATGTAGATTTTGCATAGCTAATCATTTCCCTGAAGTGCAGCACTACACCTAAATTAAGATTATACTTAATTGCCCCTCATTTGTTTTGTCACTTGCTATTTCTGTCCTGTATGTGCTAGACACCTCTTCTTTGACAGGTTGTTTAGTATGGACTTTGTGTGCCTATATTCTAGTGTGTGTCTCATATTCAAATGAGACCCCCAACTGCAAAACTAATTTTGATAAGTTTTACACACACACACACACACACACACACACTCTCTCTCTCTCTCTCTCTCTCTCTCTCTCTCAACTTGCCCAGTAGGGAACAAGATGTCTGCCTTTCTTATACTAATCCATGAAGACTCCTGGGAAGGGAGAGATCAGAAGTAAGCACTTTGTAGTAGAGGTGGTTGTGACCAGGGAGGCAGTATGATATTGTGTCTAAAGCAGAGGATTAGGAGTCAGAGTTTATTTCTGGCTCTTCCACTGATTCGCTGTATGACCTTGAGTAAGTTACTTTACCCATGTGCTTCAGTTTCCCCGTCTGTAGAACAGACTTCAGATCTGTGTCACTAAAGCAATGTGCAGCCTAATCCTTTTCATGTGCCTTCAGGTTTTATTTCGTCTCTTTCAATCAGAATGAAATGCCATGTAATCTGATTCTGATTGAAGTGTTAATGTGCTGTGGACCTATGAAGGAATGGGCAGCATGCTCAATTTACCCTTCTCATAAGAGACAGCGACTCTGCTACTGGGCAGAAGTGAAAGATAAACAAAGGAAATGACTTTTGCCATAAGGCCCATAAGATCATTTCGGGGGCAAGTAGAGCAGATAGGCTAGCGTCGAGCTGTTCTATACTTTGCAATTTCTACCCCTCTGTTCCAGGGACTGAGATAAGGAACTACAGCACCTTGGACAGCTCCCTGGCTCTATTCAATCCTTTGACAGGATTTTCATAGGAATGAGGGCTGGAAGGGACCTTGACAGGCCAATTAGTCCAGTCCCTGGCACTGAGGCAGGACTAAGTATTGTCTAGACCATCCATGACAGGTGTTTGTCTAACTTGTTCTTAAGAAACAGGAATTTTTTCTAATGTCTAACCTAAATCTCCCTTACTGCAATTTAAGCCCATGACTTCTTGACCTGTCCTCAGTGGTTAAGGAGAACAATGTATCACCCTCCTCTTTATAACACTCAGCTTAACATTTTTGGTTTTATTCAGAGTTGTATATTGTGATAATCAAAGATGACAATGGTTAAAACAATTAATAGGATGGGATGTGGATGGAAAACCAATGATGGTGCAGTTTCTCATTAGGGGGCATTTAAAGATTTGCATAACTATAAAGCTGCTTGCAACATGACCAGAGAAGCAAAGCATGCAAACATCAGTCTTCAATAGCACTGGCTTGTGCTCAGTAGCTTCATTAGAAACAAATAGTTCTGAAAACAATTTGTAAATTGGCCTTATCATGAATGTATGAGACATAGTAGCACCAAAGTGTGGGGGGCAGATGTCAGCCGCCTCAGGACACCTCTGCCAGTACACCTTCATTATGAGTGCTGCTGCAGTCCTGCCCCTGCAGTATTCAAATCCAGAAAGTGCTGTACCTGGACACTTGGTAAGTTACCTTTGTTCACCTGTACCTGGGCTATCCTTGCAGTCGTTTGCTGCATCCTTTATTTCCATTCACGTGAGCAATTTGTTTCAAGCAAGAGAATGTGATTGACATGTTGCTGGATAGCAACAAGAGACGTGGGAGTTTGTGTTTCAGTGAGGCTCATGAAATAGATGCCCACTTCACAATACATTTCAGAATCACCATGCTGTGGCCTTGTTAACAGTATCTGATAGTAAGGCTAGGTTTCCATCACCTTAATGTGCCTGTTAAACATTCCTGCCCCTGCAGTCCCAACCTCATTCTAATCACAGATTCATAGAAATGTAGGCTGGAAGGGATCTCAGGGGGTCATCTAGTCCAGCCCTCTGTGCTTAACCAGGACCAAGTGAACTAGACCAGCCTTGTCCTTGTGTTTGTCCTACCTGTTCTTAAAAAAACCTCCAATGACAGGGATTCCACAACCTCACTTAGAAACGTATTTCAATGCTTAACTATCCTTATAGTTAGAAAGTTCTTCCTAATATCTAACCTAAATGTCCCTTACTGCAGATTAAACCCATTACTTCTTGTCCTACCTTCAGTGGTAGATCACCGTTCTCTTTATAACAGCCCTTAATATATTTCAAGATTATCAGGCCCACCCTCAATCTCTTTTCTCAAGACTAAACATGGCCAGTTTTTAACCCTTCCTCATTGGTCAGGGTTTCTAAACCTTTTATCGTTTTTGTTGCTCTGCTCTGGACACTCTCCAGTTTATCCACATCCTTCCTGTCTGGTGCCCAGAACTGGACACAGTACTCCAGCTGAGGCCTCACCAGTGCAGAGTAGAGTGGGGCAATTACCTCCCGTGTATTACAGATGACACTCCTGTTACTGCACCACAGAATGCTATTAGCCTTTTTGGCAACTGCATCACATTGTTGACTCTTATTCCACTTGTGATCCACTATAAACCCCTAGATCCTTTTCAGCAGTACTGCCATCTAGCCAGTTATTCCCCGTTTTATAGTTGTGAAGTACTTTACACTTGTCTTTATTGAATTTCATCTTGGTGATTTCAGGCCAGTTCTCCAATTTGTCAAGGTTGAATTGAATTTCTAATCCTGTCTCCAAAAGTGTTTGCAAGACCTCCCAGCTTGGGGTCATCTGCAGATGTAATAAGCACACTCTCCACTCCATTCTGAGTCCAAGTCAGTAATGAAAATGCTGAACAGTACCAGACGCAGAACAGACCCCCGTGAAATCCCACTAGAAATGTCCTTTCAGTTTGACAGTAAACCATTGATAACTACTCCTTGAGTAGTCTTTCAACTAGTTACACAGCTACCTTACAGTAATTCCACCTAGACCTCATTTCTAGGCACTTCAATTAACACATGTTTTTAAAGAGTGGTAAAGGGTTTTGGTCACATGCCTCCAGTTAAAGCGAACAAAGTCCATGTATTGCTTGAAAGATCTGGAGGTTTCATCTCCCCCTGAGACCATGGAATGCACCGTTTTTGCACTTCCAGTGCTGGTAATAAGTGGTGCATAAAATTCCATCTTCGTTTGGAATAAAAAAGGTAAATTATTTATAGATCTGCATCCTTTTTTCCAGCTCTATAGAGTCAATAATTTATAGTAGCACAAGGGTACCATTTTTTTATTAACTATCAACCTTCAATAGGACTATTGTTCTTATCGAAATCGGATGTCCCTCCTGACGCTATCAAACGCCGCAGATGTTGATGCATTATGGATGAGCTGTGCTCCAGTTCTTTAATCCTGTTGCAATTCCATGAGAAGGTTTCTTGTTGAAAGAGAACGGAGTGTTCTCCACATTCATAAGGAGAAGCAGGAGTTAACAGGTTTGTGTTTTATCTACTGTTTCCTTGAAACTGGGGAGATCTTTAGCACATGCTGCCGTATGGATTTAATTTTCAAGGTCTTGAGAGGGAAAATACTCAATGTAGAGGTTTGTTTTCCAACAATTGTCCAAGCATTACTATTTATCCAAAATGCAGTGCTTCAGACATAGATGCTATGCAGGCAATATGTAGGGGCAGTCTAGTCTCCGGGATGAATGCCTTGAACAAGCTGTGAATTTATCCTTGTCTTAATCTTCCTCATTCCTTTGGATATGTTCATAACTGTTTTATAAGCATGGGTTCATTTAAATTAATTACCACTTCTGCTGAATTAATATTGAATCCCAGTGACACTAAAATCTTTCTCATAGTTGACTCCCATTTATGTCAATTATCACGGTAGAAAGGTCTGTTGTGGGCCCTTCAGATCAAAATCCTGCCTCTTCATTACTATGAATTGAGTATCCAACAGTCAGATTTAAACCTACACACTGTACATCCTGTCACGCGCTTTCCCCTTCTTCCCAAACGTTTGGCCTGCGTTTCAGCGATACACATTGTCACCTCTGGTCTCTTGTTCAGATCTAATACAGCGTCATTTCGTCGAGAGTAGGCATTTATTTTATATTTATATAGTTGTAATGTCCAGAGACCCTGCTCAGATCCAGGGTACCACTGTGCTAGACAGTGCATGTGTGAGCACACAGTCCCCACCCCAGAGACTTGCAATCTTCAGCTAAGTTCTACATTGAACCTCTCGTATGTTTGGTGGGAACTCTCTCTTTCAGGACCAGTTGAATATGTTTTGAAAGGGTGCAGCGTGCCCCTCTTTGGAATGACGTCTGGTTCTCTTCTCGTCCAAGACCGAGCGTGTAACTTCTGCAGCACTCCAAAGGCAGAAGTCGGGACCAGGGGTTGAACCAAGCTGTCCCTCACAGCTGAGCAGAGCAGTAGCCATTCGATCACTGGCCCGACACATTCCGTAAGGACTTGAACATTCTCTCCCGTCTCCTAAGTGTTTTCAGGTTTCCAGCCAACTTTTGCTTGATTGCTTCACTCATTCATGGAAACAAAACTATGAAACTAAAAGCATTAGAGCAGGAGGAATTGCAAAATATTAGTCCTTTCTGCGCCTGGTGAGTTCTTCTCTAATTACTGGCAGTGATCAAAAGCCATCTGTTACACAGTTAAACTCTCCCTCTTTCTGGTTGGCCTCCTAGAGGCACATGAAACTAAGCTATGGCTTTTGATTTGGAATCATGCTGGTGGCTGAGGTGCTCAGAACTCTTTACAGTGATCAGATATCCCTGAACTACAGTTCTGTCCTATGAGTCGTCACTTTGAGTCCTATTGGAGGTGGGAAAGGTCCTGCTATTCTTTTGGTCTATCATCCTGAGAATGCAGTTGTTCCCTACAGTATATTTCTTAGTGCTTTATCCACTAATGGTAATGTTCCAGGTGTTAAAATCCCCAGATGCGGATGGTAACAAGCATATTACTCAGACTTCTCCACTGAAGCTGTCAATAAGTTCTCCAAGCACATTGCAAAAACCTAAACAATGGTCAAGATGTCAAAGACATTCGAAAAACCTCCCTAGGAGGGATTTTCCATATCCAGCCACAGACTCCTGTCCATCTCCCATACTAACCCCCCTTGGAAAACAGGTGAATTTTACAATCTGTCATGAAGATCAATAATGCTGGGGTCACTTGGACCAAGGGCAGAAGTGAGCACTAAACCCGAGGACCTCAAGCCAAGAATGCCTTGCTGGCAACCCTCCCTTTGAGATCTGGGGCCTCAACCTGAATGCCCGAGATTATCACAACTGCCACAGGAGAAAGTGGCATCTCAAGCAGCCAGGACCCAAACCATGTAGAGCTCCGTAGGTCACAAACAGCACCTTAAGCTTCACCTGGAAATCAGGTGATCACCTTTGCAGAACACAGGTGCTGTGTAGCCTTTCCAGGACTGCCATATAAATGGACAATCTCCAGCCCCTAAAATATTTACTGCTCTTTCCTTAACTCCCTCCTGGCTCTCTTTGTATACACGTCGGCCAGGTGCTCAGCGCTGGAGCCAGAGTTCTAGGGTTTCTTCTCTCCCGAGCAGCGCAGAAAAGGGGTATTATTGCCTCCTTTCTCCATAATGTGAGGTGCCTGGGCATGCAGACACAAACCCCATTGGGTTACCCGCTAGCTAGTGGCAGTGCCGGTCTTCCCACGGGTGGCTTGGTAGGCACAAGCACTTGCAGAGAGCACAGTGACCTTCTTTCCAGCACTGACACGTGATACCTGTGCATGTAACCTGTCACGGCTGGAGAGTATCTGATGTGAAACTTGTGTTGCGGCGGCATCAGGTTATCAGGGGAGAGGCTCCTTAGAGTGCTTTGGGGGTTCAGGAACATTGCAGGTGTAAAAAGAAACCTTGGCTTGTCCGCTTAGAAGCTGCTGGCCACACGGTCTCTCTCGCGCACTCTCAGGCCAGGTGTTAACAAATACTTTACAAGTGAACATTTTATTACATTCTGTGAACTTTGACCCCTTGCTGCCTGGCACAGCAGGGGAGCATGCCCCGTAAGGCTGCATGGCTACTCTGGCTAGTCTAGGCGAGTTTTTGAAGGGCTCCAGGGGGTTGCATTCCACCATCCTTGATTAGGAATGAGTCTCCTGGTTGGGTAAAACATGGGCACTGGTGAGGGGTCCCCTGCGGACCCTGACCAGACAGCTGGCTAGTTGCTTTGTTAATGCCTGTACATATATGCAAAGCTCTCTCAGATGGACCCCAAAGGGCTGATTCTTAAGATTTTTATAAACCATTGTTCAGCTTGCTGTACCCAAGAGTTAACCGCGCTACTGCCATGCAGGCTTCTGCCCCCCACGGCCTTACTCCAGCCTGGAAACTGATCCTTGCCGCCGGGGGGAAAGGCGGCGCTCTTTCCTCCCTCTAACCTGACCTGATTGCACTGGCATGGAGACCATGAAGGGAGATCACTGGCTTTACTGTGAGCACCTCTCTGTCCGAGTGCACCACGAGCGCGCCCTCAGGCCACTCAACGCGAGACTTCGAATGGAGCGATGACTAGCCATTCAAAACTGGCTCTGCAGCTAACGATGCTGCTCTGCACTGGGGCTTTCCGTACGAGCAAGGGGGCGTCAGAGTTCACCTCCTTCCCTCTTGCAAACCTGGAACGACTGTTAACCAGCCTGGCGGGGTGATTGGCAGGGAGGTGAGAGCTGTCGCTGATCCTGGGAGGATGGGGGAGGGGAGGGGATGGCAGCCGTGCAACCAGCTGATCTCGTGCTCTGCCCCTTCACCAGCTCCGGCGCAGTGCAGCGGGTACAGTGCACCTCATGCTGTGCCACAGCCTGGCAGGAGCTGCTGGGTCTCTGCTCCCTCGGACAGCTGCTGTGGCTGTCCCCTGCGTGGAGTCCCCTGCGGCTAAAGGCCTGGACGTCTCCCTTCATCGCTGCGGGTTTGAGCAGAGTTTGTTTTTCCTGTGTTCCTAGCCCAAACGCTCAGCCCTGCCCCATGTGCTGGCCCAGCCCTTTCTTTCCACCTGCTTTGGTGTCCACCCCCCTGCAGCACTTCCAAGGACCCCGCCCTGCCCTTGCTATCCACTCCTCCTGCCCGCGCTGACTCGGCCACCTCTCTGCATGTCCAGAGCAATTCCTCCCCCATGAAAACCGTCCTCCTCGCTCTGGCTCATGATGAAGAGACTGTTGATGCTCCCTACAAATACACCGTTTTATTACTGCAGGTCATGTCTGGATGCCCCAGAGAGGGACCAGGGACGCACTGTGCTGTCTGCTCTACAGCCGTAAGGAAAACAGACACGGCGAGAGAGGATTTCAGCTAGCACTGTGAGCAGCAGTCAGTCACCCTGCACTAAGGGCCTAGCCGTTGTCTTGCAGTTTGCCGTAGGACAGAGAAGGTATTGCCCAACCTCAGGGCTCTGGGTGAGAGCTGGGGATCCAATCTCCTAGGTTTCCAAGACACATTGCCAGGAGGCCAACGCAAGCCCCCAGCATATCTACCGTATTGTCTTGACACACACACCCCCGCCCACAATCCCAGTCCATGAACCCAGCGCTGGAATGGAACTGAGCTAACTTCTGTAACGTTCACGTTCTACAAACGCATGAGGGCAGACCAGGCAGTAACTCAGGGTCGTGCGTTTCGCCGACTCTGCTTGGGAAAGGGACCTGTTCATCTTGACGTAAAGGGAGGCAGCATAGGCTAGTGGTGAGAGCAGAGGACTGTGGTGTAGGATGCCTGGGCTCTACTGCTGGCTCTGCCGCAGCCTCCCTTTCTCCTTCTCCCAGATGAATGATTGTGACGATACCCCCCCCTCTGGGAGAGCGCGTGGCCTCATGTACTGAACGACTCGGCGCCGCCGCGGAGGTGAATTCGCAGCAGTGGTATCACCGGTATCAAAAATCACGTGTCAGGAGGAGGTGCAAGCCGCGTGGCCTGTCGTCTCTCCCCGTGGTAAGTAGCAGCTGCAGCAGAGCAGTGACAGACTCTGGTGCCCAGCAGGATTTCCCCTCCTTGCATTTGCTTTTCAGGTCCCTTAACATGGTGACAGATCTCCGCAAGCCAGGAGCCACCGCCACGAGATCTAGAAGGTCCCTTGTCCTTCACAGCATAATTTGCAAGGGTAAGAAATGGATGTTTTAGGTGGGTCGGACCCCTCTGCCTGGGTGCAGTTGAAATTGGTGTAAAATTTGATGAGTAATTACCTCCCAGGTGAGCCTGAGCTGTTAATTGGGTGACTCTGTTACGTACTCGTTCCAGTAACGACCCTCTGGAGACTGGTCTAATGAACACTGTGCTCCAGACACATGGTATCCGTCAGACAACATAATGGTGCCATCTCACGCAACACAAAGATAACACGTTCCCTGTGCGGGGTGAGAAATGAGTACAACGCTCTCGCTCTCCAGCCCCATGTCTGGCACTAGATCCAGGGCACCTTTCACCTCTAGGGCACTGGTTTGAATCCTGCCCGGGGGAAAGCGCCTCTCTTGGGGCGGGTCGTCGGATCGCCCTTGTTTTCCTAGCGGCCGACAGCCCACGTCACGGAAGTCATCGTCACAACTGACCTCACCCACCTTGTGTGTCCCGTATGCTGGGACCAACAGGGCTACGATACTGCAACCATCACGGCCCACTGTCTTGGCCCAGAGGCCCAGGAGTGGAGGACTGGCTGAGGACGGACATTTCCCTCTCACCTGTACAGGCAGCTCGGCCTGGGCCCGGCATCTGTCCCCCGCACTAAACTGAAACATTCGGGGGTGGGGAGTGACGTGTGCCTCAGGCCTTCAGGACATGCCGTGCTAACATCGAGGAGGGCGGGAGTGATGCTCCCGTGGGTATGTTAGAACCCCGGGGAGCCAATCGAAGACAAACAGGCAGACACCAGACACTGCCTTCACCTGCTCCTCCTCCCTGGGGCGAGACCCCTGGCCAGTCTCACAGGGAGCCCTTACCGTGGTTTCCATGAACTACAACAAGTGTAAAGGAATCATTAAGCCTCTAGGGCGGGAAAGTCCCCTCTGGGTTACTAGCTGCAGTTTTCCAAACCCCGTTCTCCTGGGGGGCTGAGTGATTTCCTTCCCTGTATGTATTGTGCACAGTGCCCGTGTGAGAACGGGTATATGGTAAACCCCAAAGCTATTCAGGCACCCAGCCTCCCCGCTCTGTCTCCTGTTAACCCTTTCATGCTGTCTCCCAAGCGGGTGCTCCCCAGGCAAATTCTTTGTTGCTGTGATTTGCAGCAGAGCTGACATGGGAGGCAGCAGCAGCCAGCCAGGGGCATCCAATCAAAGCTTCGTGCCGCAGAGTGTCTGGGGAAAGGGAGGAGCAGAGAGTGGGTTTCTAGGTCTCGGCCCATATGCTACCCCTCCGGTCCGCGGCTGTATGCCAGGTCGCTGGATGGTGGGGCGTCTAGTGTAGCTTTGCCATAGGAGGCTGGCAGGCGTCGGCCCCCCTTACCCATCCTTTCCATTTGCTGACACAGATGGTTAGGCATGAAAGAAGTTAACTTCCTCTTGCAAGATGGGAGGCAAAGCCACTCTTGGCGAGGCACGGTCACTATGACACTACCGTCCGGGTGACAACAGCCGGACCCACGTGATGCCTGTTGTTTTGGGGGGTACACGCTCTAAGAGCCAGGCACTGCTCTGGGTCCAAGGCACCGGCGGCGCTGTCTATAGAGACACACCCCCCATTCTGCACATTGATGGATGTTGCCATTTGTGAGCTATCTTGTTCAGACAGCCAATGCACTCATTTATTATCGGAAGAGCAGCTAGTGTGTGGGGCACTGTGCAAACAACCTGATCCCAGCTCCAAAGAGCTTCCCGGCTGACTCGGGCACAGATAACCTGGGGTACGCTTGCATGGAGCAGAGTTGGAAATGTCAGCACGTGGGGCAGGTGTATTGAATTTAGAACAGTGCTTGGGAGTTCTTGAGGCCCGCGTGAAGGAGCGGTGGCAGGATGGAGCAGGTGGCTGAGTGCATGAGATGAGGAGCACTGCAAAACGGAGAGCAGCTCCTGGGGAAAATAAAGGTTTCGGTTTGACATGACACTTAGGACAGTAACATCGGGTGACTGGCTGGGCTGGGTCTCAGGTTAGATTCTGGTTGCTGATGAGGCTGTTCTGTGCATTGGTCTGAGTCCCAAACCATTCCCATGTGTGCAGCTGGGCCCTGGAGTGCTGCATATTACTATGCGCTTGTCCCTTGGGGTTGGAGGTAACTGAAAAGCCACTACAGTCATTGCTCTCAAGCTGTGGCTCTTGGCATTAGCCAGACAGCTTTGGCCTGGGAAGGAATGTTAGTAGCAGTTAGCCCGAAACCTTAACACCCTCCCCTGCCTGCAAAATGTTTGGATTATTAGCCAACCTCTTGAGATCTCCTTTTATCTCCTATACGTGCGTGTACAGACACAGACCCACACAGTTCTCCCATCAACTCCCACCTGTAATTACGAGGTCCCTTCAGGATATTGTTTACAAGTATTGCAGCTCTTTCGGTGGATTCCAAATCACCCTCAAATGGTTTGATACCGTCTCGTTTCCAAGTGATGATAGTGTTTCATAAAGGAGTGAGGGGCTGGACTGAGTAACCAGGTGACTTTGTGCCTGGAGCATTTGACAAAGTTTAGCTATTTCCCCGATGACTACGGGAATAGGCCAACGAGGGACATGATCAATTCACCACTGGTTCATTCTGTTCACTACAGGGCACAAGCCTCGGTGTGACCTGGCCAACCCCCTCTGCTCATAATCCTGTGGGGCCAGGTGACGGCTCATCTCCCCAACTGGTAACATTTATACCACTGCCATCTGCTCATCTTCATTCCCTCAGAAGCGTGGGCCACCTTCCCTCTCCTCTTTGTAGCCTCTTCCCATTTTCCTTTGCCTCATATCAAGACTTTACACCTTTAATACGGATCGGATAGTTTCTCGTTGGGAAATGGGGCCAGGAAAAGGAATCCTCCATTGTTGCTGGTTGTACATGGTACTTTTTGCAGTTTAAAACATGAAACAGCCCACAGTACATGAGGGTATCTGAAACTTATTACCTAGCCCTATGCCTTTATTTTTATTATGGTTTTCTGGCTACTTCAGTGAATGGTTCTAGGCCTGCAATGAATAACAATGGAGTGGGTGAATTCCCCTGCCTTGTCCCTCTGCCCTGATGAAATAATAATCCATTTGCATTGATGCTACTTGCAGTGGACTAGTATATAATGATATGAGTTTATGAAATGGGGTCTAAGACCAAAGCATTGCAGAGTGTAAAGCATCTCCCTCCATTCTAGGATTAAACATTCACAAGTGGTGGTGAGAGAGACGGGGAGTGTACTGTCTAGCCATAGGCACTTCCTCTTAAAGAACCTCCAGCTAGATCTTACTGCATTAAACCGCTCAACACGTTTCAAAAGTATTAAGCATTTATATCACCAGGAATAGCATCTGTCTTTGCACTAGCTGTGCTAAAAACGACCCGGGTCATAAATCTTCACATTTCAGAGCATAGCTAAGCGCAGCTGAGATCAGGGAGAAATCCTCCCTTTTGAGTACGCCGCAAGTTTACAAAGTGTATTGTGGGGATGTTTGCCTTCCTCTGAAGCATACAGCAGGGACAACCATCAAAGACAAGGTCCCGAGCTGGGTGAGCTGTCAGTCTGATCTGCTGTGGTAATTCCCGTGATCTTTACAAGCTCACACAAACTCTAACCACACATCCCTTTACTGAAGGGTATGTAGCAAGTGTTCTGTTCAGTAGCAAACTTCTGAGAGACGCAATGGAAATGCTTAGGCTGCACAAGGAAAGCTCAGTCATGCTGTGAGGATTTCTCTCTTTTGTACTCCTGGGGGACAGTCACAGCCTCAAACTAGAAACCTGCAGGTGAACGAAGCGACTTGGTGACTGGTGATGCAGAGAGGGGAAAATACACATTGTCAGGCCGTCTTCAAAGGGACAGGCTGGCTTGGGCACTGGGAATGGGATAGGAGGTCACCTCTTCAGATTCTGGTCACCTCTGTTCTGTTCTTACCATTGGCCCTGTGCGAAATGAGCTGGTGGGCTTGGTCCAAATGCTCGCGGATATGGATCCGCCACACAAATCCCAGTCTGGCCCCCTTGCCAGCAACCTCTGCATTTAAACTGGTCCTTCGCCTGGAATCCCCCAGCCCCCACCCCTGCTCCTGCAGTGCAGTGTGCAGCTCATTGCTGGAGCAGCATGGGGAAGCTCCTCTTCCCGGGAACAGAGCGGGTTTGGCGCTGCAGGGCTGTCAGCCTGGCACTTGTGGGATGGGGTGTAACAGGCTTCGGGACGGCGTGGCCTGGCTTCAGGGACAGCTCCTCAACAGCATCCTTTCACTGCAATTGCAGTGATGCAATTCGTCCTCCCACTGCACTCCCCCAATTCTCCTGTGCCCGCTCTTCAGTGACAGCTTCCACAGCTCAGAACGCCAGTTCCGTCACCGGGCCCGTGACTCGCTGGCAGGCCTGAGCGTGCCAAAGGCTGCTCTCTGCTCTGCCAGCCATGGCATCTGCAGAATGGGGGTGTAGCAGGGCACAGTCCCTTCCTTGTACAGGGCAGAACCGTTTGAAGCAGCCATGAAAACAAACCGAAGACGTGAACAGGAGCGACTAACAGACATTGCATACCATAGACACGATGCGCCGGCTCCAGGGAGCTGTGCTGGGCATGGTGGGGTAGGTGCCATGCTCCACGGGCCCTGCAGACGCTGGGCATCTGGGTCACTATAGAAAAGGCTTGAGTGTCTTGTGTTCAGCCTTCAAATTTACTCTGGGTTCCAGAGCCTGGCACGTGGCAGTGGCAGAGTTGACTTAAATTTCTCCTCTCCTTGGCACCCCCCTCTCTCTCCCGTGGACTAGAATTGATGCAAATTCATTAAGCAAAGAATGTTAAGAAGTGAACAAAATGTTTGGTTGAAACCATCTCCGCCATGGAAGTCAGATGTAACCCCCTTGCCATTTCCTCGTGGATCTATTATTCATGGGCACATCAGGTTGGCATATTAATAATACAGGAGGCTAAAGCACTTGGCTCTCCCATCACTAAAGCATCTGGGCCGGGGCTGGCGGCTTCAGTCTTTGCCAACCTAACGTTCTACCTCTGCCCAGCTGTCTCAGTGACGTTTCGCCGATGCTGCCAGTGAACACTTTGGGCAGGGGGATTCTGACGCTACGTGCTCCTTGAGTCTCCTCCGCTGTGATGTCCTTCTCCCCTGATCGTAGAAGCATTAATTACTTCTCTCCTGCTCCTCCTCGAATGCTGAGTTCGGTGGGAGTGAAGTCCATACAAGCCACCCAGGGAGAGAATCAAAGGTAGGTTAAAGATCGGCCTGAGACACCCAGGGCTTTCTGTTGCATTGCTGCTGGTGGCAGCACCCAAAGGCCCTTTGTGTAAATGTCCCGTGGTCTCTGTAGGGGAGAAGCCTCTGGCGAGATGTGTCGATGTCGGAACTAGCCCTGCACCAAGGCAGATAGAGGTGACCCCTCGGGATTCGGAACTCAGAAGAGCCCATGTCTTAGGAGCGTCGGAAGAGTAACACTCCTCACCGAAGAATTGCAGCCCGGAGGAGGTGGAAACGATAGGGGAATGGAGCAATAAAGGAGCAATACTCTTTCATTATGCAGCACGTGTTCCAAATCAGCCTCTGGTGACAGGGAAGGGGAATAGTCCCCAGGATAGGGAACAGCAGTAAGAGACCAGAGCGGTAGAGTCTCCTCTTGGCTCTGCTGCTGCAGTCCAGAGTAGGGTGTCTGATTTTTTTCAGGACGTTCCTTGTACCCCTGAGGATCCCCCATTTTCTCAGACTGCACGAGGAACATTTGAAAGGATCCCCTGGGGAGCCTCATCAGCTGAGTGATATGCCGCCTTCGCTCCTTGCCTACCCAGGGACTGGCACTGCCGTGCTGCACCCACCGACCCGGCAGGCGAGGTAACAGACTAAGAATCAAACCTGCCTCTCCCACATGGCAACCAGCGTTGTGCATTTTAATGAGGTTTGTTCAGTGGTTTGGATAGAGTGTAAAGAAATGTTTTTAGAGGCCTGGGGCAACAGGCTTTCCTGAGAAGTCCAGTTTGTCGATAAGGGAAGTCCTACAGTTCTTGAGTTTGGGGCAGTAGCATGCTCCTTCCTAGTCACACCTGGGGCCTCTGCGTTTTTTGGGTAGTCTTTGTGAAAGCATAAGCAGGAACGTGCCCTCCTAGAGAGGCGAGATCATGTGAACAGTAGGACCAGCCAGTTCTAATCATACCAACTTACGTTGTGAATTTGAAGAGCTGTTCTCTGCACTAGGTGTGTAACACACACATTTTCTAGGTGTTTTTAATTAAACAGGCCGCTTCTCACTGGAATTGCCTGAAATTGTCATCTGTTAGATCATTGTATTAATATAAAAACCCAGAGCCATTGAAGGCACTTTGGATGAAAAATGGTTTTTTGACCAAAAGAAAAGCTTTCACAGAAAACGTACACTTTGGTCAACGCTTTCCATTTTTTGAATGAAAACCAACATTTTCTTTGGGGGTGTGGGGGGGAAGTTTGATTTTTAGTAAAGGAAATACAATTTTGGTTTTTGAACATTTTAATCAAAAATGGTTCTCAAAAACTCAACCTTGTTTTGTTTTGGTTTTCCATTTAAAAATTTTATTTTTTTGCATGATACTTAAAAAACAAATATATGTGTTTTTCTAAAATTTCCCCCAAGAAATAATTGACATTTTAATCAGGTCCAATAGAAAGGTTTTCTAAATGAGATTTCTTAAAACAGTCTCTGAAGGGAAAAGGCAGAAGTCTACACCATTGGTATCTTGGCTTGACAAGGGAAATATACGGTAGGGAGCAGGCCTGCTCTAGCTGGGGATGGATTAGATTAAGGTTAATGTATCTTTTCCATCTTTAATGTATATAATCTTCCATTTTAAACTCGATAGAAGGCATTAGCACAGACATAGTGCCACATGTAATTTTAACTTGGACCTCTGGATATTTCCTCTAATGAGGTTACTTGTCAACATAGCTTCTCCTCCTCCTCTGTTGTTTCTTCTATAGAAGGAAGAGATTCCTAGCACACGGAGAGCAGAGTTGCACTTTCCATGAGAGTTCATGATGATTTAATCTAATTGCCTCTGCTGCTTTGAGCATCCTATTTTGTTTTCCAAGAGAGAAGAAATTACAGTTCACTTCCCTAACAAAGAAAGAACTCTTTAATGTAACATTGCTATTAAAGTAACTGCCTTGTCTTAGCGCGCACAACCCAAGGCATTGAGGGATTTGGACTGGGGCGTCGGAGCAAAGAGGAGTCCTGGACACTCACTCTCCATCTCTCTCTCTCATAATATCCAATCAGCATAGACTGAGCAGCATCCCAAGCAAAACCAGCGCGGCGAGTACTTGGAAGGATAAGTTGCTGATTCTCAGTTTCATTGTAGTGCTTGCAGACTTGGCTTAAAATATTGCATACTGCGGATTCCTTTGTTTGGTGAGCTGCCCGAAGTGGTGGAGCCATGGTCCAACTAGCCTGAGATTGCGGCTCCAGCAGTGAGCTGGTGCCAGTACTTCAGGGGAGGCGAAAGCTTCTGTAATTCACCTGGCTGTTTGGGTGTGGGAGTTGTCACGGCTGCTCTTTCTGGAGTCATTGTCTCTTCTCGGGGCGTTGTCAATGCTGACGTTGCACAGAATTACGTTGAAGTGGTTGTTTCCATCCCTTCCGTGCTATTACTCTGATGTGGATCTGAAGTGGATACGTTGCATCAAGGCAGCTGGAGGCGAGACGCACTCACCTTGATGTCGGAAAGGGGGATTCGCCTACAGGAGGAGAGAATGCATATTGTGGGGGTGCTCTGACCATGCGGCCCCTTTTGCAGTGTTTTCTGTTGGCAGTGGCACCTCCTCCCTGTTGTGGGAGGAGTGGGACCTTCTCCAGGAAGCTGGGAGAGGTGGGAGGCCGGCCAGATGCTCTCTTCAGTCAAATCCTTCCTGAGATAAAGTGCTAGGCAGCCACAGGGTGAGGACTCTGCTGTGCAGAAACCTTAGTTATTCTCTGTCTTGGCAAGATCCTCTCCCCAGCTGGGCTAGGTGAGGCTCGGAAATGCATTTCCATTTGCTCAAGGAAGGCACCATAGACTCTGCCAGAGGCAGACATTTGTATTTAGGTGATGTGAAGGAATTTGGGTGCAAGAGAGAGACAGACTGCAGAGGCAGATTGTTGAGAACTTTGCTCTAATATAGGCCAGTAACCTTAAACAGCTGTGGCATCAGACAGGAGTACACTCCACTGAGGCCTCAGTACACAGACAGGGCCGAACCGTTCAGCAGCAGGCTAATCTGACTGCTTGAGAAATCCCTGCTGGGAACCAACATTTTCGAGAGTGACTAGGTGGTACTGGCTGCTGTTAAGGGATGTTAGCATATGTGACTCCATTTTGAGGCTCCTGCCGCCATTAGCCAAAGGCGAGCACACCATGTACTAAGGAGGAGGGGGGCGACGCCTCCAGAGGGGACATCTGGAGTCAGTCTACGATAAGGGGAAACAATGGACACTGGATACAAGAATGTATTGCTTGTCTCTTAATTGCTGTGTCAGCCTGTTGCTGCCTGCCTAAGGATGTTGCTGCTTCGGCCTGTGTGCACGGGGTCGTGACCATAGGGGATTGGCCATAGATAAGGGGAAGGCTCGTTTATTGGTGTGAACCCCTGATGCACGCAGGCAACATGCTTTGCCAATAGTATATAACCTTTGTGTATTCTGTAATCAGGGTCTCGTGCTGCTTAACAGACGATACCACATTTGCAAATGTAATAAATCTAGTAGTTTTGGAAACACTCTGCAGACTGGTCTTTATTTGGGAGCCTCAGCCTCGAACAAACCGTACATGTCCTAACAGGAATAATTCGTACGAACCGTACATGTCCTAACAGGAATAATTCGTATTAACTATGCGTGTCCTAACGGGAATAATTCGTACAAACCGTGCGTGTCCTAACGGGAATAATTCGTATTAACTGTGCGTGTCCTAACGGGAATAATTCGTACGAACTGTGCGTGTCCTAACGGGAATAATTCGTACGAACCGTGCGTGTCCTAACGGGAATAATTCGTACGAACCGTGCGTGTCCTAACGGGAATAATTCGTAACAGCTGCCCAGCGTGAAAACCCTTAAAGGGACCTGATTTTCAGTGGGGGAGTGCTCCATGCTCACTGAAAACTGAGCCCCTTTACGGCTTCCTAAGTTGGGCACCCAAAATCCCTAGTCACCCTTGAAAGTCGGCCCCAGCATCTGTAGGTGTGTGTGTGTGACGGAGCAGCAAGAGCAGAGCTTAGAATTAGTTCAGGCTTTAAACATTGTGTCTTCTCCTTAGCTGTAATATTGAGCTTCGGTGCAGCAAACCCCAATACGGTTCAGAGCCCCATTTCCACCGACTGCCAACAGGAAAAGCAGCATTGCCAGACGGACTCAACCCCGTCACCAAGGCCATTTCCCAAGTGCCCTCGTTGTTTGGCCTCCTCTCCTCTTCAGGGCTGTCAGACCTGCCCTCTGTGTTGAGTTGGGCTTCTTTACTCTTCCTTCAGCCAAGTCATGCAAAGGCTGTTCTGCCTCCTTGGTGTATTATTCTTTAAGCTGTCATCTTGGCATTGAATATTCAAGTCGTGTTAATCTGTTCCTGTCTAAATGTGATGGAGAACAGGAGAGTGAGAAATTGGCAGCTGTGTCCCTGGTGTCAGGTCATGCCGGGCACAGGGGAAAGTAACAATAAAGTAGCAATGCTTTCATTATGCAGAAGAGGTTAAAAAGGAAAAGGACCCCAGTTACTGGGAAGAAGGATGATCCTGGGGATAGGACTAGGAATCGGGAACAATGAATTCTTCTCCTGCGCTGCCACAGCCGGTCAGTTTCCCCATCTCTAAAGTGGGAATGGGGTTCTTACCGTCCCCTGGGAAATGCTGTAGAAATGGTAGGTACTATCTGTTACAGGAGTCCAGAGTTATTTAAAACAACCACCCACCGGCTTCTTTTCAGTCTCTTCTCCCAGCACGTGCAGGGACATGTGGTGTAACTTCTAGGGAGGTGTGGGCTGGGTGGCCCAGCAGTTCCTTTCCAGCTCCCTCCGCTGCATGGCTTCGTTTTTGCTTTTATTACGCTGATCTCCCAGATCTTTACACCAGCGCAGTCTCTGTGCTCGCACTCCCCGCCCAGAGACGTGACATGGAGCCCACTGCATGCTGTGCGAAAGCCATTGCAGGGGTTCAGGCCAGCACGTCTCCCAAAGCTGCTTTCTCCTCCTCTCTCTGTGCCGTGGGTTAGTCCATGTGACGGCTCAGTTCCCTGCCTGCCTTCCAAATGCATCTCCAGGGCAAGTTTCTTGACCCCCACTCCCAACAGGAGAGATTTGTGTTACTGAGTAAAAGCTGCTTAACACCTCCCCCCCCCCCCCCCGCCCCTCCTTGCATGCTGCCTTCCCATGTCTTTCTCTCCTGCTATGGGGCACAGTGCAATGAATACCACTGCTTAATGTGTCCTCCCTACGCACCTGGGAAGTGAGCACATTCTCCCTGAAGGCCAGACTGGGAGAGACTGGCCCAAGGTCACACAGCTGAATGTCCACATGGCAGAGTTAGGAATGAGACCCTCGGCTTCCTGACTCCCAGTTCCCTGTTTAACCACTAGCTCTTGTCGCTTTCTGAGCTGCAGTCAGGAATGAGTCTCTCTGCTCATGCACCCAGCATTACACAGCTGGCTAGATCCCTTAGACTTTCCACAGAAACTTTGGGTGTTGCCTACTTCTACAGGCAGCAGAATACTAGCCTGGATGGACCCTTATGACTATTTCTTTTCTCCATCTGCTCTCCCTCTCAGTTTTCCTCCCTGCAGTGTCTTTATCACCAGGTACAAGGATTAAAGTCAGGTTTGCAGCTTTCTTTCCAAGTCGGTGCCCACTTGCTCTTTTCTCGTGTAGACAGAACAAGCAGGCTCACATTTGACCATGCATGTTACATTTTATTGTTTGTTCTCATGCCAAGAAATACAAAGGAAAGTATATAAGATACATCACGGCATCCTGCAGAAAAAGAAACATCACCAAAAAGGAGCTCCAAGCTGGAATTCCAGATACATCAAGGCTATTTGTAAGGATCAGTCTGTAAACCTGTACAAAGCATGATCCAGACAGTTTGGCTTCAGAACAGGATGAACCTGGGAGTGTGACAATGGGGAACACACCCTGGGCTTCATTGTAAAGATCTCAGTTTTTTGTCTTCATGTCAAAAGGCCTGAAACATAGGGTCCCTGCTCAGAAATGATATCACATTGGCATGGTGAACCGTGTTTTCAGTTTCTCCAGTTCCTTGTCATGATTATGTACAGAGGTATTTGATTTTCATTACCAGCTAATTAAAAATTATTTAAAAAAAACTTGCTACAACTTTTCAAAATGGTTTTTCTGCCTTGGCTTGTGGCCAAGCACATGCCTAAACTTGGTTGTGTTTTTAATAAACAAGTATATTTGTCAAAAATGGGCTTAAAGCAGGATTGCAGATTTCAGCCATAACTGTTGAGCCATGACTGGTCCCGTAACATTGTAAGGACCAAACGTTCATAGACTAAGGCAAGGATGCCAAATATATGGCCCAAATTGAGCCCACACGTGTATTTATGCAGGCGGCCTCCCATACTCAGATTATGCAGAATCTAAACTTTAATTTTCGGAAACAAGTAAGTTTCTAGCCCTCCTGGCTGCACAGATAAACTCGGTTCACATTTGGAAGGGTACCTGATGCAATATCTGCCTGAGTCTGCAGACAGCCTGGAACCAGTGACTCCGAGGTGTGAACTCCCCTGTGCCTTATTAATCTCATTGGAGCATCAGCTGTAAAGCCCAGCGATGATACTTCATTGTCAGCATGACGCATTCCATTGCTGGGCAATTCCAGTAGCGGCTGGAACAGGAAAGTGGGAGTGAAGCGCATGGGACTTGGGAATTGCTGCAGGCATGGAAATGCAGAGGGAAGAACAGAGCAGACTTGCACAGGCAGGGAGGAGGGAATGAAGCAGAGAGAGGATAGATGGGAAGAAATTAAAGCACAGAGCAGAAAGAGCAATGGCCTAAAGGGGGGCAGATCCCCCCCCCCCCCGAGTGACAGTGAAAGAGATAATAAGAGGAACGTGAATAATTCATCACATGAAGACTGTGATCTTCATGCAAACTTCCCAGTGCCGTCCGTGAGGAACCTGCTGTGGATCTGGGGGTATAAAGTCCTGAATTCAGATCCCAGCCAACAGACCATAATTAAATGTGGAATCCAGCTCTCTCCTCGCCAGGCGTCTGACACTCAGGACTAGGGCTGGACTCGCTAACCCAGTCACTGGGGCTCTTCCATTTTCAACTCCTCACTTTACAGGACCAAGTTTCACATTGGGTACTTTGTCTCTTTCTTCCCTCTGTTTGTGCTACAATCCATCTAGCCTCTCCTGCAGCATCTGTCCACGAAGCTGACTGTGAACAAGTAACTGTAACCAAGTTGCCTGGTACATGAGCTCTCAGCTGGTGAGGGCGCCTTACAGCACACTGACATAAAGCCGAAAGAGCTTCTCTGCTCCATTGCACTGGACCTCACAGCGAACTATTACCGTCCTCTTAGCATCCCTAGGACCAGCAGGGGTTTCCGTGACATGCCTATCAGCCAGAGCCCAGGAGCCCAGAGATCTGTACATTCCCACCCCCTGCAGATATGTCAATACTCTGACGGAAGCAGTTTAACTTCACACTTGTGGGTCACACTCCCTGGGCCTGCACTCGCAACTCCTCCCTGAATTCAAGTGTATCCCCGTTCTTCCCTCTTTCCAACCTCTCCAACCATCTGTCATCCTACTGCGTCTTCCCAACAGCAGGATTTCCACGGCATCATTCATGGTCTCTTCTGCCTCTACCCCCTTGGCTCCGTGTGGATTCAAGCAATGACGTCTAGAGCAGCAGCTTCTCTTAACGTAGGCTGGGTTTGAATTTTGAGTGTGAAATTAAAGACTGTAGCGCGGGGCAAAATTGACCAAACCCTGAGGATTTCATAGCCCGTATACCTGTGACTGTGCCAGATGTGTGCGCGTCGGCTGGGGCAGCAGCAAGTTACCAAAGAGCAGAGTCCTAAGGGATGCACCGATGGGTGTGCAGGGGGCAAATCTACCTAGTTTGTGAGCATCTTCCTCTGTTGTGTGAGCTCAGTGGAACTAGTGAGGCAGTGGTGATGGGATGCAGAAAACAAGGTGGATTGTACGAGAACGCTCTATCAAACTAGATCATTCTTAAATCAGCAGCAAAACATCTCAGCACGCCTGAGGATATTTTGGTGCTTGTAATTCCCTGCGGCCACACTTTGTGATGCAGATATTAAGGGAAGGAGGAAGTATACTTAGCAGTGTCTTAGTTACGGCATTTGGTGTCCTGACTTGGGCATGACGCCATTACGCACTATTGTGACATGAGTCAGGGCAGGAAAATAATGAGAAATAGGGGTTGAAAAAAAGATTCTTCCTGAACAAATGCAAGCTAATGTGTCAGGGGAGGGGGGGAACTGCTTCAAATCAGAGATCCAATGGGAGGAGGAAAACGGAAATGCTAAATGACCCATGAGTGACAGCAAACAGCGAAATGGATAGCAGCTTGCCATGAGAGAGTGTGGCAGAAAAGTCCATATAATTCTGGGCTGCAAATGCAGGAGCATCATGCTGCAGAGCAGGGAGGAGAGAATCTCTCACTAGACAATACTAGCCTGCTTCTATTTTACTGCATGCAGCTCCAGGGACTCCGGTATAGGGATGAGCCAAGTGCTTCTCGTTAAATACAAACTCATACTGAACCCCAATCAAACCTCACGGGGCTTTACTCCTGGCCACGCTGTTAGCAGGAAGGACAGGACGTTTCCCCAGAGAACCGCTCTCCTGACACTCCCAGCCCTTATCCAAATGGAAACTTTGAACAGTTTTAGGTTCAACTATCGTTACTCGGCAGCAACAGATAAATCCTGAAACTGGAAAGAACTCAGGAATTATTAAGGGGAAATTTCTGAGAAAAATATATTGATGTATACACACAGAGTATAGCTAAATGGTGGCTACGGATGGGGCATAACTGAGTTACAGTATTTGAAATCTGTAAATCCCAAGGAGGGAGAGGAAGCATTTAGGGTGGGACAACAAAGTATGTGAATGGAAATATTGAGCAAAGGAAACCACTTATCCACAGCTTGGTGCATTAGTGTATTGGTCCTCTTCCCTGACTGCCATGCTTTCATGGATTGTGGTTACATGGTAAGATTGTGATTGAATAGAGCAATGCTCTCTGGAGACTTTTGACTGGATCTAAGCACAAGACGAGAATGAAGGAGATGGCTTTTAAAGTGTGGAGCAATGTAAAAGAATCTAATCACTGTGTCTAATTAGAAGAGTAAATCACCGAAGGAATGTAAGTGTCTTCATTTTTCTTTTTTATTATATTTAACAGTGAGACAGGAAGCTGTTGTCCCGACAGTCTGATGATGTAGGGTAGGATAGAAAGCAAATCCCATTTGGATGCATGCAACAAATTATCACTGCAATTTTCTTTCTAAGGCAGCTCTTGCCTTCTCATGCATTCAAATGAATTCTGCTTTCGCTGTCTTAGTCCGCTTCGTCAGACAGGAATGTCTTCTGTAGAGGATCATTAAAATGGCAGCTACCCATGGGGGACCATTCATGGTTAAGGAAGCAATAGCAGGTATTTTGAAAGTGCAGTGTGTGTAAAATCCATACCAAGAAAATATACATTGTTTTATATACCTAAATTGAGAGGGAGGATGGTCTTCTGGGGACTGGGAGACAGGATAACTAGTTTATCTTCTTAGCTCTGCTACGGTCTGTCTCCTTCGGCAAGTCATTTAACTTTCCTATACCATAATTTTGCCATCTGTACAATAAGGATAGTGTTATACTTACCTACCTCACATAGGAGTCAAGGGTTAGTTAGTTAATTTTGGCAAAGCACTTCATGCTCCTCGAGGAGAGGCGCTATATAATTATAAAATAGCATTTAAATTCTTATTTCATAACTATTTGGTTGCAAGGGATTGTAACTCATTACAGCAGTTTTCCTTCAGTGTCACCGAGTCCCATTCCAGAAGGCTCTTTTTGTTGTGGTTTCTAAGCACTCCCAAAAAGCAATTTGTCGGTTGTAAGTGGGGTGTGCTAGGGAGCAGAGGACAGGAAGATGCATGAAGAGGCAGCCGTGTCATTATGCATGTCAGAAAGGAGATAATGAACGTAAAAGGCACGTTCTGTGAACCATACCTGCTGATGATGGGGATCTGCGTGAGAATTGAGTACCACGTGCAGTCCTGTTAACAGTCTGTCCGTCCCCTTAAGTGACTTCTGATGAGTTGCTGGACAAAGTATTTGGCTGCCTGAGGCAGCTGGATATCTCAAACAATGTGAGTTTACACCTCGTGCATCGGGCATTGCTCAGCGAGAAGCTATTCTGCATGAAATGTGAAAAGGGAAATCAAAACACACTTGAGTGTGGTTAAGCTACTGTCCCTCAGCTCCCTCCTTGCTTTAACTCGCAGAGCTCTCCCTAAGCGCCAAACGCTCAAAGTCAGATAACGAGGGATGTTGCTGTGTTCTAGAAGCTGGTAGTTTCTAATAGAGCGCTGGAGACAGGCGCTGAAGCCTGGAGATGAGGGGGACATCGCAGGGGAAAGCAGGGTAGTGTAGCAAAAAGTCAAATGGTTCTGCATCCTAAGGATTGCTTCTAGCCAGAGAAGCATGTTCCTAGTGTACCCAGGGAATTCTGTGTTATTGTCACCGAGGTTCTGAGCCAGCCTAGCAAAAGAAAACATATTAATGAGGAGCACAAAAATGGGTGGCAAGGGAATTCTCTCCGCTAAGTGCCAGCGGGTTTGTTTCAGAGCTTCCCGAGAGACTCACAATTGCTACTTAGGGGTGTGAGGGAGGAGAGGTGTGTCACTCTGCTGAGGCTTGGGAATGCCAGCGTTCGCAGAGCCGGCGGGGGTGTGGCCGGGTACCGGCTTGTAAGATGTGGATGATGGAGTGGTCAAAGTGTGCCCAGCTACAGCCCTCGTATAACCCCCATCGGTGAGTTTGCAAACAGCACCAATAGGAGATCGGGGGTCAGTTGGCACAAAGCCATCAACAAAACCAAGCGATGAAGTGTCACACAAGCAACTAAACCCAGCCCGGGCAGAGTAAGAGGCGATGAAGTATGGCATGAGGCCAGGGAAGGGACCGGGAGGAAAATCCCAGGCCCTGAGCTGCTGGGAAACGCCAAGCAGTGAAACGTGTGATGGGAAGGCCATGGGCAAAGATTTTGAACCCTGCAGAGCAGAAGTTCATTATTTGTATATAACATAGTTAAAAACTGACCTTTTGTGGAGCTGAGCCCAGACGCATGGGTGGTTACAGCTGAAGTGGGGCTAAAACAGGCATTTGGGGGGATTGTCAAAGGGGAGCGAGGGTGCAATGAGAGACTCCCCGTGGGGCCTTTGACGTTTCCCCTCCAGGCCAGTAGGTGTCTTTGCAGTGACTGTGATGGGCTCTGGGTTGGGCCTTCAGCTCCAGCCAGGATGGACATGGTATAAATGCTCAAGTGGACAGAATCTGCTCCCCCTTCCTGGGCACTGCTGCTGCCTTAGATTCCCACCTGCACAAACGTTCCCTCGCTGGGGTGCAGGGAGGTAGGGAGGGATTGTTCCAAAGAGAAGACCTGTTTCCCCGGCGTGGGGTTGGGATGAGGGGGACTCTGCTGCTAAGCTGGCATTCCTCAGGCAGCAGAATCCCTGCTCTCCCAGCTCTGGGATGCGTTTGAATGACAGAAGAGCTTTGTACAAACGGACACGGGGCAGGACGTTCCCAGAGGCATGCAAATGGTCATCAGCTTTTTTTTTTTTTTTTCATCAAAAATACAAAATCCCTCCCCCCCACCAGATCCGCCGCCTTTCGCTGGGGTTTTGGCCGGAGCTGCAGAAAGGGGCATGTGATGTCCCCTGGTAGTGGCGCTCTCCTTTCTCCCTCGCTGAATCGATTTCATCTCCTGATGGCAGTTGGAGCTTTTTCGTAGAGACGGAGAATTCGTCGATACAAAAAACAGGATTTGTCCCAAAATTGTCAAGAAGGTTCCTCAAAACGTCCCGTTCTCACCTTTAAATTTTTTAAAAATTTCGGGTTCTTTAAATAAACCTCATTCATGAAGTTTTCCCCTTGTCCCCTTTTTGTCATGTTCTCCCACCCACCATCTTCGTTACTATCAGGAGTGTGGTAGCAGATCTCCCTCCATTCCACCTCTGCTTGGGGTTCGAACCCCTTTCCTGGTCCTTGTCGAGCTGCTGTGTTATCCAGTCGTTTTGGTTGGTATGAAATCATTTTCCAAGAGGCTGTGAAATAAATGCATGCACTCCCCTGGACGACGCTCCAGAAGAGATGTTTCCTAAGGCCGCCCTTCTAAATGGTAACATTGTTGCTTCAAGGGTAAAATGAAAACCCTGGGAAGAAAAGACGTCTTCCTCTTCAAGGTATTTTCATGCTAATTGGTCTTCTGAAAAACTGTGAAATAAAGAGAGTCTTAGTGCAGCCTCTACACATTAAATTACGTCCCCTCCCGCTCTTGTGTGCTTCCACTGAGGCCAGCTCGGGCCTTGGGGAGTTGGAGTGTCGTGAGGTCAGGGCACCTGGTGGCTAACACAGTAGTGGTGTAAATGTACTGACTTTGCGGCTTAGTTTATGTTTGGAAGCATCTCCAAACACTTTAGGCTGGAGCCCCGAGAATGCAGATTCATGTCTGCACTTCTGCCTCACGTACACGCTCTCATTCTTCTAAACCATTGATCTCAATCTTTCCCAGACCATGCCCTCATGTTACAGCCCCCCTAAAATGGTGGGTTCCCCCTCTCTTGCAGGCACAAGGGAAGGTGTTCACGTCCAGGTGGAGAAGCTAGGTTCTAAGCTGTTTGTTACAATGCATTCCTCCAGTTCCCAGCACAGCTCCCAGTGGATTCTGGGGGATTTCACGGGGCCACTGGTGCATTGTGGGATGGCTCTCCAAGCTAGTTCAGCCTGTCCTGTCCACACTGGCACAGAAACATTCAGGCTAGATGGGTATTTAGCACTACTGCAAGCCAGTCTAATCCCAGCAGTATTTCCTACACGTCCATGCCCCTGGCATGTGGACACTGTGTTTTTCAGGTGTGCTGCTAGGGACCAGCCGGTGAATTCTCTAGTGTGGGCACAGCCAAGGAGGTGCCAGGGCACTCGGGCGCCAGCGGGGAAGAGGGAACGAGGCCTTACCTGTGAAATTGAGCGAACAGTAGAGCACAATGATGAGGATTCCCAGGACAATGGAGACGATGCTGAGCAACCTGGCCATGCGCCCGAGTCTCCGCGCCCCGTCCACGTCCCCCTGCTGCCCGCTATTCCGTGACTGGCAGAAAGGAAGACACCAACAGGAGCTTGTCAGTGGGTGTGTTTCCAGCTCAGTGGCTGCTTTGTGTCCGTCATCAGCTTTAACCCCATGCAAAATGAGAGCAGCTGGGTCTAGACAACCGCGTTCACGTCGCCTGGTATGAGTGTCCTGACTTGCAGTCCAAGGTTGTCAACAGTCTTCAGTAGCTTCCAAAGCTCAACTGCCCTGACAAGTCCTGGCTGGCACGTGTGCTCTGCTGCTCTGCACAGGACGGCAGGCAGACCAGAGCAAGGGAGGTGTGTCATTGTCTAGGTGTGTGTCTCGCAAATACAGCCCATAGGGGCCAGGAGGCTTAACATGCCGCAAGTGTAGCCAAGGCCGAGTCTGTCTGTGCTCAGTTCCCTGTCTGTAACGGGGATAATAGCAGTGCCCAGCCTCACACGAGGGGTGTGACAAGAAACCCATTAGCAGGGAAGCACGCTGAGGTTTGCCGATAAGAGCCGGGGTTTTTATTATTATTCTATTCCTCCCACGAACTTGCTAGGATCTGCAGGAGGAGAGCCCTGATTTAGGGCACCTCAGAAGATCTGTCCGAGCACGGCTCCCCTCCTGCGGACCCTATGCACCAGCCTGATTTACACTTTTTGCACTCATTTAAAAAGAAGGGGGTGGGGGAATTCCTAGACAAAAACATAGTTGAAAAGAGGTAAGGTTGAAAGCAGGAGTTTCAATAGAGTCCAAAAATCACACTTTCCTTCCAACTTCTGCTCCTTTAAAAAACAAAACAGATGAACCCCCCTCATGTGCAGATGTCTAGCAATGAACCATTAAGAGGTCCAGCAACTCCCCCACTGCCATATAATCCGGCCTCACGCTCGATCACCCCACCGAACACATACTATTCACCCTTAACGTTTGCAAAAATCTATGCACAAATCAAACTAACAAATGACTCAATGATCCAAGCCCGTTTCCTAGCCAAGGGTTCCGTTGCCAATATACGGTGTCACTAAACACCGCTGATGGTTACGTCATTAGTCACTACAAAAACAACAAACGCGGTGACCAAGCATCTGCGACTTGCTACACCATAGATTTAAAACAGTTAAAAATACAGCTTGCAACGTCTGCATAGACCTACATCACCATAGAAGCACCCCATTTTATAACCCCAATAAACCAGTCATTCCAATTCCAGTCAGACAAATCTTCTGCTCCACCAGCCCAGGACACGCGAGGAGAATGTACGGAACTCTGACATAACCGAACGCAGCCTGGGGTCGTCTTCCTTTCAGACGCAGTAATGCACACGGACTAGAGGATATCTAAAATCAACAGTGTGCATCCTACAGCCTATTTGCATTACTGAACAGAAGGTGGCAAAATTAAATCAGGTGGGATGACCGTGAACGATGGATTATATGACAGTAGCGGGACTGGCTGAATCCCTTAACTGTTCATTGACAGATTTTTAACATTTGGGATTTTTAAAGGCACAGATTTGTGTAAAACACGTGTAATTGGGGGGGAGGGAGAAAGGTGTATGTTGGGCTCCAGTGAAAAACACTTGCATTGGTCTAACGTTCCCTAGTAAAACACACACAAGGAGTGAAGTCCATCACTACAGCTTCTGGATCCTTTTTCTCTAAGCTCCTCTTGATCAGTTATGAAAAATACACAAGCATTCACATGGAATGTTCTGTGAGCATTTATCGCTGTCCATATATTAATCATTGGGATGGAAGGGTTTGATTGTCACTGAGAAACGTCAGTAATCGTGGATTTCACTGTCCACATAAAAACATGAGCAATTTATGTCCATTAATCAGTGTTTGCAGAGAGGGAAAGTTTGCTAAAATGTAACAATCTCTTGAGGCCTCATCAGAGTGTGTGGTAATCGCTGTAGCTGGGAGTTTAGTATTAAAAACGAATCCCTGCGAAATGACGAATGACTATGTCGGAATGAATCTTGAATTTGTTGACTAAATAATTAGCACGTGAACTTTTTTTGAAACATGCGAGTGGAAACATTTTAGGAGATAAAACCAGCAACCTCTTCTTTGGGAAATATCAATACAGCCATTTGAAATGAAGTTTAAAAAATGGAATCCTTCCAAGTTGTTCTCTAACGATAATACTCATTACAGTTACAAAGTGCTGTGCATTCATTGCACTCCGCCTCACTAGATTCCCTGTGTAGTTCTGGCTGGCTAGGGCATTCGTCTTCACTTCTCTGACCCTGCGACGTGAGTGGTGCTGTGCCGTGTTAAACAGCCTCTGTGCACACCTCTGACCTGGGGGGCTGCACAACGTTAGTGCTAAGGGGAAGAGGTTTCCTGCATGCGTGTTTGCCAGACGCTGGGAATGGATCACTTGATGATTCCCTGTTCTGTTCATTCCCTCTGGGGCACCTGGCATTGGCCAATGTCGGCAGACAGGACACTGGGCTAGATGGACCTTTGATCTGACCCAGTGTGGCTGTTCTTATGTGTAATGAAGCTCTCTAGAAATAGAGTCGTGTGTTACAGTGGAAGAGAGCAGCCCAGCCCCTGCCCATCCCTGGGTTTTACCTGTGAGCACTGCGTAACAGCAGGGGGCGGAGTGAGGCAACCAGAACTGAGAGCACTTGCTCTTTCCAATGCAGCCTCTCTCAGGATTGGGCCCTAAATGCCTTCCCCTTGTTTGGAGAAACTGAGGGTTGGTTTGCGCTGTAGGAGCAGCAGGAGAGGGGGTAAGAGAGAGACCTGAGTGTTCCCTGGGGCATCTCTGTGTGTCTTGCAGACTAAGTGCTTCCAGTTGTAGCCTGGGCTCGGATGCACCAGGCGCTTTTGTTTTGGATGGCTGAGCTGTCGCAAAGATTCTCTCCTTTCCTCTCTCTGTCTCTTGGTCCGTGCTCATTCATGCACGTTCCCAGCAGAATGGGCGGTGGGGGGGGGCATACACTGCACTGGCATAGGTAGCGAGGCTGGTCCCAGAGGCTTCCTTCTCCATTTGTGTGCGTTAGCTCTGCTCTCCGAAATGGGAGGGTTGAAAGGAACTGGAACCTATTAACGCAGGCCCAAGTCAGCATCACCAAAGCCAGGCCTCAGCTTTGTCCAACAGGGAGACTGAAAAAGATGCACTCAGGTGTCTATGCAGCCAGGCCAGAAGCGACTCATTCCATGAGATCGCACTAGGAGAGGAAGCGGGAGATGGGCAGATGATTTTTCTGCTGACCACAGGACCTGCTGGGGCCTGAGTGCAGTGTTTGAAAGGTGATTTATGAGCCTAACTCCAAAGGCATTCCAATTCTTTCTTCTCTGTCCACTGCTCAGTGCTCGGAAGAGGCCTTGTGTGCAAAAAGCATTGACTTCAGGGAAAATATAAGAGTGCAAGCCCCACAACAACTGGAGAAAAGTCACCGGCTATAAGCATCCCCGCTGCTGTGGCTGCAAGCAGTCTGGAGCATGCCCCCAAGGGGAGCTGGTCCCCAGTGCCTAAAGCCTCTGGAGAGCCTGGTTCCTGCCATATCTCTAGCTACTCCTGGGGGAATTTTGCCAGTGTGTGTGCGCACAATTCATGTCCCCCACAGATTTCTTTGCTTCCTTGCAAAAAACATGACTCTGACGGGGAAGCAAAGGGAAGCTGCAAGAGCAGCCATGCACCACTCCCTAGCTGCGCAGGTACATTGTTTCAGGCACCCGGAGCAGTCGGTGGATAAAGTAAATCACCACAGGGCTGGGGACGCCCCAGCCAGTGGCTCCTACCCTGAGCCGGGATCAGCTGCTAGTCTCGGCTGGGCTGGAGGCAGAAGAGGACAGGACTTCCTCTTCCCCTAGGAGGAGTGGCTGGGGCTGTGTCAGACCCACCCCCAGAAACCTCCCCCAGCTGCAGGAAGCTCAGCATCCTCCCTTGCTTCCTGCCCCCAACCACTTTCACCTAGAAGGCCCTGCAGAGTCCCATTGCCCCTGCACCTGGAACCCCCCCCCAATGAGCCTCTGTGCATCCAGATCCCCCCACACCTAGAACCCCCACTGAGCTGCCTGCACCCAGATTGTCCCACACAGAATCCTCTCACCCCATGCCTGGATCCCCCCCAAACTGAGCTCCTCCACACTTGGACCTGCCTGGTTGAGCCTGCTCACCCACACCTGGCACAGAGGGGCAGGGCCCCAGGGTGTTTCTGGGGAAGTCCCCAGCCTTGTGCTGTGTCAGGGTCGAGTGCAGCCTCACCACTGAGCCTGTGTCCCGGGGGTGGGGAGGCTGCAGGTGGGGAAGATCTTCCACCTTCGTGCAGCCAGTGGCCTGTGCTCCCCACTGCCATGCCGGAGCCTCTGCATTTATTTACTGACAAAGAAACCGTGCAGAATTTTGCAGTATGTTACAATATTGTGCGCAGTTTGTAATGTTTTGGCGCAGAATGCCCCCAGGAGTATCTCTAGCCAGCAGGACGTGCTCAGCCAAGGTTTACATGCTTGGTCAAGCAAACGTCAGGGTGTTCGCACCTCGCTAGCCACAGCACCCAATTCATCCCGCACGAAAGCAGGTGAAGCTTCCATTGAAGCCACTGGGCGCTGTGCCGGCTTGTACAAGGGCTGTATTCAACCTGAGTCTCCATGCTGAGCTGTCTCCTCCTCCCTCAGGACTGATCCAGAGCTGGGCACTTCACTACGGGATGCTGGGGCAAGGTCATCCACCAGGCTCCCTCTGGCTGGGCCAACGCTCCTCAGCAGACGCCGCGTGTTTGACGACACTACGTTCCTGCATCCCTCACGCTTACCAAGGTACACATGCCCCATTGCACTGATGTCTAGGGATGGACAGCTTCCTAACTTTGCTCTTCTGTTCCTCCCCCCTCCAACGGGGAGGGTGTTTGAAAATCAGATCCAATCATAGCTCCATCACGGCAGCATCGAACTGCTGCGGGACCCAGAAGGAAGAGTGGGGGAACTACTTGGCACTGGCGGAAGGATAGCTGGGAGTTATGTGGCTCGTTACCGTGTGTGCGTAGCAAGACTCCACTATCCCGCTTTCCCCTGTGCCGGCTCTGGCTTTTTTGCCACCCCAGGCAAAAAAGCAGCCTGCTGCCCGGCTCCCCTGGCTGGGGTGCGGAGCGCGGCAGGCCCTGCTGTCCAGGCCGGGGCGCCCGCGGAGAGCGCGGCAGGGGAGGGCGCCGAGCCCGGCCGCAGCCCCACTCTCCCGGGCGGCCGGAGCGCTGCAGTATGGTTTAAAAAAACAAACAAAAAACCCTGAGCGCCGCCCCACTCCAGGTGCCGCCCCAAGCACATGCTTGGTAGGCTGGTGCCTGGAGCCGGCCCTGGTCGCTGCGTTACAGAACCAGGTCAGCTGAGTCCATCTTAGCCCGCATCCTGGCTAAGCCGGCTCTCCACTGTCCAACTGACGCCAGCTGGCTTCTGCAAAGAGCCCGATTCCGCTTCCAAATGGAGGCCTGTCTCTGCGGAGGGCTCGTCTATAGCGCCTGACACCACGTTCCTCTCTGCATCTTTATTGGCTTCCGGGGAACCGCTGACTACACCTTCCCCTCAGTGCGTTTCTGCGCAGTAAGCAGCCTGCCGGCGCTCTGGGGCTGCTGCCTTCCCTGAGCTGATTTTTCAAAGGGGAGATTTGCCTCTATTGCACAATTACAACTATAAAAGGGGCCCCCGGGCCCAGTAAAACAGCGTGGTTCCTTCCTCCAGACTAATTGTGGTGGTGCTAATTGGAAGCCTGAGATGTGAGGGTCGAGCCACCTGTGTGCAAGGAGGGATGGGAGAATCGTTCGCTGTGTTCTGCCCTGTTCTCACACGGGCTAATTCTGCCCTGGAATGCGGGAATAGTCCGAGTCGGAAATTGCTTCCGTCTCAGTGAAGATCTCCAGATGCCATCAGCTCCCTGAAAATATCTGAGCCCAGGAACTGGCCTGGGACTGCAGAAGTCCCACTTTCTATGTTGGGGGGTAAGTTTGGCTGTTTGTGGATCATGAGGAAATAGGCTCTTTTCAGTCTTAGGGATTGTTGTTATTTACCAGTAAAACCCCTAAACCAGCCCCAGATAAACTGTCCTTGTTGGAGGCAGTCTAGACTAGTGCTTAGTGAAGAGATCAGGCCTAAGGGCTCCTGGATTCTAGTCCCAGCTCTGCCACCAAGTCGCTGGGGGTCACTTTCTCTCTGGGTCAGGGGGATAATAACTTCCCTGCTTCAGGGGGCGTGTAGGGGAGGATTCATGAGTTGCTGATTCAGAAGCTCTGCAGGTGCTGAGTATTCAGGGGAGAAGATACTGACAAAGAGTTAATGTTTGCAAAGAGCCTTTTAGAGCGTTAGCTGAGAGATGCGCTGGAAGAGCAGAGTAGGTATTCATAAAACAGAATGGGCTTCCAGCCTGCCTCTGGTCCCTAGGCCAGGCTCTGTGCTGCTCTGCACAGGGGAGAGCCACGTGGGAGGAGAATGGACTGGGGGAGCAGGAACCAGCAGTTTAAAAAAAAAATAAAGGAGGGAAGAAAATGGGCCACTTTTATTCTATAGTTATTTGAACAAAAGGCTCCGCTTAATCTCTCAGCACTGGAACAGAAACTGCTGGGAGCTCTAGTAACTCGCCTGGCAGCCACACAGCAACTAACAAACACATGGGAGGAAAGACCAGGTGTGAGAATTATTATTGCTGTTACCATAATATTCGACATATTAAATAACAACCAGGACCCCACTGTGCTGTTGTCCGAACCCATGAAGGCACACAACCTGTCCTGCGAAGCAGATGGGGTGGAGGGGGTCATGAACACGGCAGTAAAAGGCTGGGGGCATCATGTCTTCCCAGTGAGGGAGCCTGTTCTGACCTCCCTTACTGGTGTTGGCGTTAGTTGGAACTGGTTGGTGGAGGGGGATGAGGCATCGCCCGTAAGTCGATATTTTCCAGAAAGGCTTTGGTTTTGGCTGCTTCTTTTAGTGGAGAAATGTCGCCATAAGCCCCAAAGCCGACGCTGAGGGGAGGAATGACTTGTGGATTTTCAGTGGTCTTCTCTGAACATGCAGGCTGTAAGCCCAGAGCATTGGCCTGATGGTGGAAGACCGCACAAATCCATTGAAACAAACTGATCTCAAGCCTGCCTGAGCCAAATCTAGGTCCTAGATCTAGGACAAACAGCCCCAGGGTCCCCTGGAGGTGAGCACAACAGCAGGCCCTGTGGGTTTTGTCCTGACTGTAACTGAATCCTTGACCCTGCCCTTCCAGTGCCAGTTCACTGCCTCTCCTGGGTGGAAAGCATGACCAGTCTCATCAGCACTGTCCCACCTGGAATGGATTCGGGTCATGCTCTCTGCCCCGTGTCAGTGTCACCTAGGGTGAGGAATGACCTGGCCCTGCTCGCAGGGGCTCATCAAGCCAGTACTTTATCGCGTCAGCCTTCTAAAAATTCTTCTTTTAAAAGAACTTGCTTTTTCTAGCCCCAGAGGCAGCGATGTCTGCCTGAGTCTTCAGGAGTGACCGTGCCTTGCTCGTTTCACGGCCTGTTTTAAAGATGCCCCTGGAAATGCTGCATTGCTCCCTGATCAAAGCCTGCAGGAAAAGAGGGGCGCTGGTCTTGGGTTCCGTAGAACCTCGCGTTGATTTCAGTGCACTAGCCATGGAGTAGGGAGCTGCTCTGTGGGAATAAGAACTGCAGAACCTGGCCCAGTAGGCGGGTATGTGCGGTTCCCAGAGAGCCCATCTTAGTGCCACTGCTGAGCAGAACTGGAGCTGGCCATGGAGTGGGGGGAACGTGCCACCTCTTTTTCCCCCTAGGGGAAGAGCAGTGCTGCAGGAGCACCCAAGCCCTGCCCGAGGGCAGCCTGGGAGAGCCACACTATCGTATTTTGGACCTATGCACCGTTGGGTGTGAGTAGTGTCTCCCTCTGGCATCTCCCAGCCGTGCACCTGGGGTCGGCACGTGCTCAGAGGGAAGGGAGTGCAAATCTGCTCTTCTAGCCTGGGAGCATAAAGCACCAGGGGTGGCTTATGTTCACCCCTCGTTAACCTAACTTCCAGGAGTCCAAGTCTGGTCTGTGCAGGCTGTAAGCATCTCACCATTGGTTTGTTCCGCACCTCGTGCAAAGGGGCCCCGATCTCCTCCTGTCCCAGTGTGAAAGGGGGAATAGTAGACGCCCGGTTCCCTACCTCTACGCGAGTGATCCGGGGTGGGGCTCTAGGCTAAAGGCTGGGTCCTCTCTTCTCCCAGAGTGATGGAAAGTGGAACTGGGCCAGTTGTTCTGAGCTGCTTTGCTCGGGGGTTGTTTGTGTTAACAGCGCCGGCCTGAGCAAAGGGACTTCACTGGAGCGGGAACTCAGGGGTTATTTTAACCGCCCTGGCTGGGGGTATTTGCCAGCTGCCAGGGGCTACGGTAACACAAACAATAACGACCCCAGTGGTGATGGTAGAATCCTGCCTAATGGCTCCGGGTCCCTCATACAGAAGGGAGGATTTATAAATGTCCTTTTGGGGACTCCCTGTATTTCAGGCCCCCCTCCTCTCCGTGCTGTGTGTGTGTCTGGCTGTAGGGTTGGTAATGCTGTAACCCTAAGCACGGCCCTGCTCCTGGCCCCTTTGGGAAGGGCACTTTCTCGCCTCCCAAGACCAATGGCGGGGTTACCCCAGTCTGGCGGGGGTCTCCCCGAGGCTGTTTTCAGATGCTGAGTGAACTCTCAAATCTGGTTCCAAAGGGGTTCCCTGCCTGGCCCTGGCTAGCTCTGAGTCAGAGCTCCCTTGGCCTACCTCAAAGCACCGTCCCCTTCTCTGCCTTCCCACCGCTGCTCCCCATCCCACTTAGCAACATGAGGGAGGGTGAGCCTGGGGGTGCCTGGATTCTCCTACCCTCCTCGCCGCTTTCTGCCCAGCGCAGGGTGCTTAGGCAGGGCTCTGGGCTGGGCTCCAGAAGGGTTTAGCCCTGGGGAGCTTTGGGGTCCCTGACTCCCTTGCGTCCCCCGTACTGGCCCCGTCCCGCACCCCCAGCTCCGGCGGAACAGCTCGGGATCCCCGGCTGAGGGACATCCCCAGCCCGGCCACCCCCCGGTCAGCACCGCCTGCCCCAGGGGGGGGCCCCAGCCGGCCCAGCTCTGCCCGGAGCCCCAGCCCAGCCGCGCTCTGGGGGCCGCGCCTCCTTCCAGAGGGTGCGGTGACCCCCCCAGTTCCTTTCTGCCGCCTGCCCCCGAGCGCCCATCCCGCAGCGCGGCGCGGGCTCCGGACCGGCTGGTCCTGCTCCGAGCTGCGAGCTCTGGGGCCGGGCCCCGCCTCCCCCGGGCTGAACAATCCCCCGGCCCCGGCTCTGCCTAGCGGGACGCAGGTAGCCACGTGTGGCGCGTCCGAAGGCGGGGGGCCGGAGGCACCGAGGGAGCCGCCCCGGGAGGGACCGGGCGCGGGGGAGGGAAGCGCTCCGAGGCCGGGCAGTGCCGGAGGGGGGGGGGCGGCTCCGGGACTCCCCTCCCCGAGGCGCGCAGGGGAAGTGCCCCGTCCCGGCAGCCAGGGCGGGCAGCGCATCTAGCCAGCGGCCGCGCCCCGCCCGGGCTTCTGGGGCAGCGCGCTCGGTTCGAAGGGGAGAGCGGGGCTCGGAGTTTAGAAGCGACCCTCAAGCGTGTGTGTCGGGTGGGGGGCAGGGCTGGTGGCTGGGCGCCCCGGGACCCCGGAGAGGAGCGGGGGGGGGGGGGGTGGCTGGGCGCACCAAGACCCCGGAGAGGAGCGGGGGGAGGGGGGTGGCTGGGCTTCCCAGGACCCCGGAGAGGAGCGGGGGGAGCAGAGCTGGTGGCTGGGCGCCCCATGCCCCCCGGAGAGGAGTGGGGGTGGCTGGCGCCCCATGCCCCCCGGAGAGGAGTGGGGGTGGCTGGCGCCCCATGCCCCCCCGGAGAGGAGTGGGGGTGGCTGGCGCCCCATGCCCCCCGGAGAGGAGCGGGGGTGGCTGGCGCCCCATGCCCCCCGGAGAGGAGTGGGGGTGGCTGGCGCCCCATGCCCCCAGGGCGGCGTTCAACACTTACCATGATGGAAAAGACCAAGGCCACGATGTTAATGGGCCAGACGGGGCAGAAGCAGGAGAAAATGGCCAGCACCAGGTAATCCAGCGGCCGGCCCTGCTCCTGGGCGCTGGTGGTGGCGGTGGAGGACGCCCGCCCCAGGCTGATCCGCGAGGGCGAGTGCGGGGCCGTTTCCAGCTGCCCGGCGGACACCGCCTTGTAGGGCAGGCTGTGGCCGTTCTGCTCCGGCTCCAGGGACTTGTCGCTGGCCAGGGTCCCCGAGAAGGACTTGGAGCCCCGCACCCCCTTCTCGCCCTTGCCCTCGCCGGAGAAGAGCAGCTGCTCGGTCTCCTGGCTGTCCGCGGGCAGGGCCGGGCCCCCCAGCGCCTTCTCGAACGGCGCCTCGCTCTTGCTGGCCATGGCTCGGGCGGCTCGCTCCTGCGCCAGGCTAGATCGCCATGCCCGGCGCGCCCGGGGGCTGGGCGGGGGAGCGGCGGGCTGCGGAGCGCGAGTCCTCGGCCAACTCGGGAGCTGCCGCCGCCGCAGGCTGAGCAAAGCCGGGGATCCCCCTCCTCCGCCCCGCCCGGCTCTCGCTGCCTGTCCCGCGGGGGAGCCTCCTTCCTGCAGCGCTCGGATTCGAGATCCCCGCCCGGCCCGGCCCTCCCACCACAGCTTGGCTCCCGCGGGGGAGGGGCCAGCTATGCCCCTGCCCACATCTCCAGCGGGGACTGCTCTGGCAAGCGGCCTGAGCCGGGAGTGGCCCCCAGCGCCCGCAGGGCTGGCAGGGCACCGGGGTGCCGCCTTCAGCTAAAGACCCACCCCTGAGTTTTGCCAGCCTCTGGGGTGCTCTCCTAAGGGGGGCGTCGCTGGCGCCTGGTGATGGAGCTGCCCCCCTTGTCTGCGGGCTTGCAGCTGCGCTGGGCGCAGGACGTCCCAGAGACAAGGGGGGGCAGGTCACGGCCTTTCTTGGCCCAACTTCTGCGGATGAGAGAGACGCTTCCCAGCGGCCCCGAGCGCTCCGGGGGGCTCCGAAGTTGGTCTCTCTCACTCCCCAGCAGAATCCGGGCCAATGAAGGCTGATAGGCCAGGCCAGGCACCAGGGAGGCTGCCATGTTGGTACGGTGCGAAGGAGCAGGGCGTGTATTTGGCCGGCAGACACATGTACCGTGCGCGCCCGTGATGCCCATGGGAGTCTCGGCTCTGCACCCAGGAGCCGGTGGAGAAGGTGCAGGCTAAAGGAGGGGAGGGGCTCCACCAGCCGCTTCCTCCGCTGGGGGGTGGCACCCACTAACGTGCAGAGCCGGTGGATGGGCCCGGGGCACCCCCTGAGCCCCCCGGAGCTCTCTTTCCATCGGGATCCCTGGTGTCCAGCCAGCTCCCGCCCCGTCGCTGGACACAGCAAACTGTCGCTGTGCCCGTGGTAGGGTGACCAGACAGCAAGTGTGAAAAGTCCGGGCGGGGTAGGGGGGTAATAGGAGCCTAGATAAGAAAACACCCCAATATGGGACTGTCCCTATGAAATCAGGACATCTGGTCACCCTAGCCAGTGGGTGCCAAGCGAGCCCATCCGGGCGTCTCCGCGGGCTGCTGGCGATTTGCCCGTTAGCTCGGAGGGCTGCTCACCGACGTGTCGGGTGGGTCCCTGTTAGCTCAGCAGCTTCGGACACGAACTAAGCGCTGCGAGAGCCAGCCTGGCGGCCGGTGCCATTTGCCTCCGGGAGCAGCAGCGTTGGGGCAGATGCTGTGGGGCGCGGGCTCAGAAACGCGTCCAACTAAAACAGGCTTTGCAAGCTTCAGATGGCAGCCAGGCAGCGTCACTGGGCAGGGCGGGCGGCTGGCGGGCACCAGGGGCACCAGGCCTCCTCGGCATGGGCTCTGCTTCCTTGGAGAACGGCTGGGGCACGCTGGAGAAATGGGCAGCAGTGTGGCTGTTAAGGCTAGAAGGGCCCCTAGGCGCTGATCACCTAGTCTGGACGCCCCCGCCCCCAGCCATTTCCGCAGCACGCTCAGTAACTCGTGTTTGTGCTGTAACATCCCGATCGGATTTGCATGGCGCATCCCCCGCATGGCTCGGGGAGTGGGCCGGGGTTAATTACCCCCACTGTGAAACGTGCACTTCCCTTCTTGGCCTTTGCCTGCCAGCCCCAGCTAGCCGCTTCCTGGAACCCAATAGGTACCGCCCCTGCGAAACCTTCTGGTGAGTGTCAGGGGTGTGGGGGAGCCAGGCCCTGCACCCCTCTCCCTGGGACTCACCGGGACTCGCGGCCAGCCAGCAGAGCGGACGGGTTATTGGACAATAGGAACACAGCCTAAACCAGAGCTTGTGGGTACAACCAGGCCCCCTCAGTCAAGTCCTTCTGGGGGGCAGGGAGCTCAGACCCCAGCCTGGGGTTCCCCGCGTTCCACCACCCAGCTCCAAACTGAAACCACCACCCCCCCCCAGCAGCCTCCCCCCCCCCCCCTTTGTCCAGTTTCCCGGGCAGAGGTGTCACCTGGCCCCACCCCCTTCCTGGCTCAGGTGACCGCTCAGGTCTCTCTCCCATCCCCACTGCAGACAGCCCCAGTAAAACCAGACACCGCCCGGTCAACCCCCCCGCTCCCCGCTCCGTCCCAGGGAGACGCTACATCCATGGCGCCCCCCCGTGACAGCCTGGCACACCGGCCCGCTTTCCCGAGCCGCCTGGGAGCGGGCAGCCCGGTGCGAGTGCGTTGGCGCCGGCACTGCGGGTTGAGCAGCGCAGAGGCGGGTCAGGCTGACAGCGGTTCCCGGGAGCCGCGTGGGAAATCCCAGCGTCACCCACCCGCAGTTGCGGCGCTTGGTGTTGCCCGGCCCCGCTGTAACTCCGGGCGGGGCGGAGCCTGGGAAGCCCGAGCACTGGCTGCATCCCGCCCCGGCCATTGGGTTTCTCGCCCGGGGGGTGTCCCTGAACTCCCCTGGCAGGGGGAGCCGGGTTCCTGGGAGCCCGGCTGGCGGGTTGTGCACAGGGGAACCAGCTGCTCTGGACATTGGTCCCTGCTCTGCTGTGTCTGGGGGATTTGCTGCTCCGGGCTGCGGGGGTTCTTCCCTGCCCCCCTCCCGGCCCTAGCCGAGCACCGCCCAGCGCCTCTGGGAAACCAGGCGCGGTGTGTCCGGCGCCGAGCCTGCCTTCCCCCGGGCCGGATTCTGCTCGTTTACACGCAGCAGTCTGGAGTAACTCACTGTTCACTGGCCTGACTCCCGGGTACGCCGGTGTAAAGCAAAGCAGGATTTGGCCCAGTGTCCGGCAGCCTGCGGGACAGGCGGGCGCGGGGGTGGCGAGTAGGGTTAAAGCGGGGGGGGGGCAGGGATTGACACTCGTGGGGTGCTGCGGGGATCCCCCAGAGCCTCTCCTGGCCGCGGGAGTCAGGGAGGAGGTGCCGAGTGCCCCCTAGTGGCGCAGAGAGCGTCAGTTCTGCATCCAAACTGTCCGCTCTGCAGCCCTGCTCCTCGGGGAGCCCCCCACCCCGCACTGCTCCTGCGTCCGCCCAGAGCCTTCAGTCGGACACGCCCGCAGCTCCTCGCCCTCTCCGCCTACCCGACGTCAGGGCCCCGCTGTGCGAGGGCCACACCTCGGGAGGGCGTCATAGATCAGACAAAGGGTGTATTATTGCTCCCATTGTGCAGATGGGAAACTGAGGCCCAGAGACACAAGGTGCCTTGCCCATCGTCGCACAGGGGGGCTGCAGCAGAGCTGGAGATGGGACCCGGGTCTCCTGAATCCCAGCCCAGCCTTGCTCTCTGGACGCAGTTCCACGTCTGTCTGTCTGACTGCCCATTATTGGAGCCCTGGGGGCTGTCCTACGAACTACCTTTCCCAAGGGCTCAGCAAAGCAGCCAGCAGCTCCCCTGGACTCCGCACACCGGGTGTGATAGATGAGCCCGGAGGGGGGCTCTCCGGAGAGGGCCTTGGCGTGTGTCTGGTTTTGGCTGAGCCCTGGTTTGAGTCCTGTACGTGATGGGCTCAAGCCCCCGAACCATTGCTGGTGGCAAGCAGCAGAGCGAGAGGGCTGGCTCTCCCTTGGAAGGTGCTTGTCCCTCGGTGCAGTGTCTGAGCAGGGACCCGGATGAACAAAAGCCTCATCTGCAACAGCAGAAATGGACGAGGAAAGGCTGCTGCTTGCGGTTAACCAGGATTTCCCAGGCAGTAACCACCGCAGGCCCTGTCCTGGCACCGGCGTCCCACCTAGAGGGGATCAGCTGCCTGACCCAACGCCTTGCCAGCACTCCTTAGCCACAGAACTAGCTCCCTCCGCCTTGCCTCTGCCGGGCTCCCAGTCCAGCGTACCGGCCCCCCGCCCGAGTGAAAGGCCTACGTCTCACACCAGCGGCTGGCTGGTCCACAGAGCTCCCGAGCGAAGGGTGTCTGCATGCCCCATGAAGAGACCTCCTCGAGGAGCTGGCAGATAGAGCTCCCGTCTGACCGCTGCTTTGCGGGTGGCTGGTGAACACCCACGGGTCGCTGCACAAACCCTGCTGTGTCTGCTGGAACCCAACTCTGGACCCAGCGTCAGTCAGTCGAGGTCAGTGTCTGCCCTGGCGTTTCTGGGGGGGGCCTTGTCCTCTCCTCCCACCCCCAAGACAAATCGCCCAGTGCTTAGCCATCACCATCGGCAGTGCCTCTAAAGCCACTGGATCGCGGTTTGTTCTCCCTCTGCGGAGCGCTCCAAGGGCCAGGCTGGGTTCCCCTTGGCCCCGGGGGCAGCGCTAGCAGGAAGGGGTCCGCACTGCAAAGTGGAGGAGGGGCTGGCACTTGGGGCAGATCTGGAAAAGCAAGTGGGGGGGGTGAGTAGCTTTGAACCAAGGGCCCCCTGCTGCTCCCCCCAGGGATCTCAGCCAGCACGGGGAGACTCCTGCCTTGCCTGCTGCATGAGCTGCTCTCATAAGAGTGCAGTGCTCGCTTTCCGCTTGGGAGCAAGGCAGCACCCCTAAGTCAGACTGCTGAGCCCCCTCTACCGCCCTGCCCGCCTCTCGGTGCACCCCCGGCTGTAGGCTGCACCCCCAAGGCGCTGCCTGGCTGAGGGGAAGGGCCAGGCCCTCCCAGTACATTTGCATTGCTCTTTAGATCTGATTCCAAACTTTCTCTTCTGCCCTCCTGCCTGCCCCCAAGGCTCCGGAGACTGATTTTCCCTGTGCAAGTCAGCAGCGGCCAGTGCAGATTGGCCAGCACTCCCCCCAGTTCACCTTCTCTCCCACCACAGCAAGAGCACAGGTTCAAACGTGCACACTGAGCATGGAAAGTCTGGCCAGGGGCTTGCGAATGGCCAAGCCCTTTGTTTGGCTGGTTCAATCCCAGGCTCTGAACCGGTCCTTCTCCCCTGCACCCTCTTCTCTGCCTGCCTTTCCTGAGACCCGCTGAGCTTTCACCCTCTCCGGGATCATCTGGAGGGTGCTGGACCCAGCTTCTCGCTTTCCTCCCTCCCCATGTGGATTGGCCGGGAATTCCTCATTATGCTGGCCAAAGCCAGACCGAGTCCCGAGCCCCTCTGGCCCTTCCCCGGCCCAACCCTGGGGAGATGGGCACCCGCGGGTTTATCATTCAAAAACACAAGTTACAATTAACCTTCCCAGCATCTGCGTCCATAACTCTCCTCAAACAGTCACCGCTGCCATACCATGAAAGGGTTTTAATATGATCGGGGGTGGCGGGGGGGAGCATTTCGCCAACCCGGAATAAATGCCCTGGTCTTTTTCAAATCACATTTCCCCAGAAAGAAAGAGCGAGCGAATAAATCCGGGTTGACCCAGGAAGAACTGCAGAACGGAACCCTTCGATTGACAGCGGGGTAAATAGTCTGAACTCCTGCTAGAGAAAACACAAAGCGTCCTCTTCCGGCTGGCTCCTGGCTGTCCCGCGTTCCTTTGGTTGCAAAGGGCGTGTGTGCTCAGCCGCGCCGGCAGCGCTGGGAATCCCGGCCTTGGCTCACCTCATGGCACCGCGCTCCCCGGCATCACGGCAGTTTGTGTCCCCCATCCGGCTGGGAGAGGTGTTCCCTTTCTGGCAGCGGGAGTCAGCAGCTCTCCTGGCTCGGGAATCCCGGTCAGTGCCTGGGGAGAGGCTGCTGGTAGCCGGAGCCTGGGCCGTATCCCAGCTGCCAGGGGAATGGCCCCGGGAGAGACTCTCTGAAGTTGTCCATGTGTGTTTGTTGGCAGATGGCTCTGACGCCGAGGTAGTAGTTCCCACTGGAGTGATAGGCAGGGCTGGCTGTAAAAGGATCCTTCTTTGGGCTTCCATAGTGGGACTGGAGAGGAGGCTCAGGGGAATACCTGGGAGGGGAGGCAGGGCAGTGTTGGAAGCTGGGAGCATCGGGGTAGCTGGGCTCCGGGGGCCGGTGGGTGAGCTGGGACGGGCTGCCCTTACCGCTCCCCTCCTGGCGGGGCCCGTCGTGCCAGATGCGACATTCTGCGTGGGCACAGGGCCACCTGCGCACCGGGCTGGCGTGCAGGGACATGGACAAGGAGGCAATCCTGTTGATGGCTCTTCGCAGGGTGGCAATTTTGGAGAGTCTCTTGCCGCTGAGGTCATGTTTCAGGGCCAGCCGCAGGGCGTTGAAGGCTTGGTTATAGTCCAGGATCCTCTTCCGCTCTCTGACATTGGCAGCAATCCTCCTCGCCTTGGAGCGCACTGGCCTGCTCCTCTTCCTCAGCTTAGCCTCCGCCTCGCCACCCTGGGGTGCCCACAGCTCCTGCCCGGCTCCCAGGAGGTGAGCCCCCGAGACAGCAACCCCTTCCAGCTCCTCGCGTGCACTGGCGGGCTCCTGCCGTCGCACTGTGCCTCTCCCCGGGGCTGGGCTGGGCATGGCTCCGCTCCGCTCCTGGGAAGCAAAGCCTGGCTCTCTGGACTCCTGCCGGGCTTACCAGACACTCCTTCTAAAAACTCTCCAAGGCAGAGCTGCACTGCCCCACGTGGCTCCTTTCCGGGGCCCTTTATTACCTGCCTGCAGGTATGCTGGGTTAGGTCAGGGCTGACAGGAAGCAGGGAAACACCTGTACAGCGCAGACCAAGCTGAGCTTGTCCTTAGCTGCACTGTGGGGAAGATCACACACATTCCCCCTCCTTCCTCGTCCTCCGGAACAAATCGCCTCCTTTGTGTTTCTCTCCTGACCGGCTCCCGGCTGCCCCGGGCCCGAAGCTGGGTGCAAAGCGCTGGCAGCAGTGAGGGGCCCGGCCTGCTCGGCTGTGTGGTGTGGAGAGCATAGGCTGTAAATCACTCAGGGCTGTCGCTCGCAGATAACCCTGGCCGCGAAGGGGCCCGCCATTTGTAGGGTTAGTCACTGCTTCGCTTTGCTGCAGGATTTGCCTGAGTCATTCTGCCCAGAGACCCGCACCTGGGCTGGGCAGACTCACGGGGATCTAGAACAGCTTTTATGGAGCCATCCCAGGCCCGTCACTGCTTTGCTTTCAGCGGCCAGGGGAGCTCTCCTGATGCTGCTGATAGACGCCGTGTGCAGTGTTCCTGGGGCCGGGGCAGTCCCAGGCTATGCGAGACAAGCCGGGGGAGGTCACGTTATTGGCCCAACTTCTGCGGGTGAGAGACAAGCTTTGGAGCAGGCAGAGCTGTTCCTCGGGCCTGGTGCTGTGTAGCTGGGAAGCTTGTGTCGCCCACAGAAGCCAGTCCAATAAAAGATGTCCCCCTCCAACCCCCCACCATGTCTCTGATAGACACGGTCCAATGAGCACACCGCGCTGGCCATATTCCTCAGGGGGCCATTTCGAATACAATTGCTGTTAGCGCCTCGTTGCATCTCAGGACCTCAAACCAGGACCTCAAACCTCAGGAGCATCTCAGGACCGTGCAGCCCCTGCTGGCAGGGCAGTGTTTGTCTGGGTTATCCTCCTGCACCCATCGCTGTAGGGTTGTATTATTGTCCCTCATTTACTGAGAGGGAAACCAAGGGACGGGGTGGGGAGGGGGGCAGTGGCTTGCCCTAGAGTGCGTCCGCACACACTTTGCAAGGGGGCTGACCACTCAGCCACCCCCTGCACACGGCTGGGGCAGAGGAATTTGCCTGGGGGCCTAGTCACGCCCTCTGCCCGGTGGAGCAGGAAGCAGAGATGTCGCAGGGCGGATTAGGACAGGTGATAAAAGAGCTAAAGTGCTACCTCCCTCCAGAGGCCTTCCTGGCCCCTGGGAGCAGCAGCGAGCTGGGAGCCTGGGGGCAGAGCTGTCTCCAGGATTGTTCTGGGAAGACAGGGCTCCTGAGGGAAGGACCCAAGCACCCCCTGGTTTTTCCAGCATGGGGAGCCGACGGCCGAACCGCCAGCCAGGCATGGGAAAATCATGCATCTAACTCAGTGGGGGGCTAGTCAATGACTCGGGCTTCTCGGCCCTATGGCAAGTGCAAGGAACGCTAGCCTGGATTTCCCATGGAGGGGCCTAGCCACGGCTGAGCACCCATCAGCAGCCAGTGCCGGCAAAGGGGGAGCTGAGCCCACATCACAGACAAATCACTCGCTTTGCCAGGGACCAAGGCAAGCTCGCCTGACTCCCTTCCTGGGCTTTGACCACTCGACTGCCCCCCTCCTGCTCCCTGCAGCGTGAAACCCTCATGTTTTGATTGTGGTGCATCTCTCGGGCCCCCCCTCCAGTAATCCAGGGGAAAGCACGGCTGAGAACTGCCCGCTCGCTCCATTGGAGCACTCATGCACGAAAGGGCAGCGCCCCCATTCTCCTGGGGCACTCGCCACTGGTCACTCCTAGGGGGAGGAATCCCCCTGGACTCCTCTGGGACACGCTTTGGAAACAAAAATCCCTCGACCGGTGGGAACATTTCATCCCCTGGCTTGCCAGCGTGTGCTGTCCAGGCAGGTTCACTGCCGCCTCCCCATGCAGACGCAGCATCTCTGAGAAACCGCCACGCAGCTGCCTTCCGTTGAGGCAATTAATTCCGCTGCCCTCTGCCGATAATTTAATTAGCACTCGGCTATTAACTACTTGCATGAGCCCACGGTAACATTTTGAAAAATGGTGCAGGAGCCAGCCTGACAAATTGCTGGGGTTCCTGGCGATCACAGCCCCCTTTTATCCATCCATCCTTATCTGATCATCTCCGACGGAGTTTGATCAATAGCTACAATTAGTGGGCAGCTATTTGTCTCTTGCCCTTCTCTGCTCTCAGCTCTTTGAAGCTGCAGCTAATTTTGGTGCCTGTGTTAGCGGAGGTCAATAAATCAGAAGTTGGGGGCCTCGAGGAAAAGGCGGGGCAGCACAACTTCAAAGTGAGGCAAAGTTCGACAGATTTCAGAGCCATCACCTGCGCTCACTCGCCACAGCGCACCTGTTCCCACCTCAACGGCTTTCTCTGTCCGCCTGGAATCTCACTCCGCCCAGGAGCAGGAGTGTTCCTGGCCCAAAGGAATGGCCTGCCAAGGTCAGCTGTGAGCAAGGTTCTGTTTGGGGGCAGGATTTAGCAGCTGGGGGTTCCTATCCCAGCCCCGTCCCATTTGCAGAAATGCGGGCCAGAACCTGTGTGCAGTGCCGATGGGTTCCTGCAGGGGGCGTTGGCACTGGTGGGGGGACGCCCCACGGCACAGCAGAGTAGGGACCCTTGATTCTTCATCTTCCACTGGGGCTCTCTCCACCACCAGGGAGTGCCAGGGCGAGGGGAGCCTCCGGCTATGGCACTTCATGGTGTGGAGCAGCCCCGAGACGCCGCCCTCACCCAGCAGGGCTGGGCCAAGCTGCTCACGCCTGGTGTCGGGAGGATGCAGACTGGGCAGCCCACCTTTGAACTGTGCTTTGGCGCCAGTGTGGCATTGCAGAAGGGGCAGAGGAAGCACATCATGGGAAGGAGGAGTGATGGGGCTGAGAGCCAGGACTCCTGGGTTCTATTTCAACCTGCCACTGTCGCACTGTAGGACACTGGCAAGTTACGTCTCTCTCTGGGCCTGAGCTTCCTCAGCTGTAAAGTGGGGACACTTAAGCAGGGTTGCCGACTCTCATGATTTTGTCATGAGTCTCATGGTATTTATCGTTTTCCTTCAAGCCCCAGCTCCTGGCGTCAAGTGGATCTGTGATGATTTCAGCCTTCATTCTTAGAGAAAAAGTACATTTCTAGCCCTCCAAGCTTCAAATTGTGACCCCCGTGCACCCTGCAGACTCAAAAAGCAGAACCCCAAATCAATTATTTTTACAGAATCTCGTGATTTTTGCTGAGCCTGACTCAAGATTTCTGATCATTTGGGGTTGGCAATACCGGGACCACACTGCCCTGCTCCCAGGAGGATTCCCCTCAGCGCCCCATTCCTCTCTTCTCCGGGGTTCTGCTCTTGCAGGGCCCCACTCTACAGGATTCCACCCCGAGCACTCGGAAGAGGGGAAGGCCAGACAATAAATCACAGTCCCCAGGATGCCATCCACTGCCTGTAATTAGCGCGCCGCTCGGAGACCATCCCCACCTCGTCCTGGATGCTTCCTATCTACATGCCCATTACGGGGGTGGGCAGGCCGATGGGGACCTCCTACTCCAGGGCTGAGCGCTCAGCTGGCCCGCTGATTTATCACGCCTTGCTGGAGAGATTTACGAGCTGAGACAGGGAGCCAGAAATGTGTTGTGAGGCTCGGCCAGGCCCGTCTCCCTGACAGCTGATGAAAGAGCCGTAATTATCCGTTGCCACACATCAGTCAGGTTGCTTGCTGCACACCACTCCCACTCCGCCATCCTGCCGAGAGGGGTCCCGACCCCTCAGGAGCGCTCACTGCTCCTTGGCCTGTGCCCAACGGGAGCTGGCTCCCGGCAGCGGACGAAATCCGTAGCTCCTTCCTAGGACAGCTGGCATCGTCACCGGCCCCTCATTGTTCTCGGCCCATGCGGGCTGAGTGCCAAGCATCCTGGTCTTTCACCTGTCTTCCTGCCTGTTCTGAGAAGACCAAGGAGACGGGCAGATGTTTTACTGGCATGGTGAAGAGGTGGGAGCAAATGCATAAGCGAGGCGAGAGGGGAGCTGAGCTCTGGAGGGATCCGGTATGCTGCAGGGATGGCTTGAAGCACAGTCCAGCCCTGGTTGTGGCCTGCTCCCTGCAACCCTGCCCGGTCTATTACTAAGTGACGGTCCTAGGTCGCTCCGGCCCTGCTTCCACGCTGATCACCAGCGTCCTTCCCAAGTGACCTCCCCGCTTATCCCAGGGAGTCCAGCTGACAGCTCGCTGGTGTCGTGTGTGGACTCACTGACTGAGTCCCTGGAGCGGCGGAGCACGAATTCCCCTCCGGAGAATAGCCCTCCCTCCCAGGCGTGTTGGTGGGTCTGCACACTGGGGAGTCCGTGCCACAGCCCCCTGGGCACATACCAGCACCACGAGCATCATGTCCCTAGCCAGGGCATCTCGGGGCCGAGACGGGAACACGTGGCAGTGCCCAGGAACGGTGCACTGGAGACAAAGCCGCACGGGGCGTTTAACGAGGGGCGGGCACAGTGTGACGCTCACGCGGACGGGTCAGCTCAAGCTGGAATGATGCGTCTGCAGAGGAAGGCAGCTCCCCTGGCCCTGCTCTGGAGAGACTGGGCTGCCTGTTGTCTCGTGCCCGTGCCTGGAGCAGCGACGTCTGCCCAATGCACGTGGCCGGCCCCCAATGAGCGTAGGCTGCTCCCAGACCGTCCAGCTCTGGGGACTTTGTGCAGCTTAGCACTGGTACGGGACATTGCCCTGGGGAGCCAGTGTAATACCCCACTTACCTGCCCCGGGCTCACCCAGCGAGTGAGGGCAGCGCTAGCAAGAACAGGCAGCAGCTGGCACTGCCAGGCCCCTGGTCTGGCCACTAGGCAACACTGCTGAGGGTTGAGATTTGCACACTTAACCCTTTCCTGACTGTATTGGTTTCTAGGTGTCATCAGCAGTGTGTGTGGGGGGTGCTACTCTTTCTCTCTCTCCCTTCCTGCTCCACCTCTGCTGAGACTGCCCCGGGGGGGGGGAAACAGCCCCCGCTGCCTCAGTGGATGTGGAAGGTGGACGCCAGAGGGCAGCAGCACCCCTTGCAGACTGATGAGCTGGGTATGAAAGACTCGGGCCCCCTCCGCAGCCCTGGAGCTGTCCAGGCCCCTACTTTGGAGAGAATTTGCCAAAATAGGCCGGGGATGTTCACCCCGCAATAAAAGGCCAAATTGGTTAGGAAAGAAATTCACGCTCAGAGTCCGAAGGCTGAAAAAGTGGGAGCTCACCCCAGGGGCACCCATCAGCACCCCACTCCCCGTAGCACTCCAGGGGCTCCCCCCGGGCACCCATCAGCACCCCACTCCCTGCAGCACTCCAGGGGCTCCCCCCGGGCACCCATCAGCACCCCACTCCCTGCAGCACTCCAGGGGCTCCCCTGGGCACCCATCAGCACCCCACTCCCCGCAGCACTCCAGGGGCTCCCCCTGGGCACCCATCAGAACCCCACTCCCCGCAGCACTCCAGGGGCTCCCCCGGGCACCCATCAGCACCCCACTCCCCGCAGCACTCCAGGGGCTCCCCCTGGGCACCCATCAACACCCCACTCCCCGCAGCACTCCAGGGGCTCCCACGGGCACCCATCAGCACCCCACTCCCTGCAGCACTCCAGGGGCTCCCCTGGGCACCCATCAGCACCCCACTCCCTGCAGCACTCCAGGGGCTCCCCCTGGGCACCCATCAACACCCCACTCCCAGCGGCAGCACTCCAGGGGCTCCCCCTGGGCACCCATCAACACCCCACTCCCCGCAGCACTCCAGGGGCTCCCCCTGGGCACCCATCAGCACCCCACTCCCCGCAGCACTCCAGGGGCTCCCCCGGGCACCCATCAGCACCCCACTCCCTGCAGCACTCCAGGGGCTCCCCCAGGCACCCATCAACACCCCACTCCCCGCAGCACTCCAGGAGCTCCCCCTGGGCACCCATCAGCACCCCACTCCCCGCAGCACTCCAGGGGATCCCCCTGGGCACCCATCAACACCCCACTCCCTGCAGCACTCCAGGGGCTCCCCCGGGCACCCATCAGCACCCCACTCCCCGCAGCACTCCAGGGGCTCCCCCTGGGCACCCATCAGAACCCCACTCCCCGCAGCACTCCAGGGGCTCCCCCTGGGCACCCATCAGCACCCCACTCCCCGCAGCACTCCAGGGGCTCCCCCTGGGCACCCATCAGCACCCCACTCCCCACAGCACTCCAGGGGCTCCCCCGGGCACCCATCAGCACCCCACTCCCCGCAGCACTCCAGGGGCTCCCCCTGGGCACCCATCAGCACCCCACTCCCCGCAGCACTCCAGGGGCTCCCCCTGGGCACCCATCAGCACCCCACTCCCCGCAGCACTCCAGGGGCTCCCCCTGGGCACCCATCAGCACCCCACTCCCCGCAGCACTCCAGGGGCTCCCCCTGGGCACCCATCACCACCCCACTCCCTGCAGCACTCCAGGGGCTCCCCCTGGGCACCCATCAGCACCCCACTCCCCACAGCACTCCAGGGGCTCCCCCTGGGCACCCATCAACACCCCACTCCCTGCAGCACTCCAGGGGCTCCCCCTGGGCACCCATCAGCACCCCACTCCCCACAGCACTCCAGGGGCTCCCCCTGGGCACCCATCAACACCCCACTCCCTGCAGCACTCCAGGGGCTCCCCCTGGGCACCCATCAGCACCCCACTCCCCGCAGCACTCCAGGGGATCCCCCCGGGCACCCATCAGCACCCCACTCCCCGCAGCACTCCAGGGGCTCCCCCTGGGCACCCATCAGCACCCCACTCCCCGCAGCACTCCAGGGGCTCCCCCGGGCACCCATCAGCACCCCACTCCCTGCAGCACCCCAGGGGCTCAGGGCACTAACAGCTTTACGATGTCTCGTGCATTTCCCCTCCCTGCCCCCGGCACCCAGCAAACGCCCGCCAAGGTGCCAAGGCGCTGGGCATGGAGCTGCTGGCATCCTGCACAGGCTAGGCCTGGGCTTGTGTTTCCTTCGGGCTCCCTCTGCTGGAGCGAGGTGGAAATGGCGTTGCTAAGAGCCGACTGCGGCACCCCGGGGAGCAGCGTGGGTGGGGGGGCTGAGCCGAGGGGACCCTGGGCCTGCAGGGGCTAGTGACACCACGCAGGGGAGCTCTCCGGGCGTCCGTGCCGCAGGGCCAGGCCGCGCTCTGCCGAGTTCAGTGAGGGTCAGAGCTCCCCCGTCTCTCCACATGCTGCCCTCGCTCACAGCCCCCCGACGTGTCTCTGTCCCTGGACTCCTGGGCAGGTGAAGGGAGCCACCTGGCTGCCGGAGCTCCCTGGAGGCGGACAACACCGATAACCAGCCCAGCAGCACCTGGGCTTGCAGGGCAGCATGGCAGGCCCATGGCTCCTGGTGCCCGTTGTGCGCCACCCCTTGCCCAGTGTGAGAAGCAGGGAGCAGGAATGCCCTGTGCTCATTGGGGCGCTGGGCCGCCTGTCAAGTTTACCGTGGGGAGACGAAGAGCTGGGAGTTTGGGGTGTCCTATGGATGTCACTGGCCGTTTGGAATCACGTGGGTTCATGGGGACTCTGGGTTTGTACCCAGCGGAAATGCCTGAGCCAGCCCTGTGGGGTTGGGGGCTGTATCGGGGCCATAGCTAGACCAGCTGCTGGGAGCCAGGGCAGGAAATTCCAGGGCACAAGACTAATCCTCTCTTCCCAGCATGAGTCAGAGCTCGGAGCTGGCAAAAGTGGGCTTGGTCTGTGTCCTCATTGCTCCAGCCTGAGGGCAGCCCGGGTGGAAATGCCAGTCCGTCCAGAGGCTGGGGGCACAAATCGCTGGCCTCAGGGCCGCTGGAGACATGCTTGCCATTGTTCAGGTGAGGAGGGGTGCCTGGCAAACACGTGCCTACACAGCTGGCTGTGCTGGGGAGGCTTTGCAGTGCCCTGGCTCCCCAGCTTCCTGGGGGCTAATTTTAGCCTGGCTCAGCAAAGAGACGGCTGGTTTGTGCCATTCATTACTTTACTAACCGCCTAGGCCACTGCCTGCACCAAACACTTCCTCCTTCCTTGGGCATCGTCATCGGGCTTCTCCACCTCATGCCTCCCACTCTGCTACTGGGGAGACCTCAGGGGCGGGAGAGGAGTAAATGAGGGTCAGCCAGCTCCAGGGTATAAGGAAATAAAAAATCCCACGCCAGCCATCAGCACTGGGAGAGGATCCAAGAAACCACTTAGCCTCCTAAATTGCTCACTTCTCGCCCCTGCTAGCAGGTTGCCTGCAACCTGCTAGGAAAAACGATTTGAAAACTATTTTGGCTAATTGAACGTGTCAGGGCCATTACTGGCTAGAGGCCGGCACCTGGCCAATGGGTGCCCGGGCCAGGCTGGGCGAAGCTGTCTTTTATCTGCCGGGGGGGGTGGAGCGGAGGGGGGCCTGTGCGGGCTTTCTCAATCAAGTCATTTCCTAAAGGATGTTTTTAATTAGCTGCTTTGTTAAAGTGAACCGGCTCTGCCATATCGTCTGTTATCATGGTGGGTGTTTAACGCCCGGCTTGGCGTGGGTGAGGACGTTGCTTCTGTGCGTGAAGTGAACACACAGATCATATCACCCGCTGCTTTGGGAGGCCCAGAGGCCAAAAGCGCGAAACTATTGGATAGTTAGCACCCGGGGCTCCCTCCGTCTGACCCTGGCTCAAGCCTGATGCGCCAGGTGAAGGCAAAAGACGTAGTAAAGCCGGTGGCCGTGGGTCCAGCGCGGCACATGGAGGAGGGGGGCGTGAGGTCCAAGCAGTGCGTACGGGCTGAAGGAGAAGGGATGGGTGCTTACGCAGCTTGCTCAGGGCGTTAAAGCGCATCCTCTCTGCGCTGCAGCAGCATGAGCGCACACAGCTGCAGGGAGAGCGACAGAAACCTCCGTGGGGAAGAAGCACCGAGCCCCGGGAAAGCAAAGGGGAAAAGGCAACATGAGCGCAAGCAATGGGGCGCTTTGTGGCCAGGGCAGTTAGGGCCTAGCTGTCCCCACAGCTTCCAAAAGTCCCACGGCCGCATGGCGAGTCACGCAGGCGGGTTCCGGAGCGGTAGCTGGCACGCAGTTTGGGCCTGCCCGAGCTCCCCGCCGAGCCACGTCTGCACAGAGGGTGACGAGAGCATCCGGAGCCCCCCCGGTGTCCTCTCGGGATGTTGTGCATTGGCCTGGGTCCTGGGGGGGTCACGGTAGGAATATACCGGTTTGAGTGGACGGGGGGCTGTCAGGGCAGGCGCGGGAAGGAAACGGGAGGGCAGGAAAAAGCCAGCCCGCACTGCAGATCGAAAGGACTGTAGCAGTATGAAAAGGGACTCCCCCCTCCCCCAGCCATGTGTGTGCATTTGTAGCTTTCCCTCTGTAGGGCAAGCCCGTGATCAGGTAACTGCTCAGGCTGCAATTCACCACCGGTGGCGAGTGACAGCAACCCGCTTACTGCTGCAGGCCGGGCTTTGCGGCTTCGTGTGGGAGTTGGCGGGCGACACCACCGTGCGGTGTGCACGGACAGGCGGGGGTTGCCATAGCAAGGCTTCTTTGCTGCTCTGGAGCGAGCGTCCCGCAATGCGCCCAGCCCTACCCCTTGAGAGGCTGCCATGGGATCGTTTTGACTTGGCGGCGGCATGCCCTGGAGAGCCGTCTCTGGGTTTCCTAGGTCACTGTAATTGCCTTGCCTTGCATCCCACGCTGTGCACAGCCGTCCCTCCAGTACAGACACGCCCCAGGCAGCAAACCCAAGGGGCCCGCTTCAAGCTCACTGTAGCTCTGCTGACGTGCAGTTACACCAGTGGAGTTACACCACGAGCAGGTTTGGCCCAGAGCTCCAGCTACTTGGGTATTTGCACAAAGGCTAATTTGGTTTCATGACTTTTGCACTCTTCATGCATGGGGCTGGTGTCTCCTTTGGCTTCTGCTGAGCCAGCTGGAGCGTGTGTTGTTAATAAAACCATCACGAGGTGCAGAGCAAATAAGGGATCTTGTTGACTTGGTCTCAGGTTCAGAACCGGTTGGGGGATGGCAGCAGAGCCCAGCAAGGAGAGATTCCTGCCTTTGCTTCGGAAACAGGCTGTGCTCTGTTAGTTTGCACTCCTTTACTGTCCTATAGGACTTTGTTTCCCCCCCTCCAAGACCATAATAGGCTGCGGGCCCATCCCCTCAGCCCAGGAAGGGGGACACCACACTCAGAATCCGGGTCAGGCCCTTTTCTCCGGGCTTTGGGTTTATTTCTTCCACATAAAACTAACTCAGGACCTCAGGTTTCAGAGGGGAGCCGTGCTAGTCTGTATCAGCAAAACCAACGAGGAGTCCTTGTGACACCTTAGAGACCAACACATTTCTTTGGACAGAAGCTTTCGTGGGCTAGAACCCGCTTCATCGGACGCATGGCGTGGAACATACAGTAGGGAGGTATAAATACACAGCCCATGAAAAGATGGGAGTTGCCTTACCCGGGGTGGGGATCAGTGCTAACTTTCCTTTCCCCCAAGCCTGGGCCTTCTGCAGGGGCCTCTCTATTCCTACTCTACAGACCTCTTGGCTCAATCATCGCCTGTTTTCTCATCTCCGACAGGAGCCAACCTACTTCCTGGAGCTGGGGGCACCTGCACCTCAACCTGTCTAGGGGCTTCCTCGTCAGCAAATCACGTGATCCCAATTCCTGTACTCATCTCCTTCCCGAGGGCATTTCGCATGATGTTAAAGAGGGCTGCACTAATTCCACTCGCCCGTGGAGTTCCATTTGCAGGTGAGAATATATTGGAAAAAGCTTTCCCTATCTGCACTTGTGTCGTTCTTTTGCATAAGGAGTCCCTTACCCATGTGTACATTCCTCCTATAATACCCTCTCTCCATAACACATGGTAGGCTTTTTCTATGGCCAGGGACGGTTACTATATTGGATTCTTTCGTTCTCATGCTTTTTTGTTCTTCTATCTCGATCCTTACAATGTCATTAGTCGCACGCCTCCCTCTTTTGAACCCACTTTGTGTTTCATGGATGAACCTTTTTCTTTCCAGGTGTGCTATTCATCTCTGTGGCCATTCTTTACATGGCTTTACCTAAACATGCTGTGTGGACAGCTGGTCTGTCTGCCTCAGATCTTGAGGTCAACATACCCGGTTCCCTACCGGGGACTGTGATTGCATGTTTCCCGGCCTTAGGTATTTCACCTTTTCTCCGTTATGCTATTACATCATTTTAGTGTCACCCTCACGTTTTTCACGTCGATGTTTAAACATTTCAGAGTTTATTTCGTCCTTACCTGGTGCGGTTCTTTTGCTCCTTATCACTTTTTGGAATTCCCACATGCTAAAGTTTTACTTTAAAATAATATCTACGTCCTTCTCCCACCTCTCCTAATTATCTTTCAGGAATGCTCGTCTTCTCTCCCGAAGTTCTAGCCTCTGATCCTCCTCATTACTGACCTTGGGAAGCAGGGTGGCCAGAATTTCCACGTTTTCTTTGTTGGAGCTTATTACTCCTTGCCCTGCAAACGCAAGGCTTGGTATTCTGGGGCTCTTACGCTTTAGTCCATTCATGTTCCTAATTTCTTCATACACCTCTGCTGCATTGGTATCTTTGTTTCCCCGCAGGATGTTCCCCAGCTTCCTCTGCTTGTTCTTTTTAGAGCCCTTTGTAACCCCCTTACTGTTTTAATATTTCATTAAGTCCTCACTTTTTGCTTTATTCCTTTCCCTACTTACCGTTTCACATTCCGTCTTTCACCATGGAACACTTGTCCTGTCTCTAGTAGCGTTGGTATCCTAGGAATAGCTACTCGGCCGGTCTTTCCGATTCCTGTAGTAACGTTTCTACCGAACGCCTCACGAACTTCATGTATACATTGCTGCCACGTTCCTCACTTTTGGTTCGAAGGAGTTCCCCGCTTGCTTTTTTGAGATTCCACGTGGGGAGATTCTCCTGGGCTTTGGTAGTTCCTTTTCCTTGCTAAGTAATTAATGCCGGGAAGTGGTCACTACCCATTCCCTCGTCTGCACAGCTCCCAGCAGCCGTGACTTGCTATAGTGCTAGACGCTATTCCCGGATCCAGGCTTCCGTCAGCTGCATTGAGCCTGGTAGGTGCACCCGCCTTTAATGTTACTCAATTATCCTCGTCAAAGAATTGCTCTCAATATTTTCCATTTTTATCATTTTTCTTATTTCCCCACAGTCTGCTGTGACTGTTCAGATCATCCCACTTAACAAACGGGCAGGTGCCATCTGCAATGACTGCTTCCAGGTCCATAGCCTCTGCTTCCGGCTTGGGCTCTAAAGGCTAGGAAGTGTTAGAGGCACAGAATTGTTTTGTACTCGATAGTTAGCTTTTTAACCTCACTTCAAGGTAGTTCAGGCGCTCCTTAATGAAGGGGCAAACACCCCCACCCTTTTCTGTTTCTCTAGCTATGCCTTAGCCTGGGATACTTATGGCTTAGTTTTCCTATCTTGTGTGCATATTATATCAGGCTTTATTTTCATAACCATATTTTGCTTTAATTCCTGCCCAGGCACTATTAGGCTCTGGGCGTTCCAGCTGAAAGATGTCACCACTATTCTTTTAATGTTCAATATTTCCTTCACCTCGGAAGGCAGGAAGTCGTTCCACTGAGAGGTTGCTAACCCACAAGTTCTTTTTAACAGCTTGAATTATTTGAATTTTCTGTTTTCTTCCCTGTTTGAGATCTACAATTGGTTACTTCAATCAAAACCACAATGACTCTCTTTGTATAAGTATGATGTCTTCTCCTTACCCCAGTGTCGCTCGTTACTTCTCTCCCGTTCATTTGTTGCAGGCTATTCCCTTTCCCCATCTCTATCTGTCTCCTAGCAGTGCTTGCATATGAGATGTTATTAGTAATTTGGCGGGTTGTATTTCTCTAGCACCCTTTGCCTCCGTACATCCTCCATATGCTGAGCTGTGTTTTCCTCCACAGCTGCAACATTTTTGTTCTGTCCCTTCCTCCCAGTTATCATATCATGACAGTTTACCTCCACACTTACTGCACCATATTTTCCCTTTGCACCTTTGGCACCTGTAGCATCTCACGGGTGGAGGAATCCAGGGCTTAGTCCAGAACATCAGATACCCTAAAGTTATCCTATCTGGCAGCATCCTTCCTTTAAATGTGACAGCACAGGTGTCCAGTGCTGGCTACCACCTCCTCTTCTGCTAAGTAGCCTCTTAGCAGTAATCACCTTAACTTCACTTCTACCTTGCTTGATTTCCTCTTCTGACATTTCATCTGGCATGCTACATACCTCCACTGCAGCCTCTGGGAGGAATCTGGGTAACCGACGGCTTATTTTTAGTTGACCTACCACCCTTGTCTTTCAGCACATCTCTGCTTGTTCTGTATTTTTACATTCCACTAACACGTCCCCACCACCCAGTGTCCTAGCTCTTACTGTATCTCCAGCACGCTTTTGATCCACTCTGCAATCCTCAGATCTCCCCCGTCTTTCTGTCCTTACCTAGCATGTGATTTCCCCCGGTTCCCTTTCCTGCCCTCCTGCTTGCTGGTTCTTCTGGTTCCAGAGACTCTACCCTTTTCTTTTTCCTTGTTTGCATTCAGTCTCCCTCCATGCTTTCCCTAGCCTCGTTGTCTAGCCTGGTTCCAGGATCATTTATTATTTCTTCCCTCTCACTCTGCCTAGCCAAAGCCTTCGCCAGCCAGCAGCCCACGGAGCCCTATCACTGACCCTGTCTCCCCAGCCCGACCTGCAGGTGAGCCACTTGCTGTCATTCATAACCACCTGCTCCCACCTCTCCGTGAAGAGCCAGCTGCCCGGTGACAATGCTTTACAAACGGTGGGGCTGGTGGCGTGCAATGAAGCCGGTGGAAAAGGCCGGTTCCAAGACGTACAGCACAGACCCTGACTGCAGCTGTCCAGCGCCGTTACCCCTGCTCTGGGAATCTGGGGGCTAGCCAGCCTGCAGGGTGTGGTGCAAAGCTCGTCTTTTGTGCCAAGCAGTTGCTTGATCTTGGACGATGAGAATGGAGATTATTTCCCAACCGTTAGGATGGGCCGGGGGAGGGATGTATTGGTGCCCAGGGTTGCAGGGCCCTCCACCTAGGACAGGCTCCTGCCCTGCCCCTGAGGGGCTTCTCTCTGGGGTGGATACCGTGCAACCAGGGGGTCCAAGCAAGGCAGTGGGGATATTGGAAGGTGGAAGGTGCCAAATGTAAAAGATCATGAGGCTCTTTCAGTGCCTACTACAGTGGAATGGTGTGCGGCCAGGCTACTAGGCTGGGCCTGTGAGCCCCCAGCTCTCTGATCGACCACAGGCTTCCTGTGTGGCCTTGGACAAGTCAGGGAGTGTGCGCAGAGCCCTGCCTGCAGTGGGGCTGTGAGGAGAGATCCATGCAGCGCCCAGAGACCGGGGTGACGGGCCTGGTGTGTTCCACCGACGGCGTCAGGTTAAAGAGCGACACTGCTTGTAATGTTCCTCCGTCCCGACAGCCGGGCTGGAGGGGCAGGTTGGAAGGCCCGGACGCTGGAGGGCGGACAGAAGGGGTGGGAGTGGGACCTGGGGGTGGCGGAGGCGAGGGGAGGTTAGGAACGGAACGCAGGGGTGGAGGATGGCGATGGAAAGCCGGCTGCAATCAGAAGTCGCCATGACAGACCTGGCTATGGGGTTTGCGTTGTGTGTGTAATATGTTTGCAAAATGAAGCTTAACAATAACGTTGCCTTGTCTCTAGTGCAGCTGTGGACAGGGAGAGCAAAACTGCTCAACTTCACAGGAGTTGAGAGAGGGAGACAGGAGGGGAAACAAACCCCAGAGCAGAACGAACTCTGTCACTTGAAACCTGCTCCGGGTTCTTCGCTGGCCCAGAAGGGTTACGGCCCAAGGGTCAGCAGACCGTTCCCGGCACGGTGGTGGCTTTGAGCCAGACTCCACTGCCTGTGCTCCACGGGCCGACCCATCACAGTCAGTGTGTGTTGGGGCATCAGAACTGGGCCCCAGCGTGCTCCTGGTTTAGCATCCATACAGCCTCTCCCTCGGCTCCTCTGAATAGCTCATGGCCATTTCTGGCTGAGAGGCAGATAACTGGAGGGAGGGGATCCAGGAGACCTGGCACAGGCCTGCTGGGTGACCAGGGGCAAGTCACCTAGCTTCTCCGTGCCTCAGTTTCCCCCTCTGCCGAAGGGGATAATGCTATTGTCCCCTTCCGGAAGGCTGGAGAGCCAGGTGAGAGCTAGCCGGGGTGTTACCCCAGGGGCCTGACACTGGAGCGCTCCCCTTGTGCCTTCCTCCCGCGGGCCACTTGGCCAGCAGCTCCCCCAGCCCAGCGCAGCCCGGCTCCGCTACGGTGAGGGGCGCCCGCGCCCTCCGCGGTTCCGGGGAAGCCCCAGGAGCCGCCTCCTGCGACGGGCGGGGCGCTCCCCGCGGGCCCCGCCTGCTCGGCCAGGGGGAGGCGGGTCTGTGCCGGAGAGGGGCCGGGCCGCGACGTCAGGGCCCCGACAGGACTCCGGAGCGGAAGCTGCCGTGGGGAGAGAGAAACTTTCCGCCGGGGCTTGTCCGCGGCGTCCTCCCAGCCAGGGCCCCGAGCCCGGCCGCCCATCCCCGGGGCCTCGGCTCCCTCCCCGCGGGCGCTGAGCCCGGCCGCCCATCCCCGGGGCCTCGGCTCCCTCCCCGCGGGCCCCGAGCCCGGCCGCCCATCCCCGGGGCCTCGGCTCCCTCCCCGCGGGCGCTGAGCCCGGCCGCCCATCCCCGGGGCCTCGGCTCCCTCCCCGCGGGCGCTGAGCCCGGCCGCCCATCCCCGCGGGCTCGGGGCTGCCGCGCGGGCAGCATGTGGGAGCCGGCGGAGTTCGCGCGGCACTGGCAGGCCGAGTTCCCCGGGGAGCCGGCGCCCCGCATGCAGCTGGGCTCGGTGCGGGACATGGAACTGGAGCTGGAGCGCTGCCGGGGGAACCTGCGGCAGCTGCAGCAGGCGCTGGCCGAGGAGAAGTTCAAAGTCCTGTACCTGGAGACGGCGCTGGCCCGGGAGCCCCCGGCCCGCTCCCCGGAGGAACCGGCCCCCGGCCCGGACACGCCCCCGGGGGCGAGGGGGGCGGCGGGGCGCGCCGTGCACAGCTTGGCCGCCGCCATCCAGCACCAGCTGCAGCAGCACAAGCCAGCCCCGCGGGCCCGGCGGCAGGGCCGGCGGCAGCCCCCCCGGGGCGAGCACCCGGTGGGCAGGAGCACCGAGCGGGGGCCGGAGGGCCCGGCCACTGAGCAGGGCATTGATGCTCCAGCCGGGCACCCCCCTGGCCAGACCCATGGCAGCGAGCCCCCCGTGCCTGTCCCCAGGGAGGCCCATGGCAGCGAGCCCCCCACTGGGCACCCCCATGGCAGCGAGCCCCCCGTGCCCATCCCCAGGGAGGCCCATGGCAGCGAGCCCCCCATGCCCGTCCCCAGGGAGGCCCATGGCAGCGAGCCCCCCGTCCCCAGGGAGGCCCATGGCAGCGAGCCCCCCACTGGGCACCCCCATGACAACGAGCCCCCCGTGCCCGTCCCCAGGGAGGCCCATGGCAGCGAGCCCCCCACTGGGCACCCCCATGACAGCGAGCCCCCCGTGCCCGTCCCCAGGGAGGCCCATGGCAGCGAGCCCCCCACTGGGCACCCCCATGGCAGTGATCCCCTTGCCCCCATCCCTGCTCAGCATGCTCCTTGCTCTGGTGAGGCTCATAGCGGGCACCCCCGTGGCCCCACGCCCATCTTTAGGGAGGTCCGTGGCCGGCAGCCCCACGCCAAGAACATGCCTGGCCCCGGGGAGGGCAGCGCCGGCCACGACTACGAGGAGGTGGACGTGAGTGAGAAGTTCCTCCTGAACCCCGTCTTCCTAGGCTTCAGGATCCTACCCCGGGGGACCGGGGAGGAGCTGGACAGGCCCCACCGCTGGCTGCCCGCCATAGGGGGCAGGTGGCCCAAGCACAGCCGGGACCTGGACTCGCTGGAGGGGACGAATGGGCGCAGCTCCCCCGTGCAGCCCGAAGAGCAGCACCCGCTGCCCTGGAGACCCAGGCGCCACTTGGACGTGCCTGGCAGGGACTCGTCCAGCTGCAGCTCCCCGGAGAGAGGCAGTGACTGCAGCTACAACAGCTCCGACCACGAGGACGGCTCCTCGGCAGGTAGGCGAGTGGCCCCCCTTGCCTCTGCGTGGCCCCCCTCCCTGTGCATGCCACCCCTGGCCTGTATCTCCCTGGCGAAGGGGGTGCAGGCCGGGCCAACTTGCTCCGGGGGTTGGTATGGGAGTGCAGGTCAGAGGCGCTGCTGGCGGGGTACAGGGGGTGGGCTGTGGGGGGCTGCGTCGCACTGGGGCAGGTTGCGGTGGGGAGAAAGGATTTGTGTTACCATAGCGCCTACAAGTCCTGGACCAGGCCTGTTGTCCAGGCGCTGTACAGACAGAGCAAAGAGATGGTCCCTGGGCCAGACCGCTCACAAGCCACGGGCAAGAGAAGAGCCGACAGATGGGGAGTCCAGGGAGGCAGCGTTGGTCAGCGTGATTGGCTGTGGTCTCAGCATCTCCTAAAACTGCCAGGGGAATTGCCCCAAACTGCCATTCGGTGCTGGCCCTGCGTTACCTGCCAGAGCTGCCCCAAAGCTGCCGAGATGGCCCTGGGCGTTTGCCAAATCTCTGTTGTTAGATCACCTGAGCGTGCATTATTGATAGTCGAACATCCTTCCACTCTGCACAACGCACGTACAGCCGGACACTTGATCGGTGCGCTGCTCACAAAGGGGCTGCTTTGGCCACAGGTGACGTTAATTCCTGGGCACTGTGTCTGGGGCTAGACTGTTGGGGAGAAATACGCCTTGGGCAGTCCCGTTCCTGGCTTGTGCGTACTGAGTGCTGGGACTCACCCGATACAGACACACCTACGCTGCTGGCTCACTGCTTAGGGGCTGAGATATGGGTTTAAAGGTCACTTCTGTTACTGAGCGCTTTGTAGGAGAGCAATGCGGTAATTGGACGGGGAAGGCTCCTTTGAGCCTGGTGGTGACTGTGAGGGGTGTGACCGACACAGCTTTTAACCAGTTAACAGAGAAGCGGTAGGGTGGCCCTGCTGCACGTTAGCGTGATGAGTGGCAGACATTAATACCGAGCTTGTATTTCTCCTAATGCCTTTGGCATAATGTTAGTTTGCAAGTCTCAAGTAGATGATCCTACTAGACATCTTACGGTGTTAAAGATGCAATTGGCTAATAGCTGTTCTGTATCATGTTGCCCTATTTCTTTGCAAGGTCTGTCATTCCAGATGCCTTGAAGTTCTGGCGGTGTCTGTCAGTGTGCTTTAATCCTGCGTTAGCGTGACTGTGACAGTTAAAGGAACATCATTTACTAATTGACTCACCTTTTTGTTGCTGATTCACTTGTCTGGCTGCACTGAATTCATTTGTTCCTGTTGGAGTGTTTGTTTTTCAGTGCTTCTGGGCGCAGTGTGCTGTGGTAAGATTGTCAGGGTGCCTAGAGCTCTTGGATTGGCAAAGTGTGTTACTATACTATTGCTTGAAATAAACCTCATCTCGGTCACTGCGTTCTGCTATGGAAGCAAAAGGCCAGGTCCTCGGATGCCCATCGCCACCGTGTGAGCTGTCTGCCAGGTGGCGTTTGCTCCCAAAGCGCTGTAACCGTCCACTTTCATTAACAGACTGTGGCTTTTAATGGCTTGCGTCTTCCACATCCCTCCCCTTCTGCCTCCCTCGCCTTTGGAGAATGCCTCTGCGGCCCCCGTGTAGAAGGGCTGGACGCGAGTGTCCCTAGCGGAGAGGGTGAACACATGAGGGTGTATGTGCGAGGGTTCTCTCAGGGCAGCACTGAATCCTTGGGCTCTTCTCCTGGTTGTGATTAGCTCCTTGTAACTTTTGGGCGGGCTGATCAGCGGTTTGACACCTGGCCTGTGTGTTGAAAACCCCCGTAAGCGGGCGTTTGGTCTGTGCCTTGGGTCCTCAAACTACTGGGGACTGTGCAATAGAGGCACCAAAGCCTACTTGGATTTCCTCAAAGGGAATTTCCTCAAATCAAGGCTGGTCCATTGGGGTTCCATGGCACAGTCCCAGGTTCATAGTGTCTAATCCAGCCCAGTTCTTCTTTTTCCCATGTGAGCTAAGCTGGGTTTCCTCTCTCCATTGTGTGTGGTTCTGTCAGGCAAGACCTTGAAAGCCCAAGGCCCTGTCTGCTCAGTTGCAGATCTCATGGCTCTGTTTTTTGTAAAGGAAGGGGTTTGTCACATTGTCCTTAGCTAAAACATCTCTTTCCTCCCCCCCAGCTGAGCAGTGAATAGCTGTCATCTGATTGCTGCCTCTCACCTTAGATGTGGTTGCTTTAGAGCTATGTGTGAATGGTTTCCTCTATGCATATGATTTGCAAAGCCCTTTGGTTGAAAGGGACAGTGGAGATGTCTGATGATGATGATTAGCTTGGTCCAGATTTGGCCTGAATGTTTCCTTCCTGCATCCGCCGTTCCCTTTGTCACAGCCAGCGGGGCAGCCTGTGTGTTGACCGCAACGCACGCAGTCGAGAGAGGGTGACATTTAAAAGCAGAAGCTGAGAGTACAATTAAGCTGGGTGTCTAGATCCCCTTTTCATTTACTTCAGTGCTGCCCAGTTCTTCTTTAGAGACCTCTGTCACGTCGCTTTCTCTTGCCGCATGCACGGCGTATTCCAGACACTGCTGCTGCTTCGTTCTCTCACCAGTGAGTCAATTGGGATGATTTGTCGCTTGGTTAATGGTAGCCCTGGCTTGGCAGCCCTCATTATTTTAATGCGAAGCTCTGAGCTTAATGCGGCTCTGCTTTAATATCTGTGCTGAGTGGATTTGAGCACAGTAAATCTGCAGCCATCCTGCCAATGCGACTTCAGTTGTGGAGTGCCGCCTGGCTGGGAAGAGAGGAGTCTGCAGGAAGAAGCTTTGAGAGACGCTAGGTGGGGGAGGTCCTGTCTTTTACTGGACCGACTCCTGTTAGAGGAGATGACCTTTGCGGTCCCTTCTGACTGATTCTGTGTGGAAGGTCCAAGCTTTCGCGCTTCCCAGACCTGAGGAATTGCTCTGTGACGCTCGGAAACTCCTCCCTTCCACCACCAGGAGCTGGTTCAATGAAAGCGCTGACTTCACCCACCTTGGGTCTCCTCTCCTGGGACCAGCCTGGCTAGAACAACGCTGCAAACAGTGGAAGAAGCTTTGGCGTATATTGTCCTGATGGAGGCTAGTGGAGGAAGTGTAGGGTTTTGCTGAAATCAGATTAATCACAAACTAATTTAAATGAGGACGTCTGCAAAACGTCTCTGTTCCCAGCTATCATGTGTGACAGTCATATGATCGAGACAGCATCTTGGGTAACACACGTGCCAACTCTGACCAGGCTGACTGACAAGACCCTGGTGTCAGCAAACAGATGGTTAGAACAAGGGGCCAGGCTGGCCTTCATCTCTACCCTCCCTGACCTCTCTCTTTCTCCTCCACCCATCGCTGCTGTGAAATAAACAGCTGCCTTCCCAGCTGATTCTGGTTCCTTGCATCGTGCAGCCGACAGGTGGTCTGGGTGCAGCGGAGGGTGTGGCTCTCACCCTGCCCTCGATGGGGACGAGTGGCATGCGTGGAATGGCAGTGCTGCGGTCAGTCCGCCAGGGACCCGCTTCGGGAGCCTGCCCGCTGCTGGGGTGTCTCTGCTTTGGGAAGACCTCGCCCCCATCCGCTATAGGGACACCCTCGAACAGAACCAGATACAAAGTGAGGCCAAGTGCCCTGCGGCTTAGCTACGGGAGAAGCGCTTCCCTGCCCTGTTATCATCTGATTGGCCAGCAGAGGTAGTCTCGGGGGGGGGGGGGGGCTGACCATTCGAAATGGGGAAACAAGCTGTATGCATGGGTGTGAGAGGCTCAGTGCAATGCCTGCGAGTAGCTGACCCCGTTGCGAGAGCCCCTGGTGTGATGACCGTCCTCTCCAGGCTGGGACTTTGGGCTGCCTGGTCTCATGAGACGTACTCGGGGCAGTAAGAGATACTGACTGCAGAGGGCCCGATACCCCCCTCGGGTGTCACTCGGGAATGACTCCGCTGATGCCAGTGGCATTACACCAGGTGAAAGGAGATTGAGGGCCAGCGGGCGAGTGACAGCCGCAGGCGGGCGAGTGACAGCCGCAGGCGGGCGAGTGACAGCCGCAGGCGGGCGAGTGACAGCCGCAGACGGCTGTCCCCTGTCTCCACACCGTGCACTGGGTGAGGCGTGGTGGACACATAGTGATCCGGGAGTGATGCCTGCAGTGTGCCGTTGCCCTGTTTCTCTGCTCTTGACCCCTTTTGAGATGCCCTTTGCGATCAGCTCTGCGACCAAGCTACAGGTTTTCTGCTGGTGGGGTGTCTCTCTCGGCGGGGGACGCTGGGGTGCACGAGCCGCAGGCTTCTGAACATTTCTGTTCTTGAACCAAAACCCCTCCCCAACGCATGCCCCTGCTCTGGAGAGCCTGGGGGTGGGGGGCCATGGGGCAGTGACAGTAGTGTGAGTAATCCAAGATGGTGCCGGCCAGAGGATCCAAGCGGTAAGATGAACCTGCCGCCCTGGGTCTAGCTGCAGCGCCAGTTTCTGTAATGGAAACGTTCTGCTTTGGGGTCCCGTGGCTGCCTGCGAGCCTGGGCAGAACTGGGCCGGGTGTGTCAGCACCAGCCCGAGATCCCGCTGACCGCAGCGAAGTCTGAGCCTGGGAGCGCGTCTAGTTCTGCAGGGCGTGCGGCGAGACCGTAAACGCGCCGCCACGCCGCTGCAGGGCTCGGGCGCCCAGGTTCGTTGGGAGTCTCCACAACCCCCCCTTCCTCGGTGCTGCTGGAGAGCGCCGTGTGTTCTGTGCCATGTTTTCTGGGGCCCGGCGCTGCATGCGGCGTGTGTGGGCTGCGAGTGGCCCTAGAACGTAATCGTTAGAATCAAAGTACCCGTCGTCCCTGCTCCTGCTCCCCTGCTCCCTGGTAGGGCACCGTTCCCCACAGGACCTCGGGCAGGGGTTTGAGCAGCCCAAGCAATGGGACGGTTCCACAGCCTCCGAGATGTCACTCAGGCTGAATATCAGGAAATGCTCCTGCATGTTCCTTATGCCGAGCTACCCTTTGCCCCCCGATTGCCCTCCCCTGGGCGTGCCTGTCCTTGCAAAGTTCCCCGGGGCCTCGGTAAAAGCAGGGCTAGAAAATCCAGTTCACAAAATCTGAAATGCACAAAAGGACGTGAGTGCCCCACGCAGCAGAAGGACCCAGGGAAGGATGGTCTCATGGAATTGAGGTTTGGTGGCTTTTCCCCCCAGCTCTGCCACTGACTTGCAGTCTGGCCTTGGGCGAGTTGCCTCAGTTTCCTCGCCTGTAAGATGGGGATGCTACCTACTGCAGAGTGGTAGGAATGTTTGTGACCCTTGGGTGGAGAGGTGCTGGGAGCCTAAGGGAGTCTCACGCCAGGCTATGATATGTATGACTCCTGACTGAATGGGATTTGCCCTCTGGTTCGGAAGGAGCTTCTCTGAGTCTAAGCATGTGCACGGTTCCCCCTCTAATGCTGTTGTAACTGTCTCTGTGGAGGACATAGGCAGCTGCAGCGTTTTAATTAAAACACTTCCAGGAAAGAACAAAACCACACGCTCGGTCCCAACCCCCTCTGGGGCCTTTAAAACGGCTTCGGGCCGCTCTGAAACCAGGAGGCCCTGGGAACAGAAAGGTGGAAACCGCAGCAAAGCGGGTGGCGTTTCTCTGAGCAAACCCTGTGATGGGAGCGTTACCGAGAACTTGCCAGTGTGGGGAAGGAGGCTGCTGGAGGCCAGCGGTAAAGGGGTACAGCGGGGTGTCACGGCGTGTGGGGGAGTCACAGCCGCACCCCTCTTCCTGGGATTCACCATGACTCTCACCCAGCCAGTAGAACAGAAGGTTTATTAGGGACGCCAGGAACACAGTCCAAACAGAGCTTGTCAGTACAAACAGGACCCCTCAGTCGGGCCCTTCTGGGGGGCAGGGAGCTTAGACCCCAGCCTGGGGCTCCCTGCGTTTCACTTAGGGTGACCAGGCAGCAAGTGTGAAAAATCGGGACATTTACCGGGGGGTAATAGGAGTCTATATAAGAAAAAAAAACCCAAATCGGGACATCTGGTCACCCTAGTTTCACCACCCAGCTCCAAACTGAAAACCAGCCAGACAAACCCTCCAGCAGGCTCTCTTCCCCTCCCCCCCCCGGCTCCTCCTCTAGCCTTTGTCCCTTTTCCCAGGGAAAGGTGGCACCTCTCCCAACCCCCCTCCTGGCTCACGTTACAGCCTCAGGTATCTTCCTTCAGGGGAAGTCTCCCATGCCCAATGCAGCCAGTCAGTGAACCTCTCCCGCAACACTCCCAGGTCAAATCCACCCCGCTGCCTACTCCGTCACACGGGGCCAGGGGCTCCTGCTGCCCTCCCCTCCAGAGAGGGTGAAGACTAGACGAATGGGTGAGGGAAGAGCTCTGAGCAGACGTGTCCCTGTGTGAAAACAGCTTCTAATGCTGGCTATCGGAGCAGCTTTGTGTTGCTGCAGAAATAGGCTCTGTGGCATTTCCCCGCTGAAGGCAGCGTCAGACTCGGCTGCTCCAGGCTGGAGCGGCCGCCCGGGCCAGGCACTCCAGGCCAGTAATTGCCATCGTGCAGTGGCTGCATCTCCTGCCCACAGCCAGGCTGGGGCAGGTGTGTCAGGAATAAAGGGCTCCAGAGGCAATGGCAGAGCCCAAGAAGGTGCCGCGTTTTGGGATGGCGTGAGGGAGGGGAACGCGCTCCCCAGCTGCAGCGCCTCTTCTCAGCAGCACTCGGGCCTGTCCCCTGCTCTCTGTGCTGGCCTCCCCTAGGAGAGAGTCACGGGCAGGGTCTCGGGCCTGATCGAGGCGCTCAGCGGCCTGGGCTCAGCGTATCTAGAAGGGCCCACGGCTCCGGGCTGGGGCCCGGGGACCATAACTCCACTCCTCGGGCCCATGGAACTTTCTCGCACCAGGGCAGAGCCCAGCAGGGCAGCAAACAGAGCGTCCCGCGGGGCCGGTCCCAGACCGCGGAACAAACCCCCGGGAACTCTGGGCCTCGCCAAACCTCCCCAGGGGCCCGGCTCCCACCGGCCTTCTCTGCCACACACCCGGAGCAGGGCGGCCGTACGCGGGGGAGGAGCCCACCGCAACCAACCGCTTGGCTGCTCACACTGCTCTCTCCCTGGGGAGAAGAAGAAAGAGAATCATCCACATCTGACAGATGTCAGTCACATGATGCCACTTAATGCATGACTGAGAGGTGCCCCGATACTACATGATGAGGGCAGCGTAGGACCCTGTGTAGAGTAGAATAGGTGGCAGAACTTATAGTCTGCTTGGAAAGTGGTTTTGATGGAGAGATGCAACCTCCACTGGCTTCCCCTAGCTTGCCCCCGTTCCAGAGCCTGGCTGTGTGGAACAGCATTCGGGACACGGGGCAATTCCCTTGTTGCTGGGCATTGCAAATATTAGCTGTAGCTAGGGGTGTGTGTGTGTGTGGTGTGTGTGTGGTGTGTGTGTGGTGTGTGTGTGTGTGTGTGTGTGTCTCCAAGGTTTCGTGTCCCAGCCCATGTGTTCCATTGTTTAACCCAAGTTGTGAAATTCCCCTCTCTTCCTCCAGCCCACCACAGGTTCCTGGGTGACAACACCCAGGGCCTGTCTGCTCTGGGCAGACACTGGAAATCCCAGGGCCCTAGGGGTTTTTTCTCAGGCTCCTTGGCCATAATGCGCCCTCTCATCCCTGTTGTACAGGATGTTGTGGGTGGTTCAGCTGCTGCCCTGAGGTGGCTGCATTTCAGGGGCTGTGTCTGCCCAGCTCGCGAAGCACTTGGGGCTCAAAGACGTCCATGGAATTAACGTCTTTTCGGGGATGAGTAACGTCCTCGCTCGAAGCTGCAAGGGGGGCATTCAGCCGCGACACTAGCCCAGCTCTCCTGATTGCTCCTCTGGTTGGAGGAGTGGGCTAGGGCGTCTCTGGCTGTTGGGGGCTGCGTGGTAAGGAGAGATCTGGGTGGGGGACTGGGCGGGTTGGGGGGGATCAGTAATGAAATAGGGAGCCGGCTGTTGTCAAGTGCGGTGGGCAGTTGTGAGTAGGTTGTGTGGTGAGTTGATGGTTCTCAGTTCTGAATGGACAAACGCCCTCGCTGTAGGGCCCCCAATCAGAGGCCGGGGGGCAGCAGAGACCGAGCTGTCTCCCTCCATTGACCGAGCTAATGCTGACTTGGACTCGAGGGAATTTAATGGGGACGGACGGGGTATAAATAGCCGCCTGCCCTGTCAGGTGTCAGCACGGGAAATGCCACTCGGTCGCAAAGCACAGAAAGCTGTCGGAGGTTGAGAGGGGTGGTCGCTCCCTGTCCCGTCCTGTCCTGCGGCAGGGCCAGTGCCCTGCGATTCCTGTGCCGAGTTTGTGCTGGTCTCCGGGGAAGGGAGCTCCGTCGCTGGGACTTGGTTTCCGCTCCCGGTGCCGTGGGACTGAGGTTGCTTGGACTCGGGTGCGCCGTTGCTGAAAACCGGTGCTCTTGGTTATTTGGTGGGCCAGGCTCCGGGGGGGCTTGGCTGAGTGACTTCAGCTGGCGGTTCTCGGCCCCCGCAGCAAAGCCGTCCTCTAATAAACACAAAGTAGCGACGTCGGCCGCGGGCTCTGCTTCGGGGCCGCAGAACGGACGTGCTGCCCCGAGGGCGGGCTGGTGTCACTGACCGGGCTGGCAGCCCCGCTAGCCTGGTGTCCTCCCTCCGACAACGGCCAGCGCTGGGTGCTGGAGTGGAAGGCAGCCGCTGTCCCATAGCGCCCCCGGCACGAAGCAGCAGCAAGGGGGAGGGTCGGTGGTCCCGCCCGCTCGCCAGGTCACTGAAGGGAAACAGAACTTCCCTTCGTTTGCACCGTGCATCCCAGGTCTCGCCTAGCAAGATCCTTCCCTGGACCGTCGCTCATTTGTCACCCCTCTAACCCTCCCCTCCCGCCGGGCTAGACCGGCCATTTTATCTTCCAGCCCTGGCGTGGACAGCGATGCTGCTCCCAGTAGGGCTGGAGGGCCCGGTCTGCCCCATACCGCGCCGGGCGGCCCCCTGCTCTGCTGGAGCTCAGCCCCCCATGGCAGTGCTGACGGGTGAACGCTCCTCACGTGGGGGAGGGGAACCCGTTCACTGGGGGCTTCTCGTCAGGGACAGTCTCCCCTTCCGCTGTCAGTCCGGCTCAGCGGGGTAGAGTTCTCCCAGCCCCCAAAGCCAGCTGTGTGGTAGTTACCGTGTGGAGGGTGAGCTCGAGTCCGTGCAGGGTGTGAGGCCGTGTGCGGGTGGCTCAGGGTGACACTGCAGCAGGAGTGTAAGAATCTCTGTCACATCCCCTGGCTCTAGTTTAACAGCCCCAATCTCCTCAGTTGGCTAACCAGAAACATTTGCATGTGCAAATCAGGGAGCAGCAGGGCCTGGTGGCTCTACACACGTGGTTCTGAGTTTAGCAGAGTGCCAGAAATCCTCCGAACATGGCCATGTGGGACTCTGGGCTGGTAGGGGTCACTGCAGATGCCGTTTTCCATTGGTCTAAGACTCGCTAGATCTTCGTATTGAAAGCAGGCAATGGGAATCGATTCCTAATCTTCGTGTTCCGTTTCGGGGGTTTCTTTACACGGGCAAGTTAAGTCTGAGACTTGGATCCGAAAACCAAGAACTCCCACTCTTCATTTAACAAACTAGTCAAGATCCCAAAGTACCCGCGTGTTTTCCTGTTGTTTCCCTCCCCCAAACCTAAGCACCGAATCACTACTGGTAACTCACATCTTCCAGTACCCCTGTAATAAGCAACCACAATTTACATGCGGCTGGCTGGCAGCAATTTGGCAACCACATGGCTGTCCCTGGCGGCTGCTGTCTTATACTGTAGAATTGGAGCCCTCCTTTCAAAATCGGTAGCCTCCAGCTCTTAGGGCTGGGTAGGAAATCTTCATCGGAGCCTGCAGCCCGCTGGAAACAACCCTGCGGGAGGTGTGAACCGCTCCTGTGTGTTGCGGGGGGCCGGGGGATCGTTAACTCAGAAGCCTGCTGAGGGAGACCTCAATGCCAGCTTGGTTAGCTGGCCCCAGCGCGGGAGCGGGACATTCATTGTGTGGAGATGTGCATATTTGTTGTCGCAGCATTTTATCATTTAAATGTAACTTTCCCTGCTTACTTTCGCTACATTACCAGCCGGTACCGCTTTCCCAATCATTTTCAGGTTATTTCTCAGTCATTAACTTACGCCATCATTTCTTGTCTCCAAGGCCTAAAATAGCTAAGCTAAAGTCTAACAGGCCTCAGTCCACAGTTTCTTGCGTTTCAGCTTATCCTACTCACGTCTACTACATAATTCCTCTAAATACTGATCAGCCGTATACTTCTATAACCCTGCAAATCAACGCCGATTAACATGCAATGAATATGTCCTATAACTTAGTGATTAATCGTGACATCACACGATAAATGGCTACTAAACTAAAACTATTGGCTCCAGTGTCCCTGCCCAGTGTGACTCCGTCAGCCAGCACCCCGCCTTTCGGGAATCCGGTGTCCTGGCATGCGGGGCTGAGCCCTGAGTCTGCTGCTGTCGCCCCGTTCCCATCCGGAGCTGCCTCTGAGTTCTGCCCCTGCCAGTGACCCGCCCTTGCGTCCCCACCGTCCCGGACAGAAGGGCCCCCTCTGTATGCGAGCGCTAGAGAGTCTTGCCCTGGTGCCTGAGACTGGGTGAGGCTGTGATGGAAACTCACCGGCACGCAGGATTTCCCGGGGGGCTGCCGTGGCTTGCAAAGCCTCAGAGAGACAGACACGGGAATGATGCCTTCTGTTGTGCAACGTGCCCTTTGGGGTGGGGATAGTCTGGTGGGGGAGTTTGGGGGGAACGGCAGGTGGGGGGCTGGTGGCACCCCACTATCCCGCAGCAGTGTCTATGGGAATTGAGCACAGGAGAAGGGGGTCAGAGCCAGCGGATCACCCTGATGCGGACAGCACGGGCAGCAAGGGCGTGTGTGAGCTTCCCCGGCCTGCCAGCCTCGGCCGTGCCTCGCAAGGACCCCTTCGGGAGTCTCTGGCTGGCTCCTGGTCCGATGTCTCTGCTGACCCAGGGGCGGTTTGTGGGATGTGGCCGTCCTACGGCTCAGGGCTGCTTGACAGCCGTCAGCAGAGTGACGCGGGCGAGCTGCAGGGACCCGGGGAGGAAGCTCGGGGCGCTGGGTGGCTGGCAGTGCCCTGTTCCTCGTGGACCCAGCTGGCTGGTTTCTTGTAACCGGGTTGCTCCCCAGGCTCGGCCTCCCAACGGCCCTGCCTGGAAGGAAGTTGCGTCAGTGGAGGCTGCTGAAGCTGGCGCACACGAGTCCAGCCGGGCCCTTTGCCTGCTCGGTAGTGCCTGGGGGAACTGGCCAGGCCCTGCCTGCTTCCAAGCCCACGTGCAGCCGGGAGCTGAAACCCTGGTAACGTCGCTGGGGCAGGGCTGGCACACCCATTGGCAGCTCTGTGCCCTGGGGTGAGTGCAACAGCAAACAGCAGCTATCTCCCCCAGGCCGCATTGCGCTCCTTTGTCTCCCCACCGCCCCTCAAACCAGCACAGCCAGTTTTTCCACCTCTCCAGGATCTGGGTAGGGCAGAATGTGCGACTTGACTCCCTGAACTACCCCGGGGAGGCTGGCCTCTTGTTGGCCTCGCCTGGAGACAGGAGGAAGAAGACTCTGTGCCCCGTGGCATCTGCCGCCTCAGCCAGTCAGGAAAGAGCAGCTCTGTCTGCGAGGGCTTTGAGAACGCGCTGGGATGGGAGCGCCCAGATCCCAGCCGGGCTCTAGTAGTCACATCAGTTTCCTTAATATTCCCCTGTCCTGAGCCATTGTGCAGCGTTGGTGGGTGCTGCCAAACAGCTGCTGTGTCCCGCCCCAGAGGTGGCTGCATTTCCGTGGTGAGAGGAGGGATTTCTCTGTGTGTTTGGTTTTGGATCTTTCAGGGGGAGGTGTGCCGGCTTTGGGCTTTGTTCAGTGGCGCTAGTGCTCTAGATCTCCGTGTACCCTGTCCCTGCCGAGCATGTCTGGAGTGAACGCCTGCGGGGCCGTCAGGCTGTGTCATGCAGGACTGTGGGGAGCCTGGAGCGGTGGAGGCCGGGACCTCTAGGCTCTGCATGGCCAAGTGGTAGTGGGCAGACTCCTGTCCCCTGTCAGCGCTGCAGGCACCGACAGGCGCCAGCCCTGGTCGCTCTCGCCTGTAGCGTGTGCTTCCCCGTCTCCCGACTTCCAAGGAACCCACGGCGCCGTGCTGGCTTCCCCCTGGAATCTGCCGCAGCCCCGCGTGTGGCCCCCAGGCGTGGCAACTACGGGGCCGTGGGTCTGGGCCAGTAGACTGGGCTTCCTGCAGCTCAGGGTGGGGGACAGGAGCTATCTCCTGGGTGGGCTCTCGCTCGGTGCGGCTCAGTGTCCCCCGCTGCCCTGCAGACCTGCCTCCCCTGGCTCCATGGCTGGCTCACCCGAGAGAAGTCCCTTGGCTGGCTGGTGGTGGGTGTGTAATGGGGGGCGGGGGCTGACACCCCCCCTCCCCGAGCTCCTAAATGCGGCTGGTTCAGGCCTGGTGCCCTGCCCGTGCTGGCCACAGGCAGCTCAGGGCTCTGGGCCGAGGGGTGGGGATTTCACAGCCGTGAGCTCCTGGGCTCTGGTGAGGCAGGGTGAGCGGGGCAGGTCACATGGCAGGCGGGCCGAGCGGACTTGCACAATGAGCCCAGAAATAGAAACGTGTGGGCTGGCCGGCCGCGGCTAAACGGGCACTGAGCAAAACAGGGAGCGAGGGAGACGGGCTGATCCTGGCCAGCGACTGCCTCCCCGGGCCTGGCTCGCTGGAGTTACGCACACTGGGCAGCAGTGTCCCGGCGGGGCCCAGAGTTCCCGTGGCCGGGCTGGGGCTGGGGGGGAACCCCAGAGCTAGAGGGGCCAGGCTGTGGCATTGAAGGGCTTTGGGCGCTGTCTGCATGAGGGTTTGTTGCTAAACGTGTGCTCCCTGCAGCGGGGCTGAAGCCGCACTAGCCTTGAGTAGAGCGCGGCTGGGGAGGGGGCGGCTGGGGAGGGGGCTGGAGTGGGCGGCTGGGGAGGGGGTGGCTGGAAGGATGGGACTGGGGACAGGGCTGGGGGGGCGGCTAGGGACGGGGTGGCTGGGGACAGGGCTGCTGGGGAGGGGGTGGCTGGAAGGATGGGGCTGGGGACAGGGCTGGGGGGGTGGCTAGGGAGGGGGTGGCTGGGGACGGGGCGGCTGGGGAGGGGGCGGCTAGGGAGGGGGCGGCTGGGGAGGGGGTGGCTAGGGAGGGGGTGGCTGGGGACAGGGCGGCTGGGGAGGGGGTGGCTAGGGAGGGGGTGGCTAGGGAGGGGGTGGCTGGGGACAGGGCGGCTGGGGAGGGGGTGGCTGGCAGCCAGTGGCAGCGTTTTAAACACCGCGTCTCTTACCCCTGCTCAGAAAAGACCTGTGGAGCATGATCCCTAATCCACCCCCAGCAGCCCCTCTCTTCCCCCCGGCCTGGCTGCACCGGTTGGGTGTTGGGCAGGAGGGGGCCTGCTCTGCACCTCGGTCCGCCAGGGAGAGTAACAAACTGGCTGAGATGCCGAGAAACTCCCCATGGCCTCTGAACTGCAAGAAACGGCTTTGTCGGGACTGAAATCCCCGGTGCTCGCCAGCTCCCCCAGGCTCTGCTCCTCCCCTGCCCCTTCTGAACCGGCTGGCTCGGCCCGGAAAGCCCCGCTGGAGCTGTTCTCTGTCCGTCACTGCGAGTCCCGTGGAGTCTGCCCGCCAGCAGCGCGCGAGGACGGCCCTGCCTAGTGGGGAGCGAGCCGCTGTCTGCCGGGGCGACACGGGCCTTGAGACCCCACCGCCCCGAGCGAGGCTGGCCTGGGGGGGCGCTTGGCTGAGTCGTTTCACCCAGGCTGGCTCCCGCCAGCTGGACGGCCCCCGGGTCAAGCCAGGGATTGGGGGAGGCCGGGCGCTGGTTCTGAGGGCAGTTAGCCCGCGGAATAGTCTCCCCATGGAAGCCCTGCAGCTTTGTACGCTGGGCGCTCGGCTGGGCAGAGTCCTGGGGAACAGTCCTGCCCTGGTGCTGGCTGGGTCACTTCCAGAGCGGGCGGGGCGGGGCGGCCGTGCGGCATGGTGGCCAGACCAGCCTACAGCCGGGGGTGTCTGTGTGGTGGGCATCTCGGTCTGCACAGGGGAGGGCTCTGTGTGTGCAGCCTGGGGGCCGTGTGAACGTGGAGAGCCGCTCACCTGGGAAGCCGGGAACCACAGGGTGGCTGTGGCTGGCAGCTCTGTCTGAATGCTCGGCGGTGCAGAGGGCGCTGGATAAACAGGAAGCGCTCGCTGCACGGGGGTAGTGGGCGGGGTGGGTGTCATGGGTGGGAGCGGGTCAGAAGAAATGCACCCGGATCGCGTGCCCGGGACGTGTGGGAGGCGTGTGTGCACGCCGCCGCGCTGACCTCGTGCCAGCGAGATGCTCGACTGGTTGGTTGCACGACCAAGGCCCCAATTCAGGCGCGTAGCCGCAGCAGGGTGGGTGTAGAAATGGCAGGGCCCACTGGCCCCGCCGATGCTGGCAGTCCCCATTCTCTCCAGCGTGATTAACCTCCGGGGCCAGCCCAGCTCCGTGCCCCGTTGTGCTAGGTCTAGGCACACACGGCCTAGGGGGCGGAACCAGGGCAAGCTCACTCCATGGGCCCTGGCCTGCCCTGGCAGAGGGCCGCTCAGTCTCGAGGGCCATTCGACCCAGGTGCCTCCCTGGTGAGTGTGCGGCCAGGGCCGGGATGTCGTGGTGTTCGTGACGGACGTGCTCATCGCCGCCAACCTCCAGAGGTGTTTCACGAGGGGCATTAAACAGCCACCAGCCTCATGCTCCCCGGGGCTGGGTTCGAAGCAGCGGCCGAGAGTTCCTCCCTGCTTGACATCTCCTGATCCAGCCAGTGGGGTGCCCCCTCTTGCCTTCCTGGTTCTGGGGAACACGCGAGAGCCTGACCCTCACTCAGGGATCAGCCTGACCAGCCGCCTGCCTGTTGAGCTCAGTGGCCGTATGGAGAAGCCTGGAGTCCCATCCCGGCCGTCCCTGCAGAGCGGGGTCCCTTCCCTGGGGGTGCAGCGTGACTCGCAGGGCTGACGCCTCCCAGCTCCGATCACATCCGCGTCATTGTCTGCTCCCCTCCCCCAGCGGCGGGGGGGCTGGGGAGGGTGGGAGGTTTTTCTCCCCCTCCTTCGCTGTGGGTCCCTGCTAGCGTGGAGAGCAGCAGAGCCAGCCTCTGCGGGGAGCTGGAGGGGGAGGCTGCACTGTCCTCTCAGTGTCTCTGCCCCGCCCCCCAGGCACTTTGTGTGTGTGTGTGGGGGGGGGGGGGGGCTGTTCCTCACGCAGGGGTGACCTTCAGTGGCTGGGCGGGGCCCCGGGTGACTGAAACCCCAGTGCCGCTGCCGGCTTTGCAGCGTGCCTGCTCTGGAAGGGGAGAATCAGAGGCCTGGGGGGGCGGAGATGGGCCTGCATGTGACAGTAGGAGCAGCAATTGTAAACCCCCCCCCCACCCCAGCCATCCGGATGATGTCTCAGCAAGTGAAATGCAAAAGCCATTTGCAGCTCTGGCAGCAGCCCGGGCTCCGCGACCACAGGGGCCCTGCTGCATGTGGGCCAGAAGCTCCCTGTCTAGCTGGTGTGTTCGGTGTCTCGCCGCCTCTGGGCGGGCGTGAGATGCACCTTGAGCCGGCTGTCCATGGTTGCTGCTCGCCCGCTCGGTGAAGGAGGTGGGAGGTGAGCGGTTTCCTGCCGCGAGCGGGGAGACGTGTGCAGTGCATGCAGGGCGGAGATCCTGGCCTGGCCTCCTCCCCGATCTGCATGGTGCAGGGGGCTGATGCGGGTCTGCCTGGTGCCACCGGGAACGCAGGCTGCTGGCGCGCTGCTGTGTGCACATGGGCACGCTCGCCCGCCCCCCGCCCGATATCCTGCCCCTCCGCGCACACGTGCGCGCACAACGCTGGCTTTAGCTCTGCACCGGGGCTCAGGCTGTGGCTTTGCTCCTCTCTGGTTCCGGCGCTGCTCCCAGGAACACTCCAGGGGGGACCCCCGAGAAGGGGGATCTCTGTGCCTCTAGTGGCTGGCTCTGCCCCTGGGGAGGATGGGCCGAGCAAGGGTCTCCCCACCCTTTGGAGCAAATGGGGGAGCTTCCCCAGAGGCATTGAGGTGCTGTCCCGCCCCAGTTGCCCTGGGAGGCCTGGCGAAGGCCTGGCTGCTGCTGCTAACCTTTGAAGCAGGCACTTCCGGCCGGGATCAGACCTGAGGTCCCGCTGGGCCGGTGTCCTGTCTCTGCCAGTGGCCCCCAGCGGTGTGCCAGAGCTGCCTGGGCAGAGCCCTGCCGCGGGAGCCTTCCCTTTGCTCTGCCCCCCTGGGGTCTGAGTGGCACGCTGCCGTGTTCTCCCTGGAGGGCTCAGGGATGGGGCCCCGGGAGAGCAGAGTCCCGGGGCTGATGGGGCAGCAGCAGGCTGGATGCCCGCTGGGCCAGGGAGAAGGTCCCGTGCAGTGACTCTCACCCTGGTGGGGAGCCACCTCTGGAGTTGGGGGCTGGAGCTGAGAGCGCAGTGCCCCTGCCCTGCCCAGGCCCCCTGGCTCCCTGGCTTTGCCGCTCTGGGCCAGAGCCAAGCTGGAGGCAAGGTCGGGCCTGGTTCAGCCGCCTGCTCCGAAGCCCGGGGGGTTCCCTCTGAATGGCCCGGTCAGCAGCAGGGTTCGTGCCCCGTTCCCTGGGGGGCCTTTGCGGGCAGGGCAGGCATGGCAGAGGAGCGCGAGCCCCTCGGAAAGATCCCCAGGGTGAGAGCTGCAAATAGGAGCAGTTCTAGGGGCAGGCCGGGGGCCCTGGCACATGGGGCGATCGCTCAGTGGACTGGGATAGGGGGTATTTCCACCGGTGGTGCTCCCGTGCCATAGGTGCCCAGGTACCACAGTGAAGGGAGCCCGTTGAGCGCCTAGGAGAGCGGGCAGCGTGTGCCCAGAGCAATGCCCGCAGGGCACTGCTGAGAACCGTGGGTCAGGATGGCCTGGGGCTGGCAGAACCCTCCCTGCGTCCGTCCCCCTGGAGCTGTGGGTGCAGTCTGGCTGCAGTGGAGCCAGCTGTTATCAGCGCGAGGGAGCCGGAGCAGACAGGGCTGCAGGGGGGTGGCGGAGAGCGATTCGTGGCCTCTCCCCAAGGCCAGAGGGCAGCCAGGCTCGGGCGGGGTGTGGGCAGCAAGGCCTCTGTGTTCTCCCTGGGCCGGGGGCCGGAAGCGGATTCCAGGGACTGAGCCGGGCGGGGAGCTCAGGGGTGTCTGAGCCTATGGTGTGGGCTGGGGGAGCCGCTCGCCCGCCCCAGGCTAGACGGGCACCTCTGGCTGGAGGCCGCCCTCCACCCCGGCTCTGACTGGCGCGGCGTGTCCGGGCTGCCCGTCCCGGGTTGGTGCTGGTGTTTTCTCCCCGTCCCCTCAGGCTCTCCCTGGTGCCGGCCGTCGGGCAGGGCCTGTGGTTCCTCGCTGGGCTAAGCTGAAGGCTTCCCAGGCCTGGTGGGCGGCCGGGGCTGTGGTCTTTTGCTCCGTGGGTCCGTGCTCCAGCTTGGCTCTGCATCGCTGGGACCAGGCCACAAGGTGACGCTCAGGGGCTGCCGAGGCTGCGGTTCCTAGACTGGCGGGGGGGCGGTGTCCTTAAAGCGGCAATGGGCACAGGGAGAGGGACGCTCTCTCCTGCCTGATCCCCTTCAGCCTGCAGCCTTCCTTAGTGCCCAGCTGCTAGCAGGGCAGAGCCCGCGGCACGGGGCTGGGGAGGGGCCGGGCTGGACGTGGGGTGGGGGCATTGGCAGGCAGCCCCCTCCCGCTGCAGGCGGTGGAGAAAAGCCGGAGCATTTTGCAGCCCGGGGCGGTGTGTGGCCTTGGCAGATGTGAGTGTAGCAGCCTGGCACGTGGTAGTGACTCTAAAGATCCTCCCCCTCCTCCCGCCCCCGCATCGAATCCCAGCAGGATGACGGTGGCTGTTTCTATGGTGCTTTCGCTCCGCAGGGGCCCTGGAGCGCTTGGTGCCGATCGCTGGCGGCGTTCTTAATAAGGCGCGTAGGGAGAAGTGCGGCCACCTCTGGTGTGGGGCACAGCGGAAGGGCAGGGGAACGCTGTGTCCGCTTGAGAAGGGGCGGGATGGAGCTGGGGGCGATCGCGTCCTGCCGCGTGGGTGCCGCTGGCCCCAGAATCCAGGCTCCTGTCGGCCTCCGAGTGGGGAGATTCCTTGTCCTGCAAATGGCTCCCCTGCACCGGAGGAAGGGGGCCTGGCCACAGCGAGTCTGTGCGCAGGCCAGAGAGGGGCGCTACAGAGCAGGGCAGGTGCCCCTTGCTCGGCTGGCCCGGGAACAGGACCTTGCAATGGGGCCTGAGGTCCCTGGCCTGGCTTGTGTGCAGGCGGGGGGAGCTCTGCTTGCCTGGCCATGGAGGCCTGTGCTCCCCCCTCCGGACTCTGTCACGCTGTGTACGGAGGGGCACTGGCTGCGTGGGGGGAGCTGCTCAGTTCCCCGTGTGAGGCGTGGATAATTGCAGCTCTCCGCGCGCCATCCCGGCCTGCTCCTTGTGCCGGTGACTCATCGCCCGGTGACTCACCGCTCGGCTTGGCGATGAGCCCGGGGCGGGAGGTGGGCTCAGCCAGCCCGGGGCGGGGGGGCAGCCTGGGCCCCTCGTGGGGATGCAGAGCGGTGCCTGGCGCCGGGGCTGTGTCGATTCTGCTAGCGGCTCCAGGGTTTCCCCTGGCATAGTCACCAGTCTCCGTTCCCTGGGCCCAGGGCACTGCCCGCCCTGCCACTGCCATTGGCCCGGTGGGCGCTGCGGGGGCAGGGGGCTGAACTCAGCCCAGACATGAGGCCTGCCCGGTGCGGTGGGGGGCGAACCCCTCTTCCCAAGCCTCCTCCCGGTGGCGGTGGGTGTGTTGGGAGGAACGGGGGGCCGTGGGGGATGGGGCAGCACTTGGTTAGCCTGGGCGCGGAGCAGGCAGGACAGCACATGGTGAGGGACGGGGGACGGACCTGACCCCAGGGCTCTCTGGGAATGCACAGGTGCCCCCCAAACACATGGTCCTTGGCTCGGCCCCGCCCCATGTCTGGGTGCTCTCGGCTAGAGCGTAACCCCTGGGGGCAGGTGCTCAGATGGGGGGGACGGGAGATGCCCAGGGCATAGAGCTAAAGGCTAGAGGGCACCAGCTAGTTCCCCTTAGTCTCCACTGGTCCCACCCACATGCCCAGCCGCCGGCCAGCATTAGCCAAAGGAGGGAGGCCTGTGAGGGCAGGGAGGTGATTTGGGGAGATATGCCCAGGCGAGGGCACACAGGGAGGGCTGGCCGGAGCCACGTGCCCAGGACTGCACAGAGAGTGCCAGGGGAGGCTAGCGACTCTGGGGCTGCGAGGACCCAGGCTATGCTGGGCAATGATGACAGATGGTAATCGGGCGCCTTGGGGCATGGGAGGCTGCTTGTGCCACAGCCCCAGCTCCTCCCAAGCCAGCCAGTCAGGTTCAGGCTGGCCAGGAAGCAATAGCACCAGGAAGATTGCCTGGGCGTGGGGAACGGCCCTCTGCCTTGCAGCCGGCTGCCTCTGGGTCAGCTTGGCGCCTGGCAGCGTGGGCTGGGGCACAGGCTTCTCCAGGACTGTGCCACTCCTGGTGCCCGTCGAGGGTCTCTCGGCCACGGCTAATCCAAAAGCACAGGGCGTGACCTTTGGATTAGCCGTGACCGAGAGACCCACTGGCTGTTTGGTGCACCGCGCTGTCTCTGAGCACCGCGGGGCGAGCGTGAGCCGGCTGTGCAGGGACGGAACCGTGGCCTGGGGAATGTGTGTGGGGGGGTGACATGCTGTGCTCTGGGATCGGCGTGGGGCTGTAACTCCGCATGGCGCTGGGTGTCTCCCATGCACTGGCACTTCAGTCTGAGTGGCTCCCCGGTGCGTCACCCCCTGCCCCAGCGCCTGGCTCCCGCTGTGGGCACGACCAGGTCCCGCTGTGGCTGCCACGGCCGGGCTGGCGGAGGGAGCGCTCTCCTCGTGGGATCGCTGCCGGTCCAGCACCTCGAGGACAGACAGGCTGACGCGCCGGCACGAGCCGCACCAGAGCAGTCTCCGGGTTGCACGCTTGGCTGGCGCGCTGACATATTGGGGTTTTCCTTGGGCTAAAAGCAGAGCGGGCTGGACGTTTAACTACTTCCTGGCCGCGCTCTGGGTTCCTGCAGAACTGGGGCCGAGGGCGCAGAGCTGTGGGTCTGGCAGCTCTGCGTCCCGGCTCGCGGGGGGCTGGCTGCTCGGAGCCCGGAGTGGGACGTGTCTGGCAGGGCGGAAGCTGTGCATGGACATGGAGCTGGCGGGGCCCGGGGAGCCGGCTCTGTGGTGAGGCGTCAGGCCCTGCTCTCTCCCGGGCCCGGGGAGTGGGGCTGGCCCGTGGGGATATAGTCTCCGCCCGACGGCAGCCCCTCTTCTGGTTCCTCTGCCCTGGTGCAAGGCGTGGAGCACGTGGGGACAGGCACTGGCATCCGTGGGCTACCGTCTCGCTCTCGAGGCTTCGGCAGGGTCTCATTCCGCTGCTGGGGCCATCAGGCTTCGGAGAAGGAGCCTTTCTCCTAGGGCCGCCGGCGGGGCGGGGGGTGGCAGGGAGCGGTAGGAGCCCCCCTCTGGGGCTGTCAGTCTGTGGAGCTCTCAGTGCTTTATGGGGGGCGGCAACGTATCATTCCTGGTGTACAGGAGGGAAACTGAGTTGCGGAACCAGGCAGTGACTTACCCATGGTCACCCAGCGAGTCGGTGGCAGAGCTGGGAATGGAACCCAGGCGTCCTGTCCCCATTCCCCTAGTGTAGGCGACCTGCCCGTGGCCGTCCTGCTTGGGCCGGAGTTTGTGCAGTGGGTGCACTAAAATGCTTGGACCCCGTCAGCTGCAGACGGGCTCGTCAGTGAGCGCAGGGTGCAGGAAATGGGGCTGGCTGTGCCACTTCCCTAGCCTGGAGAGTGGCCGGGCTGCACCTACCGTGCGCCAGCTGGGGGGGCTGGTTACACGCCATAGGCCTTCGGGCTGTGCCCAGCTGCAGTCTGGGGCCTCTCGGGGGGCAGGAGGGGGCCTGGCACTGACGTGCTCCAGGCAGGAGAGGGGAGAAATGGATCCGTGCACGCCCTCCCCCGCTGCGTGTGTCTCTTAGCTGCCACGGCTGCTGCTGGCTCCCGTGACTGCGAAGATGGCTGATGTCCCAGGGCCTGTTGGGCCCCTCGGCTCCGCTCTCCCCACATGCCCCATGTTCCCTCCAGATCGTCCCTTGGGGCCCACTCCCCTTGCCGCTGGGGCCAGGACGCGGGGCCGTTCCCCTCTGGCCTGCGAGCGCCAGTGTGGCAGGACTACTGGTGCTGGGAAGTGGCTCCATTCCTGGCTGCTTGCTGGCCTGCGTGGAATGAGTTGGCTGGTTCTCAGCCTGGTTTCCAGTAGACGGGCAGCACTCTGCCGGCTGGCACTACTGGCCCCCCTGGCAGGGCAGAGCAGAGGCATGCCGGGGTGGGCTCTCAGCCTGCAGAGCGGGCACAGGTTGGGCCATCCACAGGGTCCCCCTTACCCCTCTCCCACCCCCTAAAAATACTGCCGGCGTGGCTGGGGGAGGGGGCATTGGCCTGGATGGATGCGGCAGACCCAGCTAGCTGCCCATCTGGCAGCGTCTCCACCGCCTCTTCCCTCCCCGCCCGCCGTGCGCTGACAGCATCACGCCGGGGGCTCCAAAGCAGCAGGGAACCCCCCCCCCCCGAATGCGGGGTGCCGATAGCCTGCGGAGCCCAGCGCTGCCCCCTCTCCGCCCCCAGCTGTCACCTGTGCTGGGCAGGTGCAGTGATGCTGAAATGCAGCCACCTCTGGGGTGCAGGGAGCAGCCTAGCCGAGCCTATTGCCCTGCAGCGGCGCCTGGGGGTGACTCTGGCCTGGGCGCCGGAGCACGGAGAGAGGGGCTCGCTGCATGCGGGGCTGGCTCTGCTCCCCCCCCCCCCCCATCTCCCGGCGGAGGCGGGGGGAGGTGCGGGCTGCCATTGGCAGGCACTGGCAGCTTCTTCCCGGAGCGGAGCCTCTCCTCCCGGCAGGGCAGCCCCACGGCCGCAGGGTAGGGGCTGGCTCGGGCTCCCCTCGCCGGCTGCCGGGACCCCGCTGCTGCCCGGGCTCCTGCCAGCCCGCCCCGGCCCCCTCCCCGCTCCCCTCCCTCCCTCCCTCCCCTCGCTGCCTTTGTTGGGAGATGTGTCGGTGGCCGAGGATCTGACAGCCAGCCGAGCCTCGCCGAGCATGGAGCCGCTCAGCCACCGGGGCCTGGCGCGCCTCTCCTGGATCGACACCCTCTACAGCAGTACGTGCCGCTCGGGGGGCCGGGGGGGGGCAGGCTGGGCCGGAGCTGCCGGGGTCTCCTGGCTGCGGGAGTCGCAGAGGGCTGGGAAGAGCCCTGGGGTAGGATGTCTCAGGGGGCAGGGAGCCTGCTCACCTGGGGGCACGGTGCCAGGCGGGGGCACTGGCCGGCTGAGCGCCTCTCCTGCCAGGCTGCAGCATGCCCGGCCCGGCTCCCCCCTGTCACTACCTGTTGTGTAACACTGCGCCGCAGGGCCGGGTGGGTGGCAGGATCCCAGCGAAGGCGGCATCGGAGCGGCTGTCCCTGCTGCCTGTGCCCGTCGTTAGCCGGGGACCGGGATGCGCGCTCCTCCCCTGCTTTCTGTCACTGCTGGCTGCTCCGGGAAACGCTCCCCCTCCCCTTCCCTTGGCGTTCAGACGGTGCCAGTGCTCTGGGGGTGGCACGACCCCCTGCAGCTCCATCCCGGGCAGTCAGAGCTCGGGGCAGGTTATGTAAACGGGCAAGCTGAGTGCTAGCGCAGTGGGGTCGGGCAGGCGAGCGGGGAGGATTGGGGCACCCTCCCCACGATCCCCCCAAGAGACCCACGCGGCTCTGCCGCGGAGATGCTCCCTCTCACGGAGCCCAGAAGAGGGGGGCTGCGCTCTCCCTTGGGAGATGCCTTCACCTGCGTGGCACCGGGGGAGGGAGGGGCCACAGGCTGATCTACCTGGGGACCCACGTTCAGCTGTGCCCAGTTCCTAGCCCCAGAGCGGGCTGTGCTCTGTGGGGGCCTGGCTGAGACCCCTGGGGGCAGCCGTGGGCTCGGGCGTTGCTCCTGCAGTGTTGTCTGACCCTGCTCCGAGTGGGTTTGTGCCGCCGGGTAGAAACACTGGAGCCGTCCACCCGCGTTGCTGGGTGACCTCGGCGCCCCGATGGGCCTAGCCCTGCGCTGCCCCCATGCCTTACGCCCCCTTCCAGCTGGTGTCAGAGGGTCACTGGGCAGCCTTGCCCCCCGACACGGGACTGGTCCCTAGGCTCGGGCCGCTTTCCAGTGCCCCCTTGTGGCGGGAATGTCACTGCGATGGGGGGCGTGGGAGAGAGCTCCAGGACCTGGGTCGCGGTGAGGTTACCTGGGGGGGGGCTCGTGTGACTCTCTCGCGCTCTGCAGCATGGCCCTGGGTAGCCCCCACGGCCCCAGAGAGGCAGGAGCTGCCTTGGGAATGGGGCCAAGCTCCTCGCGGCCCCAGGAGGGCTCGGGGAGGGGGATCCCCGGGTCCCTGGCCCTCGCTCTGGGAGGGTGACCGACGGGGTCAGTGGGGAGGCCTGGCTCTGTCTGGATTTCACAGCCCTGGGGTTGGGTCGGTGCAGCAAGCACCGCAGGTAGGCAGGCAGGAGCCGGAACATGCCCTGGCAGTGGTGCAGCCAGCGGGTGAGCTCCCCCCCACACCCACCAGGCCGTGTGCTTAGAGCCCCGGACTCCTGGTTCTATTCCTGTTCTCTGTGGCTGACTCGCTGTGTGGCCTGGGGCGGGTGCCGTGGTTTCTCCCCACGTCAGGCAGGGCTTTGAGGCACTGTGCAGATGGGGCGAGTGTGGAGCAGCCCCCCAGCAGGGCTAGTGCCGGAGAGCCCCCCGCTACTGCACCTGGCCAGCCCTGCAGCGCCGGAGCTGTGAGTTCTTCCCGGCCCCTGCGGGCAGCCAGCCTGCGGGCAGCCAGCCTGCGGGCAGCCAGCCTGCGGCCTTGACGCACGAGGAGCGGGGCTATAGGCCTCGCCGCAGTTCTGCTGGGGGCCTACGGCTGAATCCCTCGGCCGGGCTGCGGGTGTTTGCACCAGAGCCGTGGAGCTCGGAGTGCAGCACGTAGGGGGGCCCGGCGCCGGGCGGGAAGGGCCAGTAGCCTTGTGGGGGACAGCGAGGTGGTGATGTGGAGCAGGGCTTCTCAAACTATCTGATGTGCCAGACCGGCAATTTCCCCCCCCAATGTGCCAGGGACCGGTACCATATTTGTGCCATTATACTATTCTTTCTTTCCTTCTTTCCTGGAAACTCGCCGCGGACCGGCACCGGTCTGCGGACCACCACTTTGAGTAGCACTGATGTGAAGGCCAGAGAGAGGATGCTCCCTAGGGGCAGCACACGGGTGGGCTGCCTGGCCAGGGGCTCTGGAGGAGGTGGGTTGGGTGCTTTGAGTGGCATTTCCTGGCTGTATAATTCATACTGCGTCCTGCTTGCCAGACCCCAGCCCAGGGGGCTTTCCACCGTGACACGCAGCAAATCAAAGCGCACCCGAGCTACCGAGGCTGGAATTCAGATGAGCAGGGCACGGGCAGGGCCTCCAGGAGCGAGTGGCAAAGCAAGGTGCAGGCATGGGGGCGAATGGCTGGGTGCGGACAGGGCATACAGGAGCGAATTGGGGAGCAGGGTGTGGGCATGGGTTGCATGGGAGTGAATGGCAGGGCAGGGGTGCAGGGTGGACAGGTGAATATCAGGGCAGGGGGTACATGGAGGCAAATGGCAGGGCAGGTGTGGGCAGGGGGGGGCGAATGGCGGGGCAGGTGCGGGCACAGCAATGGAGGTGAACGTTAATACTTTTCACTCTCGATCCGGTGACCTGAACGCACTTTGTAACGTGGTGTCTGTCTGGAGACTGGCACAGAGCGGTTGAGGCCACCAGGGTCAGAAGTGGTTCCGGACCGTGCATGCCCCCGACCGGCTGAGCACCCCCGATGCCCCTGCAAGACCAGGGCTGGTGTCTCAGGCTGGGCGCTGCAGTCAGAGGCCGCAATGGAAAACGTTAGTCCTGGTGCCTTGCTGAGGCCCCGCAGCGAGCCCTGGCAGACCCAGCACTAGATCAGACCCAGTGTCCATGGGGGCCGCCCTACGGAAGCTGGGCCTGCATGCCCCTGGCTGGAGGCTGGCTTCGCTTCCCTGGCTCTGAGCCCTTGGCCGCGCTGGCTAACCTGCCGCAGGTGTGCAGATGGCAGAGGCACTCGGCCCCACGCGGAAATACCCCCGTCCAGGATAAGCAGCAGGCATCTGGCGTTGGTAACGTACGTGGACGCGCCAAGTTGCTCCGTGCAGCGATTCGAAGAGGCTCTGCCCGGAGCTGTGGACCGGTGTGAACTGGAGAGCGGGGCCGCGCTGCCCGCTCGGGGTCTGTGTGCAGGCAGGCGGTGGATGTGCCTGTTCAGGGACTCAGCCGGGCTGCTGGGTGCAGAGGGAGCTGGACCACTGGCCTCTCTTGGGGCTCAGGCGTGAGCTACGCTGGGTGGATTAGACCCCCCGGGCGGAGCTTGGCACGGCTGGCGATCCCGGCAGAGGGGAGGGGAAGCCAGGCCTGGCTAGGGAGGGATGCTGTGATGGGTGCCCTGCACACAGCTGTCTGCTTTGCCTTGGCTAGCCCCGGGCTCAGGAGTGTGAAGCTCCCTTAGCCCTGGCCGGGGCGGCGTGTGGCTTGCTGCCCGTCACTTGGGATCTGCTTTGGGTGTCTGCCCCAGGGGCTCGGGGGCCGGTGCCAAGGCTGTGGTTGGTGAGGCGTGTTTCAGCTCCACGCTCCGGCACTGTCAGACCGGCTCAGGCCGCATCTCTCCGTGGCTCGTGCCAGCGCTGGGCGCATGCCAGCGTGGCAGGAGCCGGGGCGTCCCGGCACCAAGGGGCATGGGAGGGAAGGCGCCAGAGCTGGTAACTGGCCCTGTGGAAGGAAGCCAGGACCGGGGACTCCTGCAGCAGCGTTGTGGTGGTGTGTTCTCCCCCTCGGGCCTCGGCTGGGTTCTGCAGCCTCCCTCGGGCCCAGCAGAACCGTGCCAAGGCTTTGCCAATGCCTGCCCCTGGCGCCTGTGAGTGGGCAGGAGAGCTGGTGTGGCGGCGAAGGCGGAAGGAAGGGGAAGGTTAATGAGCAGCTTCCGTTGCAGGCAGGGTCCGGTTAACAGGCACCACTGGGCCCCCAGCGGCTAATCCACATGGGGAGAGGAGGGAAGAAATACGCCTCAGTGAGGTTCCTGCAGCCAGTCCCCAGCCCAGGCAGGTCCCTTCCCGTGCGGGGCAAAGCAGAGGTGTCTTTACCCAGGGCCCGCCCTCTCTGGGGCTCTGCTGGGGATGGCAAAGGGGGCCCTGCAGGATGGCAGTCGCTGCCCCCTCATGCCCGGTGCGGATTTGTCTGGGGCTAGAGCCGGGCCCACGCGGCAGAGCCTAGGTCTGAAGTTCCCCAGGTGGTCCTGGGACGGAGCCGCCCCCTGTGGTGGTCAGGACTGGCACAGCCGGGTCCCTGTGCCAAGGCATTTCAGGCCAGCCTCACTCCTGCCTTGTTCGGCTCCCTCCTGCCCTGGGCTGCCTTTGGCTGAGGCAGCAGGGCCAGTCTGCAGCGCGCCCAGGAGAGGGAGCCCGTCTCACAGGCTGGGGACCAGGGGGAGCCAAGGGCTCCTCGTCCCGTCCCATCTGTGTCTCCCCAGGGGCACGGTCCCTCCAGCAGCCAGCTCCCCAGCCGGGCTGGCCGTGGTCTCCCCTCGCCCTGGCCAGGCTGCAGGAATACCCCTCGCTGCACGTGAAGGGAGGGAAACGACCCCGAGGACTGTTCCCGGCCCTGGCCGTGCTGACCCCGTTAGCCGCCCGCTCTCTCCAGGCTCCCCCAGGCCACAGCCATGGAGACGCTCAGTGACGTGGAAGGATGGGCAGTGCGTTTGTGCGGTGGGCTCCGGGAGCCGCAGCCAACTGGCAGCCAGGCTGTATCCGAGGGCTCTGGGGGCTGGCGAGGAAGAGCGCTGGGGCCCTGCATGGAGGGGTGCCCAGGCTGGGCCGGCAGCGAGCCAGGAATCCCCGGCCTGCGCCTAACCTGTCTCTAGTGGAGGAGGAGGAGGGCAGTGGTTGTTGGTGTGTGTTCCCCAGAGAGTGCGTCCCCTCCCCCTGCCTGAAGGCAGGCAGGGCCGAGCAAGGCCCAGGATACAAATAATGGGGATGGGGGGGCTGCAGTTTGGGTTTGAGGGGCATCAGCAGAGGGGGACGGGGCTGCGGGTTGGTGCTGAGGGGCTGGCAGAGCTGGGTGGGGAGCCTGGGCCGGGGTGACGGGGTCGGTGCTGAGGGAAAGAGCGGGCCCAGCGATTAGAGCCGGGATTTGCAATGTGTTTGTTTGGGGCGCTCTTGGAGATGGGTTCTTCCCGCTGGGCCTTGGCTCTCCAGGGCCTCTTGCCTGGCCTAGGGACGCATGTGACCCTGCGGCCCCCTGCCCCACGCGCACCCTCCTTGGGCCCCAAGAGCCAGCCGGCTGCAGGGGTGGGCAAGGACCCCCTCTCCCCAGCCTGGAGCTGGCGCGGAACCCTAGTGCACAGGGCACCGAGCTGGGGGGAGGGGGAAGCTGGGGGGTGGGGGTGGCCAGCAGGTGAATGCTGGGGGGCCCAGGGCTCAGATCCCTAGGAGCTGGGGGCAGGGGCTCTCCAGCCCAGGCCTGGCCCCTGGGAGCTGCTCTCAGGCAGGTCTGCATGAGGCTGACGGGCTGTGACGGGGCCCTTCCCCGGGTGAGTGCCAGCCTCCTGGAGCAGGGGCAGCTGGAGTGGGAGCTTTCTGCACTGGGATGGGAGGCTGGGCCTGGCCCCTCAGGGCAGCTCCCAACCCGCTGGCTCGTGGAGGGGGCGGGCGGGCACTATGAGCAATGGTGAGTCCCTGCCACCCCGGTGGGAGGCGTGTTCCTACCCCAGCCAGCACCCGCTGGCAGAGCAAATGCCTCCTCTGCTGGCCTTGCTCCTGTGTGCGCCCAGCGCTGACCCCTGCTCCACCCCACAGCCTGGTCCCTGTGGGCACCCTTCCTGACCCCACAATGATCCCGGCACCCTGAAGCTTGAGGCTGGGTTCCCCTCTCCTAGCCTGCTCTGATACCCTGGGCTCTGGGTATAAAGTGCCCAGCCCTCTCCTCCCTCCGCCCCCTGCACGCTCTGACGGTGGAGCCTGAGGGGGTAAGGTTCCGCCTATGGGAGCCTGGCTTCCGCAACCCATCACCCCTTCTCCGAGTGCCCGCTGGGGGCATCAGGAGTCCCTCCCTGTGGGCCACTGTGCATCGAGCAGTGGGGTGGGGGAGAAGGGACTGGGCTGTCGTGGGGGGATTGTGCTTTGCTGGCAGGGTGGGGGCCCCGCCCCGGCCGCCCCGCCCCGGCCGCAGCACTTGACGTGTGCCTGGCAGTGGGGCGTAGTGTGTTAGCTGTTGGGTTTTAATGTGCATTCCTGGTAGGGTAACGAGGGCAGCCGGCGTGGCCGTATGGGAGCCAGGAACCTGCATGGGGCTTGTCCTCGGGGGAGTGCTCTGGGAGAGCCCAGATACTGCGCCCCGGTGCTTCTCTGCCCGGTCGGTGGGGCTGGTGAAATATTAACTGCTGTGGCTGGCGCCCTGGGGGCACGGCCATGGGCAAGGAGTGGCTGCTCATCATGGGGTCGGTTTCTTTCCGGCCCGGTGGCTCCAGGGGGCTTTTTGAGTGAAGAAGCTGCTGACAGAGCTGCGGCGTGGGCCGAGCCGGGAGACGCGGGGTGGCATTGCCTCTTGCCCTGGGCTCGGGCTGGGCCCGCTAGCCTGGGCCCGCTAGCCTGGGCGCTGGCCCTGCTGGCGGTGTTCGCGGCTGGCGGCTCGGCGGTGCCTGGTGTGGGGCTGGCTGGGGTCGTGACACTGCGGCCCTCAGGCCGGCTGGGAGGGAGCGTCTCTCCTGGGGGTCGCCCTCCGGTGTCCGCGGGCCGAGCAGCCCTGGGGAGCGCCGGGCCCCGCTGTTGTGCAGGGCCGCACTGAGCTGGGCTGTGGGGTGGGGTGATGCTGGCTCCGTAGCCCCATTGCCCCCCCTCCCCGCGTGGCCCCAGCCCGGCCCGGGGCATGGAGCAGGGGAGAGCGCGACGCCCCTTCCCCCAGCGCGGCCGTGGGAGGCTGAGCTCGCAGCCGGCAGGATTGTGCAGGAGCCTGTTGCCATGGAGATGGCACGGGCCTCACGCCGCGGGCGCTGCGGAGCTGTGGCTGTTCTTGCCGGAGCGGAGGCGGGAGCTGGGGACACGGGCGCTCTCCGGCCTGGCCCGGTTAGAGCAGGGCTGGCGCTGGGGGCCGGCACCCTCGGTTCTAGGAGAAGCTGCCAGCGGCAGCTGGTGGAGGTGTCAATGCGCTAGAGGCCATGAGATCTGCAGGCTGATCCGTGTCCAGCTGCCCTGGGACTGGCCGGCAGAGACGTCTCGGCCCGTCTGGCTCTGCCCTACTCCACATGGGCCTGAGGGGAGCAGGGGGAGCCAGAGAGCGGCAGGAAAGGACTCAGGGTGGGGTAGAAAGGTCCCGGGTTGAGGGGCACTGGCAGAGCTGGGGTGGGGGACCTCAGGGGCTGGGCTAGCAGGGGCTGCGGGTCGAGATTGAGGGGCACCGGCAGAGCTGGGGTGTGGGACCTCAGGGCTGGGCTAGCAGGGGCTGCGGGTCGAGATTGAGGGGCACCGGCAGAGCTGGGGTGGGGGACCTCAGGGCTGGGCTAGCAGGGGCTGCGGGTCGGGATTGAGGGGCACCGGCAGAGCTGGGGTGGGGGACGGGAGCCCAGGGCTAGGCTAGCTGGGGCTGCAGGTTGGGTTTGGGGGGCACCGGCAGAGCTGCGGGAGGGGGCCCCAGGCTTAGAAGGAGGAGGTAGAGCTGTGCCCCCAACACCCCTGTGCTCTGGGCTGTTGCTCTAAAATTCATCCAAACTTCTTAAACAAGAAAGCAGAAGTGAATCAAACAACCCCCCCCCCCAATGTGAGAGCAGCCCCCCGCTTGTCCCCACAAGTGGGGATGTGCTAATGTAATGTGCTAGAGCACTTTGTATATAACCAGCACTCCCTACCCAGCGCCAGTAGCAGGGAGGGGCCCCGAATGGATTGGGATGTTCCCAGGGGCTCCGTGCGAGGCGTGCGAGGTGGGGCAGGAGGTGCGCGGTGCAGCGTTAAGTACCCCTCCCCTCCCCTCCCCTCCCCACGCGCCGTGCAGCCAGTGGGATCTCCCAGCCTCTCCCGCCGTGTCCGGCAGTCTGGGAGACAGCGTGTGCGTGGGTGCGGTGGAGGGAACCCCGTGCTAATGAGGGTGACTCAGGAGCGTGCGCTCGGCTGGATGTCCCGGCTGCTCCCTTGACAGCCTGCCGCAGCGCTGCCAGCAGCCAGGTCCGGCGCCTGGCCTGCTGCTCCCAGGAGACGCGAGGGCTCCTAGCTGGAGTGTGCTAATGAGGTGGGAACCTGGGCTGCCGTGCACACACGTGTGTGTGTGTACATGTGTGCACGGACATACGCACCTTCCCAAGGCCACAGGAGCCAGACCCAGCAGGACGAGACCAGCGGGGACACGTCTGCGTTGGAGCGATGGGGGCTGGGCTGCCAGGCTGAGACCGCGCTGGGTCGCTTGCTGAGTTGGGATGGGGTCAGTTACGGGTTTGCTCTGTGCCGTGCCGCGTGTCCCACACAGACCCGTCCTGCTGGGCGCGGGCAGGACTGCCCCCCCCCTCTTCCCAGGCCCCAGCGCTGGCCTCCCGTCCCTGGGCATAGGGGACAATCATTCCCCAGGCTAACTGGGGCCCAGCAATCTCCCTTGTTCCTGGCCCTCCTCCCTCCCCAGCTCATTCTCACAGGGTCTGACGCGGGAGGGCTTTAAAATCCTCTTGGATTTAAACATGTATCAGCGTGAAATATTACATTGCAGTGAAATATTAACGGCAGCTGAGCGTCGTGCTGTGAGGCTTGAGGGAGCCAGCTTCGCACGAGGGCTCTGGGCCAGGCACACGCAGTGCAGGGGGCTGTGTGTGTGTGCGGGGGGGCTCTCTGCCCCAGCCCAGCTTCGCACGAGGGCTCTGGGCCAGGCACACGCAGTGCAGGGGGCTGTGTGTGTGTGCGGGGGGGCTCTCTGCCCCAGCCCAGCTTCGCACGAGGGCTCTGGGCCAGGCACACGCAGTGCAGGGGGCTGTGTGTGTGTGCGGGGGGGCTCTCTGTCCCAGCCCAGCTTCGCACGAGGGCTCTGGGCCAGGCACACGCAGTGCAGGGGGCTGTGTGTGTGTGCGGGGGGGCTCTCTGCCCCAGCCCAGCTTCGCACGAGGGCTCTGGGTCAGGCACACGCAGTGCAGGGGGCTGTGTGTGTGTGCGGGGGGCTCTCTGCCCCAGCCCAGCTTCGCACGAGGGCTCTGGGCCAGGCACACGCAGTGCAGGGGGCTGTGTGTGTGTGCGGGGGGGCTCTCTGCCCCAGCCCAGCTTCGCACGAGGGCTCTGGGCCAGGCACACGCAATGCAGGGGGCTGTGTGTGTGTGCGGGGGGGCTCTCTGCCCCAGCCCAGCTTCGCACGAGGGCTCTGGGCCAGGCACACGCAATGCAGGGGGCTGTGTGTGTGTGCGGGGGGGCTCTCTGCCCCAGCCCAGCTTCGCACGAGGGCTCTGGGCCAGGCACACGCAGTGCAGGGGGCTGTGTGTGTGTGCGGGGGGGCTCTCTGCCCCAGCCCAGCTTCGCACGAGGGCTCTGGGCCAGGCACACGCAATGCAGGGGGCTCTGTGTGTGTGTGTGTGTGTGTGTGTGTGTGCGTGCGGGGGGCTCTCTGCCCCTTCCCGGCTTCGCACGGGGGCTCTGGGCCGGGCCCACTCAGTGGAGAGGGTTGGCGGGGGGGTGCTCTAGCCCCCGCCTGCGTTTACATGGGGGCTCTGGGCTGGGCACACTCAGTGCACAGGCTTGGGGGGGGGGCACCCAGCCTCAAGTTTCAGGGTGCCGGGATCATTGTGGGGTCAGGAAGGGTGCCCACAGGGACCAGACTGTGGGGTGGAGCAGGGGTCAGCGCTGGGCGCACACAGGAGCAAGGCCAGCAGAGGAGGCATTTGCTCTGCCAGCGGGTGCTGGCTGGGGTGGGAACACGCCTCCCACCGGGGTGGTAGGGACTCACCATCGCTCATTGTGCCCGCCCACCCCCTCCACGAGCCAGCCAACCAACCAACCGGGAGCTGCCCTGAGGGGCCAGGCCCAGCCTCCTGTCCCAGCACAGAAAGCTCCCACTCCAGCTGCCCCTGCTCCAGGAGGCTGGCACTCACCCGGGGAAGGGCCCCGTCACAGCCCGTCAGCCTCACGCAGACCTGCCTGAGAGCAGCTCCCAGGGGCCAGGCCTGGGCTGGAGAGCCCCTGCCCCAAGCTCCTGGGGATCTGAGCCCTGGGCCCCCCAGCATTCACCTGCTGGCCACCCCCACCAGCCCAGCTTCCCCCTCCCCCCAGCTTGGTGCCCTCTGGATCCCCCCTTGGCACCAGCCCCCTTCCCTGTGGATCCCACCCCCCCGTCAGTGCCAGCCCCCTACCCTCTGGATCCCCCCACTCTCGGCGCCAGCCCCCTGCCCTCTCCACCCATCTCGGGGCTGCTGCATTCACCTCTTCCCTCTGCTGAGCCCATTGCTATTTCCGTGGTAACAGACCAGGCTCTGCGGCCTGTGGAGGATGAAGCCGAGTGCGGCTCTAACCCCTGAGCCTCCCTGCCCTCTCCTGCAGCAGAGGCAGCTCATTGCTCCCAGCCTGGCCCCAGGGCAGTGATGGGGGCGGGGGGGAGCTCAGCGCTCTCTTGCGGGCTGCCTGAGAATGGCCGGGGGCGGTGTGAGCTTCCCCTGTGCTGCCTCCAGGGCTAGTAGCCCTGTGCCCTTCCCCGCCTGCTGGATATGGGCTGCTTTGCTCGCCTGGCACCCCATGGCGGGCTGCTGTGCTGTGGGGCGAGTGGTGCTGAGGGCCACGGCTCCCCGGCCTAGCAAGCTCTGCTGTTGGCGGGCTGGGGAGATGCTGTGCCCCCGCCCCCCCACCGTGAGCTCCGGGGGGACAATGACCTAGAGGGGAAACTGAGGCACGGAGAGGCAGGATAGTGACTTACACAACCCACCCAGCGGGTCGGCGGCAGAGCCCAGGAGTCCTGGCACCTAGGCCCACCCTCACTGCTGCCACTGAGCGTAGAGGAATGAGGCGACAGATTTGCTTGGCGTGTCTGCATGGGGAGGGGGCAGGCTGCAGCGGAGCCCACCCCTCGCGTGGGTCGCTGGCTCCCTAGCCCCCCTGCCGCTGCCTCTTCCACTCCCTGCTCAGCCCTGCCCCTGCCGGCACGTGGAGGACTGCGGCCTGCAGCCGGGTGACTGGCAGAGCCGGGTCCCTGCACTTCCAGGGCAGCTCAGCTGTTACTCGTGTGTCGGGAGTGCCCGTGGGCTTGGCTGGGCAGAGCATGGCCAGGAGGGGACGGCGGGGGCCACCGTGGCTTGCTGCGCCGGGGAGGGGGCCACCGCGCCTCACGGGTCAAAGAGCCGGCTGGGGGCTAGCGCTGGGGAGGGGGGAGCGTGCGGGGAGGTGGTGCTGCTAGTGTACGGGACACGTGGGGTGGCCGACTCTCGGGGGTGGAGGGGGCTGGATGTCAGATACATGCAGAGGTACCAGGGAGCTGCTGACCCTTGGGGCAGGGGCGCTGAGGGGCCCCTCCAGCCCTGGCCGACCCCTGCCCCCCAGGCACAGTCTCTGCCAAGTGCCTGACCAGAGACGCCCGGGCCCTGCAGCCCCCTGGCAGGAAAGCTGCTGCCAGGCTGCTTGCCGGGCTCTGCAGCCGGTGCCAATGCTGCTGGCTGCAGTGCATTGGGGGGCTCAGAGCCGGGAGCACCCCCCAGGTGCCCACGCCCCTGCCCTGGGACCTGGCGGAGCTGGGAGAAGGCCCCTGCCCAGCTGCAGGGAGGGGGGCAGCAGGAGATGGGGGGGGGGGGGGCTGCTGGAAAAGGGTTTTTCCTATTCAACATCAGTCTCTGTCTCAGCTCCCACCTTGTCCTGGTGCCACGCACCCATTGGCTGCTGGAGTCAAAACAAGGGGGAGGAGCTAGGGAAGTGACCTCACCTATTGGGAGCCCCGCCCCCAGCCCCTATAAAAAGCAAGATGGTGCAGCAGGCAGGGAGAGCTCTGAGCTCCCAGGTCTCCCCAGGGGGGAGGAGTGCCCTGGGGGCGGACAGGTGGCTGATGGCTTAGCCCCTGGCTGCCATGCCTCTGGCCAGCCCCTTCTCCCGCCTGGGCTCTCCTGCTGGGCGGTGCCATGGCGGCGAGGGGCCGGCAGCGCCCAGCGCGCTATGCCTCCCTGGGTGCCCTGGTGGCAGACACTCACCGGCCTCTCCTCGTCCTCCTGGCAGACTTCAACTACGGGGCGGAGGACTACGACGCGGAGGGGAATGAGGAGCCCAAGGGGCCGCCGGAGGGCTCGGAGACCATGCCCTACATCGACGAGTCGCCCACCATGTCGCCGCAGCTCAGCGCCCGCAGCCAGGAGAGCGGGGACGGCGTCTCGCCCACGCCCACCGACGGCCTAGGCGCTGGGGTAGGTGGCCATGTGGCGGTGCTGCTGGAACCTGGGGCGGGGGTGTCTCCGCCCGGCGCGGGGGCGTTGCTGCTTCTGTGTCCCGTGGGACCGTGTGTCGCTGGAGCTGGGATGGTCCAGACCCCTGGCTCCCCCCTTGGCCCCCCAGCTCAGCCCACTGTCCCTGTTCCTCTCTTCTGGCTTGAGAGGAGGAGCGATGAGCTGCCTGGCTGCTCCTTTGCTAGCAACTCCCCACTCCCCGTTTGGGGGTGAGCAGGGCCTGGTGGCTCAGGGCAGGGCGAGTATCCAGCTTCAGCCCGTCCCTTCCTCGGTGCTTCGCTGTGGTGACGGGCGAGAACCGCTTGCCAAGGGAGCCATCCCGAGAGGGAGGAGCTGCTGCAGAGCTCCTAGGGCTGTCAACAGCCTGGCAGCCCTCCCCCGTTGCTGACTGCAGCAGAGTCCAGCCCAGGGGCCTGGCTGCTCTGCATGGGCCCCGCCCCTAGGAGAGGTGCGCAGGGGTCTCTGGCCCATCAACCTGTCTCCTCCACCCTGCCCCCTGGGCATGGTACAGGGCATCCAGCTTCTGCTCTCCACCCCAGAACCAGCTGCATTTCAGTGCTGTTTAGAGGCGCTCTGGGATTCTCTGCAGAGCTGTGGAACGTCTCCTGGGGCCAGCAGGGGGTGGAGTGGGACCCTCTCTCTGCCCCCCCATCTAGGGACTCTGGGGCACAGCCGGGGGGGGGGGCGGTTATGCCTGTTGTCTGGGCATGCTGGGGGTACAGGGCAGGGGGGCTGCAGGGTAGTGGCCACGTGCCCCCCTTTCCTGACTCCTGAATTGCAGTGTCAGGGCCTGGCATGGGAGCCGGAGGAGGGGGCTGCTCAGGCAGGACCCCTGTGCCTCTTCCCGGCTCTGCTGCAGCGTGCAGCTCGCTGACAGGGCACATCCGTCCTCTCTCATGGGCTGCACGCGCCATCTAGCGACAGAGGGGGGGACTGGGCCAGTCGAAGGCTTCTGGTGATTTTCGAGCATGCGTGTTTGGGAGAAGAAGAAACCTTTTCAAGAGAGCCCTGGTTGGAGTGTTTGGAAACCTTTGTGTCCGAGAAACCGGAAAGGGATGGCTGGGGGGGGGGGGGCTCTTGCCACGCTCTGGGCAGCGCCAGCGTCTGGTGGCGTGACGTGTATCATCCCAAACATTTCTGGGGGCTCTGATGGCTCTGGCCCGGTGCTGAGTGCATGGAGGGGGTGAGAACCTTCCTGACCCTGCAGCAGTGGGGCCCCTCATGCCCTGGAGCATGGGGCTTGTTTCACAGGCCATGCTAGGCTGAGGATAAGAGTTTCTTGTGGCCGTGCCATGAGGTGCATGTGGCCAGAGAGGCTGGAGTACCGACTCTGGGACTCCTTGTTCAGGGCGAGGCAGTGCCAGGGAAGGCTGGGTTCTGCCTCATTGAAAGGGTTAAGGTCTAATCCCAGAAGGAACAGGAGTGAATGTGAACGTGTGGCTTCCTCTCATCCCCCTGCCTGGTGGGGGTGAGATGCCAAGCTGGGTGGAGGACCTAGAAAAATGGGGGCGCCCCTAGGTGAGTGACATCCCCCCTCCCCCTAGCCCCAAACTGCCCATCCGCAGAAGGGAAAGGCAGATGGTGGCACGTGCCAAGGGGCAGCAGGAAAGAGCTGGATCGAATCCAACCCAGCCCCTGCCTGCCTGGGTCTGGATGCCAGCTATGGATCGCAGAGCTCGGTTCGGCTGGTGCTGTTTCCCCACCAGGTGGCATCGGCGAGCAGAGACCTGTGGCTGGGTTTAATGGCTCCGAAGCATGGGTGTCTCCACTTCCCCAGTGTGGGAGGCATGGTGTCGCTCTGGGCCTGGACCGGCTCTTCCTCCTCCTCTGGGGCTGCCCCTCGGCAGGACCCCTGGCACTGCCCTGCGTTACTGTCCCTAGATGGGCATGGTGCCGTAGTCCCTTCCTTCCCCGCACAGCTTATGGGCTAAAGCCAGTGCTCGCCAAAGGGGCTCTGTGGGGACAGCCCCGGGGGCCGTGGCTAGCGAGCCACGGTTGGGCCACCCCAGGGACACTGCCGCAGCCAGCGAAGGCGGGAAGCAGGCAGCGTGGGACGGGGCAGGGGCTGTCTTTGATCCGCTGGCGTTGCCCGATAGCATCAGGAGCGGGCTGTTCTGGAGGGGTGGGCAGCTGCCTGGGTGCCGCGAAGCCTGGGCGTGGCTGGGCCGGGAGCCGGCTTGCGCTGTGCAGGGCCTGGCTGGGTGCAGCTGGACCCCGGGTGTCTCAGGACAAAGGCTCGGGTTGTTCTCTATCCCAGGGACGCCCTGCCCCCACACTGGGTGGCTCGCCCTGGGAGCTCGTGCCTGGTTACACCCAAGGGAAGGGTCCCTGGCACAGCCCCTGATGTGTGCTCCAGCCCTGATCCCGTGCCTGGCACCAGGGGCTGAGGGTAAGGGCAGGGGCATGCGCTGGAGATCTGCTCCCACGGGTGCCCTGCTCTCTTGGCAGCTATGCTGCTGGCCCCTCCCACTCCAGGGGGCATCCGGCAGGGTCTGCCCCTCTCCGGCTGCTGAGCGGGAGAGCCCAGCTGGGGCTGGAGTCTCTGCCGTGCGCTCCCTCCGCAGCCGTCCCGGAGCTAACAGGATTTGGAGCCGTTGAGGCTCTGCCTTCAATCCCATTATCTGCGGCTGGGCAGTTCCAGGCGAAGCCGAGTGCCCTTTGGACGCTGCGGCTGGCGGCTTTAACCCTTCGCAGCTGCCTCCCCAGCGTCCGAATCGGGGCCTGCGTGCTGGCTGGGCCGGCCGGGATCTGCCAGTGGGAGGCAGCGTCTCCTCTTCCCACGCGGGCTCGGCTCCGTGAGTGATGGCAGCTGCAGAAGGGGGACCCGAGGGCCCCTGTCCGTGGGGCCCAGCCGGGTGGGAGCCCCTGGGCTGGCGTCGCTCTGGACGCGGGGGTGCAATTCGGGGCTGAAAGGGGTTTCCCGTGGGGCTGGTGGAGGGCGCTGTGAACAGGCCCCTGATCCCTGTCCCGAGCGCGTTGCTGTGTTTCCCGTGGGGAGCAGGCCTTGCTGCTGGGCCGTATACCCAGGGCCAGCCTCCTCTCACTGGGCATGCGAGGCGTGGGCTGGGCTGCGCCGGGAAAGGAGGGGGCTGTGGCTCTGGGTGAGAATTCCCCTCGCATCCAACCATCCCCCACGGGCTCCCCTGGCCCTCTCTGAACTCTGCACAGGGGCCTGTCCTGGGGCACCTCCACTCCCTGGGGCTGAAGCCTGGTCCCGGCCCTTACTCACGTCGAGGGCAAGGGCCGGGCACTGGAAACTCCCAGTGCGCCCTGGTCAGTCCCCGCCCCCAGGGAGCGGTGGAGGAAGACAATAGGGCTGCACATGCAAAGCGTGTCAGCCTCAGCTTCCCCTTTTCCTGGAGTTGGGGGAGGCAGCTATTCCAGCAGCGACACTCCCTCCCCGCAGCCTGACCCCGCAGCCTGACCCCGCAGCCAGCTTGCAGGGCCCTGGGAGCCTCCGGCTGCTGCTCCACTCCTTGCCCCACTCCGCCTAGTCTGTTCCCGGCAGCCAGGTGCGCCCAGGCCCTTTGGGAGGCTGCCCCTTCCCCAGTCCGGTCCTGTCAATCCGGAGTCCCTGGCACTGGTGTTACGTTCACTGCCCCCAGCCCGCGTGAGCCTCATGCTGCCAGTTTCAGCCCTGGGTGGGGGCTGGATGGCACTTCGGGTGCCCAGGAAGGCACGAGAGGCAGATTTGCTCCCCAGGAGGCAGCTGTCTCTCTCCCTGCCTCCTGTGGGGCAGGGGCAGAGGGCTCAGGCCTCAGCAGCTGAACTTGCCCCCCCATCCCAAGATCTATCCAGCAGGGGTGCAGGGCTGCGTCACCATGGCTGGTGGCTGAGCAGCTCTGCACCGATCACATCATTAGGGTTCAGAGTCAACACCCTGCTGGAAGGAATGGAGGGGCACCAGGGCTGGGTTTGCAAGGCTCCTTCTCTGCTGTGAGGGCTGGCCAGGCACCTTCTGGGCCCAAGCTCTGCTGTAGATTTACCCGGCTACCCAATCCCATCCTGCCCAGCACTTGCCTCCAGGCGGCATATGAGGCCTGATCCCCGCTGCCAGGCACCGAAATTCCCACCCAGACTCCCTTGTGCCGGGAGGCAGCTGCTGCTCTTGCCATTCACTGCAGAGCCAGGTGACCAGCTGGGGGCACCGCAGAGGTGCTGTGCAGCGGGGCCAGGGAGCTCTGCCACAGCTGTGCCCAGGAGCCGGGGTGGAGGAGAGCGCCCTCGGGCAGGAATGGTGGGATGGTGCTGTGGGTGCCGGGGCGGGGGCCCTCTCCAGGCAGCGGCTGATGCTGGGGTGTGACTGTCCATGGCCCCTTAGCCTGTCTGTGTGTGTGACCAGAGCTCCGGGGCTGAGCTGAGCGCTGGGAGCCTGACTTCCCCGCCTGGACCCCGCTTCCCTTCTCCCTTTGGCTGTGGCAGCTCACAGGGGAGACGCTGGTTCCCCAAACGCTCGCCCTGCCTTGCAGATTCCCGCTCTCCAGAGCAGCCAGCCCCGGTCCTGCGCGCGGCGCTGGCCACGCGCCAGGGAGCGGGCCCCCCCCTCCCGAGGCAGGACGTTCATTTCCTGTGCATTGCTAGCCGAGGCAGGGCGGAGCGGCGGGGCTGGCTGGAGGAGTGCAGACGGCAGGGGCCGGGAAGGGGTTAAGCGAGTCGGAGCCGGGCTGGCCCCTCGCCCCTGTGCTGGCAGCCCTGGCGTTTCCGCAGGCTCGGGGCTGCCTGGAACGTGGTTTCCTCTCCTCTCCGGGACGCCGGGGGCCAAGCTGCCCTGGCTGGCGCAGGCAGGACTCCTGTAATGGCTCCTTTCAGCAGCAGGCTGTGGCCAGCTCACAGGGCTGAATCGGGCCGGGCTGGCCCGCTGGCGTAGGCCCGTCTGGAGCTGCGGGCCGTGGCCTTTGGCCTCCTGCCGCTCTTCAGGCCATGGAGGAGGAAGAGGAGGCCATAGGGTATCTGGACAAAATCCTGGAGGATGAAGAGGATTCGGAGCCAGGCACCCCCACCAGCCCAGGCCCGGGGTCTCCCTTCCTGGCCTCCAAGAAGGTGGGCGCACATCTGCCTGGGGAAGAGGGGGGCACTCAGCTGGGCTGGGGGGTCGTCTGGGGGCTTAGTCAGTGCCAGCTGTCTCGTCTGGGGGGGCTCCTGGCACCTCTGTGGTGGGTGCTGGGCTCCGTAGCATTGAGCCCTCGCCCGGGGAGCTGCCCCGTCGCTGGGATGTAGGTTGGGACAGTGAAGTGCCCTCCTCTAACAGGGCCAGGGCACCTGCCCCTCTGTCTCCTGCCGTCCCTGCCAGGGCGGGAGCTTTCAGTGCACCAGCTGGGTGGAGCAGTGAGGTGTGCCTGGGGCTGAGGCTGGGGGGCAGGGTGCCTGGGGCTGAGGCTGGGGGGCAGGACAGGGAGCCTGGGGATGCCTGGGCCGAGGCTGGGGGGCAGGGAGCCGGGGGCCGAGGCTGGGGGGCAGGGCAGGGAGCCTGGGGGTGCCTGGGCTGAGGCTGGGGGGCAGGGCAGGGAGCCTGGGGGTGCCTGGGCTGAGGCTGGGGGGCAGGGCAGGGAGCCTGGGGGTGCCTGGGCCGAGGCTGGGGGGCAGGGCAGGGAGCCTGGGGGTGCCTGGGCCGAGGCTGGGGGGCAGGGCAGGGAGCCTGGCACGGTGACACCAGTGCTTGGCCCTGGCCTCCCTCAGAGGGTGGCGATTAGGGCTCTGACTGGGGGAGGGGGCAGATCCCATCCCTGGCTACAGGGTGCCGTGTGGTACTAGCCCAGGCAAGCCCTGGTGCCAGTGGACCCAGCAGCCCCTCCCCATTGGCGGGGTGCGTTGGACGGGGCAAAGGGCCTGCTGGCTCTGCAGAGCTCTGGGGCTGCAGCCTTGACCTCGGTGGGGCTGGGGCCGTGAGCTGGCTGAGGAGCTGGGGGTCTCTGTGTACCCGGGTGCCAGTGTCTCCACTCGGCCACGCAGGCCGCCTGCTCTGGAAGGGCACTGGGCCAGCTCCTGCTCCGAGCCCCGGCTCTGCCACGGATGCGCTGTGTGGCCTTGGGCACATCCCCCAGTGCTGGCTGCTGGTCCCAGGGCCGGGGGCTCGCAGGGGCCTGCCAGGGGCTCTGGGACTCGCAGGCCCTGGACCTACCTACGGAGCAGGGGCAGCCACCGCTTGTTCCGCCCCTCCTCTGCCCTTCCTGTGCCCCTGAAGGGACGGCAGGGCCCGGTGCCACAGGCCCTGCCTCCCTGGGGCGGCCTGTTGGAGGCAGTGCCCTGGCCAGGCTTCCCGTACGGGCTTCGTGGGGCAGGGCCTGGGCCGGTGCTGGAGCCCAGAGCCGAGGCTGGCACTCGCCTGCTCTGCCCTGGCATGGGCAGTGGGGCTGGCAGGCCGCTGAACGGGGCTGGGGCTGCCCTGGGAGAAGCAGGAAGAGCCTGTGACTAATCAGTGGCTAAAAACCCACAAGAAACGGCTCTGGCCTCACCCGGCTCCTGCCTTAAAGGCCCAGGGCTTGTCTGGGGGAGGGGGCTGAGGGCACTGGGCACAGGCAGGTGCAATGGGGCTTGCCCAGCTGGGAGACAGGCCCATCCACTGGAGACTGATTTTTCCCCTGCCGGTGCTGGGTCCCCCCCCGGCTGGAAGGAGCGGAGGGTGCTGTGTGGCGGGGGAGTATCTGGCTATCGGCAAACAGTGCTCCCCCCTCACCAGCAGGGCAGGGAGGCTCACGGCCCCCACCTCACAGAGCAGGGGAGCTGCCCTCCCCCATGGCCGGGGAGATGGCTTCAGGACTGGGGGGGATGGTGGCCCTGGGCTGCTGCAGGCGGGTTAGCGCTTCCTGCCCGTGGCTTCCAGTGGTGCAAGCCACGTCCCATGGGTGTCGTGACAGCAGGCGCTGGTGCCAGGGCAGGGTTGGGCCCTGGTCCCTGCTGGGCTGGGCGTGCAGCCGTCCCTCCAGGCTCAGGGTACTGGGGTGGGCTGGCTCCGTGGACCCCTCTGCCTGCAGGGGAGTGACGGCTGAGGCAGGACAGCCTGGGCGTGGGCAAGGCAGCGGGAGCTGGACAAGCCGGCTCCTCTGGCACCAGGCTCTGCCGTGCCCCTCCCTGGCCATGCCAGCCTCCCTTGGGGAAGGCTCAGGTCCTGGCTGGGAGCTGCCAGCTGCACGGGAGCACCCCGAAGGCTGAGCTCCTACGCGGCTGCTTCAGGGGGCGCCTGCAGGGCACTGATTGATTGGGGGGGTCTGTGTCCCTCTGGGGGAGCTCAGGCAGCTCCTGGGAAGGGTTTGCCTTGGTGCCGAATGCTGGATCCAGCCAGGACGGGGGGGTCGCTGACTCCTCGCCAGCTGAGCCCCGGGAATCGCCAGTGTTGCAAACCCTACAGCGCCCTGCCCCACCCTTTGCAGAGGGGCAAAGAGCCCTGCGGCTCTCCAAGCATGTGGCATGCGTGCAGGGTAGGGAGCTGTTGACGGCAGGGCTGAGAGGCAGCTGCTTCTGCTTTGCATGTGGCCATGCATGGCATCGCTGCCAGGCCAGACTGGCCCCACTGCCCACCCCGCGTTTGGCCGGGACACCAGGGTCAGCGCCCGTGAGCCGGCGGGAGGCTCGTAGGACTCTCCCCCCACAGGGTCTCGGCTCTGGCACTGGGACCCCACTTCATGCTGACAGGTGTTTCCAGTGCAACTGGGCCGAGCCCCTGAGCAATGGCTCGCCCAGCCTGGCTCTGCGTGGCCAGGGGCCCTTGGCTCGGGGGCTGAGGGGGCTGGTGCTGCTGCCGTGGCTGCTTGCCCCCTTGGAGCTGGTGGGGGGTGCGCTGCCTGGGCTCAGAGCCCTGTGGGGAGCCAGGTCCTGGCTGAGGAGGCCGAGAGAGCCGGGCAGAGGCTGAGCGCGGGGGCGGCAGTGTGACGGAGGGCTGCCACGGAGACCCTGCTGGGTGCTGTCTGACTCCTCCCATGTACGGGCACAAAGGGCCAGGTTTCCTGTGTGTTCCCCCTCCTTGCTGGCCTCCGTGCTTTGCCCTGGGCCAGCCAGGAGGAGCCTGATGCCCAGAGAGTCCTCTGGGCATGGCCCCGGCCCACCCGCCACTGCCCTGCGCTGGGAGGCTGGCATGGCTAAGGAAATGGCAGCTGCTGGCTGTTGCCTCAGGTTCCTGGGCTGCTGAAGCCAGGAGGCTGGCCCCCAGAAGCTGCCCTGGGGTAGCCCGGCTCCTGTGCCGAGAGGCACTCCCGCCCCTCGGACAGTGGGCCGCGCACAGGGCGCGGGCGGGAGAGGGGAGGTGGGTCTGGCGGCGACCCGGCCTGAGGACGGGGGCCCGGCTGGAGCGCCAGCCGGGCGCCAGTGGAGGGAGCCCGGGGAAGGGAAAGGGTGGCGCTGGTACATGGCCAAGGGAGGCGGGGCTTGGTGAGCCACTGGCAGCTGGCCCAGTCCCTGCAATGAGCATAACATACCTGGCGGCCGTGGGCCTCGCCCTGGGAGAGGCCTGTGGGAAGGGCCAATATCCGAGACCGCAGGAGCCCCGGTGACGGAGCTGGGACCCTGCCAGCGGGGAAGGAGGGGGGGCAGCAAAGCCAGTTCTGCCCAGGGCTTCCCACCCAAGGCTGATGCTGCTCCCCTGGCACCAGGCTCTGCCATGCGCCTCCCTCCCTCCGGAGAGCCCCTCCCCTGGGAGCGGATCCTGGGGGTTCCCCTTGGAGCGCCTAGATTCTGACGTCCCTTGTTGTCCTGCAGGGCGAGCGGGATGCCGGGAAGGGGCTGGAGATGCGGAAGTTGGTGCTCTCGGGCTTCCTGGCCAGCGAGGAGATCTACATCAACCAGCTGGAGGCGCTGCTGCTGGTGAGTACGGCCCCGTGGGCGCCGGTCCCCTCTGCCAGGGCTAGCCCCTGGCACTGAGCTCTGTGCTTCGGGGCACGAGGCCATGGCCTCCCGGGGTCTCTCCCCGTCCCCCTCAAGCAGTGCCGGGGCTCCCCTGCTGCTTCAGGTTCTGCAGGCGGGAATCCGGGCGGTGGGGCTCCAGCGCTCCCTATGGGAAGCGGGTGTTAGGCTCCCGTCAGAACAGGGCGCATCCCTGCTGGGAGCTGGGGGGTGCTTCTCTAACGTTGGCCCCGCTCGCAATGGGAGCCAGCCCGGGCAGCCTGTCCCGCCCCTCGTGGGCGGCTGGGGGTGCCACTGCCTCGGGGGTGGAGAACCTGAGTCGCAGCAGCACAAGGTGGAGAAGGAAGTGTCCCTCTGAGGTTGGGGTGGGGGCAGGTCTCTGTCCCCTCCTGGCTGCTGGGGTCAGAGCTGCTAATGCAAATGTGTCCTTCCCGCCCCCGTGCCCAGGGACTGAGATGCCTGGCCAGGCATGGAACTCCTGCACTGTGGGATGGGGCTGACCCACAGGTGCCCGTTCCCCACCGCCACCTGTGGGGCAAGGGCTGACGTACGCTGGTCTCTTGACATCGCACCCTGTGCCAGGCCCGGCCGTCCCTTTCCTGGGCCCTCCTGGTGGCGCTGCCCTGGCACCCGGTCCTTCCCCTGTGAGCCTGCTGCCCTCGTGTTGCGCAATGCGCGGGGGTGGCAGGGTCCCGCCTTCCCCTTCCCGGCGCAATGGGGAAGTGTGTGCAGACACGCAAACAGGAACTGCCGTCTGCAGCCCCTGCACGGCATCGCGCAGGCAGCACCCCCGGAGCCCCCTTCTCCTGCTCCCAGCCGTGTCCACACCGGCCTTGGCTAGAAAGGGGCTCGGCAGATCTGTGCGAGGAGGGATGGCTGGATCCTGACCCACCATCCCCTGCTAGCCCAGCCCTGGGCTCCCCCCACCGACTCTGCCTGTGCCCCTCACTCCCAATCTGCAGCCCCGCTTGCTGTTCCAGCCCGAGGAGTTTCCTGCTCAGAGATCACCCATTGGGTGGCTCTTCCCCCACCCCAGGGTGACATGGGGCTCGACCCTGGCAAACTCTCCTCACCCAGCTTGACCCAAACTTGCAGGCAAGTGCCAGAACTGAACATTGACCCCTTGTTTCCCACTGGCCTAGGATCCACATGGGGCGGCCTCCCAGCATGCCGCCCCATGTGGGTCCTAGGCCAGTGGGACCTCTGTGTCAGGTTCCTGCTCTTAACGCTGGCTTCCCCTGCTCGCCGCAGCCCATGAAGCCGCTGAAGGCCACGGCCACCACTTCCCAACCCGTCCTCACCAACCAGCAGATCGAGACCATCTTCTACAAGATCCAGGACATCTACGAGATCCACAAGGAGTTCTATGACAACCTCTGCCCCAAGGTGCAGCAGTGGGACAGCAAGGTCACCCTGGGGCACCTCTTCCAGAAGCTGGTAAGCTCGGTTCCCCTGCAGGTGGCTGGGCACTGCTGGGATCCAGGGCCTTGCCCTGGGTGGGGTAGGGGCAGGGCTTGTCTTTGGCTCCTCGCCCGCTGCTTACAGGAGCGGCTTCCGTAGAGACGCCGCCCGGAGAAGGGTGGGGTTGGGCTGAGTCCAGGGCGTTCTCCCCAGGTGCAAGCGTAGGCTGGAGGGGAACTGGCAGAGCTCTGGGCTGGGGGTGGCCCGTGGGGAGACGAGGGCTGGGATTGCAGGGGGCTGCAGGCCCCACGCAGTGTGCTGTCTCCCCTCCTGCTTACTGGTGCCGGGGAGCTGAGTGGGGCTGTCCCAGGGCAGTTTGGAAGAACAGGGACCAGGATTTGTGAGTCTCTGAAGCAGCAGCAGGTGGCTGCAAACCCCTCTGGGTGGGGGTCTGGGCCCCGCTGAGCCGGGTGGCTGTTGCGACCGCTCGCACCAGGTTGGGCCATGCGCAGGCTGCAGTTGCTGCTCCCCTCCCCGGGCAGCTCCGATCCCAAGCGGGCTCACGCCCCGGCTGTGCTCGGCCAGCAGCCCCTCCGAGCGATGCTGATGGAGCCTGCGGGGCTGAGGGCTTGGGACAGTCGCCCTCTGGTCTGTCTCCTTCCAGCACCCCGGTGATGGGCAGAGCTGGGGGATGAGCAGGGTTATGGCAATCTAGGCTCCCCGGGGCTCCACACAGAGGCCATCCCCAGAGAACAATAGGTCCCCTTGGCTCCCTGTGGGGCTGGGGCATAGTACTCTCTCCTGTCACACGGAGCCTCAGTCAGGAGCTATTGTGGGGGGGCCAGGCCAGTGGAGTTTGGAGTTACCAGCATTGCTGTGTTGGTTGCAGCAGGGGAGTACTTCCCTCTTCAGAGCTGGTGGCGCAGGCTCTCGGCAGACTCAGGCAGGTGTCGCTGTGTCAGTTACACGGGGCTCCACGGGTCCCGCCTTACTTCCTGCCTGCAAAGGGCTGGAAGCTGATTTCTCTGCTTGCTGAGAGGCCTGGCTTCAGGAGCTGGGGCCTGGGAAACTGCGCCTTAATCTGCTCTGGCTGGCTGCTGCTAGCTAGCTGGCGTGGCTGTGTGGTGGGAGGGCAGCCGGGCCGTGCAGAAGCTCCTGAGAAGGAGCCGTAGCTCAGGGGCTGATTGCTCCAGGTTCTCCTGGTTGCTCTGTAGGTTCCCGCGGCAGCGAGCGCCGTTAGCATGCAGCCAGCCTGAGAACAGCGCTGGCTGGCGGGTGCGTTGGTGTCTGTGCTGGGGAAGCTCCCTTCTACCCGTGCCCGCTGATCCCCATCCTGCGGGGAGCCCCCTGTACCAGCTGCTGTGGGGAGGGGCTGAGAGCGTGTCCCTGTGCCGGGGGGGCTGGGCGCCATGCTTGGCGGCCGATGGCATGTCTGTGGGCATGGCGCTCACCCTGCTGCCGCCCAAGTCCATCTCCTGAGGCCTGCCCCACTGTCCTCCCCAGGCCTCCAACTCTGCCCCTGGCCGGTTCCTGGCCCCTGGCACTCAGCTCTTGCCCGGCACTGCCTGGGCACCTTCTCCCGGGTCCCTGTGCCCACAGCAGGGGCTGGTGGGCGTGAGCATCTCCTGCAGGCTGCAGCCAGGCTGGGGAGAGGAGGCTGCTCCGAGCTCCGCTGCCTTGGGAGGTGTATCTGGGCACACACGGAGCCTGCTGCTACTGCCTCCCCCAGCCGGCCAGGCCGCCCCTGGGGTCCTGTTTGAGCACCTGACTCTGGGGCGGGCGGCACCTCGGCCACCCCCAGGCAGAGTCGCTGGGGCAGGCGCTCCCCAGAAGGGAGCCGCTCCCCAGAAGGGAGCCACCCCCCTTCTCCCTGCCCAGGGGAGCGTGCTGGGGCCAGGAGGAACTCGCCTGCTCACCTGCCCCAGCTGGGCAGGCCTGTGAGAGGGGCCAGCCGCGCGCCCCCCCCCCCCCCTTAACCAGCGCTGCCTGCTCCGGTTGCTATGGAAACTGCTGAAGACAAAGTTCAAAGGAGGCGGCCCCCATCCCAGGCGCATCCTGCCAGGTCTTGTGGGTAATCCCCCTCTCCCCTCCTCCGCTCGCCCCCAGGCCAGCCAGCTCGGCGTGTATAAAGCCTTTGTGGATAACTACAAGGTCGCGCTGGAGACGGCGGAGAAATGCAGCCAGAGCAACAACCAGTTCCAGAAGATCTCGGAGGTGAGCGGGGCGGAGCTCCCCGGCCCCCCGGGGCGGGGGGGAGGCATTGCTGGAAGCCTCTGGCGCAGCGCTGGGGGGTGGTGTGGTGCAGGGCTCGCGAGGCACCGAACGGATCCCAGGGCAGGACCCAGCCTGCTCTTCCCCACTGCGCCGGCTGGCGTGGGTGGGGGGTGGCCCGGGGGGTGCTGATCCCACTGGTGCTCGGGCTCCGTGGTCCGGTGTGAGCAGAGCAAGGGGGCAAGCGTGGAGCATGTGTCCTGCAGGTAGGGTGACCAGATGTCCTGATTTTATAGGGACAGTCCCGATCTTTCGGGCTTTGTCTTGTATAGGCTCCTATTATCCCCGCAATCCCTGCCCTGACTTTTTTCTCACTTGCTGTCTGGTCACCCTGCCTGCAGGCTCTGGGCAGAGAGCTCAGCGGGGGTCAGGTTGGTGCCCCTCCCCTGCCCCCTGGCTGGGATGTTGGGGGCTGGGAAGCTCACTGGCCCATGCATGCAGAGAACTGACTGGCTCGGTGGCATGAGACACCCGCTGCCATAGCAACAGCCTGTGGGCAGGTGTCCATGGTGAGCAGCGTCCCTGGGCCAATGCCACACAGTGACGTCTGGGCCCGCTGGGCGTTCTCGGGGCATAGCGATGGGCCTGCGCCACTCCCAGCCTGGGCTTTGGGGCTGGGAGCTCCCTCCTTGTGGCGCCTGCTCGGGACCCCCATGGCTCCCTGCAGGCCCTCGGAGCTCTGAATGGCCGGCTGTGCACTGTGCTGGGGCTGGCTCCAATGTCTGTTCCCAGCGCAGGTGCGCTCCGGCTGCGGGAAGAGCGGTGGGAGCCCGCGGGCAACGGCCTGTCCCATTGCCGGGCTTCATTGAGACGTGTCTCAAACCCACTTGGTTCTTGCCCGCCTGGCCCCCTGCACCCAAGCCTGGCTGTCGGGTGAGCTCTCTGCCCATTCCCCTGTGGCTCTTGCTGGTGGATCTGGTGCCCTCTCCGTGCTCTCGGTGCCATGCGCGAATGGCAAACCCTGGCACTGTCCCTGCCTGCCAAGACCCGGCTCCCTGTGTTCCCAGAGGCTGGGCAGGGTGCAGGGATGTTCCCTGCTGTGGCAAGGCTGTGGGACTCGGGTCTTGGCAGATAGGAGCCGGAGATCGGGCTAGGAGGTGTGGTTTCCAGTGTCGTTACCAGTGTGGAACTGGATTTGAGCCCCGGACTCCTCCTGCACAGGGCAGGCCAGGGGGACTGGGCTGCTGCAGTGCATTCTGGAGGAGCCTTTTGTCATGTCCTCTGGCACTCACCGTCTCACCCTGGGGTGCATCGTGCATGTACTTGGGGTGCAGCGGGACCCCCATGCAGGGTGGGGAGCAGCCCTGCTCCTGCTCTTCCCCCTCTGCAGAGAACGAGCCCCTCTGCCTTGGCCTTCCCTGGAGCTGCAGTGGCGCTGGGGGCCTGGCTGACCTGGGCCAGCGCTGGCTACCACCTGGGCGATCTGGCTCTGTTGTAGTATCCTGCAGCGCAGGGCCGGAGCAGCCCTTGGGGCACCTCTGGCCTGCGTGTGCCTGAGCCCGAGGTGGTTGGCAGGTGGTTGCCCCAGAGCAGAGGCAGCTGGACCGGGCACCTACCCAGAACCCCGGCCCCCTGAGTCCCCATCCTCCCAGGCCGCTGCTCCGAGCTTCCTAACGAGCCTCTCTCCCGTGGGCAGGAGCTGAAAGTGAAGGGCCCCAAGGACTCCAAGGAGAGCCACACCTCGGTCACCATGGAAGGTACAGCGTGCATGCGCGGGTGGGGAGGGGGCTCTCCGCCTTTGTCTGCGGCCCCGAGCGCATGCATTATTGATCGGCTCCCGCGTGCGAGTGGAAAGCCCTTTGTGTGCCCGTGCGCGGCACCGGAGCTCCCCTCGTTAGGATGCTAGCGACGTCTGGCAGCCCCCCGCCCCCTGCCCGCCCCCTCCCCCCGCTTCGCTGAGGTGCTGCAGCCGGGCTGAGCTGCCGAGGGGAGGCAGGGAGCCGGCCACAATGGCCGTGCGGAGACGGGGCTGCCATGGAGATCCTCCTCATCGTCCGGCTCTGCTGTAACTGCACCTATGGTGAGTCGGGGGGCGGGGGCGCCGTGACTCCGAGGGGGAATTTGGCCTGGCTTCTGCGGGGTCCCGCCCACCTCGGACGGCCGGGCAGCCCGGTCGGGTTGTTCTTGGCGCCTCGTCGCCCCTGGGAGCCGTGCTGCCGGGCCTGGGGGGATTTCTCCCCCTGGCGCCATGCTCTGCAGCCTGAAGTTGGTAGTTTCTTTGTTCCGGGCGGTGAAGGGCCGCGTTGATTGTGCTCCGCCAGAGCACGTGCAGCCTTATTCTGGGAGTGGCAGCAGCTGGGGGAGGGGAGGATGGGGTGCATCTGGGGGTGTCGGGGAGAAGCCAGAACCCCTCTGTCAGGCATGTGACATCATCGCTGAGCCTGAGGGGCTGGCGGGGCGGGGGGAGGGTTCCCTGGCACAGCGGGGTGGGTCTGTGCCGGGGTGGGCAGGTCCTATTGTCTTGGCTCGGGCTGTCCCAGCGAGCGTGTGCTCGTGAAACGCTCCGTGAACGTCTGACCTTGGCGTGGGGCTAGTGCCGAGCGGGGCTGGCAGTGGGTGCTCTGACTCCGGGGGGGGCGTGGTACCTGTCCCGCTCGCCCGGTGCCGCCTCCTGGTCAGGATCTGGCTCCTGCTAGGCCTGGCGCTCTTTTCTGTGGGTGGTGGACACAGTACACACCCCTCCCTGATCGCTGCTCCAGCCCCTCCAGTGGAGGTTGCGTGTTCTTGGTTGCCTCTCAGTGACCACAGGCGGGTCCATTGTTGCTGCGGGAGGCTGGGAGGGGAGTGGTTGGGTCAGCGGGGGCTGTAATGTGCCAGCGCTGGGCTTGGCATGTAGAGTCCAGGGGAGACCAGCTGCTCACCCCTGGCTCTTGGCCCCCTTTTCCCCAGCCAGTGGGTACCGTGGGGGGAGGGGAGTGCCTCGCTGGGTGTGTGCACTGTACACCCCACACACCCACTATACTCGGGCTTCCTGCTGTTGGAGAGGTGGGGACACAGCTGCCTCGGAGGGCCAGCCCCTTCTCACACTTGCAGAGATCACGCTCACCCAGCAGAGTCCTTGTCCCGGGGCTGGGAGCGGCCATGTGCTGGCCCAGACCTGAGCCCTGCCCTGCCCGCAGGCCGGTCCGGTGTCCGAGTCCTAGTGCCTCAGGAAAGGGGAGCAGGTTTCCTTCTCCCCGGGCAGCTCCAAGCGTGTTCTCCACGTGCGTCGGGCCGGGGGAAGTGGTTTGAAGGGAAGGGAAAATGCAGTTGCATCTGCTCAGGGTATAAATAGACGGGGGAGTCATGCAAGTCACCTGCCGGGCTGTGCTGGGAAGGGGCCGGGAGGGGTTTGTGGGAGCTGCGTGCGCACAGTCCTTCTCTGGAGAGTGAAACGCACAAGGAGCCCTCCAGGGCGCTCACATGGTGTGGGGAAGATCGGGCTCTTGGGGGGGGTGGGAACTCTCCAATGAACGCTGAGCCCCAGAGGGGTTCGCAGGTTGCAGGGGCAGGTCCCTGCCTCCCCCTTAGGGGTCCGGTCTGGAAACGTCTGAGGTCCCAGTGCTACCAGCCACGTCCTGGCTTGTGGGAGCAGCACACAGCTCTCCTCTGCTGGGTCGGTCCGTTTCCCCCCCCCCCCCCCCCGCCTGGTTCCGGTGGGTCTCTGAGAGAGGGAACCGGAGCGGCTGGTGGGGGAGCTCTGGTGCGGTGACCGAAAGGACCTGGAACCCCTGGAGGTGGCGTGGATTTGGGGCCGTAGAGTGCCTGGGGCAGCACGTCCCTGGGCAGTTTCTCAGCTCCAGGGAGAATGGGACTGTTGGAAAAAAGGCCCCGGTTTCCCCTGGCCGAGTTTGGCAGCTGGACCCCACGTCCAAGGCTTGCTCCACGCTCGGGACGTGGCTGGCATGGCTCCGTCAGTGCGGGACGGCAGGGGGCGGCTGGGACAAGGTCTGCGTGTGGAGAGCCAAGCGGACTGGAAAAGGGGAAACTGAGGTGGCTGGCGCTGGCCGAGGGGGGAGAAACGAGAATGGGAAGCAGGCTGGGCTCTCACAGCGCCCAGCCCTGGCGGCGGTGTTCCCTGGTAATACAGGCGAAGCCAGTGCCGGGTACCCTCCCAGTCCCTTGCTGCAGCCCCCCAGTGCTCGGTGGAGAGCCGCTGCGGGGGCTGCGGGGTCAGCGCTGAGGTGCGCTGGCAGATCTGATTCGAGCGGCTCACAGATCCTGGCCCCCGCGCCACATTCCCAGCCGGCGGCACTGGGAAGCCCAGCCTGCCCCCGCGGGGATCCAATCGGGATTCCAGCCCAGCCCCTGGGACCGACGCGGGGACTCGCGCGGCCGGGCGTGAACCTGTCTGGATGCCCCCAGGTGTGCTGCAGCTAATGGCTCGCTGAGTGCAGACACGCGTGGCCATCTGAGCAAGTGAGCGGGGTGGGCTGTGACGTGCTGGCCGGGCCAGGGACTGCTGACGGGTGGAGACCCTGTGTGTGGGTGGGGAGGGGGAGCTGCCTCACTCCGCTGTCCGGCGAGGGGCTGAGCCGGGGGCAGCACCTTTCTGACGCTGGCACCTCTCCCCCTCAGCGCTGCTGTACAAGCCCATTGACCGAGTGACGCGGAGCACCCTGGTACTGCATGTGAGTATGGCTCCGGCTCGCCCCCCCGGGGCACCCCCTGCCCACACACTGCCACCGCCATGTCCTGCCAGCCCCTCCCACCGGGGTCCTGGTGTGGGGGCCGTGCCCCGGCCGTGGGAGGGGAACACACTCTAAGGCCCCCCCTTAGCGCCGCCCCAGCTCTCAGGTGGGCCCCTGTGCCAGGCTGTGCTGGCGTCCTGCTTCCTCCGCCGCCTTCATCTGTCTGGCAGGGGATGTGCCAGGCTCCCCTCTGCCTGGGCCCACTGCTTGGATCAGCAGCCTGGGCTGCTCCTGCCCCCCAGAGCATGGCACCCTGGGGACCCCATTCCTTCTCTCCGTCCCTGCTGGGGGCACTGTCCAGGAGTAACCCGCTCTGAGATGGGCAGGGGTGGGTGGGCCTCGCACCCTGAGGGTTAGTCCTGCGGGGGAGGGAGCAGGAAGCGGTGGCGGATTAACCCCTCATGGCCAGGGTGGCAGGCCTTGCTCGAGGCTCCCAATGCAGCCCTGCTTGCTCTGGGTCTCCAGGCAGTGGGCTCCGGCTCAGAGCAGAGCTCGGCTAGGGGCCCAGAGCTGCCCTAGCAGCGAACCCGCTGCGGTCTGGCCACCCCCGCTGCCGGGGGCTCGCTGGCTCTGCCGTGGCCTGCTCACCGGCACCCCCTCCGTTCCAGGACCTTCTCAAACACACGCCGGCTGACCACCCCGACTACCCGCTGCTGCAGGATGCCCTGCGCATCTCCCAGAACTTCCTGTCCAGCATCAATGAGGACATCGACCCGCGGAGGACGGCGGTCACCACGCCGAAGGGGGAGGTGAGAGGCTCCCCACTCCCCCCGGTGTTGGCAGCAAAGCCACCTCTCCTGCCCGGCCGGCTGGGGGAGACGGTCCATGGAGGAGTCGGGAGAGCCGGGGCGGGAGCGTTGCCCTGGGGCTGGCAGGTTCCAGGCCTCAGTGGTGTTGGGGCAGGGGGCACATGCTCTGGGAGGGACCCGGGTTCTGGGGTGAGAGCGCTGCATGCGGCTGGGCTGGGCCAGAACCGGTTGCCAGGCGACTGGGCCCTGTGGTGGGAGGGCCGAGGGGGGGGTCGTCTTCCAAGAAGCCCCCCTGGGGGGGGGGCAGGAGGGCCGCCCCCTGGGGCTTGAGGGACCAAGCACTGCTGGGCAGGAACCCAGCTGGTATCTCCGATTACTGGGGGAGGGATGGCTGGGAGGGGTTTGCGAGCCCCCCCCCTTCCCCCGCAGGTGTGCTGCAGGAACCCCTCTGGGTCCCATGAAGGTGGTGGCGTGGCTGGGGTGGGGGGTTTCACCAGCTGATGGTATGATCCGTGAGCCCACCCTGCCTAGCCGGGCCCATTGGGGCCCTCGGTGTCTGGAGTGGGGGAGCCCTCCCCGCTGCAGCAGTGGGGCTGGCTCCGGGCTTCAGCCAGACCTTGCCGGATCTGGACTGCCCCGTATCCCTGCTCTGCTGGGGAAACCCTGGGCTCTCAGGAAGAGACCCTCCAGCTGCAGTCTGGGGTCCGGTGCTGCTCTTCTCTCTGGTCTGAGCCCAGCCAACCCCCCCAGGGCCGTCCTTGGGGCTCAGTCTCTGCCCAGGCCAGCCGGGTTTTGTAGCTTGGACACAGTAGCCATGAGCAGCCGATGGCAGGGCTGCTTCCTCCAGGGAGCTTGGAGGCCTGGCTGCCCCCACCTGCCATCTGGCCTGTGTGCGGGCTGAGGGCCCTGGCCCCTTTTCCCGCCCCCCCCGCTCACAGCAGGCCCTACTCTCTCCCAGACGCGGCAGCTGGTGAAGGATGGCTTCCTGGTGGAGCTGTCTGAGGGCTCGCGGAAGCTGCGCCACGTTTTCCTCTTCACCGACGTCGTCCTCTGCGCCAAACTGAAGAAGACGACCGTGGGGTAAGGCAGGGGGAGACTGCTGAGGAGGGGGCAGTGCCCCCCGAGTGCCGGGGTCAGGGAGCAGGGGCCCTGGGGCTGGGCCGAGGGCATGGGGCGGGTCCTTCCCCCGGTGGGGGGTGGGAAATCTGCCTGGCACCAGGTAGACCTGCCTGCAAGGGGCAGAGCCGGGGCGATCTCCAGGGAGCGGCTGGGTGGCCTAGGGCCCCAGGCCTGGCTGCTCCGGGCACAGCAGGGCACGCTGGGCTCGTGGGCTCACCCTGGGCCTGTCGCCGCAGGAAGCACCAGCAGTATGACTGCAAGTGGTACGTGCCGCTGGCCGACCTGGTGTTCCCGGCCCCCGAGGAGTCGGAGCCCTGCCCGCAGGTGCACACCATCCCGGACCACGAGCTGGAGGACATGAAGATGAAGATCTCGGCCATCAAGAGCGAGGTGCAGAAGGAGGTGAGCCGGGGGGCTGGGCTCGCTGGCGTGCGGTGCTGGGGGGCTGCGCCCATGCCCAGAGAGGGAGTGGGAAGCTCCCCCCTGCTGAAGGGCCCTGGCCGGCTCCCTAGGCTGAGAGCTAGTACCCCATGCCCGGGGCATGGGCCTGCTGTGCCCCACTGGCGCTGCCCCATCTCCTCCCCCGGCAGAGGGACTCCTGCGTGGATTGTGGATCCGCACCCCGGCTGGGGTGGCTCCGGCGGGCTCCTACTCCTCTCTCTCCCCCCGCAGAAAGCCGGCAAGGGGCAGAGCCGAGCCATCGAGCGCCTCAAGAAGAAGATGTTTGAAAATGAGTTCTGGCTGCTCCTGAACTCGCCCACCATCCCCTTCCGCATCCACAACCGCAATGGGAAGGTAGGGGCCTGTTGGCTGCCCGGCTCGCCGAGAGCTGCTGCTGGGGCCCGGGGGGGGCGGGGAGCTGGCCTGGCTGGGACTGCGCTGCCCCCGGCCGTCTGCTGTGGGCTGTGCCGCTCGTGCCTGGTTCCTCTGCCCTGCAGACTGCCGGCCTCGGTGGGAGTGGGGTATCGGTGCGGGGCCGGGGCGATCCACGCTGGGCAGCGTCTCCTGCGCTCCCCTGCGGCTGGCCGAGCTGCTCTGTGCAGCCTGGGATCTCGCCCCGCTGTGGCCCGTCTGGGGATGCCGGGTACCTCAGCTTGCTCAGTCAGTCCCAGTCCTGACGCTGTCCCGTCCCTTTCAGAGCTACCTGTTCCTGCTCTCCTCGGACTACGAGAGGTCGGAGTGGAGGGAGGCCATCCAGAAGCTGCAGAAGAAGGGTGAGGCCCTGCGGGAGGAGGCTGTCTCTCGGGGCTCCCTGGGGACGTCCTTGGGGCTCGGGCTTGCTGCTGCGAAGCCATTCCTGCCGGGGGTCCAGGCAAGCCGCCCCCCTCTAGCAGCGTGGGGCCCCACAGTGCCCTGGCCTTTCCCAGCCGCCTCTTGGGAGGTCCCGCGGTGCACGCAGCCCCCTGCAGCCAGCGGCAGCGCACGGGCACCCCTGGCCGCGGCCGCTCACCCCCACCCCCTGTGCTCCCACAGACCTCCAGGCCTTCGTGCTGAGCTCGGTGGAGCTGCAGGTGCTCACGGGATCCTGCTTCAAGCTGCGAACTGTCCACAACATCCCCGTCACCAGCAACAAGGACGGTGAGTGTCTCCCGCCGGGCGCTGCAGGGCCGGCTCCGCTCCCTGGCTCTCCCGCGGAGCGTGCCCGCGCACACACCGGAAATCCTCCACGGGAGGGCACACGGGGCCTGCCGTGCTCCCGCTCTCTGCCTGCTGGCGTCCGCTCCGCTTCGAGCCAAGATCCTCCAGCTGCAGGGATAAGAGCGACGTCCTGGCTAACGGCCCCTCTCCGTGAGAACTCAGCCGTGCACTGGGGGGCAGGCCTCCTGGGCGAGGCTGGGCGGCTCCGGTCAGCTCCTGCCTGGTGGGTCTGAGGCTCAGATGGTGGTGGAGTGTCTGTGTCACTAGGTGGCGCTGTGGGAGCAGAGCCGCTGGCCTGGCTTGGGACAGGCTCACGGGGCTGTGCTGCTCAGAGCCCCATGGCACCAGGTGCCCGTCCGGCAGGGAGAGGTGCGAACCTGGGGGGGCCCTGCCCGCTGGGGGCTCAGGCAGCTGGGCTGGCACGGTGACCCCCCTCCCTTGCACACTGGCTCGGAGATCTGACGGGATCGTGTGCCCCCATGATGGGGTGTGGGAATCATGTTGGCCATTCTGTGGGAACCCATCGCTGCACCCCACCTGGAACCCCCTCCCCCTCCATGGGGGCTGTGGAGCTGCCCCTCACATGGCCACAGGGGTCGCTGCTGCGCAGGGAGAGTCCCTGGTCTCCCGCCCCCCATGAGAGCACGGGGTGAAGCTGGTGTCCGTGGCAGAGATCCGGGCACAGGGCGGCTGTCCTGTCTGCCGGGCTCTCGCTGGGTAGGTTTAACTGGTGGTGCTGGGAAGCCAGTTCCAGAGGTGCCCAGTGACTGAACCCTGGGCATCCTGGCTGGGACAGGTGCAGGGGGGCAGCCCTCCAGCAGGGCACCGCTCGCTGCAGGGTATGGGAGTAGCTTGCATTGCATTACCCTCGCAGTGAACGTGCCCTGTACGCTCCCCGCTTTCCCCACCCCTCACTCCTGACCCACAACTCCCTGGCCGGGCACGGGCTGGGCGCTGGCGCTAGGGAGGTGAGTGAAGGCTGAGATGCTGTGTCCTGGCTTGGGAGCCTGGCACCTCCGCTCGACTGCAGAGGTGAAAGGCAGGGGCCGGGGCTCCCTGCACCCCCAGTGCCCGGCCGGTAACGGGCCCGGATTCCTAACGTGCCCTTGTGCTTCTCTCTGCCGCAGATGATGAATCCCCGGGACTCTACGGCTTCCTGCATGTGATTGTCCACTCTGCCAAGGGATTCAGAGAGTCTGCTAGTGAGTGCCGGCTCCGTGCTGCTGGGGCTTCGCTGTGAGCGGGGCCTAGTCCCGGCGTGGGGGCCCTGCTGTGCCCACCCATGGGTGCAGAGGGCCACTGGAGAGGGGAGAGACCCCTCCTGCTGGGGGGTGAGCTGCCTGCCCTGCCTGCGTTCATGATGGCTGGGGAAGGAGTGTGGGCTAGGGACTCTACCCAGGGCCCGTGTGAGCTGGGCATGAATCCCACAGAGCCCCCTGACCCGTCTCCTCTCCCCAGACCTCTACTGCACGCTGGAAGTGGACTCCTTCGGGTACTTTGTCAGCAAAGCAAAGACCAGGGTTTTCCGGGACACGACAGAGCCCCAGTGGAACGAGGTGAGTTCACTGCTAGGGGAGTGAGGGGATCGTGCTAGAGCCAGGGAATGGACCGTAGGCTCCCCCCCCCCCCCCCCCCCCGGCTGCCACCCCCTGCTCTGCTGCCACCCCCTTCCCTCTGCTCCCCCAGGCCGTTCTTTCCCTTCCGGCTAGTCCCGCTCTGGGCTCCCCAGCTCTGCTGATGCCTCTGGAGCCTGACGTGCAGCCCCAGGGTCTCTCCCGAACCCAGGGCCCGGCCAGTGCCACATGAGGCCGAGGCGCCAGTGCCCGGCCCCCTGCCAGGCGCGTCTCGGGGCTGCTCTCTGCCCCCTGACGTGGGCTCAGCCGCCGTCCCTCCTGCTCCCCAGGAGTTCGAGATCGAGCTGGAGGGCTCGCAGTCGCTGCGCATCCTGTGCTACGAAAAGTGCTACGACAAGACCAAGCTCAACAAGGACGACAACGAGATCGTGGATAAGATCATGGGCAAGGGGCAGGTCCAGGTAAGGCTGCGGGGGCCTCGGGGCGGCTGGAAAGTCTGTGTCCCCCTCTGCCCGTGCCAGAGCAGCGCTCGGGGCTGCACGGAGCCTGATCCCTTCCTCTGAGCGGCAGCAGCGCGAGCCTGGCCTCCCCTTGCCTGTCTGGGAAGGGCCCAGCCGAGGGGCCATGGCCTGCTCGGTGCTGCCAGGCCTCCCCCGCGGGCGCTGTCGCTGCCGTCCCTTCCCGCCAGACGAGCATCCGGCGGCTGGGTTTGGTTTTCTGCCTGGCGCGCCGCGGTTCTGTCGGCTTCCGGCTCCAAAGCCGTCTCCGCTGGCCGGCCGGTGGATGCCTGGGGTCAGGCTGAGATGGAAGGTGTGCCGGGTGCCCTCCCGATGCCGGAGATCTGCAGGGTTAAGGGGCGAAGCGGGACCAGGCTGGCGTGGAGATCTGGCCAGGACAGGAAGCTGTGGCAGGTCAGGGCTATCCTTGTACTGACGGGGGGGCCGGCTCCACGGCCGACTCGGCCCGGGCCGGCTCTTGGCAAGCAAACGTGCCGGGCTCTGAGGGCGGAAGGGGTCAGGAATAGGGGAAGCCAGGCCGGCGTGGAAGCCGGGTTAGGTGGCTGGAGGGTGCTGGGCGGCTCCCCGCGCTCGAATTGTTTCCTTCCTGTCTGGCCCGGCTGTAACGAGGCTCCTGGCAGGAGCCGGCTGTGCCGCCTGTGGACGAGGAGGAATGGGGGGCTGGCAGCTCCCCATGGTGCCCTCGGTTTGCTTCTGGGAGTGTTCCCTGGCAGGAGACTGGCGGTCTCCAGGAGCATCCTCTTCCACGCCCCTGCGGCACCGCCCTGCTCCCTGGTGGGGCTGGTGTTGCTGGGGCCCAGCTGTTGGCCAGGCCTTTGTCCACAGACCTGGGAGGGGAAGTGGGGGACTCGCTGCCTTTCCGCTGGGCGTGGGGCCGAGCTGGGACCCGGACTGAGGGCCCCCCCCCCCCCTCAGGTGGTTGTGGTCCCACCCAGGGTACTCCTGTGCGATCTGTGCAGAGCTCAGCCCTTCCCAGCTCCCGCTGCTGCCTTCAGTCACCAGTGTTGCTGTTATAGCAACCGGGGTTGCCAGGGCAACTGTCTCCTCTTGGTTGGGTAAGGAGGATGGGGGCTTTGCTGCATCCCCTGGCTCAGCACAGGGGGATGTCAGGAGGTGCAGGAAAGGGGGAGTGGCCAGTGTGCCCCCACTGTTCTGGGGTGCAGCTGAGGCTGCTGGCTTCAGCCCTGATGTAGGCAGGATCCCGGTTACCATGGAGACCGTCTCCCTGTGTGGTGCTGAGTGCTGGGCCCCCTGGCAAGGGGGCGGAGGTGCGTTTGGTGAGGGAACCCCCGCTGGCTGGCTGGACCCATGCCCTGGGTTCCTTCGGGTCATGCCACAGCACCCCTCTGCTCTTGTAGGCACTGGGAGGTGGCAAGGGGGCTGGGTCCTAGGTCTGAGCAGTGGCTGGGCACATGGCTGGCACTGTAGTGCCAGCCTGACCAGTCCCATCCTGCCCCCGGGTTAATCCCTCCAGTGCTGCTGCCCTGCAGGAAGCAATAGCATCAGTGAAGTTGCTGGCACTCCCCTCACAGGGTAATGGCTCTGCTTTGGGGGGGTCATGGGTTTTGTGTTACGGACTCGTATTAATCTGCGCTGGGCAGGGTTAGCGGCTTGGGGGGGGCTCGTGCCAAGCCGCTGGACGGTCTAACGCGGCTTCCCCAGACTGGTGGGGTGCCCACGGGCCGGCCCCCTGAGGGGTCAGCAGCCCTGTGCCCAGCCCCCAGCACGGGTGGGTTCGCCCAGGCAGGCCTGTCGCAGGGAGACACTTGTGGCTCGGGAGAGCCTGTGCCCTTAGCGGGGGCCCTACAAACCTGCTGCAGTAAATCCGCCTGGTAACTGCAGCGGGGGCGGGTGGTGCCTGGCGCAAGCAGCTCCTCTCCGGGTGCAGCGGGGTGAGGAGCCGCAGCGGGAGCCAGCCAGCTGCCCCCGGAGCGGGCTGCTGTGTGAGTGGCAGGAGGCCGGTTCCTGGGCAGAGCCGGACACGCGAGTCCAGCGCGATAGCTTACCCTGGCCCTGCTCTCTCCAGCCTATGGATCACTGCAGCAGTGGGATTTTCCTAGGGCTGGTCTCTGTGCCCCACAGCATGCAGCTGCCCTACTGCTGGACCCGCTGTCCCCGGGCTGCGGCTGGCGTCCCCGGGCTGCGGCTGGCGTCCCCGGGCTGCGGCTGGCGTCCCCGGGCTGCGGCTGGCGTCCCCGGGCTGCGGGGCCTTGGCTCGGCCCTGGAGGGGCAGAAGGGGAGCTGGGTCTCCTATTCGCTCTGCTAAGCCTGGTGTTTGCAGTGGGCCTGGTCATGGCCTCAGCCCCGTCAAACTCGCTTCATGTGCCGCCAGAGGAGCAGTGAGCTGGGGCTGGCTGCCCTGAGCCAGCCGCTCGGGACCTGGTAGGGCTTATTTGAAAGCCTGGGGGTTGGCTCCCAGCACTGTTCCCCCACCCCAGGGGCTGCCTGGCCAGCCTGCCAGCTCATCCCCGCTGCCTGTCCCTGCCCTCTGGGACTGCTGCTTGGAAGGGTCTGTGCCCTTAGCCCCTCCCTGTCTGCCCGCTCCATGGGAAAGCGGCTGTGCTGGCCGGCCCCTGGGGAGCTGGGGCAGGGGAGCGGAGCCAAGACCCAGCTCCGATGGAGGGCGGGGCGAAGGGCTGAGCTCAAAGCCCTGCTCCAGGGTGCCGTGTTAGACTCCAGCTTTGAACTGGAGCAGCAGCAGGTGAGGGGCCGTTGGCGTTGCCCTGGGAATATGCAGGGGGGGTCAGCAGGAGGGAGCAGGGGGTCCCGGTGTCTGGAGAGCAGCAGGGCCGTGCAATCGGAAATAGCCTTGTGTCAACAACCATGAGTCACGCGGCCCCCGAGCCTGGAGTCGGGGCCGTGGGAGCCAGGGCGGGGACGGGTGCAGCAGCAGCCCAGCCCCCTCTGGAGGAAGAGCGCTGCGCCGTGTGAACCTTGGGGGCGGAGGCTGGGGGGGGCAGGCATGGGCAAGAAGCCCCTGTGCCCAGGGAGATGAGAGCAGGCCCTGGGAGCTGAGCCGCCCCTGAGGGAAGGCGGGTGGCCTGTCTGAAGCTGGAACAGCATCTGTGATGGTGGGAGCGAGGCTCTAACCCACAAAGGCTTTCAACCCACATGCTCCAGGGCACAGGCTGGCCTCCCGCTGGGCTCAGGAAGGAATTGCTCTCCCAGGACTGGCTAGTAGCGGGGGAAGGGCAGTCCCAGTCCAACATGGGACTCCAGGCTAGACGCTCGCCCCATGCCGCAGCTGCTGAGAGCTGGGTTGCAGTCCCCTTCCCCGCTGCCTGCCCTCAGAGCCGTCCCCTCCCCATTGCAGAGGGGATGATCCGCACCCCACTGTGTCACCCTCCATCCACCTGGCCAGCTCTTAGCTTCATCCTGGCTGCAATTAAACCAAATCTGCTGTGCAGGGTTTGGTCACTTGGCTCCAGCCTGTGGGACATCCCCCTCCCCCCCCGTACTCCCCCAAACATTCGGGGAGTGTCAGAGGAGGGTTTGGGGGTAGGGTGCAAGGCGGCTGTCTGGTCCCCGCTTCCCTGGGGATAGATCCACCCCAGAGCCAGGGCTCTAACCTGACTCCGCTGGGGCCTTATCCCCCTAAGTCAGGTGGAGGGGGAATGACCGATGTTGGCAGGTCTGGGGGGGCACACATTCAGCCCAGGGGGGCTGCCCAGTGCCTTCCAATGGGCCCCCAGGCCCCTGCAGGGGCGCTCTGGGCAGCTCCCAGGTTTGCCAGGCAGATGGAGGCCCTGATCCTGGGGCTGGCTGGCTCTCTGGAGACCCTGGAGAGGGCGGACCTACTTCCAATGGGCTCCCTGTGGCTTCCGTAACAGCCATTAGTAGAGCTCAGCAGAGACCATTGCTGGCGCTCCGAGTACAGCGCTTCCTGGCCTGGACCTCTGTCTGCCGGCCCCACCATCCCAGCTTCCTCCGAGAGCCCTGCCTGCGGCCCTAGGACCAGGCGTCCCTGGGCTGGGCCGTGCTCACGTGCCTTGGGCAGATCCGGTGTGGGGTGAGCTCGGCTTGGGGAGACCGGGGCGGGCTTCGCCTACGGCATGCCCCCCTCTCACCGGCTGCTGTGAATAACCTCATCGTGTGCCAGCTCGTGGGGGGACCCTTGGGTGCGGGAAGAGGGCCGAGGAGGAGCCCGGCGCGGGGCCCTGTGGCCTCAGAAGGGTGCCTGGCTCCCCCAGCACCTGGTGGCCTGCCCAGCGGGGTTGTGCGGGCTTGTGCCGCTCTCTGGAGGTGATTGGCGGGGCTCTGTGAGAACGCAGGGGTGGGAGAGCGGTTTGTCCTCGCTGCGTCCCCTGGGACCTTGGCTCATGCGTCAGTCAGAGGGCAGCTCATGCCCTGAGATCAGCATGGAGAGGGGCAGCTGGTGCCAGTGAGGGAGCAGGCCAGCAGTGGCTGTGGGTGGCTAGCCATGGGGGGGCTGTGCTGACGGCCCCAGAGCCCTGGGAAAGCAGGGACCGTGCTAGCCGAGCCTGGGAGCCAGCTGGGCAAAGCGCACAGGACCCAGCTCCGGTATACCCGGCTGGCAGGCGGTCAGCTGTGGCGGGAGGCCAAGGGCTGCCCCTGCACCCTGGGGGCTTTGAGCCACCCCGCGCGGGCAGCTTCTCGGGCCTGCGGCATCTCTCGGACACCCCAGCCTGGGATTTGCGTCCTCCATTCCCAGTGCACCTTGCCCACCCCAGTCCTGACCATCCCCTCCCCTGCTCCCAGCTTCCCGCTCTTTTCCCGGCGGGGCCTCTCCTCTGCTTGTCTGTTCCAGCCTGTAAAGCTGCGCGCCAGGCCGGAGGCTCCATGCTGGGTGTGACCCAGCGGAGGTTGCTCTGCGGGGCCTGGTTCTCTCTGCCTCCTCTCCCCAGGTGTTTATAGTTTAGCCGACCTGGCCTCTGCAGAGCGAGCGCGGAGACGGGAAGTCTGCAATGGGAAGCAGATGTCTGCTCCCTCCCCCTCCCGCTGCCCCTGCCTGTGCAGTTGGGTTCATAAATCAGGCCGGGAAATCATTCAATATGCAAATGTAGCATTTGGGCCTCCTGTCCCTGGGGATGCGCCAGGCCCTGTGGGCAAAATCCATCAGGAATTGATTCCTTCTGGCTGAGACAAACCACGCCCCCCCAGTAAAAAGGGGGCGGGCAGGTTGGTAAGCCCCTCCCCCACGTGTTGCAAATGGTCAGACTGGGTCCGAGCAAAGGCTAGGGACATCCCGAGTGTGGGGTTGTCCCCCCTGCCCAGCCTGGCTAATGGCCATTGATGGACTGTCCTCCATCAACCTGGCTCACTTTGGAACCCAGGGGTGCGTTTGGCCCTCACAGCATCCCCTGGCAAGGAGTTCCACGGGTGACTGCGTTGTGTGGAGCGGCACGTCCTTAGGTTTGTGTTAAACCTGGTACGTGAAGGGGGAAATAACACTTTCTCCACAGCAGTTGTGGTTTTCTAGCCCTCGCTCACAGCTCTGTGTTGGCTTTAGCAGATCCGTCCTAACCTCTCTTGCCAAGCTGACCCGGCCCCGTCTTGTTACGCTCTCCTCGTGTGGACGTTGTTCCCTACCTGGAACGGTTCTGCTGCTTTCCTCTATGTTGGCCAGTTCTAGGACACCGTTGGTTGAGCTGGGGTGACCAGAGCTGCATGTGGGATTCAAGGGGTGGGTGTCCCGTGGATTTATAGGGTGACATTCTGACATTTTCTATCCCTTCCCTACTGGTTCCTACCGGTCTGCCAGCCCGGGATTTGGGGTGCACTGTGACAGCACCCCCATGGGGTTAGGAGCATCGTCGGTCCTGGAGATGGCCAGGCTGTGGGGGAGGGAGCTCGGTTTTAGGCATATTTTGGATTTGAAAAAGTTTCTTGCCCCCATACAGCTCTGCCGGTGCCCCTCCGTCCCGACCGCAGCCCCCTGGGCTCCCCACCCCGCCCCCAGCTCTGCCGGTGCCCCTCAATCCAGACCCACAGCCCTTGCTCACCCAGCTCTGCTGATTGCCCCTCACTCCCACCCTGTAGCCCCTTTCTGTGCCAGATCCTCACCCCCGGTGCGTATGGAGCAGAGGCTGGCAGCTGGGGCAGGTGCGTTGCATATTGTGGGTAGGTTCTGGGCAAACGCTCTGAGCTCAGCACTCCCTGCCCTACGCAGCCCCCCTGTATTCCCACCCTGGGCTCCGTGGGGCGGGTGGAGTGGTGCCAAGCTGTGGGGACGTGGGCAGCTCTCCGGTGCGGGTCAGTGGGCAGGAGGCCGAGTGGACGGGGCGTGCAGGTGACTGCACAGTGCAGACAGACCGTCTCCGCCCTGGCAGCTGGGATGGGCAAGGCACTGTGCAGCGGGCGTTGCTGGGGGATGTGGGGGTACAGCTGGGCCCTGGCTGGTGTTCCCTTTCCCCAGCGATGCGGCAGCCGGAGGTAACTGCCTGAGCCAGAGTCGCTCCCTCCCCTCTGCTGCGGGAGCTTGGAGGGGGAAGCTGCCCCAGCCGTAGAGCCCACAGGCTGAGCTGGGGGTGGGCGGGGGCTTCCTTTGACAGGGGGTTGTGTGTTGTCATGAGCGCCTTGTGCAGCAGGCGTGAAGCCGCTTCCCTTTGCGTCCCCCTGGGGCCAGGACTCTGCCTGCTCCCACCCTGCCACGATCCCCAGCACATGGGTAGCGGGTGGGAGGGCACCCGGAACCTGCCCTGGGAGCTCCGGCCTGGCCCCACGAGACACAGGGTGCCTCACGCCCCCCCTGCAGAAGAGGAACCCCAGGGAGGGGCCTCTCTGCTGCGGGCCCCAGGTCCATGCCTGACCCCTGGCTGGCCCCACGCGGGCAGCTGGGCTGAGCCCAGGGAGGTCGGCGTTGGAGCTGCAGAGCAGAGTCTCAGGGCCTTCCACAGTAAGCGGGGCGGCCAGGGGGATCAGCCCCGCACGTGGGCCCCCAGCCGCGCTCTGCTCCTGCGCCGCCTTCGAGGCGGAAGCTAGCGGGGTGCTGTCCTCGCTCCCCAGTCTCGGGCTCCGTGGGGCGTGTGGGCCGGGCACACGGCTGTGCGGATGTTTTCACCCGGCCAAGGCTGCCTGCCCCCAGTGTTACTCAGTACCCATTTGCCATGGCGGCTCCGTTTCTAGCTGCCCCATGCTCTGCTCTAGGGGATGCTGCCCCCCTGTGTGGGGGGCTGTTAGCGGGAGGAGGGGGCCTGTGCTGTGGCCCAGAATGAGCTCGGCTGGCCCGGCCCGCGCTCCGGGGCTCCTGGTGTGCTCGGGGGAGGAAGGAACAGCTGGTCGGGGGGCTCCGGCCAGGGCGTGATGTGCTGCCCCGCTTCCCGCCAGAGCCCGAGCAAAGGGGGCCCTGCCTACCTGGGGTGGCCGGTGCTGCTTGGGAGCCCTGCCGGCCAGCTGGGTGCAGGGTGTGCCCAGGCCCAGCGGTCCCTGTCCCTTTACACAGGCCGTGTGCTCCTCCCTCGCGCTGTCAGGAACCAGTCACCGGGACGCATCCCTGGAGCCGGGGGGCGCTCGCTGCTTGGCCCCCAGCTGGGTTTGTGGGGAGGGGCTCCCCAGCAGCCGAGGCCGGCCCTGGGCCCCATGCGTTGGATGCACACGAGCTGGGGCTGGGAGGGAGAGGCAGGGGAACCGGCTGCAGCTTGGCTCGCTGCGTGTCTTTCTCCCCGCGGAGGCGTGGCGGAAGCTGCTGGCCTCCAGCACGTGGAGCTGGGGCTCTGGCCGGCTGGGATCAGCCCTGGGGAGGAGCAGATAACGCGCTCCGAGGCCTCCAAGCCGCCTGGGCCGGGGGCAGCAGGGGGGAGGAGAGAAGGGACGCTCCCCGCCCGGCCGTGTCTCCGATGCTGCTGGCAGAGCTGCTGTCTGGGCTGGAGCTCGGCCTCCCCCGTCGCTGTGCTGGGGCCATCGCGTCCCTCACTGGGGTGGCTTAAAAGCCACCTAGCCAAGACCCGAGTCAGGCGAGGAGAGACCCCAGCAGCGTGTCCCCCTCTGTCGCCTTTGCCCAGGGCAGGACCAGCCTCCTTGCAGCTTCCCTTCCTTTTGCTTAGGGAGCACCCAGCCACGTGGGCAGGTCTGGAAGCAATTGCTGGGGATGCTGGGTTTTGTACCTGCCCCCCACACTGCTCCACCGCTGTGCAGCCTCGGCTCTGGGGCTAACCTGCCTAGGGAAGGGGCAGACGGCTGTGTGCTGATCGAAGAGCCCCCTGGCCGGCCCATCCCCAGGCGCTGAAATGGCTTCTCGGGGCTCTGGGGCAGGGGCTTTGCCATGGCCGGACAGCGCCTGGCATGGTGGGGTCCCCTTCGGCACTACCACTCTGGGTGCACGTCCTTGCCCGGGGGCTACTGTCTGGCTGCTGCCCCCGTTCCTGGCAGCGAGTGCAGAGGCTGGGGGCAGTTCCTGCCGGAGGGATGGTCGCTCTGGCTTGTGACAGCTTTGCTAATGACCCCATTTCCTGCGTGTGACGTGACAAGCGCCGGTATTTGCCACCGGTCCCCGCGGGGCCCCCCCACAATCTGGGCTCTGCCAGCTGCCCACGTAGGAAATCCAGAGCAAGGGCTGCCAGCACTGAGGGTCCGGGTCTCTGGCGGGGGGTGGGGAGAGGTTCAGGATGCTCGCGTGGCCTGTCTGTGTGCTGCAGCTGGGCAGACCTGGGTGACGGGGGCAGAGGAGCCCTGCGCCTCCTGGCATCTGCTGCCCTGGCAGAGACTGTGCTAAGACCAGACGACCTCCCGAGGTCCCTTCCCACCCCGATATTCCACGACTCTAAGCAAAGCCCGGCAGGAGACAGGCAGCTCCTGAACAGTGCAAGGAGACCAGAGCGCCCCCTCTCTGGGGCTGGAGGGCAGCGCTGCTCCCAGCGGCACGGGGCGAGAGGTTAGAGAAGTCCTGCTCTCTGCATGCGGGTCATTGGCAAGAGCACCCCTGCCCTGCCCCTGAATTACAGCACTGCCGTGGGGCACGGGATTTAAAGGGTTAATCGCGCCAGTCTCGGGTGTGCTAGCCAGCGTGGGTCCATGCCAGGGGCGTGGCGCGAAAGCCCCGTGCGTTATGCCAGAGAGGTGGTTACGCAATGGGAAGCGTGTCTAGTGGTTGGCGCTGGGGGTTCAGTCCCTTGCTGGGTGTGACCCTGGGGAGATCCCCTCTGTACACGCCGATTTCCTTGCCTGGCCCCGGGGCTGAGGCTTGGCCGTGCATGGCTCCAGCCAAGGGAGGAGCCGAGGCCGCTGCGTTTGGCGGGGAAGGAGTTAACGGGGTAGCCGGGCTGTGCCAGGCTCCTGGCAGGAGTGGCGGTGAAGGAGTTAACAGGAGTGGGGGGAGCCTGCCGTTAAGTCACTTCCTCGGAGGGGGAGGGCTGCTCTCCGCGACCGCTGGCTCCCGGCTGCGCCTGTCTATTGTGTTGCCTCTGCGCTGGGGCTGTGCAGGGGATGGGCTCTCCTGGGCACCGCTGACCTGGCTGGCAGGGGCCGGGCGCGGGAGAGCGGGGAGCCCAAGATGACGGAGGTCTTGGTGCAGCCGGACTGCAAGCTGAGCTCGGTGTGCGAGCACTTGGACCACTGCTGTCTGGAGAGGCTGGAGGAGCCCGGGAGCAAGCGCCCCTCCAACACGGGAGCCAAGCTGTGGGGCCGGGTGCGCAGCAAGCTGCTCCGGCAGAAGGTGCTGTCTTCTCTTCCCCCTCCCCTGTGCGGCAGGGGGGCTGGGCATGGCCAGGGTTCGCCCTCGCCCGCGGGTGCCAGCCGCTCCGTGGGACTCAGGGCTCTGACTTACCCAGTGTCCGTGGTGCTCAGTGAGCCGGTTCGGTCCCTGGCCAGGGCGTCCGCTCCGGGGTGCACCCGCTCTAGCCGGGCGGGAGGCTGGCCGCTGCAGGGGCAGCGCTCTGTGTCCTGCTGCCTTGACAGAGGCGCTGGGTCCTGAGAGGCTGTTCCTCCTGCCCAGGGAATTGGCGGGCTCAGAGCCAGCCGGGACTGCACTGAGCAGCTGCTGCTGCCCACCCTGCAGAGGCCGCTGGAGGGTGCGGGACTGGGTTGGGCTGGTTCTGAATCACAGTGCGCCAGGGGGCGTGGGTCTCGGGCAACTAATCCGATGGGGCAGAGTGGGAGGGAGAGGACGCTGTGGCACCATGAGGTTAAGGCTCCCGCTGCAGAGCCATGTCCTGTCCTCTCTGGGGCTGCAGGGCACCTGCCGCTTGTGCTGGTATCGGGGCTGCAGATGCTTCTCGAGGTGCTGGGGACATTCTGGTAGGGACTGCGTCTCCTTGGCTTCGCTCCCTGCTGGTGCTCCCCTGGCTGCCTGGCATGGGAGGGGACCTGGCGCCTTTGGGTGAGCTGGCAGCCGCGGCGGGCAGCAGAGAGCTGTGCCGGCCAGCCCGGGACAGCGTGCAGGTGATGGGGCAACGGAGTCATGCCAGCTCCAGTGCCCTCTCCTGCTCTCCCGCTCTGGGGAGCTCGGCCGTCACCCCAGCGTTTGTCGTGACGTCCCTCGGGGGCCACTCGTGTACGGGTGTCTCCGTCTGACGGTGTCCGCTCCACGCTGAGAGCCATCGCGGGGTCACTTCAGCCTCACTCCTGGGCACACAGCTGGTGGTGCCCGTTACACATGGGGGGATTGGGCTGCTGGCATGAACCAGGGCAGAACGTCAGGCTTGCGGGGGTCGAGGTCTGCTTAGTAACAGCGCTTTCAGCCGCTCCGCACTTGCTCGCTGGCTCCCCGCCTCTGACGCAGCTGCTCGGATCCCGCTGGACAGGAGCATTAACCTAATTTCTGGGGAGCCGGGGTCTGTGGCCTGGCCGCTCCCTGGAAGAGGATTACGCGGCAGTAGCGAGAAGCTTTGTCAGGGAAGCTGCCCGGCCCTGGACTGCTCAGGGAGATGTGCTTTGAGGGGCTAGGTTGGGACACCTGCCCCTAGGGTCTGTGGCCAGAGATGTGAGCGCCGAGGGGTGGGGAGAAGCTGGCTGTAGGTCTGAGGTGAGCTTCAGAGTGGTGAATTTCTGCTCCCAGCTTTAAAATCAGAATCTTTATAGAATGGCGAATCCCGTTTCAAAATCCCGGCTCTCCTACCCGCCGCGGCTGGGGCCGAGTCCCATGCTGATGGCCTCCCCCACGCCCAGTGTCACTGCTGCCCGCTGACCCTGGCGAGACGGTGAAGGAGAAACTGACTCTCACCCGTTGGGCTTGGATGTGCAAAATGTCTGTCCCCTCTTGCCGCTTGCTCATAGATCCTGCAGCTGACTCAGGGCCCTAGTTTGTATGCGGCGGAGCTGGCCTCAGGGTCCCAGGATAGTAGAGACGAGGTGGGGGAGGGAACAGCTTTTATTGGGCCGACTTCTGGTCGGATGTTTCATCCCCCACCTTGTCGCTGCCATGAGCGCCAGCTTCTCACGGGCGTCCAAGGGCTGGCGGGTGCCTCGTTCCGGGACTTGCCTGGAGGTGTGATGTGTGTTACCCTAGCACCTAGCCCCACCGCTGGTGGGCCGGGAGCCCATGGGGCTGGGCGCTCTCCAAACAGAACGGGACGGTCCCTGCCCAGAGAGTTTATGGTCGACGTAGCCGGGGTGTTGAGAGGAGCCGGGCCGAGGACTGGGTCCCGGCAGCCTGAGCCAGAGCAGGGAAAGCATCCGGCTGCTTGGCTGGTTCCCAGCTCGCTCACCACGGCTGGGCCAGCAGCCGAGACACTGGGTGAGCTCAGGGGTGTGCGGCCCAAGGGAGTGACTGACGGAGTCAGCCCTCGGCAAGTCCTTCTGTGGGAAGATCCCCTCGCCAGGGTCGCCTGGCTCCCCTCTGGGAAGAGCTGGGTGCTCGGGCCTGTTCCCGGGAGCAGCAGCGAGCCGGCAAGTGCAGCTGCTGCCCTCCGCCCCATTGGGCGTAAGAGGGGCCCAGCGTGGCCGTCGCAGAGAACCCGGCGTTGTGTTCGCGGGTGCTGGAGCCATGGCTGCTGAAAGGCGCGTGGAAGGGTGGCTCCGTGGGAGCACCGTCTCCAGGAGTGGGAACCCCGCAGCGTGGGGGACAGGGCCTTGCAGCTCCGTGGGGTGAGGCTTGTGTCTCGTTCCGCAGGCCACTGTACAGGGGTTAGGACGGGGGTTCAGCTTGTCTGCTGCAGCGCTCGGAGCAGGGCCGGCTGTGCTGGGTGTTCGCTGTGTTCCCGCCAGGCACCGGCTGCCAGGAACGCCGCATTCCTGAGGTGGTGCGGCTGGCTGGGCATCGCTCCTCTGCCTGCCCCGTACCACACCTTCCTAGCGCCGCCTCTGCTTGCAGCACACTGAGCTGGCCAGGACACCTCGCTGTCGAGGCGTTCCCGGCTCACTGGCTGTGTAGGCACCTTGGGGTGGCTGGCTCGCTGGAGGGGAGACGCTCTCTTGGGTACAGCCGTGTCTCTCCCCTCGTGTGTCGGGACGTCTGCTCCAAGCTGGTGCTGCCGTTAGCTGATGACGCTGCCTAGGAGGCTCTAGAGGAGTGTGGGGCACCGGGAGGTTCTGTGGGGAGGGAAATACGGGGGGGGATTGAGTTGAAAAAAGAAACTCCCAGCGGGACCCACAGCCTCTGCTGTTTGACAGCAGAACTGGACCGTCGGCTGGGGGAGCGTTTGACGGGCCTCTGGCCGTGGGGGCTGGACGCTCCCATTCACCAGGCTGTGTGGGGAGAGACAGGAGCAGCCATGCTGTCTCCTCCCGCTGTGCCAGGCCAGGCCCACAGGCCGGGCCCGCTTACCGGACCCGGCGGGTGGCTCTGCGGCTGGCACAAGGGGCCGGATCGGCAGCCCTGGAGTCTCCGGGGTCTGCCCAGCTCTGGCCTGGCGTGGGCAGCCGCCGGGCATCGTCCCTCGCATTGTCCGGCTCACGCCCCCCGTTTCTCCCCTGGGCAGCGAATGCTAGCGGCAGACGTGGCCCTGCCCTGCTGAGAGCTGCCTGAGCCCTGCCTCTGGGCCAGCAGAGAGCGGTCAGGGGGGAGCCCCGCTGAGCAGCCTTGGATCAGTGAGCTGCAGCGAATGGCTCCCCTGGGACCTCCACGCCCAGTCGGTGCTTCCCCTCCACAGGGGTTGTGAGAAGACACACAAGCTGCAGGCTTGGAGCCGGGTGAAGGGGGGAGGCTGCAGAGCCCGGGGCTCGGGGCTGTTTGTTTGTCCCGCAGCACGGGACCGGGCCTAGTGCAGCAGCTGCTGGGTCCCACGTTCCCGGCCCTGTCGACTCTCCAGGAGGGATGTGTTTGGGGGGGGGGGGGGGGGGACGCTCAAACTGGCCGTGAGCTCTGGCAGAACCGGGGAGCCCACCGGTGTTCTCGGGGTCTGTGAGCCTGGTCGCTGCCGCGAGGGGCCCCCGGCAGCGCGTGGCCCAGGCTGGCCCCGAGGCTGAGGAAGAAGCGGATTGTCAAACGTTCTGTTTGTAAAACACTCGTCATATTTTCAGGCCGCACAAGTATTTAGTTATGGATCCGCCATCTTCCCCCTCCCCCTGCTGGCCCCCCAGGCGTGGGGCCTGGGTAAGGCATTACGGGCAAGAGGCACTCAAGTGAAATAACAGCTCTGCTCCAAGGGCCAGGTGGGGAGGAGCTGGCCGGCCGGGCCCCTGTTCTTCCCCCCCGGCCGTGCTGGACGGGCATCCTGGAGTGCCCTGGGGCAGTGAGCACAGCCGTGGCTTCCCTTCCCCCTGCTGGTTCGCTCTGGGGCCCGCGGGCAGAGCCGTGTCCACACAGCGCTCTGGGTGCAAAGGGACCATCACAAACCTGGCCTGGGTGAACAGCGGCTTGGCAGGCCCCGGGTGGTCCTGGCCCATTCCTCCCCTGGCTCAGCAGGGCTCCGAGCTGGGCCATGCTGGCTGTGGGGGTGGAGGGGCTGAACCAGGCACCGCTCTGTTCTTGAAGCTATATGGGGGCCCAGACAGACTTTGATGTGAGGGGCAGGGTGCCCTGGGCTTGGGGAGCCAAAGGTAGCCAGTTCTCTCCTGGGTGCCGGCTGCATGCTTATGCAGGGACATGGCCCTAGAGATGTGCGACATGCATGGAGGGGGACTCCCTGCTGGATGTGGGGCGGGTTCTCAGGCCCCACTGATCCTGCATTGGTGCCTGTGGGCGCTGCTGCGCGTCCCGGGCCCTCATCCGTAGCATTGGTGGTAGCACTTGCCCGGCGGCCGGCCCCGTGCTCTGTCCCCCCATTCCATCCGGCCTGTCCTTGGGGGCGCCCCCTGCAGCCAGGCCGTGGAGAGGGGAACGGCTGGGGCAGGCAGGGAGCAGGGGAGGAGGCAGGAATGCGCGGTGCTCTCTGGAGGGCAGGGTCACGCTTCGAATCGGGAGGCTAACCTGGCTTTAATAAAGGCCTTATTCAGAGCCTGCTAAACCCCTTCCATATGTGGACTTCAAAGGTCCTGGGGGGAAGTGGTGGGGGAGTTTGTGGTTGTTTCCAGTGAAGTTCAGTGCAAGCGGCTCGTGTTACAGAGCAGGGGGCAGCTAGGGGCCCCTCCGGCAGTGCTAGGACTCCTTAGCCGAGAGTCCCCCCTGCAGCTCCATCCGGGATCTCTGGGGCAGATCCTCCACCACAAACCTCTCCAGAGCCCACACCTGGTGAGGGGGCAGCTAGTCCCTGCTGGGCACAGCTTGCCGTGCACAGGGACAGAGGCAGGACTTGGGGGCTTGGTGCTTTCTCCAGCCCCGGCATGTGTCTGTTGGGGTCTCTTAAAACGGCGTGCTCGTCCCGGCCGGGGGTGGGGGCATACGGCGGGCCGTGTGACAAGGAGTGGCTCAGCCACTGTTACCTGGCCCTCCTTCCAGCGTGTGTCCAATGCGCCAGCCCCGCTGGAGCACTGCTTCGGCCTGCCGGGGGCTCCGGGGGGCCCGGCAGTGCCAAGTGTAGCGTAGGCCGTGTGCAAGCTTCTGCCCATCCCCCCCCCGCTGCCCCAGTCCTGGGCCCCGTGACCTCCTGGCCGTGCGTGGTTAGGACACGAGGCCCCGACAGGGAGCGACGGCGGGGGAGCTGCACCCTCTGGAACTAGCCATGCGAGTGGCAGGCTGGCGGCGTGGGGCGGGCTGTGCTGTGTTGGAGTGGCTGGGTTTGGCCTGGCCTCTGTACCCTTCTGCCGGTGGCCTGGGAGTGCTGGCGGAGCCGGGGTCCTTGCTTGGCTTGCCCGTTCGGTGAAGGGCGTGTGGAGAGAACAGGGGCCGCTCTGCATTGTGGGGGAACAGCAGGGACTGCTGCCCCTTCCCTGCAGCTCCAGAGGGGCCCTGGCTGTGGGCTTCGTGCCGTGGGGGCCGCGGGGCTGTAACTGGTTGTCCCCTCCCATGTCGGCCCCAAGGGGTCCCAGCGTGCTGGCTGGAAGCGCTCGGGCGTGGCACGCCTGGCTCTAGCTGCAGCGAACGTACGTCAGGAGACATTCCTGGGCTGAGGGCTGGAAACCACAGCTATTCCACACGGCCCCAGGACAGCAGGGGAGAGAAACCACCGGGCCCCAGCTCGGCCTGGCCTGCAGCGGGGCCTGGCCATGGGTGAGCTGTCAGCCAGCCGGGGAATGGACGCTGCCGTAGGCTTTCCCACTTGAGGCCTTGTATGGCGCAGGGGGAGACCAGGGCCGGGTGGGGGGCAGAGCTGGTGTCTGGGTCTCTGCTCATCCTTCCTCGTTCCTCCTCGAGCAGGACTAGCCAGCCAAGGCTTTGCATGCAGTGAACGCAGTGAGGGGCTGCAGCCCCCGTCCCCTGCCCAGCCTGTCTAGCGGTGGATTAACTCTGGCACGGCCCTGCCCTGCGCCAGGAGGGAGGGGTTGGCTGGGCCCAGCCCCCACTGCTCTGGCCGAGGGGAGAGCCCAGACCCAAGGGCACGGCTCCCTCAGCCTGTCTGTTCCTACATACGGTGGGTGGGGGGTGCCAACCCAAGCGGCTTGCCACGGCGCTCTCCGTCCACCTGCTGCGCGGGCGGGGCGGGAGGGCCCCTGGCATTGGCCTGGGTGACGTCTGGGGCGGAAGGGAGGTGGGGGCTGGCAAGCCCGTGGTGGCTGCTGCTTCTCTCAGCCTCACTGGAACAGCATGTTCTCGCCGGAGCCTCTGCCAGAGGAACACGGCGTGTCCTTGAGCGAGCAGCTCTGCACAGCTGGGCTCTAGCTCAGCCAGGTGGCACGTGACTGGCCCAGCAGCTGGGGGCTCTGCACAGCCCTGCTCCGGGATATTCGGGCAGGCTCATGCACCTCACAGCTCTGCCCTAGGGCTTGGGAAAGCACCGAGGCCAGAGCCGGGCCAACCCTGCCGTCCCTGTCCCCGTCCCTGGGGAGGGTCCCAGCCCCGGCCTCTCCCACCCCCAGGGGCTGCTCAGCAGATGCATTATGGCTCCGATGGATTGGCTCCAATCAGTCCCTCTGCTGTGGTCACTGAGCCCTGCCAGGCTGGCTGGATCGCTGCCGTGGCCCAGGGCTGGGAGCGGAGGTGACCCAGAGCCGGTCAGAAGAGAACTAACCAGCTCTCCGCTCCCTTGGTAGTGAGTGTCCGTCATAGGCCGGGCGTGCTGCTGTGTCTGACCCGATGCCCGTGCTCCCTGGGGGTGGGTCGGGGCAAGAGAGCTCCCAGGAGCTCCCTCCCCTTTCCCTGGCACTGCTCCCCCAAAATGCAGGCAGGGCGTGACCCCTCGTTCTGAGCCCACCTTGGCCATGGTGCCTGGTCCGCCCGCTGTGCACTCTGGAGCTGCTCATCCCAGCCGGGGGGGGCAGGTTACCTGCCACGTCCTCGCTGAGCCCCCGCCCCCCTCCCGGAGCTGGCCTGCAGGTGGAAGAGCTGGAGGAGGCAGTGTGAGGCGAGGGCAGCCTGGGGGTCCCCAGCAGCTCCCCCATCTCCACCGGGACTTCCTCCCGCCTGCGGCGAGCACAGCAGAGACTCAATGGGGGTGCTGTATAGTGCCCAGGGGACAGCCTGGGACCCTCCCCCCACCCCCCGGGCTGGTGCTATCACTAGGTGACACTAGGAGCCACCTGCTGCCCCCTCCTGGCTGGATGCCGCGGGACCAGCATGAGGAGAGCACGGGCTGCTTGTCCTGCCCTGGCTGCTCTGCGGCCCCCTTCCCCCGGCCGGCCGGCTCTGTGCTCTGGGCCGTCCCTCAGCAGGCAGCGGTGGTCAGTGCTGCAAGCTCCGGCTCCCAACCCACAGTGCTTGCGCTCACCGCTGCTTCCCCCGGCAGCGCTGTCGCCTCTAACCTTGGCCTGGGCAGTGGCTGGGTTGCCTTGGCTGCAGCCCCTCCGGCGTGGGCCCACCCAGGCTCCAGAGGCTCGGCACGCCAGCCCTGGCCCTGCGCCGGGCGCAGTACTTGAGCAGTGAGCGCCGGTGTCAGTGCTTGGATGGCTGGGAACGCCAGCACAGCTCTGGCGAGCACGTGCCCAGCCAGCTGGGGCCGTCCTGCCCTCGTGGACGGCCGGAACTAGCAGAGCCCACGGTTCCCAGGGTTATAAATAGCCCCGGCGACCTGGGAGGTGTTTGGTGTGGAAAATGCTGCCCTCGCTCCAGAAATAGCCGATTTATGGAAACTCGGCTGCCTGGCTCTGCGGTAACGGAGCGCTCTCAGCGGCCTCTGGCCGGAGAGAAGGGCTCGCTGCAAAAGCCAGCCCCAGGGCAGCGAGCAGTCTGGCCATGGACCGGGGAGCCAATCCCAGCTTCAACCCAGCTCCCTCGGCGACCCCTCTGGGTCACCTTTGGCCTGTCTCCACATCTGTAACACAAAGGTAGCACCTGCCCGCCTCAGGGGATGGGCGCCAACTAGTGCTGGGCAGCAGCTTTCCAGCTGTCTGTGCCAGTCCCAGAGCCCGTTGCCACCGCTTCCACCCCACCTAGGGAAACGCCAGCCCGGTTTGAAAGCTGCTCAAAGCTGCTGCCTGGTGTCTGGACTGACGTGGGGCAGCCCGCGTCGCTCCAAAGCCCTGCTAACCGAGTCTGCCCCATCCACACAGCGCTGCTAGGACGGGATTATTAGGATTATTGGAGAGAGTCCAGCGGAGGGCAACGAAAATGATTAGGGGGCTGGGGCACATGACTTGTGAGGAGAGGCTGAGGGAACTGGGATTATTTAGTCTGCAGAAGAGATGAGTGAGGGGGGATTTGATAGCTGCTTTCAACTACCTGAAGGGGGTTCCAAAGAGGATGGAGCTCGGCTGTTCTCAGTGGTGGCAGATGACAGAACAAGGAGTAATGGTCTCAAGTTGCAGAGGGGGAGGTTTAGGTTAGATGTTAGGAAACACTATTTCACTAGGAAGGTGGTGAAGCACTGGAATGGGTTACCTAGGGAGGTGGTGGAATCTCCATCCTTGGAGGTTATTAAGGCCCGGCTTGACAAAGCCCTGGCTGGGATGATCTAGTTGGGGTTGGTCCTGCTTTGAGCAGGGGGTTGGACTAGAACCTCCTGAGGTCCCTTCCAACCCTGTGATTCTATGATTCTGTGGTAGGGCAGGAAGAGTCCAGTGATGCAGTGTTCTGCATGCTTCCAGGCATAGTGCCAGCGCCCCTCTTCCCCCCCACCAGCGCCCCTCCCTGGGAGGCAGTGGGGCTGCGTCTAACGCGCAGGCCAGGGGAGCACTTGGGAATTTCACTTTCTCTCTCTGCTTGCAGCTGGACCCACAGGCTGTGCCGACCAAGAACTGGCACATGGACGTGATTGAGATGAATGGGGTAGGTAATCCGAGGACCTTAGGGTGGCCTCTCTCGGGACGAGGGTCGGGTACCGCCCATGCGCCTGCACTCAGGCTCACGCTGGCTTCACCCCATTCATCCCCCCACTGGCTAGGAGGGCCGGGCTTCCCAGATTGCTCTGGAGACGCCTGGCCAGGGTGCAGCACTGCCTGCTTGCTCAGGGTCAGTCAGCTCCCTGCCCTCCCTTGGGCTGGGTCCCTGCCCGGGGCTGTGCCATGCGCTGCGGTGACTGAGCCCACCGTGCCTCCCTCAGATCAAGGTGGAGTTCTCCATGAAGTTCACGAGCCGGGACATGAGCCTGAAGAGGACCCCGTCCAAAAAGCAGACCGGCGTCTTTGGGGTGAAAATCAGCGTCGTGACCAAGTAAGTCCCTGGCACCAGGGGGCGACCCGTGTGCAGCCCCGAGCTCGGGGGCGCTTCCCTTCCCCTCGGCCCCAAACAAGCGGGCCGCTGGGTCGCCCGACCCGAGCGCTGGGCTTCCCGTCGGCGTCAGCAACGTGCTGCCAGGCGGGTCCATGGCCCTCACCCCAGCCCTGCTCTCGGCTTGGGCTGTCCCGTCCCTTCCCCCGGAGCAGAGCAGGTGCGTCCCCTTCCTCAACAGAGGCAGAGTCCCAGCTCCATCCCGCTAGCCCACGGCTCTCAGCCCAGATTGGGGGGCCGGGCTCACGCCCCTCCCCTGCCCCTTCGGTCTGATTTGCCATTTCCCCTGAGCGTCACCCAGCCCTGCCTGAGCAGAGGGTGCCGCTTCCACCGCCCGCCCCGCGTGCATGGCACCGGCTGTTCGAAGTGCAGCGGGCCACAGGGCCCGGGTGTCTCACTCCCGCTGCTCTGGTTCCCTGCCCCAGGCGGGAGCGCTCCAAGGTGCCGTACATCGTGCGGCAGTGCGTCGAGGAGGTGGAGAAGAGAGGCATCGAGGAGGTCGGCATCTACCGGATCTCGGGGGTCGCCACGGACATCCAGGCGCTGAAGGCAGCCTTCGATGCAAGTAAGTGACCGGGAAATGGCTCCCCGCCCCCGCTCACAGTGCCGCCCTGGGGGGGCGGCTGAAATCACGCGCACACCCCTCTTGCTAAGCTGGGCAAGGAAAGAGAACAGCTGGTTCCTCCTGCACCGTTGCTTGGAGTCAGCGGGCTAAGCACGTCCATCCGGCCCAGCGGTCCCTCTGCTTGGCTGCCGGAGATCCCTGGCTAGCGAGTCCTGAGCCCAGAGCCCTTCTGGGAAGGGGAGCGCATCGGCTGAGCTCTGCAGAGCCGGTCCGGGCTAGCTCCCCTCTGGCCCACGTTCCCTTGAATCCTAATGGCCTGGAAACCAGGGACTTGCTGGTTCACATGATTTTAGGTGTGTAAAAATGTGCAGACGTGCCCCCGAAGGGGCGGAGTGACCGATTATGAGATTGCGGTTGGGAGAACATGGGCCGCGTGGTATCCACGTTTGAGCCAGAACAAGGCTGATAGTGGTATTGCCCTTCCGTGCGAGGCAGCTGTGGGGAAACGGTCCCGGATCGAGCTCACCACAGACACCGGGCAGAACTGCAAAGCATAAGCACCTGGCTGCTCCCAGCTCCGCCCCAGCCCCGCTCTCCTCCGTGCCTCTGCAGAGGACATGAATACAGCCATTGTTAACCTGGCTTTGTCCTGCCCTGGGCTCTGCGTCCCTGCGGGGCTGCAAGGAAGCACGGAGCCAGGAGAACCTCCCAAGAGGTTGACAAGTTCTTCCCCGTTCGGCTTTGTCTGTGAACAGGCTGCAAAGCAGAGCTGCCTAGTCCCCTGCCAGTCCCCGCATTTCCCTCCCTGGTCCAGCACCACCATGCCGGACGCTCAATGGCAGCAGAATTAAAGATCACAACCCTGTTCCGGCCCCTTCGCTCTCCACCACTAGGAGGCGGTGTGGCACAATAACACTCCCTGCTGTTTCTCTGGAAACCCTTCCTCTGCTGCTGCCCTGCAGCTGCCTCTGGGCTGGAGCACAGCAGCTCTTTGGCAGCACACAGCAGCACTGTCCAGCAGGTTAAGGCAGGAAATGGGAGAAGGATAATTCTGTGCACTTGTGTGCAGAGCCCCGCAATGCTCAGCCAGTGAGGTGAGTACGGATTCACAGCTGGAGAGAGGGGGTGTGGCGAGGCCCCGGGCTGCCTCAGTTCTGTGCACTAGCCACTGGGCAGCATTACCTCCCAAGAGCCGGCATCTGGCCGGAGCCTTGAGTGCCAGAGTTTAGTGCCCTGGGGGAGCTGGCGGGACTCAGGAGCCTGCTCGCTGCGCCGGCCCGGCCAGCGTCCTGATGGTCTGGGGGCATGTTCCCCCTGGCAGATAACAAGGACATCCTGGTGATGCTGAGCGACATGGACATCAACGCCATCGCAGGCACCCTGAAGCTGTATTTCCGCGAACTCCCTGAGCCCCTCCTCACAGACCGGCTGTACCCTGCTTTCATGGAGGGGATAGGTAAGGCTCCCGCCTGGGCCCGCAGCTCCAGACCCCAGCTGGAAACAGCCCAAACCCCGGCACGCTGCTGGGGAGTCAGACGCGTGCTGCCCCAGGCTGTGCAGGGCGGCCTGGCTGGCTCCTGAGACTGGATCCTCTGCCCCCATCGCCGTGACCTCCTGCCCCAGCTCCACAGCCTGCTCTTGGGGGGGGGGGGGGGGTTCATACTGAGACGCCAGGGGTCAGACCACCTGCCTCAGAGGAAGGTGCCAGACCCCTGCAGTGGGTGGTTGTGGGACAGGCTTCCCCGGGGGTCAGCTGCTAGTTGGAGGTGGGCTCCTGCCTCGAGGTGAGAGGTTTAGAGTCGTTCCAGTGACCCCAGTCAGGGGTCTCCCAGCCAGACTCAACCGGGGCTCATGGGCTCCAGGAAGCCTCGGGGCCGCTCAGTGCTCGCAGGGTCCTCCCAGCACGGGCTGAGCCGTGTCCACGCGCTGGGCTCTCTCCTTGTCTCCAGCGCTCTCGGATCCCGCCGCCAAGGAGAACTGCATGATGCACCTTCTCCGGTCGCTGCCTGACCCCAACCTCATCACTTTCCTCTTCCTGCTGGAACACTTGAAAAGGTAACGCCGGAGCCGCTGGCCCTGGCGGGGGACACTTGGGACGGGCCAGAGAATGCGCTTGGGCTCTTCTCCCCACAGGAATGGGGCCGCTTGTGGCTGGGCTGAGCTGTCCCCTCAGGGGGGCGCTGTTCTCTGAGAGCTGGGCTAGCTGCTCTGTGCTGTTCAATACAGCGCTCGCTAGGCTGTCCGCTCTGGGTGCGTTGCTCCTGCCACTCCGCAGAGGAGAGCCGAGCTGGGTCTCGGGCAGCTCAGGGTGATCTCTGTGGCCTTTCCCGGCACTCCAGTCCCCCCGCAGAGCTCTCTGGCAGCCCTGCAACGTGGCTGTTGGTATCCGGCTCGGCCGGGATTTTAATAGCTCCGCTCAGGCAGAAACGTTCCCCGCTTGCCTGGCCCCTCACGGCAGAGCTGTGGGCAGGGAACTGATCCACCCGGGGCAGTTCTCGGGCTTCCGCCTGGACAGTGATTCGTGGTCACTGCCCTGGCTCCAAGGTGGGCTCTGGAGCCCCTTGTGCCGCTCCTGCTGCCGTGTCGGGCGGTGGGAGGAGCACAGCAGCTACTGCCCGGCAGGGGCAGTTGTGGGTACGGCTCCTGCTGCCGAGGCCCTGGAATTGCTCAGGGCGCTGGCTCCAGGCGCGGGGGAATTTGGACATGGGCTCGTGTTACGTGCGTCAGGAGGCATTTTTCTCTGTTTGAGATCACACGGGGAACAGCGTGAGCTGGGGGAGGGGGCAGGCGGCAGGCAGCGAGCTAAGGAGCCTGCTGGGAAAGCCTGGTTGGTTTCCATCCGGAGAACTGGGCACAGCTGGTCCCTGGACCGCGCTCAGCATGTGCCGGGGGAGCACAGTGGCCTCCTACGACAGCAATGGTGTGATGCCGGTTTCCCTGGCGCCGGAGGGCTTTGCAGAACATGGTGGGGCTGGGGAGTCCTGGGCAGCTTCGAACACCACCCAGGCCTTTCACGGGGCTTGGGCTGTGCAACCCCCGGCGGCTGCACAGGGCTGGCAGTGCCACCCCCGGTGGCTGCTAATCCAGCGAATCGGGTCCCCTCTTGAGGGGGGGTGGACAGGCCCCTACAGTGCGCCCAGCCTGTCCCACAGACAGCGAGGCTGGGGAGACGCTGTGGCCAGCAGTGCTCCGCCCGAGGGGGCAGTTTGGAAAGGGGCGGAGAGAGGCTCAGCTCCCCTGTGTTGCTCTGGGAGCCCTGCACCCACCTCTGCAGTGAACTGACCCTTGCCCCCCCCCACCCCCCCACGCAGGGTTGCCGAAAAGGAGCCCATCAACAAAATGTCCCTCCACAACCTGGCCACGGTCTTTGGCCCAACACTGCTGAGACCCTCCGAGGTGGAGAGCAAAGGACACCTCACCTTGGCCTCCGACATCTGGTCCCACGACGTTATGGCACAGGTAGGGGGGGCCGACCGCTGCCCTGGCTCTGTCCACTTGGGAAAGCCGTGCCCTGTGCTGGGCCATGCGGGCTTTCCCCTCGCTGAGCTGCAGCGCTCACTGTAGAGAGCGTGTCTCCCCTCCCCTCCCCCCCCCCCCCCGGGGTCGGAGCAGGCCTGCGGCCCCTCTCCATGCACAGCCGGGCGGGGGGTGCACCAGCAGGGCTGGCCTCGGCACCATTATACCGGCCATGTTGAACTTCGCTGTCCCTGCAGGGTGGCTAACCCTGAACGTTTCTGGTCACCACCTCCCTCGTCCGTCCGTGCTCTCCAGGCATGCCCCGGCTGGGAAACAGCAGAGGCCACCCCATTGGGAGACGGTTCTGCTGTTAACCAGACGGCCACCAGCTCAGCCCATTGGTTCATCCAGGACCAGCCTCCTGATTCTGGAGCCGGAAAGCCCCAGGAAGCTGCTGGCCAGCTGTGCAGAGAGGCGGGAGGCGGCTCTATCGGTCTCAGCCAGGATGCCCGGTCCGTGCAGTGTGGGTAGATCTGAGCCGGGGCTCGGTGACCGGCTCCGGGGAGCTTTGCAGTGTCTGGTGACTCCATAGCGCACGTGCCCCTCAGCAGTACAGGGGTGGCCTGCAGGGTTTATTCAGCGTTCGTGTGTACAGCACCTGGCACAGTGGGGTCCAATCCTGAGCCGCCTCTAGGTGCCACTGCATTAAAAACCTGCAGTGGACCAGGCCCCTCAGCTCGGTGTTGCGTGCGTTAAAACGGCCCTTGTTCGGCTCTGGTTTGCCCTGTGGGAGAAGGGCTGGGTTTAGTCCCCTTCAGGGATGGCTCGTCCCCTTCCCCGGCTTTTCCCACTTGAAGCTTCTTCTAATGGCTAGAGACAGGAACTGGCCTGGCGGCTCTGTCCCCTCGCCAGCTCCGTGCCCAGCCCTGACTCTCTCCTCTGTCCCCCCGGCAGGTCCAGGTTCTCCTTTACTACCTGCAGCACCCTCCCATCTCTTTCGCGGAGCTGAAACGCAACACACTCTACTTCTCCACGGACGTGTAGCCTGCGCTGAGAAGGCACCAGCCGCACACAAACCCAGCCTCCCGGAGCGTGGGGTCCAGCACAGACTAGCCTCGCCCCTGCGGGGAGACGGGCACTGCCCCAGGGCCGTGCCCGCTGCAGCTTTGGTACAATTTTGTACAAGCCTCCAGCCCTGGCCCAGGCCCTGCGCGCCCTCTGTCTAGTAGTCGTGTCTCTCGTACCTTCGTGGTCAGGAATTGTTTTTATGTATATTCGTTCGACAGAAGAGGTAGTGACTGACAGGGGCCGTGGGCTCCTGTTCCTTCGAAGGCCATCGCGACTTTCCTTTCGCCCTCTCCAGCTTCAGCCAAGCGTCCCCTCGTCTCGCCCCGCATTGCCCCTGTGCCGGTTCATTTCGCCTCGCCCCCCGTGTCTGCATGTGCAGCGTTGCCGGGCCTCTCTCGCTTCAGAGGCTGAGAAGGGCCCAAGGGCTCCCCCTTTCTACCCATCAAGACGAGCTCCACTCTGCCCTGCTGTCTGTGTGAACGGTGGACTCTGCTCCCTCTGGGAGCAAACCTTTGGCCACAAGTGGGTGGGGGGGAGCTTTTAAACGTCCGTTCCAGGTGCTTTATGGCTAGGGCCTGTGGCCTGTGCTGTCTGCCTGCTTGTTGTGTACTCTGTGGTTAGCCCCCAGCTGTTCTCCTCTCCCGCTGCGTAGTGTTGGGGGTAACCTGCTCTCTAGGAGGGGGCGGAGGTGCCTTTGGCAGGCTAGTGTGGAAAGAAAAGGGCTGTCCCGTTATGCCCTCACTACTACCCCGCCTCCGTCTGGGTGTGCCAAGGGACTAGCCTCTAGCCCCCGGCTGTGTCTCCAGGGGACGTTAGGTACGGACGAGGCTAAGCAGGGAGCTCCCAGCAGCACACCTGCTGGAGCGATCTGGTGGGGGAACGTCCCTCAGTACTGCAGCGCGAGGGAGGAGTGACTGTCCCGAAAGTCTCACATACCTCGTCAATACCAAGGCCTTAGCCCTCGGCACCCGTTCCTCTCCAGCTGAGCACTGCCGGCCGCGAAGGTGCAGCAGCACAGTGCGACAGGGCAGCGCGGCTTCCTTCCCCAGCATTACCCGCGGGGAGCTGCACTGTACAGCCTCTCTGCTGAGCTACCCTTCTGAGAACCAGGCCAAGGGGAGGGAGGGAGCCAGGCTCTGCTTTGGTGCCACACGCAGGCCGGCCCCTTGTAAACACCCCAGGAGGCTGCCGGAGTCTGTAGGACAACAGCTGCTTTTTGTTCCTTCCTGCACCCAGGTAAACCGCTTCTGAGCTGAAAGCGCCCTCGAAGGGCAGAGCCTCGTGGAGACGGGGGGCTGGAAGGGGAAAGCCCAGTGTGCTCGGAACAGGAGCTGAATTCTCCCCCCGTGGCCCACCCTCGTTCCACCAGCCTGACCTGGTGGAAGCTAAAGCACATCCACTGATCCCTTCAGCCGGTGTGGGCAGACGCCAGCCCGCTGGGACAGCTCCCCCCGCCAGCTGCTTCCCTTTGAATCCCGACCTCCAGCCCTTGTGGCAAAGCAGCAAGGGCTCTGCCTGCTGGCTGGGACGTGCCCCACAAACACTGTCTCTTGTGTTCTCTTCGGGGGGCTCCCGAGAGCATCCCAACCTGCCCCCATGCCCGGAGCCTGCAGACAGGTGCTGGGACCTGCCAAGGAAACTAACCCTGCCTGTTCCCCCCCACTGACCCCTTTTCTTGGGGGGGGAGGGAAGCCCTGCCCACTGCCCCCACCCCGTCTGTGCCAAATGCCGATGGCCAGCTGGTTTATTTGCGGTGACCAAGCATATCCCTTATAACAGCAGCGTTGCCTTTAACTGCTGTTCCACGTGCTGAAAGCACCAGGCATGTCCGAAAGACCAGCTTCAGGGGGGTTGAACACCGCTGCTAGCCCCACAGCAGCTAAAGGGAGAGGGAAGTCTTGCAATGCCAGTCTAAAGGGCTTACACTCCAGCCCCCACGCCGCTGGCCTGCTGGCGGAGCAGAAGAGAAATGGCCTGGGACATGCTGACCAGGTGTCGCACTTTGCCCTGGATAACGGGGCTGAGCTTAGATGGGACTGCACAATGGATCCCTGTGTTTTATGTACCTACGTCTGTCAATGGTGGTGTCATTCCAAAGGGAGACTATGACCCGCCCCCACCCCATGCCCGTTCAAAGGGCTGGAGACCAGCCCCCTGCACAAGCTGTGGCAAGCCCATGGGCTGTTTTCATATTTCCTACGGCAGGGTGGGAGGCGTCGGACTCTTGTGGCTACAGGTAGAATAGAACGGTTCATTCATATTTGACTTTTACTAAGTTAAGTTCTATTTTTGGTTTGTGTTCTGTTTCAACTTCTGTAGATTATAAACTTTCAATGGATGTAAACCATGTGGAAAATGTTAATAAAATGCAAAGCCCTGACGTTTGCACAAAAAGGAGCTCAGTGGTGTAGATGTCTGCATGAAGAGGTGGCGAGCTGGTTCTCTCCAACACACCCTTCCTTGCAGTGGAAATACTGCTATTTATTGCATGGCTCTCTGAGGCCCAAGCACACACGCTGCTCCTGCTGGGCAGGCAGGTCTCTACAGCACGAGCCGTGTTACTAGTTATGCTGCTGCGTCACTCTGTGATCCACTGCTGAGAACAGTAGCCAACCTCTGAGAGCTGGCGGGTCACATGGGGCTGGCTCACCCCCTCCAGCTGGGGGAGGGGAGGGGGGGGACGGACACCGGGTGGAAGACAGCACAGTTTCCCTTTCCAAAAGGGACACTCAAGCACAGCTAAAACCCTGCTGCTGCTCTCACCTTTCCATGTAAGCACTGGCTGTCATTACCCCAGGGCTGTCAGCAGCCTGTGAATGGGTGGCCATGATGGCAGTTGGAACCCCTTCCATCTCAGGAGCCTGGGCTATAGACCACGTATGGGGTTGAGCCATTCACAAAGGTTAATACCGGCTTAAACAGGCCTGAGCCTGCCAAACTAACCATGTTTGCTCTAAGGTGTGGGAACAGCTGTTGGAAATGTGGCAGCCAGAACTCCCCCTCAGGCACCAGTTCATGGGTGCTAATGACCAATCAATGATGACTACACTAGGGAGGAAGCCGGCAGCTATGGAAGACCAGCCCTTTCAGCACCACTTGGAAAGCTAAACACACTTAACCCAAGCGTCCGTCAGACCGCTTTTTAATCCGAAATCAGTCTGAAATCTGGCCTCCAGTCCAGCTGGTAGCTTTAGCGCACAATAACACAGCTTCTAGTAATGGCCAGCACCACAGAGCATGCACAATTGGTGCAGCCCGGTCATGGGAAAGGATTGTGCACTGCTAAGTAAATACAACGCTCCTGACACTGATCTAATGCAAGAGCTTTCTAGTCTAGAAACAACTTTGAGTTAACTTTTTGATCCAACGGCAGCTGAAGCAGTAGCTTTTCGCTTGCCGTATTACTACAGTGAGATTCGCTCAGCTAGACGGGCTTGCCATGTTAGAATATACTTCTGTCACGCTGCTTTTTCCTAAATTGTTTTATTGCAATGATGCCGGTGACTGAGCTGCCACACACAGCACTAGGTAAAACGCCTTTTCCCTTTCTCTCGAAGATCTGGTAAGGAAAGTTGGTTCCTCTTTAGTTGTACTTTAAAGCATTATACAGAGGGTAAGTACTCTCCAGCGGATATTAAAAAATGCCTGGAATTAGTTACTCTTTCCCCCACAAGGTCTTGTTTCTACCCAACAGAGCAGCAAGTTGCAAACCCGTTACCGTTAAACGTTCGCAGCAAGCTGTGATAACCCAGCTTGCTGCATTTATTTATCAAGATTCTGACAGCTTGCCTCTTTCAACACCAGCAAAACACTCCCCAGAAGTCAGACCCCAAAGGAGCCGGAAGGCTTAGGGAGAAGAGGCTTAGTTCTTGGAAACTGACCGTTGATCCATTCTGATGATGACACTGACCAATGTGTGTCCAAAAGCCTGGCTCGATTCCAAGGAACTCCAGCGCCTGGACATGAAATCAGCCTGCCAGGGCGAGGGGTGAAAGGATGATCAGTCATTTAGGAAACAGCAGGCAACATCCTGCTCTGATGACCACTCCAAAGGCAAGGAAGTAAGGCCGGTGAACCCACAGTTCTTACCGGCGGCACTGGAACAGAAGTGAATCTTCCCCACAGGACTGCGCTGTTACCGTAGGTAATAATCAATCACTGCCGAGAAAGCAGCAAAGCCACCGCAGCCAATGGCCCCTGCTTTTAAACCAGCTGCAATGCAAAAGGGAAAGGAAGGAATTAGAAACGCACGGCATTTCTTCCCATTTACTGGCTTATGCTGTTGGCCTTGAAGAGGTCCCAGGATTGCAGAGTTTTCTGTGCCGAGGATCCTGCCCTCCAATTTTAATTGGATTAGGGGACCTAAATGCATCCCAGGAATTTGGCACACGCTGCACTTGGAACCACAGGGGCTGGGCCTGCGTGCTGCACTAACTGAGCTTTGTTAAGGTTTCTCCCTCTCTGAAGGGCTGCAAATGAATATTGCCAGCTCTGATGTTAAGGCTGTTTCAACAGTTGGCTGGATTCACTTGGCTCTGATCTCAGCACGGCAGGTGACTTCGGGTGGCTGAACAGTATGATGGGGACAGAAAGGCAGCAGCTGCTTTAAGGGCTCTAAAAGGATTAGGTCCAGGCCAGACACAGTATAATAGACTTAATTAGGAGCCCTTTCTAGAGTGGTTTGCTTCCCTTAATGCTCTTTGGGAAGACTCCTTTAAGGAAGGGAAAAGAAGGAAGAACTCCAACTTTGCTGAAAAACACCACAACCCTGTGCTTCAGCACAACTACAGCTCCCCCCTCCATGCATATTCTTAACAAGGAAGCATTTGGTGGGTTCTTGCCAAAAGCCCAGGTGATAAGCAGTGATTGGCGCTAGACTAAGCCCCATTCTGATGGCTACTAGCTAGACTTGCTCGCGGGCGCCAGCTGCTGGTGGTATTTCCTGTGCAATATTTTGTTTGAGTGGCCATTCTACATCTTATCCAAGTGTAGAAACACCCAAACTTACTCTGAAAACCTCAAATACAAATGTTTCATTTTCCCATTTGACTGATACAGTGAAACGGAGTATACACAAGCATCTCTTATACAACTGGCCCTCCGTGTCTGTGTGGGTCTTTCAAACCACAGGAGAAAGTAAAACATTTCAGAGGGCAGCAAAATATTATATAACCACCATTAGCAGGGAAGCAGATGCAGCACCTAAAGCTAATTTAACTCATTTTGAACCATTACAAGTTCCCTGGCGATGCCCCCTTAATACTCCGTGGAAGTGTTCTGCACTTGGGATGTCTAGAAAAGATTGCAGTACATCCATGTAGCGGCAGCCTTGGCCAGAGCTAGAGCTCGGACAGAAACAGTTCAAAGTAAGTGCTACTAACCTCTAAAGCCAATAGCTCCTCCAGTGACGCACCCACTAATAACACTGTTCTTCCAGTCTGATTTTCCACGATACTGCGGAATGGAGAAACACAGTGGAGTCACAGGAGGAAAGTGCACGTGGAACTATTAGCATAGCTACTGAATGTTAGTTTTAGAGAATAAAAACAGCCTCCAGTCCCCTTGACTCACAGACATGCTTGTCCCTAACTCTCCAGCAGCTAGCAACATTGACCTTTGGTATGAGATTTCTTGGGGGAAATCTCAGCCCGGGCTGTGGAATACTGCCAGGGGGAGAGGGTCCCAGAGCCTAGGCTATAGCCCAAACCCGAATGTCTACAATGCAGCAGCCCCGTAAACCGGAGTCAGCTGACAAGGGCCAGCTGTGGGTGTTTTATTACCATGGAGACATACCCTTAGTCTGCTACAAGAGTTAATTACACTTTCCCATTAAAATAAATAAACTTGTTGCCTTATTCCTAAGGAAATATGAAAGTCGAGAGTTTTAGCAGTGAGACAAGCAAGGTCACTTTGCTCTCTCGCTACAAAAGGAGATCCAGGACATGATCCAGAATTATCCTCCAGGACATGATTTTCACCCCAACCTCCTTTTTGCTTCTAAAATTTTACAGGCACAAATAATTATGGGTACAACTGCTACTGAGATTTTTTTATTTTTTTAAAAGGGGGGCTAGGCTTTAAAAATATAGTCCCCCAAATTACCCATATATTTATCCAGCCCTGGAACTGGAATGATCTTTGTTACCAAGTGTGCCCTAACAGGGTTGCAATGACCCTCCCTTTCTTCCTCTGTGGTGAAGAATGTGGTTCTGTACTTTTTTCTGTTCTAACAAGGAATCAGAGGTTGGAAAACACTGAATACCAACAGGCTAGGTGTACTTCATTTTCCTCCTAGAGCTTTTTTCCATCCCCCAAGTTTAGTGTAGCTCAAGAGCCAGTGAGTTAGGAACGCACATGTCAAGGGTTTCCAAAGAATGAAAGCATTTCTGATGGCTACTTACAGACTCGACTAGGCATTCAGTACAGGAGAACATAGCACCCACAATAGCAAAGTTTTTGGCATAGGACATCCCTCGTTGCCCCATATCTTTAAGGACTTCTTTGGCGGTTGGTGTACGATAGGGATCCTTGGGATCAAACCCTACATTGGTATCGATGCCTGCTGTGAACACACCAAATGCTCCTCCCAAAACAAACCCTAGAGAAGCCAGAAAACCCAGTGAGAACAGAATGTTTCCCCACGGACTGCAGCACTGTCATCACAGCAAACGTCCCAGCCGCCTGGTACGTTACAGCTTGTAAAAGACGTTTGTGGTCAGGAGAGTGGCCTTCCCCCCAGTCACATTAATAACACAGCGCATCGCCAAGCACCCCAGGCAGCCCTTCTGTTACCCCCCCCCCCCCCGGGCCAGTAATGGAGAGCCCCATGTACAAAACAGGAAACTGAGGCATGAGAAGTAACTGACCCGAATATAAAAACAGCCATACTGGGTCAGGCCAATGGTGCAGCTAGCCCAGTATCCTGTCTTCTGACAGCAGCCAGTGCTAGATCCTTCAGGGGGAATGAACAGAACAGGGCAATTACTGAGTGAGCCATCCCCTGTGGATCAGTCCCTGCTGCTGGCACTCAGAGGTTTAGGGACCCAGAGCATGGGGGGCTGTGATCCCGATCTTCTTGGCTAATAGCCATTGATGGACCTGTCCTCCACGAACGTATCTAGTTCTTTTTTGAACCCGGTTACAGTCTTGGCTTCCACAGTATCCCCTGGCAACGAGTTCCACAGGGTGCCTGTGCCTTGGGCTAGGTCCTTAGCTTTGTTTCAAACGAGCCGCCTGTTCATTTCATTGGTTGACCCCCACCCCTAGTTCTTGTCTTACGTGAAGGGGCAAATTACCCTTCCCTATCCACGTCCCCCGCTCCACTGGTGACTTTAGAACCCTCCATCACCCCCTCCCCCATCTGTCTCTTGTCTAAGCTGAGCCATGAGGCCTCTCCTTGTAACACCTCAGCCCGGGCCAGGACAGGGGGCTCCAGGCCCAGGCAGCTCGAGAGGTGGGAAGGGGACAGGGGCGCCAGCTGCCACCCCGCCCCCATCCAGGGCCCGACACCTCCCTCCAGAGCGCGCCCCCGCCCCCCGGGCCGGGCGCGCCCCCGCCCCCCGGGCCGGGCGCGCCCCCGCCCCCCGGGCCGGGCGCGCCCCCGCGCCGCTCCGCACCTCCCACGCAGGCCAGCGCCGCCTTGAACCCGCAGCTCTCCATGACCCGCTCGATCAGCTTCTGCTCCTCGCTCTTGGGCGGGGCCGGGATGCCCCCCAGCGCGGCGGGGTCCAGGGCCCGGGCCTGGCGCGGCCCCCGCCGCTCCCCCACCAGGTGCTCCAGCAGGAGGCTGTACTGCAGCTGGGCCGGCCCGGCCGGCTCAGGCCCGGGGCCGGCGGGCGCGCTTCCCCCCGGGGAGGAGGCCGCCGCCATGACAGGCCGGGTAAACTCAGTCGCTGCCTCCCCGGCCGTAGATTCCACACTCGGAGTTGGGAGGGATGCTTCTGCCCCGGCCGCCTGTGGTTCCGCAGCAGCCGATTCGACACCGTGTAACTACGGGCGGACGGGCTGCGACACCCTCGTCCCAGCGGACTACAACTCCCAGTATGGCCGTCACCGAAGGGCTAAGGCGCGCCGGGATTCACGGCCCTTGTAGCCCCTCTCTAACCGCTATGCGCCTTTACATCCCAGCGTGCCTTGCGGCAGCCCCCGTAAAGAGACTATGACTCCCGGCATGCTCCGCCGCTTCAGGCCTAGCCGCGCTGTCAGGCTCCGCCGCGCTCAGGATCATGGGATTTGTAGTCCGGAGGGTCTGAGAGGAAGAACCACATTTCCCAGGGCGCCCCGCGCCGCTAGCCCCCTGGCGGCCGTTAGGACCGTTGCAGAAGAGAGGAAAGGTGCTTGCTGCCAGCGCATCCTTGAGAGGAGGCGGCTGAGGAGGCAGCAGGTGAGCGGGGCTGGGGCGGGCTGTCCCTGGGGGCCTCTCCCAGGGCAGGGCCAAGGGGGTGGGAAGCAGAGGAGCCGTTCTGACAGGAGGCTTCGGCCTCGGCTCAAGGGCTGCGGGAGGGTCCCTGGTGGCAGCCCTGCAATGGGGGGGGGCGGGACCCTGGGCCCTAATGCAGAGGGGCCTCCCCATGGAGGCAACAGGTGCCAGTGGTTAGTTGGAGGGCAGCCCAAGTGCCGGGTGTCCTCTCCCCCTCTGGAGCCCTGCAGCCACCCTCAGGCCTTGGGGAAGCCCTGGGGCCCGGTGTGCAATGGGCCCCCCTCTGCCTGCTGGCCAGAGGAGCAGGGCTGTCCCATGGGTGGCTGTCACTGACGCCGCATGGTGGCCTTGCCAAGGTGCCCGATCCCAGAGAGGGAGGCTCCACTGCCGTTCAAGCAGCCAAGCCTTTATGGGTACCCGTGCAGTGGGGTTAGTCAAATGTCACCCACAGAGTCCTATGATGCACCCCCCTGACTTTCTCTGTCTTCTGGGGTGAGTAGCCCCAGGATGTTGATAGGTCCCAGCATCTGAGGTGGCTGCTTGGGCTGAGACAAGGGCAGCTCCACTCCACTTCATTTTACGTACGTTAGGCAGAGAGACACCAGGTGAACAGCTATTGTCCATGCGGAGTTTGGATGCCCCTGGCATAACATAGCACTCATGCTTGGGGGTTTGTACAGATCAAGGGGTACTGAGAGCTTATACAACCTCTGTCTTGCAGTCACAAAATGCAATCCTGATTAGTGTCAGGTCAGGTAGGGATCTTAACTCTTACACTACTGTTTATTTTGTTTGGCAGTAGCATAGAAACTTCCCATTAATACTTCCCACCCTGATAAAAAGCTTACCCCCTTCAAAGGGAGACTGTTAGCATATATGGCTGAAGTATTTATTTTAGCTATATGTTCATGTTTCATTTTGCTCAGTAGTGGCATAGCTGGGCCAGTTTCACTTTTTGATTCTCGTGCACTAGCACAAGTCTGTTGCTAAGCTTGCTGCAGGGAAGGATGGGTTTAAAACCAAACAAAATGTTTTTGTTGTAGTTCTATGGGAAGTTTTTACTGTTCATATATTTTTTTAAAAATCTGCAGTTTTTGGCCTAATCCTCCCTCAAGGAATAACTATTATGGGGAGAATGCTTTGAGGCACTGAATTTCCATAATTTAAAATGTTAGAAAACATTTTAATGGTTATTTTAAAAAGAATTTATGAACTAAAAGTGACTAATTTCCATGTCTCCCTCTGAAAATCAGACCCATGGTCTGAACTGAGTTAAGTGCATTAGGTGTTCTGTAGTAGATTATCCTGGTTTTCCTTTTCTCTTTTACCTCAGAATTGCTACTTGTTCACAATGACACACATGCAGATCTGGATAATTCTGTGCAAATATGTTTAACACTGCACAATGGTTTATTTTCCCCTTCAAATATTTTCACTACGAAGTTGAGCGCAACATCCTGATTTGTGCATTGAGTTCCACTGCCCTCTACTGGCTTCTCAATGCTATTCCCTCTGTAACTGAATGCAGTAGGTACTCAAGTCTCTTGGTATAAAAAGGAGGAGCCCAGGGTGTTCTTCATGAGGAGAACTGAACTTCAGAACTCCCTCCCTCCCTCCCATGATCCAAAATAGCCCAGATCTGCTGATCTTCAATGCACCTGCAAAGCCCATCTATTTCCCTACAATTTTGGGTGAGTGAGAAGTATGTTGAGGGCTGGGACTTATGCACTGAGAGTTGGGCTCTCTCTGTGGCTGAAGTGTTGTTTTGGATTATTTTTTCCCAGATCTGTGATTTCGGATTGGAAGGGTGTACAATTTATTATTCCCGTTTCTGGTGTGGTTAGCTGGCATCCAGGGTAATGGGGACAGGCTCCATTTATTGCCAGAACTTACATGATGATAGTCTTCTGATGTTTTCCCACACAATATCTCTTTCTTCTCATATGAATGTCTTCCCCGTTTCACAGTATCATGCACGCATGGGTTTATATTCTACATGTGAACTAAGACATTGATCCTACAAACATTTAAGCCTGTGCTTTTTTCTAAATATGTAAGTTGTCCCATTGACTTTCATGGACTATTCATATGAGTAAATTGTAAGTGTTTGCAGGATTGGGGCCTAGATAGTGTGACTGACAATTCTTGCTATGTGGGACAAGTAGAAACCTTCAGTGAACAAGCTGCTCACGCCAAACTTCAAATTCTGTCTCTCACAAACACTCACTGGACGCTTGCAAGTTAGTGCTGTTTGATCCCCTTCAGAACAAGCCTGTCATCTGAATAACTTGCCTGAAATTACACTGCTGACTAGGGTGACCAGATAGAAAGTATGAAAAATCAGGACAGGGTTGAGGGGTAATAGGCACCTATATAAGAAAACCCCCCGAATATCGGGATTGTCCCTATAAAATGAGCACATCTGGTCACCCTACTGCCGACTTGGAGTTGCTAAGCCCTCAGTGTTCAACCTCTTCAAGGAAAACTCAGTTCTGTCAAGAGAGATTGCATTCTTTTTTATCTTGCGTAGCCCAAACTGGAAATCTTTCAAACATTCTTTTCTTTTCTCCCTGTAATTAAAATGAAATGTGTTAAGCATGAAAAGTCAATAGCTTTTATGTTTTTATAAAACATATTCATGGTGACTGTTCTATACATTTAGGATCTGTTTAGTTTCACTAGAGGGCACCACATAGGAGTTTTTAGGAGAGAATTGGTCAGTGTCACTGAACCTTTGATTGGAGAATATGGACATATAGGTCAGTGCCCTGAAGGACAGAGCATTTAAACTGTAGCTATAATATTCATGTCTGAAATTCTGAAGTTTACCTTTCATAGCTGCTGCACTCGGGTGGTTATTTTGGGTATTGCTGCACAGAAAGTCGGCTTAGCTCTCTGAACCAATCACTCAAATCCCAGTTATTCCAGAAATGACTTCACTGCATAAGAAGCAGTTTAGCAATGGAGACCAAAATAAATAAATTGTTGCCTCTCTGCCCCCCTCATCTTCCCCTTCCCTCCCAGAAAGGCTCTGGGCAGTAATGCTGCCAGCTTTGTAGGTCTCCTATGACTTTGTGGACAGTTGAGCTGCAAGTATTTCTGCATAGAGGGCTATTGTTGTAGCTACCTGTGACACCCTGAACTGCTACTACTTATGTCCAAGAAGAGCAAAAATTAGCTAAACAGGAGTGTCTTTAAGACTCAGCTACCACCGTGTTGGATGTAGTGTAGGGTATTGCCAGCCCAGAGTGTTGAAAAATCATGAGTCAGGCCTCCAAAATCATATGATTGGCTTGAAAATTGTGAGGTTTAAAAATAACACATTTGGGGTTCTTTTTATCTGCCTTCTGCTGTTTGTCCTTAGTGGTCACGTTTTCAAGCTTTATCCATAGCCATGAGGCTAGACACTTTTTGTGTGTGTGTGTTTTAATGAAAACTGAAAGTCTCACTACTAACATGACTCCAGGGGCTGGGGCTTTAAGTAAAACACTGAATATCACAATACTCATGATAAAATCCCAAGAGCTGGCAACACTGAGTATAAGAAGCTAGGTAGGCTGGTTGCTGAGAAGCTGCAGCTTCAGATATTCAGAGCCCCACATGTCACTCACCGTTACCATGGGGGCTCTGAATATCTGCAGAGGGCTGTGGCTGTTGCACTGATGTGGTTTAGAGCAGTGTTTCTCAATGACTGCTCCGTGGACTGGTGCTGGTACCTGAAATCTCCTTGACACAGTTTAGGAAGGCAGCAAGCCAGTCCTTGGTACCTAAAAGGTGGAGAAAACTGATTTAGAGTATGATCCCAGCTGGGACTTCTACCCTCCTTTGGAAGCAGGAAGTGCCTTTGCAAAGCAGGTGGTGTCAAGCCAAATTCTGGTTGAGGTTATGGCTTGTTTTGCAATTGGGAATCCATTCCCTTCTTTTCTGTTGACTCGGGGCCTTTTCCACCTCTTAATTTTTTTGCTGCATTCATAATAAATAGGTCCAGTGGATAGAGCAGGAAATTGGGAGCCAGGACTCTTGGGTTCTATTCCCAATTCTTACTCACTGACAGGGGAGTTACTTTACCTCGCTGTTCAGCCATCTATAATGTGGTGATGATGACACTTTAACTAAGTTTGTTTACTGTTTGTAGAGCGGGTTCAGATCCTTGGATGGAAGGCTCAAGAGAAGGCACAAATCTCCCTGCTCTCTGAATTCAGCAACTGAAAGCAAAGTTGCTTCATCTTCTGAACCTCACTCAATTTGTTCATAAAATGCAAACCAAAGCTCAGAGTAGGCTGAGGAGGGAATTACTTCTCTACTGAACTGACAGGGCTTTCCAAGCTGATAACAGTTGTCATTATTCTGCTGAACCACCAACATATCCATAAACACTTGGGCTGTAGTCCACAAGGGCAGGGATTTGAGAGTTAAGGCTGAAAAGACAGTCTGGTGCACTAAGCTCCTCCTCACTCAGGTTAACATAAGACAGACTGTTTACATTTTTTTTCAAAGCCTTCTCTTAGGACCAGCTGGGCCTGCTCCATGTGACTGCGTTTTGCAATTTGGCAGGAGGCACGAGACTTGGGTTTGGGGGATGTTCGTCTGAGCCTTCCTGTTTTCTCTCTTTGTGTCTAATGTACTGTAAGTATTTGTATTTTTTTAAGCCCTTTGAAGAGTGAGACCCTCTACTGTGCTGGGTATCTGTGCTTTTCATTGGGTCCACCCCTCTCTCTATCCCTTCACCCCAATATCAGAGATAATTGTGATTTTGCCCAATGATTAACAATTTTTAAAGTACATAACATCTCATAACTCATGTGCTAAAAAAGATGTGTATCAAGTTTTCTGATGTCACCTCCTAGGGAAGTAAGCTGTTGTTAGAGGAGCCTGAGTTCTCTTTCAAGAAACTTGGTTTAGTCCAGAGAGAAGTCGATGTAGGCGGGCAAGTGCTGTGGGGAGAGATGCAGTGAAAAGGTAAAGGAATCCTCAGTTTGGTAAATGACATTCAGGCTTTGTCAAGCTTCTGAGATGCTCCTGATATTAAGGACCAGGGACCCAGTCCTGCAATCCCTCTGTGTGGAACACCCATGGAATCCATATGGAACACAATGGATTAAAGACAAAAGAATATATTACATTTATATCTCCAATTCATGAAAAAAGTTGGATTTAACTCAGCTGCAGGTACCTGCTCAGGTACCTGCAGGTATGGATCTTCTCACCACAACCTACCCTGTAACAAGCAACGGGGCACCATTTCCTTTGGGCCAGATCATACCCACTAGACTTGCACACAGATGGGACCCTTTGTAGTTATCATTACAGCACAGCTGAGGGTAAATCTGAGAGGAGAACTGTCACCTCCAGGACACCTTCCCTTTCTCTCTTCCTGGACCCCATGCAGTTGGAGTGGATGGAAAGCGCCAGTGCTAGGGAGAAAGCACATCATCTGAATTCCATCTCGTGCAGAATCCGCTTTGATGCGAGGAACCCCCTTAAAGTGAGGGCCGTCCCGGCAGCCCAACACCAAGGAAGGATGAACAGCAGCACACTCTGGAATGATTTATTTGGTGGCACCCATACAGTGTCTGATCACAAGCTAAAACCTTTCGTATCTCAATCTTGTAATATCCCAAGTGAAATATTGCCCTTTCAATGACTCAAACATACTTCACAAAAATGTGGCTAGGTATCCAAATCTGCAGATTCCTCTTGCTTGTGCATGGGTCAAAATCTATGACTATTTAAAGGCCTCTTAGTCTTTATTATATTTTTGGCAGTGTGTTATTCTGCAATGACTAAGCTGCAGCTATTGCACTGAGGCCTTCAGAACCAAAACAATATTTCTCTGAGTGAGTTAACTTGAAATAGCTCATTTGGTGAGCTGCTGTTCCCTTTTGGATTTGGATAGAATGGGAATTCTGGGTCCAATTCAACGGTGCTGTAAGCTGGTACATCTCCGTAGACTCCAATGCTCCAGCAGTAAATCCAGCCCTCTGGTTCTAAACCTTCTGTGTCTCCACCATCCGAAAGCTTCCCAGTGTCTAACTGATGTGATTGAGTGAGTTGCCTTTAAATATCCATTAACTCTAACGGTCACCATGGTAACTGCTGTAAGGCAGCTCTTGCTGGTAGGTTGCCTGGCTCCCTGAGTTATTACAGTTTAATGCTCAGAGCCTGTTGGATTCACAATTGGGCAGAGGTCACAAATGTCAGGAAAAAAATGTGTATTTTAAATCTTTATGGAAGGGAATCTTGATGCTGGTGAAAGGAGGGGGATTGACAGCCCTGGAGACTGATGGCATTGGCCCACAGAAAAGGGACTTAAGGCGTAGTACTGGAGCAACTTTTCCCCATCCACTACCCCCTCCCCAGTGTGCTCCAACCATGCTCAGGAGTAATCTAGTAGAGGGTGGGACAACACAAGTCTCTGTGGCTGATTCAGTGCTTGACCTTTCTCCAGGAATGCTAACAAGGGAAATGGTGTTACTCTAGTTGTGAGGTGGATAATAAGAGCAAGCTTAGACTCACCAGCTCATTGAACCTTGGTCACCAAACAGCCACCAGACTGTAACGCCTTTCAGCCACTATCCACCTGGGCCAGATTTCAGCTAGAGAGCTGGACAGGAAGGGCCTGATGCAAAGCCCACTGAAGACAAAGGAAAGACTTCCATTGCCTTCAGTAGGCTTTGGACCAGGTCCTAAGGTTCTCTATCTACCTTAACAGTAAGAACATTGGCTAAGTTTTCTATTTAATTTGAGGAAGAAATAATCCCTCTTTCTATGGAGATGTCTAGCTCTTTGGTTAAACATGTTTAGCTCTTCATTTGTGTCTTCCTCTCTGCATTTCCTGAGGGCTGTTTGAACTAATCAGTGGACTGAGCATGGGCTGGGAGCTAGGAATTCCTAAGCGATAATTACCCTCCACTGATAAAACGAAAATAAGAGAAAAACTTGTAGCACCTTAGAGACTAACAAATGTATTGTTAGTCTCCAAGGTGCTACAAGTTTTTCTTCCTTATTTTCGTTTTGCTGACACAGACTAACACGGCTACTACACTGAAACCTCCACTGATAGTCATTTTCAAGTTACTAGCCTAGGCACAAATCTGCTCACCCATCTGCTCTGATGATGGATGAAAAAGAGTGACATTGGAGTTGCCTAGGCAAATGAGAGAGCAGAGTTGCCAAGGCTGATTTAATTTCTTTGTTTCCTCATTGGTAAAAATGGGAATAAAAATACTGATTCCCTGACCTCACAGGATATCCAGAGTTAACATTTACAGGGCTTGGAGGAGGAAAACCTCCTGAGTGCTAAGGAATTTTATCACTAGACTGCTTGCTACACGGCGTCTCACTTTTCTGTGCACCCATGCTGTGCCTTGTGCACGTCTCTAACCTTCCTGCTCTGCTCCTCCAGCCGCTTTGCGCACAGTGAGCTTAGTCTCTTGCCCTGCTGCCCCTCACAGCCCCTTTCCCCCTTACTGTTCTTGCTGCTCTACCCACCCCCTTTTTACACCTTTGATCTCGCATGGCCTCTGTTCAGCTTTCTTCAGGTGGCATGCCTATGCATACTCAGTGATTTCTTCCATTCGGATATCCTTTTGGCTCTTGTGGGATTTTGTTCAGCTTTTGGTCAACTTTTTCTGTCTGGCAAACTGTCCCTAAACTTGGCTGAATATATCTTCCTCTGGCTTTATGTCTGACGATCTTGCAACATTGCTTTCTTATTTGAATCTTTGCTGGAGACTTGAATTAGTCACTTGCTTTTCAGGGAACTTCAAGAGCTGAGAGTGCTTGCTCTAGTCCCAATAGATCAGTCCCAGTTCTATAAACGGTGATTCTTCAGGGCTTGGACAGAGATTAGGAGACAGGATGTGTGAATATAATGATACGTGTTATCAGGGAACTAGTCTCAGTGTCCTGGCCATGTTCCATTTATATGAATTACATTTTACATAACTAGATGTACCCCAATTTTCCCCTCTTAAATGCTACTGTATAATATTGCTGGTCCAGAGCTAATTGTATCCAGAGGCGGATGCAAGTACGCGATTTATCGCCTGTGAAATGCTTTGGGTTCCTTTAGGATTCAAGGAGCTATAGAAATGCAAGGAGATTATTATTTTGTTCATTATCAGAGTGAGCCCACCTACGTGTAACATCTATTGTTCCCCCGGGAGTCAGAAGGCTTATGCCATATGCAGGTTGCTAGGACTTCATTCTAGCTACTTTCTTGCTTCTCTGCTCATTGTTTCTGTTGCCTTCAGATTTTGAAGGGTTTGAGTGGTATTTCTGTTTGTAAATCAGGCTGATGTTCAAGGTAACTGTGCTTTAGAAGAAAACACGAGGATGAGCCCCGGACCTTGTGTAGTAATTTGCTTTCAATTTCTGGGTCTTGTGTTTGATGACAGCTGATGTGATTGATATAGCTGTAGCAGATAGTATTGTGTACATCTGTGAAGAATAGACCAACCATTTGTTTTAAGGAGAAGTTCATGGTGCTGACACGTGAATCCTGGAAGCAGAGGTATTTGCTCCTAGTTGCTTCACTGAAGCTAGACAAATTCAGACTGGAAATAAGGCATACATTTTTAACAGTGAGAGTAATTAACTCTTTGGAACAAGTTATTAAGGATCATGGTGGATTCTCCATCACAGACAATTTTAAAATCAAGACTGGAGACTGCGTGTTTTTCTAAAAGATCTGCCCTAGAAAGTTCTCTGGCCTGTGTTATACAAGAGGTCGGACTAGATGATCACAGTGGTCCCTTCTGGCCTTGCAATCTATGAAAAGTAGCCTCTGATTTTGGGTGCTTAACTTAAAACAACTTGAATCTGCTTTTCAGAGATGTTAAGCACATGTACATCTAGCTGAAGTCAATGGACACTGCAGGCACTTGGTACCTCTGAAAATTGGACCACTAACTTCGATGTTCCTCACTTGCCCTATCACTAGACTGGATATTGCTAGCCTATATCAGTAACTTGTTTGATGTCTGTAAAGCACTTTGAGATCCTGGAATTGAGGGTGAGAAGGAAGCACTAGGATTCTATGATATCTATAATCAAACTTCATAGCTAGCTGCATTCAGAAACCCTGCCCTACATTAGAGAGCCCATTAATTTCCTGGGAGTTGAACTATATGTGCTTCATCATTTTTCTTTATCAGTTTGTCCTGATTCTTGCTGCTGCTGGGCCCCCGGGCATGGATCTTGTATAGGAGCTGTGCCCTGCAGTGCTGCAGCTGTTCTAGGGCTGTCAGCAGTTCCACTGGAAGCCCCTCAAAAACAGAGGTGACAACTCAGCTGTTTTTATGTATATCATCCTGAAATGTACCATAAAGCTCTAAGCCTAGAGGCACCCTGCACCAGCCCATTGAATTCAGTATATTCCATTTCAAAGCAGCCTCAGACACACATCCTGACCGATCCTAAATCCCTTTTCCTGCTCTGAGAGTTGGTGGCATGCAGCAAAAATGTAGTAATGCGGTGGTTCTGGGAAAGCACCTCACAATGTCAAATGACCATCTGTCTTAGTTCCTATTATGTTAGCTCTGGGGGAACCATGCACCTGATCCCATGCCATCTTTTTCAACGCTTCAGTCAAGGAGGAATAGCCGGGGAATGCACCTGCTGAGCTGCCTGAATAGTCCAGTTACAGCCAGGTAAAGGGCACTTACTGTGCTGCTTGAACAGGGTCACTCCCACTGGATTCTTAATGGGATGATGGCCTCAAAACATATACAATGGGAAAGTAGCAGTGAAAGTGTTCAGATGAAAAATGGAGACCCCCAAGCCTCTAGTTCACTCTCCACTTGCTACGTTGGGCATTAGTTATTAATTTTCCTAGGAATACAATGGCACTTTCTCCACCACTCATGACTTGTCCAAGAGAGCCCTGAAGGTGCACAGCCCCCCATTGGGGAGCACTAAGTCATAGCTGGACATTCATTTCACTTGTAAACATCTTGCCCTTTTAAAGGGAAGGGAAAACCACAGTAAAGCTACCCTTACTCCAGCGAGGGGCTTTAAGGGGCTTTTTCTACCCCTCGCTTATATCACACTCACATTACTGAAGCCTGTCACCACCTTCAGCTCTTCTGACCCATATTTTTGTCAGCGATATATCCATTGCTGCTGAGAGAACCTTGTATCAATTAGAACAGTTTAAAAACAGGAGGAGCACTTTATTTCATTGTCTAAGCCTTTGTTTGCTTTGTAATTATGATGCTGGTTTTGGCACTATATATATATATATATATATATATATATAGTGGTTTTTCATGCTGTAATTTCCATAGCGATCAAAGATTTAGGAACCAGCATGTTAGTCCTCAGTCAGATTCTTGAGTACACAGGCCACTGCCTGCACTTTTCTTTTGGGCAGAAGTTAGTGCGGTTCAGTTTCTACTCCCTAAACTTTAGGGCACAGGCAGTGACATTGGCAAATCCCAGTTTCCCCCCTCATCATCCCAATTGCATAATTTTGCATCTGGAATTCCTGTGGCTTCAGAAAATTCCAGCAGATGTTCCTTAGCCCTTCTATGAGCCTTTCTGTAGTCTCCTTTCTCTATCTGCTACTGCAAGGTGTACGGGATTGTGACTGATGGTGCAGCAAGAGTGGAATGCTGCCAACAGTGCCCCACCTGGAAACTGATCTAATACCAATTTACACCAAGTGGAAACCAGTTTTTGGGTATAGTCTTCTCGCTGTTCTCTCTGCAGCAGCAAACATAAACTGCTGACTCTGGGGTAAGTTACTCTTCTGCTGAAACTGTAAAGGAAAATACATTAAAGGGCTTTGAAAACAGCTTGGTTCAAAGTAGTGCTTGCAACATGTTGTAGTTGCAATTAGAGTTGTCAAGCAATTAAAAATATTAATCACACTGTTAAACAATACCATTTATTTAAATATTTTTGAATTTTTCTGCATTTTCAAATATATTGATTTCAGTTACAATACAGAATACAAAGTGTACAGTGCTCACCTTCTATTTATTTTTAATACAAATATTTGCACCGTAAAAAACAAAAGAAATAGTATATTTCAACTCACCTAATACAAGTACTGTGGTGCAATCTCTTTATCGTGAAAGTTTGGTGTGGCTGATTTTAGGACAGTTCAGCTCAGCCCCAGGCCCTAGATACCTCTCTCCAGAGGGGATATTCCCAGCTTCTTTGGGTGGATTAATGAGCTGCACCTGCCACAATGAGTCAGTAGGGCTTAATTAGTATCTCCCTCCAGGGTTTCAACACCTGCTCACAGGGTGGCTCAGCAGAAGAACCTAGCTACCCTGTTACAGAGCAGAAAGGCTTTTTACCTGCCAGGACTTGACTGAATGGTTCTGTGTTTTCCCCTGCTGCAGCTGGTGTCAGTAATGATACCCAGTGTAGGACAGGGAGCTGTGTTCCTTAGGTGCCCCGAATAGTAGCTAAGCAAGCGCAGAGCCATGTGAGCTGGGGTGCAGTCTGAGTAAAACATGTGTGAAGACATAATCTTCAGAGATCTTTTTAAAGGTGCTTCTTTACTGGTGGGGTTTTTCCTTCTCCATATAGTCCCTTACTCATTTGGAATCTTAAGTGGTTCTCTGTTTTTGTAAGTAGATGCATTTGTTACCGGTTAATGTTCTGCTTGGGAATCAGAGAGGGGTGCTGTAAACTGCAGGAATCTCTTAAAGACCCTTATACTTTTGAAAATAAATTCATTCTCTTCGTTAACATGTCCTGGTTTTTCTTTGTTCTTTGATGTTTCAGTATTGTTCTTTACTTTTCTGAAATCTCAACAATGCAGAACAAAGGAAACCGGCTGGTTATCTGTCTCCAATAGTCTTCCCTGTCACTCCTATGTGATCTTTCTAACAATCCTGCCCTCTTCTAGCAGAGTGTGTTCTCTCCAGCAGTTGTAGGTGAAAGCTACTGGCTGTGACATAGGCTGAGTTCACAGGATATCTGGGTGGGAACCTGGACCTGTGTAACATTCCCCTAATAAACACAGGAAATTCTTGAGTTCTTCAAATCTGCACACACAGGCATCTCTCACTGGCTGTGCCCTTAAAGGCAACAGCCCTTGAAGTTCACTGTTTACATCCACTCTTTTGATTAGCATCGTCTTGTTAACCAACCAGCAGGGTGCTTTCAGCAAAATGGAAGCTGATTGTTGCCCCATGATTCATTCTGCACATGGGCTGCTAGTGCCTTGAACTTCCTTCCTGTCATCAGCAATGAAACTGAGAAAAGAAAAATAAAGAGGAGTTGGTATTGGAGCTGCACAGCGAGGAAAAGGGCAGAGTGAACATAGCCCCAAAGCCACAGCCCGACTCCAACTACTACCCACTCTGCCTGCTGACTTTCCCTTGTAATTACCTCTAGGTTTTATATCTGCAGACAATAATGTTCCATGCTTCACAACTGAATTAGACACTCCCTTGAAAACCACACTGATGTTCACATCACAGCCTCGTTTATGGAATGTCTCTTTGTAACTAGGACTTTTGCAAATACAAGTTCAGTTTGTAAGACCCTATCTTTGGGTTCAAGTTGTGCATTCGCCCTCTTCTGTTCCCTGTATAAGCCTCTTTTCCACATCCCTATTTATGGACACCTGCCTCCCAAATGAGCCTCACAACTCAAATCCAGCCTTTGATCCTTTCCATCACACTGTGCCTTAAGCAAGATTGTGGTAGAAAAAGAGCATACCCAGTGCACGCCTCAGCATACAATGTTTAATTTCCTGGGCGTTGTGTTGTTATGGTGCACTGACTGGCAGGGTTTGTTCATCATAATGCTGTTCATAACACACTGCTATAATTCTGCTCCTGCTGTGTAAGTGGTCAGATTGTGCCCAGTGGCGTGTGTGTTCTAGGAGATCACGGTTATACAGTGGGTGGGAGACAATAGATGTGTGTGTGTGCGCGTGCGCAATTTGCTAGCTCTGCCTCTGTTTGCAGCTGCACATTTGATTGACAGATCTATTTCAGATGTGAATCTTGCTGATTCTTTGTTTTAATTTTAAATTACTTTCATGTCCTCACTTCACGTCCCGCTACTGGGTGAAAGGAAGGACGGTTAATGCTCTGGCCTGGGGCTCAGGAGGTCTGGCTTCTTACTCTAATCCTGCCACAAACTTCCAGTGTGATTTTGTGCAAGTCATTTAACCTATCTGTGCCTTGGCTCCTCAGTTGTCAAATGGAGATATTTTCCTCCCTTGTCAGGATAGATTCTTTAGTGTACGTGAGGTGCTCAGATAATTATAGTGATGAATGCCATAGAAAAGGCTACTAACACATACTGTAGATATGTTGGGTTTAGGGGGATTGTGTGGCAGTTACTCTGTTATATCCAATGTACCAAAACTCTAGTAAGCAAGTGTTGTGGCTTTTTCCTAATCATGCTGAGCATTTTCAGCATTGGGTTTTGGTCAAGTGATATCTGTTACAGCTAAAAATATCTTTGAGGACAAATACAGCAGTTCTAGTCCTTGTATGTGTGTCTGGCTGAGGGATAGGAAATTCTATTGAGCTGATAGTCCAGGGCTGGTTTCCCATGAGCCCCATATGAATTCACCAGCAATGACAAAGAGACAATAATGTGCTTCCGTCCAAAAAACGTGTGTCTGTATTTTCAAACAGGGAACTTTTCAGGTGGTATGCCTTGGCCTGGTGTCTCTGGCACTTACTATTGGTTTTGATTCTGCCATTTTGCAGTTTTCCCTTTCTGGTTCTGAAAGCTGCCCAAAGTCAACATGGAGCAGAGATTTGAGTGCTATCAGGCTGTCCCTACGTATTGCAAACCTGAGTGATTGTCCATACGTTTTTCACCAAAAATAATATGATTTGCCTCCCGGGAGGAGGAGCACAGTTCATTTATATGAGACTCTTTACTAGTAATTTGTTACTATGAATGCAGAGGGTACTGCCTTCTGATTCTAGCTTGCAACTGGGAGAGGTCTCAGAAGCCTCATAGCACATAAAAAAGAAAGGATGGAAAAGCTCCATTAGCTGTGGTCATCTAGTCTGTCCCCAGATAGTGTGGGGACTGACAAACCAGATTGAATGCAGTAAATAAACAATGACATTGTATCTTCCTTGGTCTGCAGCTTTGAGACCTGGACATAGCCTCCCCTGCCTCCAGGATCCAAGGCCCACAGCTTGAGACCAACTGCTCTGTGGTGAAAGCAGTTGGACCAACAATGACCTGGAAATAGCCTTTGGATGAAGAGTTTACACGTGGCACATCATTGGCTTCCTTTGGGGCTGTGTCAGGACATCTTGGCCCCTAGAATGAGGGTTTCGGGAGGGACTCAGTGAGGGCAGAGCTATGTATAGGCCACCACTACATTTAGGATCTGATTGTAAACAGCTGGCTAAAATAAATGTTCCCTAGCTTTCTTTTCTAAGGAGACTGCTGTTGTAGCACTGTCACTTGTATTCCGGATTCACATCACAGTGGGAAAACACCCTACACCTAATTCTAGAGATGGACTCAAACTAATACCCTAGGTCTGAATGGCCTAGGATGCAGATCCAGGGATGAATTTTGCAAATAGCCCTGCCTCTATAATGGGCCAAACCAACACCCTAGCTCTGAACATCTCCAAACTTGGAAGTGTTTCAAATCCAGATTTGGTTCTATATAGGGTGACCATATGTCCTGTTTTTATAGGGACAGTCCCATTTTTGGGGACTTTTTCTTATATAGGCGCCTATTACCCCCCACCCGCTGTCCTGTTTTTTCACAGTTGCTATCTGGTTACTCTAGTTCTAATTTCTCGCCCCCCCACCCAAGGGGACCCTATCTCTGCCTGATTCCTGTCTGTAACGATCCCTTGCCCCTTCTCTCTGCACACACTAAAGCTCACTCACTCCAGAGGGCTGAAGGGTGAGGGGAGTCCCCCAGGGATTTCTCAGCCGCTTGTCCCTTATTCACTTTCTTCTAGCCTAGAGCTGATGGGTGCTTCTGCCTAGTGAGCCACAGACAGGTCACTGAGATCTGATGGGGCTAGGCACTCTTTCCATTCCCCTGTGCTATCTGCACAGGGCTCTTAGCTCTTGACAATATGGGGAGCTCTGGAGCTGGATTCCTATCTCTTCTCCCCCCACGCATGTTAGATCATGACTGAATCTCTGTTTTAGTGTAAAAAATCCCACTCTGCACCTTTTCAAGGCAGTGGTAGAGGTGAGAGAAATGCCTCTTGAGTGGGGCTATTGGGGAGGAGATGCTCAGTATGGAATATAAGGGCTTGTGGATGCAGCTTCTGTAATTTTCTAAAGACCACCCCCCATAAAATATCTCTTTTTGGTGCCCGCTTCGTTATCTTTTCTGCAATATACATGCTGCATATTTTAGTTGACCAGATTATGCAGGCTAGACTGGGGCTTATCATACCATCTACCAATGTACACGTCTACTCTGAGGGCTGAAGGAATAAGGAACCCTTCCCTGCATTCTGAAGGGGACTGCCGCCCTGCACAGCTCTGAATTCAGGTACAAATGGCTTGCCTGCAGGAATTCCTCCTGCTGTGATGGAAGTATAATATTTCTCTTTCCCGTGTGTGTGTGTGTGTGTGTTCATACGTGCGTGTGTGCTGAATGCCAAAGCGCTGGTAAAGCCAGCTTGCTTCCGTATGTGAATCATTTCTCAAGCAGCTCTCTGTGTCTCGTTGCAATGTGGTTTTCCTCTCAGGAAAGCACTAAAGCCCTGAATTCTCAGTCTGGCTTGCACATGCTGTCAGAGGCTAGCAGGAGACAGTTTTCCTTTTAATACAAGGAGGAGAAAAAGCCTTCACTGTAAGTATTTAATCCTCTTTTTATTTGTAAAGTGGGAACTGGATTCTGTCTAGTGGGGTTTAGTGGACAGAGGTGCATTCTTGCAGCAAAGCAGACTGCCTTGCTTCACAACACCTGGATGTAATGTCTGACTCTAATTAAAACTAGATTGGATGAAGCTCTAGAAGATGCACTGTAAGGAACACTCCTGCATTGGTGGGGAGCTGGGCTGGATGGTCTATTGGATATTAACAATAGAAAATGATCCGATGAGAAGTGGCTACTGTGTATTTTTCTGTTTAGCTGCATGGAGTTGAGCTAGTGACTGATGGGCTGAAGCTGTCACTCTGCCTGCCTCAGCTCTCTCTTCCTGTTGGTGTTCAGTGATGTGTTCCAACAGCAGGGTCAAACAGGAGCACAAATAGGTTTCCCCAAACCTGCTGCTGAGACCGTCCAGTCAAGAAGGGGCCAGGCTGCTGTGCAAGCTGCTTCAGAAAAAAATTGGCAGTAACCTCGTCTGCAAGGGGAATGAGTACAAATGTTGGGGAGCATGGCCAGATCTGTGCTCTCACTCTGTCAAAGAAAGGGGCTGCTGAGATTCTCAGGAGGAAGCTCCAGTTTCAACAGTTTAGTAATTGGCCATAAAAATGTGCTTTGAGATGAATCTTGAGGGTAATAGCCATCGTAATAATAATACGCTGCACTTGTATAGACCATTACAGCTTTGCAGAGCTGTACAAATGCCAATTAAGCTCTGTGTTTGTAGTGAAGCATTACTGGCAGAACTGGACAGGAAATGGGGACTCTTCCCCTCATCAACACAATCTAATTCTCTCTCTAGATGTCACCCCTTAACATGGTTTGTTTGAGGAGTGCCGCCTCTACTCCCTACAAACTGGCAACAGAATAATTTCCAATCTGGGTCTCAGATGAGAAGGGGATATTTGATTGTTCTCCAATGGTGTGATTCTGCTGATTACTTAGTAAGAGAGACCCAGTCCTGGTCAGCTCCTGTCCCAACAGCTGGACCCCACAGTATGATTCTATGGGTTTCACAGCTCCCTGGTGGTCGGCAGGCCATAGCTTGCAAACCATTGACTCTGATGTTTGAATCCATTCAGCTTTGTTCAGCTCTGTCCACATGCCGAATGAATAATTTGAAAATGCAGAAGTCAACTGGTTTCTCTTGCAGTTTTAGAGTTCACAGTGGCTTCCTCTCTCCAGTGAAACCTTTCTGCTAGGATTTCACAACACTGACAACTAACAATTAAAAGTTCAAAAGGTCCCAGTTAATTAACAGGCTATTGTGCACATTTGCAGAGCACAATCTCTCTGCCAGGCAACTTTCCGAAATTAATGATTGCTGTGCATCACCATGAGGTGAGTGCGTAGAATAGAGATAGGTGGGGTGGGCTGGGGATTGTGATCACCCATGCATTGTGTGTGGGAGAAGTGGACTTGGTTTTTTATTTTTGTTTGGCTTTTCTATGGGGCTCCTCACCAAGGTACATGAGGATTTATCATATATCACAGTTTATCTTTCCAAGACCCCTTCTTCAGAGGACCAGTATTATTCCCATTTTATAGATGGGGAACAAAGGCACAGAAAGATCCTGTGACTTGCCCAACATAACACAGGAAGTCTGTGGCAGAGCTGGGAATAGAATTAAGATCTGAATCCCAATCCATTGTCTTGACTACAAAATCATCCATCCTTTGCCATGTCTCATGCATGTGGTGGGCAGGTTGTCATGTATTTGTGTGCGATGTTTCTCTTCCAACCTAGAGAATGTGTTCTGTGGCAGTTCCTTCTGTCCCTTCTAAGTGCATCTGTCTGTACTCTGCAGGAAGGTGTAATGACAGGGCATTACCAGGCAAAACCCCTGTAATTACTCTTCCTCTCTATAGTAATTACATAGCTGTGCCCTGTGCAAAATGGAGCATCCTTCTCTTTACTGTGGATTGGTAAGACATGCAATGTTAATCCTCTGTCTCATCCTCCTCTTGCTCCAACCTTGGGGGTGGCAGAAGAGGGTTAACTAGAACCAGCTACCTTCAGATGGCTCTGATAGCCCCTTGTTCTCAAAATGTATCTGCATTATACCACACCAAGGTTAAACCATCTGCTCAGGCCAGAAAGGTGTCGGGGATAGCTCTGAGTGGCTTAACTTTTTTATGGCTAAAGGCTGATTTTTAAACTCCCAACAGCTAGGAAATTCAGAATCAAGACTCAGCCTCCATCTGTCTTTTGCCCTCCTGTGCCCTAAGTCTCAAAGTAATGGCTGATTATATACACTGTATAAGCTGGGACACCTATTGCCTGGAAGCTATGAGCTGAGATGATGAGGTAGTTGCAGCTGTACAGATGGATTCTCCTGGTTCTCTAGAGTGAGATCACTCCCTGAAGGTAGTTAATTTTGGTGTGGTTTGATGAAATTTAGCATTAACTGTGTAGCCTTTATATATGCACACAGGCACAGCCACAGTGTTCCTCTAAGCACAAGCACACCCAAAAGCACATTCTCTCCCCTCCCTCTTTGCTTTGTTGACTTCTTCACGTGCAGTGTCAGTAACATGATGAGCACAGAGTTGCCACATTCAAGTCTGAAACCCTGCCCTGGAGTAAGAAAAAGATCATATCAGTCCTTGCCCAATCAACCTTATTTAGACTACACCTATAACTTCTTAACCAATTAACTTAAATGTGGTGGCCTGTTTGCTGATAGCCCGTAGAAATCAGTGCTCCAAGTAGCGTGACCAGATGTCCCGATTTTATAGGGACAGTCCCGATTTTTGGGTCTTTTTCTTATATAGGCTTCTATTACCCCCCACCCCCCGTCCTGATTTTTCATACTTGCTGTCTGGTCACCCTAGCTCCAAGGAGCCCACCATCCAGCTAGTGGTGGTGGTTGTCCTCTTATCGGGTCAGTGCTGACCAAATCTCTGCTAGCTTGTGCGTTTTTTATCTCTACATCCCCACAGTGATCAGGAAGCAGAGGGAAGTACCCAGGTCTCTCTGGTACCTAAAGCTAATTGGGTTCTGATCTAGGACAACTCCATGTGGTTTATCTGGTAAAATAGCAAAGCTATATTTTTCCTGTGGCTTGTAAATGCCAGGAATGTGGACCCAACACAAGAAAAATAGAGCTGAATAAATCCTCTGTCCATTTGCACAAAACTAGGGTTTTGTTTAAACATTCAGTTTCCTTTCTCATGTCCAGCTGGAAAATGGGATCCAGTTGAGAACAAGAAACCCATAAGCCCAAAACTCTCGGGAGACGTTTTGTGGTGATGGGACTTGGGGACAAGGCCGTGCAATTATCTTTTGTTATTTGCCTGACTGTCTCGGGTAAAAATCACTGATTAGTCATAGTCCAGGTGTACACTGAAAAGTTATGGCGACCCAGGTGCGTTGCCCAGAGGTGTGAAAAGTTCATATTCCTGAGCAACATAGTTAAGCTGACCTAGCCCCCTGGCATAGACAATACTAGGTTGACACAAGAATTCTTCTGTTGACCTGTCTACTGCCTCTTGGGGAGGTGGATTAACTACAGCAATGGGAGAACCCTTCCTGTTGCTGTAGTGTCTACACCGAAGTGCTACAGCAATGCAACTGCAGCTGTGCCGCTGTAGCAATTTAAGTGTAGACATAGCCGTAGTCTTGAGAAAAGAGAAGGGATCTTATAACAGTCTTCAAATAAGTTTAAGGACTGTACTAAAAGGACTGTGATCAATAGTTCTCCATGTCCACTGATGGTAAGACACAAAGTAATGGGCTTAATCTGCGGCAAGGGAGATTTAGGTTAGATATTCGGAAAAGCTTTCTAACTATAAGCGTAGTTAAGCTCTGGAACAGGCTTCAAAGGGAGGTTGTGGAATTCCCATTATTGGAGGTTTTAAGGAACAGGTTGGACATGCACACCTGTCAGGGATGGTCTAAGTTTATTTGGTCCTGCCTCCGCACAGGGGACTGCACTTGATGACTTCTTGAGGTCCCTTCCAGCCCTACAATCTTTGATTCTATGGCTGATGACCCACTGGTGACTGTAGGAATGATGTGTTTTATTGTGTGCAACACTGACTCCATCTAGAGATTGAAATTGCTGGCCTGGTCTTTGGAAGTGGTAATGGGATGGTTTTTTTGAGGTGGTGACCAGGTGCTCAGCATTCATGGCTGGTTAGACCTTTCTCTGCCCAGACCACTCCTAATTATAACATACTGGTGGAGATTCCATGATACGAGTAGTAAATACCCCCTTAAGGATAAATTATGGGAATTAGCCTAGGAAAAGAACAAGATCAGCCTTAAGCACAAGTAAGACAAGCAACTGCTGGAGACTCTCCAGTAGCATCATAGTCTGTTTAGCTCCTCCCTGCAATGCAACCACCCACCCTCAGACAATTGGATCTTGTCTTTGGGAGGCTCCAGAGTAGTTTCACTGTTCAAGAGTGGCTCCGGGTGATACTTTGCGGGGAAAGGGAGAGTAATGGGCTCTGTGGAGGGGCTCTTTACACTGCAGTGCAAGGGTGGCATGCATGAAGGGGATTCTCAGAGGACTCCATATGGTGACCTTCTTGTTTGCTCATGGAGGTAGAGGGCTCTTTTGCAGCTTTCAGTAACCATAGAGATAAGCACAGTATAAAAACCTAATAGGTAGTGACTTCCATGAAGGAAAGAAGTCCTTGTACAACCCTATAGAGGATGTCACATGTGACCCTAAACTGCTATGTGAGAGCCACTGTGGTCTGATGGCTTAAGCACAGGACTGGACAGTCTATTTTTGACTCTGCCACTGATTTGCTGTGTGATCTTGGGCAAGTGCCTTAGCCTCTATGTGTCTTGGCTGAAAAGTATGTAGATTTATTATTATAGCACATTCTTCTGGACTGTTGAAAGTAAAATACCTAGCTTAGGGCATGCAAAAAAACAAAAACAAACCCACAGTCCTCCTCCTTGCTATAACTTGTAGTCTGGGCATGAAAGTTTCCAAGTAATGTATTGTTTCTTGGTATCTCATTAGCAAAGTCTGAGTATCCAGCATTAAATGTTATGAGAAATGGAGTCTGCTGAGAATGTGTTGGCCCTCTAGGCCATTGGAACCAGCTGCTCAGTGGAGGGAGTAGGGCTTAAGGTTCATCCTCTGTCCCAGTGCCCAGCAAGAACACTAAGGGCTAGTCTACACTTACCCGCTGCGTCGGAGGTGTCGGATCGATCTTCTGGGTTCGATTTATCGCGTCTTGTCTAGACGCGATAATTGAACCAGGAAGTGCTCCCCGTCGACGCCGGTAATCCTGCTCTGCGAATGGAGCAGGCGGAGTCGATGGGGGAGCCTGCGCGCCGCCGTGTGGACCAGGGGTAAGTACTTTTAAGTTCGAAATAAGATACTTCAACTTCAGCTACGTTATTCACGTAGCTGAAGTTGCGTATCTTACTTCGAACTTGGGGGCTAGTGTAGGCCAGCCCTAAGAGCATTAGTGATGAGCTGTCATTGCACTGGACACTTCATCAGTGCTTTTAAATTCATTAAACCCTGATGTGAGCTAAGCTTCATACAAGCAAAAAAACAGCCAAAGTTTCCATTTGGAAAGATGACAGATGAGGGTTGCCCAGAGACAGCCAAGGGGATGCTAGAAACAAGGCAGGATAATAGAAATTATGGAAAGGGGGTGGGGGAAGATTATATGCTCAAATCTGTTCTTATGCAAGGACAGGCGACTGTCTCTGCAACAGAGGATGTAGCAGATGTTGATGTACAGCTGATGCAGACTGAGCTAGAAGGGATTGGGGCTGTAGAGGGGCAGATAAAGATGAGGCTAGGAGAGTAACAGAAGGTTTGGGTTTTAATTACAAGCTTAGTCTGATTTTAAACAGTTTTATCTGTGCAGTCAACCTCCAGATCAACAACTGCCATATTGGACAGTCAATTTCTCTGCTTTGTGACTCTGGCTTGATTCCTGGTATCAGTTAAGAAATCAAGATGAGTCATATGAAAGCATCTGTCAAGTCTACGAATTATGGTTTCAAGTGGGTTGTTATGAAAGGCTGAAAAAATCTTCTATCTTGACTCCATTGGTTATGCTGCTGCATAGCTTCCTACACTCCAGTAGGGCTTCCTTGACAATTTACTGAGCTTGTTGGGTCTTTTTGTTCCAGTTGATGGCTAACCAGAGAATAGCACCATTTGATTAGTATAGAGAGGGACAGTACAGTATAGAGGGACAGCAATATAAACATGACTCAAATGTTACATGCCAAAACCTCCAACGACGTTCTTACCTTGATTTCATGCCAATGTTCTGTGCTGATTCTGGACCAGCCTGACTCCTTGGTGAAATAAATAAACTACAGGAAAATGGGATTAAGGGTCTCATTTAAACTCTCAAAAGTCAGAGAACTCTTTCCTTCATGAGTCCCATCTGAAAGTCAGGTATTGGTGGCCTCACTGTGAAATGCTGTGAAGCTGCCGACTGGTATATTACTCTGCAGATCTGGTAATTAACTTTCATAAGAAATTGCTTTCCCAAAGGCACTTGAATGACCCTGATTAAATTACCTGCCCTGTTGACTAATTATTGGTGCACGAAGGCATGAGAGTTGAGACCTGGATACCCACAAATCCAGGGTTTGGTGGGTAAAGCATAAATCCCTTGCATCAAAGTGACTTCTCCTTTAACCTTAAAAGCTCAGGTGTTCCTGTGTAATGTCTCTTTTTGAAGTGTGTAAATGATTTTATTAACTGATAAGTGTAGCTACCAGATCTTGGATTAGACATTTAAACTGCATGAATGTGGGCATATCCTTCATTGACCAATCAACTGTCTCTTTTTATCTAGCCCATTGTGTAACTGGCCATAATCCCCAGTGGAATATGTTTTCTAGAGCCATGTTCTACAGGACTGGCTGGCAGCTCACCCCTTTATTGGCAGTAGTATTTATGTCCAAAACAGTAACATATGCTTTATATAAAGGAGGAAGGATGTTCTTCTGCGTTAAAAGACAGAGCAGGGAGCTCAGACCTGGGTTTTATCCTGACTGCCTGTGTGACCTTGGCCAAGTCTCTTTACCCACTTTCTCACCTCACAGAGTAGATGCTGAGGGGTTTTATTGATATATTTATAGACTGAGTCTATAACTATAACTAGGTACCTTGACATAGATTTCAGAATAAAATTCCAAGTATAATGGACTGCGTGTCCCACTATAAAATAAATTCATACCAGCTAATTAAATAGCTCCCGCAGCAAAAACCTTCCATGCCTCCGCCCTAATGCCTGGGAGAAAAGATGGGTGCTACAGCATGCCCTTAAGGTGGGCGAGAGGGATAGAATTCTGAGGACCCTGTCCAGAGAATGCCCTCTCAGGGCCCTCTTTCTGTTGATATCAAGGAAGTTTCAGCTGATCTCTTCTGCAGCAGTGCAGTGCAGGCAGAGATGCATCTCGGCTGGCCAGGTCACCAACCATTGAGTTTTATATGTTAAAACCAACACTTTGAGTTCCACCCAGAAACTTACTGGCAGCCAGTGCATATCTCAGTGCACTGATGTAACATGCTCCTGGCATGGAACTCCATGTATTGCAGAATGCAGCTGCCCTCTTATTATCGTCCGTTTCCAAATGTTCTCAAGGTGTAGCGCTACACAGAGTACACTGCAGTAATCTCCTCATCCACCTCCTCTGGCCAAGGCAAAGAGAGGCATCAATGGGCTCTATAGAAATCTGGGCTTCAGCCCTCCTCTCCTGAGTCACCATGTAATGTGGAGAAGGAGGCCAGAAACTGATTGATCCTCAGAGCTCTAAGTATGGTTTATATGGCCCTCTTCAGGGGAATGAACAGGAACTGTCCTCTGAAATGGGGGTCACATGATGAGGGTGAAAGCCAGGGAGTTAGATTATCATTGCATCTGCAACATTTGCTTGACCACATCTGTGTTGGGAGACTGCTTCTCCTGCTGCCTTTTCTCTCCTTTTGCTCTCTGTGGACAGCCTAAAGATCAAACCACAATCTCTCTGGGGTCCTTTTGGAAGAAAATGCTGACATTTATTTAGCATAGAGTAGACTTATTTTTATTGATGCATCTGAAGCCACAGGGAGCCATTACCTGTTGAGAGCTTATCTTCCCAGACACAGAAACACATGGCTTAGTGCCTTGTGCACAAATAGGTATTGAACAAAATCTCCTCCGGTAAATTAATATTAAACATTTGCATGTATATAGCACTTTTCACCAGAGGAAATAAGAGGTGGTCATGCTTTCACTTCTTGACCAGACTACCTAGTTTCCTGTAGAAAGCTAGGCCCGCCTTGGTAGTGCAATAAGATTGCAGTGTGCTGACCTTTACATTGTAGATACTAGCTAAGGAGGGATGGTAAAAGTTGCCTTTAGTTCACATCTACCAACTCCTAGTTCTCAGCTTCTGACCCAAAGGCGGATTCTGCCATTTAATGGTTGTATTGCTCTTTGACAAGCTGGTGTCTTGGTTCAGTGTTTGGGACAGGAAGACACTGCAAAGTGTCAATTCCACTCTTCTGTCTGATTCTCTCAAGACAATACAGCCTTTCCCTGGTGTCGGCAGTTTATATTCAGGGACACTGAATCCCTCACCTTTTCTTTCTTGTTTTTCAGTACAATTTCAAATCCCCCTCTGTACTTCATAGAATTTCTTCTTTTATCTTCTCATATTTTAAAATGGTCTTTAAATATGTTGTGACTCCTGATTATTTATCTATAACACAAACTCAGGATTTGGGGCTCCTGGATAATGGTTCCCCTTATTCTGGCTATAACCTCTCACTCTTGATGGCCAAAGGGCCTTTGGCCAGGGAAGGCTGGCTAAATGGGCTTTTCTAAGGCATATGTCAATGCACAGACACTAGTAGAAGATCTATGATGTAGCAATTGCCCTCCTCTAGATAATTATATTTGTGTGTCACACCCTAGGTCTACCATTTTGCGGCCTAGGAGTGCCCAGACTTGCCACATTGCACTTCTGCTCTGCTGTAGGCTATGCATCTCACATTCAAGGAACATGCAACGTCTCAATTTATGTTCCCAAAGCTAGGATGTAAAACCTTTCTGGGGTCTTATTGCACCATTAATGGAGCTATCGCAGTACAGGCTGTCCTTGCCCATCCTGTTGTCTCCTTTGGGGGGGGGGGGGGAGTACTAGCAGTAGTAACCTTTCCACATTAATATTCTGTTTCCTGAATGATGACAGGTTGCAGCTACGGTGTGTACCTAATTCTAGTGACATGCCTTGCCATTCATTGCAGGCAAATGAGCAGCATGGAAAGGCTCATTATCTCCTCGAGGTTCCCCAGTGTTCCCGCTGCCCACACTTTTCAGGGCAGCATTCTCACTCTGACTCAGAAGGTTGCTCTTGGAGGAAATGAAAGGCTGTTGTTGACTCTTAAGATAGGTTTCCTGCCCTGACCAGGGACCACTGGGGCTTTTTTGTTCTGTTTTTTGGTAATTTGTTATTTTGGGCTGTTCTTCAAGCGGTTCCTTTAAAATCTCCGACTTGTGTCATGCAGGAGTGAAAGCAAAGTAAGATGAGAAGGACGTGTGCAATCGGCTTTGTTCTTTCAAGTGAGTTTAAGGCTTGTGGAAGATGTTGGATTGACACCCCAGAGACTGAAATTCTCTTTACCCACAGCACAGGTTCGGGTTGGATAGGAGAAGCTACACCTATGCTGGGCCTTGCCAAGTATTTCCTGCCTGCTTTGGAGAAACAGTCAATGGGAACCTATTTAATTTTTGGCCTCTCTGAAAGCTGCTGCAAAGTATCCTGGTGGCTTTTGTGATATGGAACTTTAGCCACTGAGCTGAGACAACCAGTCCATGCTATGTAGTCCACCAAACTGATATTAAATTGTTTCGAGTGTTGATTGCTACTGACCTGGGTTGGATTTGAGCCTGTAACCTAGAAGTGAAAGGCTCAGATCCCCTTCCCAATAATTTGGTGCCACCCACAAATGTTTGTGCTTTATCCCTTTTGGGTCTAGTAACTGCAGTGTTCTAATGGTAATTTTGGTGCTGGTTCTGCAGAAAGAGGAACTTCAGAATTTCCCCATGCAAAAGCAGATGTTTCAATCAATTGCTGCGCGCACAGAAAGATTCCAAAATGTATTCAACAGCTGATGTGATCAAAACCTGGAACCTAACTTTACCTATCCACCACAAATTGAGTCTGTAAACAAGTTCAGTCCATCCCTGCTCAGAGGAATGGTTATAGATGACTAAGATCTCAGTGCATATGGAATCTGCTTGATGGATTATTCTCCTGCCACTCCTGTTGGACAGTCTTAGTGACAGTTCTGCACAGGCTCTAGTTTCCTTCCCAAATCAAGAAGGGGCCTCAGGATCAACATGACTATATAATCTCCACTTGTGTGTTTTTAGCTGCAGCTCAGAAACTCTAACTTATTTAGAAATAGAGAAAGATGATAGCTCTGTTTTGCCCCCATCCACTCAGTGTTGATTGATAGTGCAATAATATCCGATTTTCCCCACACAGGGTCCCATCTAGACAGATTCTGAAATTTATCAACCACTGAAAAGTTGGAATAAAATAGACTCAATCCTTGGTTTCACTTGCTTAATGTGGTGAAAAGTTCATACAGCTGCAAAAGGATTGTCATTTCAAGTCTATTACCTTACATTCCTACATGTCCACTCTGTCTTAAGTCAAGTATCTAAGCTGCTACTGGTTAGGAGGGAAGTTTAGAGGAACTGCCACTCAAATTGTAGTTGCTTTTACTGAGGCTTGCTCCAGCTCCTGCTTTTCTTCCTTCTGACATGGCTGTCCAAAGGACACAACACACCCCAGGCACTTTAAAATGTGCTCATTTACTCAAGATGGAATCCCTTCAAACCTCATAGGCCAGAGAGAAGCATCACAAGGCAGGGCGGGAGGGCGCTGGGATAGAATCAGGAAGAAGTCCCGAGGCAACAGTTGTAAAAATGCATGTGCAGTTATGGCATCCACAAAACCTATGTTTGTATAAATCTGGTAATCTCTTCAGCAAGGCTATTTGCATGTGCAATTGCCTGACTTGTATGTGTAAATGTGGGGTACCATACATCCATATATATATTTTTAAATGCCCATTAAATGCATATAAAACACCGGAATCCTGTTAATGCTACTCTGAAACCATGGGACTTAAGAATAGTATTTATTGTGTTGCCTCATAGTTAAATATTCAATGATGCATTAAAAAATGTCAGGTGTATGCAGCACAATAATGATAGTGGAATAAATAGATAATTTTCTCCTCCGATTAAATCCGCTCCTGGGTGCTCACTGTATGTGCTGGAACTCCTGATGGAGTTGGTGACTGCACAAAGTTAAAAATAGGAGTTGCTCAGTTGCTATTAGTAGCTTTGAGGTTAGAGCCATGCAAAAAATTGATTTTTCCAACATCCGCAAAGGAAAAGTCATGATGCTATAAGGAGGGGAATTATTGCTTGCTTTGCCCTAAAACAGCAGCAAAAGAGAGCCTAGAACACTCTGGCACCTGCATGCCCTTTAAATAGAACATCCGTAACACCTGGAAGGTGTCATTAGCACAGAATGTAATTAGGCCCTGAATAGATTGCTTCCCAGGAGTCCACACTCATTAACAAGAACACTTCACCAGAACAATGTACAAAGCAAATTGTGAGACCTGCAAATCCGAGTCCTTCTCACCATGGCTCTTACTGGCTTAGCTAGGGGAGGCCACATTTTGGCTCATCTGGTAGAGCTGCTGCCTATGACCACAAGAGTCTTGGTTTAGCCTCTTCTATGATCAAATGCAGTAGTCCATCTCCCCCCCACCCACCCCAAGAGGAGCCTCTCTACTGGTCTCCTGTAGGTTCTGGCCACCTGTTTGGCAAACACAACACAAACTGCCTGCACAGGAGTTGCATGCAGCTACATCCTATCTGTTTTCGAAAACAAGACTGTAGACCAGAAGAAGAAGAAAGAGCCATCTGTGATTTTCCCCCCAAGAGTGGCTGGCAGAACTTATAAGACCCAAATGATGGTTCTGTTGCTAGTGCAAATTGGGGAATGGATGATGAAAAGTCAGGGACACAGATCTACTCAAAAAGTCAAGCCAGCCAACAAACCATCTACTGAGGGAAAATTGACAAAATGTGCTTGCTGGCACATCCAGGAAGATAAATTCATTTCTGTTCTCCAAATCCTGGCAGGATTTGCTTCCCTCATAGGCTCGTATCTGGGAAATTCTAGACTGAATGCAGCTTATTTTCTTTCTCTTTGCAGAGAAGTTGACTGTTACCTTTTTACCATGTCTCTTTTATGGAAATACAATGGAACAATCATTTCATCACCGTAGCAACATCAACTACCGCAGTTCTAGGCAGGTTTGATCAGTTAAAGATCCAGTATGGTTGATTTGTGCTACTGAGGGATTATCAAAAATAAATAAATAGTGGGAGGAGAGCTTGTGTGTGTGTCTCAGGATCCTGTTTTGAATATAATATATTTTAATGTAATCATGGTTCAAGATGAAGATGCTGGATTGACAGTCTGACACAAAGTCCTCTCTTTATCCTCAGGACTGGTACAGGGCAAGAATTAGCAGTAATTCACCCCCAGATTATCCATGCTTTGTGCTTCAACCCTGAGCTGGAGGCCCCGTCTTAGGGTGAGAGGAGAGGTCGGTCTCTTATGGTCTCTATTCAGTTTTTGCCCTCTCCAAGGCTAACAAGAATGTAGTTTCTATGATATGGACGCCTGTCTACTAGGTACTGAACTGAAAACCTGGCCACCATCTTATTTAACATAGAGCAGCCACTGAAGAGCCATTGGGTCACTACTGACCAATCACTATGTAATCTATTTCTGTGCACCCAGCACTGCCGTATCCATTCTCTGACATGAAGGTGAAAAACTCTTTAACCCCTATCAGTGTTCAGTTTGCAGGAAAAAGGAAGGCAGCATGCAAAGAATTCTAGAGTTTTGATTTTTAAAATATTTCTACATTAAGTCATCTGTTTGATCTAGAACTTGACTCTAGAGGGGTCTGGTCTTGTGAACATATTTTGTTGGGTCATCAGGATTCATGCTTTTCATAGGAGGTCCAAAACACATGCCATTATGCTTTGTTTGCATGAGATGTGGGGAAAGACCCTAGTCCAGTGCTAAAGGTTATCATTTTGTCTCTTGGGACTGTCTCAATATTATTGAGTTTTCTGGATAAAACCCATTTTATGAATCTGAAGCCTGGGTGCTAAAAATAAGGACAACTGCACCTTCTTCAGTGGGTGCATTTAGACTCTTTTTTTGAAATCCGAGGGTTGCAGTTAACTTGCATAACATAGAGCAAATTGCAGCTTTCCTGTACTTTTTAATATTGGGTAGGCAATCCCATGGAGATTACAGGCCCAAGCACAATTCAGTGTTCCCTCTATGTACTTCATGTGCTGCAAATCTGTATTAAAGGTGTGGGTGGCTACAGGCCCCTTTATCGATCTCTGGAGGCCATGCTTGAATGTCTGCCTGTGTGAAGAGAGAGGGGAGAATTTGGTGTATTCCTTTCAGCCCTTTAAACTGGTGCCAAGCACCTCTGTCTCTCTCTTTGGATTCCAAATGCTTTACAAACATTAATATCTGCTTTCCTTTCTGATATTCTGCAGACTGACTCCTCTGGAAAGAAAATGAAGAGTGCTGCCAGACCTTGGAGTGCAATGGCAAAGCAAGGGAACCATGGGATTGATCGAGGAAAATCTCTCCCCACCGCTTCCTCGGGCATGAAGACCTCCAAATCCTCTACTTCACTTGCTTTTGAATCTCGTCTTAGCAAGGTACTAACCAGCAAGCAGTGTGCAAGCATTCAAAACTGATTCCAAGCTACCACTTCAGCTAAGGCGGGGCATGCCATGAAATGTTCAGGGCTTTGGCACTGGGTGTGTATATCTGGATCAGACTCTACTGTGTGCTTATTATACCACAGTGTCTGTATACATTTGACCATATTGTATGTTTTGGGATAGTCATTCCAGATTTGTCTGTGTGTTTAAAAAAATAAATAAATAAATAAATAAAATGGAGATATGCCAATCTCCTAGAACTGGAACGACCTTGAAAGGTCATCGAGTCCAGTCCCCTGCCTTCACTAGCAGGACCAGGTACTGTCCCCTGACAGATTTTTGCCCCAGATCCCTAAATGGCCCCCTCAAGGATTGAACTCACAACCCTGGGTTTAGCAGGCCAATGCTCAAACCACTGAGCTATCCCTCCCTTGATTGTTTGATTTGTGTTGCAGAGTGAGTGTGTTAGTGTGGTGGGGATGAAGAAGGGAATTTGACCGTATGTGGAAGGGTGGGTGGCTTGGACTGGACTGTGGTGTGTATAGTTCATGCATTGGATATATTATGTGTGTTGTGGGTGAAGGATTAGTCTGTACAAAGTATATGTGGATCAGATTGTACTCTGTGGATGGATGGATTGGATTGGACTGGATTGCACTAAATTGGTAGAAGTGGAAGTTGATTTTAGGGTTTAGAATTTATTTTCCCAAAAAAGAGATTTGTTAAGGGCCATGAGGTAATCTTGTGTCCTATAATCTGTGGTTGTCCTCCCCCACCCCCTTTGGAAAGGCAAGGTACATAGCAAAAATATTGTTTGTGATGGAACATTTACCGTTTGATACTCATCTTTTTATATATATTTTAATAAGACCAGAAATGCACATGAAAATAATGTTCCATTTTATTGCAAATTCCAAACCTGGCATAGTTCTGCATCTGTGTTCTGGCAGATCCTGAACAAAGAGAGCAATATGGTCCAAGTATTAAAAAAAAGAATAGGAACTTGGGAACTGAGGCTGACTTTGTTTTCAACAATAAGGATTGATTAACAATACATAGTGTTCTGTAGAGCTAATGTTCCAAGAGCCTTACAAACACTTATTAACCCTTGCAGCCTCCAGTGCAATGGGTCCATATATTATACCCACTTTACAGACTCCCACAACTATAAGCATCTCAGAAATTAGACACTTTCAGCCACGGGCTCCAGCCAATCTTTTTCATTATAAGGTCCTTCCTTTAAGGTGTGGTGCTGAGCTGGCACTTCTGAGCGAGTGTTGTAGAGGTATGTGGGGGCAGGAAGGCAAGGGAACCTGATATGTTTAATTGTACATCTTTTAAAGAAGATGGTGTTTTCTTTCTAGCTGCCTCAGTGATCTCTAAGCTGCTGAGCAACTACTGTACAAACAAAATATGATCAGAGGGGAAAGTTAGCAAGGGGTTGTGGAAAGACAAACTGGGCAGTGAGGTGCACTTGGCACCATGAAAAGTGGTGAACTCGGTAAAAGCTGCTGTAGAGAAACTGAATGGAGACTTCTCCAGAGGTCAGAAAGTCAGAGTGCTTTGTCTTGCTCTCAGGAATGAACTGGCAAAGGCCCTGCCAAAATGCAAAACTTCAGATGTGCAGTTTCCTGCACTAGATCAACGCTTTGGCTATCAAAGCTCACATGCTCCCAGAGTCAGGGAAACCACAGACTGAGTCAGATGAAGAGATGAAAGAGAGAAGAAAATTGGAACTAAGAGAGATTTGATCTTGCTTTAAAAAATTACAATTCAGGAACCCACTAACCATGGCGTATGTTTGCAGTATAATCTCCCTTCTCATCTCTTTTCTATCCACCATCCATCTCTAGTCTAGAGAGAGATGCTACAACGCCTTTGATTTTTAAGATTCTTAAAAGGCTTCTCTCTTGAAGGTTACTCATTAGTTAGTCTGAGCTGTGGAAGTGCACAAAAAGGGAAACGCAACTGGCGAGGGTTCTGAGATGGACTCCTAATTACGCTGGTTTAGGCCAACATCATTTCAATGTTTTCCTTGTGAAACATATGTGTTTTGGTCTTTCAGATTTGCATGAATTTCCTGAATACGCCTCTAGAATAAACTTGGATTATCAGAAAAAAAATCAGTCTTGCTTTTTCAGGTGCAGTAAAGTTTACTGAGTAAACTCTGGTGTTAGCAGCCAGTGTTAGATTTTGGAATATTAACATACATAGTGGTGAGCTGGCTAGTGGAAATTCAACCAATAAAAACTACATTAACATATATGCTTGAATATCTCTTATATTTCTGTGTCTAGTGCCCTGTAGTAGGTCAGGTTGGCACCTTGCCATGTGGCTAGAGGTCCTGGTTCAAATGTCATACCAGGACTTTGGCTCAACCCCAGTGCTGACATTGCAGTGCAGTACTGGAAGAGGAGATGCTGCATTGTTAGAAGTGCCAATCTTTGATTGACACATTAATGCAAGATCCTTTTTGTCAGCTTTGGGTGGGTTGTCTAATTGGAAGTCCTGTGGACATAAATTTGCTGTCCTGCCTAGCATTTCCTCTCTCAGAAAAAATGTTCAACTATTACTGAACACAATTTATTTACAGTGACTGTATTAGTAGAGCCGTATTCATAAGTTTGTTTAATACTTTGGGAAACTTAAAGTAGGAAAACCTTATTCTAGTGTGTGTTTTTTGAATGCCTGAGCAAATATGATGCAGAAGCTCCACATATACCATTAAGTTTCAGGCTTGTAACTAGATCACTTGTCCTGAGATCGCAAACCCCTCCCACATCCTCCAAGTGCTTTCTTGAATGTCTGGGAGGGGACAAATCTGCAGTCACACTAGATGTGTCCCCTGGGGAACAGCTGTAATTGGTTCAGTTTAGTGGGTCCTGAATTGCCTGAGTATCTTTGGTACCAATCATCTGCTTCTTCCTCTAAACAGAAGGTCCCCCTTCATGCTCCCTTAGCTATGCTTTTTACAGGACACCAAGGCTTCCAGTTCCTGTGCATCAAGCACACTTCCATTTAAGTACCTGCTTAGAGCACGCCTTGGGGCAGACATCTTGGCTTCTTCCAAGTTTGTGAACATCATCAGTGGGGCTGTATGGATAATAAGCTGGAGGTTTCTGCAGCTGCTTTGTCTAAACCTGAGAGCTGATGCATTTCTGTGCTGTGAATGATTCCCTGTGGCGATGTGAAGAGCGAAATGCCCTCTCTTGGATGCATTCTTCCGTTTTCACACTGAAAATCAAATCTTGCACCTCCCAGTAGCGATGCTAGCACCAACACCTACCAAACTGTCCTGGATTAGCTTTATTCACTGCTGTTCAATAAATTAAGCCCCTGATGGTCTAAACAACTGAAGTGATGCCAGACTTAAGATAAAGGATTTCCCTTTGGTAACTGTGATAATAGACTCTGTTCTCTGCTCTTTCCTTTTGATGAAGCAGCCTGCAGTCCTCAGCTAAATGAGTTTGGGGTCTTGGCCCAGTCCCTAGTGGGCTCGTTGTTCATATCACAAAGCAGAGTTTATAATGCAGCTAACTTCATCAATTCTTGCTTGGCAGAGAGATGGGAATGAGCAGACAGCCTCTACATTAGAAATGCCTGGCCCTTCCAGGTCAGGATCTGAGGTCACTGCTGGAGCACAGTAGGGCCTTGTAAAATGGCCTCAGCTGAAACAGAAATAGAAATCAGCAACTCCTTCCAAGGCCTAGTACCTTTTGTGGCATAGGGATGCACTGAGATGCCAGTTATTTTATATTGTTCCTTGCCTGCTTTGTGCCTCAGTTTCCTCAGCTGCTTGTTTTCTTTATGTTCAGAAGCCTACACATTTGAACAAGTGCAACTCCAACCAGGACGTGGGGAGAAGTCTCCAGTGCAGTGACTGATGATCAGGAGCTTCTGAATGGGACTCTGGGGATTTTTCACCCCATCCCCTCAGTCGTTCTTCCTCTCTCACACTCCACTATAGGCTGCATCACCAAATCCGCATTGCCTCTTGGTCCACCTCACTGAAAGGCAGGAATTAATACAAAAATGCTTTTCACCACCATGGCAGGCTGTTGAATTTGGTACCAATAATCCCACTTAGAAGATAAAATTTCAAGCACATGCATGAATGCACTGGGCCTGCTGCACCAGGGGATTAGCCAGTGGTGTCCATTAGGCCTGGTATCTGAAACAAATTTAATCAGTCTCATTTCTTTCTCAGCCTGCAGGATGTTGTCTTGAGTCTTGGCCCAAAGGAAAGTATGTCCTTGCATTGACCTCCTTGGTGCCAAGCTGGGAAAATCCCTCTAATATATGGGAGAAGGATATTCCCCTCTTCTGAATGTTCAGAAATGACTCCAGATTACTGTTCCAAAAGCAATATTTCAATGGGTTTCCTTTTCCTGAAATACTCACTTCTCCAAGTGTGTCAGTACTTTTCTTTCAACTTATATGTCTGTAAAATCATCTAGCTCATGGGCATAGCAGATCTCTCATTCTTCTGATTGCTCACAAGATCTCTCTCTTTCTTGCAGCTAAAAAGAGCTAGCAGTGATGACATGTTAACAAAGCCAGGGGTGACAGCAGCCTCCGGGGTCTCCAGACTGAAGAAGACCATTACAACCGGAGCAATTTCTGAGCTTGCTGAGAATCGACTGAAGTCCAGCACAGGTAGGAGTAAACTGGATGGTGGATCAATTTCTCTGTTTACCAAGTTGCCAGTTGAGTCTCTCATATGAACATTGCAGTAGTGTAGTGAGTCCTTTCCCACTATAATATTAATGTTGGGGATGACACAGGCAGAGAGCTTTCTGTGCCTCACAGACATACCTTTGAATATAGCCTACACACCTTAAAGTCAGTGTTCCACCACAATGTCGGAGTGGACCAAAGCTATCAGTTTTCCCAAGTTTGATTCAGGCAGAAGTTTTGTCTTTTCTGCCAATGACCATATGTTATCATGGCAAACAATGGTGAATTTCTACTCCTGGAGAAAATAGCAAGTTTTCCCACATTTGACACTAAACAAAATTTTGCCATTTTCACAGGGTGATAAAAAATCAACTTTGCCTTTTGTGGAAAAAGGAAAAAAAACCTTTTGGGTAAACTGTAAAATTAGCAAAATCATGATTCTTTTTTCCAATCCTCATGCGCTTTTACTGCTGGATCGGCTGTACCCTGCCTTTGATTTTAATTTAGTATGTTAGCTATTTTATTGAATTAATTTTCAGTCCAGTGGCATAACAATTCTTAAAATGCTGGTAAATCCCATTAAATGTGTTGCTTGGCTGTTTAGCATACACAATATTGTCTTCATGTCCAGATTATTGTGTTTAGGATTCATTGTGCCTTGTTTTTCAATATTGATTGCAGTAAATAACAATGTATTATAACCTTCATCTGTATAATTCAAGAGTGAAAGAGTTTTTTGTGAATTAAACAAGTCTTCAGAAATATTAATTGAATTATGTCATGTCCAAAGCTCGTGCGTTTGTTATTCTCAATTCAGATGTAATGGTCCTGAACTGTAGGAGCTTCACATATTGGCCAGTTACAAAGAAGAGTCATTAGGTGGCACTAGTAGCTGGTGCTAAGACATGGTGAGAACTTTCTATCATCACTGCTTCCTGAGGAGATGGGGCTGTTCCATGCTGCTGTTGAAACCCAGCAGGGTCCTCCAGAAAGAATCCTAGTCATCGCAAAAGGGAAACGTCTCATTGTCCCAGACCAGCATTATAGCCAAGCCCAGTCCAATGCCTAATAATGAAATAAACCAGGCGTGCTCAAACTTTTTCTGAGGGTGGATCACACATCTTAATAGAGACAGATTGTCTCACAGAGGTCTCCTCTCCCCTTGTGATTGTGCAGACCCACCTCCCCTCACACAGCAGAGGCAGCGAGAGGCTGAGTTTAAAAAAGACTCAAAGGAGGGTGGTGAGGTGGCACATTGACCTAGTGGCCTCCTGTGGAGCTTGTCCCCAGTGCCTTTTCATGGTGAGCTCTGCCCCTCCACTCCTTCCCATTGCTTTCAGCTCTGCACCAGTTTCCAAAGGCAGCCAGCCACGCTATCTGCATACCAAGTACTTTGTGCAAACACTGGGCTTTCCCTGATGAGCTCAGCAAACACACGCTTTTGTCTGCTCTCTGGTGGCATTTCAGAGAGAATGCAAGACCTTATTAAATTTGGCCGTGACCTCACTATTTATCATGGCCTCTGCAGGGTTTGCCAGCATTCAGGCAGTGGGCAGAGCAATGTTGCTAACCAATGAGGGATAAAAACTTTATGGAAATTTTTATTCCCTTCAACAGAGTGGTGCATAATGTAACATAGTAACTCAAACACAGATCCTATTCTTCAGTGAAGCAGAGCCAAGACACTAGAATTTAATGGAGCCTTGTCACTCGCATTTAATGGAGGCATTTGAGTTTCCGCAGCCAACAGAGTCATGCTGGCCAAAGATTCTTCAGGGACAGTGAGAGGAGGAAGAGAACATACCCAGGTACTGCAGCATGGGATCCTGGGAATGCAGCCACGGCAGCATCACTGTAGGGATCCCGGAATGGAATACATATGTCAGATATAAAAGCAGAGGCTCTGTATTGGAGAACTCATCCCTCATGCCTATAGAATCGGGAGTGGGGGTGAGGGGAGAATAGGATATATGACTCTTTAAAAATTATAAAATAATATCTTGATTTGGTTTCTAGAGACCAGATGAAATTTGAATATTGTTCTTCCACCTTAGAACTGGTAGCTGACCGAGCATTCAGCTTTGCTTCAGCACATGTCTAAATCTGAAGGAGAACAACCGCACTGAGCAACATCAGCACAAGTTTAAGAATGTGCATCTGTGGCTTAGTAATACACAAATAATCAGTAATCATTTAAATCTTAAATTCATAAAGTGCCTTTTAATGCAGAGAAAAGACCCAGGTGCTTTAGCCCTGGTCTACACTACGAGTTTAGGTCGAATTTATTAGCGTTATTTCGATTGATCCGTGCACCCGTCCACACGACGAAGCCCTTAACATCGACTTCTAGGGCTCTTAAAATCGATCTCGCCACTCCACCCCCAACATAGGCATGCTAAGGACAGATACTGAAGGTGAAATTATAATACAGTATCTCCTCACCTACAGAAAGATTAGGACCAGAAATGACAGAGGTCACTGAGTGCCCCTTGGGAAATCTCCTGGAGAGGGAGAGAGAGAGAGAGACTGACTGACTGACTTTAGAAAAAGTTCAACAGAGAAGTTTAGCTGCAGCAAGTGCAGTTGCTGGGACACCTCTGAAGCAGTAACTCCAAGGTGTCTTTAGTAGTGGACAGAGCTAAGCTGCAATAGTAGCTTGAATCTAGCTAGGTGAGGATATTTGCCTGCCTGGGAAATGTAAGACTTCGGTTTTGGGAGATCCAGGTGACTATCGTGTGTCTGGCTGATAGAGGCACAAAGAATTCTAGGCTCTTTCCTTTTGGCCTCATTGTCTGACCCAGAGGCCTCTGGTTTTGACATTCAGCTTTCTCCTCGCTGTGCCTTTGCCCGCGTTTGTGATCTGCATGGGAGCATGTATTTCTGCGCCTGCCAACAAAGTACCCAAAGGTCTGATGCTCATGCTCACTTTCTGGATGTTTCTCCGGGGCAGGAATTGTGGTGTTGGCCGCCCATGTCTCAGGATTCCAGACTCTCTTGTGTGCTAAACACAGACCCACACCATGTCATACAGACAGTGTGTGACCTCCTTGCCCGCAGCTGCAACAGACTCCACTGGCTCCTCTTCCTTTCAAATTCCACTTCAGACTTTTCCTGTCTGGTTTTGAACCTCTCGCTAGTCTCACTCCACTCCTCTTCCTACTCCCTCTGTCCCACCTCATTCAGCGTTAGCACATTCTTGGTGTGAGAGAACCGCACCTTCTCCACAACTTCTGCCCCCAGGAACAGCCTTTGTATCTCTTTGCCTCTTCGGTGCTACACCACCGTCTTCCAGATCTCCGCTGAGATCTTCATTTCTTTTCTCCGTTACTTACGCCTGTTCCTTTCGCTCTTCCTTTTGTTCTTTGAGTCAGTGGTTGGGTTACTTATCTATAATGCAGTTTTATCTGAAGGACACTATGCAAACTCAGATTGTACATTGTGGTGTGTCTGTAACATTATTGCTGTGCTATAACGTAAAAGAAACAAATGATTGAAACCAAAAATGCCTAGGTTGCATACTCCTTTTGCGCATAACCCTCCCACATTTGTTTTGGGGACCTTGAGCAATAGTCTGTGTTCCCAGTGTCGCAGATCATAAATAATTGACACCACTCTTGCCTATCTAAACACAGCCCGTGGTGTGTAGGCTGCTCCTCATGGAGTTTAAGCCATGCACACCATTCTTTTTATGCTGACACAGACTACCCTGTTTACCTCATTAGAAGCTAATGCAGTAAATCAGCAACAGCTTAAAGAAAGACAAGGCCAACCCCATCTCTCCCCCTGGCAAGCGGAGTCTGAGCGAACAGAACTGGAGACAGATCCCAAGCTAGAATTCCTGCTTTGTGATGTTTGGCTACATAAACTCCTGGCTGTTTTGAAAGTGTATGTAAAATGAAATGACACATACAGGGAGAGCTGCCTTGGATGCAGATTCCTGTTCCACAGGGTTATTTCTTGCTGTGGGGAGCCCTGAATTAGAGCCTTTTTTTTTTTTTTTTTAAACTTAAAGGCCAGATTTCTAAAGCTCTTACAGCTGTAGATCAGAATGTTCCTTTGTAACAAAAGGAGCTGGAGGAAAAACAAAATTGGAGGAGAATGGGGAAAGGTCCTTGGAAATGCCGATGTAATGTTTGCATCTACCAAGCTAAGTAGTAAATAAATTGGTTGAAAAGACGTAGCTATACAGGTGTATACCCACGCTGGTAAATTTTGGAGTCCCTCCCATCCTTGGGTCTCAGGGTTATGGGAAGGTCAGCGTTTCCCAAACTATGAAGTTTTTAGGTTTACAAATGAAACTAAATAATAACTGTGACATTATACCTTTCTATGTCTTCATAGAAATATGGTTGTGATATGAATATGGCATAACTAAGATATACTTTATGCAAGATGGCTCATGTAAGATAGCATTGGAAGGGTTATGGTTTTCTGAATGTGATTATCCAATTTGTATGCATGTATCATTTCTGTATCTAAAGTTAGGAATATGGACTATGTAACAATTAGAACTAATCACATCCGCCACGCCATCAGGGGCTCATTCACCTGCACATCTACCAATGTGATATATGCCATCATGTGCCAGCAATGCCCCTCTGCCATGTACATTGGCCAAACCGGACAGTCTCTACGCAAAAGAATAAATGGACATAAATCTGACATCAGGAATCATAACATTCAAAAACCAATAGGTGAACACTTCAACCTCCCTGATCACTCAATGACAGATTTGAGGATAGCAGTGTTGCGACAGATTAACTCCAAAAGCAGACTTCAAAGAGAAACTATTGAACTCGAATTGATATGCAAACTAGATTGCGTTGCCTCCGGATTAAATCGTGATTTGGAATGGCTCGGCCATTATGTTAATTGAATCTATTTCCCTTAAGTTAACGATCCTCATTCACACCTGTGTGACCATCTTGTTTATCACTTCAAAAGCTTTTTCTTCCCCTGCTGTCATGTTTCCTCTCAACTAATTAGCCTCTTAAGATTGGTCTATACACCTGGACCATCATGTTTCTCTGACTGTATATATATCTGTCTGAAGAATAATTTCATTCCACGCATCCGATGAAGTGGGTACTAACCCACGAAAGCTTATGCTGAAATAAATTTGTTAGTCTCTAAGGTGCTACAAGTTTTTCTTTCTTATTTTCATAATTAGAACTGGGTGTGTATTTGGGAGACACCCACCAGACAACAGGCCATCAGCCTTGATGGGCCATTAAGAAGAAATAACAAGACTGTGAAGATACTAATCTCTCTCCTTCCTGAGACTAGTCCTGGGAGGTAGCTGTGACACTACCAGGGGCATGTCTTCATTAGCAACGTTATGTGGTTGTAAAAAAACACCTCCATGAAGGGAGTAGCTCCCAGCACTGGTACACTGTCTGCACCGCCAAGTTACAGCGCTGAAACTTGCAGTGCTCAGGGGGGTATTTTTTCACACTCCTGAGCAAGAAAGTTGCAGCGCTGTAAAGTGGCAGTGTAGATAAGGCCTTAGTCAGGTGGTCCTATCACCTGGTACTAAGCACTATATTGGACTTCTAGTAATTTTCTGCTAACAGGAGCGGGAGGTCAAGTTTGGGAAACAAAAGATTCCTGTCTTATGTAAATCGTATTTAAGGCTGGGGAGGAAGGCAAACATGACTCCCTTCCCTTGCCTACCCAAGAAGAAAGACCGCTGAAAGTATCTGAAGGGACAAAGGAACTGACCTGAGGGGAAAGGCAGAGGTGACTGACTGGGTCAAGCCAAGGGTCCAGGCTGTAAGAAGAAATAACTGAAACTCTAAGCTACAGAAACTCTGCAACTTGCCTAAAATAACATTTAGGGTGAGAAATAAATTCTTGAAACTAGTCTCTTTAAGATATTAAAGTTGGTATGTGTGTTTTGTTTTATTTGTACAGTAATCTGCTTTGTTCTGTTTGCTATCCCTTATTATTATTTAAAATCTGCCTTTTATAGTTAATAAATTTGTTTTGTTTATTATTAAACCTAGTTTGTGCAATCTGGGGGGGGGGGGGCCAAGAAGCTGTGTATACCTCTCTTCACAGTGAGGGAGAGTGTGACGGAGTAGAGAGCGAGATGGATCTGACCTGAGGGAAAGGCTGCATTGGAAATGTGAGACTTTACCTGAGGCTGTAACATGAGCCAGGACGGGGGTTGGGAGGTGACACCTTTGGCTGGGAGAATGGACAGGCTAGAGGAGGGGCCCCGGGGGAGGAGAGAGAGACTGCTGGAGGGTTTGGCTTTTGGGTTGGAGTTTGAAGCTGGCCGGAGAAGAGGCGAGAGAGGCAGACAGGGTCTGGCCTCCCTGCCCCCGTTTGGAGCTGTGGGGTGAAATGCAGGGAGCCCCAGGCTGGGGTCTAAGCTCCCTGCCCCCCGGAAGGACCCGACTGAGGGGTCCTGGATGTACTGACAAGCTCTGGTTGGGCTGTGTTCCTGGCATCTCTAATAAACCTTCTGTTCTACTGACTGGCTGAGACTCCCAGTGAATCCGGGGAAGAGGGGTGCAGGGCCGGACTCCCCTATACTCCGTGACAGAGAGGGTGAATTTTTATGAGCTTGCGCTGTGCAGATCTTTCTATACAGCACAAGACAATATACCTTTGGGTCTGCACTCCAGGGGAGGTGGGCACCTGAGTGCTGGGGCAAGTCCCTTAAGCTGAGTCTTCCCAGAGCTGATCTCAGAGTCTGTGTCTTTCTGCAGCTGGATGTGGCCCTGCCTGTGTGTGTGCTAGAGGGGGCTTAAGAGCCTGGCTCAGCAAGACAGGGTAAAGGGGGCCCAGCTGGTGGAACAGGCAGGCTCAGTGGTATCCCAGTACATCAGGTGGCGTCTTAAAGGGGGACAGCACATCACAATAGCCTTGTATTCTGCTACCGCCCATCAGAAGATATCAAAGCGTGTTACATACTAAGGCCATGTCTACACTTACATGCTTACAGTGGCACAGTTGTACTGATACAACTGTGCTGCTGTAAGAGTGCTTGTGTAACCATGTTATGCTGATGGGAGAGAGCTCTCCCGTCAACATCATAAAACCAGCTCAATGAACAGCGGTAACTATGTACACATGAGCATGTACGTCGGCAAAACTTATGTCACCCTGGGTGAGGGGGTGTCACACCCCTGTGTTTCAGAAGTTTGGCTGACATAAATGCTAGTGTAGATATGGCCTAAGTCATTTACTTACCTTGAAGGAGTGTCACATATTATCCTCACTATACAAATGGAGAAACTGAGGCACAGAAGGTGCTGTGACTTGCCCAAGGTTACACAGCAAGTCAGTAGAAATCTTGGCTCTCAGTTCCCTGTAGTTTTCTGCAGAATCCCAATTTATAAACTTTCTGGATTCCACTTGTACATTTTCCCTGAGCCCCTCCTGCACCCCAACCCCCTGCCCCAGCTCTAATCCCCCTCCTGCCCTCCAAACCCCTTAATCCCAGCCCAGAGCACCTTCCTACCCCCGAAACTCCTCATCCCCAGAGCCCACACCTCCAGCTGGAGTCCTCAACCCCTCACACACACCCCAACCCCCTGTCCCAGCCCGGAGCCCCCTCCTGTACCCTGAACTCCTCATTTCTGGCCCCACCCCAGAGCCCTCTTGCCCCCCAACCCCAATTTCATGAGCATTCATGGCCCACCATATAATTTCCATACCCAGATGTGGCCCCCTCGGGCCAAAAAGTTTACCCCCCCCCCCGAACTACAGGCTCAGTTATGGCTCTAAAACTTGAGCCATGCTGTGGAGGAGGAGACGCAGTGGTGGTAGGAAGGATGTTGTGCCGGTGAAGGCCAGAGGAATCCTGGGGGCCACCAGGAACACTGGGAAGTGAGGGTTGCCCTCACCAGTACAGAACAGGTGTAGCAGCATATATTCCACACAGTGCATGCCTCCTCAGGGATGCCCCTCCCTGTTTGCCATCAGGGTGTTTAGGCAGCAGCAACATTATGACTCCCACATGCATTGGAGTGTTTGGGGGAGGGAAAGGACTTCCCAGTCCCCTCTTCTCTCCTCCACCACCACCAATGCCTCTGCATGATGGCAGCCATATTTTGACTCTATGATAAATAGATAGGAATGTCTTCTGCTAGGAACAAAATTTCAGATGAGCATAGATGGCCCTCAGTAAGGGAAATTGGAAATCCCAAAGACATCTCTCTCCTTTCTACCTAGCCCCCAGAGACTGAAATATACCTGCATGGAGACAAATCCATCTGGCTCATCTTTACCCTACAGCCTTCAGAATGTCTTTCTGAACAAGCCCTTTCATCTCCAATGAGATATTACCCCAGGAGCTTGCTGGAATCTACGCTCCCTTTCATCAGAAACCTTTTGTCTATTTGCTTTTATTCCTTACACCAAAGAAGCAATAATCACACTTTTTCAGTGAAGGCACCAGAACAAGTGCATTGCTGTCTGTGTCTGCCTGGTGAGTTGATTAACTGTAATGGCCAGGGACCGCACCAACATAGAAATATATTTAAGGCAAACCCTAAGGAAATTAAGAGTTGAAATTATCCTCCGTATGTCCAGCATCCCACAGGTCACTTGGGCAGAAGTATCAATGTCAGGATGCTACATTGTTAGCACAGTAAATGAAGCTGCATAATAAATGATGTTTAAATGACCTCACTCTATGAAGAGGTAATTGATACAGATGTACACCAGACAGGGTTGTTTGGAAGCTGAAGGCTTTATGCTTCCATCCCACACCGCTGTCAAGTTTTTTTCTTTTTCTTTTCTTTAGACACCCTTTGTTGCGTATAAAAGAAAGTTAGTGTAGCCAGTGATGGCCAAAGTAGGGCCCAGGGGACAAATGCAACCCATAGAGTTCTACAGCATGGCCTGCAGCCACTCTTCTATTTAATGTGTTGACTGACTCCCAGCATGCAACTGTCCATTTTGGCCTGAGCAGGCCTATTGATTATGAGAGACTGCAATTTGATCCTTTTTGTGCAAATTTAGTGTACGGGCTTAGATTCCTGCCACGTTGCCAAAGTTGCCTTCCAGTTGAGTAAATATTTGGTGCCCACACACACTTTTATTGACCCTATTTAGGAAGGACAATCCTTTTTTTTTTTTTTTTTTTTTTTCAAACCAAACATTTATCATTCCAGTAGTCCCTCCCAAGGGCTCTCTGAGTTCCCTAGTTTCGACTGAAGTTAAAACATGTGTCCCAATATTCTAGGTGTTGTAATGATGCTCACTTTGTAATGTGGTAATGCCCTGCTAAATAGAAAGATATGATAACTATATTTGTGTATCATGTCTCTTGAAACAAAAGCTAACTATTGTAATGATTGTTTGGGTTTTGATGTTTACATCGCAGGGATTTATAAACTCGTTAAAACTTGCTAAATAAATAACTATGATACACCTTTTTTTTTTTAACTGCTTTTCCTCCCAGATGTCACTGCTTAGCGCTTTTCTGTGTTGGCAGTGCTGGTCTCTAGAAGAGGTGGAGCCTGGCTCCATGAGGTTGACCTAGGTCTCTTCCCTCACTTTCCCTAGTTCTGTGGGAAAGGATATTAGGTTTGACATGTGCTATCCCCTGGAAAACCCGGACCAGAAGGGCTCACTGAGGATTAGCATTAGAGAGGAATCACACACCATTGGCTGATAGTTTGTCACATTTCCTCTGTTAATCCATTGAGGCATCTCTTTCCTTTCAGAAACAAGCGTACTCAAGACTTGAGGTTCCCAGAGGTCTATGCCTGTGTCACCCAGTGTGTTGTTTCATGACATAGAGTGACTGTGTGCTAATGTGAAGCTGGGCTGGACTAGAATCCTTCTTTCAATAGTCAGATGCTTCCAAACAGTTTTTTTTTAATTATTATTATTATTATTATTTAAATAAATGGCTTTAAAAACTCCTTGACAAATCTAACTGGCAATTAAATTTTTCAGAAAATGCTAATGGGCCCCAATTAGAGCTGAAAAAAGGAAAGTGATTCTGTTTGAAGGGCAGGTCTCGCATGAGCTTAGGGGCCTTTTACCCACCATGCATCAAGTTTTGACAGTGTCTGTTTCTTGTTATCTGTCACATCAAAGGCTGCTCCGGATCTGCAGCAGGGTTGATGCACCTTGAATTCAGTAAAATTGCTGTCTTTTTTTCTGGTAAAAGATACAGACTGGGGCATGTGAGAGAAACTAATGACATTGGTATGTGCTGTTGTATGACAAGACCTCACTAGAAACCAAATGACTGATCCCATTTGGGATTTCCCTGGGACAATAAATATCCTGGAAAGCTTCCTCTGGAAATGTAGTTGGATTCTGCCATCTGCCACAGATGCAATCAGTGGCTCCGATACCATTGCAGTCTTTCCTGGAGAAAAAGAGGCTCTAGCTCTGGAAACAGAATACCAAGTCAAAATCCAAAATCCCTTTGGAGCTTTCAGGTAGAAAATCCCTAAATAACTTGAACATGTACATGCACCCATAGCTCCACTCCCTGACACGTGGGCATATGCTAATATGTAGGCACATATTCAGACATATATCTCTGCATGCTCATATTGACACACACTGATGAAGACAAAGTATTATTATAAGACTCAGCTTTATGTTTTCACCTCTGATTTTCTAGGCATAATTTAATCTATTTGCCAAGGCCAAACATTTCAAAAGGTGGGGGCCTAGATGTTTAGGTGCCTAACTTTAAGCCTCCTTTTTTGCGCCCTGACCCTTAAAATGTAAAGTGACAGTCCTTGTTTCAGTTCACACTTTTACACGTTTCATCTGCAAAAGGGATATAAAAGGGAGTTAAAGCTCCCATGGAAACCACCATTTAATTTTACAGGTGTAGAAAACTCTCAGCCTTGAACACTGACTGTACAGACAGCGGATGAAATGTGGCATATCCCTTTGAGTCCCCTCCTTGCCACCATTCCTTTGTCTTTATTCTTAGTCTTAGCCAAAATATTTGGCCTTGTATGTTCAGCTCTAGTGTAAATACCGAGAAAAGTTAATGGATGGAGTTATTTGCATCCATTCCCATAAAGTGAAATTTTGAATTTCCAGGTACTTTTCTTCCTTGGCCTTTCTTTCCACTCCCTCTTGAAATGGGTTGCTTGCTAGGTACTTTGAGCTACCTGAGTAAGGAATTAATTCTACTGCTAGTAGAGACCCCCTCTTTTGTTAATGCATAAATGACAACGACCCTGATATCATGAAACCAAATTCTCTAGATAACATTTTAGGACCTAGGTCTCATTCCCTGTTTTCCCTAGGCCAAAAGGGTCTACTGCTAGACCCCTGGGGGGAACCCATCACAACTAGTACTACTTTTGGGGACCTAGTCTAGGATCCATTTAATGACCCCTAATAACTAGCATTCTTGCATAATTGGAATGCTCAGGGAACAGAATTAGTGCAATGCATTGTAGTGACTCTGACAGGGCCTCTGATAACTGACTCTGTTGTGGATAAACGGCACGCCCAGTCTCTTTATGAGGCACATCAGTGGCTGTCTGTAGTCAACTCATAGTAGTTAACATGAAGGAATTGGGATTTGCTGACCTATGTTTCTTGTTGGGTCCTCCTGTGGTCACTTTTATTACTGCCCTGCTCTAGTGTGGCAGCTAAACAATTCAGATTTGCTTTAATGTATTTATATTAATGTTTTAATGCTTTGCCCATGACTTATTTTTAAAACAGCTCCTGAAATGAAAGAGAACTTCTCCATCTGCTATGTATTCCCATGGGAATCATTTTGTTGGCACATGTCTGCCCACTGGGCTCTGAGCCAGTTAAAAGGATTCAAGTGTGTGGAGGGGATGCTGAAATGCTAAACCTTAAGGACCTTAATGACTTGACTCACTAAATATGTTGACAGTTAATTGGCTCAAACTAACACAAATAGGGAAGATCCATTACAGCTGTAAACATGCCAGCAAAGATCATAGCAGCCCAGCTAGGGACACCATCTAAACAGAAGGGGAACGTGCTAAATTCTCCCTAGAATACCACAAATGCCTTGGGTTTTTTTGTTTTTATCCCAGTCACCTTCCAGAAAGTTATAGAGCAGGGTCAATGTAACCCCATGATTACCTACATTAGGTTAATTATGAGCTTTTCTCCAGCTAATTTGAAGAGAAATTATCCTTAAGACTAATTCTCCAGGCCTAGATGCATAACAGCCAACATGGCTTGTCAGGGTGCCAGTGTGTTTGAATTTAGAGAATGGGATAGAAAAAAAAGAAAGGAAGTCAAAGCTAGCTTGGCCTACCAAGTATGCCTATCAGGAGGATGCAATGCATCCCTCGCTAGTTTTCCAACTGCTTTTCAGAGGATCTTAATGATCTAACGGAAGAGGGAGGGGTTGACTGCAGCTTTACAGATGAATTCTTGGAAGGCTGCCGTTTGGTCCCATGAATTTGGTCATGACCTCAAAGTGTCCTAGTCCCAAAGATTTATTTTGTAATTTGGTGGAAAATACCAGATTTGCTCTTTCTTCCGAGTTTCAATGCGGATAGTATGGCCCATTTTGTTGTTTGCTGCTGCGAGTCCCTGCTTTTTTGGCATCTGACATTGTGCATGATGCAGACACGCCCTTTTGTAGAATAGTCTGCCTTCATATGGATATATCCAGTGCTGGTGACAGGTGCAGTGTAACAGCCCTGGGCTAATATTAATCCACAGATCAGGTACAGCACAGGCATTGGTAGTTGACTCCCTTATGGTTCCCAGTCAGTGTGCCTCAACATTGCCCAGGAGAGCCCATCTCTAAAAGGTGAGAGGGGCGAGATCAGTTTCTAGGACCTATTCAGCCCTTGGACTCTCTGGAATGTCTGCCAACCCATTTGTGCCAGCTGGGATGATGGCTTTGTGATCTGGATACCTGTCCACCAGCTACTTGACTCAGGTTGTTGCGTGTGTTCTCTCTCTCTCCCTCTCCCTCTCCTAAGTTTAGTACTTGGGGAAAAGTTATATGTGTAAAAGGCTAATCAGCTCCCTGGGGTCTAGCCACATGCCCCTCGTGGGGGAATTATACAACTTGCTACCTATGCATCATGCTGGAAATTAATTCCTGGTCTACACCCCCTTTTCTTTACTGTCCATGGTTTGAGCTGCAAGCTCCTATAAATAGCATCATTGTTGTCTCCGTTACGTCTGTTTGGGATGGCTACATCTAAAACCCCCACAGCTCACCCCTTGCCGTGGGCTTGGGTTGCCACTGCTTGTTTCACTTGACTCTCCCCATCAAGATGTTAGAACCATTCCAATTTACTTATTTCACATCATTGTCACATTAAGGATTGTTGGTCTCCAGCCTTGACCCTGCTAGAATGTTATATTTCAGGGGTGTCTGCTAGGACTCCACGATTACTTTTTGTACGTATTGCCAGCTGCACACTGCTCTGCTTTACTACCCAGGACACACTTCCACCATTCTTTCATATGGCAGAGCAAGAAGCAGATGTCTGAACTGCTCAGTGTCAAGATTTATTGACCCAAGAGGTTATGTTGACTGATGCAATCCCTCTGGTCAATATTATTTCCTGTTGAAGAAAACCAGAATTCATTGGGTAGTCTGCAGTAAAGTAATATCTCCTGGGCTCAGTGGTGCTGAAATACCACACCAATCGGAGACCATTCAAGCTTGTACTTCAGAGAGAACTGATTGCACGTTAGGACAGGTGTCTAACCCACCAAAACTTCAGAGCTTTTAAGATGATTTTTAAAAGACTTGTTTCTGACTTGAATGTCCCAGATCTGTAGTGTGATATTTGCTTCCAAGTTAAGATACACAAATGTCCCTGGGCAGAGTGAAAACATGGACCAGTCTTACTTACAATGCAAATGGGACCGACTGTGTTTTAACCATGCCCGAGATTTATGCTAAGGTCTTGGATGTGTCCAGTTGTAGGGTATATGGGACCCAAGTACCCTCAGATACTGTCTGTGCTGCTTGGACTATGGGCATCCTTCCTGTAATGGAGAGTCAGGTGTTGATCTTTTTTTTTAAAGTACATACTGTAACAAACAGTCTATCTGCAATGTAGCGATGAAGCCTGCAGCAAACAATGTCCGACTCACTTTATCCAGCCGACTTAGTCTGAGGATAGTATAACGAACTGGTTGGTTTGTGACTTGTCTGATCAGGATGCCTAAATTTGACCGTTACCTTGCTTAGAGCAGGATCACTAAACAGCGGGAGGAACATCGGTTCTATTCTTCTTAAGCATGCACCTATGTATTTTTTGTGGCGCTGTTGACTTGGGAATTTACTGTCCCTTCCTTGGTCCAAAATAGTCCAGATTTGGTGACCTTCAGGACATGCTGCATGTCCACCCATTTGAGTGGGTACTTGGAGAAGACTGCTGAATATGGACATGTGGAACTGCAGGATGGGCAAGAGGCTTTGATGGAAACAGAAGGGGGATGTTCTTTGTTTTCTGTTTTTTGCTGTCTGGCCGTTTTGTTGTTGTGGGGCGGGGATTGGCTGCTAATCTACTGTTGCTGGTTTTGGTAATTGTGGATTCTGATTTGCAATTGTTTTTTTGGGTTTTTTTGAGTGTTTAAATAGAAATAAACAAGTTAATGGGGTTATAAAAACCTTAGGGCAATTCAGAATGTTGTTATATAAATACTTTTAAAAAATAGCATCTCCCATGGTGGCAGGCCTACTGTAAAGCTGTGACTGCAGATCCTTCTACATGGTTAGAAGAGTTTAGCTATTGCTAGAACACACAATAGGAGAACTGTTGCCAATGAGAGATGAAGTGAGCATGAGCTCTAGTATGAGATGCAGTCTGTAAGCCTCTAGTAGTTTGTATTTGGTTACCAGAACCTGCCAGTTGAGGTTACCCTTGCTGCCTACAAATGTAACAAAATATGTATTTCTCTAGTGGCAGAAAAATAAAACCAGATTCCAAATGTACTTCTGAAGGATGTCAGATTATTGTGAAGGGCCACAGCTAATGTATTCTGTTTTCCAGGGCTGGCGAGGGGCCTTAGCTAAGGTGTTCTAGATTTCACTGCTAGTGAATTCAGAATAAAACCAGGACTATGAAAGAGGACCTGGTCGGGTCTAAGGTATCAGTAACAGGATATGGCGGTTTTCACCTCTAGGACAAATCCAATCCAGTCTGGGAGTCAGCAAAAGGTGTTCCCCTGTGACAGTGGTACAGTGACCTATGCCATTGGACTGGGCATGGTAAAAATCCCAAGGGGGAAGAGATGGAAATGGGATTGGTAGGATCCAATCCAGTTCCCAGTATGTAGGTGGTCAGAACACGTAAACCACCATTAAAATTGACATCACGGTTTGTAATTTCAGTTGAGAGGCCAAGAAATGAGTGGGCCCTGGAGACTGAGCTCCCCACTGGCCCCTAGAGGGGTATCTCCAGGTCAGTCATGCAGCGCTATTTGTTTCCCCTGTTAAAAAGTATTATCAAGTCTTTGGCTGAACTTTATTAAACTGCAGTTTAACATGTTGTCTGATGGTGTCAGTTTAAACGTGGACATGAGAGTAAATAAGGTCATTTAAGGGAGGAAATTGACATCAAGTTTTTGTTGTTATGTGGAGAAATATTAAATGAGATTCCCACAGATGTCACCTACATTCACCTCCTGGCAACCTCCACATGACGGTCAGCTGGGCATTAGCCCTAACTGACCTGATTTCATTGGTTGGATCTATCATTGTAAATCATCATAAATAGACCATAGATCACTGCAGATCATCCCTTTTAGCAGAACATACATGACTTATCCGTTATTCAGGGCATCTTCTCAACTGGAGTCTGATGATGTTGAACAGGATCCAATTAAATATAAACAGCTGCACCAAAATAACCTTGAGCATTTTAACTTCAACTGTCAAGAGCAAGGACAGTCTAAGTAAGGACTGGCACATAACTCACCCCAATAGATTGAGATATTAAGGGGATCTTGGCCTAGTCCTGTGGCAAATTGTCCAGGCTCCCATATCTAGGCATAAAAGGTAGGGGATGGGGAGGCAGCTTGCATTCTGAATTCCCCTGCCTTTTTTCAGGATAAGGTTCAGCCTGAGCTGCTCTTGAGTAATTTAAGATATAACTTCCTTAATTTGTTTGTAATCCTCCCACTAAATTCAGGGCAGTTTTTAGAAAACCTTTCACTGCATGTGCTAAGCTCCCACTAACTTCACTGGGGCTCTCTGTGCTCAGAATTGTGTTTTGATGTCTTTGTCATGAGACTTTCTGGTGCAGTGTATGCCGTGTAGTTATAACCATGTCAGTCCCAGGATAATAGAGAGACAAGGGGTGGGTGAGGTAATATCTTTTCTGGGCCCAACTTCTGTTGGTGAGAGAGACAAGCTTTGGAGCCACATGGAGCTCTTCTTCAGGTCTGGGAAAGGTACTCCCATGTTACACGAAAATGCAAGGTGGAACAGATTGTTTAGCGTAAGTAGAAGCACATATTGTAAGGGACCATTCAAGGCAGAGTGGCCTGTTAACACCTCTGCAGTCATAGGACAAAAAGAGGGGGTTAGTAGGTTACAGATTTGGTAATAAGCCATAAATCCAGTGTGTCTGTTCAGTTCATGATTTTTAGTGTCTAGCAGAATGATGAATTTAAGTTCTTTACTCTGCTAGACACCTTACCTTGAATGGTCCCTTACTAGGATTGCCAATTTTGGCTGGACATATTCCTGGAGGTTTCATCACGACATAATCTTTCATTAAAGACTCCAGGACAATCTTAGAGGGCTGGCAACGCTATTCCTTACATAGTGGTTTTCAACCTGTGATCCACAGACTATGTCTCAGATTCCCAAAGGGGTCAGCACCTCCATTTGAAATTGTTTAGGGGTCCGCAAATGGAAAAAAAAGGTTGAAAGCCACAGCCTTACTATATGTGATAAGTGCTTATGGTAAACAGTCTGTTCCACCTCGCATTTTGCTGTGGAGTACCTTCCCCAGACCTGAAGAAGAGCTCTGGGTGGCTCCAAAGCGTAAGCTGGGTCAATCAAAGATATTGCCTCACCCACTTTGTCTCTGGTGCAGTATCTGTAATTTTTTAAAGCACTGCTTCTACTGGTCCCCTGGGGCAAGACCCACCCGTCTTGTCTTAATTGGAGAGGCCTGAGGAGGTATTTGCGTCCGGCTGAAGTGAACATGTGCGCCGCGGCATGCTGTGTTTCTCATTGGTAACGGGGTTTTAGTCGGGCCTGAATTGCCTGCAGTTTGCTCTTGCTGCCTCTGTGCGGCTTACGCTGCACGTTGAGTCACCTCTGTCTTTATGCCAGCAGTCAGGCAGCTAATTAAGTGCACAGGCCGGCCCTTCGGTGCATAATATTGTAATGAGGTAGGAGGGCTTGGGCTAGCCTAGCCACAGCTGCCTTAGCATGAGCAGCAGACACTGTGCCTGGTGTCAGGAACTAGGAAGGAGCTGACTCCCCTTTGGATCTGACTGGCACATACACACTGAAAGGCAGATGGGGGAGGACTGCTTTTGATGCGGTGCATGAACAGGGCCCTGAAGGAATCACTGGAGTTTGCCGAAGATGGGTAATCAGCCGGGGAGACCGGAGGAGCTGGAGCAAGGTCTGTGTGTACTCGGGAGGCTGCTTGTATTCGCTCTGCGTTGTTGTTCTCTGTGTCTCTCTCTGCTTTTGCCGCACACGCTTAGTTCGTGTTCACAGTCCGATTGAGCAGTAAGGAGAGGCTGCTGTCATGTAATGCTGATGTTTCGGAATGCTCCCAGTGTGCTAGAGATAGTACAGTTGTTTACCTTGCGACTAGGAAGTGCCATTCATTGTTCGTACATACCTGAAACCACAACGCCCTCCTTACATGAGGATTTCGAAAGAAACCCTTTGCTCCTTTGAGTAAAGAGCCTGACAGATATCAGTCCACGTAGTCTAGATGATGTAGCTAAAAAGTTGTAACCTGTATCTTTTGATGTACAACATATCAGGATCTGTAGGGTGAGCTTCTGCCATTCATTGTTTATGGCCTGAGGCCTTAGGTTTTCCAGGCCTTTAGAATTTAAAATAATGCTTTTGTGAAGAGTCTCTCTCTTTCCATTGTCTCTCTGAAGCAGTGCTTTGCATGTTAAGCATTTGCACGTTCTATGGAAGGTGGGGTCTAATGGCAGGTACATTTCATTCCCCACTGAAAGCACATATGGCTATACTGTGTGTTAAAACAAGCTGGTCATCTGCCTTTATTGCCCTGATGACTGGCCCTATGGTTCACCCTGCTTGCCTCTGTGACACTAGTGAGGGGAGAACAGTAGGCCCTTTTCGTCCCTAGCTTAAGTCCTGTTTGAGCTTAGAACCTTTGAAGGTGCAGAGAGATCACTCAGCAGATAACTTACTAGCATTCTACTTCTTCTCACTGTTGTCATGGGGAGTTTATTCCCCAAATTCTATTGAGACCCTTTTGGGAAGACTCTTGATAAACCAATGGTATAAGTGCAAGGCAGGCATGTAGCTAGCCATTTGAAATGTAAACACTATGTAGTTGATCTAGGGTGTGGTGTGGTGATGGAATCAACACTTCCCATTGCCACCTGTTGGAACCTATGATCTTCCAAGATAGATCTGTTATTGGGTGCCAGCACTGCAGTTGGGTAGAACTCGCTAGCAGTGTATTAATAACCAGCCTAATGAAGAACACAATCCACCAATAGTCAGTCACCAGAAGAAATGCTGCCCCAGGGAAATGGAAAGTCACTGTGGGGTGGGGTGGGGGGGAGTGAGTGCTGATGTTACAAAGTCAAAGCGGGGGGTGGGGCGGGGCTTTGAAACTCTCAGCCTTAGTTTCAAGCCATGCTGTCAGTTTTTTGTGTTGAGGGGACAGGGTTACAACCCCGTTGTCTTCAACGAGATTAAAATCCATTCTTGCGGTGTATATGGGACTGGGCCTTGTTTTAACCCTGTTCTCCAATTCTGCTTCAGCCTTACACATTTGCAGGCAACAGCATGACTGAGGAATACAGTTAAATGGTCACCGGGGGGGGGGGGCTACACTGGACATGAGAACCTAAATTTCAAGCTTCCTATGTCCCTTTCTTGGTGATGAAACCCAGAGATTCAGAAGCTTTACTCTTTGTCACTTCACCATAAATGCCAGTATGTGGTGGCTTTGTTTCTGTTTGAATGGAGATTGGGGCAAATGTTGCTCTCATTTACAGAAGTTGAAATCCTCAGTTACTCCAGATCTGCATTGGTGTACCAGAGCAGAATTTGACCTACCCAAGTCCTGTCCTTGCCGTGGCTGAAACTCTTATATACAACCCTGTGTAAACATAGTTATTGAGATCAGTTTCCCTGGTTGCAATGGCCAGGGATTCGCTGACAACCTTATGGACACTGCCTAAGGAGTTTTTGATGTGTGGCTTTCCTAGGTAAGATAGCCAGTGATATCTAAGGGTCAGATTTTTAAAGATATTTCTTTTGGTTTAAATGGGAGTTAGGTGCCTAAATTACTTTAAAAATCTGGCCTTAACTGCTTCTAGTATGCTTTGGATTGGAGCCGGGTTCTAAATAAAATTAATGGCCACACTCCTCCAGGAAGCCCGCATTTAAATATGGTTGCTGCTAATCCAGTTTGAGCCGTAGTGTGCGCAGAGCCTAGGGGAGACGGGAAGCCCAGGTACACCAACAAATGTTAAATGCCATGCTGGGGTTAACCAAATCCTACAATACACTTCCTGCTGTGTCCAAGTGGGAGTGAAATGCTGTGAGACGGGGATGTGGAGCTTCGTCTAGCACTGCTCTAGCATGCATGTCAGTAAGGATATAGATTACAGTGTAGTAGCCGTGTTAGTCTGTGTCAGCAAAAAGAAAATAAGAAAGAAAGAAATACTTATGGCACCACAAATTTATTTCAGCATAAGCTTTCGTGGGTTCTAACCCACGAAAGCTTATGCTGAAATAAATTTGTTAGCCTCTAAGGTGCCACAAGTATTTCTTTCTTTCTTATTTTCTTTTAGTAAGGATATAGCTAACCTCAGAAACGATCATTAAAAGCCATACCAAGCGCAGCAGCATCTGACTGCAGGGCCTGGCGGGGTCCATTGAACAACTCTGGCCATCTCCCCTGACAGACAAGGGTCTGTTGGCTGGGTGTCCGTGCTGTCAGGAAGCAGGAGGGAAATCCTCTTTACCAGGTAAAAAAGTTGGGAGCAGCCAAGTTTACATAGGGGATCTGAGATAGGCTCTAACTAGCTGAGGAGGATATTTGAGAGGCTGGAAGTGGTAGAGGAGAAGAGATGCCAGGGAGGGTGAGTTTTCATAAAGGGTATGTCTACACTGCACACTCCTTAAGGCAGCATTTAGAGTACATACACTGCACGCCCTTCAGACCGGTATAAATAGCAATGTAGAGACATGCCTGAATCCTTTATGCATGTACCCTACACTGCTCTCTGCATTCCCTGTCTGCGCTGTTGTTTTTACCAGTGTGCTGTCCTGCTGCCTCCCCTATTGCTGGAGCCTCTCCCCACTGCCTGCCCCCAACCAGAGCTTTTCGCTGCCACATATATACATATACATATACATATACATATACGCACTACAGCGTGGACACAGCCCATTTTTCACTGCGGCATGTAGCTACACTTATTCTACTCCCAGCCGCTTGTGGTGTTGCAGTGTAGATGTACCTAAAGTGATCTGTTTTTTTGGTGTCTAAGGCCCGGTCTACACTAGAAAATTAAGTTGGTATAACTAAGTCACTCAGTAGTGTGAAAAGCATCCCCCTGAGCCACATGGATAGCACAGCATTCACTCTTACTCCCCCCAAGCTTGTCTACGTTCTGCCAAGGTCATTAGTGTGTCAAACCTAGGGACAAGGATGTTCCTTTGCAATATACTAGACCCCACACACTTTTCATCCTCCCAAATTCCACAGTTCTTTTTAATCTCTTCGACTATAATTTGAAAATGTTTACACTTTTAGGTTTTGTCTACACTGGACTTTTGTTGGTAAAACTTGTCGTTCAGGGGTATGAAAAAACCCCACCCCCAAACAACAGAAGTTTTACCGACAAAAAGCACCGGTGTGAACAGCGCTTTGTTGGCAAGAGAGCTTTCCTAGAATGAAGAGCCCTATAGAAATGCAGAGATATTGTTTGCTATTCAGCAGAATTAGTTCTCCAAGGGCCAGGTCAGGCCCCGAGCCAGTGAAAAGCATTACATGTGACAATAATGTGTAAAATGAGGCCACGTCACATAGGAAATAGTTGGAGATCTTCATAGGAGTTGTGTGGAGAAGTACAAGACTATGCCCTCTTATGATATGTAGCAAGGGGAGCCCCTCAGATATCCACTTTGGATTACCAGTAGCTAGTTATATGCAGTGCTGTAGCTGTATTGGTCCCAGGGTATGTGAGAGAGACAAGGTAGGTGTGGTAATATTTTATTGGACCAACTTCTGTTGGTGAGAGAGACAAGATTTGGATCTATACAGAGCTCTTCAGATCTGTGCTTGTCTCTCTCTTTAGTTGATTAGGCAGCCTGGATTTCTAAGCAAGCACTCTGCAATCTTTGAAGATCTCAATGAACACAGTGTGAGATTGTGTTTTCTGTTTATCCTCTTAAAATTTGCAAACAACTTGATGATTAAAATCATTGGGAGTAGGTGGAAAAAATGGCTTGAAAATAGCAGGCATCAGCAGAAATGTTAATATAACTATTTGGAAAGAGGTGACCAGTGAGGTTATCCAGGGGTTAGAGGTTTTCTTTGTTGGGATCTTGCTCATTGTTTAATTGGCTTGGATGAGAATACCGAATGTAAGAGGATACTCTTGGGTAGCGTTACTGTACCCTTTTAAACATCCGTTCTGTCCCACCCCAGAGTTGGCTACATTTCATGGTGGAGGAAGGGATTCCTCTGTGTGTATGTGTAGTTCATAAAGCATTTGGGATCTTTCAAGATAAAAGGCACTATAGAAATATGATTTATTTATGGTGATTAACTTCATTTTTAATGTATTTCTTGCTTTCTATCATCTTCAGAGTCCTCCTCAAGTCCCTGTTTCCTCTGCTTCTCCCACATTCCCCTTGTTAACATGGGAAGCCTTTTATTTGAGCTCTGTGATGTGTCAGCATATCACCTCTGCCAAATAAGAGCCCAAGAGAACAAATGAATTTGAAAGGGGAATGGGGAGCAACCACATTAATGACCCACACTAGTAGTTTGAGTGCAAATACCAACTGTAAACTGCATCCTCAAATGGTGAGTCTTAGACCTTCTGTTCCCCAGTAGAGCCAGCAAACCACAACTTGTGGTGGACAGATTCATTCTTTAGTCACCTCTTCCTCACATGAGCTGCTTGTTCCCCTTTACAATCTGAAAAGTGGTAAAAACTGCTGATTAAATCAGCCTTGTACAACTTTATTTGCTTCAGGAGAGTAATTTTTATTTCTATTTTAATTTGGCCTATATTTTGAGACCAATTGGTGCCAACCCTGTTGGTATATTTTTGTGATGTGGCCACAGTTGCACTAGAACTGGACTCATCACTACATCATTCCACAAAGGCTGACAGATGTCAAATGGCAACAGTCACTTTTGGTCTGTAGGCCAGCTGATAGTCTCTCTAGGCTGTATTCATTCCAGGGATCTGTGTCCTAGGTTGGGATGGCTCTTTAGCCACACCAGTGACTAATTAGCTGCCTCCCAAGTGATGTGTTTGAGGCCAGGGTTCAGGTGATAACCAGCAGGTCACCAAGAACCAGATTTTTAAAGGTATTTAGATGCCTGCCTCCCATGGAAATCAATGGGACATAGGTGCTTAGATGCCTTTAAAAATCTGGCCCCCAGTCCTCTAATAAAAGGCCAGTTAGCAGCTCCCTTAGGGGAAGAGACCTGCAAGGGCCCCAGGATCAGGGGAAAGGAGTTATATAGGGGGCTGTCCACACCAGTGGGATGGAAGTCCTGACTGGTGATAGCTGGTGTGTGGGCAGGGGCAGAAGCCTGTTGAAGGGGTAGGCAGCAGGACATGGTTTATGCTTTCTGGCTAGTTTTGGACTGTTTTGGTTTTGAAAAATAAACTCATCCCTGGAGAAAGGGACTGAAATTTTGTGCTCTTGGGAGCTTTATTTGACTTGGCTCATCAGCTTGTGCTATGGCTAAAGGGCTCTGTAGCTTGTGTCTGAACCATCCAGTCCCCCAGTGCTGGTGTTACGTTAGTATCCATTAAGAATTGATAGAATGGATCTAGTATAACAGTAAATGTAAAAGCCAGTCTGCCTCTCGGGATTGACTAGATTAATTAAAATGTCCTCACAGTGATGGAGGGGAAGGAAAGCAGCGCTGGATGGTGAAGTGATGAGCTTTTCTGCATTGGCACTGGCACAACATTAAATATTGCTGCTGACTTAGTGCGGCGGGAGGGAGAATGCATTGGTGTTGCAGGAAAGAGAAGACTAACTGCATTTTGTTCAGGTTCTGTTTAGCTCCTCAAGACCTTATGGTTAGGAAATTACTTGTGGAAACCGTAGCATGGCTAGGAACTCCATCTTGGGGCTGGTCTACACTTCCACTTAAGTCGATGTAACATACATCGCTCAGGGGTGTGAAAACAACACCCCCCTGAGTGATGTAAGTTGTATCGACTTGAAGCGTTGTCCACACCACGCTATGTCCCGCCAACATAGCTTCTGCCTCTCGTGGAGGTGGAGTAATTGTGCGAATGGGAAAAGTGCTCTCCCATCCTGCATAGCGCATCTTCACCAGACATGCTGCATCAGTGCAGCTGTGCCAATGTGTGAGATAGTGTAAACTTGCCCTTGGTCTATCCCCTCTGAAAGATCCTCCTGTGGGACTTCGATCAAACAGCAGCACAGCATGTGTCCTTGTAGCTTTGCCGAAGGGAGTTTCTCTGATAGAGCTGCTGCCTCAATTGCGTTAAAATGGATGTATCTTGATCTGTTGAATTTAGCTTCATTGATTCTTCCTCTTGTACATTAAATCAGTCTTTATAAGATCTCCCTTTGAAATATAGCTTTCAGAGTTGCTGGGGCAAATTGAGGCCAAGTGTAAGAAGGTACCTCTCTGTTGACTCTATTGGTGTTGCACCTGCTTACATCAGATCTGAATTTGGTCTCTTGTATGTTACTCACAAGCTGGGAGCAGCAGGTAACATGTCTTTTGATCTTCCAACTTTCTTTCCTAGCAGGTTTACTCAAGCCTCCAGGATGATAAAAGATGGTCCTTGGTCACAATGCTGGCTAATCCAGACTTTCCACACATCTTAATAGACCAGTTTTCCTTTCTTCCCTGAATATGAACTCCATGTGTATGCCTAGATAGCTCTCAAAATGTGCCATCTATTATTTTCAGTGGAGAGGCAGGGCATATATTGCTTCTCTGTGACCCCGTGGTTTGAATGTCCTTCAAAGGATAGATGTGGAACTTATCAAGGTAGCTCCTTTGGCTGAGTGCTCCATCGCCATACATGGGACGATCTATGACCATCAATGTGACTATTCCTGTGAGCTCATAAGGTTTCAATGGAGCTACAATTTTCTGTCCTTGTAATCAGCATTAATTACATTACATTGAGCTGATAAGCAGGAGGTTTAGCCAATGGTAATGTGCAGAAATAAAAGTAGTAAGTCATGGGGACAGACATGTTCTGATGATTGGGAAAATGTGTCCTTGGGAAAGCAAAGATGAATATGGGTTGCAGGGTCCTGTGCTGAGTGTGACTTGTTCAGGTAAGTGCTATCTGTGACAAGGGTATACACTCCTCTCTTCTAGCAGTTACTAGCTGAATGCTTAAGTGGCTTTGGTCTCTGCATTTTGAATTGAATTTGCCCAGATGCTAGGAAAAAGTGCTGGAGAACCTGCTGAGTAAATATATCCTTGTCTTCTGATCTTGCTCACCTCCCAAGTGTTGGACCTAAAGATCATGGGTGAAATCCCACTGAAGTCCATTGGAGTTACTCACTATGTGGTAATTGTAGTTCTTTGAGAGAGTTGCCTGTGCATGTTCACCCTCCCACTTCTGCCTCCGCTTTCTTATAGGACTCTTGAGTTTTGCAGAATAAGCTGTGGTGGTGGGGCTATGTGGTCCTTTTACAACCTTGGCTCTAAATGTTTGGTGCCAAGAGGTGTTTCTGTGGCCCCACAGGCTCTGCTTTCCAGAAGCATTCTGATACTCAGCACCAGTAGGAGTGCATTTCACAAGTATGACTAGACAGAGAAGAACCATAGTTACCCTGGTAAGTAACAGGGCATTGCCCGTACCCTCCCAACCATCGGTGTTTGAATACAATGGCTCCTGACCCTGGTGAGTGAGGACAGCTCCCCTGCACCGCAGTACAGAATGCTTCCCCTGAGCTGGGCCAGCAAACTGCCTTAATAGTAATAGTTGAGCAAAGAAGCTTGCCGGAAGAATCCCATGCTGGATTTTCCAGCCCCTAAAGGGCTTGGGCACTTTGGCGGTGTAACATTTACATTGAAGGTGTAGTAATTCTTTATAATGCCATGTAATTACGCCTGATGTAATCACTTCTTTAGGAGCTGCTCCTCCATGGGTGTGGATAATCTGTTGGCAAAGGGCTGGATCTCTACAGGACAAGGAAGGAAAGGACCTTTTACAAACAAGTCCCAGTAATTGTTTTCACAGACAAGAAAGCAAATGCAAGTGTCTCCTGCTGTAAAGTGGGTGCTTGGGCCCACTGCTCATGTGGGACAGCACCAGCTCAGTGAGAGGCTTTACTAATCCAAATTCATCGAGGCACAAGCCAGCCTGCAAATGTGATGGGATTGGGAAAACCCTGTGCACAACCAGTTCCTGTAGTGAATGGGGTTCATCCCTCTAGGGCGACTGGCTTGGGGTATCAGCTCAGCAGCACCACTGAGCAGGGAGCGTTAGGCCCTTACATTTGTCTGTCCATAGCAAGAATAAAACAGCTTCTAAATGCAGCATGTGAAGCCAAACTGCCTCCTTTCCTGATTTGGGGTAAATCACGTGATACTTTCTCCCTAGTGAAGAGAGGTTTTCAAATCTGCTCCACCATCCAGAATTCTGGTCTAAAACTTAGTCCAGGGATCACTTGCTGCTAGTGATAATGCTGTTAGAGCATCACTGTGAACAGTTACTGGGCAGTGTCCCCTCCTCCTTTTCCCCTGTCTCAAGTGGGATAAATGCTGCAGAAATGTGGGTATATAGATTTGAACATGTTTAAACAAAGGTAGCTGAACGTTTAGAGTTGACGTTTTTGCTCAGCCTGTCATAGTGTGGGGCAAGCTCTGCACAAAGAGCCCATTCACAGCCCCACCAAGGCAGCAGACATCAGACCAGAAGTACCTCCTGGTTTGTATGTTGGCCTCCCACAAACAGCTGTGGCCATGCACCTCACTGCTGACCTGACTCACTCTCCTGGATGAGGGGCATAGTTCTGCCAGTACACATCCAGCCCATCGACGTCTCCTGAATGCAAGCTGACAATTGTGAGACTTAAGATGGGAAGGGAAATACTCACTAGGAATGTGTTTTGAGACTCAGCGTGCTTATCTCCTACAGGCTGCGAAACACTGCTTTCATGTCACATCGCTGAGATTGAGGAAGAGACGGCATGATAGAAGCAGATATCCTCTCACCTCGCCTCCGCTACACAGAGCTTCTTTGAGGCTTTTTGACTGGGGAAAATCTTTGACTGGTCTTTTAATTATTAACTGTTTTTTTAAATCAAGCAGTTGAAGTTCTTCATCCTTTGAAGTGGGCAACCCCTTATAGGTAACATTCTTATTGCACTGTGGAGCATTCTTTCTATTTTCCTTCTGCCCTCTTCCCTGCCATACCCTCACCTAGACAGCAGTGCTCTTCACCCATGCAAGGGGTTGAACTTGTGTGTAATTTTTGTGCGTTCAATCCAGTTCCCAGTGGACTGGTGTGCAAGCTACAAAACCCACCTTCACAATGGGCACTAATTGGCCCCCTTGTCTTCAGCAGAGAGGTAAAGGTATGGATGGGCATGGAGTCTGAACTCCCTTTTCCACCTCTAGAGATGGTCCCTTTAGCCAGTATAGAGGCATAGTAGAGGTGTACTATGGATGAAGTATATGCTACTGCTGTCCATGTTCTGGTCATCAGAGGATTTCAATCTGCAGGGCTGTCAACCCAGCATGTTTCATCAGCACTAAATTAACACAGTTCTTACAGAACAGAAAAAAGAATAGTCGCTTTCTATACTTTACAGCATTTGGAATCTTAATGGCCGTTTGGGCTTTTTCAGGGACATGCACCATCTGTGGAGATTTCAGAGTCTCTGCGTATTGTTCCTGTCAATAGATGGATAAATCCCCACATTCCAATCCTATAAACTAGCCTCTTCCAGTGAGCCATGCTGAGAATGGACCATCTTTTCTCTTTTTCAGGCATTGGTTTCACAGACTTCCAGTCGATGTTTGGCTCGTCTCCGAGTGGCTAACTTTAACCATAAACTAACAATAGGCTTGGCAGGATTTCTTTTTTTTTTCTTATTTCAATGGATAATATTGATGTTTATTTTCAAGCATTTTTTTTCTTTTTTTGATCTATTTAACTTTTCACAGTTGTGCAAAATTATTGGGGGGTGGAGAGTCAATATCACATGTCAAAATATACAAAGTAAATAGCCTTAAATCGAACTCTGAGTTGCAGCATTTTTCATTCTTTGCCTGTCTGTAAATGTAGCTTATTGATGGATTTATTTATTTTTGGTCTGTATGCGGTGAAATCACCGGTTACTGACATTTACTGATAAAAATCTAATCATTCTAAGCCAAACTACCTCTTGGTTTGGCTCCACACAGGTTCCTTCACAGGCTGAGACCCTCCTTTCCCTTCCCCCAGGGCTGGATAAACTTCATATCCTCACGGTAACTGTTAGCTAATAGGTTATGGAACTTTAGCAGGCTGGCTGGAAACCATAATAAAACCCAGATTATTACGTGGCCACCACTTGTGATGAAACTCTCAGTTCTTTCATTAAAAACCAGCCCTGCAGTATTACAACTCTAATTTCAGCAAAGGGGTGGGTGTGGAGGGTTGGTTCCCCATGCTACATGCTATGCAATTTACCAATTAGAATAACAAGTAGTGTAAAAACAATTGGACCTAAAAGTCAGTGCCTTGGGAAAGTGTCCTGTGTTGCTGGGCAGGGATCTGTGTCTTGAGTTCCCAGTTTTGACCCCTCTATCTGGGCTGGCAGGGGTGGGAAATCAGTGGGGGCAGGGATGTACCCTTTACTCGAGGCTGGGTTCCCCAGTCCAGATATTCCCATCAGTGCCACTCACTCAGTTTGACCCAACTGCTCCTCCACCATGATAGAGGGACCGCTGGGCCAAATCTCAGTAGCACTCTGACCCCATGCACCAAGTTGCAATGCCACGCAGTTTGATGGCCCTCTCAAATGGGGGGCCTGAGGCAAACTGCCTCTTTTTTGCCTTCTCCTCCTCTCCATGGGCGTCCCTCAGCCCAGTAACTGCAGAAAACTGCAGACATAAACAGGTGCAGGACCAGAACAAACGACTTAGTCATATGTCATGCATTTCCACATCTATGAAACTGTGCATTTCTGTAAAAGATTGCACATTTACCCCAGAGTGAACTTATTTCCTGCCTCGATCTCTGTATTTTGTGACATAAAATTCTCCAAGTGGAACAAATTGAGAATTTTCCTATGTTTTCCCCAGGTTGTAAATTTTGCTCCTTAGCTTGGCAGTGGGAAACATGGAAAATGCCAAGTGAAACCATGAAGTACTTCACAAATGTGACCAAAGCGTGATGATTCTCTGGCATCATGAACTTTCACACTGATCTAGCTGGCGGCAGTGCATCCTGTTTTGTGAGACCTTAATGTTCTTGTGACTATAGGGTATATGACACATCTCCTCAAAAGTGGGGGAAAATGTGGCTTTCTCCCTTCACAGGCAATAGGTCAATGGGGAAAGACAGGCAGGACTCAGTTTATCCCATATGACCCTTTTTGACACTTGTAACTTCTGTAAAGTATTTTCCAGTGTTACTAGTAACATAATATGACCGTTTCTATGGGCAGGCAGCATTGAGTCCAGTTGGCTAGAGTCTGCACTGAGGAGACTGTGATCCTACCACTTCCTTTTTCCTAAAAGCAGCCGAGGATGAATGAATTGGTCCCGACAATCTCCAGGAAGGTGCTTCTGGCATTGGGTCTTTCTAGTTAGAACTGCATTTTAATCTCACTCTGTTCATAGATCTTGCAGCCTACTGGCATGACCCAGTGAAATTTGGCTGGTCTGAAGGGATTATGGTGTGTTTCACCCCCCTTTCCTTTTGGGTTGCTGTTGTTCCTTCCCACCCTGTCACAGATGGGAAGTGTTCGTTAACTAATAGTTCTCAGTAGCTGAAGGAATCCTTTACCCATCTGATGCCAAGTCAGATATCTACTAGAGCTCATGTTTGACAGCCATAGGTAAACTGGAATTAGATTGTTGGCCTACCCATTGCGCCATAAGGACCATCAGTAACTGAATTCACACAATCTGTATGGATTTGGTTTCAGTATCTTTATTTGCAGTGCTCCGTGGGATCCTCAATGCAGGTGTTCTGTTTACTGTTCATCTGCATAATTGTTTTCCAGAAACATGAGGACAGCTGTTCTGTCAGCATTATTAAAGCTGGTGCTGTTGTGAGTATTTTATTAACCTCTGCCCTGCATTAATGAGGGCTCAAATGAGTAGGTTGTGTTTTCAACAGGGAGGATCATCTGCTGGGCAAAGAGCTACAATCCATGAAGATCCTGCCCTGGGTTCTAATCCCATCTAACAGCCAGTTGCCTTAAAACAAGTCCTAGTCCAGTCTCACCAGCTGAGAAACTAAGTAGAAACAGCACCTCACTTAAAATCAGATGCTTTATTTGAGCAGCCTCCCTGGGGCAAATCTTAAAAAAAAAACCCTCATTGGGCTCCCCAAAGCTTAGGTGAGCCTTTCTCTGAAAGATGGGAGGCTCAGGACCAGCAGCACAAGCACTTTCCATGAGAGAAAACACAGTAGAGATATGTCTCCTGCTGCACTACGAACTTCAGGTCTGTATTTTGGCTTCTCTTGACTACTGTGCATTGTTGAGGTGGCTCATGTCACATCAGTCAGTTGGTAATCTGATTGCAGAGATTGTATTCATAACTGTGTGCAGTGCTTACTTTTCCTATGTAGGCTTAACACCTCCAATAAAAGTCCTGTTACTAAATTTCTTCCATTACAAACCTCTATCCCAGTCGCATTCTTGCAGACTGACTACTGAAATATATGGTCATGCTGACCTTTAACTGTTCCACTGGGCCCCTTTGAACCCTCATCCCAAAGGACTTTTAATTGCATTTTAGAAGGCCAGCGACCACCCTGGCTACAACAGCAGCAACTAAATCATTCATACAGCTTCCCTGGATGTCGAATGCTGCTTTCTAACAGGCCCTCCTAATCTTTCTTCCTTTCTTGTCTTGTGGTTCCGTCTTTCCTTTGTCTCTTTCAAATGGTTCTGTAAAAACTGAGGAAAGGGTTGATTCAAAATGGGTTTTGCTGAGGGTATAAAATGATTGTTTGATTTAAGCAAAATCTCTGTTTAATTCTCAGGATGAAACTAAAACAAATCCTGAAGTTGGGCTCAGATCAGAATTGCTGTTCAAACCCACCTCTGTGAAGGGCCAAAAACAGAATAGCAAATCCAAACAGCCGATCTTTGAGAGTGCTTAAATTCAGAAGCAAATTTCAATTCCCTTCTCTGGCTGAGTGAGGAAAGTTTTGGATCCTGGGTTTTGGTTCTGCTCATTCTCTCCAGCTCTGCCTCTTTTCCCCGGTTGCTGAGGGTAATGGGAATTGCTAGTGACTCTGTGGCTGGCTCCACGGTGCAGATGATGAGTCTGCAGAAAGCAGAGAGAGTGAGATCTCCTGGCCCATTTACAGGACTTTCTGTATCTCATTTTGACAGGCGCGTAGGCAGGAAATGATCTGGAGCAAACAAATAAAACCAGCGAGTGGCTCAGTTCAGAGAAATGCCTGTCATTTTTGCCTGTTAATGCCATAGGTGCAAAAGAGAGGCTCGGACCTTATAAGGCTTACAGAAATAATTCTTTATCCAGCCAGGAATTACTCCAGACATGGAACTGGCAAAATGAACTCTGGCAATGGGGTTCACTGAGAGTGATTTCGTACACTGAGATCACTGCACTGCTGTAAATCGCACTAGACTAGGGTTTGTTAGGGTTGCCAACCCTCCTGGTTTCGCCAGGAGCCTCCTGGAATTGGGCTCTATCTCCCAGAGGCTACTGTAGCCATACTGGGAGATTTTAGGTGCTAAAAGTCCGGCAGCACAGTGAGGCTAAGGCAGGCTCCCTGTCTGCACTGGCCCCGCGCCGCTCCCGGAAGCAGCTGGCATGTCTCTGCGGCCCCTGTGTGGGGAGGGTGCAGGGGTCTCCGGGAACTGCGGCCAATGGGCACTGTGGGGGCAGAGTGCCTGCAGGCAGGGGCAGCGTGCGGCGCTCCCTGGCCGCCCCCTCTCCCCAGGGCCACAGAGACGTGCTGGCCGTTTCCAGGAGTGGTGTGTGGAAGGGGCAGCATGCAGAGCCACCTGGCCCCGTTTACCTCGGGTGGCTCCCGGGCGGCAGCACAGCGGTGCTAAGGCAAGCTCCGCCCCTGCAGCACCCATTGGCTGCAGTTCCTGGCCAATGGGAGCTGTGGAGTCGGGGCACAGGCAGCGCGTAGAGACCCCTGGCTCCCTCCAGGGGCCGCAGGGACGTGCTGACTGCTTCCAGGAGCAGCGTGGGGTCAGAGCAGGCAGGGAGCCTCCCAAGGTAAGCACCACCTGGAGGGAGCCCCCCACCCCCAGCCCTGAGCCCCCTCCTGCACCCCAACCCCCTGCCCCAAGCTCAGCGTGGAGCCCCCTCCCACACTCCAAACCCCTTGACCCTAGCCCAGAACCCGCACCCCAAACCTCTGCCCCAGCCCGGTGAAAGTGAGTGAGGGTGGAGGAGAGCAAACGATGGAGGGGGGATGGAGGGAGTGGGGCGGGGTCTCGGAGAAGGGACAGGGGTGGGGTCTAAGGAAAGGGGGAGGGCGGGGCAAGGGTGTTTGTGTGATTAGACAGTTGGAAACCCTAGTTAGGATAGTGCAACCTTGAGAAGGGTCTTAGCTATTCTTTGGGTGAATAAGCGGCAGGTGTTAGAGCTTTGGGGGCATATTTTATAGGTCCAAGGCTGAACTTGCTGTGGTGAGACCCAGTGCCAGTAGCTTGATTCTCTCAGTGCAGGAGACTCATATCACAGAAGAACTAGGAGGTACATTCCTGTCACTCTCTTCATTTTTGTGGAGCAGGTTTGGAGGTGAATTGTGCATGCTTTGGAAGTGAGTGGCTGGGAGTGCTGGCTAAGGCTAGGTATGTGTAATTAAGGGCTGTGCAACTTTCCTCCTCGCATATCTACCCAACACACTTCACAGATGCATTCCCTGTTCTTGCCTACCTCCTGAGGAAGGAATCCCTTTTGCACCAATGTATGGAAATCTGTACTGGTTTGATACTGCGAACAAAACTCCGTTAGGGCCTAGCCTGGCATTTCCAAGTGCCTTGTCACTTGAGACCTAAACTCATGATGAAACTACCATTTGTGTTCTCCACATTGAGTTAATTTTGTTCTTCTCATCATGGGCCTGACCCGTAGTCCTCTGAAGTCTGAGGAAAGACTCCAGTTGACTTTAATGGGCTTTGTATCAGGCTCTCTATTATCCTAGTTTCCATCTAAATGAGACCCCATCTCTATTATAGGGGCACTGAGGTAGTTACTGTGTGAACTTGGGTTTTTGTAACTCGGGGAGTAGCTTCAGTCCTTGTTACAGATTACATTGATGGACTCATTAGATGCTAGATGAGGACAGTCCTTCACTTTCTTGGGTTTCCTCAGGCCATGTCTACACTAGAGACTTTACAGTGGCATAGCTGTACCGATGCAGCAGCGCTGTTGTAAGATCTCCTGTGTAGCCACTCTATGCCGACAGGAGAGAGCTTTCCCGTAGACATAATTAAACCACCCCAACAAGCGGTGGGATCTATGTCAGGGGGAGAGCGTCTCCTGCTGACATAGAGCTGTCCACACCGGCGCTTCTGTTGGTGTACCATATGTCGCTAGGGAAAAGGAGGGTTCACCCCCTGAGTGACACAAGTTATACCGACAAAAGTGCTTGTGTAGACATAGCCTCCCTGTGTCCTGACTTTGAAACGTTTGTGTGATTTCCATACAAGTGGAGGGTGGGGTGGCAGAAACAAAAATAACCATTGTTCATGCTGATGGACTCAACAGGATTATAAGACTTCTCCAGTCTTTAAGTGATACCATTAAACTGAGGAGGAATGCCTTCTTCCTTAGCATTGGACAGTGCATTCTTCTATGTTGGCTTCCTTGTTGTAACATTTGGACTAGCTGAAGATATCTCAACCATGAGGTCACCACTCCTTGCAGGGCTGCATTCCTTCCAGGGGAAGGTTTCTTCTTGGAGGCCACCATTCGAAAGAATGTCCTACCTGATCAAACTTCTGCAGATATTAATTGGTAACAGTGATCTTTCTATGACTTAGCCTTTGAGTTGCCATAGGAATCAGTTATTCTCTCATCCCCATCACCTGTAGCCCCAAGAAGTCCTGGAAATCTCATCAGGGACCCTGTTTGTTCTCATGACCAAGAACTGGAAAATATCTCCAAACTTTTTGGAGACCAGGAGTCTCTATGCTCCTAAATCAGGACTGGATCAAATCAAGGCAACTGCTGCTTCTTTCCCATCCAGATTTCTGGTGGCTCTGTTATCACAGGTCTAGAAATCTCATGTCCAATAGTACCATTTCTTTCTCTTTCTCAGATTTCTAACTTTTATCCTGCTGTCTCATTCTGTTCCGAAGTACTTGTAGTTGAGTTACTTTCATACTGCTATATTTTATCGTCCTCTAAATCAGCATCTCAGTACAGGTATCTCTGCTGCAGCCTATAGTACCTGTGCCATGAGGAATGCAGACACACAAGCAAGCCAGATAATCAGAAAAATAGCTGGAATTCCTCAAAGACTAGCCTTCACATCATAATTATTTATTTTTACTTTTTTTCCCTAATCCATCTCAGAAAGCAAAAATTTCCAAATAAGGAGGTGGGAGCAGCTGCTCTGCAAACAGAGAGCCACAAAAATAATTCTAGCCTCCACCCTGGTGTGAAAAAGATTTTCAGACTGCTGACTGACATGCTGGCTTCTGTTTGGCTTCGGATGATGGGAGAAATGCAATGGTCCCTTTCAGAGAGTCTTGGACCCTCTTAGGAGCAGAGAAGGATCATTAACAACTTTTGAGGCACTAGTTTAATATAGAAGTATGGTAATGGTTCCTTCATGAAATGCAGAGAGGTTGTCTTCTTTGTATTACATTAGTGCCTGGAAGGCCCAACTAAGATCAGGCCGCCCATTGTGCTTGGCACTGTAAACATACATACACAAAACTGATCCTATCCTGAAGACCTAAATTTCCTATGTGTTCTCAGTTGCATATAAAATTCTCCCTCACTTCCTATCCTAAACTATATGTATTAAACAGCTGCTAAATTCTGCACCGGAGGTGGCTGCATTACAGTGAAGATAAAATTATTTAGGGCAAGTCTAATCTTAGAATGCTACATTGGCGCAACTGCACCGATGCAGCCTTTAAGTGAAGATGCTCCTACGCCAATGGTAGAGCTTCTCCTGTTGGCGTAGTTAATCTACCTCCTGGAGAGGCGGTAGCTACGTTGATGGGAGAAGCTCTGTCTACTTTGGGGGAGGGAGGGGTGTTAGGTCAGTATAACTGTCGCTCAGGGTTGTGAAAAATCCACACCCCTGAGCGACGTAGTTCAACCTATATAGGTCTGTAGTGTAGACCTGGCTCCAGATGAAAGGTGAAAATAAATGTTAGCACTTTTGCACTTCACTTGACTTTAAATTGGGATTCTATAGAGGTGGGAATTAATCAATGAATCAGGGAGAAATTCACAGCTATGCAGCAGTGGCCAGGACAACACCTAGGTACTGCTTATGTCCTTTTTAAGCCCTTAAAGATTGTTAACGAATAGGAGGGACTATTGTGGGGAGGTTCCTTGCATTTCTAATGAAGCTCTAATCTGGATTTTGTACAGCTGTATCTGAGGAACTGACCTTGCATAGTCACTGCTAGACTGGCTAGAGTAATTCTGTCATGATAGGGCCATCTACCTGGTTCCTTCTCTTACCTGGCTGGAATCCCAATGATCTCTCCCAAAAGGATTAGCTGGTTTGTAAGGGTGTTGGCTGCATGACTAATCTTTTGCAAACAGACTCATTCAGAGGAACCATGACTGGCCAAGCCTAGCTTTGCTGTGTGCACTGCTACACAAAGTCCAGGGGACAGGTGGCGGTTTTCTTTCTCTGGGACTTTCTGAGGGATAGAGAGAAAACACCATCCGCTCCCGAGTTACTGCAAAGTTCCCAACGACACTGGAAAATGCTGGCTTTTTCAGTCCATTTAGGTCATTCATCCTCAGCCGGCGTACCTGCAGGAGCCAAGAACTGTATCAGGCTGTGACTGTTGTCACAGTGGGGTAGTAGTTTCATTTACTCAGGCGTCTGCCTAAGTGGGGTGATAGACCAGGAATTTTATTGTTGTTGTTTATTTGATTTCAATGGGAGTTGGGCACCTAACCTACTCAGGTGCTTTTGAAAATCCCACGAGGTGCTTATCTGCATTTTTAGGCACATTTGAAAATCTGGCCCTTTGTGACTAGTGTCACTCTCATTGTAAGCTGCAGACAGCACTGGAATGAATTTGAATCCACTTCACGTGTTGAGCTGGTCAGGTGCGGTTAGTCAATATTTGTCACTAGGTTATTTTCTTTGTTATTTATGCACCCAGAGGTTTGAGAATGAGGACGTTAGGATAGATTTGAAAATTAATATCTGTAAATGCGTGTGTATTACTGTATGTGTAGAGGGCCCTGAGGCTGTGCTCATAGCTCTGTGTAGCTCTCTGTGTGTAGGATCTGCATGGCGCAGGGTTACTAGTATGTCTGCCTTTCTTTTCATCAGTCACTAATATCTGCTCATTCCTGGGTCTTTGTGTAGTATGTCAGTGTCCCTGCCATGACTGGCAGTTGTTTCCTGTTGACGGGTTCGTAAATTTTCTCTGGGGAGCAGAGGAGTCATATTTTTCCTATTGCACTTTCCTGAACAAAGCAATTTAACAGCGGGGGTGGGGGCCCTTGCATGAAGGACACATCTGTGCAGCAGCATCAGTAGAAATGGTTTATTTAAAAAAAGCCCTCTCTGAAATTCTGTTAATTAAAGAAGTGCTTAATTACAGCATTCAGAAAGGGTAACGAATACACCAGTCCCAAGCCTCGCTCTGGTGTCGTCTTTAACTTTCCTCAGGGGAATAGGATGGCCCTGTTTGTCCTTCCTGTTCATTATTGTTCATGTACCAGTCTGACACCTAGGACCATATCTCATCCTGCTGTGTGCTGCCTAGGGGTGAGCAAGGAACGGGACACAGTCAGTAGCTAAAACCAGACCCTCCTGCTTTGCTGGTGCAGGAGGATAAATGAGATAAAATTTACGCTGGATATTGGATATGACTCTATGTAGTTGATTCAGGATATGCACAAATAAATGTGCTTTTCTCTATGGGTGTCTGTCCCATGTTTCTCACTCACGTTCTTCAATTCAGTGAGCCTTCAGCATGACAAGTTATACAAGCATTGCCAATTAAGTGTAAAAGAGTCCGACCCTTCAGATGTCTGTCCACCACTGTGTGTGGGCCTACATTGGTTCCAGATTCGATCCCTTGTGTTCCTTTGTCAGCGCACATCCATCCCTGTCCTGAGGTGGTGTGGGGTGAACACCCCATCACACCACATTGAAGGGGTTAAAATGGCTCAGCAGGGGCTAGCTGATGGGATGGGAGGCCACCTGGGTGAGGTATAGGCTGGATATAAGCTGGAATAGAACCTGAAGCCCAGCTAGGCAGGAAGAAGAGGGGCTTTTATGAAGCCAGGGAGAGGAGAGTAGAAAGAGACCTGCACGGAAAGAGAGTCAGCAGTTATTCTCAGGGTTGAAAGAAAGGAGTAGTAAGAAGCCTAGGAAAAACAGCAAGAGTGAGACGTCGTGGATTTTAGCTGCTGATTGTGGGGTCCCTATGCTGGACCCTAGTGTAGCGCGCAGTCCAGGGTTCCCCTATCAATCACTGGGGGAGAGACATGGACAGGGCCATGGATTTTGAAGACTGCCTGAGGTGGTTTGGTTAGGGAGACTTTGATACCCCTAAAGGGGGGAAACTATAGTGATCTGGCCAGAGGACCAAGACACAAAGAGGAAGCACTGCAGCTCATGGGGGAGGCTGCAGAGTGAGAGATTGGGGCAAGGGGGCTGAGGAGGCATCAAACCAGTGGTGAGCTAATCCCCAAATGAGCCATGATGAGGTGCCAGAACGGTGAGTAGAGTGGAACCCCGTGGTGTGCAGTCTGTAGAGCACGTGTAAATCTCAGCACTACCTTTCCTTCCCAGCTTTAGGGCTGGTCTACACCAGAAAACTAGATCGAACCAGCTACGTTGCTCAGGGGGTGAAAAATCCACACCTTAAGTCCCCGGGTAGACAGCACTAGGTCAATGGAAGAGTTCTTCCATTGATGTACCACCTGTCAGGAAGGTGGGTTAACTGCGCCAATGGGAGAACCCCTTCTGTTGCTGTAGGTATTGTCTACACTGAAGCACAACAATGGTGCAGCTGCACAGCTGCAACCGTGCCACTGTAGCGTTCCAAGTGTAGACAAGCCCTTTCAAGGCAAGTTTCTTTACTGGATCCTTCTGTCTCTTGTGGCCAAAAAGGTGGTAACTATGTTGACAGGAGAAGCTCTCCTGTTGATTTAGCACTGTCTATATGGGGGGTTATGTCGGTATAACTATGTTGCTCAGTGGTGTGGATTTTTCACATCCCGGTGCGCCATAGTTATACTGGTATAGGTCTGTATTGTAGACCTGGCCTCAGTGTTGGTTCCTTAGTTGGGAGTCAAGAGAAGGTGGAGTTGGGATCCAATATGAGCATGTAATCTTCACTGAGCCCCAGCACTGGCATCTTTGTGAACACAGAGCATGCTAACTGCTGTTGCCTATAGCTTACCACTCCCAAAAGCCTTAACCAGAACAGCAAAGGTACTATAATAATTTTTTGCACTCAGATGGCGTATTTCATCCATGTATCTTTTCAAGCCTTAATGTACTACACTTCACAGCCTCATAGATGAGGGAACTGAAGGTGAAATGACTTGCCCGATGTCACACAGGAAACAAATGGCAGAAATAGAGAGAATCCAGTAGTCCTGCCTCCCAGACCCTTTCCCCTACCCCTAACACTACCTCCCACTATCTGTTCCCACTTAAACACAATGCAATGTATTTCTGTACAGCATCCTCCATACACAGTGTCATAAAACCCTTCCTGGTCAAAGAGTTAAGGGAAGGTTTGAAACTGGGGTCGAAAGAGGGGGTGTGACTCTGAAGCAAAATTGGAGCCATGCTGCTGTGTTAATTACGTTTGATTTATCTACTCTATTTTTCTTGGTGTTTTTGGATGTGTGACAAAATTGTGTCCTGCACAAACATGAACTTCCCTGGGGGGTCGGTGGGAGAGTGAAGTGGAAAGTTGTGCTGAGTTAGCCAGATGAACGCAGAAGCTTGAAGCCACCTCATTAGTGACAAGGCCACCACTTGTTCTGAAAGACACACTTTTTGGCCAGTCAGATCTCCATGGAGACCAAGGGTGAGTGACCTTCCTGTCCTGACAGCCACTCCCTTGCACCATGTCCCATGGCTGCCTGGTGTATGTCCTGGGAGAATGGCAGGATGTGTGGGAAGGAGCCCTGAGGCATGGCATGTAACCCAGCCCAGAACTGCTGTGGTCACAGCCTATGCAGGAACGAACATGTTTGCTTGTTTGTATTTTCCAAAATTAAACTCCAGCCCTGGCAACTCTTCATGTCCCAGTTAGGAAGCAAGTGAAAAAGCAGCAAGCTCCCTCTCATGCCTTCCATGGAAGGCTCTAGACCTGCTGGGTTCAGGCCTTCCCCCCTCCTTTTCCTACTCACTGTTTGGTGACTGGGTGTCCTCAGGGGAGCCACAAATAGATCAGATGAGTGATATCACTGAGCAGTGGTCCCTGGCATTAGCCTCAGGGGTATTGGGGAGGGATTGGAAAAAGGGCAAACTTCCCAGACGCTAAGACAAAACAGCACAAAGGGCAGGGGAAAATCACCCTGTCCTTGGCCCAATCTAGGAAAACCATTTTAAGACAGAATTTGGGCCCCAGCCTGGAAAATGAGGTGGTTTACATAGGGGGCTCTGCAATCCAATGAAGACAGCAGCAGAAATGGGGTGCTGGATGCTCTCAGTTGGATCTTCAAAGTGCAGGTGGGGAAATGTGACTTCTGGGAAGGGAGAAGGAAGCAGGAGCTTGCTGAGAGCCGTGGGCCTGATGGGGAATGTGAAAGTGGAGGGTCGTTTAGAGAATCAGAACTGTTCCTGAACCTCAAAACTTCATGCATATCTCTCTGCGGTAATGCTGAGGTAATGTTTGCTACCTGCCCCATCCTGACAGAGTTAGCATTAACCATGTCTGATTGCCAGTTCTTGTGGGCTTCACTTTTAAGCCAGGCTCCTCCACAAGGGGATAATTGTATGTAGTCTGTGTTCCAGCATGGGCCAGGGAGTGTTGTGGCTTTTCCATTCCATATTCCAGCCCCCTTCTGCTAGGAGCTGGTGCCTGTTTGGGAGTTCATGTAATAGGTGTTGAGAGCTTAGCCCAAAAATAGAAGTGAAACAGTGAGGGTATGCTGGGAATTGCCATCCAGAACAGTCCTAAGGGAAAAACACTACAGGCCTGAAAAATGGGATTGAAATGGATAAAGAAGATCATGATGGGCCAATCGTTATCTCATTAAAGTCCCACTTCACTTCTGGCAAGAGCTGAAAGGTAGAGAATGGCGATTGGCAGAGTGCTGGGAGCTAGAGAACTGACCTCCAGGCTGGGAGCCAGGAACTCCTGGGTTCTAATCCTGACTGACTCATTGTGTGACTTTGAGCAAGACACATCATCTCTCTGGGCTGCTAGCAATTAATCACTTTGAAGAGCTGAGCTGAGGGGCTTGTTAAAACACTTTGAAGAGGGAACCTACTATATAAATGCTAGGGGTTATTTCTGAGTGGGTGAAAGCACTAGGAATAGCACGGCAGGCACTGAAAAATTTGGAGCAGGTTTCCCCTGCGTGCTGTGGGGTGCAGGGTGAGGTGAGGTCAGTTACATGTTTGGGAAAAAAGTGGATATTTAGGAGGTATCTGCAGTTTGGAGAGGGTGCAGGGATGACCCCAGCCCATTGTAGGCTGGGTGGGCAGTGAGAGGGGTGGCTGGGCAGATGTGTACAGAGAGAAACCCTGGCAGGCCGGGCAAGGCAGTGAGATGGTGACCAAGTGGCTAAGGAGCAAGGAGGGCATCTTTAGCTAAGCATGCAGGGTAGTTAGAGGGTGATGGTGGGCAGATGGGGTGCAAAGGTGGACAATACTAGTAGGCTGTACATGGTGGTGAGATGGGGATCTTAGGTGCCAGGAGGGTAATCTCAGTCAGACCAGCAAGATTGGCGGAAGGGCGGTACTTGACAATCCTCATTAATGGCTCTTCTAAAAAAAATAAAAAAAAATCTGTTCCTGGAGATTGCTTTCTGTACTGTTCTGAAATGAGCAGCTCATTATCTTTCTCCTGCTCCTCTGAATAGAACAGGGGCAGCCCCTGGGAGCTGCAGTCCCTTAGGAGTCCACCACTCAGAACAGCAGCATTAATCCACGTTAGGTGGGATTCTGGGGTCTGGGGAATAAGAGAGAACTAGAGCTGTTCTCCTGGATTCTTCAGCACAATGTTTAAAGCACTTGGGGTGCTCAGCTAATCAGGTCACCGGCCTGGCTGAACATTCCTAGCCCATCACTCTGCATGGAGGGAGACTCAGGCTGTGGGACTGACTGTTCCATTTGTAACCATTGGACTGCTCCATCTGAAGGTCACCCTGGGGGGGAGAAATTAGCCGCGATGAGAAACTTTATTTTAGTACTCCACAGTTCAGTGCTTTGTAATCAACACATGATGCTCTTGAGCACCCCTTTGGGTTATGTTCCAGGGTGTCTCCTTTGTGACAGACACCCTTGGTTTTGTAGCATTATGAACTGTTTCTGAGACGCCTTATAATGGAGAGCATCGGGCAGATTTGTAACAGCAGGAACAGGCGGTCAGGATTGTAATGGTGTTTGAGAGATGGCCATTGCATTGTGATTTATTAGAGAACAGCAGCCCATGGAGCCTTACAACCCCGTGGGACAGGTCGAGTAAAATTCAAAGTCCATGCCACTTAGCACAGTGCTGAAGTGCTGGTTGTATTTGTTAGGTGTCCTTCGTTTTGATACTTGCTTGTCTCTTTTCCATTACTCATGTTCAAGTCCAGTCGTCATCTGGTGGGAACGAAAGGCAGGCTGGCCCAGATAGCAGAGCTGCCATGTTGTTCCTGAGATGTTAGAGAGATTTTCTCACACCATGACGTTGCATCAGTGGGTGACAGCATTGCTTCATCCCATTGTGACACACGGTCACCATGTATTGATCTGATGACAAGGTCACATCACTGACTTTAAGTGGTCCAAACCAGGGCAGGCTCTAAATTATCTGGGAGCCTGGCTTGTAGACACCGGCCAGACCCATGGATATCAGACAGACTTACAACTTCAGCTACTGGATGGCTAAGAAATGATCCTTCTGAGCTTCATCTTGAATACTAATGCAAAGTCCACCTGCTTGCATTGCAACAGTGACAATGCCTGAAGAGGCGGTGGGGAATCTTTCTGCCAGCAAGCAGCATTGCCTTTCCCATTTCTATTTCACTGTGGCTCGCATGTCCTGAGATCGAGAGATGACTCTGCTGCCTTGGTCAGATTTGCACAAAGCCCACAAAAAGTGGGTTGCTTGATATCTGCTTTACACTGAAAGAATCTAACAGCCGGCCCTGCCCAGATCTCTCTGTTTGGTTAGAAAGTGGCTGTGGGATCCCCCATGTTCAGTAGCAGTCCAGGAGAGTACATTCCTTGAGCTGTGCCCAGCACATCTGTTTCCACGTGTAATGCATATTTTACCTCTGAAATCTGTGGTATGATTTATAGTTTGCTTGGCTGTATGTGGTATGCACGCAGCAAGCATCCATCTACTTGGTGCAAAGGGTATGTCTATACTGTCCCATTGAGTGTGCAAGATTCAGCTAAGGTTTAGACAAGGCCTTTCGCTCACTATGGGCTGCTGCATCCCCCAGGTGTGAGCTGAAGGGCGACTCTACCCCTCTGAGCCACAAAGAGCTGTACTGAGCTTTCCGCAGCTGGAAGTGACACTTATATCATGTCACAGGCCATTTGATTTCCCCCACATTCTAGTCTTGGGTGTTAGTGCATCGAAACCAAGGGCCTTGTTCTTCCCCTGCGCTCGATGGGCATGCAGTTCAGAAATGCCAGCTCTTGGCAAGTGGGAGCCCTGGGGTTAAATAATGGGAACCTCCCATGGTTTAAGCAATGGGCCTGTACTCCTGTAATGTGATGTGTAAAATGAGTTTTAAGATCCAGCATTCCACCGGTGGCCCTTTGAATTGGAAAGGAAAAAAACAGTCTCTGCTTGCATTGTGCTTTCCACCAGGGAGCTAAGAGCCACCATGGCATGCTGGCTTCGCCAGCTGTAGATGACTAAATGTAGCCTGGCTGTGTGGGCTGCCTGCAGTCCGGCCAGAATATTCCTGCTATCTCTTCCCATAAACACTGCAGCCTTTGTCTTCTGCCTTATCGTGCCTTTAACATAACACAGAGCTGTTACTGTGCTCTCTCTGGAGCAAAGTCCCCTCTCTGTTTTAGGGGGTCTTTTCTTCAACTCGCTCATTGTCTCCCCGTGTTTATTGTGCTGGCTGGAGGACATTTATTTCGGAGAAAGGAGGAGATGCCCCCATTTGTGGGGGTTTTATAAATGTATTGCATTCTCCCAAAGAGCTGCTGAGCAAACAGTGTGTGGTCGTCATTAACTCTTCGGTGCCATGCAGGGCTAAAATGCAAGAGCTACACTGGGGCTTTTCAGTGTGTGGAAAATTGTTTTGAGAGAATTTGGAATTTGCCTGCTGTGTAATGCAGCAGCCATGAAATCCTGCAACATGACTGCTTCTGATCCAAGCGCTGAGTTTTAGGGTCTGCTCTCCCTTTGGTGTTATCTGCCCTGACAATCATAAGAGCTTTGTTTGTGTCACTGGAGAAAGGCTTCCAAATTCTGCAAAATGTAATTGATTCTAGCACTCACTCAGGGACAGATCCTGGAGTTCCCCTCTGCGGCAAGCACCTGGCTCACTGTGACCCTGTTGTGTGGCTGCATTCAACGTTTTCCTCCTACATCTCTTAAATTATATCAAAATCATAAGACCCACGTCCTCTGTGGCATAGCACTTTTCTGTTGTGGCGTATGTGTCAGACAAGGCCAGCTAGCTTGAGGAGTCAGGAATTCCATTAATTCTAATCTCAGTTCTGCTACTTACTTTCTTTTTCTCCTTAGGCAAGTCACTTAACCTCTCTGTCTCAGTTTCTCTACCTATAAAATAGGAGTAATAGTTCCCTTGTGTCATGCCACCTGTGCAAGCCTTAAACCACTTCTCCTTTCATCATATCCTTGATAACCCTTCCGTGGCTTTGAGCACCCATGATGCTTCTCTCCAGCCCTCTCAGATTCTGTGTTCCAAAGTGTAGTTAAGACTGAGAGCTGTGACTAACAGCCCATTAAGAGCACTGTTGTATTAAGTTAGATGGAATAAATTGGCCAAAGGTGTTAACATAATCTAGTCACTACTCAACATTAAACAGTGTTAAACGAGGTCCAGGGCATGATATAGAGACCTCGGTCTGCTCAATATCGTGTCAAACACGCCATTAAAAATCATTTAAACCTTTTAATAAAGATAAAGAAAAGAAGGAAAAACAGTTAAAACATTTGAAATGTAAAGTATTAAGTAAGGCTTTCATTTTGACAACATCCCTTGTTCCCTTTTCCTTTAGCTAGAGAGTTTTAGAAGGAAAAACTCCTGTGTTTGACAATCTGTTAGATGGTATTAAAGATGGTAATAACTGTCCTTTGGGGAAAAGAGAAGAAGATGGTTGAGTAGGGTTGTCACCCATTCGGGTTTGATCCGGACAGTCCAGGTTTTGGCTTCTGTGTCCAGGTACCATTTAGGGTTTCCAGGTGCCCAGTTTTCTACCAGAAAGTCCAGTCAAAAAAGGGACCCGGCAGTATCCGATCAGATGTACCGACCGGACAACAACAGCCAAGTTACCATGGGGTGGGGGGAGGCGCTGGGTCATTAGCCTGTGCCAGCCCCTGCTCAGCTGGAGCCGCCTCCTACCTGAAGGCAGTCTCCTTGTTAGGCTGCAGCAGCTCCTGTCCCAGACCCAGAGCAGAGGGAGCCCAGTGCAGAGTGGTGGTGAGGTAGAGACAATCCAGGGAGTAATGGGGGAGGGTGGAGCTTGGGAAGAGGAGTGAGCAATAGGGGCGGGGCCTTGGGGGAAGAGGTAGAGAAGGTGCAGGGCCTTGGGGGAAGAGGTGGGGCAGAGGGCCTGGCCTCAGAGGTCCGGTTACCAGCAATTAGAAAGGTGGCAACCCTATGGTTGAGATGAGCTGGAGCTGCCGTTGCTGCTGTGGATGTTTCTGTTAAAGCTCGATCCTGTTTCATCCTAGTTTGGTGTTTGGGATTCAGTAGGGATGGCAGCGTCATTTGGGTTCATTTGTTTCTGGCCTGTTCTGGTCAGGACACCTCTTAGGATTAAGGTGATGAAGGCCTGGGGTCACAGGATCAGTGGGGGTGACAGCCATGAGGTGAAGCTTGTTCCCGTAGCATCTGTCTGTTCTTTTTGTTCTTTCATCCTTGCCGCACAAAATCTTTCTTTTAAGGATCAAAAAATGAAGTGATGGGTGAAATAGCCCATTTCCCTCATTATTTTGTCCACCAATTAGGCCTAATATCTGACATACCAGTTTTGGCTCATTAGCTTCCTGCTCCATATCTTTTAACAAGCATAATTTAAACACAATCCTTGAATTATATTAACTTGGCCTTTTTGTTTAGACTAACTCAGTTATTCTGTCTCCCTTTCGTACCTTTTCCCATCAACATTTGTCTTTTTAGCTCATGGTAACATCTTACGAACTTTTACATAGCTTTTACGGTGGAACTCACAATTCAGGTAAATTTGTAGGCCCTGGGTTGCCTCCATACCCAGAGCTCCCTTTCCTAACCTAACTACAGCGATCTGGTCTCAGTAACTTCATTTCCAGAATTTTTGTGGAATTTCACCAATTCCATTTTAAATATTGTGAATTTGTAAGCAGGTAAAACTTTGTCATTAGAGTGGAAATGAAGATTTCACCATCAGCTTCCCTACTGTCTCCTTGTCACCCATTCCATTGGCTGGTAGGGCTTTTAAAATGCTAAATAGTTCTAGGTGAATTCCCCATATTGTTTTCTGTGTTTCTGAGAATCTGCAGAAACAGAATTTTCTTTGTGTTTAGGTTTCCAGTGGTGAGAATTCCTCTGCTCCAGAGGCCCCATTTAACTAACTCTACATGAGAATTTAAACCCTTTTTCAGTGCACATTGACTAGATCTCAGGTCAGGATGTTATTCAACAAACACAAGACAACAGTAGCTATGCAAAGATATAATTGCAATAATGTGGTTTTAAGAGCTGTTACCTCATGAACCACCACCAAAGATGAGGGAAACTTAAATCTATTATTGGAAAGCTGGGATTGCCAGATTTCCAGTGGAAATATGTAATTAATTAAGAGTAGGTTAGATAAATGTCTATCAGGGATGGTCTAGACAGTAATTGGTCCTGCCATGAGGGCAGGGGGCTGGACTCGATGACCTCTCGAGGTCCCTTCCAGCCCTAGAATCTATGAATCTATGAATTTCTATCATAAGTGGTTCACAAGAAAATACCTTGAAATAATTCCTCATTCACACCAGGAAAAAATACAGTCCACCTACCAAACAGGTCAGGATGCTTTCAGCATCATAAGCGCCCTGTGCCATCTGCCTTTTTTATGAGTTCTGAGTGGACCATTGCTGCATTAAAGATGCTGAGAGTCAGTGCTAATCAGATGGGCTCAAGGCCCAAGAGTAACATAAGTTCTACAGATTCTCATTTATTTCTTCTAATAGAAACCTATCCTTGGCCCATTAGCCATCTCTATCTGCTCGTCTTTGGTTAATTTTCCTTCTCATTAAAACTGTTCCTTATAAATTGATTTAAAATGTAAATATATCAATTTCATGTGTGCTGGTAATACCTGGTTTTACAACCAAAGTCAGAAACTTGTCCAAGGTTAGTGGGCTTTTCTTCTAGAAACTGCCCGTCAGTTTTTAATTAAGCATTTAAATACAGTTAACATAATATAATTAAAATAGTTAAGGACGCCATTGCTTTCTGTCGGTCAATTAACATAATGGAATTTGGCATTGCACTTTAAAAATATATTGAAGCACGTACAGATTATGCTGCCTAGTGGGAAGGAGTTGGGCAGACTGCTCCTTTCCTGAGGAGGAGGGAATATGAAATGAATAGAAGTGTTCGTGATGAAGAAATCCACACCCTCAGCCATGCCCGAAGCTATTCAGACATCCAGGTGTTTTCCCATGGCAGCTATAGGCCATAACTTTGTTGTCACATGACTTGTTTCACATAGGAAATTACTGAATTTGTCTCATCTCGTCTCTCTGCCTTTCTTTAAGGAATTGTTTCATCAGCAAAGCGCACAGGGATTCCGGCTCCTCGGGAAATTTCATCAACTGTCTCCAGAGAGAGAGCTGTGTTGCGTGGTCCAGCCAACACCAGGAAAACTCAGCCCAGCCCAACTTCTTCGGGCACGCCCACCCCTACCAAGCACCTGCGTCCTTCTGCCAAGTCCAAGCAAGAGAATGAAACTGGGGACAAGGCAGTTCTGGAGTCCCAGGTTAAGGAACTCTTGGCAGAAGCAAAGACGAAAGACACTGAAATCACCAAGCTCCGGAGTGAGCTGAAGAAATGCAAAGACAAAGGGGTAGCTAACTCTGAAGGGATTGGTGCTTCAGACCAAAACTTAGAAACGTTACCATTGTCACCTGGTGACATAGACCCATTGATACAGACACTTCAGGAAAAGAACAGGACTTTTCAAAAAGAGCTTGCTAGCCTGGTGGAAGAAAACCGGGTTTTGAAGGAGAAACTTATTTATCTAGAGCACTCCCCTCTCTCAGACACAACAACAAGCAGCGGGGGTGACAGCAGCTTCACAACCCCAATCACTCAAGAATCAAGTTTTGGAAGCCCAACAAAAAATCTATTGAGACGTGAACCAGATGAGCCCAGACAGCATGTGAATGGAGAAGCAGTGCGAAAGTCAGGTTCTTCTAGCAGTGATGTGACTAAAGCCTCCTTGTCACCTGAGGCATCTGATTTTGAACATATAGCAGATGTACCTTCTAGGCCAACTTCCTCCAACAGCAACCCCTTCAAGGGTTCCAGATGCTCCACCACAGGGAGTTCTCCGAACAACATTAGTGACCTTTCTGTGGCCTCCCTGACGGAGAAGATACAAAAAATGGAAGAAAACCACCACAGCACAGCAGAAGAGCTTCAAGCTACTTTGCAGGAGCTGTCAGACCAACAACAAATGGTGCAGGAGCTGACAGCAGAAAATGAGAAGCTAGTGGAAGAGAAGGCTCTGCTGGAGACCTCCTTTCATCAGCACAAAGAGAGAGTAGAACAGCTTAGTCAAGAAAAAGAAAAGCTGATGACTCTCCTACAAGAGCGATCCAAGAATGAAGAAACCAAAGTTCAGGAGGGGAAAATCCTTGAACTGGAGCAGAAATGTACAGAATTGCTTGAGAAAGCACAGTTTGAAAGAGAAAAGCTGCTCAACATCCAGCAACAATTATCCAGCAGCCTACGGAGCTTAGAAAGGGAGCACCAAGATGCTCAGGAGATGATCAAGGGCCTGAGAGAGGAAAATGAGAAGTTGGGTGGGCTTTTAGAAATGGAACGACAGAACAACAGCATGGTGGCAAAGTCTCTAGAGGACTGTAAAGTTGCCTTAGAAGGCCTGAAGATTGAAAATGGATCTCTCAGAACTCAGTTAGACAGTGAGAAACAAAAAGCTGCAGAGATCAATGCAATGGGATGTATTACTGACAACTCTGAGGTGCAAGAGATGTTGAAAGTGGCCCATGCAGAGAAGGATCAGTTAGAACTGGCTTGTACAGAGCTCAAACAAGAGCTGCTGAAGGCAAACAGTGAAGTAAAATATGTCCAGGGTCTACTGGCCAAGGTAAGACAAAAATAGATTCACATTCAATGCCGCCATATGTCCGCCCTCCCCTATCAACCAATACAGTGGTTTCTTCGTGAGACAAAGACCAGTAATGAAGTAGAGCTGAATGAATAATTCATAGTGAATAATCTAATCCATTACAAAAAAAATTTTTTTTGACAAATGTGCAGGTAATGTAGGATTTTTTTGCAAATTTATTCACTCAGAATTATTTGCGGACTAATTCCTGGTCTTCTAGATCATTTGTGAGCAGTTGACTGTGAGTACTCAAGATTTGAAATTTGAGTTACACTAGTTAGTTTTGATTGGATTTATAGGTCACATGATATTGGGTCTATTTCCTAACTGAGCAAGTATAAATTCCTAGTATCAGGTTTCTGTACTCAAAGAGAACTAAATTACTGATGGTTAGTGAACAGCAAATTTTGGATCATGGAACCAGCTGGTTTACCAAGTAGTGAATCAAATGACTGGTCCTTTGTTCTCATGTCAGTAACACTGGTAGGGTCTGATCTTGTATCCAGTGAAGTCAATGGCTTCAAGTCAGTTGACTCAAACCGATGCAGAATCAAGCCCAAAATGAGATTTTGTAAAAACATGAATATGAGAATATTGGACCATCTTACTGAATTCAGATACGAAGTGTCAGCTAGCACATTAGCAATTTGATATGCTTTTGGCTAAAACGGAGTGTAATCTGTTTGAGGACTAAATCCTGCCTGGTAGAGAAATTGACTTGATGGTCTGATTGGTCATTTCCATTTTTAATTAGTATGGTCCTTCTCTTGGAAGGTCTTTGTTTGACTTTTACTGATGTGATTTCATCCAAGACAGTCTGTCTCCTCTGCCTTTCAGGGGGCGTGGGTGGTGCTAGATGAGGTAAGAATGTCAAGGGCAGAGTAATGTAGTGGTCCTGAGTAGTATCTGGCACCATAGCAGTGGTGCAGCTAGCACCTTGTCTTGCGGGGAATTAACAGATAGCTGCTGATGTGAATCCATGACTCCACTAACGTGGGGCAAGGATCCCAAGTTGTCTCTGTATGACAATTGGTGGAGACAGAAAAGTCCTGTTAGATAACTGAGTCCATCCCGCTGCAGAGCAGAAAATAGTGTCCTCTGCACTGCCCACCTCCTCTTCCCTGCCCTTCCTCCTTCCAAGTCATATATGCTGTTAAATGCCATGTCATGTGTGATGTTTTACAAAACTGAAATCAAGCGCTGTGGTTGGAGTACTTAATGGCTACAGAAACAATTGGTTTTAGAGCAGTTTTCCCTCTCCTAGTTCTGTAGTTTATAGCTTCTTCCCCTTACTTTCAATCCCCAGCAATTCTAAATCATTGCTGATTCCATTTTCCATCTGAGCCCAGGTGTTCAGAGTGTAGCTGCACTGTTGGGTGTCACAGAGCAAGTGTAACTATAATGCAAGCCTCTGATTAATGTCCATCACTGCAGAGAGAGCATCAGTATCCGCCATGGTTCCTGTCCAGGGGAGGGGATCGTGGGAAGACTAGTTGGAGAGGAAGTGAGCGTTGCCAGAAAGCACCTCTATGGTTTGAGTGATTTAGGAAATCCAGATGTCCTTTCAGCTGGAGTAGGTGACCACAGCAAATGGAATACAGTAGGGGAGCACTCCCTAGTGCTTTAGCGTGTTCACTGGGGCTATGCTTTATGAAGAATAAACGAAAAACTGCTGAATGCTCCAACTCTGCACTACATTTGTATTGCTTTTTTTATTGCTTGGTTTTTAAACCACAAATTTCCTCCTTTTTACTCTTCCCTTGCATCGAATTAGGTTGTTTTGCCATTTGTGACACCCAGACAAGACCACAGGCTTCTCTAAGGCTTCCCTGTAGCCAAGCTCTGCCAGTTCTGTCCACAGAACTGGCAGCATGTGCCTCGGTTTTCCAGAACCCTGTTTCCTACTCTGAGAGGCTCGCATTTCCCTTTTCTTTGGAAGCACTGCTGTTGATCTCTGTGCCTAAACTGACCAACTGAACTGCAGTACATTCACTCCTTCAGTAATTCCAGATGTTGTATGTCTGGGAAGTGCACTTACCCTGGAGCAGCCAGATCTACCATGTACATCCTGGCAATCCACTGCAAATGCCATAGAAAAGCAGCAGTGAAATGGTTAATGTAGGCAAACAGGTCTGCTTCTAGGCCTTACTCTAGCTCTATCACTCTCCTAGTGTGACACAGCAACGGAATGGCTAAGGGCGTTGAACTTTCAAGAGGGGGCAGTGCTCTATACCTTGGCTGCAGTGATTGATTTAGAATTGTAATTTCTCTCCCGTCTAGCAGACTTAATTTCCTCTCCTGCCCCTTCCTGATATTACCTTTCTGCTGTGAAAAGAGGGTTGACAAGCACAGCTCATGCACAGTTCCTGGAGCTCACTGTCAGGTGTGTTGGAACTCCTGAGTTTGTGCAGTGCCTAGAACATTGGGCCAATCCTGTTAAGTGCATGGAACACCCGTTAAAGTCTGTCCTATTGTCAGTGAGCTCAGTTAAGAAGCCAAGGCAGACTTCCAGCTTTCTTTCCTTTCTTCCAGGTGGAGAAGGAATGTGGTCAGCTGAAGGAACTGTATGACCGACAGGCTGAACAGCTGAGCAGAACCAGCCTGAAGCTGCAGGAGAAAACTGAGAATGAGTCTGAGATCAAAAACCTGAAGGAGACCATCTTTGAGCTGGAGGACCAGGTGGAGCAGCAACGTGCTGTCAAACTGCACAACAACCAGCTCATCAGTGACCTGGAGAGTAGGTGGAGCAGGCCCAGAGCCCAGGCTGAGGCACAGCCTGCAGCAATGCGGGGAAGGGAGGGTGTCTAGAGTAATTCCCACTTTGATCAGTCTCATCAATGTAGACTGCAGTCTGCACGGGGCAGGGACTTGCTCCGTTTCTTGTGTGTAAAACATTACACGTACGCGTGGCACTGTAGGAATAATAGTAATGAAAATCTCCAAACTCTATCTCCTTCAGCTGAATGGAATATTGCTCATATCCAGGTGTTGGCTTTTAAACTGGATTTATTGTCTTTCTTTGTAAAGTATTTCAATATCTGGTGGTATGGGCTATATAAGAGCTAGGTGGTGGTGTTATGGGAATGGAAAAGTGCCACCTGCTGGCATGATTTGCACATTTCACTTTTTAAACCTTTTATCTAGAGTTGGGAGCCCCAGTGACAATGTAATGTGTGTACAGTCCTACAAGCTTCCATATCTGGGACAAAGCCCAGAACATGGTTGTTCAGTGTAAGGCTGTTTCTGATTTTTAAATCCATTGTCTCCTAGACAAAAGAGTTTAGTTCAGTAATGGCTTTTTCCATGGACATCATCAAGGATGCTGATTCCCTCTCCCTCACCCACTCTTCACCCTGGGCATCATGTCTCTAATAGTTTTTCCCATCTTGACTATTTGCAGGTAACGTGATGAAGCTAGAAGAGCACAAGCTGGATCTGGAGAGGCAGCTGAAGGGTCTGACTAAACAGATAAAGGTGATGATCAGATTCCTCAGTATGGTGAAGGCAGCAGCTGAGTTGTCACCTGAATGCTGGCTTTGAGCCAAGCACCACATTTCATTTCAAAAGACCCATCTCCCGGCTATCAAAACATCTTAAAGAAAGGCCTCCCCATCTCCCCCATTCGCTCTCAGCGGAGTTTGACTTTCTCTTTGGCCGAGAGGGAAAGTACAATCCAGGCTGATCTGATAGCAGTGTCACTGCTAGGCTGGGCAGCACCTGGCAATACATTTATTGTTTAGAGGCATCAGTCTCTTTTCAGATGCCATAAGCCTCTGCCAGACCAGGGTTGATAAAGCCAAGTCTATATCTGATGCAGGCCTCTACGTCCACGTGAAGCAACATTTAACAGGCCCAAAAGATCTGCCTGTTACATTAGCATCTAAGAAAAACACATCCTACAAGCAAGTAATAATCCTTGGCACCTAGGTAGCACATTACATTTCAAAGCTATGTACAAATATTAACTAACTAATATACAGAGAAGAGGTTTTAAATAACTGTGCTACTGACCATCAGAACAGGCAAAGCCCAGTTGCTGCTGCTGATAGAACAAGCTTGCTAAAGTTCTGTTACTGACCTAAAGATGACGTGTTTCTGTCCAAGTGTCTGTGTTCCATATAAAAAACCACCCCAAGCCATCAGTCCACATGCAGATGTCCTCCTGACATTACTAGAACATTTATGTCGAGATATGGCCCTTCATCTCTAGCTGTGATTTCCAGAGTAAATATATGCACAAACCAAAAATGCTGGAACTGCCAACTCCACCTGATACCTGAATATCAGAGCACATCCTTTCTGCTTTATGCAGTTCCTTTCTCTTCAAAGAAGGGGAAGCAGGTTTGGCAGTCAATGAGGGAGCTGAGGAATAGGATGAGTCTCCTGTAATTTGCAGTGGTTTAGTCTCCAGGGCACTTGTGCTTCTTTCTCCATGAACTTCTCCTGCTTTGGGATGGCCAGTGCTGTATAGCTGATGATGGGACATGAAGCAGAAAGGAGCTCATCTTTCCACAGCAATATCTGCTCTCCAGTGCTATCGCAACCCTAAGATTGTTAGTAGTAATAAATACTCTGATTACTTTTTCAGATGGAAAAGGTAACACAAATTAGTGTCAGTTCTTTTTTTGGCAATCCTGTCATTACCAAATGGCACACATCTATTGACCTTAGCATCATCATGAAACTCTGACACGCCACAAAAGTCATCAGTGATCACTAAGAAAGTGATTTGTGATGTGCCCATCTCTAGTAGGGACATTCCCTACAGTGCTCAGCCCATATTTGTACTTGCCCTTTCTAGGAAGATACAGAGGAGTGGAGGCGTTTTCAAGCTGACCTGCAGACTGCAGTGGTGGTGGCCAATGATATCAAGTGTGAGGCTCAGCATGAGCTGCGGGTGGTGAAGAGGAAGCTCCAGGAGGAAGAGGAGAAAAGTGCCAAGCTGCAGAAGGAGCTGGAGGAACTGCAGGGCAGCAGCAGGTCAGTCGCTCACAAGGGCCGGGTCCTTGTCTCTACGACAGCTAATGTGCATGCAGACAGTGCTTTGCCTCTAACTTTGCGTTGACCCAGATGTGTATGTTGTCTGTTTTTAATCCCTCTGGCAGGTTTTGTCTTCTTTTAAGTTGTCTCTGGTTTTGTCTTTCTTGGGTGCTCTCCAGTTCCCCCAACTGGGCCATGAGTGCAGGCTTTGTAAGGGTTACCTAATGACTAGATGCCCTGAGGTTTGCAGCTGTTTGTGTGGAAGACCATGATCTTTATACACAGTTGAGTAGGATTAAATAAAAGTGGTCACCAGTATTTATCCTGCAGCTTTGTCCCTCGGACTCTGTTATGCAGTGTATTATTGCCTCCATAACTGACTACACAGTTGGGTTAAGCCCCTTGCTGTTTTGCACTGACGCTAGGGTGGCTGAACATATCTCATGGGATAAACTGAAAATTAGCTACCAATTTTGAGATGAGAACCTGGGTTGCTCTGTTGTAGGCAAAAATAGGGATTTGCTGGACCTTTGTGTTCTACAAGTCCAGTACATGCTGACCGAATGGTTGATGAGAATATTGGGAAATCCTCACCCTGGGCAGCAAGCCCTTGATGGGGATCCCCTCTCCTGCCCCCCAGTTTTGAGCTTAATGGAATTATCTGAGTCTGATCCCTCTGTGAAAGTTAACATTTCACCCAGAAGTAATGTTATGTTGTGAGAACATTAGGGTACATTTGGGATAGTCTGATGGGCTTCAGTGTTGCTAGATTCAAGTTAGTCCTTCACCCCAACCCTTGGATTATCACGTGCACTTTAAAATAATTGAGAGAGATGCCACGTGTTCTCTGAGAAGTATACACTGTGCTCACTCTGGAGGAGGCAACCACTTTGCATGTAAGGGCCAGGTGTGAGTTATGCAGCAGGAGTTGGAACCAGCTTTGTATCAGGGTCTTCATGCAGTGCAAGGTATTTTGTGTAGCATCTTCCATTCCAGAAAGTTGTATAGTGCTAACTAGTACAATTACAGAGCGGAATTGAAGGAGCGTTGGAAATGAAGGGGTATAGGAAAGAGGGCTGAGATTTATAAAGAGGGCAGTACCACATGCTCCTGATGCATTGCCACAGGCAGATTCAGAACTGATATCTGTACAGAGCCAATGAAAAGAGAGCTGCATAGCTAAGGGAGGTAGAAAAGGAAGTCACTTACCAAAAACATGTGCCAGGTTTGCCCTGCTTCCCTACACCCCCACTGAATCTCTCTCCCCCAATAAGTCCATGGAAACTGAATGTAGCAGCCATTGGAATACAGTGAGTTCTGCCAGTTCTTTCAAGGCTAATGCAGTGAAGCTTGTACTGCTCACGTTATCTCGATATTTACCATGCAATACCTTCCGGAGTAGCCATTGCACAGAGGGGATGGGGTGGGAGTGGTGAGGGATCAGGGAAAGCTTTGTGGGGGAGGGTGAATCACAATTCCTGCCTTAAATGGGCAGAAATGTTTTTTAAAAGAATGCGTTTAAGATCCAAGTTCAGTAATGGGGTCCCTGATATGTGTGGAATGAAAAGCTACCAGCGAATACATTTTTAAAACAAAAGGAAGACAATCAAATTGTCAGCCAAGACTCTCATTCTGCCCTCTGTGTTTCCATTGCTAGTGTTGATGGCATCACAGATGCGGAGAGCAGGATGAGGAGCATAGCTCCCAGTTAAAGCTGGGTGAACAAATGATGTTTCAGTTCTCTGGAAGTTCCGAACAATGAAACAAAAAATAAAACCAAAAAAACCCACTTTCACTTTCACCAAAACAGAAAATTGAAAAGTCGATCTCAACCAAAATGGTTATCAAATGAAATGTTCCATTTTCAGGCACTTTAAAAAAAATAAAAGCAAAGGAGGTGAAGCACTAGATTCACAGAATAGAGGAGGAAGAGATGGTGAAGGTGATGCTGTGTTTCTTATTGCCTTTATCTCAATGGTAAGGACGCTCACTTGGCCTGCAGGGGCCTGGGTTCAATTCCTCCCTCTGCCTGATATGGAGTAGGCTTTTGAATTTAGATCTCCCCCATTGCAAGGGAGTGTCCTAACCACTGGACTGTGGGATATTCTGGGGCAGGTCTCTCTCAGGCCTAATCTACACTTAAAATTTAGTGTAGTGACATAGCTAAATCCCTGAGGGGTGTGAAAAATTCCACCCCCTGATTGATGTAGTTATGCCAACCCTGACCCCCAGGGTAGATACAGCTAGGTGTCAATGCTTCTGTAGAGCTAGCTACTGTCGCTCAGGGAGGTAGGCCTATGCCAGTGAAAAAAAACCTTCCATCAGCATGGGCTGAGTCCACTATGGGGTTATGCCCGCATAGCTCTGGCGCTGGAGCCATGCCGCTATACTCCCTCGCATGCTGACGCTGTTGTACTTTAGTAGTCATTGGGCCAGAGAGAAAGAGTGAGAATATTTATGTACCTGGTGGTTATGGCACTCACCGGGGAAACGAGTGACTCAAGATCAAGTTCCTGCTCCAATAACTATTGGATCATTTATACACAGTGGAACAGTTTCAACAAGAGAGACCAAGGAGACCGGTGGTTCGGGCACTCTCTCCTGCAAAGCAGGAGACCCAAGTTCAGATCCCTGCTCCACATCAGGCAGAGTGAGAAACTGAACCTGGGTCCTCCATATCCCAGCTGTGTGCCCTAACCGCTGAGCTAACGCTTATAAGGTGGGCACTGCCCCACCACTTCCTCTTCTTCCTCCTCTGGCTGTTTTTGGAATGGTGTCTAAGGCCTAAAAATGAACATTTGGCCAAAACTATTTGGTGAATTCTTGTCGTATTTGCGAATAGTTTCAGATCAACTGAAACTGCATTTCTTGATGAATAAACTATTTGAAAAATTCCACCAGCTTTCCTCCCTGGCCTACTTTAGACCTTAGTCTTGTAACTATGAGAGTCAAAGGACGTCATTGAAGGTACAGAGTCTTTCAGTTCCCATCTAAAGAAAGAAGTACTTTGAATGCAAAGGTAGGGTAGGAGAAGGCTTGTTGGTTTTAGAAGTAGGCTGTTATCTCCCAAGGATTTGAAATGTAGCTGCATTGTTATAGCTCTCAGGGTAAGGTGTATCAGAGCCTCAGTCAAGTATGCTCCCATTAAAACCAGATCCCTGTAATTCATACATGCAAACATTTCCAAGAGGAGAGAGCCAGACAGCTACCATGCTTGCTTTGGGAATGATAGGAGCTTCCAGCCAAGGCAGGAAAAGAAATTTGAGTCTAAGCCAATTCCCCAATTACATGCTTTTAATTAAGAAGTCAATTCTGTGGTATGCTTTATATATATCTATGGCTGTCTCTGTTCACCTGTCTGTCTGGCTAGCTTCCTTGTTGGACTACTTTGGACATGGAACCTGAAATACATTCTGCAGTGGACAACATAAATTCTCTTCAAAGGGCAGTTGCTGAGCTGAGCTGAGATTCATACCCTCACTAGTGAAAGTTTCTGCATCTGTTACCCTCTTGGTGTAATAGATTTGAATGGGGATCGCTCAGTGTCCCAGCATAGGTCATTCTAGCCAGAACTGCAACACAGAATGGCATGTAGGAGCCAGAGAAGCCGTTCTAAATCGCACCCTAAAACAGCAGGCAGTGAAATTTTAAAACATGTTATTAATATGTTGTTAAACCAGTCCCTGAAGTCTGTGGGTCTATTGCTGCGAACTACTGTTACATCCCAATTCCCCTCATATTCCTTTGGCCACTGTCCATGCCCAGCAACACATCCTCTTTTATCTGAAATTCCTGAGGTGAACTCAGTATTGCTCCAGTCAAAGTCCCCAAGGGCCACTGGCCAGAACCAACACTGAATTCTAGTCTATGCAGTGACTTGTAACACATGCTAGGCACTAGCAGAACCAGTCTGGAGCATGTGACACATTAACGAGATCTATAAAATATCCCTCACGTTTGCTAATGCTGAGCAGCTGTGCATTAAGCAGAATGTCAGACGATCCCCTGTGAAAGTTTCCTGTCTGATTTTAAGCTCCATTGGAGAAATGCACCTTCCAAAGAGTTTGCTGCTCAAAGGTTTTTTGACAATAGCTCAGCCGTCTCTGGGGGCTCGTTGGAACCCACATTGTAAACCAAACTGAAGCCTAAGAGATCCTGGTCGTTTTAGTATTTGCCTGTGGCTGCCTGAGTTCCTGACTCCAGCTAAGTTTGGTTTCACCTTGACGTTTTTCTAATCAGACAAAGTCATTTTTGGTTCAGGAACAGCCAGAGAACTTGCAGAAAATGCCCTGATGGGGTCATCAGAGTCCATCTGAATGAAGGTAAGAGCCTCTCAAGGGCATCTTTAACACAGAGTAACTGTCTAATTCTGTGATTAAGAATGTTGGGAGGCGGGAGGGGCTGGACAATACTAAGGCAAAGAAATGGGGTGTGGAAGGGAGAAGTTCACTTAATACCCTGACCTGAAATAAATCTTAGTACTTGTCATAAGAAAATACCAACCGAAACATACAAGTCATAGGTTTGGATTGGAGCCTTTTCTGACATTCTTCATGCAGATTAATAGTCTTTCTCAGGCATAAAAAACACAAGTTTTACAATACACTGTTGTACAACTCTCTCTCATCCATTCAGAATGTCAGCTGATGAAGGTCTAACTTCTGATAGCTGCTTTATAATCAGAAATGTCAGCAATGGAAAAGAAGTGCTAGATTGAATCCATAACACTCACAAAGGAAGCAAGTGGCCGTAGGAAGTACCTTAGTTTAGCGTGGCCCGATTGACCTCCATACACACTGACATTCCAGGCCCGGTCTGTTAATGCTGTGGCTAGCAGCAGTGTAGCGGTGAGACGACATTCTCCTCTTCATGTTGGTGAAGCTACCCTGCCAGTCCACATATCCTGCTCAGGGGTGACACCAGCTTTTTTGCCGCCCTAGTCGGCGGCGGGAGAGGCTACCACCGAAATGCCGCCGAGATCCCCGGCAGCCGAAGAAGCTGCCGCCGAAGTGCTGCCGGAGTCCTCGGCGGCAGCCTCTCCCGCCAGTGGCCTCTGAGAGACCAGAGATGCTGCCCCCCCCAAAATCCTGGTGCCCTAGGCGACGGCCTAAGGTCGCCTAATGGTAGCGCCGGCCCTGGTCCTGCTGCATGCACAATGGGAGGATAATACCATATGCCTCAAACCAATCCCATGAGGGAAACCTTTGGGCCAAGAGGGCTATTCTGAAGACCAAACAGTTATTCCCACTATTAAAAGAGCTGCTTTATAGAACAAAAGAGATCTAACCAAGTAACTGAAAGGAAGGTGAAACTGAGGATCCTGATCTCTCCCACTAATTTGCTTCTACCCTTCCTCCTGTAGCCATGTCTCAAGTGCCACAGCATGGCAGTGTTAAATGCACGAACTCCTGGAATTAATCTTGTAATCTATGTGTATTAAACCTAATGTCAGTGTGTATGTGCTGATGTGCTGCTCCTTTGTGCCTGTGTTTTGCAGCTGTTCTGTCTCGCAGAGGTTTGCTCAGATCACTCTGATCATACTTAAAATGAGAGAAAGGGGAATTTCAGACGGGGCCGGGTTGAGCTGTTTACTATACTCAGCTGCACTCCCAGGGTTTTGGGGCCAAAATGGGATTATATCCCAGTCTTTTTGGTGTAAGAAACCTGAGGCCAGGTCCACCCTATAAACTGACATTGGTATAACTGCATCGCTTAGGGGGGGTGAAAAATCCACACCCCTGAGCTGTGCCGACATAGCGCTGTCTCCACTGGCGGTTATGTCAATGGGAGGTGGATTATCTGCGCCGCCCGGAGAAACTCTCCTGTCCGGGTAGTAGCAGCTTCACTGAAGCGCTAAAGTGGCAGCCACAGCGTTTTAAGTGTAGACCTGCCCAGAAACAGAAGCCCTGACTGGAACAGAGACATTGCAGTGCCTGGAAAGTTCCCGTACACAACTTGACTCAACAGCGCAAATTGATGAGTAAAGGGGAAAGCTGGGGAAATTCTCACATACACACCCTTTAAAATATGTTCCCTGGCTCTAAATGTTTCATTCCTTCAGCCAGGGGATGTATTTTTTTGCAGTATCGTTAGTTAATCATGTCCATGTGCGTATTTATCTTTATGTGACTCCAAGATTAAGCAGATTCAAGAACTTTTTGTGACTTCCCACTCATCTCCAGAATTTCATAGCTAAAGCACTGATCAAAAGAAAGCAAGAGCTGTGAGCCAAACTGACCCTTCTCCCTAATGGGTCTGCGTCCCAGGGGATAGAAGTAGAAATTAATTCAGTTGACTCACTATGTCTCTTCTAAGAGTATGTCTACACTGGCAAGTTTCTGCACCACAAGTTATATCACGTCTATTAAAACGCTGTTGCGTGTCCACACTGTGCCTCTTGTGACGCTGGAGTGCATCCACATTAGCAGCTCTTGCTACCTCTAACAGTGCATTGTGGTAGCTATGCCACTGTGCAACTGGCCACAGGGGGCTTTGGGAAGGGTTTGCAATGCCTCATGGGGCAGGCACAGCGTCACATGATGCAGGTTTCCCAATCCCATTGTTCCATGGGCAGCCTACTACATTGCCAGCTGCTTTTCAACTGAAATGTGGGGGGAGAGTGTGAGACAGGGAGTGTGTGTGTGTGTGTATGGAGTGGGGGAGAGAGAGTGTGTTACACACACACACACACACACACACACACACACACACACACACACACACACCCTGTGTTCAACAGCATGAGCATTCCATGTGAATGGTTTGCTTTGTGTCCCAGAGCAGAGCTGTCAGAAACGGTGCTTTGAAAGGGGAGGGCACATGTCTCCACTTCAGAACAATGAGCAGAGCGGTCACTAGAGGCATTATGGGACAGCTCTGGAGGCCAATTACAGCACAGAAAGCAATCAAATGTCTACACTGGCAATACGGCTCTTGTCGAGGTGGGTTTTTACAGCGCTGCGATTGAGAAGTTTCTGCGCACAAAGTGGCTTGGCGTCTGCAGTTTGAGCGCAAAAAGCTGCTTCACTGTGCAGGAACTTGCCAGTGTAGACAAGCCCTGACTTTTCTTTGTTTGATGCTCTGATCAATGCCCCAAGTCAGTAGTATCCCAAGTGAGCAGTGGGTGTATGTGTGCCAGTGCATAGAGGACATTACCTCCGCCTCAGTTTTCTGCACCATTTATCCTGTCCTGCCCCAAAGGAAATCGTTCCTGGGGAATCTGGTGACTGCATTTTATTTTCTTGTCTATGCCAGCATCTGTGCATTGAAGGAGACTGCATGAGGGGAAATGCCACCTGGTGGAGGGGCAGCCTCTTGAATGCCATATGGCAACTCAGTCTCTGCTAAGGAGGTGGATGTAAGTTTGGTCCCAAAAGCACAATCAGTGCTCTGGCTGCTCCTTTGTTTAGTGGCAGTGGGCTGGTTTGGGTAAAACACTGACAACTGCACTTTTGAACTGTTGTATTGTTTTATATAACTCCTCCCCCATGTTTGTCTCTGTCTCCACAGGTGCCCAATCTCTGCCAGCTAGCACAGTCCTGGAGGGATGCAAAGCCAGGCCTGATCTTGCCATGACAGGGACACCTCAGACAATGCTTTCAGCCTGAAAAGGGAAGTTTCAATTGGAAAAAGCACCTCAATCCAAAGAGCCAGATTATTACTGCCCTCAAAAAGTCCAGAGCACTACAAAGTGTGAATGCAATTCAGATACACCTTTCCCCATGAGCAGTAGCCTGACCCAAAGGAGCCTGGCCTTTTGATTTCAACAGGCTGCTCTCTTCTGAAGAATCTTTGAGGTGGAAACAGTTTTGAATCCATTTAAACCAATTGAAAATAAATCTTAGAAACCAAAACTCTTGGGATTGATCACAGGGATTTGGGGACTGAACCTATCCATTGACTGTAGTGGGGGATGGCTGCTTTTGCAATCATACATTTAAAAGTTTTGTAAAGAGTTGTGTGTGGGTGTAGAGAGACAGGGTGGGTGAGGCCTGGTCTACACTGAGGTGGGAGATTGATCTAAGGTACGCAACTTCAGCTATGTGAATTACGTAGCTGAAGTCGACATACTTAGATCTACTTACCGCGGTGTCTTCACTGCGGTAAGGCGACAGGAGAGCGCTCGGCAGTCAATTTATCGTGTCTAGACTAGACGCAATAAATTGACACACACACACCCCTCCGCTGGATCGATCACTGCCCATCGATCCAGTGGATAATGTAGACAAGCCCTGAGGCAATAGCTTTTCTTAGACCAACTTCTGTTGATGGGGTAGACAAGCTTTCAAGCTACCCACAGCTCTTCTTTAGATCTGGGAAAGATACTTGGGGGTTGTCTACACTTGAAATGCTACAATGGTTCTCCTGTCAGTGTAGTTAATCCACTTCCTGGAAAGGCAGTAGCTAGGTTGTCTCCACCAGTGGTTAGGTCACTCAGGGGGGTGGATTTTTCACACCCCTGAGTGATCATAGCTGGATCGACTTAACTTTTGAGTGTAGACCTGACCTTAGGTGTTGCAGTTAAACAGGAGGTGGAACAGATTGTTTAGGGTAAGTCGTTAACATATGTTTTAAGGGACCATTCAAAGTGAAGTGACCAGTTAACACCTCTGCTGTCAAAGGACAAAAAGGGAGGATAGGTGGGTTGTACTAAGCCATATATCCAGTGTCTTTATTCAGTCCATGGTGTTTAGTGTCTAGCCAAGATATGAATTTAAGCTCCTAGGCTCATCTTTTGAAGGTGACGTGCAGGTTTCCTTTAAGGATGAGAACTTAGAGGTCAGATATGGAGTGATTACTTTGTGAAAAGTGTTTACCCACGGGTGATGCAGTGTTTTTATCATTTTGTGTATGGGTGTGTAAGGGCTTGTCTGCACTGGCACTTTACAGCGCTGTCTCTTTCTTGCTCAGGGGTGTGAAAAAACATCCCCCTGAGCGCTGCAAGTTTTGGCGCTGTAAAGTGCCAGTGTAGACAGTAGCTATTCCCCTTGTGGAGGTGGGTTTTTTACTACACAAGCCATGTTAAAGCTTTAACGTTGCCAGTGAAGGCGTGCCCTAAGATGTAACATGTTATGCACACACATTAGTACTATATATAACTTTATATGCATATATCTTTTCTAATGATTCCGGGTTTTGCATGTGGGTGTGAGAGCCAAGTGTAGATTACATATGAAGATTAAGTTACTGCTGCTTCAGTATAAACTGCCTGGGTGTTTGAGTTTTTGATGCGGCATTGACAATGGCCTCACCACTAGGTGGCAGCAACTGACTCGTGTCATAGAAGTTTGAAAGAAGCTGGCTGCAGCATATCCTCCTGTAGATTTCTATTCTGCCAGATCAGGTGCAGCCACGTCCATGGGATAAAAATTAGCTGCTTATCCTGGACTGCAAGCAGAGGGATCAGAAGGAAAAGCAACGGATGTTCCCCTAAAGGAAAGTCGTTCCCATCCTCTTAATTCAGGTGAAGTATATGGTCAGGAGAATTTGCTTGTGTCCTTCCTGACAACTGAAGACACTGGGAAAGCTTTCCTGGATACCAAGGAGAAACTGAGAAGACGATCCGAGATCACTCCCTTGTGGGACTGGAGGGTCACATTTTCGCCCTACGGTCTCCACCCCTTCTTTGGTTGAGAAGACCTAGCAGGGCCATGGCCTCTGAGCAGCAGATTCTCCGAGCGCTAAGAGCTCTCGTGACTTTGGCATGACCCATGTCACTGTGCCATGTTACATAACTGTATGCACACTTGTGTTGCCTCTCTTTATTATCTGTGCTGGCGATTGTTCAGTGTTTTTTTATATGTTTAAAAAAATACATGGAAGTGCAAAATAAATGTGTAATTGTCCAGAGGTGTCTGCTTCCTGCTCCTGGCCTCTTTTCTGTTCTGCGTATCAGCAGCTGTGTGTGCTTCTTCTTTGTCTCCCTTGCAACTGAGGAAGAGTCACAAGTCACTTTGTAACCACAATGCCAGGAACTGCAGCAAAGGAAACCCTGAGATCTCTCAGGCAGCAGAATAGTTACCCCCAACAGAGCTGCTCAGTCTGTTTCAAAAAGAAGGAACCTTGTTCAGAAATGTACAAACAACACAGTCCCACATTATTGCTGCTGCTTTCCCCAAACATATCTAGCCTGCCTAATCCCATAATCAACACGCTAGCCACAGCAAGGTTGGCACCTTCCTGACTCGCTATTATTCATGTAATCCAGACCTGAAGAACAAACATGGTGACCAGCTGTTGCCAGTGAGCTTTCCTCTGATGCTTCAAGTATCTCACCCTCCTAGGGGATCAAGTGAAGTGATATAAAACCGCTCACGTTCTAACTCCCGCACAGCTGAATAGCTCTGATTTCCTTCTGAAGCTGCTGCACTCTAGTGGTGGTAACTGTGTATAACATTTCATCCCATGTTTTCAAGCAAAGCAATAGTGGTATGTTGCATTTTATTCAAATTCCCTCCTCTCTGTGCAAGGGCTTAGTTAATATGGCTCGGACTAGCCAACAAGTCTTTTGTAAATGGATTTTGCGCACTGGGAGTTGTTGTTTGGTTCTTAAGCTATGGCTTGGCATTAATCATGCTGGGTCATGTTCTCATGCCATCTTTCTGAATTCGTTTGCTTTTGTGAGTTGCACTTCTACCTCAAACTTAAAAGCTTGAAAAGTCTGTGATTTCTGTTTGCCAACAAGGGTTTGGAGTATTATTATTTATATTACTATATCACTTAGCAGCCCCAGACACGGATCAGGACCCTATTCTGCTAGGCCCTGCACAAACACTGAACAAAAAGACAATCCCTGCCCCAAAGATGCTACAGTCGAAGTGTAAGACAAGATGGATACAGGCGGATGGGGGAGTACAAGGAAACAATGAGACAGTATTGGGCAGCATGATAGGCAATGGTTTCTGTGCACCAACAGCCTAATAATTGTCGACATCCCTGGAAAGGCGAGTTTTGAGGAGGGATCTGAAGAAGGGCAATGAAGTCTCTTTGTGGGTGTTTATACAGAGCTCTTTCCAAGCAGGAGGGGAGTGTGGGAGAAAGCACAAAGGTGCTTTTTGAAATCTAACAAGTGAGGGATTGAGGCTGATATCATGAGCCAATCATAGGGAGGAAATAACCTCTCCATACTGAATAAGAGATTATAGGAGCCTGTCTCTCCTCCCACCCCATTTTATTCATTTTGTTTTCAAAACTGAAAAGCAGTGAGCAAGTCAAACCAGGATGGCCTGTGTGACGTGGGTTAGAGAAAGCCGTCCCTAGCACGAAAATATCACCATGGTGAGATTTCCAGCTGGGGAGACCTCACCATCGCAGCATGGTGAGATTTAGTCATCCCAGAAACTTATTTCAGAGCATGTTTAGAGGTTAAGATTACAGAAAGCGTTCAAGCCAAATCAGGCCAGGTGGCAGCTTAGATATTAGTGTCTCAGCATTTATCCAGTTGAAATGATAGTTTCTTGAGGTGTGATGTCTCAGCAGACTTCCTAGGATATGAGCCATGGGATAAGGTATTTCATATTTAATCTCATTCTGGAAATGTTTATGTAACCAGAAGATCCCCTGAGGTGAGCTAGTGAATGAGGACTTTAGCCCTGCTCTGACTTGCATCCCGATCTGTGAGATAAGGCTAAGGCAAGCCAAGAGGGCTCTCCTATTGATGGCCCTCACCCCTTAACATGTGTTTATCACTTCATATGTTTCCTTTTTCTCCTGGGTAGGATCTACAGCAAGCTCCCATAGCTCAGATGGGGCTTTAGCTCACTTAGCCATACCCTTGGCTTGGCTTTACCCCTCAAGCTTTATTAACTTGCCCAGAGCTGTGTACACATACTGGCTTTCCTAACGCTAACATTTAAGCCGCAAACCTCACATTCTCGTTCTACCTTGGAGATCATGCAGACACTGCATAATGGTCTCGTTCATTACTTCCGTACAGAGAAATGCATTGAAGTGGTTGGTTGAACCACTATGTCCTACCGGGCATCCTGCGGTGGAAGTCCATGCTTTCCCCCATGTTTCATTAGCTGCAGGACTCCTTTTAGCTTTTGTGTTTTCTTACAAATGAAGTCCAGATGCTGTTGCCTGTTGACTTGTTGTTTGTGTTTAATGAAGCTGCGGGGGGCCTGGGGGTGGGAGAGGATTTAGGGCTAATCATCAAAACACTGGATCCCTCAGAGCTAAGTGGATCTCATCCAGCTTTTCCTTTCCTCCTCCTTGGATTAGCTGGAGAATGGAATGAAATGGCTTTTCTGAAGCCACCTGCAGGCTCCTCCTGGCTCACAGGGAGCCTGAATGAATTAGCAAAGAAGTAGCCAGTGTCTGCTTACAGACAGCACCTCCTTGAGCATGGCCAGAAATAAAAGCATGAATCACTCTTTTTGTTGTCATTCATTGACACCCCCTAACCCCTTTGCATTTTGTAGAAACAACTCTGATGCCAAAAGGAAAATAAAAAGATTGACCCCTGTTTTTAGCCCAGCAGGAATCATGTAGCCCTGTAGGCACTTTCTCCAGGGAGTTCTGGCTCCATTCTTGTGCTGAATTCATAGCTCTTTTCTTGTTTGCATAGTTCTCTATTCCCAGCCCACTTCAGTGGGTGCCCCGGGACCTGCAGATCAGTCTGCTTAGCTTCAACAGCTGGTAAATCATGAAAACAATGCAATAGAGAGACTGTAAATAACTGGGCTCAGCTATCTCAGTCAGCTTTGCTGAAACATAAGTTAGTTGTCGGAGGTCAAAGCTGGCCTGGGGAGGTGGGGTTGCCAAGAATGTATAGTCAGCTCCTGGGCAACTCCCAGTTAGATGAATAGATTATAAAACGAGAAGAGGCTATTTTTATTATCTAGTTTGGCCTCCTGCGTAACACAAGCCATAGGACTTCCTTGGATTAATTTCTGTTTCAGGTCCAATAGCTGTGGTTGAACTAGACTGTATCTTTTAGAAAAACATGCAGTCTTGGTTTAAAATGTCCCGTGATTGAGACTACCACAGCCATTGATAGGTTGTTCCAATAGTCAGTTACCCCCACTTTTTAAAAAACAAAAAAAGGAAAAATTGTTCCTTTCTACTCTTGTCTAGCTCAGGCATCGGCAACTTTCAGCACACGGCTCACCAGGGTAAGCCCCTGGCGGACCAGGCCGGTTTGTTTACTTGCCGCATCCGCCAGTTTGGCCAATCGCAGCTCCCACTGGCCGCGGTTCGCTGTCCCAGGCCAATGGGGCTGCCGGAAGCGGCGCGGGCCGGGGGATGTGCTGGAACACAATTTTCCAGTAGCAGTCACACCAGTGTCTCACACAGAGATAAAATAACCCCTTCACTCCTACTTAATATTCTCCTGTTTATATTTCCACGGATCACAATTGCCCTTTTAGCCACAGCATTGCACTGATAGCTCATGTTCAGCTGATTATCGACCATGATTGCCAAGTCTTTTTCAGAGTCACCGCTTCCCAGGATAGAGTCCCCCATCCTGTAAGTACCAGCTTACCAAATGATCCAGATTGCTCTATATCTCTGACCTGTCCTTTTCATTATTGACCATTCCCTCTGTCTTTGTGTCACCTGCAAGCTTTGTCAGTAATGATTTTGTTTTCTGTGAGATCATTCATAAAAGTAAGTGAATAAATGAATGAATGGGGGGAAGAGGGATAGCTCAGTGGTTTGAGCATTGGCCTGCTAAACCTAGGGTTGTGAGTTCAATCCTTGAGGAGGCCACTTAGGGAATCTGGGGCAAAAAAATCTGTCAGGGGACAGTACTTGGTCCTGTTAGTGAAGGCAGGGGACTGGACTCGATGACCTTTCAAGGTCCTTCCAGTTCTAGGAGATAGGCATATCTCCATTTAAAAAAAATAAATATTTTTTTAAAGTGTCGAATAGTATAAGGGCCGAGAACTGATCCCTACGGGACCTCTCTAGAAACATACCTGCTTGAGGATGATTCCCAATTTACAATTACATTTTTGAGACATATCAGCCAGGTTTTAATACATTTAATGGTGATTTTGTATCATTCTGGTTTCTTAATTAAAATATTGTGTGGTACCAAGTCACTTGCCTTACAGAAGTATGTGTATTATTACATCAGCACTATTACCTGTATGAACTAAACTTAAAATCGCATCAAAAAAGACATCTGTTTCCCATAAATGCATGTTAATTGCCATCAATTATATTACCCTCCTTTAATTCTTTATTAATCGAGTTCCATATCAGCCACTCCATTATGTTGTTAGTTTGAAAGAGGACTTGTTAACTGGCAACATTTCGAGAGATGGTATCTTTGGATGTACATTAGGGTCGTGGGAGTGTACAAGACAGAAAAGGATATATTTGTTGGAGGTTTTTAGAAGGTGGGGGAGAGTTCAGTCCTGGGCCTTTAAGGCCTATGAAGCCTACCAGATGTGGAGGTTGCTAGGCAGTTGCTAGGCCACAACAGCCTGATATTCTTTCCATATGGGAAGGACCCAAAATTAGCATCTATTGATGAGGATATGAGGCCTTGAGAAAGGTAGTCATGAGTATAGAGCTTTCAACACAGGACTGAATATCAGGAAATTCTAACTTTGTGACTGACTCACTGTGACCCAGGGCAAGTCACTTAACTTCTCTGTGCCTTGGATTCTTTACCTGTGGATGGGGATGATATTTCTTGACCTCCCAGGGGGTTTGTGAGGCTATTGCTGGGTGCTTTGAAGAAAAAAAGAGCCTAAGCATTATTATAATGGGAGAGTACATGATGGGGGCCTTAGAGGAGAAGGGACTTGTGCCTTCGGCAGTTCCTTTCTGTAGAGTGAATATTTTCTTGTGCTTCCTGTTGCCTCTGACTTTGTTCTGGTTTCTACTGTTCAGGCTGACAACTGAGGAGGTGAATTCTGTAGAAGCAGATACCACCAACCGCTGGCAAGGAGTCTGTGTCAGCAGGGCATCACCCACTCCCTCAGAGTCTGCAGCTACTGTCAAGTCACTCATCAAGTCATTTGACTTGGGATGCTCAGGTACTCCAGGCCCGCACTCTGGGATAGGAGTAGTTTTCTTTTTTTCAATAAAATTTCAAATAGTTCAGCTTCAGCTAGCAAATAGCTAATTCTTCTGACATCTGCTGCCTCCATCTTGCATCCCAGTGGATATTGGTTTTAGCAGTGCTACAGAACATAAGAACTGCCAGACTGGGTCAGACCAATGGTCCATCTAGCCCAGTATCCTGTCTTCCAACAGTGGCCAATGCCAGCTGTTTCAGAGGGAATGAACAGAACAGGATAAATTTGAGTGATTCATCCCCTGTTGTCCAGTCCCAGTTTCTGGCAGTTGGAGTTTTAAGGACACCCAGCACATATGGTAGCATCCTTGACCATCTTGTCTAATAGCCATTGATAGACCATCCTCCATGAATGTATCTAATTCTTTTTTGAACCCAGTTACACTTTTGGCCTTCACAACATCCCCTGGTTGACTGTACATTGTGTGAAGTAGTACTTTCTTACATTTGTTTTAAACCAGCTGCCTATTAATTTAATTAGGTGACTTGGTTCTTGTGTTATGTGAAGAGATAAATAACACTTCCCTATTCACTCTTTCCACACCATTCATGATTTTGTAGACCTCTATCATACTCCCCTCCCCCAATCATCTGTTTTCTAAGGTTTTCTTTAACTGATGCTAAAGTACATAGAAATTGATTGAATGCCATGAGGTCCTTGTTCAGACCTGAGTGGTGGGAGAGGAGGAGGAAAAGAACATCATGACCTCTTCTTTCAGACTGGTCTGAAATATAAATGTTTCCTTCCCTTCTTGCAGGGAGCACTGGGCAGAGTATCACGGTTCACAAGGTCCCCAGGAGTCCTCTGAGTGGAATTCCAGTGAGGACAGCCCCAGCAGCCGCTGTCTCCCCCATGCAGGTACCAGATCTTCCCTCTATTCAGGATTGGTCTGGGTAGTTGCAGGGTTTTCTACACCATGACGTGGCTTCAGCACATCACCATGCATGTGGCTGTAGCCAGGGAAAGGAGAAATGCATGTGTTTATTTTCCGTGGAAGATCAAATGCTGGAGTTCTAACAGGGTACAGGGATCAAAGTGAGCTCCCGTTTTATCTCCTGGCTGAAGGTCCCACTGGGCGGGCGTGAACTCTTTGGAATCCACTTCAGAATTTTTAATCAGCATTGACCAGGAAAGTAGGTTTTGATCATTTAAAGTGAGTTAAGATGGCCCTCAAACTCAACCAGGTATTTAGCATGTGTGTTAGGGGAGGGTAGTGAGAAGAAAGATGGTAAATGTTCCTGAGGAAGTATGCCTCAAGATACCAAATCAGCCCGTGGCTATTCAGGACTGATGATGGATGCTATGTTTTGATTTTCTCCCAGAATGCAACTCTTCTGGAATGTGGTGCTTCTGATGTCACTGCATCAGCCAATTTACATTATGTTGGTAACTTTCAGTGCTGTAATGTGACATTACCATAAATACTGCCTCTGGGAATGATGGGAAAGCAGACACTGGCATTTCACTGATTTTGGTGGTAACATGCATATTATATTATCACTAGCCTCTATCACTATACACTAGCTGTGCACTCTCATCATTTGCCTTTTTGGACCTGTTTGGCCAGTCATTGTTCTAGGCACAGAAATATTCCTGAAAGCTCTCCTGGGAGCATGTAAAGCATTTAGAGACTTCTAGTGGGAGCTTGTAGAGACAGCTTTAAGAACTGGCTTTTTACCGAGGTGTGAATTCAGAACAAGTATACAATAATTATCCACCTCAAGCCAATTAGCTCCACTTTTACCAGCCAGTTGAAGTCCATCAGCTTTGCCCAGCCCAAGAAGAGAGACAATGTGCTCTTGGGAATTGGATAAGGTCTGGTATTGTGTACCTACTTGTAACGATGCTGCCTCTGGCGGGACACTTCTGGGAGTATCAATTCAGGACAAATTGCTTAGAGCAGGGCAGTTACAGCCCAAGGCTGGGGTTTCTCCACTTCTAAGGCACCAAACCAGCCAAACAGAGAAGACTTTGGTTTTACCCCACTGGCCACCCCATAAGTCATACAAGCAATTCCCTTAGACACTCCAGTTCTCCAGTATCAGCACCCAGTGTCACTCGTTATGGGGACAAATGGTTATGAAAACCAATATCCCAGTAAAAGAAAAAGGGTTCTCCCGATCCCAAAGGACCAAGCCTCAGACCCAGGTCAATATATAAATCAGATCTTACCCACAAATCAATCTGTTGCCAATCCTTTAGAATCTAAAATCTAAAGGTTTATTCATAAAAGGAAAGAAATATGAGAGCTAAAATTGGTTAAATGGAATCAATTACATACAGTAATGGCAAAGTTCTTGGTTCAGGCTTATAGCAGTGATGGAATAAACTGCAGGTTCAAATCAAGTCTCTGGAGAACATCCACAGCTGGGATGGGTCATTCAGTCCTTTGTTCAGAGCTTCAGTTTGTAGCAAGGTTCCTCCAGAGGTCAGAAGTAGGATTGAAGAAAAAATGGAGGAGTTTCCATGGTCTTTTATAGTCTCTCCCTGTGGAAGGACACCCCTTTGTTCTGACAGTGGAAAATCACAGCTAGATGGAGTTTGGAGTCACATGGGCAAGTCACATGTCCATGCATGACTCACTTTACAGGCCGACGCCATTGTTTACATGTTAGTTCCCAGGAAAGCTCAGATGTGGATTGTTGTCTCCCAAAGTTCGTCGTCAGTTAAGTGTTTCTTGATTGGGCACTTACTAAGAATAGTCCCTTCTCAAGAAGCTGACCAAGTGCTTCACTGAGGCTACTTAGAATCAAAACACATTGAGACACAAGTACATAGCCAATAGTTATAACTTCAGCTACACACACAGATAGCATCATCATAACCAGCAAATCATAACCTCTTTATAGGCGCCTGACACGACAACCTTCGTACAATATTTGCTGCAATTATATAACAATGGTTGCAACAATGAACTATATGGTCACAGTTTATGTCAATAACGTCACACTACTCTCTTGCCTTCCCATACAGAGTAGGTTATTTTCCATACCCTAAAGGACCATGACTGTGGTGTTTGGTGTTTGTTGTCTACACAGACTATGCAAGGTTAAATTAGCTCAGGCACCAGGCTTGAATACTGGCAGGTCTCCTGCAAACACACCCACAAAGAAATCAAGGCCTATGTCTCACAAAATGGAGTACTCTGATTAATTGTTATAAAAGACGGTTTCTCTGGTGACAAAGATCCTCTTCCCTCCTTTCTGCATGCAGTCATTTCTCAGGAAATTGGAGCTTATTTTCTGTCATCCGGCCCTGCTGGTGATTATATAAAAAAACAGAAAGAAACTGAGATGGTCTTCTAGGTTGACCCAGCAGGGATATGTTTACTGGAAATCATGACCCAGTAAAAAAAAAGGGGGGCTAAATTATACAAGTAATCCTTCTCCCCCTCCCTTTCTCTGTCTATCCGTTGGTCTCTGTCTCTCTCTTTCTGTTGGTCTTAACTTGAGAGTCATGTATCTAGAAACTCAGGAATGTAAGCTCTGCCAAATCAAATAGGTCCATCTATTTCAATATCCAACCTCTAGCAGGAGACCTTTGCCTGATGTTTTGGAGAAAGGTGAAACCCACTCCCCATTATGTGCCTGGTTAATTATATAATGTGCATGTGGAAGAAAAATGGGAATTCGTTCCTGACCCCTGTACTGATTTTCTGGCACCAGGAAGCAGGAGGTTTGATAACCTTTGCGTAACTACAGATGTTATTGAGCTTGTATTTTGTATTTGTGTGGGCTAAATCTTGATACATATCTTGGCTACTTCCAGGAGAAGAGTGAAGTTTTCAGAGAGTGACAGGGTCTTTGATCTGTGAGAAGAGGTCAGAACTAAACTGTCTATGCGAGAGCTGAGAGGTGCTGAGCACCTGCAGCATCTGTTAAAAGAGTAAGGACTTCAGGATTTGACCATTCCTTCGGATTCTAGAGTCTATTAAAGTTTTTCTCTTACTATGAATAAAGACAGCAGCAAAGTGAGAGAAGGGCAGCTAAGACGCAGGATGGCAAATGCCTAAGTGCCCCTAGAAACCAACCCTGAAAGCAGGCAGTTCTAACGGCCCATTGCTGAAAGATGCTGAGCACCCTCAATTCCCAGTGACTAAAATGGGATTTGAGTGTTCTTGGCACTATCTGGAATTGGGGTCTAAATCCCTGGCCCACTTCCTAGCAAAAAGGGCAGGAGGAGGCTTGTCTGGATGGCTGTCAGCATTGGACATTGGAGCTGTGATTGGAAGCCTGGCTGAACCCTGAAAAAGTACTTAGTGAGCATGAGAATGTGTTTCCTTTGCAGAGTCAGAAAAGGAAATTAAGAGTGGGATTAAACAGATGTCCTGGAAGCTTCTATCAATGCCAGGCTGAGTGGGCAGTGCTGAAAGCTGGCAGCAGGCCTGCAAGAGAAAAAGGAGCCCTTTTGTGTCTGGTTCATCAAGTTGGAGGTGAAGGAGGAGGGGCTGGGAGCAGCAGATGCTGTCACTTTGGGTCTGCAGCACCAAATTCTCTCTGACACTTGATTACCAAAAGGAAGCTCTTTGAAAAGAAGGGTCTGTCGACACAGACTTTTGGAGCCTGTGAGAGCAAGCCTCCCAGCCAGGGTCGACAGATTCAGGCCAGCAGGGCTCGCAGCAGAGCCCTAAAAATAGCTGTAGAGACAGTGGTTTGCAGTTGCAGCTCGGGCTCTGAAGCACCCCTCCTTCTCCCTAGGCTTCAGAGCCCGAGCTGCAACTTCCAACCACTGTCTCTACAGCTATTTTTAGAGCTCTGCTGCGAGCCCTGCTGGCCTGAATCTGTCGACCCTGGCTCGCTTCTGTGGGCTCCAAAGTGCTATGTAGCCACACCCCCCAGAGGCTGCACGTGTTTGGGAGCCAAATGTGTCACTAACCGAAAAGTAATTTCCCTGGATCCTCTACTTTAATTTTTAATGGCCAGATGGTTGAAGGGCCACCTAGCAAGCTCAGGGGGTAGAAGTGGGTATCCTCCAGACTGCTCATCATCCAGGAGACAGAACTTTCTCCCAGGGCAGTCTGAGATTGTGGAATAAACTCCCACAGGAACCGAGTTCCATCCCAGACCTTACCACTTTGTACTCCAAGTGCAAGGCACGTTTCTTTGACCTTGCCTTCTCTAACATAAACACATAGCAACAGGTATATTTATATTAAATAAAAAATAAGACACACCCTGCCAAAACAAGACACTCCACGGCACGTTTCTCCTCCTGGGGAGCGGATGAGAGAACAAAGAACTCATAACTGATGTTAGTCACATTGCTCAATCCACTGCTGGAAGGTGCTCAGGTACTACAGTGAGGAGCATGGCATAAAATGCTGAATAGAACAGAATACCTCTCATTCTCCTACTCTGTTTCAACAGTGAGTGAGTGAGGACTCTTCCTCTCCCTGATTGGCCATGTATCTAACGGTAACATTTCCTGATGAATTTGTCTATGCTTGCTTGTTTCACAGAGGCATACTGCTTACAGTAATGCAAAGCTGCTCAGCAAAGGAGTCGACAAACACACAGACCTTCCAGACCTTCCCCTTGCAGGTAAATCACAGTAAATGCACAAAGAATATAAGAGGCTCCTTTTTGCCTCCCCTCCATCAGCACATCTCTTCTCTGTCCTTCCCCACGCCGCTGGGCCATTCTTCCACTTCATATGTGCAACAAAATGAAATAGACAAGATCTTCAAAATGTCTGAACATTTGAGAGATCTTATCAAGTTCACTTGGCTGTTTCACTCCCATGTGGATTATAGCCTAGGGGGGGAAATGGTATGTCATGCCAACACAAACCTGCCCTCTTCACCCCAAAACATCCCTGGCACCTTCATAATCCAGCCAGTGAAACTGGAGATAATTGCACTTTGTGAATCATGTACGGATTTGGGAGAAGTCCAGAGCACGCCCTTTGAAGGTTGGTTGGTTTGTTTAAAAATAGGTTTCAGATGAAACACATCAAATGGTTTCAGATCCAGATGCAGCTATTTAAAGAGCAATCACATCGGGGCTCTAAACAGAATCAGTTTCCACAGTTCTCAGGAGATGCAGTTGTTGTTATTTCGTGCTCTTGTTTTTGTTCTCCTGTCACTTAATATTCTTTTCCACCAGTATTTCCTTTTGATTCCTCCACTAAAGCCCCTTGTCTTGATTGTCTGCTCCTGCCTGGAGGTGTTGTGGCAGTATCTACAGCAATAGCCATAGATGAATAGATTGTAAGGCCAGAAGGGATCATTATGACCATCTAGTCCAACATCGCTGTGATACTGAAATGTCCTTTGAGGAGTGGAAATCTGATTTCTGCCCTTTCACTGGTAGAGCTGATTTTCTGCCACAGTAGTGAGTTAGCTCTAGAAGTGTGCCTACAGAGCAACTAGACACCCACGGCTAGCCTGTGCCAACCGCTGCAGGGCTGTTTCGTTGCTGTGTGGACTTGGAGTTTGAACTCTGGAGCCCTGCCACGTCGCAGGGTCTGACAGCTCTGGCTCTAGCCTGAGCCCAGAAGTCTGCACAGCAGTGTTCCAGCTCCTTTTTCCCATCCAGGTGCAGAAGTAATGTTGTTATGTGATGGAGATGATGTATGACACATCACCTCCATATTGGTGCACACAACACATTTCATGTGGCGGGGATGGGGCCGAGGGCTTCAGAGTGTGGGAGGGGGCTGAGGACTGGCGTGCCGGGGGGAGGGCTCTGGCTGAGGGTGTGGGCTCTGGGGTGGGGCCGGGCGTGAGGGGTTTGGGGTGCAGGCTGCGACAGGGAGAGAGAACTCTCCCCAGCTCCCTCTCCCCACAGCAGCTCGGGCTGAGGCTGCAGGATAGGTGCCTCTCCCCCAGCTGCAGCAGGTCGGCAGGGAGGGGCAACAGGTCTGGGCCAGGGTTGGGTTGGGGGCGAAGCAGGGGCACCTCTCTCAAGGACGGCTGGGTTGGAGTTGAGGTAGGGGCATCTCTCCCCAGCTGCGGCAGGTCTGGGCCAGGGACCATGGCAGGGCTGGGGCTGTGGGAGAGGAATCTCTCCCGGCCGCAGCTCTGAGCTCCTCTGTGGCACTTAATAGGCTGCTGTGCAGCCGCGCGGCCGCATAGTTTAGAGGGAACTTAGGTGCCTGGCGATGAAACAGCTCTGCTGTCCTGAGTTGGCTGCCACAGGCCAGCCACAGGTGTCTAGTTGCTGCATAGACATTAGAGCCATGTCTTCATTGTCAGACTCTTCAAATAGCCAGTTAAGATTCCACATTCACAATTCAAAGCTGTACAAATACTGTAGCTGAACAATAAGCCAGGTTACAAGGAATATGGCAGCACAAGTTAACTTCAGAGCTCTGTTCCTCCTGTTGGTTCCTCATGCCATGCAGAGGACTGGTGGGCAGAAGATACGATACCAATGGAAGGAACAGGTTTTTCCTTTAAGTTACACCGACTGTATTTCAGTTTCTAGAAAATGTCTTGCCTCAACCAGTTACACTGAAACTAAACACCAGTCCTTGAAAATAAATGCATTCCCCTTCCATAGCTAACCACTGTATTTTATAAACTGGTTGTTGCTCCTTTAAAATGTCCATTTGAGCTGAAATGTCTTAAGAGTAGGGCAGCTGACGACTCCCAAAGCACCCAAAAGCCAGAAAGCACTGGGGGAAGGTGACTGCTGGCACCCTGCAGGACAGATGACTTACTCTCCGAGCCATCTCCAAGCCAGTGGCATCAAATGAGAAGGGAACTGAGCTGAACTGTCATGAGACTACAGCAGGAGCTGGAGGGGCAGAGGGAAAACACATGGAATTCATGATGGGAATCTGACCAAAGACGCAACAGCAGCTTTGAGTAATGTGTTGCCTTCAAACAACAGAGGTAACACCTCCGGGCTGCAGTGCCATGCAAGGAGGAATCTGCTCAGTAAGGGTCAGAGCATTCCAAGCACAGCTGTGCATGCTGAAACGCTGCTTCTAAAAACACTCAGCTCAGTGTGGATGAGAGGGGTCTCTTAGCAACTTCAGTGTGAACGCTTGCCAAGGTTGCACTGTCAGTGGCTTGTCCTGTCGTGCCTGGGATTGCTATGAGCTGAGGTGATGATGCACACTGTACCATAGCCGCCACTGATGGATCCCCGAGGGGCCCGTCTTTTATACGCTTTGGCAACGCTTGTGTAGCTTGTTGTGCCAGTAAAAGCGCTGAGCTGAGGTTTTGCCATGCCTAGGCACGGCAGGGTGAGTCTCAGCTTTAACTCTCAGTGTGCCTTTCTTTCCTATGGCCTTATTTAAACATCAGTGTTTGTATTGCCTGCTAAGTCTCCGATCCTGGCCACTCTGCTGATGCAATTCAGCATTCTCTAGCCACTGTATCACAGAGCACTTGAGAATGAGTCAAGTAGAACCCAAAGAGGAAAGGAACATTTTAAGATGAGACTGAAAGATCACAAAGGCGTTGGTAATTCTCAGGGTGGGACTGGGCAATACTCACCCACTTGAGTGACTCCCCAACCATGCAGAGTGGGACGTGGTAGAGAGAAAGCAGAGAGAGTAGTGGTGGAGGAAATGGATATGCGGTAATTCAGTGGCTGGAGTGAATATTGCCCCTTACTTCAAAAGCTCAGTGTTCTTGATGCTGTACTTCAAACACTCCCTTCCCTCTGACTCCTATTTCTGGTTATCTTCTCCCAGCAAGGCACAGGGCTTGTCCACACAAACAGATCAACTACCGTAACTATCATGGAAGAAGCTATTCTGCTATAGCTATGACCAACTGACTCCGTGTGGACGCTCTATCCCGGAATAAAGTTACTTTGCTTTGCTTTGCTTTGCTGTTATGCTAACGTTATGCCAGTCAATTGCCCCGTGTACACAGTTCCTTACTGGAGAGGTTTATAGCTTTCTTCTGTGTAAAAGAGCCATTACCTTAATTGAGGAGATAAATACTTTGGTTGCAAAGTGGGAGACCGCAAGTGGCGGCAGCACTGCGTAAATCGGATCCACCTCACTCCTGCCCTCGCAGATATTTATCAGGGGAACTGTTTACTGTAACAACAAAGGATTAGGCTCTGGACCCCATGCTGTTTGTCTAGCTTTGCTAATGAGCTTTGATAGAGTAATAGGAGTTTCAAGACCTCCGCAGAGCAAGGATTAATGACTTGCATTGTTATTTCCCATTTTCAATGAGAAAACGTAAAGTCTTTCCCTCTGCACCTCTACAGCCCCAACTGATAGGCTGCCCCTACTGACCCAGCACCTGAAACACCCCCCCGCAAGCTGTCCTTTGACCAATGATTTGGGGGCATTGGACGGCCTGACTGGCTGTGGTTCTGTTTCTCAAAGTTCCATCTTCAGGAGGTAGAACTTTCAGAAGTACAATGCAGTGCAACAAACGGGGTCTTGTTTCTGCCTCTCTGGGCACCCAGTGGGCCGGGGGAATTGGTTTCGGCTAGTACTGAAGTTGAGGGGAGAATGAGTGGACACTGTACAGTTGTTAATTTATCAATAAATATGGGGAGAAGGGACAAGAGACAGGGGAAGCAGTTGTGCTGAACCCAGGTCATCCATCTCTAAAGCTCTCTGTGAATTTAGTGTTAGTCTCACTTTGTACACAGAAGAGGTACAGTACAGCAGCCATTGTGTAAGCTTTCCCTGTACTGCTCCCCAATACAACATGCCTCATGCTTGATGTCTAGAGAGCGAGGAGTTAGTCTCCATGCCCCATTGAAGCTTTTGCCTCTCTGCAGAGACTGTCACCATGTGGTTGCATTAGTGCTCTCTGCTGTGATGTGATGTTAGCCTCTGTGATATGGACACTTGTCTGCTAATAAATGGGCTGAAACTTGCCAAATTAATTTCAGGCAGGATGCCAGCCATTGGGTAGTTACTAGTGGGTGTTGCTGCCGCCCTAGGCTGGATTTCGCTGGAGGCGAAAGGCATGTCTCATTTCCAGTCCTGTTAATGGCAGGTTAACAAAAAGAGTCTGACAATGAGCTGGTCCCTTCAGTCGTCTAGGGATCAACTTTTGAACCTTTAAGATGGTAGATTTTGGTATTTCCCTTCATTCACCTGAGGTCCCCGCCCCCCAGCAGGACTATCAATCACAGGAAGCAAAGCAGCCTGTACTGTTGAAATCATCAAAGTCTTTGCTTGTTATGGTCACCTCTAGTCTGTTCAAGGTTTCCTAACCCCATGTCTGTTTAATGAACAACGGAGTATGTTTGTTTAGAATCAAAGCAACAAGCTACACATTGTTGTGTGCTGCTTGGTAGGGCAGTGATTAATCAGATTCCTCAAGCCTGGAGACTGATGACTTCTTCTGTTCCCACAGACCTTCTAAAAGGGAGAAGTGAGGACCTGAAACCAGACCATTACCTCCGCAAGAGTCCTTCCTTGGAGTCTCTGAGCAAACCCCCCTCAATGGCCTTCAGCAGCAGGATGCTGACGTCCAGCCCAAGCAGCCTGAAACCCCCCAGCAAACTCAGGTACCAACTCAGTGGGAAAAAAAGCAATGCACTGGCCTAAGCCACCACTTTAGTTGGCAACCTGATGACTGTTTAATTCAGTGGTTCCCAGTCTCTGTGGGTCTCCCATACAGGAAGTGGGCAGGGATGACAAACTGAGGACTACCACTGATGTTTATTGTTAAGGAACAGGAGTCCAGAGTGGCACTCACCATTACATACCAGTATTGGTACACGCACCAATCAGTGGTCAGGCACTATTGTTGTGGTGCAGCTTTGGTTGTAGCTATAAATCTAACAGAGAGAGTTGGAGATATGAGAGGAAACCAAAGTATTAATTCTGGCCCATTTTGTACATCTGCACTGGAAAAATGTATACATTTTTCTGCAAGAGCTATTAATAGTGGAAGCTTTTAGGGCAGACAAGTGCAGGTGTTTTGACCCTGCTCTGTGCTTTTGCCTTGTCTGCAGTACGGTTTCCACGGTAGCTAGCACCAGCGCAGAAAAATGTATGCAGATTTTCCCATTTTAGTCAAGACTTTATTCTGCAGTTGGGAATGAGTTTGCTGCTCCAGAATAATTAGGTAACTTCTTTCCATGGTTTACTCTAAAGCCCCAGCTTTAGAGGTGCATTGATGGAGGTTCATTGGAAATTTGCCTTTTGATGTCTGAAGAGGGAGGTGAAAGGGAGTGAAGGATGATGATTGCAGCTGTAGAAAAAGTAGATCAAAGATATGCATTCCTTTAGATATGTTCTACTGAGTGCTTCCCAAATATGTTTTTATCATAGGCTTTGTTTCAGTTTGTATCCAGTGATCCCAAGCTAATTTGTGTCTCAGATCTAAACACACATGGAATATCTTTTGAGGCAGTTGTAATAAGTTGTTTGCATTCTCCCACTGAGAATGTATTGTGCTACCCTGGTTTATCATATGCATGTAATGTCTAAAGTGAAAGAGAGGAGCTGGTTAAAACATATTTACTTCCTTCTCCTCCCCCAATTAGTGTGGAGAGAAAGGACCCATTAGCAGCCCTGGCCCGAGAGTATGGTGGCTCCAAGAGGAATGCACTGCTGAAGTGGTGTCAGAAGAAGACTGAAGGTTACCCGGTAAGAAGACACATGCATTTAATTTTTTCATTGGCTTGTTCTGTGAGCAGCTATCATTTCAAGGAAATGTATGTATTGCAATCTGCAGATTTTTCACTGTTGTCTCCTCACACTGGGTATTTTCCATCCACCTTCTTATTTACAGCTCTCTCTAATCCTCAAGTCCCCAAAGTTACAGTTGGGTTAAGTGACTCGGTTTACTTCCCATCATATGCTCAAGTATTTGCTTCATCCAAATGTCACTGAAGGTCAGCAGTAGAGGGTATGTGAGCTGCAGCTTTAAGCTGAGGGCATATGTTTCAAATACCATCTTAATGTCTTTTCCTTGGATTTCCTCTTTGTGCTCTCAGAAGATGCTACTTCTTATGACCGTTCTCTGAAACCAAAAAGACATTGCTCGGGGTGGCCTTGATCAAGAGGGTCCTAGTGTCTCTCTGATGGCCCCAGTAATTTTCCTCTTGACTGGTCAACAAAAGCTCAGTAGCACTGGAGGAAGTGTTGCTATGTCATTGGCTTTATGCCCAACAGTCCTGTTATTGGCTCAAACGTAGAGAGAATGAACTTGAAAGCTTTGATCCTGATACTTACGTATTTTTGAGGGAGCTGGATAAAAGGCTGATAATGGAATGAATCCCAAAGGACTGCTGTGTTTCCCTTGAGTGTTGTGTAAAGTGCAGTGTAGTACTAACTATACAGCAACGGAGAGCTTATTTTGAATGAAACACAGCTTCTGCAGCGATTGTCCAGGTAGTTGCCAACTCTGAGTTTCTAAAACATGTTCTAGAAAGACAGTATGAACAGAAAGCTTCGATTGGATGGCCAAGGTTCTGTCCAGGCAGGTTCCCGGGTATATTCACACTGGTCTAGAGAGTCATCATCTCATTGTTGAAATGTACCATGTCCATTAATCGTCTTGCAAATGCTGTTTGTACTGGTTATAGATTCATAGATTCTAGGGCTGGAAGGGACCTCGAGAATCCAGCCCCCTGCCCTCATGGCAGGACCAATTACTGTCTAGACCATCCCTGATAGACATTTATCTAACCTACTCTTAAATATCTCCAGAGATATGTGAGGCTCTTTATGATGAGACCTTACAAGCTGAAGGCCTGTCTGATCTGGCTGGATACCATGGCAATGTTGTGATATAGAAGTAGGGATTTGCCCTCCAGTCCTTCCCAGAATTTCCCCTCTTCCAATGCTGTGTAGTGTACTATGCTCAGGTTGGCTGCTGCCCTTCATTGATTGGATGGCTGCAGGTCATTGTCTCTGTGTGTAGCCTGTGAAGCACTTTGGGATGAAAGGTGCTGTAGAAATGTATGTTTTTAATTACCCTGAATATCATATAGCTTAGGAACTATTTAAAAAGGTAAATGAGATGACATGGGTAATTTAGGCTTGTCTACCTGACATCAATTCCAGGCAAGATAATAGAGAAGCTGATACAGGACTTGATTAATAAAGAATTAAAAGAGGATAATATAATTAATGCCAATCAACATGGTTTTATAGAAAATAGTTTATCTGTTTTTGATGAGATTATAAAATTGGTTGATAAAGGTAATAGTGTTGATATAATTTACTTGGACTTCTGTAAGGTGGTTGACTTCATACAGCACGACATTTTAATTAAAAAAACTAGAATGAAATAAAATTAACATGCCACACATTAAGTAGATTAAAAGCTGGTTAAATGATAGGTCTCAAAATGTAATTGTAAACAGAGAATCATCAGCAAGTGGGTGTGCTTCTAGTGGGGTCCCACAGGGATTCGTTCTTGGCCCTACGCTATTTAACATTTTATCAATGACCTGGAAGAAAACATAAAATCATCGCTGATAAAGTTTGCAGATGACACAAAAATTGAGGGAGTGGTAAATAACAAAGAGGACAAGTCACTGGTAGAGAGTGATTTGGATTGCTTGGTAAGCTGGGTACAAGCAAGCAATATGCATTTTAATACAGCTAAATGTAAATATATACATCTAGGAACAAAGAATGTAGGCCATACTTTACAGGTTAGAGTCCTCTCTCCTGGGAAGCAGTAACTCTGAAAAAGATGTGGGGGTTGTGGTGGATATCAGGTGAACGTGAGCTCCCTGTTGGACACTGTGGCCAAAAGGGCTAATGCAGTCCTGGGATGCATAAACAGGGGAATCTCAAGTAGGAGTAGAGAGGTTATTTCACCTCTGTATTTGGCACTGATACAATAGCACCTGGAATACTGTGTCCAGTTCTGGTGTCCACAATTCAAGAAAGGTATTGAAAAATTGGAGAGTGTTCAGAGAAGAGCCATAAGAATGATTAAAACATTGGAAAATGTGCCTTATAGTGAGAGACTCAAGGAACTCAATCTGCTTACCTGAAGAAAGAGAAGATTAAGCAGCGATTTGGCCAAACTCAGTAAGTACCTACATGAGGAGCAAATATTTGATAATGGGCTCTTTAGTCTAGCAGACAAAGGTATAACATGATCCAATGGGTGAAAGCTGAAGCTAGCTAAATTCAGACTAGAAACAAGACACCAGTTTTTAACAGTGAAGGTAACTAACCATTGGAACAATTTCTCCATCATTTTTAAATCAAGATCAGCTGGGTTTTTTTCTTAAAGATCTGCTCTAGGAGTTATTTTGGTGAAGTTTTCAGGCCACAGGAAGTCAGACTAGATTATCACAGTGGTCCCTTCTGGCCTTGGAATCTATGCACCTGTGGTTATGTCTACACTGCATACTACTGGCAGTGATGTGTACCTACATGCCACAGTAAAAAGCAAGCTGCATCCACACTGCAGTGTGTAGCTACACACATCAGCGAAAGGCTCTGGCAGCAGGGGGAGCTTCTGGAGCCTTTCTCTGCTGCCCCCATCACTGCCAGAGCCTTTCACTGTGGCAGGGAAAGGCTCCAGTGGCAGGGAGCTGCTGGAGCTTTTCCCTGCTGCCTCCCCAATGCCAGAGACTTTCCCTGTGGTAGGGAAAGGCTCCGGCAGTGGAGAGGCAGCAGAATGCTGCACTGCTAAAAACAGGTATGTAGGCAAGGGAGGCACTGCTTGAGTATTTAGAGAACCGAGTAGGGTACATACCCACAGGATTCAAGCCTGTCTTTACCCTTCTGGCCTCAGCAGTGCCTCACCATTTACACAGCTATTTATAACTGTGTTGGGGGGCATGCAGCTTAGGTACTCTACATGCCGCCGTAAGGAGCATGCAGTGTAGACATACCCTGCTAAAGTATTCTACCCACTGCCGTTTTGCAATCACTTTATAAATTGTGGCACATTCTAATTCCTTCTCACAGGCTTTGTCTCTGCCATTACAGAAAGAAATTCCAGCATGGAGTACCCGGGTTTATGTGGGATGTTACCTTCCACAAACTAGGGAACTTCATCATATGTTGCAACATATCGCCGCTTATGTGACAATTGGAGTTGTGTGTAAAACCCAAGCTAATGCTTGTACTGAAAGAAAATGAGGACAGACTTTGTCACTTCTGTCCAAGTGAGGGCAAGCCCAAGGAATTGACTTGCTGAGCAGAAAATGCCATGTTTGCCTCCATGCTTTCTGTGTCATTACCAGCATTTGGTTCCAATATTAGAGAATTATATAGTGAAGGCATTAAAGCTTAGCAGCTGGTTTTGACCTACCGCTATTGTATCATTGCTCTTAATGTTTCAGAAGTGGGGCATGATGACAAAGCTTCATCCCAAGCAAGAGTGCTTGGGTAGCTGTGGTTTGTGTTTCAGAGACAAGCCAGGGCTTTGGCTGTGCGTCTAGCTGAACTTTTGGACTGTAGTAGGCATTTAGAACAAGATGAATTGTTGTCTGTACACTGTGTGTGTGAGATACTCTACTCTGTAATGTTGACATTTTTCTTTTGTAAGAATAATATTGTTTGTTACTTATGATAGAAGACAAAAGGGTTTACTGCCAAATGATCCATGCCCTAGAGCAAAACTTTCATAAACAACAAAACATGTATTTTTAAATAAATTTTTTTTTCTCTACAACTAGCTCCTTTATGAAATTTTAGCTGCCAGAGCCAGCAACTTAGAAGAAGAAAGACAGTAGCTTTTCCCTTTGAAACAAATTGATTTGGAGACCGCTTTATAGTTGTCCGGTAGTGCTGGCTCATTCACCAGGCTACTTACATTAACTGATTCAGCCTCCCATCAGCTACTTATGTTAATCGTTCGCTCATCCTCCTTGTGAAATAGATACATTATTACTGCTCTCATTTTGCATAGGGCCAAACTGAAGCAGAAAGATTGAGTGATTGGCCTAAGGATGTGTGTCCAGAGTGGTAGAGCAAGGATTAGAATTCAGGTCTTCCAAGTTTCTGGTCCTCGCCTCAATTCAATATGCCATGCTGCCTTCCCATATAGCTGTATGTTCTGTGCAGGACTGTAAATATAGCTGTACTCCATTGCCCTCTGACCTTCTGAAAATCTCTAGGTCTCAAAGTTTGACTTTTCCATCTGGTCCTCAGCAAGTCCTATATGAAATAGAAGTTGGGGTTGGAAAAGACCTGTTAGGTCAACAAGCCCATCCCTCTCAGCCAGTGCAGAATTGTTCCCTATGATGTTGTCTAATCTTTAAATGTCCCATGTGATGGGCTTCCACCATTTCTCTTGAGAGATTCTTCTCAATTTATTGGAACTCGTTTACCCCATCATCATCATCTTCATCACTGTAAATCAAGCACCACCTGATCAATCTCTAGCAAAGTGCTTAAGGTAGGGGTCCGGTTGTATGTTCAGTTTATGTTAATCACTAACAGTGTTGTCACGCCACCAAAGCTTTTGATGCCCATGTGATTGACAACGATTTGTTGGACTTCCATTCTAATGATATGTCCATACCAAGAAAGAAAGTTGTTGCAACCAAACCAGCGCTGATGGAGGTGATTGCTCGATTCCTGTTGTTGTTTTGCCACTTGTTATGGAGCAGCTGATGAAGACTACGAGAATCAAAAATGTCAATCTGGTGCCCTTCAGCCTTCCTCAGTGCCCACGTTTCACTTCCATACTACACAGTTGGTGTAGATGTGATGTCACAGCTTCCCCCACAGAGGCTTCTGAAGAGTCCAAAACATGGCAGTAGCTGCCGCTGCTCTTTCAGGCATCATTCGGCACTATTTGTGACACTTCCCAAATTGGAGCTCACTGCTAGAAGCTTTCCCACATTGTCAGCCAATATTTTCTTTTCCTTAATGTCATCCTGTTACTCCTACATCGCAATAATGCTGGTGCTTTTAGAGGCACTAACATACCTTTGCCAGTGTATGGACCAACTCAGACTCTACAAGTACCAGCCCAGTACCAAGAGAGCCAAGAACGCCCATGCTACAAGAAAACAAAAGGAAAAGTCCTGTTTTTTTACCCTGAACCCAAGAAGTGGGGTTAAAATATGTTGTTGGATAGCAGGCCACACATGAGGCATGCAGGGCAGTCTGGGTTTATATGTTGTTGTTCCTTTTGGAATTAGTCTCTGGAGGAAAAATATTCATGATTCAGAGGACGGTGAAAGCCTTGGGTTTATTTACAGCACCGGAGTGATCCCGCTTACTGACCTGACTGCACAAATGGAGCCTGTGCTTTGGTGAGGCTCTTGTTGTCTCTGTCCCTCCTCCTGTTACTGTCTTTGCTGAAGCAGAGTGATTTGCCTGAGGTAGTTTTTAGAAGGGGCGGTCATATAACCTGTATACGCTCCAAGAGAACCAGGAGGGGCTCTGGTTGGGAGGCTGCCAGTGAGGTTTATCACCCACAGGGAAAGTTTTCAGAGCAAGGTCTTAAAGGGGAATGAACAGATGGGAGAGGAGC